>JAULJL010000012.1:12415000-14830000 GCA_030761205.1 Fremontodendron californicum | reverse complement strand
TTTGGAAGATATTGACAAAATAAAATCTTGATTCGGAGTTCGTTTGCAAAATGGCCAAATCCCAAGTCTCTTATACAGTAATTCAAGAAGATAAATCCCAAAAAAATAGCAAATGGACTCCAAAAATTCTGAAATTTTGAAAATCTCATTTTTAAATTATTTGGAAGAGATTGGCGAAAGAAAATCTTGATTCGCAGTTCGTTTGCAAAATGGCCAAATCCCGAGCTCCTATGTAGTAATTCAAACCGATAAATCCCGAAAAAATACCAAATAAGGTTCAAAAATTATGAAAACTCCCATATCACACTTTTAAATTATTTGGAAGAGATTGGTGAAGAAAAATCTAGATTTGGAGCTCGTTTAAAAAATGGTAAAATGTAAGGGCATAAAAGGGCATTTTTGGAAGAAAAAATCCAAATAAATAATTTTGAAAACTTCGAGAACTCAATATTTTATTATTTTGGAAGTATTAAGAAAAAAAGAAAAATTGAATTTGGAGTCCGTTTGATATTTATTTGCATCCGGGGGGCAAAACGTTCATTTCACCCAAGCAACCGAAAAGGGCTTCTTTGGGCCTTTCAAAAAATCAGACTTGGGCTGGAAAAGAGAAGTGTTGGCCTGCCAAGGCCCAAAGGAAGGAGGAAGCTTCTGATTTTTCAATCAAATGGCCAAGAATTAAGAGTTAGTTAGAGATTCTCTTTGATCAAGCCATGGTGATTAAGCCACATACGCCAAGAGAGAGTGTCAACATTATTCTTGAACAGCTGTAATTTGGGATAGCTGATATGCTAATCTAAGGGTGATAATTTCATGATTTTTTCACCTTGAATTATTAGCCATTTGATGGAAAATTGGTTACAAAAAATGACAACATCCTTGAGGATTTAGAGGGGTATTCGACCAGCACTTGGGGGGGTCAGATTTTATTTTTTACACTTTATTTTGGCTGAGTTCTCTTGGTTTTTACTTGGTTTTTCTCTCTTTGGTTGAAGGCAAAAAGAAAAAGTTTAGAAAATAAAGGAAAGTTTGAAGAGATAAAGCTTGAAATATTAGCTTCTTGAGGTTGCTCTTGAGCACCAACTCTTGCACTTTCTTGATTTTCCATTCTTATTTTTGCTATTTTAATTACTATTTGGTGAGTTTCCTTTTTAAATAAATGTTCTTTTATTTTTCTTCTTAAGTTCTTTCTTCATCTCTTTCTTAAATATATTTTTTACAATTTTTTTTTTTACAATATTCTCACCATGGCCGAATGGCCTACATTCTTTATTTAATGTTGCTGTTTTGGTTCATTTTATCATGTTGTTTATGTTATTTTCTTTGATCCTGATATTTTAAATGCTATTCTACTTCATATACTTGAGTTATATTTTAATTTGGTTGCTTTGTTTGTTGCCATTTATGATCTAAATATCATGTTCTTGCATTTTTAATTTTTTGTTTTCATGATGTTTAAATTTGAGCATGTTTTAGATTTAGTATATCAAATGTTTGTGAAAATGCTTGTGTGGTTTTTGCATGATTTGAGTTTTATATTTTAGTTGAGCATGTTTTAGATTTAGTAAATTAAGTGTTTGTGAAAATTCTTGTGTGGTTTTTGCATGATTTGAGTTTTATATTTTAGTTGAGCATGTTAGTATATCAAGTGTTTGTGAAAATGCCATGCTTGTTGGTGCTTGAGGCCATTTGGCTACTCCATGTGTTTTGCATTGTGTGTTGCATTTTTTGCCATGTTAGTTGGTAGATTTTTGCATTTGCATGACATTTGATTTAGTTTTGCATGTTAGTACACCAAGTGTTTATGAAAATGCCATGTTTGCTAGTTACATAGGCCATTCGGCCACTCCTTGAATTTTTTCATTGTATGTGCATTCTTGCCATGTTAGTTGATAGGTTAGCATTTGTATGATATTTGGTTGTGTTTTTGGTTTAAGCATGCTTTGTGTTTGTTAAAATGCCATGCATATTTTAGTTATTAGGTTTGGTTTATTTGCTATGCATGTTCATGCATTTTATGTCTAGGTTGCATTAAATGCCATGCAAGTTCATTTAGGTCTAGGTCACTATATGAATGCCATGCATTTTTTCATGACATTTAGGTTTAAACTCATGCATTTCATGCACTATGCTTACTGTATTTTTCATGCATTTCATGTTCATGCCACTTGAATAATGACTTAGACCAATAAATGGTTCAAAGCCATGCTCTCTTGAGCACACTTGTGGAAAATTAAGTTTTGTTAAATTGATTATTCTACCTTTGTGATTTTTTTACTTAGCCAATTTTTACCTAACTTTCAAAAAGTCCTAGCTACTGTTTGTGAGTCATTTTGTGAGTCTTAAATATTTTTACTTTGATTTTTAAATGATTTTATCAAAGGCAAAAAAATTATATTTTGGCAAAGCAGTTTTTTCACCCAGTAAACTCGTACTTTCTCGATTTTTCTGGGCATTCTTCTTTAATCAGAAAATTAAGTGGATTTTTTCCCGTGTAGTTTTGCATGTCCTGAGTCTCCAGTACTTTTTTCAGAATTGTTTGAATTTTAAAAATAGGGTAAAAAATCGTGGCTTAAAACTGGACAGTAGAGTCAGAATAGAATTTAAAGAAAAATCATTTTTCTGTTTTGGTTAAGTTACTTAGAGGGGGCTGATTAGGAAGGTTAGCTACTGACTTAGGGTAGTTTCTAAGCCTTTTTAAACTCTAAAAATATTTTTTTTTTAACTCTCGGGTTAAGGCTAGTCAAGTCCGGATTTTTAAACTTAGGAAATTAGAGCCATTTTAAAAAAATTAGCCCAGTTTTTATTTTTAATTCAAGCTTTTCAAAATTGTTTTCGAACAATCACAAAGTATTTTTGTTTTAGAATATTTAATTTGACTTATTTTCCTAAGGTAGCTAGATATCTTTTTAGATATACGATTTCCTTAATTAAAGGAAAAAAAATACATTTTCATGCATTGCATTTTCCATATTCATGCATTTTATTTAATATGTGATTTTTCCTATGATAATTTCTATGATATTGTTATGATTTTGAGTTATGTTATATTGTTTATTATATGATTTGGAATATTTCATGATATCCTACGCTTTTTATTTAATTATTTTTTTGTTATATTATTTAGCATATACTATGTTCATGCATTATATTTTCATTTTTATTTCCATGCATATTATATGATAGCATTATTTTATATTCCATGTCATTTAAATTATATGTCATATCATTCATATTTGCCATGTCATTTAATTCATTTCATTTCATATAGAATATGTATGTTAATTAGGTCATTTCATTTCATATAAATATGTATGTTACTTAGGTTATTTTATGTCATTTAGAATATATCATATGACTTAGGATATTGCATCTCATATAGAATATATTATATTATCTAGGTCATTTCATTTCATTTATAATATGTCATATAACTTAGGACATTTCATTTTATTTAGAATATGCTAAGGCATTTAGATTATATCATATCATTTAGGATGCATTATATTATTTTAGATTTTGCTATGTCATTTTATTTATGTCATGCATATACATATTCATATCTTTTAAAATGTTTTCAAAAGGATAATGATTTTTCAATAAAAAAATGAAGATATTCCGAGTTAAAATAATTCATGAGTTCTCTACCGGGTTTGCTAGAGGGAATATCATCAATTATCATTAATAAAGGAATATCTTTCATTCAAAAAAGAGAATGAGTCGGAAAGTCTTCCAAAACTAATAAAAATTTCTATATTTTGCCACGTTTGTTGGGAAATATAGGAAAATTTTGAATTTATAAATTTCGGATCATTTTTAATTAAAAATGGAATTATTTTTCTTTACATTGGGAATTAACTTGAAATACTAAATTTTAAACCAACTTTACATCGAGATTTGAGATAACACACGATTAATAAGGTACCGTTTTATACGGGCGTTGTGGGGGTGCTAATCCTTCCCCGCACGTAACCGAGTCCCGAACCCGTTTCTTTGATTTCTCTGGCTTAAACACAGACTTGAAATTGGTTTTAAAAATGTTTTAATTAATTTTTAAAATATTTTATAAAACCGATTTTAATAGGTGGCTGATCACACCTAGCTAAAAAAGATTGGTCATTTTCAAAACCTTCATTTATTTAGAGGAATTAAGTCAATTTTTCCTCGGTTTTTTTAATGTCACACTTAATGAATAATAAAGTCTTGCGATGAGACTTGTTATTTTTTAGGTTGCAACATGGAACATATCAGAAAAAGAAGCCTTCACTCAGACTTATGGGGACATAGCACTGTTAGTTCAAGTTAAGGTCAGTGGTGAGGTGATCCGGGCTGTGGTGCAATTCTGGAATCCCGCTTATCAGTGTTTTACTTTCAACTGAGAGGATATGACTCCAACCATGAAGGAATATTCAACCTTGCTGCATATTGAGAACGTTATTCCTGACCGTATTTATTTGAAGGATACAAAGACGTCAGGTTTCAAGAAAAAGATGTCTAAGTTTATGGGAGTGGAAAGAAATTGGGTCAAAAGCCATGTTGTCCAGAAAGGGGTAATTCACTGTATCTCATGGGATGTTTTACGGGCCTTAATTCATGGCCATTCAAGTAAGGAGACAATTAGAAATATTTTTGCTCTGGCTATCTACGATTTAGTTATCTTCCCAAAGACATTAGGATATGTGGATGTGGCGGTATTTGATGTTTTTGAGAGGCTTGAGCAGAGGATAAACCCAACCTCGACAATCATAACAAAAATAATCTGATCTCTGAATTTTTGTAGACGGGAAGGAAAAGGGAGTTTTATAGGTTGTATACAGCTTCTTTACATATGGGTTCAGACTCATTTTTGTAAACAGGAAGATTTCCCTCTTCACTTGTATTGGAAGTCTTTTGCACCAATTGGTGAATTTCTTAAGAGGGATTGGCCTGAAAATAGGACTGAGGAACAATGGATCAACATATTCTGAAATATTAGGGGTGAGATGATAATTTGGAGGGCTCCATGGATAGCTCCTATGCCGATATTGTACAAGTGTGGAGATAAAGCTTCTGTTCTATTATTGGGAGTATGGGGAGGAGTAAGCTATGCACCACTGCTGGTATTAAGACAATCGGAATCCTGTCAGTTTACTATTATGACCCATGACCTTGGTGGTTTAGAAATTGCTTATGGAGAAAATGGATACTCGAGAAAGGTACGTGAGATTGTAGTAGCATGGAAGGAAACTCATCGGGTAGAGGTAGCTAGATATGCCGACATCGTCACACCTGATTACCTGGTATGGAGGAAATTGAGGGATAATGATAGGTTGTTGACATCAGATGGAGGAGGGGTCCAATTCATGAGTTCACCACCTAAGGAAGTGCCATCGGAGTTAGAAATTGCAAAGTCAAAATTTGGAAAAGAAAAGGCCCAAATGAGCAAAGAGATTGTCCGACTTCAAGAAGAGCTTGAGGACATGAAAAACAGGGAATCATCTCGATAAAAAGAAATGGAAAGGATTAAGAGAGAAAGGGACACTGTCAAGGGAGATCTTCAGGAATTACACTTGGAAAACAAAAGATACCGCTTCGAGCTAAGATTTGAAGGAACTCTCAAGACTTCTGGGGAATGGGAGCAAGAAGTCAAAAACCTCAAGAAGGAGAGTAACTATTGGAAAGAGAGAGCGAAGCATGAAGAAATCCGAGCCAATCAGCTTGAGAAGGAAGCTAAGGAAAGCCTACACAGTGATGTTTCTGCTAGTATGTCAAAGGGCCATGAACAAGTAAGGGTCAGATTGAAGAGCAAGGCAATCAAATGGGGACAGTGAAAGAAAGTCCAAGATCCGAAGGAGTTACTATAGGACCAGTATTTTGTAACAGCATTTTGAATTAGAATAGGCAGATTATTAGATTGTGTTAAGCAGTGATCTTTTTTATTATATCTTTGATGTATTTAGTTCCAGGAAATCAATGAAAGTTTGTTTGGTTGGAATTATCCCGAGGCCAATACTTTCAAATGCATTCATCATTCATTTGTTCTTTCCTTTATATATTTTGTTTGTTCATTCATTCATTCATTTATTCATATTTATAATCATTCATTCATTTATTCTCTATATTTGTTATACACTTAGTCATTCATTTATTTGTCCATTCATTTATTCTTTATAATTATTCATTCATATTCATACACTTAGTCATTTACTTATTTGTTCATTCATTAATATTTAGTCATTCATTCATTCATTTTTTATAAGACATAAAAAATGTGTCAATAAATTCTAATTCATGGTTTTCAAAACTAAAGGTACAATTGGTCGCACTTACAAAGAATCGGATTTTTGACACCATTACGAATACTCGATCTCAAGCCAGAGCTATGGAGAATGATCAGCTTGCTAGAATTGAAAGAATGGAAAGAACTCAAAGGGAACTGCAGGAACAGTTGGCTAAGTCTCAAGAGGAGTCACGGGAACAAATGGCCAAACTCATGGAAATGACGAATACCATGATGAGGCAGAAATGGCCAGGGGAAAATTCGGTTACAGGAATGAGGACAGTAAACCAGGAAGGCCGACCTGACGTAGTATAGTAGAATGACCAAACATCCCAGCATGTGGGAAATGAACTTCCAATTGGGGCAGCATCCAATTTTTACATCCAACCAGCGGCTGAAGTACAGAATTTTGGCCCTAAAAAGGGTAACATTGGGGTTGATCCAATTGATGTGGGCGTTCCAGACTTTAAGGAACTGGCTGAAAAGGAAAAGGCAAAGATGATCGAGCTGAAGAAGGTTTAAATGGCAGAATCCCAGAAAAAATATCAGCTGCTGGAGGAAAGACTGAGGGCAGTTGAAGGGGCAGAGCTATTTGGCAGTCTGGATGCCAAAGAGATGAGTTTAGTGCATGGTCTGGTGATTCTTCCAAAGTTCAAAGTACTAGACTTTGAGAAGTATAATGGGACTACCAACCCATCAGCACATCTGACCATGTACTACAGAAAAATGACAGGGCACGATGATGATGATAAACTGCTTATCATTTGTTTCCAAGATAGCTTGACAGGGTCTGCAACCCGATGGTATAATCAACTGACTCGTACTAAGATTCGTTCGTGGACAGATTTAGCCAGGGCTTTCATGGAGCATTATAAACATGTATCTAATATGGTACCCGACAGACTGTCACTACAGAACATGGAAAAGAAGACTACTGAGAGTTTCAAGGAATACTCGCAAAGGTGGAGGGATCTGACTATACAAGTGCAACCCCCTTTAACTAGTAAAGAAACTACAATGCTTTTCATCAATACCCTGAAAGCACCTTATTATGATAAATTGGTGGGGAGTGCCACCAAGGACTTTGCAGATATGGTGATATTCAGGGAGATGATAGAGTCTGCCATTAAGAATGGGAAAATGGAAGGGAGTGAGTCTGCTACTCTGAAGAAAGTATTCTCTGTAAAGAAGAAAGAGGAGACCCACGCAGTTAGCTTCAACCAATACCCCTATGCACATCCTACACCATATACACCTCCCAGGCCCTATACTCCTCCTACATCTTATGCACCTCCTACACCCTACACACCTTACCCAGGATATAATCCTTACTACCCCAATGTGAACCACCTTACTCAAAATCCATTTCCCTATACCAATATACCACAACAGCCTTTTCCAACTGGCGTGTCCCCACAGATAAACCTTCCCCAAAGTACTATCCCAAACACCCAGAATACCGTGCATAATGACCAATGTTCACCAAGGAATGATAAGAAACCTTCATTTGACCCGATCCCTACCACCTATGGTGTGCTATATCCCAAGCTGTTACAAGGTCAACTTATTGCACCTGTATACCTCAAACCTCTGACACCACCGTAACCAAGGTGGTACAACGCAAATGCTAACTGTGCGTATCATGCGGGGATTCAAGGACATTCGACTGAGGATTGTCTTGCCTTTAAAAAGAAAGTCCAAAGTCTGATCAACTATGGGGTTGTGAAGTTCGGGACGAGGAATGGGCCGAATGTAGCAGGAAATCCATTGCTCGATCATGCTGAGAACCGGGTAAATGCAGTATTGACAGGGGAAGAGAGAAGATTGAAAAGGTATGTCTGTGAAGTCAAGACTCCAATAATAAAAAAGTGGGTCAAAATGGTGAAAGCAGGAATGGTGGAGAATGGTGACAGTTTAATAATGGTTGCGAACAAGGTGGAGAATTGGTGCCCGTTCCATGGGTGTAAAGGTCATATCATATAGGAATGCGGGGACTTTCTAGCTAAAGTCCAAAAGATGATGGATGAGGGGGAAGCCCAATTTTACGAAAAAATAGAGGAGGAAGTAGAGGTTATTGAGAATGCGACTGGCTACGGGATAGGAAGACCTTTGATCATCTATTATGATGAACCAGAGAAGACTACTCCGGTTGTTGAGGAAACTACACCTAAGCTAATCATAGATTTGCCTTCTTCCTTTTCATACAAGGAAAACAAAGCTGCACCATGGAAATATGACTGCAGCATGGTTATGCCAGGGTCTTCAAGTCACCAAGATATTACAGGTGTGGGGCACTTAACACGAAGCGAAAGGTGTTATGACCCTGAGGTTGTTGAATAGGGATTGACAAGAAAGGATAGAGGAATGGATAAAATAAAGAAAGCAACTGAACCAATCCATATTGAGATGGATTTGTCAAAAGACGGTGAATGAGAAGAAAGCTTGCAAGTTTTTAAAATTCATAAAGCATATTATCTTTGCAACGTCAACCAGCAAGAATTTTCATATTATCTTTGCTATTGAACTAGGAGCCACACAGAAATGCCCTGTTGAGAGTCTTAAATCAGGCATATGTGACTAACAACATATTAGTAGAAAAATTAGACAGCCTGGTGGGAAACATTGCGGCAAACGACTACAGATATTTTAGTTATGATGAAATACCATCTAATGGTATTGGATCAACAAAGGCTCTACATATAACAACCACTTGCAAGGGGCACATACTACCAAGGGTGCTTCTGGATAATGGTTCTTCATTAAATGTAATGCCTTTGGCAACCCTATCTAAGTTGCCAATTGATATTTCTTATATGCTTCCAAGTTGCATAGTGGTTAGAGCTTTTGATGGTACCAGGAGAGATGTGATGGGAACTATTGAGGTTCCTCTGGAGATAGATCCATGTACCTATAAGGTGAACTTCCAAGTCATGGATATTACCCCATCCTATAATTGCTTGTTGGGAAGGTCGTGGATACATTCAGTAGGGGTTGTACCCTCATCTCTCCACCAAAAGCTAAAATTTGTGATAGAGGGACGTTTGGTCACTGTATCGGGAGAAGAGGACAACATAGCCTCTGCATCTACTGAATCTCCTTACATTGAACCCAATGAAGAGGTCGTGGAATGCTTCTTCCGGTCTTTGGAGTTCGTAAATGCAGTATTCGTCTCTAAAGGATGAAGATTTCTGAAACCGTAGTTGTCTAAGAATACAAGGTTAGGAGCAAGAACTACTGTGGGAAAGGGCTGCAGGGCTGGAAAAGGTCTTGGAAAGTATCTTCAAGGAATGGCCCGAGCAATTGAAATAGTGGGAAAAAAAGACCGGTTTGGCCTAGGATATCTTTCGAAGGCCCATGAAAAGATGAAACAAGTTGAAAAGAACAGACAAAGAAGGATGGCCCATCTCGCGGGTATGGATATTGAGTGGGAGCCTATGACTTTCCCACCAATCATTCACAGCTTTCGCTCAGCCAGTTTTCTATTTGGAGAAAAGGATTCAGATGATGTACTCATAAAGATAGAGCAAGCTTTCGAGAAGTTCCATGTGAGTAAGGGCAAACAGATACAAGATATGGTAATCTGCATGACTAGGGAAGAAGGAATGAAAAGTGACAATGCAAGCTGGATGGTGCGACCTTGTCCACCAGGATATAAACTGACCAATTAGAGTGCGGCTGAGCTGCCCATAGTCTTTAAGTCTATTCCAAAGTAATACTTTAAAAAAAACAATCTTAATTATCTTTGCCCAGAGATATTAAGAATTTTTTTGTAATGGGCTTTTGGTTAAACAATTTCATTCAATAAATAACAAGCACAATGCATTTTCTTCATATTGATGTGTCCATATTCTTTCATTTATGCTATTTATTTTGCTTTCATTATATATTTTTTCCTATATTGTTTCCTCCCCACCTATTTACAGGTGTACGGATGCGGAATATGAGGACCTTCTTGTCAGTAATTTTGAAATTGATTTTGGAAGACCCATTTGCACGGGTGATTTTGACGCCAACGAAGATACTGAGGATTATGGTCTACCTCCGAATTTATTAAGGAAAATAGAACAAAAGGAGAAACAAGTACTTCCTCATAAGGAGTTATTGGAAATGATAAACCTGGGAAATGGTGAGGGGATAAAAGAGGTTAAAATTGGGACTTCATTGTCATCATCATTAAAGGGTGAATTGATAGCCTTGCTCCGGGAATATGTAGATGTATTTGCATGGTCTTACCAGGACATGCCAGGGTCGGATCCGGATATTGTGGTTCATAAGCTCCTTTTAAGGCCAGAGTGCAAGCCAATTCAGCAAAAGTTGAGAAGAATGAGGTCGGACATGCTGTCAAAAATAAAAGAGGAGGTGAAGAAGCAATTTGATGCTGGATTTTTAGAGGTGGCAAAATATCCAGAATGGGTGGCAAATATTATTCCAGTACCAAAGAAGGATGGCAAGGTGCGGATGTGCGTCGATTACCGAAATCTAGACAAGGCCAGTCCCAAAGATAATTTCCCTTTGCCTCACATTGATACTGTGGTGTATAATACAGCAAAGAGTTCTTTATTTTCTTTCATGGATAGATTTTCGGGATATAATCAGATTAATATGGCACCGGAAGATATGGAGAAAACCACATTTGTTATAATGTGGGGAACATTCTGCTACAAAGTAATGCCGTTTGGGTTGAAGAATGCTGGGTCAACATATCAGAGAGCCATGGTGACCTTGTTTCATGATATGATGCATAAGGGAATTGAGGTCTATGTTGATGATATGATTGCAAAGTCACAAGGAGAAGAGGAGCATATTGCGAAGCTTAAGAAACTCTTTGATCGACTAAGAAAGTTTCAACTTAAGCTAAATATGGCAAAATGCACTTTTGGAGTCACTTCGGGGAAGTTGTTGGGTTTTGTTGTCAGCAAAAGGGGAATTGAGATTGATCAGGATAAAGTGAAGGCCATTCAGAATTTTCCACCACCTCGTACTCAAAAAGAAGTGAGAGGCTTCCTAGAAAGATTAAATTAAATTGCTCGATTTATTTCTCAGTTAACCGATAAATTTGATCCAATATTTAAGCTACTTCAAAAACGTGATCCAGGACAATGGGATGAGGGTTGTCAGATTACATTTGAAAAGGTTAAACATTATCTATCCAACTCACCAGTATTAATGCCACCTATTTCGGATAAGCCAATGATATTGTATCTATCAGTATTTGAAAGATCCATGGGTTATGTTTTGGGGCAGCTTGGTGAGACTGGAAAGAAAGAACAGGTGGTTTACTACCTCAGCAAGAAGTTCACAGATTATAGGCTGAAGTATTCATCGGTAGAAAAACTATGTTATGCCTTAGCTTGGACTGCTCAAAGATTCAGACAGTAAATGTTGTACCACACTACTTGGTTTATTGCCAAGTTAGATCCAATAAAGTACATGTTGGAAGCACCTTCTTTGTCAAGGAGGATAGCAAGATGGCAGGTTTTGTTGTCAGAGTACGACACTGTATATGTAAGTTATAAAGCTATCAAGGGCAGTCTAGTGGCTGAATTCTTAGCAAGTCGGGCAGTGAAAGGTTATGAGCCATTAACTTTGACTTCCCAGATGAAGATTTGATGTATGTTTCGCAAGCGGATGAGGTTCCCCCGAAGAAAAAAGTATGGAAAATGTACTTTGATGGCGCATCTAAAGCCATGGGGCACGAAATTGGTGCAGTGCTCATATCCACAGAAGAAGATTATTATCCTTTGACTGCCAGATTGGATTTTGATTGTACAAATAATACTGCTGAGTATGAGGCGTGTACTATGGGCCTTCGTGCTGCTGTGGACAGAAAAATCAAAATATTGGAAGTTTTCGGAGACTCATCCCTAGTGATATACCAGCTACGAGGAGAATGGGAAACCTGAGATACAAAGCTAATCCGATACCAAGAACTCATACTGAGTTTACTGGAAGAGTTTGAAGAAGTGACTTTCAATTACTTTCCCCGAGAAGAAAACCGAATGGCGGATGCTCTGGCTACTTTGTCATCAATGTTCAAAGTGAATGAAGAGGCTGAAATTGTGCCGATAAAGATGAGTATATATGAGTCTCCTGCCCACTTCTTGAGTGTTGAAGAAGAAGCAAATGGTCTCTCTTTGTATAACGATATCTTGCAATACATCAAGAGTCAACAGTATCCAAAACGGGCAACAAAAAATGATAAGAGGACTTTGAGAAGGTTAGCAATGAGTTTTTTTAGATGGTGAGATTCTCTACAAGAAAGGGAAAGACCAAGTTTAATTGAGATGTGTCGAATCTTCCGAAGCTCGGAGAATCATAAAAGAAGTCCATGAAGGGATATGTGGCACCCATGCCAATGGTCATATGCTTGCTAAGCAGATTATGAGGGCAGGATATTATTGGCTGACGATAGAAGGAGATTGTTTCAGTTATTCTCAGAAGTGCCATAAATGCCAAATCTATGCAGATAAGGTTCATGTACCGCCATCGCCATTGCGTGTCATGACTGCACTATAGCCCTTTTTCAATGTGGGGAATGGATATGATTGGGCCTATTACCCCAAAAGCTTCAAATGGACATCGTTTCATCCTGGTGGCCATAGATTATTTCACAAAATGGGTAGAAGCTGCTTCCTATGCGAATGTAACAAAGTCGGTGGTATGCAGATTTGTTAAAAAGGAAATCATATGTCGATATGGATTGCCAGCAAGAATTATTTCAGATAATGCTCTCAATCTAAATAATAAGATGATGAGAGTGTGTACTCAGTTCAAGATCACGCATCATAATTCGACACCTTATTCATTCAAAGATGAATGGGGTAGTAGAAGCAGCCAACAAAAACATCAAAAAGATTGTTAAAAAGATGACTGATGTGTACAAGGATTGGCATGAGATCTTGCCTTTTGCTTTTCATGCATATCGAACCTCAGTTCGCACATCTACAGGGGCAACGCCGTTTTCTTTGGTTTACGGGATGGAAGCGGTGTTACCTATTGAAGTTGAAATTCCTTCACTTCGGGTTTTGATGGAGGTTGGTCTAGAAGAGGGAGAGTGGGTTAGAGCTCATTATGAACAGCTGAATCTCATCGAGGAGAAAAGATTGAAAAAAGAAATTGTCATGATAGTGAAGGATCCGCGAGGAAAATGGGCTCCGAATTGGGAAGGACCCTATGTGGTAAAAAAAAGCTTTTTGTGGAGGAGCATTGATTCTAACTCGGATGGACGGGGAAGATTTCAGAAATCCCGTGAATGCTGATAAATTGAAGAAATATTATGCTTGAAAAAAAAAAGTGTGATGCTGTGCACATGGAAATTCGAATGATCCCAAGTGTAAAAATGGAAATTCTATATATCTATTTCCCCTGAGAATTGCTTTTCAATAAGAATATTCATGCTTGATATGATGAATGACCATCTTTCATATTCCTTTCACTAAGTAGAAATTATCCTTGGTCACCCATTTTGAACCTTGGGAACTATTTCTTTCTTTAAACCTTGATCAAGGATCACCCTCTACACTAGAGGGCAAACGCGAGGAAAAATAATAAAAAATCATGGCAAAAAATAGAGCCATCGAAAAATGTGAAATCAAAGAATGGCAAATGAAAGCCCTCAATAAAAAAAGAATAAAAGATAAAAGAAAATCCAAGAAAAAAGGGACAAATGTTTCAAGAATGAACTTCCTCAAGAAATGACCCTTGATTTAATCACCCTTAAACACATTTTGAGCCTATTTTATCCTTTTTTTCTAAACCCGAATCGTGGCCTACATTACATGCTTTAAAAGTCCATTTTGATCAAGCATGGATATTTAATTTGAAAGGTTGTTCTCAGAATTTTTCCCATAATTTGAATTGAAATTTTTACCTTGGAAGCATTTAGAATTCTCAGATGCATGGTAGAATACAAGAAAAAAGAGAAAACAAAAAATAAAAATAAAAAAAAAAGATTGTAAAAGGAAAGGTCTAAGCCGAAAACCCGCAAAGGGCGACTTAATACCCAATAAGGGACACTTGAGTTTGAAAACCCGTAAAGGGCGGCTCAAGTACTGATTAAGGTTTGAATCAATGCTCCGTGTAAAGGGGAGAAATTATCTAAAAATCAAAGGAAAAGGGAATAATTCAGTCTAACGTAACTACGAAAGCCGAGAGATTATCCAAGTAAATTGCTCATTCAAAAGAAATTTCAGATGGTTTGAAAAATGAGGGGTCCAAGATATTCCGCATCTAGGGCATCTATAACCTATAATTTTGCATTTGTTTCTTATATCCTTGATATTCACTTTTACCATTTTAAAACATTTCTTGCAATAAATTCTTGTTATCCTTTTCATGACATTTTGCTTATTTTATATTTCGTTCATACATTTTTGAGATGCATTATGATTGTTATTGAATTGAATGATGATTAGTAAACATACAAAATCTTTAAATAAAAGGATTTCAGATTATTACTAAGGAATAGATTTAAACCTTAGAAAAGGTTTGGAAACCAATAATATTGATGGAAAATTTACCAAGTAAAGAAAAATAGTGAATGTGGTGGAGACTCAGTCATGAAGTCTAGATAATTTGTGAATTTCAGCAAAGTCAGAAATTTAGACTATTTGACAAAGTTATCTTGAGAGAAAGGTTCCTTAAGTGGGACATCAGTGAAAAATTGATGACTCCGTCATGAAGTCAGATAATCTGTGAACTCAAGGAAACCATGGATTAGAAATCATGACACAATTATTTGATTGCATTCATTCTTAGGAAACATACAAGCATTTGCAAAGCATGTCATTCTCATCATTGCATTTAGCTAACATTGCAGGAATCAGGAAAACTTTGGCTTCCCCAAATCGAACTCGTTCTGCTTCTCAAATGAGTCGAGCCCCGAGACCAACGTCGAGGTATGTTCCTTTCCAAATCAAACTCGTTCTGCTTCTCAAATGAATCGAACCCCGAGACCATCGTCGAGGTATGTTCCTTTTGTTTTTTCAAGATTAATTTTATTTTCCAAATGAATCAAACCTAGGATCATTCTTAGTATTTTCCCTTTGTTTTTTAAATCAAATTCATTCTGTTTATCAAATAAGTCAAGCCCCGAGACCATCGTCCAGGTATTTCCTTTTGTTTTAAATCGAATTCATTCTATTTATCAAATTAGTCGAGCCCCGAGACCATCGTCGAGGTATTTCCTTTTGTTTTAAATCGAATTCATTCTGTTTATCAAATGAGTCGAGCCCTGAGACCATTGTCGAGGTATTTTCTTTTGTTTTAAATCGAATTCATTCTGTTTATCAAATGAGTCGAGCCCCGAGACCCTCGTCGAGGTATTTCCTTTTGCTTTAAATCGAATTCATTCTGTTTATCAAATGAGTTGAGCCCCGAGACCATCGTCGAGGTATTTCCTTTTATTTTAAATCGAATTCGTTCTATTTTATCAAATGAGTCGAGCCTCGAGACCACCGTCGAGGTATTTCCCTTTGTTTAAATCGAATTCATTCTGTTTTATCAAATGAGTCGAGCCTCGAGACTATCGTCGAGGTATTTCCTTTTGTTTTAAATCGAATTCATTCTGTTTTATCAAATGAGTCGAGCCTCGAGACCATCGCCGATGTATTTCCTTTTGTTTTAAATTGAATTCATTCTATTTTATCAAATGAGTCAAGCCTCGAGACCACCGTCGATGTATTTCCTTTTGCTTTAAAAGGCTATTCACTACACTTTTGAGGAGAAAATGAAGAAAAAGAAAAAACCTCTCAAGGAGAAAAAGAGAGAAAAAGGGAGAAAGTAAGAGAAGTTTTAGAGCTTGATTTGGAAAGCTTTGCTAGGTAGTTATTTCTTCTCTTCTTTTTCAATTTTTTTTTATTTATTTCATGTTCTTTTTCTCTTATTTTTCATGTGATTGTTAACTTTCTTTGTTGAATAAAAGGTTTTCAAAATAAATTTCTAAAGGTTTTTTTCCCTTTCTTTTTTATTCTTTACAAAATAACAAAGGTTGCAAAATTTTCCTACAACATTTCCATCACGGTCGAAACTTTGAAGGTTTTATTGTGCTTGTCTTTTGCTTGATTTTTTTGCTTGCTTGTTGATTGTGGGTTTCACCATTGTGGTAGGATAGATTTTCTCATTTGGTTTTCTTTAAAAAAAATGAAATAAAAGGTTTGAGAAGCTTGAAGATCTTGATTTTTATCAAGTGATTTTGGTTAGGTGGGACTATGTCCAAGAAACCAACTATTGAGCCAACCTTCATTTTCTTTGTTTGTTTATATTTTTTAGCTAATGATTGATTCATTCTCATATGTTTGTGTTGTTGGAAAATCATGCATTCATACCATTCTCAACTTGATTTTTGGCTAAGACCAATCAATGGTCTCTAGCCAAAGTCTCTTGTGTAAACTTGTTGAAAAATTAATGGTTTGTTAAGTTGGATATTCTGACTTTGAGAATTTTTTTCATCAAGTTTCTTTTGTAAAAATAAAAAGATTCTTTACCACATTTATTGGACCCATAGAGGAGCCTCTGGTATTTTTTCCAAGATTTTTAGAATTTTTTTATCAATAGTGAAAAAATGGTTTTCTGGTAAAACAATTTTCGGTTACTGTTTATGTCTTTAATATTATTTCGGTCTTGGCTTGCTTAGTCCGATTTTAAAACTGATTTTTCCTCATAAAAAAATCATGTATCAAGTCAAAACTGATTTTTTCAGAATTTGTTGAATTTTTTATCAAGGGTGGAAAAATGGTTTTCGGTAAAACAGTTTTCAGTTACTGTTTCTGTCCTTAATGTTATTTTGGTCTAGGCTTGCTTAGTCCGATTTTAAAACTGATTTTTCCTCATAAAGAACATCATGTCTCAAGTCTAAACTGATTTTTTTCAGATTTTTTTGAATTTTTTATGAAGGGTAGAAAAACAATTTTCCAAAACTGGTTTTTGGAGTCAAATTGTGTTTTTCAAAACTAACATTTTTTTTTTATTTGTAAAAGGAAGGAGCTGATTGGAGTCATTAGCTATTGTTTTAGGTTGTTTTCTATGTCATCTCAAGGATAAAAAATTGAATTTATAAAGATCGGGTCATAGGTAGTCAACCCAGGTTTTAAAAAATAGGAAAACTAGAGCCTTTTTAGAGGGGGGTTCGGCCAAGGCCCCCTTTCCATCGAAAAATTCTAACCCCTTTTTTAGTCCGAGTCCAAAGTCATTCGGTTTAAAAATCCAATTTAAGTTTCTTCCAAAGTTAGTCGGATACCTTTTTAGGTGTACGAATGTCCTTACTTCAAGGGAGAAATACATCTTCATGCATTGCATATTTTAAAATGTTTTTTTATTTAATTTGGCATAAAAACGTGCTTCTCAGTTTCCTAAACATTTGGCGAGAATTAGTTCCTAATTTTTACTTGGTTTGCCAGGGAGGTTAGGAAATTATTCAATATACGTGGTTATGAAATCGCAAAGTATGGATTTTGTTTTATTCGGAATCATATAAATGTAATATGAAAGAATTATTTTTCAAGCTTTGCCGGGTTTGTCGGAGAGTACGGTAATATTTTCCAACATATGCCATTTATGTGATACCTCACATGAAAAATCAATTTCAAAATGATGATGTGTACATGTGATCATGATGTGATTATTAATATTTTATGATGATGTCATTTTGTGATTTTTGCCAATATGATCTCTTTGTATGCCATGTCATGATTTATTTTGCTATGCCATAATAAGATTTACCATGTCATTAATTCATATGCCATGTCATTCATTTTTTGCCATTTCATAATAGGATTTGCCATGTCAAGCATGCCATGTCATTAATTCATATGCCATGTCATTAATTCTTTTGACTATGTTATTTAGATTTTGCTATGTCAAGCATGCCATGTCATTAATTCTTTTGTCATGTCATGATTTATTTTGCTATGCCATAATAAGATTTTGTCATGTCAAGTATGTCGTGTCATTAGTTCTTTTGCCATGTCATAATAGGATTTTTCATGTCATTAGTTCATATGCCATGTCATTAATTCTTTTGGCCATGTCATTTAGATTTTTCCATGTCGAGCATGCCATGTCATTAATTCTTTTACCATGTCACAATAAAATGTTTGGCATGCCATGATAAATTTGCATGTTTGTTTAATTTTTATCTTAGTAATATTTTTGCATATTCATGATCATTTCTTTATGATTTTAAAATGCATGAAAAATAATCAATGATTTTTTATATATATAAAACAAGATTATTCTCGAATTAAAATAATTCATGAGTTCTCCGCTGGGTCTGTTAGGGAGGATATCATTAATTATCATTAACGACGAAATACCTTTTCTTCACAAATGAGGGTGATTTTGAAGAATTTTAAAATCAAGTAAAAATTCCATGCTTTGCCAAGTTTGTCAGGAAATATGAAAAATTTTATGTTAATAAATTTCGGATCATTTTCAAATAAAATATGATTTTTTTAAGGGAATTATTTTTAAATACCAAATTTAAAATCGACTTTCACCGAGACTCAAGATAACACATGACTAATAAGATACCGTTTTATACGGGAGTTGTGGGGGTGCTAATCCTTCCCCGCACGTAACCGACTCCCGAACCCGCACTTGTTTTCTCTGGTTCAAAGCGCAAACTTCAAAATTGGTTTTAAAAATATTTTAATTAATTTTAAAATGTTTTATAAAAATCGGTTTTAATAGGTGACCTATCACACCTAGCTAAAAAAAATGGTGACGACTCCATTTCTTTCACGATGTCATTTTCAAACCCTCTTAATTTTAATTTAAGAGGAATTAAATCGTCTTTTCCTCTATTTTTTTCCAATGTCACACACATTTTAATGAAAACCAATTATCCCGTGACAAGACAGATTTTTCGAACTTTTTTTAAAGGGGGTTGCGACACATGTCTTTTTGGTGGTTGAGCTGACGAGGCTCCAAAGTTTGTCAGGTGAAAGCTGGAGACAACCTGCGAGGACAAAAGATGTTAAAGGGTATTGGAGTTTTGCCTTCAGGATGTTAACCTATGTTTAAGTCAAAAGATCTTTAAGGAAAGGCGGGAAGAATTAGAGAGTTGATTTATTACTTCAGGATGTTATCCTATGTTTAAGTCAAAAGATCTTTAAGGAAAGGCGGGAAGAATTAGAGAGTTGATTTATTCTTGCGGTTACTCACTTATTTATATCCTTTTATTGGATGTTTATAATATCATTAAGTGTAAGTTAGGTGTGGAGTAGATAGACGGATAGAAAGATATGCGCCCGTCAGGTGTCTTATATGCGGTTTTCCAAAATAACGAGGTGAATGTGGGTCTAACAGTTATAACTGTCTACGATTGCTTTTCGTCTCTCCTCACCTTTAATTACTTCATCTATCCTCATTAGCACCTACTCAAAAAGATATAATACTTACAGTGTGAAAACTTACTGCAACTTTTAAAAAATGTAAATTATGCACACTTCCAATCACCTGTTAAAAAAATAAGAGAACAAAACAAGGAAAAAAAATTAAAAAGTAAGATGGCTTTGAAATATGTAAACCACTTTACTTGAGGCTTATTTTCCGGATACAACAAAATCCTACGCTTTCTAAGTAGAAATAGTGAAAATGGTTTTATAAAAGAGCTCTTTATATAGTCGATGGAAACACATGTCATTTTATAAGACAACTCTTATGCTATGTTTGAAAACATGAATTTAAATATTTGGATTTTTATTTCTTATATCACTACAAGAAAACGAACTTTTACTAACGAAATTTTCCGTCGGTAAAAGTCAGTATTCCGTCGGTAAAGGCTTTTACCGACGGAATTTTCCGAGGCTTATTTTTCGGATACAACAAAATCCTTCGCTTTCTAAGTAGAAATAGTGAAAATGGTTTATAAAAGAGCTCTTTATATAGTTGATGGAAGCAGATGTCATTTTATAAGACAACTCTTATGTTATGTTTGGAAACATGAATTTAAATATTTGGATTTGGATTTCATTTGCTATATCACTACAAGAGAACAAACTTTTACCGATGAAATTTTCCATCGGTAAAAGTCAGTATTTCGTCGGTAGAGGCTTTTACCGAAAAAAATTTCATCGGAAAAGTCCGTCGGTAATTCTTAAATCGGTGATACTTTATCCGTAGAAAATAAAAATTCCGTCGGTAAAAGTATTATCGACGGAATATTTTTGACAGAATATTCCGTCGGAAAAGAAAATATCAACGGATAATTTTTTTTTACCGACGAAATATTTTGTCGGTAGGAAAAAAATCGGTTTGAAATATTCCGTCAGTAATTTCTTATTTGGATTAAAAATAAATAAATTATTAATAAAATTATGTAATATTAACAAAAATATATTATTATTTGGCATGAAAAATAAAATAAATTATCTAATATTATAAATAAGAAAAATATTTTAATAAATTACAATATTATTAAAAAATATAATAATAATAATCAAATAATAAATCTACTTGTGCTTAACGGTAACTTTGTCGTAACAGTAAATAAAGAGTACACTATTTACAACTAGGCAAGTACATTCGAATTTCAACACCGATGCTCATTTCTGCATTTCTATAAGCCATAAGTCATTGAGTGGAAGGAAAAAAAGCTCTAAATTTCCAGGATAAAATAACAGCAGAAAGACGGGAACCCTCCTAACCTGTTTAGACACAATTAATTGTATTAACATATTAACCCACATAACTCAACATGTCTAACCCATTTAAACTTATTTATTGCATTATTAATATTTAAAATACATAACTTATTAATTGTATTTAAACATGTTAATCATGTCGTGTTTAAATAAGTTAATCATATTTAAACAGGTAACTTATGTGTCGCTGTACAAAGACTTATTAGTTAAACATGTTAACCATGTCATAGTGTGTGACTTGATGGAGACTCAATTAAGAGTTGTAAACCCAAGTGCAGGTTATGTTCAAGTAATAAATTCTCGGGTGTCCGAGGTCGAACCACAGGGAAGCGTATTAGTAAGTATAAGTTTATAAATATATAAGAAAAAGAAAGTAAACAAGATATTAGGGAATCAACAACAAAACAAGATAAACAAGATATTAGAGAACAAAATAAACAAAACAACATAAAAGAAATTAAACAAGATATAAACAAAACAATAAGAAAAGATGTTGAGGTTAGAGAATCCACTCTTGGTGTTATGCTAAGATTAATCTTGTTTTATTACACAATTGAAATTCACACATAAGCGAGATTCCAATCGGAAGGTTTAGCAATTCAGTCCAAATTGTCCAACGTCCATAGCATATGATATTATGTTCATTTGGTGTCCTCAAAACTCATAAAAAGAGTCCAAGCATTCCTTATGCCAAGGTATATGTCTACAACAAATCAAGGTTATGAAACCAAGCATTTACTGTGCCATTTTCATTGTCAATAATGAATCAAGATCCCTACTTTGCAAGTATGATTTTAAACCAAAAGAAAATATTATCTATACTAGTGTTTATAAATGATGATTCATTTTAGCTCATGTTTAAGAGACTAACCTTAGCATTTACCAAGAGCTTCACCTCATCACTTCAACAATATGATTAGCAACACATACTAGATATGAATAAAATGAAAAGAAATGTAAGAAGCATAAGTAAATAAAGAAAAAGAAAACTAGAGAAAGGAAAGAAGAAGAAAACTTAGAGAATTTTATTACAATGGCTAATATCCTACCAATGTATAATGATACTCTTACAATCATCCAAGGCCCTCTATTTATACATATTTTGGAGAGCTAAATGACAAGAGACAAGCTTTATAAATTTCAAAGGTAGGTATAATAGGTGGGTGCATTTTTCTAACAATTTTCGTCATATTGTATGACAATTCTGATCAGCCAGCTTGATGGTCGATTTTGTCAATGTTCGAGGCTCGATCTGATCAAATGGTCTTCTAGAAAAATATACCCCTATCAGTTACGGATCCATAGCCGTTGGAATCAGATCATTTGCTCATTTGTATCGGAAGATATGGTCAAAATACCAAAACAGGTCAGCACAGACGTCATTGCACATCAGCCAACTTGATGGTCGATTTCGCTAGGGAAAACGACTCTGTTTCAAGAAGTGTAAAACATGAAAAAGATAGATATGCCTCTTAACTTTGCACTGTAAAAAATTCAGCCTTATTGCTTCAGTGAAACTCCAGATATAGCGGATATGGAAAAAGGTGTCGGAACTGGAACTGAACTGGATTTGCCCTTAATTGTTGATTTAACCTAGCAATCTGAAATCACTCAAAGAAACTCGTGAAAAACACCAAATTACATAAAAATATAAAATATCATAAACACAATTAGACTAAGCAATAATAACTCGTATTTGACACAAAACAATAATAAAGCATAACTAAGAACTATATAATTATACGAGTTATCACACCCCCACACTTAGATTGTTGCTAGTCCCTAGCAACGACTCAATAAAAATAAAATAAGAAAATCTAATCTAATCCATTTTCGTTGGAAATCACGGTGGCACTTAGCATGTGACACAAGCCTTTAAACCCCTAGGTGTCCCTAGTGGACGAGTTTAGTCTTGTGAGGGTTTGCTAGAACGATACCCACAAACATTGAAAAACTAAAATATAAGTAAACTACATACACTAAAAATATTTACTCCTAATCCTTTCAATATAAATTAGAGACAATCTTTGAACAAGTCTTATAAACTAATCAATAGCTCAAAGAATTTCACAAAAATTCATGCTTGAATGTAAATAAATGAGTTAAGCCAATATTAACATAACATATTTCAATCAAAATAGTGCATATTCAACTTAATCTCAACTTCTCACTATACTCTCATGATTTTCACTCTTTAAAGTAGTGGTAAAGTGTTTACACTCAATCAATCTCATGAAAACAGTTCTACCATATGCTTGCTTGTCCACCTATTCTCCACTATTTAGATCATACAACTTCATAAATCAAGAGGTCTTTTTTTCAAGGTTGTAATGGGGCCAAAGGGTTATAATGTGGTTAAAGAACAAAAGGATAAAGATATCACAAAGGTTCCAAAGAGTTCATAGAGTTTAGAGACATAATAAGATCATACAAATAAAACTTCTCAAAACTCTTATAAAGCACATAATAACATAGGCTAAATATTCATGTTGAGCCTTTGCTTCATTCTAACCAACTTTGTAACATCTTTTTCTTTACTTTAACTAGAAGTTCAAGAGAAGATTTTTTTTTTTTTTAATATGGGAATGTATTTGACAATGATCCCTTTCTTTTTCTCTTGACTTTTGCCTCTCTCCTCCCCCACACTTATCTTTCGTTCTAACCCAAATTTTCAAAAAGTATCCCTTGTTTTTGCAATATGTCTCAAAATATATAATCCATCTTTAGAACAAGGGTAAGGATATAAGTATATTTAGGCTAGGTTTAAGTTCTGGTTACCAATAAAATAGCATATTTAATGTAGGCTCAAATTGGCTCACTAGTGGGATGTTCTCTTAGAACATTAATAATGGATGGCTGTTTGGCTCTGGTTATAATCCTAATGCCTCTATCATATTCATGTTGTCACATGTATCAATATAGTCTCAAACGGTTTAAAGCAAGTTCTAGAGAATCATGTAATCATAAGAGCACTCAAGAAAGAAATTAGATTGATTTGTATAATGCATCGATCATTATAGGCTCAAAAACTCACAAGGATGATTATACAAGTCAGATTAAGTCTAAACATGCTTCTTTCTTAATCAACATATCATATTAACATTGGCTCATAAAAAGGTTGACATCAAGCTCAATTCTCATGAAAATCTTCTCACTAATAACCAGTTTAGACCTATGCAATTCATATCTCATCATTGTATTAAAAAGGAACTAAAACACACTAAAAAATAATAATAATAATAAAGACTCATAAAAAAAATAGTAGACAAAAATAAAAGAAATCCTAAATCATTCTCCCCACACTTAATTCTTACATTGTCCTCAATGTAAGTCTATTAACCCAAATGAAAGAATCATGTGTAAGAGAAAAGAACTAATAACATAAGAATAGGAATAACTAGACTCAAAACAAAACAAAACAAACTCATGCAACCTAAATAATCCTAAAATACTAAACAAAAATTAACAAGTAAACATAAAAAGATTAAAATCAAACTGACAAGGTATGTCTCAAGTCTCCCTTACTCAGACCTTGTTCAGAATGAATACTTCTAAATTGCTTAAAACACAACAAACTTTTTTTTTTTTTTTTGGAAAGAAGAAATCAAACTGACAAGGTATGTCTCAAGTCTCCCTTACTCAGACCTTGTTCAGAATGAATACTTCTAAATGGCTTAAAACACATCAATTTTTTTTTTTTTAAAATTAGCAAAATATGTCCCTTACCCCCTACTAAAGGTAGAATTTAGGAGATATTACCTGCAGAGGTTGCTAACCACTTATTATAACTGAGACACAACAAAAAAAATGTTAGATAATGTCACAAAGACAAAGTGCAATCCACTCCTTGCTCGTCCATATCTCTTTTTCTTTTTCCGAGCGTTTGTGAAACAACCGTAGCAGATAAATACTCATAAGCTTGGAGCTTTTTGAGTAAATCTTCAATGGTTGTAGCAAAAATTATGGTTCTCCTTGCCTCTGAAAACATGAATCCATTATCCACAGCATTATCTAAATATGAAAGCAAATTACTAAAATAACCATTAATATTAAGCAAACCAATGGGTTTCTTATTTGTGACCAAAGATGACCAAGAAGCCACGCAAGCTATTTCTTCCAATGTACCCAGACCTCCTGGTAAAGCAATGAATGCATCGGCAGAATGGTACATGATTGTCATCCGTTCAGGGATACTCCAGACTTGTATTTCCTTACCCACGGTAGGTCCACAAAAACCTGTGAATAGTTTTGGCACGATTCCTAGAACTGGACTTCCTCCGGCGTGTGTTGATGTAGCGACTGCTCCCATTAAACCCGTACTACCGCCTCCATAAATCAACTGGATCTTTTGTTGGGCAAGTATTACTCCAACTCTTATGGCTTCATCAGCGAATATTTTATTTTTCCCTGGATAAGCACCTCCAAAGACACAAATTTTTTCAATGCGCTGGGACGAAGTACTTTCCATTTTTTTTTTCGAGTGCCTGAAAGAGAATGAGTACATGGTGTAATATATAGAAGACTGAGTAGTGAATCAGACAAGAGTAATAATGTCGCCGAAAGTGTATTTGACCTGTCAGAAGAAAATGTTAACCTAACAAAAGATTTTTGCGTGATTTCAGGAAGAAAATCAAAAAGAGAAGAAAAATCAACCGTAAAAGACCAATGCAAAAAAAAACGAGAATAATTACACAAATCTAACAACACGTAAATTAAACCGAAATGAAGTTATTGCAAATCAGACCAAAAGCTGAGAAGTCATTTATTGTAGTTGTGATTGTGGCTCACATCTTCCTCTGGTTTTACGTCCAGAAACGGCTTAAACGCCTTCTATGAGTCGAGGATATGCTTCCCATCCAGTTTTCTTACAAGCTGGCGAACAGGGTCTTTTAACATCAGATTCCCAAGATGTTGCCATTCCCTTTGGAATTGCGGCCATAAATCAAGAATTTCTCTTTGTACGTCTCCACTAGGATGCGTCTCAAGAGAAAGTTGGATATTACCCAAATTCTCCTTACTCAGTCCATCCTTAATGAATTCAATTTTATCATCTCGATTAGAGGACGGAATCCCAATAGAACAACATTTACCGTTACACGTCCATCGTGCACATTTGTGGCAATTTGAACTCATGCGCTTTGCTCGTCGCTTCTTTGCAAAAGTGCTTCTACCTGTACCTGGTAAATGCAAAACAGGAAGATATTCATCTTCACGTACCTTGGCTTCAATTATCCAACGTATATCTTCAGGAATCCCTTTGTTCATAAGCATTCTTAATCTTTCAAATCGAACTTGGTAAAGCTTCAGTAAAATATTACGAGGAAAAAGGAGGAAATCGTTTCTGCAATCTTGTGAGAATATCATCCATCCTAAAAAAAAAAAGAAATAAAATAAAATGAAAGAGAAATTGAAAGAGAAAGAAAATTTTATATACAATATCAGTTTTGTGGGTAGCTGATGGAACCGACTTAAATAATCACGGAGTACCGTTATCCGCCATTTAACCGGGGTTAAAAAAAATTATATTTACATCTAGTTATTTTCAAAACAAGGATCAGAAAGAAAAACAACCTCTTCTTGAGTAACATGATTTTCCAAAAAGAGTTTGAGTCTTTGTCCATTTACCTTGAATACGTTACCATTTTGAGGATTCTCAATGTCAACTGCTCCATAATGATACACATGTTTAACCACAAATGGGCCAGTCCATCTTGATCTCAACTTACCAGGAAATCTGTGAAGTCTAGAATTATAAAGTAGAACTTTTTGCCCAACATCAAATGTTTTTCTTGAAATTAACTTGTCATGAAAGGCTTTAGTTCTTTCTTTATGAATTTTAGGATTCTCATATGCATCATTTCTGAGTTCCTCAAGTTTTTGTTTCCAACAATGCTTATCCTGAAAAGAATTTAACAAAGAATCAGTGTGTGAAATTTCTGAAGCATTATCAAACTCACATTCAATTAAATAAGCTTCTAAAGGATCATGGAATGTGGTAGTGGTGTTATGTTCATGAACAAGTTCTTCAATGAAATCCACTTTATGTACTTCTGAATCATCATCAGGTTGCTTGCAAATGTTGAACACATTTAATTCTAAAGTCATATTTCCAAAAGAAATGTTCAAAATACCATTCCTGCAATTTATCAGAGCATTAGAAGTTGCAAGAAATGGACGGCCTAATATAACAGGAATTTGAACATTTGGATTTGAAACAGGATGTGTGTCCAAAACAATAAAATCAACAGGGAAGTAAAAATTATCAATTTGAACCAAAACATCTTCAACTATCCCTCGAGGAATTTTTACAGAACGATCAGCTAGTTGAAGTGTAACAGGTGTTTCCTTGAGTTCACCTAAACCTAACTGTTGATAAACAGAAAAAGGCAAAAGATTAACACTAGCACCAAGATCAAGCAATGCACGTTCTATTCTAGTGTTTCCAATGATGCATGAGATTGTTGGACATCCAGGATCTTTGAATTTTGGTGGAGTAAGGTGCTGAATGATTGAGCTCACACTTTCCGTCAGAAATGCTTTCTTTTGTACATTATGTTTCCTTTTAACTGTGCACATGTCCTTCAAAAATTTAGCATAAGATGGAACTTGTTTGATTGCATCCAATAAAGGAATGTTAATCTTAACTTGTTTGAAAAGTTCATAAATTTTTGCATTTTGATTCAAATTCTTTATTGTTTGCAACCTTTGAGGAAAAGGAGCAGGATGCATACCTTTTTCTTTGTCCAAATTTTCAAGAAGTTCAGACTTACCATCATCCTTACCATTACTTTTCGGAGGGGAAGGAGGATCTTGGTCTTTTGATGGAATGTTTTTGTCAATTGCCTTTCCACTTCGAAGAGTTGTGATAGAACTGGCATTTTCCTGTTGAGTTTCATTGGAGCAAGAAACAAGACATTGAGTAGAAGGGTTAGGCTGAGGTTGAGCAGGAAACTTACCTTTTTCTTGAGTGCGTAATGAAGCTGTCAATGTGGACAAGGTGTTTTTGATCTCATTGATGTCCTGTGAAGTTTGGTTATTCACATTTGCTTGTATTTGCATGAATGCTTGCAATGTCTCTTCCAAGGTTTGTACACGTGAAGGTTGATAGGAAAAAGTGTTGCCCGGCTTTTGAGATTGTGGTACCTGAACATGATTATTATTCCGCCAACTGAAGTTGGGATGACTTCTCCATTCAGGGTTATACGTTTCAGAGTAAGGAGAAGGAAAAGGCTTTTTGAATGTGTTTATGGAATTTACTTGATCATGCAACGCTTCTTTAAGAATGGGAATGTTTGGACATTCAGAAGTGGGGTGTCCCATGATTTCACAAATTCCACAACTTTTTTCATTTTTAACCGTTTTGACTTCTTTTACTTCTCTAAGTTCCATGGCTTCAATCTTTCTAGCCAAATTAGCTACTTTAGCTTTTATCTCATCTTCTTGACTAAAATGATATTTACCTCTGTTAGAAACAAGATTAGATCTATTGAAACTTTCAGAGGAATTATCTGTGTGCCAGGCTTGAGAGTTATCTGCCAAATGGTCTAGGTAGTCAAAGGCTTCTTCAGGTTCTTTTTCTAGAAACTCACCGTTACACATTGTTTCAACAAATTGTTTAGTTTCGGGAGTTAAACTTTCATAAAAGAAACTAATAAGACGCCATTTTTCAAAACCATGATGTGGACAAGAACTTAACAAATCTTTAAAAAGCTCCCAGCACTGAAAAAATGCTTCATTTTGATTTTGATTGAAATTTTGAATCTGTCTTTTCAAAGCAGTAGTTTTATGTGCTGGAAAAAATTTCTTTAGAAACTCAGTTTGTAATTCTTGCCATGTGCCAATTGACCTTGGTTTTAAATTATGAAGCCAAATTTTTGCTTTATCTTTTAAAGAAAAAGGAAATAATTTTAGCTTGACAATTTCATTTGTACATTGTTGGTCATTAAAGGTGACACATACATCTTCGAAGCCTTTTAGAAACGAGTAAGCACTTTCCGATTCTAACCCATGGAAATTTGGAAGCAAAGCTATCATACCTGGTTTAAAACAAAAGTTGTTTGCATTGAGAGGAAAAATAAAACAATAGGGTGATGAGCTTCGAGTTGGTTACAAGTAGTCACGCATGGTGCGTACTTGTCTGTTCTCATCTTCAGCATGAACACTTTCATTGTCAGCCATGTTAGGAGTTGTATTAGAAAGATTACCTGAAAAAGTTGCACAATAAAATCTAACTAAACGACGAGATCTAAAATCACGTCGCCAAACAAGCATAAAACAAAGTTAATATACAGATTAGGCGGTATAACCAGCCAATAAAAATAAAACAAAGTTAATATACAAATTAGGCGGTATAACCAGCCAATAAAAATAAAACAAAGTTAATATACAATATAAATATAAATATATAGAAAATTAGGCGGTATAACCAGCCAATAAAAATAAATATACTTATAAACTTATATACTTAGTATTGCCTCCCCGGCAACGGCGCCAAAAACTTGATGGAGACTCAATTAAGAGTTGTAAACCCAAGTGCAGGTTATGTTCAAGTAATAAATTCTCGGGTGTCCGAGGTCGAACCACAGGGAAGCGTATTAGTAACTATAAGTTTATAAATATATAAGAAAAAGAAAGTAAACAAGATATTAGGGAATCAACAACAAAACAAGATAAACAAGATATTAGAGAACAAAATAAACAAAACAACATAAAAGAAATTAAACAAGATATAAACAAAACAATAAGAAAAGATGTTGAGGTTAGAGAATCCACTCTTGGTGTTATGCTAAGATTAATCTTGTTTTATTACACAATTGAAATTCACACATAAGCGAGATTCCAATCGGAAGGTTTAGCAATTCAGTCCAAATTGTCCAACGTCCATAGCATATGATATTATGTTCATTTGGTGTCCTCAAAACTCATAAAAAGAGTCCAAGCATTCCTTATGCCAAGGTATATGTCTACAACAAATCAAGGTTATGAAACCAAGCATTTACTGTGCCATTTTCATTGTCAATAATGAATCAAGATCCCTACTTTGCAAGTATGATTTTAAACCAAAAGAAAATATTATCTATACTAGTGTTTATAAATGATGATTCATTTTAGCTCATGTTTAAGAGACTAACCTTAGCATTTACCAAGAGCTTCACCTCATCACTTCAACAATATGATTAGCAACACATACTAGATATGAATAAAATGAAAAGAAATGTAAGAAGCATAAGTAAATAAAGAAAAAGAAAACTAGAGAAAGGAAAGAAGAAGAAAACTTAGAGAATTTTATTACAATGGCTAATATCCTACCAATGTATAATGATACTCTTACAATCATCCAAGGCCCTCTATTTATACACATTTTGGAGAGCTAAATGACAAGAGACAAGCTTTATAAATTTCAAAGGTAGGTATAATAGGTGGGTGCATTTTTCTAACAATTTTCGTCATATTGTATGACAATTCTGATCAGCCAGGTTGATGGTCGATTTTGTCAATGTTGGAGGCTCGATCTGATCAAATGGTCTTCTATAACAATATACCCCTATCAGTTGCGGATCCATAGCTGTTGGAATCAGATCATTTGCTCATGTGGATCGGAAGATATGGTCAAAATACCAAAACAGGTCAGCACAGACGTCATTGCACATCAGCCAACTTGATGGTCGATTTCGCTAGGGAAAACGACTCTGTTTCAAGAAGTGTAAAACATGAAAAAGATAGATATGCCTCTTAACTTTGCACTGTAAAAAATTCAGCCTTATTGCTTCAGTGAAACTCCAGATATAGCGGATATGGAAAAAGGTGTCGGAACTGGAACTGAACTGGATTTGCCCTTAATTGTTGATTTAACCTAGTAATATGAAATCACTCAAAGAAACTCGTGAAAAACACCAAATTACATAAAAATATAAAATATCATAAACACAATTAGACTAAGCAATAATAACTCGTATTTGACACAAAACAATAATAAAACATAACTAAGAACTATATAATTATACGAGTTATCATGACTCATATGATAAATGTGTCGTGTTCATGTCAAGAACCTTGACAAGAATAATTAATCATATCATGTACAATTTTATTAATCATATCATGTACGTTTTAACCTATTTATCTGTTATACAAGATTAAGATTCACTAACACAAATTGCCAGCCCTATTTTTCATGTTCTTCATATTCCATCAGACTCTGCCAAAGAGATTAAAACAATAATTGAAATATAAAATGACAGTTAGATCGACACATAAAAATGTTGTTTGAAATGAAATATATAGCAAGAAAATCCAAAGTGATATATGACAATATTTTTAGTAACCATAACAATTCCTCATTACCTGACAAGTTACATCCCATACAGTTACTATCTCCTCCAAATATATGAAAAAACTTTTTCAAAAATTAAATATATCTGTATCAAACACATACCAACCCGTATCCAGCACTCAAGTCACTAAGATTGACCTGTTGATTTGACTATCCAATGGTTGAGACACATCCCTCTCTTTCTATAAACCACCCAATTCTTAATCAACCCAATATTCAATCTGATCAGGTTCTTGATAGTTAATACAGTATCTACCAAAAGACTATCATCTAAGTTAACAAGCGACTTCAATCATGTAAAAGTGCTCTATTTGTTTCTACCAACTTATAACATCAAATTTTTTGTAATTTCACTACTTTGTAATGGTCAATAGATATTGTTATCGTTTTTTTTTCTCACTAGATTGTCGCAACCTAAAAAATAACAAGTCTCATCGTGAGACTTTATATTCGTTAAACATGACATTAAAAAAAAAACCGAAAAAAAGTCGACTTAATTCCTCTTGAAATAATGAAGGTTTTGAAGATGACCTTCAAAAAGATATGGAGTCGCCACCAATCTTTTTTAGCTAGGTGTGATCGGCCACCTATTAAAACCGGTTTTGTAAAACATTTTAAAATTAATTAAAACATTTTTTAAAATCAATTTCAAGTCTGTGTTATAAACCAGAGAAAATCGAAGAATCAGGTTCCGGACTTTGTTACGTGCGGGGAAAGATTAGTACCCCCACAACGCCTGTATAAAACGGTACCTTATTAATCGTGTGTTATCTCAAGTCTCGGTAAAAAGTGGTTTTAAATTTGGTATTTTAAATTAATTCCCAATTTAAAGAAAAATGATTTTATTTTTTAATTGAAAATAATCCAGAATTTATTAATTCAAATTTTTCCTATATTTCCCGACAAACGTGGCAAAATATAGAAATTTTTATTACGTTGGAAAATTTTCCGAGTCATTCTCGTTTTAAAGAAGATATTATGTTATTAATGATAATTGATGATATCTTCCCCAGCAAACCCAGCAAAGAACTCATGAATTATTTTAACTCGAGAAAATTTTTATTTTAATGAAAATCATTATCTTTTTCAAAATATTTTTTTTAAAAAAATATGAACATAAATATGTATGACATAGTAAAGATGATATAACAAAGTCTAAATAATATAATGCAACCTAAATGATATGATATAATTTAAATGGCATAGCATATTCTAAATGAAATATCCTAAGTACCATGATATATTCTAAATGAAATGAAATATCCTAAGTAACATGATATATTCTAAATGAAATAAAATAACCTGGGTAGCATGATATATTCTAAATGAAATGAAATAACCTAGGTAGCATGATATATTCTAAATGAAATAATATGATTTAAATGACATGGCAAATTTAAATGATATGGCATATTTTAAATAACATGGCATATTCTAAATAATATAATCTAGAGGACATGGAATATAATCTAAGTGACATGAAATGACATGAAACATAAAATAATGCTATCATGAGATATGCATGAAAATAAAAATAATAATGCATGAACATAGTATATACTAAATAATGTGACAAAAATAAATGACTAAATAAAAAGCATAGGATAGCATGAAATATTCAAAACCATATGACAAACAATATAACATCATAAAGTATAAATCAAAATAATAACAATACCATAGAAATTAACATAGCAAAATTCACATATTATATAGTATGCATGAACATGGAAATGCAATGCATGAAAGTGTATTTTTTCCTTCAATTAAGGAAATCTGTATATCTAAAAAGATATCCGACAATCTTAGGAAAATATATCAAATTAAATTTTCTAAAATAAAAATACTTTGTGATTTGTTTGAAAACAATTTTGAAAATCTTGGATGAAAATAATTCATGGCCGAAATACCTTTGAAAAAGGCTCTAATTCCTAAGTTTGAAAACCCGCACTTGACCACCCTTGACCCGAGCTTTATAAAATCATTTTCTAAGTTTAAAATGGCTTAGAAACTACCCTAAGACAGTAGCTAAAATTCCTAATCAGCCCCCTCTAAGTAACTTAGCCAAAACAGAAAATTAATTTTCCCTCAAATTCAAATCTGACTCCACTTTCCAGTTTTAAATCACGATTTTTTAACCTATTTTTAAAATTTCAAAAAAATCTAAAACAAATACTGGAGACTCGGACCATGTAAAAATACACGCGAAAAAATTTACTTAATTTCCCAGAAAAATCGAGAAAGTCAGAATACTAGGTGAAAACTGTTTTGCCAAAACACATTTTTTTTTGCCTTTGATAAAATCATTTAAAAATCAAAGTAAAAATGTTGGAGACTTTCCTAAGTACCTACAAACAGTAGCTAAAACTTCTAAAAATTAAGAAAAAAATTGGCTAAGTAAAAAATATCACAAAGGTAGAAAAATCAATTTGACAACTCTTTAATTTTTCACAAGTATGCTCAAGTGAGCATGACTTTGAGCCATTGGTTGGCCTAAGTCATAAATCATGTGGCATGATATGATATGCATGAAAATACAGCAAACTGAATGCATGAAATGCATGATTTAAAACCTAAATGACATGAAAAATGCATGGCATAAAGAACATGGCCTAGACCTAACATGAACTTGCATGGCAATAAATGCAACCTAGGTCTAAACATGCATGAAATGCATGGCAATGCAAATGAAACCTAGACCTAAACAATGCATGGCAATAACACAAACACATAGTATGCTAAAATAAAATACACAAAGTTATGGCATGGAAATGCAAACAAGTCAACAAGTAAGATGAAAATGCATATACTAAGCAATGAAATGGAGGGTAGCCGAATGGACTCATGCTCACAATGATGATATTTTAGCATGGCATTTTCACAAACACATGACATACTAAAACGCAAGGCTAAAAAGAAACATGCTAAACCATGCAAATATGAAGTAAAGGCATGCACAAGACTAGACATTTTCACAAATACATAGCATAGTAAAATGTAAATCATGAACAACTCAAAAATGTTGAAAACAGAAAATTATAAATGGTAGACAAAGGAAGTAAACATGAAAACAAGATGGTAAAATAAAAAATAGAGGTAAGTAAGTAAAAAGATCAAAACAAGCTCCATGTTTTTTTTTTGTTATTTGAAGAAAATATAAAACATCAAACATAATAGACATCACAAACAACATGAAATAAAAAGCAAACACCAACCATAAAAAAATAATCCATTCGACCAATAGAGGAAAATGTAAATATATATATATATATGATTTTTCATAGTTTTTCAAGAAAGCATGAAAGAAGAACTTGAAAAGAAAGCTTAAAAACATTTATTTTAAACTAAAATCAATACAAACTCACCAAATATCAAATGAAAACAGCAAATCAAGGATGGAAATGCAAAAAAATAAAATGCAAGAGTATGGTGCTTTTAGCAACATCTAAAAGCTATATTGCAAGCTTTTCCTCTTCTTACTTTCTTTGCCTTTCTAAACATTTCATTTACTTTTTCAAAAATGGAGAGTAGTCAGCCAAGAAAAAGATGAAAAATGAAAGAGAGAGACCCCTCAAGTCATGGTCGAATGGCCCTTCTAATGCCCTTTGAAAGTTGTCATTTTTTTTACACCAATTTTGATCCAATGGTCTTTAATCCAAATGCCTTCTATGTAAAATTCTCACCATTGGATTGGAATAATCAGCTCCTAAATATGATGTCATGAAGATGATGTCATAAATAGGATGTCATGAATATGACATCATCCCTCTCCATCCATTGGTCCATGTATTGCAAATTCAAAAGCTTGATCACAAAAATAACTACTTTCCTCTTCTCTCTTGGCCCTTAGATGAAACAGCTTAGTAAAGTCAATCTCCATCATAGGCTTGGCTGATTGCCCTCTTAAAATCCAGCCCAATTCCATGGCAAGAAAGGCTTTTTTCGGTTTTTTCGATAAAATGACATTTTTAACCCCCGAATCTAAATAAATAGCAAACGAACTCCAAATTCAAATTTTCTTCTTTCAATACTTCTGAAATAATAAAAAATTGAATTCTGGAAGTTTTTAAAATTTTCCGAGCTCATTTGCTATTTTTTTTTTTGATTGTTTTTCTAAAATTTCCCTTTTGTGTACCCGAACTTTTACCATTTTTTTTTTAAACGAGCTCTGAATCCAGATTTTTCTTCACCAATCTCTTTCAAATAAATCAAAAGTGTGATCTGGAAGTTTTCATAATTTTTGGAGCTCATTTGCTATTTTTTCGGGATTTATCTGCTTGAAATTATGCATAGTGGGCCCAGGAATTGGTAATTTTGCAAATGAACTCCGAATCCAGATTTTATTTCGCCAATCTCTTCGAAATAATTTAAGAATGAGATCTGCAAATTTTCAAAATTTTTGGAACTCATTTGCTATTTTTTCGGGACTTATCCTTTTGAATTTCTACATAGTGAGCCCGGGATTTGGCCATTTTGCAAACAAACTCTAAATCCAAATTTTCTTTCGCCAATCTCTTCTAAACAATTTAAGAATGAGATCAGCAAATTTTTAGAATATTTGGAGCTCATTTGCTATTTTTCCCAAAATTTTCCAATTTTGCCCTTTTGCCTCCAAAACCCGGTTTTGCTCAAAACAAGTCCGATTTTTAGATTTTCTTTTCCTAAGCCTTTGTCATATATTGAATTGGAGTTGGTCCAAAAATTTCCAATTTTTACGATCAAATTCCCTTCCAATTTGATTTTTCCTTTTTTTCACTGTCAGGAATTTACTCGTTTTTCTTTTTTCCTCCAATCGGCTCTTTTCTTGGAATTTCTTCAAGCTGAGCCTTAGGCTATGCTTGTTTACTCACTCCTCATCAATTAGGGGTTTTAGTCTTACCGAATCGGGTCATTTGCAATTTTTCCCAATTTCACCAAAATCCACCAAAAATCCTAATTCTCGATTTTCTTCAACATTGACTTTTCCTTCAGTTTTTCTTCCAAGTAGCTTCTCCATTACTGTAGTCGGTGCTTATCTTTCATTTGGAACCTTCAATTTCGACCAATTTGATCGTTTAAACACTTCTCCCCAAATTTTCTGAACTAGGGTTTTCTTTCTACTGAATCTCCGTAACCCAACTTCTGAACTCTATATCTTTCAATGTAGACCTCGAATTATCAAAATTCTTTCACCATTTTTCAATTGAACTTCAAAACTTGATTTTGAAAGTGGGTTGACTTTTTTAGTAATTGACTTTTCAAGGTTGACTTTTTTGGGGTTGACATTTCAAATTTGACTTTGTATGCTTGCCTTCTTAGACTAAGTCTCGGAGTACCACTTGCAGGATGAGAAAAACCTTTTTGCATTTTGAAACAACACTTTAGGAAGAAAACGTACCTGATTTAGTGGTCCGGACAAAATTAGGTGTCTACAGCTGCCCCTCTTTGGCTATTGCTGAGAATAAGGAATTAGACAAAGATAAACAAACACTAATTTTGTCCGGTTAGTGAAATCACATGTGAAGAAAAGGGAAAGGGATTTTCATTCATTCATCATCATTTTTTTCATTTTTTTTTGTTTTTCATTTTTTTTAAATGCTGTAAATAGAAGATTTTGTCCTTAAATTGAGTTCCCTGACTAATCAAGGCTCGACCCGTCTTAAGAAAACGAGTTCAATTTGCATGACCTCGACGATGGTCTCGGGGTCTTAACCTGTCTTGTTATCAGCTGTGTTTAAAATTCTGGGTATCTCCTCCAGAAGCTTCGGCTATCACCACCAAAAACTTGCTCACTTTTCAAAAAAATTTAAAACTCTAGATATCTCCATAGAGGCTTCAGCTATCACTACCAAAGACTTTCTCCCTTTTCAAAAAAATTTTAGAACTCTGGATATCTCCACAAAGACTTCGGCTATCACTACCAAAGACTTTTTCTTTTTTCAAAAAATTTTAAAACTCTGGATATCTCCACAAAGGCTTCGGCTGTCCCTACCAAAGAATTTCTCTCTTTTCAAAAAATGACTTAGTCTGATATAAATGCTTCTTGATGCAGATGCAGATATTGAGAAGAATTATGGGTATCTCTTCTAGAAACTTCGGCTATCACCACTAAAGACTTGCTCATTTTTAAAACTGTAAAACTCTGGGTAACTCCTCCAGAGGCTTTGGCTATCACCACCAAAGGCTTTCTCTCTTTTAAATAAAAATTTAAAACTCTAGATATCTCCACAGAGGTTTCGGTTGTCACTACCAAAGACTTTCTCTTTTTAAGACTATAAAACCCTAGATGTCTCCACAGAGGCTTCGACTATCACTCAAAAGACCTTTTCCCTTTTCAAAAAAATTTTAAAACTCTGGATATCTCCACAGAGGCTTCGGTTTTCACCATCAAAGACTTTCTCTTTTTAAATATCTCCACAGAGGTTTCGGCTATCACTACCAAAGACTTTCTCCCTTTTTAAAAATTTGTAAAATTCTGGGTATCTCCTCCAGAAGCTTTAGCTATCACCACCGAAGACTTGCTTATTTTTTTTTATAAAATCGTGTTGAAAATTATACCCAAAAGCTTTGAGAAAGGATGCAGATGCACATGTCTTTAACAAGGTGCTCATGCTTCATGGTGCAAATGTAAATGGCTTGGGTTGATGTAAATGCTTCTTAGTGAAAATGCGAATGGCTTGGATTGATGCCCATGCTTCGTGATGCAGATGCAGATGCAGATATTGAATATGATGCAGATGCTTCATGGTGCAAATGCGAATGGCTTAGATTGATGCACATGCTTCTTGATGCAGATGTCCCTACTAATTGTGTCCATGTAACTAGTCTATGAATGGTGTAACTGTAATTACCACACAATAATGAAAAATGCAATGATTCTAGAAATGATGCAATTGCTTAAGAATGTAAATATCCATGGAGAATGTAAATGTAAAGGTAAAATGTAGATGCTTATGGAATAGTGCCAATGCAAATACCCATGAATGATGCAAATGCTTGCCGACACTGTGCAGATGCAAAAGCTCAATAAAGAGATGAGTGCTTATGAGTGATGCAAATGCCCCCGATTGTTTTTCTAGACTTTGTCTTAGCCTTTCAAATTCATTTTTTCCTTTTCAAATTAGAGTACATCTTCAATTCATTTTGGCTATTCTCTTTGCCCCAATAGTTTTCAAACTCTTATCAACAGAGGTCTGAAACGGGTTCTATTTCTTCTTCTCATATCTGGAAGTCAAGACCTATCCTAGTAGTTCTATACCTTTGGGTTAGAAAAACCCTTGTCTCATGTCAACATCAAAAATGGGTATTTCAAAGAAAAAAATTATTTGTTTTCTCATTTTGAAAACTTCTGAACAAAAATATTAACCACATAGTTTGTGATGTACAAATCTTTTGAAGACTGATATCACTGTTAGAAATTTCTCTAAGTGTCAATCTGGGTTTTTTTCAACTGGGTTTGGCAAGGCTTGGTATAACAAGATTCTGGCTTTTCCAGGAAAAACTTCATAACAAAAATGTATACCCCTTCTAGGCTCACAAATGGAACAGGTTTTATAAATCATGAATTCATTGAGAACAAAACAAATTCAACATTCTTTTAGTTTCCATATCAAGACATTTTGACAAGCGTCAAGATTAGCCGGAATGTTTAAACGGGAAAGTTTAATCTTGGAAGGAAAAAGTCTTAGTTTTTGAAATCAATCCTCCAAATGAGAGCTAACAATTTAGGAGGTTCAAGAATTCCTAGATGTTCCTCGATGACCACTTCTTCAAGATGACCTTCTCTTTTGTGGTATCGGCACTATCATAGATGGCATAAAAAATTTCCATTTTACTCTAGACCGCCCGTTTTTGGTTTTTTGCCTTAGAATCCCATTCTTTCCATTTTTCTCTTTTTATTTTTTTTGTTCTACCATGCACTTGAGAATTTTAAATTCTTCCTTAATGAAATGATAATTCAATGAGATGGAATAAAATCTGAGGAAAACCCCTACAAATTAAATATTCATGCTTGATCAAAATAGACTTTTAAAGCACGTAATGTAGGCCATGGTTCAGGGTTCAGAAAGAAAAGATAAATAGGCCCAAAATATGTGTTTGAGGATAATCAGATCAAAGATCATTTCTTGAGGAGGATTCTCTTTGAAACATTTGTCCCTTTTGACTTTTCTTTCCCCTTTTTTTTATACTTTTTCTCTGAGAAATATTTACCATCCGAAAAGCGGAAAAAACGGAGTCTTTGTCTAAAGAAATGCGTTGAGAAAGGGTGGATGTATAGAACCTTTCAACGAGATAGTGTTTTTTCAACTCTCTCAAAACGGAATCTATTCCAAACATATATGCCATTTTCTTCTTTGCTTTTGGCTTTCATTTGCCATACTTTTTCACACTTTTTCTTTTGTTTTGTTCTTGGCTTCCATTTCGCCATCTTTTCCTTTTCCTTTTTCTTTACTTCAACAAAGTAAGCCCGTATTTATTCGGGGCTTAATTTGCTTTGTATCTGTCTTTGAACTAGGATTTATTTTTTCATGATCTTTGAGAAGATCTTTCCTCGCATTTGCCCCCCAATGTAGAGGTTGATCCTTGATCAGGGTTCAAAGAAGAAAGAATTCTTTTGGCTCAAAAGGGATGACTATGGATAATTTCTTCTTGTGAAAAGGATATGAAATATGGTCATTCATCATATCAAAGCCCAAATATTCTCATTGAAAAGCAATTCCCAGGGGAATAGAAAATCATAATTTCATTTTACACTTCGGAATCATCCGAATTCTCATATGCATGATATCACAAATTTTTCCTTCTTTTTTCGCATTTTTTTGTCGCATGCCCCACTGATTCATGCGTTAGTTTCATCCCTTTTCACCATGTATCCATTATTTCCATATATGATACCCCAATTTGATTAACCATGAGAATTTATATCACTACAAGGAACATAGCAAGTCTAGGTCTATTTTGAAAAGGCTGAGTTCCAATCTTAGGTTTGTTATTACCCAAAAAAACAGGTTCTCTCTAGGACATGAGATAATCTGGTTTAGACATTGTGCCCCACGGTGTCAATCATGAAGTGATGTTTGGGCAATTAGTGTTTTGTGGTTGTTGGAAATGACATGAATGGTTTTGGCACAATCTTGACACACACAAAATTACCAAGATCTAAATTCTTGAAAAAATGTCTCATTTTTTTGAATTTCAAGGAGTTCAAAAAAAAAATTCAAAAAGTTTGTTTCTTTGTTTATAGCCTAGACTATGATCTACATCTTTTCTTAGCGACAATGGTTTATGAAATTTTATTATTCATATTCCTTGAAACATTAGGTCTTTCAAGTAGTTTTATTTCAAAGGATTTAGGCATAGGAAAGCCTAAAAGATAGAGGGAAAGTGTTGGGTCATTTCTAATAATGATCATCAATATTCTCGAGACTGTCCATTATTTCGTGTGAAAACCCCTTATTATTGTTTACCACAAAATTTCGTGAAGTTTCATTTTTTTTTTTTTTTGCCGAATTCAAATGAGTGCTAAAATATAATGAAAACAAATATTTAAATTCGAAATTTATTTATTTCATGTATATGTCAACATGAGACAAGTGCTTTATCATCATAGTGTATAGAACTACATGCATCAAAAATCCTAATATGATTATGCACCATGTTTCTTATGACACTTGGCTTTCCCATCTTCAAAACTTATCGAACCAGCCTTGATGAGATCCTTGACCTTGTACTTCAAAGCGGGGCAGTTCTCCGTTGAGTGACCTTGATTGCCAGAATGATAACCACAACACTCATTAACATCATACCAGCTCGAATAAGGGGGCTTTAAAGGCTCTAATTGCATAGGTGTCACAAGGTGATTCTGGATGAGTTGAAGTAGTAGCTCACTGTATGTCAGAAGAATCGGGTCAACCTGATTTCTTTTTCGCTTTTTATGCCCTCTTCGATTATTCCCAGAGGTGTTAGATTGATAAACGTATGTAAATTCTGGTGTGGTTACAGGCATTGGTTGGTAAGGATAAAAACCTTGAGGAACGTTGTTCAGGGTAGAGTAAAATGGCTGATACGAGGAGAATTGCGAAGATGGGGCAAAGCCTTCCATGACTTGGATATCTTCTTTTTTCTTTTCAGATGCCCCATTTCTCCCGGCATTGGATGTTTCTTCTTCTTCTTCAAGTTTCTCATCCTTGATAGCATTCTCAATCGTCTCCCCTGAAATTACCATGTCCGAAAAATTCTTCGTCGTGTTGCCGATAAGTCTATCATAGTAGGGGCCTGCAGTGTATTCAAAAAAAGAACAGTGGTTTCTTTCTGAGTTAAGGGCGGTTGTACTTGGACGGCCATGGTCATCCACCGCTGCGCATATTCTTTGAAGCTTTCAATAGCTCTTTTCTTCATATTTTGCAAAGTGGGACGATCAGGCGCCATGTCGATCATATGCTTGTACTGATTTAGAAAAGCCCTAGCCAGATCATTCCAAGAGCGAATCTGATCCTTGCTCAACTAACTATACCACCTAATTGCGGACCCGCTAAAGCTATCCTGAAAGCAGTGAATCAAAAGCTTATCATTATCTACCTGACTCGTCATCTTCCGGCAGAACATAGTGATGTTGGCTAACGGATCGATCATCCTGTCATATTTCACAAAGTTAGGGACCTTGAACTTAGGAGGAATGACTAAATCGAAGACCAAACATCTGCTTTTGCATCCACACTCCCAAATACATCTGTATTTTCTACTGTCCGAAGCCTTTCATCTAACAACTGATATTTCCTTTGGAAATCTGCCAACTCAACCTCATTTGACTCAACCATTTTCAACTTTTCCTATTCAGCTGGGTCGTCTAAGTTCAGGGTGTTACTGGGGTTAACTGTGTTCTGGTCATCCAACATCATGACCTCACTCTGACCCTTTTGTGCCTCTAACCCTTCTCTGGCGGCGAAGTTTTCAGTGTATCCATTTTCTTTGATTATGACGGACATTAGCTCTATCAATTTGGTCATTTGGTCTCTAGACTTTGCTTGAGACTTTGCCAACTTTTCTAGCAATTCTTCCTGTGTCTTTTCCATTCAATCAACTTGTTCATTCTCCATAGCTCTGGCCTGTATCATAAAGGTGCTCAGTACAGCTTATACCTCTGATTGAAATAGAAATTCTTTCAAATACTTCTTAAAACCAAGCTAATTTCTATTTTATTCCCCCAAGTGTGTGTCATGATGAAAGAGCCATGAACGCAATTTGATGCACGTGAAGCCTAAGTAATGTGATGTATGGAATGTACAGTGGAAACATGCTGACCACATATGTAATAAATGCAATCACAATGCCCACATGCTGCAAGCAAAGAATAAACAAATCAACGCATGGATATATGCAATGAATGACCATGTATATTTCAATGTATTTCACAATGAATGATCATATACACTATGAATGCAACACGATATCAAATATGATGCGTGTAAACAATAAATGATTGACACAGAGTATATACAAAGAAAATCATACTGACCATGTGTGTCATGGTGCTAACATGATGGATTAATGCATGAAAATATCATGATGACTATGTATGCCATGAATACAACCAGATGTCAGCATGATTTATATAAACAAATCAATACATGTAAAGAGTAATCAAATTAATACATGAACATCTACAGAAAAAGTCGTGCTGACTATGTTTATCATGAATACCACCTGATGCCACTAAGATTCAGGAATAAATGTATGGTATGACAAATAATTGATCGGATGCAAAATGCGAAGGGGAAGATATCATAGAGAAAATAAGAATCGGAGGAACTTAATCATCAACATTTCATAAATTTGAAAAATAATCAATTCATTCCCATATCAACGTTCACAATGGTATAAACCATGTTTACAAAATCTAAGAAGTGATTAGAACTGTCTTTACAAGCACTTTATTTTTTCTAGCATCCTAAGGCTATAAGAATCGGCTACTAAAAAAGTGAAATCTTATTATATCATATAAGACCGAAGTCCTTCCACATCATTGCTATAAATCTCCCAATCTTAATTACGCTTTCTCAGCCCTCTATCAATCAGTGTCGTTGGATTGATCCACTTGATCTCTATGAGATATTGCACTTTCCTTTTGAAGGCTATACAGTCTTTAATGTTATGGCCAACAATTCTGCAGTATTAATCACATCTTGCATTTGGATTATACCACTTTGGATATGGTGGTAACAGGGGTTTCAACGGGATACAGCAACCATATGATTTTGGATCAATATAGGGAGAAGCTCTTGGTAGCTGATTGGAAAGGGATCATACTGCTCTTGAGTCTTGTTCTTGGGTTGTTTCTTAGTCACACATGGCCTAGGAGCTGGGGCACTTGATGGTGGCACTAAGGTTCGAACCGAAGTGCTTACATGGAAAGATGGTGGAACAGCATGGTAAGGGTATGGATTTGGACACGGGACCCTTGGAGGTTGTACATAGTTCAAGGTTCTTATCCCGGATGCTTGATAAGGTGCTTGATAAGGGAAGCAATACAAACTGCCAATTGGTGGTGATGGAGTGGGATTCAGGGGTCCCGTAGTGATCATCATAGTGGACAATTGGGCCATAGTAGGGTGAAGATACTGGTTTGGACCTAGGACCAATTGCAGGGACTGTTTGGGATCTGAGATTTCTGTCCTTGGTATCAGGCTCTCTGGTTTAATCATTTTCACGATTTTGTTCACAATTTCATCAGGATTGCAACCTTTGTAGCATTGACAAGCGCAAGGATTGTATGTTCTGGACTTGATGGTTTTGGTTGATCCAAAAGTGATGAAAAACCCTGAGAAAATTTCCCCTTACTCTTACCCATATCCTCAAACATTTTCATCATTTTGGCAAGCTGTTCTTTCACCTCTCGAATTTCATGCCCAAATTCCTCTTTATTGCGTTCCAACGCACCCAATCTTCCTTCGATTCTTTTCTCATATCTCGAAACCCTTTCATGCAAATGAAAATGTTATGAGATTAAGATTACAATTATGAATGTACATACTCTATTTCTATATGCATGAATATATTGATGATTAATGCATGAAGTGTTCAAAGAAATTATAATGACTGTATGTCATGGATGCAATCTAATGCCAACATAATGCATTTAAGAAATGAATAAATTGATGCACACGTATATACAAATAATGATCATGCATGTCATAAACGTATTCTACAATAAATGACTATGCATGTTATGACTGTAACATGATGTCCATATGATCCATGTAAAGAATTCATAAATTTACACAAGGATATAAACAAAGAAAAGCCATGTATATTACAAATGTATTCTACAATGAATGACCATGCATGTTAAGATTGTAACATGATGTCCATATGATACATATAAAGAATAAATGAATTAACACAAAGGTATATACAATGACCAATGATTTCACGAAATTGGTGGGACCAATTTTTGATTATTCAAAAATCTCACTATGAAAAATTTGCCTCCAAATTTAATCTATGATTTTTTTGAATCATGTTTCCTAAAAAAACATATTATTTTTTTAAAAGTATTTCAGAATAGTGGATCCTACTATGATACAATATGCAAATGTTCATGTAGCACTACCGGTCTATAAAATCCTCAAATGAGATTATTATCACCATCCGTTTATTACAAGAAAATGAGATCAACAACACAATCATAAATGTACATGCTTTACTCACACATGTATGAAATGTGCAAAATGCAAAATGCTTGAAAAGAGATTTTTATTTTTTTAATTTCAAAAAGTTAATGAACATTTGCCCCAACAGTATCCAACCATTTAGGCATAACAAAGCCTTTAGGGCGGATTATCACATTTATTACGGGTGATGTACGTACATCGTTGCTCGATCTACAATACTTATTCAGAATGTAAAACAGGTAACAAAAGGTTAGAAATATCCCTCCACGTGTTCCTAACTTCGGTGCATCTAACAAAATTCGGCATGGCTTCGCCTAGGTTCACTATATGAAGGTGAATCGGTTCTAAAGGCCCCGAATTGTTCCTCACTGTCGTCGGTGAAGGCTAGTAAGGCACCCCGATAAAAGCGGGTTCAATTCGTTAGAGTCTATTTTCCTAGCCCATGCGAATTGTTAATCACGTAGGCTTAGGTAATTTAGTACTCCGGAAGTGTTTCATTAACCCATGCGGATTGTTAATCACGAAGGCTTAGTTAATTTGCTCCCACCTAAAAAGACGGAACCCGGGTATAGGGCTCATGATATGCCAATACAAGTGCAGTATGTGTAGAGGAACAACAAACCTTTCACCACCTATTCTACACCCTTGATTCTAAATGCCTCTACAATTTATTAAAATAATATTCAAGAATAATGTAATGTATTAACCAACAAGCATAATATACAACATTAAATAACTAGAGAATAATAATAAAATGCATGCACATGAGTATGACTATATTCAAAAACATTTTATTATTTTCAAAATTCTCCTTATTTTTTTAAAAAAAAATTGGGAAATAAAATTAAATGCCAATTAAACCAACAAAATCGAGATTTTGATAACACACGACTATTTCTAGGCCTGACTCTCTAAAAATCCCAAGCGGAGTCACCAAGCTGTCGCAACCTAAAAAATAACAAGTCTCATCGCGAGACTTTATATTCGTTAAGCGTGACGTTAAAAAAAATCGAGAAAAAGTTGACTTAATTCCTCTTGAAATAATGAAGGTTTTGAAGATGATCTTGAAAAAGACATAGAGTCGCCACCAATCTTTTTTAGCTAGGTGTGATCGGCCACCTATTAAAACCGATTTTGTAAAACATTTTAAAATTAATTAAAATATTTTTTAAATCCAATTTAAAGTATGCGTTATAAACCAGAGAAAATCGAAGAATCGGGTTTGGGACTCGATTACGTGCGGGGAAGGATTAGCACTCCCACAACGCCCGTATAAAACGGTACCTTATTAATCGTGTGTTATCTCAAGTCTCGGTAAAAAGTCAATTTTAAATTTGGTATTTTAAATTAATTCCCAATTTAAAGAAAAATAATTTCATTTTTTAATTAAAAATAATCCAGAATTTATTAATTCAAAATTTTTCTATATTTTTCGACAAACGTGGCAAAATATAAAAAAATTTATTACTTTGAAAAATTTTCCGAGTCATTCTCGTTTTAAAGAGAATATTTTGTTATTAACGATAATTGATGATATCCTCCCCAGCAAATCCGACAGAGAATTCATGAATTATTTTAACTCGGAAAAATCTTATTTTATTGAAAATCAATATCTTTTTCAAAATATTTTAAAAAAAATATATGAACATGAATATGTATAACATAGTAAAGATGATATAACAAAGTCTAGATAATATAATGCAACCTAAATGATATGATATAATTTAAATGGCATAACATATTCTAAATGAAATATCCTAAGTACCATGATATATTCTAAATGAAATGAAATATTCTAAGTAACATGATATATTCTAAATGAAATGAAATAACTTGGGTAGCATGATATATTCTAAATGAAATGAAATAACCTAGGTAGCATGATATATTCTAAATGCAATGATATGATTTAAATGACATGACAAATTTAAATGATATGGCATATTTTAAATGACATGACATATTCTAAATAATATAATTCTAGATGACATGGAATATAGTCTAAGTGACATGAAATGACATGAAACATAAAATAATGCTATCATGAAATATGCATGAAAATAAAAATAAAAATAATAATGTATGAACATAGTATATACTAAATAATGTGACAAAAATAAATGACTAAGTAAAAAGCATATGATAGTATGAAATATTCAAAACCATATGACAAACAATATAACATCATAAAATATAAATCAAAATAATAACAATACCGCATAAATTATCATAGCGAAAATCACATATTATATAGTATGCATGAACATGAAAAATGCAATGCATGAAAATCTATTTTTTCCTTTAATTAAGGAAACCCGTATATCTAAAAAGATATCCGGCTACCTTAGGAAATATATCAAATTAATTTTTCTAAAATCAAAATACTTTGTGATTTGTTTGAAAACAATTTTGAAAATCTTGGATGAAAAATAATTCATGGCCGAAATCCCTTTGAAAAAGGCTCTAATTCTTAAGTTTGAAAACCCGAACTTGACCACCCTTGACCCGAGCTTTATAAAATCATTTTCTAAGTTTAAAATGGCTTAGAAACTACCCTAAGACAGTGCTAAAGTTCCTAATCAGCCCCCTCTAAGTAACTTAGCCAAAACAGAAAATTAATTTTTCCTCAAATTCAAATCTGACTCCACTATCCAGTTTTAAATCACGATTTTTTAACCTAGATTTAAAATTTCAAAAAAAATCTAAAAAAAATACTGAAAACTCAAAACATGTAAAACTACACAGGAAAAAATTGACTTAATTTTCTGATTAAAGATGACTTCCCAGAAAAATCAGAAAACTCAGAATACTGGGTGAAAACTGTTTTGCCAAAACACATTTTTTTTGCCTTTGATAAAATCATTTAAAAATCAAAGTAAAAATGTTGGAGACTTTCCTAAGGACCTACAAATAGTAGCTAAAACTTCTAACAATTTAAACAAAAATTGGCTAAAAAAATCACAAAGGTAGAATAATCAATTTGACATCGCTTTAATTTTTCACAAGTATGCTCAAGTGAGCATGACTTTGAGTTGTTGATTGGCCTAAGTCATAAATCATGTGGCATGATATGATATGCATGAAAATGCAGCAAATTGAAAGCATGAAATGCATGATTTAAAACCTAAATAACATGAAAAATGCATGGCATAAAGAACATGGTCTAGACCTAACATGAACTTGCATGGCAATAAATGCAACCTAGGTCTAAACATGCATGAAATGCATGGCAATGCAAATGAAACTTAGACCTAAAGAATGCATGGCAATAACACAAACAAGTAGTATGCTAAATCAAAATACACAAAGTCATGGCATGAAAATGCAAACAAGTCAACAAGTAAGATGAAAATGCATATACAAAGCAAAGAAATGGAGGGTAGCCGAATGAACTCATGCTCACAATGATGATATTTTAGCATGACATTTTCACAAACACATGACATACTAAAATACAAGGCTAAAAAGAAACATGCTAAACCATGCAAACATGATGTAAAGGCATGCACAAGACTAGATATTTTCACAAACACATAGCATAGTAAAATGCAAATCATGAACAACTCAAAAGTGTTGAAAACAGAAAATTAAAAATGATAGACAAAGGAAGTAAATATGAAAACAAGATGGTAAAATAAAAAATGGAGGTAAGTAAGTAAAACAATCAAAACAAGCTCCATGTTTTTTTGTTATTTGAAGAAAATATAAAATATCAAACATACTAGACATCACAAACAACATGAAATAAAAAGCAAACACCAACCATAAAAATAAAAATAAAAAATAAAAAAAGCCATTCGACCAATAGAGGAAAATGTATAAAAAAATAATAATTAATTTTTCATAGTTTTTCAAGAAAGCATGAAAGAAAACCTTGAAAAGAAAGCTTAAAAACACTTATTTTGAAATTAAAATCAATAGAAACTCACCAAATATCAAATAAAAACAGCAAATCAATGATGAAAATGCAAAAAAAAGTGCAAGAGTATGGTGCTTTTAGCTACCTCTAAAAGCTATATTGCAAGCTTTTCCTCTTCTTACTTTCTTTGCTTTTCTAAACTTTCTATTTGCTTTTTCAAAAATAGAGAGTATTCAGCCAAGAAGAAGATGAAAAATGAAAGAGAGAGACCCCTCAATAGTCATGGCCGAATGGCCCTTCTAATGCCCTTTGAAAGTTGTTATTTTTTTACACCAATTTTGATCCAATGGTCTTCAATCTAAGATGCCTTCTATGTAAAATTCTCACCATTAGATTGGAATAACCAGCTCCTAAATATGATGTCATGAAGATGATGTCATAAATAGGATGTCATAAATATGACATCATCCCTCTCCATCCATTGGTCCATGTGTTGCAAATTCAAAGGCTTGATCACAAAAATAACTACTTTCCTCTTCTCTCTTGGCCCTTAGATGAAATGGCTCAGCAAAATCAATCTCCATCATGGGCTTGGCTGATTGCACTCTTAAAATCCAGTCCAATTCCATTGCAAGAAAGGCCTTTTTTGATTTTTTCGATAAAATGACCTTTTTGAGCCCCGAACCTAAATAAATAGCAAACGGATTCCAAATTCAAATTTTCTTTTCTCAATACTTTCGAAATAATAAAAATTTTAATTCTAAAAGTTTTCAAAATTTTTCGAGCCAATTCGCTATTTTTTTAGATTTTTCTTCCAAAATTGCCTTTTTGTGTACCCGAACTTTTATCATTTTTTAAACGAGCTCCGAATCCAGATTTTTATTCACCAATCTCTTCCAAATAAATTAAAAGTGTAATCTGAAAGTTTTCATAATTTTTGAAGCTCATTTGTTATTTTTTCGAGATTTATCTGCTTGAATTTCTACATAGTGGGCGCGGCATTTGGCCATTTTGCAAACGAAATCCGAATCCAAATTTTATTTCGCCAATATCTTCGAAATAATTTAAGAATGAGATCTGCAAATTTTCAGAATTTTTGAAATTGATTTGCTATTTTTTTGAGATTTATCCTTTTGAATTTCTGCATAGTGGACTCAGGATTTGGTCATTTTGCAAACAAACTCTGAATCTAGATTTTCTTTCGCCAATCTCTTCGAAATGATTTAAGAATGAGATCTGCAAATTTTCAGAATATTTGGAGCTTATTTGCTATTTTTCTCAAATTTTCCAATTTTTCCCTTTTGCCTCCAAAGTCTGGTTTTGCTCAAAACAAGTTCGATTTTCAGATTTTTTTTTTGGGGGCCTTTGTCATATATTGAATTGGAGTTGGTCCAAAAACGTCCAATTTTTACGATCAAATTTCCTTCCAATTTGATTTTTCCTTTTTTCACTATCAAGAATTTCCTCGTTTTTCCTTTTTCCTCCAATCGGCTCTTTTCTCGGAATTTCTTCAAACTGAGCCTTGAGCTATCCTTGTTTACTCACTCCTCATCAATTAGGGGCTTTAGTCTTACCGAATCGGGACATTTTTGTAATTTTTTCCAATTTTACCAAAATCCACCAAAACCCTAATTCTCGGTTTTCTTTCGAATTGACTTTTCCTTCAGTTTTTCTTCCAAGTAGCTTCTCCATTACCCGTAGCCAGTGCTTATCTTTCATTTGAAACCTTCAATTTTGACCAATTTGGTTGTTTAAGCACTTTTCTCCAAATTTTCCGAACTAGGATTTTCTTTCTACTGAATCTCTGTAACCCAACTTTCGAACTCTATATCTTTCAATCTAGACCTCGGATTATCAAAATTCTTTTACCATTTTTCAATTGAATTTCAAATCTTGATTTTGAAAGTGGGTTGACTTGTTTAGTAGTTGACTTTTCGAGGTTGACTTTTTCGGGGTTGACTTTTCAAGTTTGACTTTGTATGCTTGCCTTCTTAGACTAAGTCTCGGAATACCACCTGCAGGATGAGAAAAGCCTTTTTGCATTTTGAAACATTACTTTAGGAAGAAAACATACCTGATTTAGTGGTCCGGACAAAATTAGGTGTCTACATAGATATTGTCAATGTTACTAATCAATGGTTCTTTTTCTTTTGGTACAAATGTATCAGGCATCTCATGTTGTTCTCAAGTGGTTGTTGTTTCAAATTGCTGATCTCTTCTTGTTCTTCTATGGGATCACACCAAGAACCCATTTTCCACCCACCTCCCCCAAAAGCATTCTCAAGCAACTTGCTATCTTTCCAATTGATCAGTGTATGGGAAAAACTGTGTCATGAATGTGCAAGCAAGCATGCAAAATAGCTAGAAAGTGTATCCATCCATGTAAAGTACCAGCCACATATTATTAGTCTAAAGTTAGAGTTTCAATAGATTGATTTCACTAAATAGGATACAGCACATATATCATAAAGCAAACGAACAACAAAATATGCACAAGCCATATGCTGGACATATATATATATATATATATAATGAAATTTAATCAGAATTAATGTTTATGAATTGAAAGTAGAAATCGAAATATTGTTAAGTGTTATCTTGCAAGTTGCAGCAATAATCAACTTACAAATAAGTCAGAAAGCAAGTTGGACTCATGAAGTTGCCAATGTATCTTGTATCACTTCAATTAAACTACATAATTAGGCCAAGAACATGAATATGTTAGTGAACATGATGTTTAATTAAAGTAAAAAAAAAAAATTCTCAATCATGGAACACGTTCATTTCTTTGGTTTACAATTTATTTTCTGTTCTACTCAAACTAGCCAAGTTTCCTCCGAAGATTCGTTTCTCTAAGTTAACACAATACGTTCCCCGGAAATAATTAATTAATATCCAAGTAATTGCATAATTGATACTATTAGATTTTCTTGTTCCACACAAAACCGGCCACCAAAGAATACAACTACAGATATTTCCAAGTTCCAACTAGATAGAAGAGTAAAACAAAGTACCAAAACCAATTGTCAAAGGTGCCAGAAATTCAGGATCTTATCATAGAGAAATCGAAGACCTTAATGCGCCGAGACACTCCAGCAGTAGCAAACAACTCATCATCACGATCAAATTCTATGCTGAAATCACCATGATCCATTCAAAATATTTTCAGCAAATCAGGAAAGCAGATAATATATATATATATATATATATATATAAGAACATATACGCAAACTGAGCAACTATTCCGCAGTTGATTTGTTTTGCAAGAAAAATACTAAGATTCACAGAGAACTAAGCTTCCTAATGTCCAGAAAGCAAATACCCACTACTTTGTTTCAGATACTATATTTATGTGAAAGTGAAAACAGGTTTTCCAGAAAAATAAATGAATTCTGAAGATCCTGGAAAATTCCTAGCAACGGTTGCCTACATTAGTTGTGGAGGGGGTGGAGGGGATGCCTGTATTTTGGAGATACTTTCCTACATGATTAATATTCATTTGTGCTCCAGTTTTAATCATATAAACAGTACTTAATATTAAAAAATATTGTCAACTGAAACCTTCGAAAATCACAGAAAATTAGCTACAACTACAACTAAATAAGATTAAAACATATATCAAACAAAAATTGGCTACTGAAACCTTCGAAAATCACAAACCTGGGCATTAACCAGCTTTTTCTTTTAACAGAGAGACCTGATTGATTGAAGAGAGAAGAAAGAGAGAAGAGAGGAGAGAACTTACCAGCATGTAGGAGGGGCGAGGGGCAACGGCCTGAAGGACGGACGGCGGTGGTCGGGGAGATGGCGGACGGACGGTGGGCTAGGGGGCGGCAGTCTGACGCAAGGGGCGAGGGGGAGGGAAAAAAAAAAAAAAAAGAGAGAAAAAGAAAGTGCAAATTTTAATAGGGTTTATATGAAAAACATGTCCTCCATGAAAAATTATTGTTGGATGATGTAATAAATAAAATTTATTTGAAAAAAATAAATAATTAAAAATTATTATAAAAGATATTATAAAAATAAAATTATCTTTAATGAAAAAGCTTATTTTTTTTATTAAGAAAATATTATTTTTTAAAAATTTTAATTGAAAATAAATTTAAAAAATAAAATATTTAAATATATATTTTTTTAAAATTTTAAAAAATAAAAAAAAATCAATTTTAGGCATATTATTTTTATTTTTAATTAAAAAAAGTAAATAAAAAATTTAAAAATTTATTTTTTAAAATTAAAAAAAAATTATTTTCAGAATATTTATTTTTTAATTAAAAAGTAAATTAAAAAAATAAAAAAAAAAAATAAAAAAGAGGAGAAAGTTTGTTTATCAAGAATAATTTTATTTTTATAATATCTTTTATAGCAATTTTTAATTATTTATTTCTCTTTTTCAAATAATTTTTATTCATTATACCATTTAACAAATATTTCTTTTGGAGGACATGTTTTTCATATTTACCCATTTTAATATCCCGAGACTTTTACCAACAGATTTTTTGTCTTTATCGATGGAAAATTCATCGGTATAAAAAAATTACATTGTTTTATAAGATTTCATCGGAAATTATATTCCCGACGGAATTTACATCAGAAAAAACTTTTTTTTTTAATTATTTCTTTTTGTTTTAAAATTTAATTAAAATGGTTTCGTCATTAAAAATTTGGCGGGAACAACATATCGAAGAAATTTTGCGACGGGATGATTCCGTCGCTGAAAGTCCGTCAGTAATTAGCTATTTTCGTCGAAAATAACTTAAATTTCCGTCGGTAAAAATAAAAACATTTCCGGTGGAATTTTCGTCAAAAATGTGGGCATATCCTCGATATTGCTTGTTTTTACCTACGAAATTATTCAGTCAGTAAATAGTTGTTTTCTTGTAGTGTATAAATTGTGAGAATGAAGTGTGTATATTATATATAAATTAGTAAAGATTCAATATGATTATATATTTGAAAGATATAAAAAATGAATTTTAAATTCACAAATAGCTAAGGTATTTCAAATTTTTTACTAAATAGGCATCCAACAAATCCATGAATTTGAAAAATAATCATCAACATTACATTTACATATTTTTTATTACACAATTTATACTATTTTTGAAATCCAAATCTATCTTTTGAAATTCAAGTTTTGAAACGAAACCTTAATGAATAAATGTAATCATTTCATGGAACAACTCTTGATGATAAATGTAATATTTCATCAATAATTAAACATAATTATTCTTGGTGAACAAATACGACTTGTCACTTAATGCACAAACTTAACTTTTCATAATTTATATTTTAATTCATGAAAGTTAGCTAAAATAATTTGCTATTGCTATCAAGTACTTAGTCCACCAAAATCATTTCATAAAAAAAATTTCATATCGAATGTGGATAATAAAATCCACTAATATTCAAAGCTACCACAATCCTCCACTAATTTGGAAATATGGTTATTAGCCTTAACCTTTCACAGAAACAAGTATTACACTTATAATAAGATATATCTCAATTTGAACCATTAATTAGTGAAAGTACTTTAGAATTCTAATGAAATTATCACTGTTCGCAGATTGAATCACAAGTTCTAATATTAGAATTGAATATACACCACATATAATACTCATTCATATTTCCGTTATAGATTTTTCGCTTTTAGCACTAATAGGATCATGTGCTTATTCTTTTCTTACTAAATATTTACAAGAAAGATCTCAATTCTTCTTGTTAAAGTGCCATCACTTCTTATGTTTATATAGGTAGAGTTTCTTTAATTTTCCCATTGTTAAACTCCATTAAGAGTATAAAAGCTCATCCTATATATGCAATGGACCGCACTAGTCTCTAAAATTATTGAATGAGTTTTACTAGTGTTTCACATACACAACAATAACTTGTTTTTACCCATTGAACTTTATAGTTAGAGGTTACTAATTAAAAGTTTAGTTCTCATATTGGTGTTTAATAATAAGGGTTTAAACTCATCCCTCTCGCAGTACTACTAATCAAAATTTTCAAATTTTATTTTTGTTTATGGTAATTACCTCAAATTAGAGATTGAATCTCTAATATAATCAGTATTCAAAATTTCTATTTTACATATCACTGTATGCTTTAAACATTATTGACGCATTCTTGCAATTATAAAAAATAGTTGGCATTGATTGTAATCACAACTCTATACTCATCAATATAACTTTAAACCATTCTATTTTCATACTTTTATTCAACTTGAATAAAATTATAATTTTAGAATAATTAGATAAATTAAATAAATCAATCAATCACGTTTAGTCCTTTAAGATATCTAAGGACTTTTTCAATGACTTTTTATTAATATATTGTACTAGGTTTACACATATAACTTACAAATAGTAAAACTATATCCAAAATCTTACGACACTCAGGTGGTATTTTTTATTATTATGTCTTTTGTTTTTTTTAAAATTTATAAGAAACCAACATCCCATCACATGCAAATATCCATTCTTTTATTAAAAAAAATCCTATTTAAATTAATTATCAAGATATCCTATTCATATTACAATTTGTAATTTCATTTATCCTTCCACTATTTGGTGCTTTTATGCTAAGAGACCTCCAACTATCCACCCTTCAAGAAAGACAATTACCCTATAAGCAATACCTTGATTTTGTTCTTTTCAAAAGAGTTTTTAAGACTTTTATCTCAAATCAACATGAGAATGTATATCAATGATATAATCATTCTCGAAATTATTTCTTCTAGTAAACTCATGCTATTGTAGTCTCCTTGTTATACTTTTACGCCAACTCAAGTGATGAATAAATTAATTATGAATTTATTTCATCATGGACACCAAAATTATTTCCACCACTATAGTTCATGCCACTAAGAACAATTATAATTCCATGTATAATCACACAATACTATAAAACTTGTGTCCAAATTATGAAACACATTAACCATTCCTCCAAATAAATAGAAAATGTTTTAACAAGTTATTAAGAATCATATAACTTCTTCAATGAAATTGAAGTTATCTCAAATATAAATTATTGAGCAATTATACATATAATTCAAGAAGTAATTAAAACTTATCTGATTATTCGGTGAAAACCATTATAATCATCTTCCTTGTCATCATCTCTTTTGTATTCAATTGCTACCAACTTTCCTTTTTCTTGTGTCTATTTCATTATGAGTTATGCATTTCTCTACATTACAACCTTAAGATTGTTAAAAAAAATAAGTAAATGAAACAAGAAAAATAAAATAAGATTAAAAAAAGTAAAATGACTTTGAGATGTGTAGATCACTTTTTTTAAAGCTTTAATATGCCGTCCAGAAACAACAAAGCCCTAAACAATCCAAACAGACATAAGATGTGAATAGCACACTGAAAATATGCACTCCCCTAGAGAAGATGAAGGATGAGAGAGAAAAAGAAGGAAAAAAAAGGGATAATGTCATGAATAGCCCTTAAAGTTTATCAAATTTGTAAATTTGGTACCTGTACTTTAGAAATGTTTATTTTGGCACTTACGTTTTCACTCCGTTTGCTATTGTAGTACTTGTCAGTAACACCGTTAAATATTGATGACGTGGCTTTGGTATTCAATAAGAACTTGACACGTGGCACCATATAATGATGCCACGTATATTACCAAAAAAATATTATTTTATTTTAATTTAAAAATTAAAATTATATTTTTTTTTACACGTGGCACCACACAGTGATGCCACATGTAAAATAAAAAAATTTATTTTTTTAATTTTAAAAAAATATTTTTTTATTTTGCTCTCTCTCCACCTTTTAATTTTAATAAATATTTTTAACAAAATTAAAATAATAAAATATTTTAATTTAATATTTTAATATTTGTAAATTTTAATAAATATTTTTAAAAAGATTAAAACAATAAAATAATTTAATTTTATATTTTGATTTTGATTTTTGTAACTTTTAAAAATGATTTTTTAAAAATATATTTAAAAATTTTTTTCAGATATTATAAAATTTTTCACAAGTAATTTTAAAATATTTTATATTTTAAAAATAATTTTAGTTAAATTTTTTAATTTTTTAATTTTTTAAATAATTTTAATAAATATATATATATAATTTTTAAAAATATAATTTTAAAATTTTAATATATTTTTTTTTTAAAAAAATAGATATTAATTTTTAAATATATAATTTTAAATATTTTAATATTTTTTTAAATATTTTTTTCCTTTTTTTAAATTTTATTTACAAAAATTCATATTTAATTTCTAAAAAATCAGATGTTGCCACGTGTCATCACCTGATTGGTTAATGCCTCATCATCATCTATATTTAACGGTGTTAGGTCAAAGTACCACATTGATTCACGGTTTGATAGTTCAGGTATCACATTAAACATTTTTAAAGTATAAGTTCCACATTGACAAATTTGATAAATTTCAGAGACTATTCATAACATTATCTCCAAAAATAAAAAAAAGAATTGGTGCATTAGAATATGAAGCTTAGCATAGTTACTACAAAAAAAAATAAAAGGATTCATCAGATATAAATCAATTCTTAGACAATGTCCATTAGCTCTACCTCACTCTTTCTCTCTAGATTAATCATAGAGCTTCATTCCCTAATTTGAATTATTTCTCAACTAAGTCATCAAGATTGTTACAAAACAACAAGTAAATGAAACAAGAAAAATAAAATAAGATTAAAAAAAGTAAAATGACTTTGAGATGTGTAGATCACTTTTTTTAAAGCTGCATTCAAGAAACAACAAAGCCCTAAACAGAAACAGATATAAGATGTGAATAACATACTGAAAATATGCACTCTACCTAGAGAAGATGAAGGATGAGAGAGAGAGAGAGAGAAAGAAGGAAAAAAGAAAGAAAGAATTGGTGCATTAGAAGATGAAGCTTAACATAGTTACTATACAAAAAAATAAAAGGATTCATCAGATTTAAGTCAATTCTTGGACAATGTCCATTAGCTCTACCTCACACTTTACTGATATCTTTCTCTCTAGATTAATCATAGCGCTTCATTCCCTAATTTGAATTATTTCTCAACTAAGTCATCAAGATTGTTAAAAAAAAGTAAATGAAACAAGAAAAATAAAATAAGATTAAAAAAAGTAAAATGACTTTGAGACGTATAGATCACTCTTTTTAAAGCTTTAATATGCCTTCAAAAAATAACAAAGCCCTAAACAGTCCAAACAGACATGAGACGTGAATAACACACTGAAAATATGCACTCCACCTAGAGAAGATGAAGGATGAGAGAGAAAGAAGGAAAAAAGAAAGAAAGAATTGGTGCATTAGAAGATGAAGCTTAGCATAGTTACTACACACACAAAAATAGAAGGATTCATCAGATATAAGTCAATTCTTGGACAATGTCCATTAGCTCTACCTCACGCTTTACTGATATCTTTCTCTCTAGATTAATCATAGCGCTTCATTCCCTAATTTGAATTATTTCTCAACTATGTCATCAATGGGATCAATCATAGTCTCCAACAATGGTGTCAAACATCAGGAAAATGAGTGGTTCTATCTAATGATCCATTAAATAACCCTGTCAGTGATGCCAAAAGCTACACATCCTTGTATAGCAACTGATATTTTGGTATTCGCTCTGGAGGAAGGGGGCAATTAACAATCACTTTGCCTTTCATGGCTCCCCGAAATATTGCCTGCAAGTGCAAGGTTGGAGATTAAAGATTAACTCAAAGCTGCAAAACAAATATCAATGCCAAAGTGTATCCATCCAGAACAGCAAAATTAAAATAATATCAGTATTTTATAGGGCAACAGGAAAAAAGTCTTACTTACCACACTTGTAACAAACAAATCTCGACAAAAGGTACGAACAAAAAAAAAATGAACAAGTACAGAGAAGCGGCATTTTTCTCCGTTGTTAAATGCAGAATGGCTGCTTCTCAAGAGCTTTAGTTTATTAACCTTCCAATTGAAGCACATATTTTCATGAATTCCCATACACTCTAGTAATAGAAACAAACCAGGACATTTCTAATTTCAGAAAACTCTTAACAAATCCTGAATTAAGTCCTACAAAACTTATGCTGCAAAACAGAAAGTAGCTTATGTGATCAAAAAGAGAAAAAAAGAAGTAGCTTAAAAAACAATTTGAGGCTACTGCACCATACTGCTGGCTGATAACAAATTAGGAAGCATCATTTTCGCATTAGCAATTCAGTACAAAGGAATGACAAAGACAACAACAATTAGATGAACAAACCACATATATCACTCACGTGTCATACCTCTACAACATCTATGAAGTCCTGCTTCTCATGAAATGCACCCACCCATTTAGTGTGATCTGCAGTCCTGAATCACATGTAAACAATGTTAACACGCAGCACAAGATGCCTGATACCTGAACTTAAGGCTCTAAATACTTTTCCATTGCAAACATTTTCTATTAGAAAACAAGAGACTCATTTACATAGACGACCGAAGACTCAAGTGCTTACCAATTAAAAGGGCGAGGCTAGCTACGCAATTACTTCTAGCAAATGAAAATGAAAAAGATAAGGGATGCTCAATTGCTCATCAAATTGTATTTAACTCAAATCTAATGCAGAAGTTGAGGAGAAAAAGATGGTGACTATGGAACCAAATTTAGCCCTTACCTCACAGATAAAAAGGCCATAAACTCAAAGGCTCCTAACAAAAGCAGACTCCTGTTCAAATATTTGAACTTTTTTCCTTTTAATGTAGGCTTGAAATGTTTTGCACTTGTTGATAAACTTAAATAGCCAAAGCTGGCTAACACTAAAGCACAATTTCCATTGATTTTAGGATTATTATGTGGCATAGCCTAAGGCTCCATTTGGTTATTGCTATTTGTTTTGGGCATCTACAAATTTTCTAAAAGCCAAAGCAAAAATTAAAAACAAGAAAAGTTATATTTGATTGAAAATGCATAAATGACTTAAATATCAATATATCATAGACATTCAAACACATATTTGATTGTGTATTTTATTTATTAAAAAATGTTATATTTTTTATTTTTACTAATTCTTCAAAAAATATTATCTACTTTCATATATCCAAATATACTTTTTCTTTTTTCCTCTAAAAACAAACAAAGCAATATTCAAACCATAGTACTAAATCGCGGTCGCGGATCTCGTTAAATCGTGGTCGCGGATCTCGTCGCGGATGCGATTGTTGTGAGCGCGGATGTGAATTTAGTAGTATTTCAATGAATTTAATAATATCGCGGACGTTACATAACGGATAAAATCCGTAAAATGCGATGCGGAGCTCTCCCTGCCGCATTTTTAGAACTATGATTCAAACAGAGCTTTTAAAACTCCAAAAAGGAAAAGAAAAGAAAATTTAATTCAGAATATGAATTTCAATCAAACCTTAATTCTTCATAATTTTCAACAAAAAGTATTAATCAGCTAATCAACTAAATTACTAGAACATTCAGATACAAATTACTATAATTCAATCAAATGCAATTCATTCAACCAAATGAAATTAAAAAAAAAAAAAAAGCGGGGAGGGGAGCAACAAATGCAAATGATAATGAGCTTTGAAAAGAAAAAAAAAAAAAAAAAAAAACCCAGAATCCATCTTCATGATGGACATTAAAGAAGAAAACAGTGGAAGGAATCAAAGTAATGTCGAAATACTTGACGTAAACCTGAACATCCTCAGAATCTACGTCGACTAAAGCCACCGTGGCGAATTTGGAAAGCTCACGCGCCGTCTTGGCAAGGATGTCGTCGAGTTGGAGACAGACGGAGTCGGCAGCGCGCCCGAAGCGGAGGACAAGGACCTTGTCGATGGTGTCTCTGATGATCGTGTCCACTTCTTTCTTCCGACTCAGCGTCGGCAATAGGTAAACTCATTTTCCTCCTCTTTTTCTAATAAAACCAATGGAGTACTAATTCTTTTACAATATAGATTATTATTTAAGAAAATTATGTATTTTTTTATTTTTTAATTATATTATTTAAGAAAATTATGTAATTTTTATTTTTTAATTATATATTATTTTATGAGATTATTAATTTTTTTAAATGTTTTTGATAAGATATCTTGTAATATTTTTTGATATATATATATATAATATAACATGGTACATGTTGACTGGGTTAACGCTGTTAACATGACAGATTACGTGGATATCTTCTCTTGATGACACGTAGGACAAATTTAATTTTAATTATTATTATATTCAATTTTAAAATTAAAAAATTTCAAAAAATATTTATCCAAGTTTTTCAATTTTATATTTAACTATATTATCTATTCACTTAATCTTCAAATATATATTGTATTTTAAATTACAAACAAAATATTTTAATTCTATAAAAATAAATTATCTTAAATTTAAAAAACTATCAAATTTGTCAATCTATTATCCTTATCTAATATATAGTTACAGAAATAGATTCAGATGGACAGGTTCCTCAAAGTCACTGCTTACAACACCGTTGCATTTCGTACTCTTTTTTTTATTGTTTACTTTTGATCAAGCTCTCAGTTTCTGTTTGGTTTCAGTATATAAGATAATAGAGAAGCTTCTGTTACTTTGCAGAACTCTCTTCCGTCTTTTTCTTTGGTAATGGTGTTTATATTCCTTCTTCTTTCATTCTTTTTAAATGTTATATCGTCTTAGTTGTATTCTTATTGTAGATAAAGCTGCCCGCCTAGAAAGGCAGAGACCCAACAAAGAAACTAAAGAGAACCTTTGTTTACTACTGAATCTGAACAGCAACACATTGATCGGGCCTCGAATTGATACAAATGCAAGAACTTCACTTGTCTGGCAAACAATGCTACTCGCAAAGGATTCTTCAAACGTGCAGATTGCTTCAATCCTTCAAATTATGAAATGCCCATATTCATTTAGAATATACTAAGATATTTAAATTATACCATATCATTTAGGATTGCATTATATTATTTAGACTTTGCTATGTCATTTTATTTATGTTATGCATATACATATTCATTTCTTTTAAATGTTTTAAAAAAGGTAATGATTTTCAATAAAATAAAAATATTCCCAAATTAAAATAATTCATAAATTCTCTGTCGGGTTTGCTGGGGAGGATATCATCAATTATCATTAATAACGGAATATCTTCTTTAAAAAGAGAATGATTCGGAAAGTTTTCCAAAACTAATAAAAATTTCTATATTTTGCCACGTTTGTTGGGGAATATAGGAAAATTTTGAATTTATAAATTCCAGATCATTTTCAATTAAAAATGGAATTATTTTTCTTTTAATTGGGAATTAACTTGAAATACTAAATTTAAAACCGATTTTTTTTTGCTGAGACTTGAGATAACACATGATTAATAAGGCACCGATTTATACGGGTGTTGTGGGGGTGCTAATCCTTCCCTGCACGTAACCGACTCCCGAACCCGCTTCTTTGATTTCTCTGGTTTAAAACGCAGACTTGAAATTGGTTTTAAAATGTTTTAATTAATCTTTAAAATATTTTATAAAACCAGTTTTAATAGGTGGCCGATCACACCTAGCTAAAAAAGATTGGTGGCGACTCCATGTCTTTTTCAAGGTCATTTTGAAAACCTTCATTTTTCTAGAGGAATTAAGTCGACTTTTCCCCGAATTTTTTTTTTAATGTCACGCTTAACGAATAATAAAGTCTTGCGATGAGACTCGTTATTTTTTAGGTTGCGACAGCTTGGCGACTCCACTGGGGACAATTAGAGAGTCAGGCCTAGAATTAGTCGTGTGTTATCAAAGTCTCGGTTTTGTTGGTTTAATTGGTATTTAATTTTAATTCTCACATTTTTAAAAAAATAAGAATAATTTCAAAAAAATAATAAAATGTTTTTAAATATGTCCATATTCATGTGTATACATATTATAATTGTTCTCTGATTATTTTGGTGCATATATTTATTTATTGATTAATTGATGATTTATGTTGTTTAGTCTTGTTGGGGCATTTAGAATAAAGGATATAGAATAGGTGGTGAAAGGTTTGTTATTTCTCCTCACACACTACACGTGCATTTGCATATCTTGAATCCTATACCCGGGTTCCGTCCTTTTAGGTGGGAGCAAAGTAACTAAGCCTTCGTGATTAACAATCCGCATGGGCTAGTGAAACACTTCCGGAGTACTAAATTACCTAAGCCTTCGTGATTAACAATCCGCATGGGCTAGGGAAATAGACTCTAACGAATTGAACCCGCTTTTATCGGGGTGCCTTACTAGCCTTCACCGGCGACAGTGAGGAACAATTCGGGGCTTTTTAGAATTCATTCACCTCCATATAGTAAACCTAGGCGAAGCCATGACGAATTTCCAATTAGATATCCCGAAGTTAAGAACACATGGAGAAATATTTCCAATCCTTTCCGAATAAGTTTATTTAACCTTATATTCTACTTTCCGAATAAGTTTATTTTTTCGGACAATGATGAACGTACATCACAATATGTATGTAATAAATGTTGATATTTCATCCCTGGGGTGTTATAATGCTGAAATTTTGTTGGCATCCTCAGGGATAATTATTGCTTTGAATTATATGTTTTTTTTTGTATTATTCATATTTATTCCCGTTACTAATTCATTTTCTTTTTGTTGTTGTTTTTTGTGTTTCTTTTGCATTCTTTCCATCATTTTTGCACATTTGAAGGTTATTGGTCTCGGGATATTTGTCGCAACCTAAAAAAAATAACGACGAGTCTCATCGCAAGACTTTATTATTCGTTAGGCGTGACATTTAAAAAAAAAAATCGAGGAAAAGTCGACTTAATTCCTCTAGAAAAATTAAGGTTTTGAAAATGACCTTAAAAAAGACATGGAGTCGCCACCAATCTTTTTTAGCTAGGTGTGATCGGCCACCTATTAAAACCGGTTTTATAAATATTTTAAAAATTAATTAAAACATTTTAAAAACCAATTTCAAGTCTGCGTTTTAAAACCAGAGAAATCAAAGAAGCGGGTTCGGGAGTCGGTTACGTGCGGGGAAGGATTAGCACCCCCACAACGCCCGTATAAATCGGTACCTTATTAATCGTGTATTATCTCAAGTCTCGGTAAAGATTGGTTTTAAATTTAGTATTTCAAGTTAATCCCCAATTTAAAGAAAAATAATTCAATTTTTATTTGAAAATGATTCGGAATTTATAAATTCAAAATTTTCCTATATTCCCCAACAAACGTGGCAAAATATAGAATTTTTTATTAGTTTTGAAAAACTTTCCGAATCATTCTCTTTTTTTTTTTGAAAGAAAGATATTCCTTTATTAATGATAATTGATGATATTCCTTCCAGCAAACCCGGTAGAGAACTCATGAATTATTTTAACTCGGGAATATCTTTATTTTTTATTGAAAAATCATTATCCTTTTGAAAACATTTTAAAAGATATGAATATGTATATGCATGACATAAATAAAATGACATAGCAAAATCTAAATAATATAATGCAACCTAAATGACATGGCAAACATGAATGATATGGCATATAATTTAAATGACATGGAATAAAATAATGCTATCATATAATATGCATGAAAATAAAAATGTAATGCATGAAATGTATTTTTTCCTTTAATTAAGGAAATCCGTATATCTAAAAAGATATCCGGCTACCTTAGGAAAATATGTCAAATTAAATATTCTAAAACCAAAATACTTTGTGATTGTTTGAAAACAATTTTGAAAAGCTTGAATTAACAATAAAAACTGGGCTAAAAATTTTTAAATGGCTCTAATTTTCTAAGTTTAAAAAATCCGGACTTGACTACCCTTAGCCCGGGACTTGAAAAACCATTTTTAGAGTTTAAAAGGCTTAGAAATCACCCTAAGTCAGTAGCTAACCCTCCTAATCAGCCCACTCTAAGTAGATTAACCAAAACAGAAAATTGGTTTTTCTTTAAATTCAATTCTGACTCCATTGTCCAGTTTTAATCCACGATTTTTTATCCTATTTTTAAAAATTCCAAAAATTCTGAAAAAATTACTGGAGACTCAGGACATGTAAAACTATACGAGAAAAAATCGGCTTAATTTTTTGATCAAAGATGAATTCCCAGAAAAACCAGAGATGTACGAGTTTTTGGAGGAGAAAAAACTGCTTTGTTTTTCTTTAAAATCAATTCTGACTTCACTGTCCAATTTTAATCCACGATTTTTTATCCTATTTTTAAAAATTCCAAAAATTCTAAAAACAATACTGGAGAAACAAGACATGTAAAACTACACGAGAAAAAATCGGCTTAATTTTTTGATCAAATATGAATTCCCAGAAAAACCAGAGATGTACGAGTTTTTGGAGGAGAAAAAACTGCTTTGTTTTTCTTTAAAATCAATTCTGACTCCACTGTCCAGTTTTAATCCATGATTTTTTATCCTATTTTTAAAAATTCCAAAAATTCTAAAAAAAATACTGGAGACTCAGGACATGTAAAACTACACGAGAAAAAATTTTCTTAATTTTCTGATCAAAGATGAATTCCCAGAAAAATCAAAGATGTACGAGTTTTTTGAAAAAAACTGAAAAAAACTGCTTTGCCAACACATTTTTTTTGTCCTTGATAAAATCATTTAAAAATCAAAATAAAAATATTTGAAACTCATAAAATGACTTGAAAGCAGTAGCTAGGACTTTTTGAAAGTTAGATAAAAATTGGCTAAGTAAAAAAAAATCACAAAGTTAGAATAATCAATTTGACAAACTTAATTTTCCACAAGTGTGCTCAAGAGAGCATGATCTTGAACCATTAATTGGCTCAAGTCATTATTCAAGTGGCATGAACATGAAATGCATGAAACAATGCAGCAAACATAATGCATGAAATGCATGGATCTAAACCTAAATGTAAGGAAAATGCATGACATAAATAATATGGCCTAGACCTAACATGAACTTGCATGGCATTTAATGTAACCTAGACCTAAGACATGCATGGCATTTTCACAAACACAAGGCATGCTTAATTCAAAAATCCAACCAAATATCATGCAAATGCAAAAACCTAACAACTAGCATGACAAAAATACAACACACAATGCAAAACACATGGAGTAGCCAAATGGCCCCAAGCTTCAACAAGCATGGCATTTTCACAAACACTTGGTATGCTAGCATGAAAAACTAAGTCATAACACAAAAATCACACAAGCATTTTCACAAACACCTAATATACCAAATCTAAAACATGCTCACTAAGATATAAAACAAGAATCATGCAAAGAATCACACAAGCATTTTCACAAACACTTAATATGCTAACTCTAAAACATGCTCAAATTTAAACAACATGAAAACAGAAAATTAAAAATGCAAAAACATGATATCTAAGACATAAATGGCAACAAACAAAGCAACCAAATTAAATATAACTTAAGAACATGAAATAACATAATATTTAAAACATCAAAAATAAAGAAAATAGCATAAACAATATGGTAAAATGAATCAAAAACAAAAACTTAAAATAAATAATGTAAGCCATTTGGCCATGGTGAGTTTATTGTAAAAACAAAATGTAAGAAAAATATACTTAAGAAAGGAAATGAAGGAAGAACAAGAAACATTATTTTAAAATGAAAACTCACCAAGTAGCTTTTGAACGGATTAAGCTATAAACCCTCAGAGTAGCTTTTGAACGGATTAAGCCACAAACCCTCTCACAAGTAGCTTTTGAACGGATTAAGCTATAATCCCTCAGAGTAGCTTTTGAACGGATTAAGCTACAAACCCTCTCAACAAAAACACTATGACTCACCACCCGGATAATCCTAATACAAGTGTATAGACTATCTCACAAGGGGTAGTGGGTGGTCTCAACCAAAGGCCAAGACTCCTTATTTATAAGGTGAGCACCTCCTTGGCTTGACATTACAAAGGGATGTGGGATTGGGACTTAGGCTCAAAAATGAAAATCTCTAACTTAACTCTTGATTTTTAATCACTTGATTGAAAAAATCCTAAGCTTCCTCCTTCCTTTGGGCTTGGGCAGGCCAGCACTTCTCTTTTCCAGCCCAGCTCTGATTTTTGAAAGGCCCAAAGAAGCCCTTTTCGGTTGCTTGGGTGAAACGACCATTTTGCCCCCCGGATGCAAAATAAATATCAAACGGGCTCCAAATTCAATTTTTCTTTTTTAATACTTCCAAAATAATAAAATATTGAGTTCTGGAAGTTTTCAAAATTATCCGAGTCCGTTTGCTATTTATTTGGATTTTTTCTTCCCAAAATGTCCTTTTATGCCCCTACTTTTTACCATTTTTTAAACGAGCTCCAAATCAAGATTTTTCTTCACCAATCTCTTCAAAATAATTAAAAAGTGTGATCTGGAAGTTTTCATGATTTTTGGAGCTCATTTGGTATTTTTTCGGGATTTATCGGCTTGAATTACTGCATAGGAGGCCCGGGATTTGGCCATTTTGCAAACAAACTCGGAATCAAGATTTTCTTTCGCCAATCTCTTCCAAATAATTTAAAAATGAGATTTGCAAAATTTCAGAATTTTTGGAGTCCATTTCCTATTTTTCCGGGATTTTCCTTTTTGAATTACTGCATAATAAACCCGGGATTTGGCCATTTTGCAAACGAACTCCGAATCAAGATTTTATTTTACCAATCTCTTTCAAATGATTTAAGAATGAGATTGACAATTTTTTTTAGAATTTCCGGAGTCCATTTTCTATTTTTCCCAAATTTTTCCAATTTTGCCCTTTTACCTCCGAAACCCGGTTTTGCTCAAAACAAATCCGATTTTCAGATTTTCTTCAATCTGAGCCTTGGGCCATCCTTTTTAACCATTCTTCATCCATTGGGGGCTTTGGTCTTACCAAGTCGGGCCATTTCTGTGATTCTTCCCGATTTCACCGAAATCCACTAAAAACCCTAATTCTCGGTTTTCTCCCGGATTGACTTTTCTTTCGGTTTTTCTTGCAAGTGACTTCTCCATTACCCGTAGTCAGTGCTTATCTTTCATTTGGAACCTTCAATTTCGACCAGTTTGATCGTTTAAGCACTTTTCCCCAAATTTCTCGAATTAGGGTTTCTTTTCTACTGAATCTCCAAATCCCAACTTCCGAACTCCATATCTTTCAATGTAGACCTCGGATTATCAAAATTCTTTCGCCATTTTTCAATTGAACTTAAAATCTTGATTTTGAAAGTGGGTTGACTTTTTCAGTAGTTGACTTTTTGGGGTTGACTTTTTCGGGGTTGACTTTTTCGTGGTTGACTTTTTTTCAAGTTTGTCTTTTTGTGCTCGCCCTCTTAAACTAAGTCTCGGAGTACCATCTGCAGGATGAAAACAGTCTTTTTATACTCGGAAACATCAATATGGGAAGAAAACATACCTGTTTAGTGGTCCGGACAAAATTAGGTGTCTACAATATTATTCAACCAAAACGGCTTTCATGGAGGGTCAGAGTGTCTCAGTGGTCGAGAAACATTTAGATGTTAGGAAACAGTCCGAGAAAGTTCAATAGGATAATGGGGATTGTTTGAAGATGGGATATGTGTCAGCATTGCCAGCCGAGGTTGATCTTATTATCAAGCAAAATGATCTCCGGGATTTGATTGATATATGGAATCAGTGGAATATATCGAAAAAAGAAGCCTTCACTCAGACATATGGGGACATAGCTCTGTTAGCTCAGGTTAAGGTCAGTGGTGAGGTGATCCGGGCTGTGGTATAATTCTGGAATCCCGCTTATCGGTGTTTTACTTTCAACCGAGAGGATATGACTCCAACCATAGAGAAGTATTCGACCTTGCTGCATATTGAGAATGTTATTCTCGATCGTATTTATTTGAAGGATACAAAGACGCCGGGTTTCAAGAAAAAGGTGTCGAAGATTTTGGGAGTGGAAAGAAATTGGGTAGAAAGCCATGTTGTCCGAAAAGGAGTAAGCTACTGCATATCATCGGACATTTTACGGGCTTTAATCCATAGCCATTCAAGCAAGGAGACAGTTAGGAATATTTTTGCTTTGGCTATCTATGGTTTCGTTATCTTCCCGAAAACATTAGGGTATGTGGATGTGGCGATATTTGATGTTTTCGAGAGGCTTGAGCAAAGGATTAACCCAGCCCGACAATCATAGTGGAAACAATCCGATCCCTGAATTTCTGTAGACGAGAAGGCAAAGGTCGTTTTCTAGGTTGTATACAGCTCCTCTACATATGGGTTCAGAGCCATTTCTGTAAACAGGAGAATTTCCCTCTTCGTTCATATTGGAAATCTTTTGCACCAATTGGTGAATTTCTTAAAAGGGATTGGCTTGGGAATAGGACTGAGGAGCAATGGATCAATATATTCCGAAATATCAAGGCTGAGATGATAGTTTGGAAAGCTCCATGGATAGCTCCTATATCGACATTGTATAAATGCGGAGATAAAGCCTCTGTTCCATTATTGGGAGTATGGGGAGGAGTGAGCTATGCACCATTGCTAGTACTAAGGCAATCAGAATCTCGTCAGTTTACTACAATGACCCATGACCTTGGTAATTTAGAATTTGCTTACGGAGAAGATGGATATTCGGGAAAGGTCCGTGAGATTGTGGTGGCATGGAAGGAAACTCATCGGGTTGAAGTAGCTAGATATGCTGATATCGTCACACCTGACTACCTGACATGGAGGGAATCAAGGGTTAATGATAGGTTGTTGACATCGGATGGGGAATAAGTTTGGCATTTAAGTTCGCCTCCCAAGAAAATGCCATCAGAGTTAGAAATCGCAAGGGCGGAGTTTGAAAAAGAAAAGGCCCGGATGAACAAGGAGATTGCCCGACTGCAAGAAAAGCTTGAGGACATAAAAGATCGGGAGGTAGCCTAAGAAAAAGAAAAGGAAAAGATCAAGAGAGCGCGTGACACTGTTCAAAGTGATCTTCAGGAATTACAGTTGGAAAACAAGAGGTACCGTTTCGAGCTCAAATTCGAGGGAACTCTCAATACTTCCGGGGAATGGGAACAAGAAGTCAGAAACCTCAAAAAGGAGAAGAACTATTGGGCAGAAAAAGAAAAACACGAGGAAGCCCCAGCCAATCAACTGGAGAAACAAGCTAGGGAAAGCTTACACGGCGATGCTTCTACTGACACGTCAAAGGGTCGTGAACAAGTAGGGATCAGATGGAAGAGCAAGGCAATCAAAAGAGGACAGTGAAGAAGGTCCAGAATCCGAGGAAGTTACCAGTATTTTGTAATAGTTTTTAGAAGAGATAGGTTATCATGTTGTTTAAAGCAGGGATCTTTTCTTTGATGTATTTAGTTCCAGGAAATCAATGAAAGACCGTTTGGTTGGAATTATCCCGGGGCCAATAGTTTAAATACATTCATCATTCACTAGTTTTTTTTCTTTTATATATTTTATTTGTTCATTTATATTTATATTCATAATCATTCATTCATTTATTCTTTATAAATTGTTCATACACTTAGCCATTTATTTATTTGTTCATTCATTTATTCTTTATAATTAGTCATCTAAGTTCATACACTTAGTCATTTATTTAGTTAAGAATTTACTAACATTCATTCATTTATTCATTTTTTATAAAATAAAAATAAGAAATGTGTCAATAATTTCTAATCCATGGTTTTTAAAACTAAAGGTACAATTGGTCGCACTTAGAAAGAACCAGACTTCCAACACCCTTACAATACTCGATCTCGAACAAAAGCCATGGAAACGATCAGCTTGCCAGAATTGAGAGAATGGAAAGAATCCAGAAAGAACTACAAGAACAGTTGGCTAAGTCTCAAGAGGAGACACGAGAACAGATGACAAAGCTCATGGAGATGATGAGCACTATGATGAAGCAGAAGTGGCCCGAAGAGAATTCAGTTGCTGGAATGGAGGCAATGAATCAGGAGGATAGACCAGAAGTGGTATAGAGAAATAGCCAGACATCCTAACCTGTGGGAAATAAAATCCCAACTGGGGCAGCATCCTTCATATACATCCAGCCAACGGCCGAAGCACAGAATTTCGATCCAAAAAGGGGAAACATCGGAGTTGATCCAATTGAGGTTGAGGTTCCAGACTTCGAAGAAATGGCAGAGAAGGAAAGGGCCAAAATGACTGAACTGAAGAGGGTCGAAACTGCTGAATCTGAGAAGAAATATCAGTTGTTGGAAGAAAGGCTAAGATCAGTGGAAGGAGCAGAATTGTTTGGTAGTCTAGATGCCAAAGAGATGAGCTTGGTACATGATCTAATAATTCCACCGAAGTTCAAAGTACTAGACTTTGAAAAGTATAATGGGACCACCAACCCGTCGGCTCATCTGACTATGTACTGTAGAAGGATGACAGGGCATGAGGATAATGAGAAATTGCTTATTCATTGCTTCCAGGACAGCTTAACAGGGTCAGCCACTCTATGGTACAACCAACTCAGTCGTACCAAGATTCGTTCATGGACGGATTTGGCCAGGGCTTTTATGGAATACTATAAGCACGTTTCTGACATGGTACCGGATAGGCTGTCATTACAGAACATGAAAAAGAGGTCCAATGAGACCTTCAAGGAGTATTCACAGAGGTGGAGGGATCTGGCCACACAAGGGCAACCCCCTTTAACCAACAAAGAAACCACGATGCTTTTCATCAACACATTAAAAACACCCTATTATGACAGATTGGTGGGAAATGCTACCAAAGATTTTGCGGATATGGTAATATCTGGAGAAATGATTGAGCCAGCTATTAAGAATGGAAAGATGGAAGGGGGTGTGTCTGCTACCCCAAAGAGAGCTTTTCCTACAAAGAAAAAAGAGGAAACTCATGTAGTAAGCTTCAACCAATACCCTTATACACCTCCTACACCATACACACCACCGAGGCCTTATACCCCTACCACACCTTATGCACCTCCTACACCTTACACACCATACCCGGGGTATAATTCTTATTACCCCAATATCAACCACCTTACCCAAAACCCGTTCCCCTACACCAATATACCACAACAACCATTTCCAACTGGCATATCCCCTCAAATCACCCTTCCTAGAAATGTTATTCCAAACACACAAGGGCATGCACGTAATGACCAACGTTCACCAAGGAAATATCAAAAAGCCCAATTTGATTCGATTCCCACTACCTACGGTGAGCTATATCCAAAACTGTTACAAGGTCAACTTGTTGCACCCGTGTACCTAAAACCTTTGACACCTCCATATCCAAGATGATACAATGCAAATACCAATTGTGCATACCATGCGGGAATCCAAGGACATTCAATTGAAGATTGTCTGGCCTTCAAAAAGAAAGTCCAAAGCCTGATTAATGCTGGGGTAGTAAAGTTTGGATAAAAAAAAAGGGCCAAACATAGCTGGAAACCCATTGCCCATTCATGTTGGCAATCAAGTAAATGCAATAGTGACCGGAGAGGGCAAAAGATTAAAAAGAGATATTGGGGAGGTTAAGACTCCGATGCTGACAGTATGGGTTGAAATGGTCAAGGCAGGATTGGTGGAAGGTACGGAAGGTCTAAAAATGGTTGCAAGAAGGATGCATAATTGGTGCCCGTTCCATAAGGGTGAAGGCCATGACATACAGAACTGCAGGGACTTTCGGGTTAAAGTCCTAAAGATGATGGATAGTGGGGTAGCCCAATTCTACGAGGAGATAGAAGGGGAAATAGAAGTCATTGAAAATACAGATGGCAATGGGATAGGAAGACCCCTAATCATATACTATGATGAACCGGAGGAAAAAGTTATGCCAGTCATGGAAGAAAATACGCCAAAATTAATCATTGATTTACCTGTTTCCTTTCCATACAAGGAAAACAAGGCTACACCATGGAAATATGACTGCAGCATGGTTATGCCCGGGTCTTCAGGCCAGCAGGATATTACAGGTGTGGGGCATTTAACCCGAAGCGGGAGGTGTTATGCTCCAGAGGCCATTGAGCAAGGGGTAGCAGAGAAAGACAGAGGAATTGATAAAGGGAAGAAGGTCGTCGAGCCAATCCATATTGAGATGGATTTGCCAAAGGAAACAGAAAGGGGATCAGCCCCGATTAACAGAATAAAAGAACCAGTATGTGAGAATGAAGCTTGTGAGTATAGCGTGGTTGAACAACTGCAACGTCAACCAGCTAGGATCTCAATCTTATCCTTGCTTTTAAATTCAGAACCACACAGAAATGCTTTGTTAAGAGTATTAAATCAAGCATACATAACTAATAATATATCAGTGGAAAAGCTGGATAGGTTGGTGGGAAACATTGCAGCAGATGACTACATATTTTTCAGCTATGAGGAGATACCACCCAACGGTATTGGATCAACGAAAGCTCTCCATATAACTACCACTTGTAAGGGGCACATATTACCGAGGGTCCTTTTGGATAACGGTTCTTCACTAAATGTGATGCCTTTAGCAACCCTATCCAAATTGCCAGTGGATATATCCCATATGATACCAAGTTGCACGGTGGTCAGAGCTTTTATGGAACTAGGAGAGAGGTTATGGGAACCATTGAAGTTCCTCTGGAGATAGGCCCGTGCATTTATACAGTGAACTTCCAGGTCATGGATATAATCCATCTTATAATTGCTTGTTGGGAAGGCCATGGATACATTCAGCTGGGGCTGTACCCTCGTCTCTCCACCAAAAGCTGAAATTTGTGATGGAGGGCCGGTTGATTACGGTATCAGGGGGGGAAGACATAATAGCCTCCGTTTCAACTGAATCTCCTTATGTGGAGCCCAATGAAGATGCCGTGGAGTGTTCTTTCCGTTTTTTGGAATTTGTAAATGCAGTTTTCGTCGTCGAAGGACGAAAAATTCCGAAACCGAGGCTGTCCAAGAACACAAGGCTGGGGGTAAGGACCACCGTAGGAAAAGGCTGCAGGACTGGAAAAGGACTCGAGAAATATCTTCAGGGGATGGCTCGAGCCATAGAAGTAAAAGAAAAGAGAGACCGGTTTGGTCTAGGGTATCTTTCGAAGGCCCATGAGAAAAGGAAACAAGTTGAAAGGAACCGACAAAGGAGGATGGCCCGTCTTACGAGTATGGATATTGAGTGGGAGCCTATGACATTCCCACCTATCCTTCACAGCTTTCGCTCAGCCGGTTCTCTGTTCAGAGAAAAGAATTTTGATGATATGCTCATAATGATAGAGAAAGCCTTCGAGAGATTCCAGGTGAATAGGGATGAGCAGATGTATGACGTGGAGATCTGCACGACTGAGAAAGACAGAATTGAAAGAGAAAGTGCTAGCTGGATGGTGCGACCTTGTCCATCAGGATATAGACTAACCAACTGGAGTGCGACTGAGTTGCCCATAGTCTTTAAGTCTATTCCAAAGTAATACTTTAAAAAAAAAAACAATCTTAATTATCTTTACCAATAGATGTTAAGAGTTTTTTTTTTTTTTCTGTAATGGGCTTTTTTTTTTATAACTATTTTCATTCAATAAATAACAAGCACATTGCATTATCCATATTGATGTGTCCATATTCTTTTTTGTTATTTATTTTATATATTTTTTCTTATATCGTATCTTCTGCACCTATTTACAGGTGTACGGATGCGGAATATGAGGACCTTCCTGTCAGTAATTCTAAAATTGATTTTGAAAGACCCATTTGCACGGGTGATTTTGAGGCTAATGAGGATACTGAGGATTATGGTCTACCTCCAGATCTATTGAGAAAAATAGAACAAGCGGAGAAACAAGTACTTCCTCATAAGGAGTTATTGGAGACGATAAATCTGGGAGATGGTGAAGAGATAAAAGAGGTCAAAGTTGGAACTTCATTGTCATCATCAATAAAGGATGAATTGATAGCTTTGCTCCAGGAGTATGTGGATATATTTGCATGGTCTTACCAGGACATGCCACGGTTAGATCTGGATATTGTGGTTCATAAGCTCCCTTTAAGGCCAGAATGCAAGCCAATTCAGCAGAAGTTGAGAAGAATGAGGCCTGATATGTTGTTAAAGATAAAAGAGGAGGTGAAGAAACAATTTGATGCTGGATTCCTAGAGGTGGCAAAATATCCAGAATGGGTGGCAAATATTGTTCCAGTACCAAAGAAGGATGGCAAGGTGCGGATGTGCGTTGATTATCGAGATTTGAACAAGGCCAGCCCTAAAGATAATTTCCCTTTGCCCCATATGGATACTCTGGTGGATAATACAGCAAAGAGTTCTTTATTTTCTTTTATGGACTGATTCTCAGGATACAATCAGATCAAGATGGCACCAGAAGATATGGAAAAAACCACATTTGTTACAATATGGGGAACCTTCTGCTACAAAGTAACGCCGTTTGGGTTGAAGAATGCTGGGGCAACATACCAGAGAGCCATGGTGACTTTGTTTCATGATATGATGCATAAGGGAATTGAAGTCTACGTTGATGATATGATTGCAAAGTCACAAGGAGAAGAGGAGCATATTGCGAATCTTAAGAAACTCTTTGAACGACTAAGGAAATTTAGACTCAAGCTAGATCTGACAAAATGCACTTTTGGAGTCACTTCGGGGAAGTTGTTGGGTATTGTCGTCAGCAAAAGAGGAATTGAGATTGACCCAGATAAAGTGAAGGCTATTTAGAATTTGCCACCACCTCGCACTCAAAAGGAAGTAAGAGGCTTTATGGGGAGATTGAATTACATTGCTCGGTTTATTTCACAGTTAACTGACAAATGTGATCCAATATTTAAGTTACTTCGAAAATGTGATCCAGGAGAATGGGATGAAGGGTGTCAGATTGCTTTTGAAAAGGTTAAGCATTATCTATCAAACCCACCAGTATTAATGCCACCTATTCTTGATAAACCAATGATACTGTATTTATCAGTATTTGAAAGATCCATGGGTTGTGTTTTGGGGCAGCTTGATGAAACTGGAAAGAAAGAACAGGCAATTTATTACCTCAGCAAGAAGTTCACAAATTATGAGTTAAAATATTCGTCGGTAGAGAAGTTGTGTTGTGCCTTAGCTTGGACTGCTCGAAGACTCAGACAGTATATGTTGTATCACACAACGTGGTTGATTGCTAAGTTGGATCCAATCAAGTACATGTTGGAAGCACCTTCTTTGTCAGGGAGGACAACAAGATGACAGGTTTTATTGTCAGAATACGACATTGTATATGTAAGTCAAAAAGCTATCAAGGGCAGTGCAGTGGCTGAATTTTTAGCAAGTCGGGCAGTGGAAGATTATGAGCCGTTGAACTTTGACTTCCCAGATGAAGATTTGATGTATGTGTCGCAAGCAAATGATATTCCCCTGAAGAAGAAAGTATGGAAAATGTATTTTGATGGCGCATCTAATGCCATGGGGCATGGAATCGTTGCAGTGCTTATATCCCCAGAAGAAGATTGTTATCCATTCACTGCTAGCTTGGATTTTGATTGCACAAACAATACTGCCGAGTATGAAGCATGTACTATGGGCCTTCGTGCTGCAGTGGACAGAAAGATCAAAGTATTGGAAGTTTACGGAGACTCAGCCTTGGTGATTTACCAGCTACGAGGAGAATGAGAAACCCGAGATACAAAGCTAATCCGATACTGAGAACTCATACTGAGTTTATTAGAGGAGTTTGAAGAAGTGAATTTCAATTACTTTTCTCGAGAAGAAAATCGGATGGTGGATGCTCTAGCTACTTTGTCATCAATGTTTAAAGTGAATGAAGGGGCGGAAGTTGTGCCGATTAAGATGAGCATATATGAGTCTCCTGCCCACTGTTTGAGTATTGAAGAAGAAGCAGATGGTCTCCCTTGGTATAATGACATCTTGCAGTACATTAAGAATCAACAATACCCAGAACAAGCAATAGAGAATGACAAGAGGACTCTGAGAAGGCTAGCAATGGGTTTCATTCTAGACAGGGAGATTCTCTACAAGAAAGGGAAAGATCAAGTCCTGTTGAGATGTGTCGGGTCTGCCGAAGCTCGAAGAATCATAGAAGAGGTCCATGAAAGGATATGTGGCACCCATGCTAATGGTCACATGCTTGCGAAACAGATTATGAGGGCAGGGTACTATTGGCTGATGATGGAAGGAGATTGTATCAGTTATTCCCGGAAGTGCCATAAATGCCAGATTTATGCAGATAAGGTTCATGTGTCGCCATCGCCATTACATGTCATGACTGCACCATGGCCTTTTTCAATGTGGGGAATGGATATGATCGGGCCTATTACCCTGAAAACGTCAAATGGACATCGTTTCATCTTGGTGGTCATAGATTATTTCACAAAGTGGGTAGAAGCTGTGTCTTATGCAAATGTAACAAAGTCGGTGGTATGCAGATTCGTCAAGAAAGAAATCATATGCTGTTACGGGTTGCCAGCAAGAATTATTTCGGATAATGCTCTCAATTTGAACAATAAGATGATGAGAGAAAGTGTGTACTCAATTCAAGATCATACATCATAATTCGGCACCTTACTGTCCGAAGATGAATGGCACAGTAGAAGCAGCTAACAAGAATATCAAGAGGATTATTGAGAAGATGACCAATGTGTACAAAGATTGGCATGAGATCTTGCCGTTTGATCTTCATGCATATCGTACTTCGGTCCACACATCTACAGGGGCAACACCATTTTCTTTGGTATATGGGATGGAAGCAGTGCTACCCATTGAAGTTGAGATCCCTTCACTTCGGGTTTTGATGGAAGTTAGCCTAGAGGAAGTAGAATGGGTTAGAGCTCGTTATGAACAGTTGAATCTCATCGAGGAGAAAAGACTGAAAGCAATTTGTCATGGGCAGTTGTATCAGAAAAGGATGATTCGAGCCCACAACAAGAAAGTTCGTCCCAGACAGTTCCGAGAGGGGGAGTTGGTATTGAGGAAAATTCTCCCTATAATGAAGGACCCGAGAGGAAAATGGGCTCCAAATTGGGAAGGACCCTATGTGGTAAAGAGAGCTTTTCCTGGAGGAGCATTGATTCTAACTCGGATGGACGGAGATGATTTTAGAAATCCCGTGAATGTTGATGAACTGAAGAAGTATTATGCTTGAAGAAAAAAGAAAAAAAAATGTGTAATGCTGTGCACAAGGAAATTCGAATGATTCCAAGTGTAAAAATAAAAAATTCTATATATCTATTTCCCCTGAGAATTGCTTTTCAAAGAGAATAGTCATGCTTGATATGATGAATAGCCATCTTTCATATTCCTTTCACCCAGAAGAAAATATCCTTAGTCACCCCTTTGAGCCTTAGGAAATATTTCTTTCTTTAAACCTTGATCAAGGATCACCCTCTATACTGGAGGGCAAATGCGAGGAAAGATAATAATAAAAAAAAAAAAGAAAGCCATCGGAAATGTGGCAAATGAAAGCCAACAAAACAAAACAAAAAAAAAAGAAAAGAAAGTCCAAAAAGGAACAAATGTTTCAAGAATGAGTTCTCTTCAGGAAATGATCCTTGATCCAATCACCCTTAAACACATTTTGGGCCTATTTATCCTTTCTTTATAAACCTAAACCTTGGCCTACATTACATGCTTTAAAAGCCTATTTTGATCAACATGGATATTTAATTTGAAAGGTTATTCTTAGAATTCATTATGATTTTTATTAAATTGAATGATGATTAGTAATAAAAATCTTTAAATAAAAAAGATTTCAAAGTATTACTAAGGAATAGATTTAAATCTTGGGAAAGGTTTGGAAAGATCACCAAAGAAAAGGAAACAGCGAACGTGTTGGAAACTCCATCACGAAATCAGAAAATCTGTGAATTTCAACGAAAGACAGAAACTGAGACTGTTTGACAAGATATCTTGAGTGAAGAATTTCTTAAGTGGGGCATCAATGAACAATGAAGACTGTCATTGAAGTCAGATAATCTGTGGATCCCAAAGAAACCATGGATTAGAAATTATGGCACAATCATTTGATTGCATTTATTTTAGGAAACATACAAGCATTTGCAAAGCATGACATTCTCATCATTGCATCTAGCTAACAGTGTAGAAATCAGGGAAACTTGGACTTCCCCAAAGAGAACTCATTTTGCTTCTCAAAAGATTCAGACTCTGAGATCGCCATCAAGGTATTTCCTCCTATTTTAAATCGAATTCATTTTGACAAATCGAGCCTTGAGACTGTCGTCAAGGTATTTTCAAACCAGTTTTAAAGACCTTCGGGCACAATTTTTAAAGAACTTCAGGCACCAGTTTTAAAGACCTTCGAGCACCAGTTTTAAAGACCTTCGGGCACCATTTTTAAAGACCTTCGGGCACCAGTTTTTAAAGACCTTCGAGCACCATTTTTAAAGACCTTCGGGCACCAGTTTTAAAGACCTTTAGGTACCAGTTTTAAAGAGCTTCGGGCACCATTTTTAAAGACCTTCGGGCACCAGTCTTAAAGACCTCCGGGCACCATTTTAAAGACCTTATGACACCAGTTTTTTAAGACCTAAGGACACTGTTCTTAAGACCTTCGGGCACAATTTTTCTTTTTGAAAATCGAATCTGTTTCCTTAGACGGGTCGAGCCTTGATTAGTCAGGGAATTCAATTTGAGGACAAATCTTCAATTTTTCTTTTTGAAAATCGAATCTGTTTCCTTAAGACGGGTCGAGCCTTGATTAGTCAGGGAATTCAATTTAAGGAAAAATCTTCAATTTACAGCTTTTTTGAAAATCGAATTCGTTTCCTTAAGACGGGTCGAGCCTTGATTAGTCAGGGAATTCAATTTAAGGACAAATCTTCAATTTACAGCTTTTCCAAAAAAAAAAAGTGCAAAAATGATAGAAGAATGAAGAAGAAACCCCTTTCCCTTTCATTCACATGTGATTTCACTGACCGTACAAAATTAGTGTTTATTTATCTTTGCCTGATTCCTGATTCTCAGCAATAGCCAAAGAAAGGCAGCTGTAGACACCTAATTTTGTCCGGACCACTAAAACAGGTATGTTTTCTTCCTAAATTGATGTTTCCGAGTGTAAAAAGACTTTTTTCATCCTGCAGGTGGTACTCCGAGACTTAGTTTAAGAGGGGCGAGTATAAAAAGTCAAACTTGAAAAAAATCAACCCCGAAAAAAAGTCAACCCCAAAAAAGTCAACCCCAGAAAGTCAACTACTAAAAAATTCAACCCACTTTCAAAATCAAGATTTTAAGTTCAATTGAAAAATGGAAAAAGAATTTTGATAATCCGAGGTCTACATTGAAAGATATGGAGTTCGAAAGTTGGGATTTGAAGATTCAGTAGAAAGGAAACCCTAATCCGAGAAATTTGGGGGAAAGTGCTTAAACGATCAAATTGGTCAAAATTGAAGGTTCCAAATGAAAGATAAGCAATGAATACGGGTAATGGAGAAGCCACTTGCAAGAAAAATTGAAAGAAAAGTCAATCCGGGAGAAAACCGAGAATTAGGGTTTTTAGTGGATTTCGGTGAAATCGGGAAGAATCACAAAAATGGCCCAACTTGGTAGGACCAAAGCCCCCAATGGATGAGGAATGATTAAAAAGGGATAGCCCAAGGCTCAGTTTGAAGAAAATATGAAAATCAGACTTGTTTTGAGCAAAATCGGGTTTGGGAAGCAAAAGGGTAAAATTGGAAATTTTGGGAAAAATAGCAAATGAGCTCCGAAAATTTTGAAAATTTTCAAATATCATTTTTAAATCATTTGAAAGAGATTGGAAAAACAAAATCTTGATTCGGAGTTCGTTTGCAAAATGGCCAAATCCCGGGCTTCTTATGTAGTAATTCAAAAAGGAAAATCTCGGAAAAATAGTAAATGAACTCCAAATCTTCTGAAATTTTGTAAATCTCATTTTTAAATTATTTGGAAGAGATTGGCAAAATAAAATCTTGATTCGGAGTTCTTTTTCAAAATGGCCAAATCTCGGGCCTCCTATGCAATAATTCAAGAAGATAAATCCCTGAAAAATAACAAATGAACTCCAAAATTTTTGAAATTTTGCAAATATCATTTTTAAATTATTTGGAAGATATTGGAGAAATAAAATCTTGATTTGGAGCTCGTTTGCAAAATGGCCAAATCCCGGGCCTCCTATGCAATAATTCAAGTCAATAAATCCCGAAAAAATACCAAATGAGCTCCAAAAATTATGAAAACTTCTAGATCACACTTTTAAATTATTTGGAAGAGATTGGTGAAGAAAAATCTTGATTTGGAGCTCGTTTAAAAAATGGTAAAATGTAGTGGCATAAAAGGGCATTTTTGGAAGAAAAAATCCAAATAAATGGCAAACGGACTCGGATAATTTTGAAAACTTCCAGAACTCAATGTCTTATTATTTTGGAAGTATTAAAAAAAATAAAATTTGAATTTGGAGTCCGTTTGATATTTATTTGCATCCGGGGGGCAAAACAGTTATTTCACCCAAGCAACCGAAAATGGCTTCTTTGGGCCTTTCAAAAAATCAGATTTGGGCTGGAAAAGAGAAGTGCTGGCCTGCCAAGGCCCAAAGGAAGGAGGAAGCTTCTAATTTTTCAATCAAATGGCCAAGAATTAAGAGTTAGAGATTCTCTTTGATCAAGCCATGGTGATTAAGCCACATAGGCCAAGAGAAATGTCAACATTATTCTTGAACAGCTGTAATTTGGGACAGCTGAGATGCTAATCTAAAGGTGGTAATTTCATGATTTTTTCACCTTGAATTATTAGCCATTTGATGAAAAATTGGTTGCAAAAAAAATGACAACATCCTTGAGCATTTAGAGGGGTTTCGGCCAGCATTTAGGGGGGTCGGAATTTTTATTTTCACACTTTTATTTTGCTGAATTCTCTTGGTTTTTACTTGGTTTTTCTCTCTTTGGTTGAAAGCAAAAAGGAAAAGTTTAGAAAAGAAAGGAAAGTTTGAAGAGATAAAGCTTGAAATATAGCTTCTTGAGGTTGCTCTTGAGCACCAACTCTTGCACTTTCTTGATTTTCCATTCTTGTTTTTGCTATTTTGATTACTATTTGGTGAGTTTCCTTTTTAAATAAATGTTTTTTTACTGTTCTTCTTAAGTTCTTCCTTCATCTCTTTCTTAAATATATTTTTTTTTACAATTGTTTTACAATATTCTCACCATGGCCGAATGGCCTACAGTTTTTGTTAAGTTGCTGTTTTGGTTTATTTTATCATGTTATTGATGTTATTTTCTTTGATCTTGATGTTTTAAATGTTATTTTACTTCATATACTTGAGTTATATTTTAATTTGGTTGCTTTGTTTGTTGTCATTTATGATTTAAATATTATGTTCTTGCATTTTTAATTTTCTGTTTTCATAATGTTTAAATTTGAGCATGTTTTTGATTTACTATATCAAGTGTTTGTGAAAATGCTTGTGTGATTTTTGCATGATTTGAGTTTTATATCTTAATTGAGCATGTTTTAGATTTAGTATATCAAGTGTTTGTGAAAATGCTTGTGTGGTTTTTGCATGATTTGAGTTTTATATTTTAGTTGAGCATGTTAGTATATCAAGTGTTTGTGAAAATGCCATGCTTGTTGGAGCTTGAGGCCATTTGGCTACTCCATGTGTTTTGCATTATATTTTGCATTTTTGCCATGTTAGTTGGTAGGTTTTTGCATTTGTATGACATTTGATTTAGTTTTGCATGCTAGTATACCAAGTGTTTGCGAAAATGCCATGTTTGCTAGTCACATAGGCCATTCGGCCGCTCCTTGAATTTTTGCATTATATGTGCATTCTTGCCATGTTAGTTGATAGGTTAGCATTTGCATGATATTTGTTTGAGTTCTTGGTTTAAGCATGCTTTGTGTTTGTGAAAATGCCATGCATATTTTAGTTATTAAGTTAGGTTTATTTGCCATGCATGTTCATGCATTTTAGGCCTAGGTTGCATTAAATGCCATGCAAGTTCATTTAGGTTTAGGTCACTATATGAATACCATGCATTTTTTCATGACATTTAGGTTTAAACTCATACATTTCATGCACTATGTTTGCTGTAATTTTTTCATGCATTTCATGTTCATGCCACTTGAATAATGACTTAGGCCAATTAATGGTTCAAAGTCATGCTCTCTTGAGCACACTTGTGAAAAATTAAAAGTTTGTCAAATTGATTATTCTACCTTTGTGATTTTTTTTACTTAGCCAATTTTTATCTAACTTTCAAAAAGTTCTAGCTACTGTTTGTGAGCCATTTTGTGAGTTTTAAATATTTTACTTTGATTTTTAAATGATTTTATCTAAGGCAAAAATGTATTTTGGCAAAACAGTTTTTTTCACCCAGTACTCGTACTTTCTCGATTTTTCTGGGCATTCATCTTTAATCAGAAAATTAAGCTGATTTTTTCATGTGTAGTTTTACATGTCCTGAGTCTCCAGTATGTTTTTCAAAAATTTTTGGATTTTTAAAAATAGGGTAAAAAATCGTGGCTTAAAACTGGACTGTGGAGTCAGAATTGAATTTAAAGAAAAATCATTTTTCTGTTTTGGTTAAGTTACTTAGAATGGGCTGATTAGGAGGGTTAGCTACTGATTTAGGGTAGTTTCTTAGCCTTTTTAAACTCTAAAAATGATTTTTTTTTAACTCTCAGGTTAAGGGTGGTCAAGTCCGGGATTTTTAAACTTAAGAAATTAGAGCCATTTAAAAAATATTTAGCCCAGTTTTTATTTTTGATTCAAGCTTTTCAAAATTGTTTTCAAACAATCACAAAGTAATTTGGTTTTAGAATATTTAATTTGACATATTTTCCTAAGGTTGTCGGATATCTTTTTAGATATATGGATTTTCTTAATTAAAGGAAAAAATACATTTCATGCATTGCATTTTTCATATTCATGCATTTATATAATATGTGATTCTTGCTATAATAATTTCTATGATATTGTTATTATTTTGATTTATATTTTTTTTTATGTTATATGGTTTATTATATGGTTTTGAATATTTCATGATATCCTATGTTTTTATTTAGTTATTTTTATTTAGTATATACTATGTTCATGCATTATTATTTTTATTTTCATGCATATTATATGATAGCATTATTCTATATTTCATGTCATTTAAATTATTTCATTTCATATAGAATATATTATGTTACTTAGGTCATTTCATTTCAAGTAGAATATATTATGTTACCTAGGTTATTTCATTTCATATAGAATATATTATGTTACTTAGGTCATTTCATTTCATTTAGAATATATCATGTGACTTAGGATATTTCATTTCATATAGAATACATCATGTGACTTAGGATATTTCATTTCATTTAGAATATATTATGTCACTTAGGATATTTCATTTCACTTAGGATATATCATATAACTTAGAATATCTCATTTCATTTAGAATATACTAAGACATTTAAATTATATCATATCATTTAGGATTGCATTATATTATTTAGACTTTGCTATGTCATTTTATTTATGTCATGCATATACATATTCATTTCTTTTAAATGTTTCCAAAAAGGTAATGATTTTCAATAAAATAAAGATATTCCCGAATTAAAATAATTCATGAGTTCTCTGCCGGGTTTACTGGGGAGGATATCATTAATTATCATTAATAACGGAATATATTCTTTAAAAGAGAATGATTCGGAAAGTTTTCCAAAACTAATAAAAATTTCTATATTTTGCCACGTTTGTTTGGAATATAGGAAAATTTTGAATTTATAAATTCCGGATCATTTTCAATTAAAAATAGAATTATTTTTCTTTAAATTGGGAATTAACTTGAAATACTAAATTTAAAACCGTTTTTTATTTTTTACCGAGACTTGAGATAACACACAATTAATAAGGTACCGATTTATACGGGCGTTGTGGGGGTGCTAATCCTTCCCCGCACGTAACCGACTCCCGAACCCGCTTCTTTGATTTCTCTGGTTTAAAACGCAGACTTGAAATTGGTTTTTAAAATGCTTTAATTAATTTTTAAAATATTTTATAAAACCGGTTTTAATAGGTGGCCGATCACACCAAGCTAAAAAAGATTGGTGGTGAATCCATGTCTTTTTCAAGGTCATTTTCAAAACCTTCATTTTTCTAGAGGAATTAAGTCGACTTTTCCTCGATTTTTTTTTTTTTTAATGTCACGCTTAAAGAATAATAAAGTCTTGCGATGAGACTCGTTATTTTTTAGGTTGCGACAATGACTGCCCAGAAAAATCGGGAAAGTACAAGTACTGGGTGAAAAAACTGTTTTGCCAAAACACATTCTTTTGCCTTTGATACAATAATTTAAAAATCAAAGTAAAAATATTAAAGACTCTCTAAATAACTCGCAAACAGTAGCTAGCACTTTTGAAAAGTTAAGCAAAAAATTGGCTAAAAAAAAATCACAAAGGTAGAATAATTAATTTGACAATTCTTTAATTTTCCACAAGTATGCTCAAGTGAGCATGACTTTGAACCATTGATTGGCCTAAGTCATAAGTCAAGTGGCAATGACATGAAATGCATGAAAAATACAGCAAATATGATACATGAAATGCATGATTTAAAACCTAAATGACATGAAAAATGCATGGCATCAATAAAATGACCTAGACCTAAATGAACTTGCATGGCATTTAATGCAACCTAGGTCTAAAATGCATGAATATGCATGGAAAACAAACCAATCCTAAACCTAAAATATGCATGGCAATAACACAAACATATGGCATGCTTAAACAAAATACTCAACCAAATATCATGAAAATGCAAACCTATCAACTAACATAACAAAAATGCACACACAAAGCATACAACATAGGGTGGCCGAACGGTCTCATGCTTAAAATGAGCATGGCATTTTCACAAACACATGATATATTAACCTGCATAACTAAAGAATAATGCTCAAATCATGCAAATATAAAGTAAATGCATGAAAACCAATAAGCATTTTCACAAACACATGGATTACAAAATATAAAACTTAAACATTTTGAAAACAGAAAATCAAAAATGCAAGACAAGTAAAATAAACATGATAACAAGATAATAGACTCAAAAACAAAAACAAGCAAGCAACCAAATTAAAACAAGCTTCATATTTATGTATTAGAAGAAGATTTAAAGCATCAAAACTTGTTAAATATCAAGAATAACATGAAATAAAAAAATGCAAACAGCAACTACCCAAAAAACTAGGCCATTCGGCCATCTCAAAAACAAGAGGAAAAAAATTTTTCAAAAGCTTTTTACAAGAAAGAATCAAGAAGGAACTTAAACAAGAATATTAAAAACACTTACTTAAAAAGAGAAATCAAAATAAACTCACCAAAATAGTAATCAAAACAACAAATCAAGAATGGAAAATCAAAGAAAATGCAAGAGTATGGTGCTTAAAGCAACCTCTAGAAGCTATCTTTCAAGCTTTTTCTCTTCTAACTTTCTTTTCTAAACTTTTCTTTTTGCCTTTCAACAATGGAGAGAAAAATCAGCAAAAACCAAGAGAGAATAGAGAGTGAATAGCTGAAAATGAAAGAGAGAGTGCCCCTTCCTTGTAGTGGTCGAATGGCCCTTCCCCTAGGATGTTGTCATCTTTTCTTCAACCAATTTTCATCCAAAGGCTATTGATCCAAGATGTTTAAAAAAATGAAATTATCACCCTTAGATTAGGCCATCAGCTATCCACAATTACAGTTGTTCAAGAATCTTAAGCCATTATGTTGACACTCTCCCTCTTCATGCATTGGTTCATGTGGCTTATTTGCAAAGGCTTGATCAAAAAATCAGAAAATGTCTACCCATTCTTGGGCCTTGGCCGGCCAACCCCTCTTCTTCCAGCCCATGCTTCATTTTTTTAAAAGGCAAGAAAAGACCTGTTCGATTTCTTGGGTAAAATAACCTTTTTGCCCCCTGAACATAAATAAATAGCAAACGGACTCCAAATTCAAATTTTCTTTTTTCAATACTTTCAAAATAATAAAAAATTGAATTCTGGAGGTTTTCAAAATTTTTCGAGTCCATTTGCTATTTATTTGGATATTTTCTTTCAAAATTGCCCTTTTGTGCTCTCAAACTTTACCATTTTTTAAATGAGCTCCAAATCCAGATTTTTGTTCACCAATCTCTTCCAAATAATTTAAAAGTATGATCTGGAAGTTTTTTTATAATTTTTGGAACTCATTTGGTATTTTTTTCGGGATTTATCTGCTTGAATTACTGCATATAGGGCACAGGATTTGACCATTTTGTAAACGAACTCCGAATCCAGATTTTCTTTCCCCAATCTCTTCCAAATAATTTAAAAATGAGATTTTCAAATTTTCAGAATTTTTGGAGTTCATTTGCTATTTTTTCGGGATTTATCTTCTTGAATTTCTACATAGGGGACCCGGGATTTGGCCATTTTGCAAACGAACTCCGAATCAAGATTTTCTTTCACCAATCTCTTCGAAATGATTTAAGAATGAGATCTGAAATTTTTCAGAATTTTCGGAGTTCATTTGCTATTTTTCCCAAATTTTCTAATTTTGCCCTTTTGTCTCCGAAACCCGATTTTGTTCAAAACAAGTCCGATTTTTAGATTTTCTTCAAACTGAGCCTTGGGCTATCCTTTTTTAATCACTCCTCATCCATTAGGGGCTTTATTCTTACCAAATCGGGTCATTTCTGTAATTCTTCCAAATTCCACCGAAATCTACCAAAAACCCTAATTCTCGGTTTTCTTCCGGATTGTCTTTTCTTTCAATTTTTCTTCCCAAGTAGCTTCTCCGTTACCCGTAGTCAGTGCTTATCTTTCATTTGAAACCTTCAATTTCGAGCAATTCGATCGTTTAAGCACTTTTCCCCAAATTTCTCGGATTAGGGTTTCCTTTCTATTGAATCTCTATAACCCAACTTCCGAACTCCATATCTTTCAATGTAGACCTCGGATTATCAAAATTCTTTCGCCATTTTTCAATTGAACTTCAAATCTTGATTTTAAAAGTGGGTTGACTTTTTAAGTAGTTGACTTTTCGAGGTTGACTTTTTCAAGTTTGATTTTTTATGCTCGCCTTCTTAGACTAAGTCACAAAGTACCACCTGCAGGATGAAAAAAATCTTTTTACATTCTGAAACATCAATTTAGGAAGAAAACATACCTGTTTTAGTGGTCCGGACAAAATTAGGTGTCTACATGCATCTCTATGGAAAAAGATAAATCGTCAAAATGGGTGAAAAATAATGAAATAAATGTAAATATTCTATTGTGTTTTCATTGTCAACTTCATGAAAATAATGTAAATGGTTTCTTTCCAATTTTCATCAACCCAATTTTAATGGAGAAAAGAAAAATACCTTTTGAAATTGCTTAAACATTTTGCTTATTGGCCCAATATGATTACCTTTTTGATTTTTTTTTTTAACGATACTATCTTTTTGATTTTCAATAAAAATATTATTATTCATTAAAAATAAAAAATTGAAAAATATATCCACTTATTTAACACATTTATATATTTCCCTTCAGTACTCAAGTTTTATAAATTTTAATCTTTCTATCATAGTAAATTTTTTCTTTATTAAAAATATAAAAATATCATGTCAACATATAATAGGTAAGCATAATTTGAGTTCAATAATTTATTTATTTTCATTAATTCTCTGTAAAAGTAATTAAAGAGTAGTTTTCTTTTTTGGTATAAAATAAATAGATGAATAATATAATTTACAATTCAAAGCAATATAAATAGATATAGAATTTTCTCAATAAATATCATGGTCGCACAAAGTTATCAATTTAATTGCGAAAAGGTTCAAACTAAGTAGTAAAATTACTATTTAACCTAAATATGATTCAAATTATTTTGATTTATTTATTAATAAAAATTTTAACATAAATTTATGTACTTTTTGCGTAGTTGATAAAAGTCTAAAGAGAAAATAGAAATGAAATAAATTATACGTAATCGATTTTGTATCTTACAATATTATCTTAAAGATTAATATACTGATATTTATATCTTAACATTTGTGATTGCATGATTATATTAACAAACAAAAAAATGCATATACATTTCTTTTTTTAATATAATATAAAATACTAAAAAAACAATTTAAAATTATAAATAATAAAAAAAAATTGTGCATCTCACGGTTTAAAAAGCTAGTTTTATATATATTTTTTAATTACACGTTATTTTTATAAGATTACTAGCAAAGCATATCTTTTAATTTCTTTTACCTTTTGAATTAAGAAAATTTTTATTACTACTTTTATTATCATTTATGTTTTTTTGTTATTTTATCTAATACAAAATAATGATATTATTTTTGTTATTTTTTATAATTATTTATTATAAAATTATAATTTTTATTATCGATATTATTTTGTATAATTATTTGTTCATTCTAACATAACAACATAACATAATATATAATTACACAATTTATTAATGAGATAACACAAAATTGTATTATCACTTAACGTTACGTTGTTGATAACTATTTATTAAAAAATTATATTTTTTATATAAAAAATATGAAAAATTATCTATGTAACGTGTCAAAATCCTATGGGAAGATTATTAAAAGGGAACTTGCCATAGAACTTTCACTTTAACTATATTAGTATCAAAAGCGCTTGACAAACAATTAAAAAAAAAAAATAGTATTAAGACTTTGACCGACTGACCTATGGTATGTAATATTAATTTAATTGAAGAATTGATTCAAAGAATTATAAATAGAAGATATATAAATATGAATAAGGTTATAATTGTAATTTATTTTTTTCAAACAACAGAATCCAATTTTTTATATTCAACTTTTTTAAATTTTTATACTGTTTTGACAAAAAAAAAATTGTATGTATAATTATTTCATATTTCTCTCTTTTTTAAATATACATTTTTTCACATTTTAAAATGATTATAAGGTTTCCTTTTTATTTTGTAATTTTTTACCTAATAATTAAAATTTTATTTCATTTACGGTGTGAATATGACTAGTTATTAATAAAAGGCTAATTGAATTTGGTATTATTAAATCAAGTGACATTAACTCACTCGAGGAAATGACACAAACTCAAATTATATCATAATAAATATATTATAAAAAATATAAATATCATTTAATACGATAATTTAAATATTTTAAAATTAATTTTATTTTTAAATGAGTAAGTATGTCATAATGTAGTTTATACTTATGGTGGAGTTGGAAATAAAAGAGTTTTGAACGAGTAGTAAAATTATTTTTATTATATATCTATACTTTAAAAAATTATCCCGATTATTTCAATTTTTTTCTGAGTTTAATAATTTCTTGAATTTTAAAAAAGCATTCTTTTCATATTAACTTGATGCAATTAATACTTTACTTCCAAAATATTTCTTACAAAAATCGAATCGAATCCATAAAGGAGAGAACTCCGCCGTAGCAACTGGATTAATCTGTGAATAATATTTTTATTATATTGATTAAAATAGATTTCTTTCAATTAAATACAAAAAAGTAAAACATGAGTTGAATCATTTAGAATTTTTTTTTTCTAAGTTGGTTGAATTCAAGTTGTTAATTTTATTATTTCTAGGTAGAATAAAATTAAGTTGTATTTCAAATGAATTTTCGAGTCATTCATATTAATGGATAGTAGTTCAATATTTGCTTTAGAGTTAGGGCCTCAAGGGCAATTAACAATCAGTTTATTTTTCATGGCTTCTAAGCATAAATTTTAATTAATAACGAACTTTAACAATTATTTTCAGCTGAAATTTTTTAATTAATTTTTATTAGTTATTAGTTTGTTATGTTAATTTATTTTTGAATTTTTTATTAATTTTAAGATTTAATACTTTTTTGAAGATAAGTTTATTTTTAATAAAATAAAGGCTATATTAATTAATAAACACTATTCTTTAATGAAAATAAAAAAAAACATAATTGATGTATTTAATTAAAAGTAAAAGGAAATAACGAACAAATGATTAGTTGATGATATCAAGAGAGTCTCCTCAGTTTTGACACTGTGAGAGTAGTTTTAGTCTTGTTTGGTGCAAGTTTTACCCCCAAGCGTTGAATCAATTGCCTTTGGGGCTGTTGGAGTTTATCTAGTTCTAGTGGCATTGACACATCAGGTGAGATGGCAGAGGAATTGGTGGAGGAGAGACGGAACTTCTCCCCCACGACAAAAGAGAAGGATTGGGTTGAGATAGAACCGGGACAGGAAGAGCATGGATCATTGGAGATAGAAAATTGGATGGTGGATAAAATCCTGACTAATAGAAGATTTAATAGGGATGCGATGATTAATACTTTCAAAAGGGTCTGGAGGTTGATAAAAGAACTGGGTGTCATTGATGGAGACTCAATTAAGAGTTGTAAACCCAAGTGCAGGTTATGTTCAAGTAATAAATTCTCGGGTGTCCGAGGTCGAACCACAGGGAAGCGTATTAGTAAGTATAAGTTTATAAATATATAAGACAAAGAAAGTAAACAAGATATTAGGGAATCAACAACAAAATAAGATAAACAAGATATTAGAGAACAAAATAAACAAAATAAAATTAAAGAAATTAAACAAGATATAAAAACAATAAGAAAAGATGTTGAGGTTAGAGAATCCACTCTTGGTGTTATGCTAAGATTAATCTTGTTTTATTACACAATTGAAATTCACACATAAGGGAGATTCCAATCGGAAGGTTTAGCAATTCAGTCCAAATTGTCCAACGTCCATAGCATATGATATTATGTTCATTTGGTGTCCTCAAAACTCACAAAAAGAGTCCAAGCATTCCTTATGCCAAGATATATGTCTACAACAAATCAAGGTTATGAAACCAAGCATTTACTGTGCCATTTTCATTGTCAATAATGAATCAAGATCCCTACTTTGCAAGTATGATTTTAAACCAAAAGAAAATATTATCTATACTAGTGTTTATAAATGATGATTCATTTTAGCTCATGTTTAAGAGACTAACCTTAGCATTTACCAAGAGCTTCACCTCATCACCTCAACAATATGATTAGCAACACATACTAGATATGAATAAAATGAAAAGAAATGTAAGAAGCATAAGTAAATAAAGAAAAAAGAAAACTAGAGAAAGGAAAGAAAAAGAAAACTTAGAAAATTTTATTACAATGGCTAATATCCTACCAATGTATAATGTATCCTAATACTCATCCAAGGCCCTCTATTTATACACATTTTGGAGAGCTAAATGACAAGAGACAAGCTTTATAAATTTCAAAGGTAGGTATAATAGGTGGGTGCATTTTTCTAACAATTTTCGTCATGTTGTATGACAATTCTGATCAGCCAGATTGATGGTCGATTTTGTCAATGTTGGAGGCTCGATCTGATCAAATGGTCTTCTAGAAAAATATGCCCCTATCCGTTACTGATCCATAGCCGTTCGAATCAGATCATTTGCTCATGTGGATCGGAAGATATGGTCAAAATACCAAAACGATGCAGAACAGACGTCATTGCACATCAGCCAACTTGATGGTTGATTTCGGTAGGGAAAACGACTCCGTTTCAAGAAGTGTAAAACATGAAAAAGATAGATATGCCTCTTAAATATGCACTGTAAAAATTTCAGCCTTAATGCTTCAGTGAAACTCCAGATATAGCTGATATGGCAAAAGGTGTCGGAACTGGAACTGAATTGGATTTGCCCTTAATTCTTGATTTAACCTAGTAATCTGAAATCACTCAAAGAAACTCATGAAAAACACCAAATTACATAAAAATATAAAAGATCATAAACACAAGTAGACTAAGCAATAATAACTCGTATTTGACACAAAACAATAATAAAACATAACTAAGAACTATATAATTATACGAGTTATCACACCCCCACACTTAGATTGTTGCTAGTCCCTAGCAACGACTCAATAAAAATAAAATAAGAAAATCTAATCTAATCCATTTTCGTTGGAAATCACGGTGGCACTTAGCATGTGACACAAGCCTTTAAACCCCTAGGTGTCCCTAGTGGACGAGTTTAGTCTCGTGAGGGTTTGCTAGAACGATACCCACAAACATTGAAAAACTAAAATATAAGTAAACTACATACACTAAAAATATTTACTCCTAATCCTTTCAATATAAATTAGAGACAATCTTTGAACAAGTCTTATAAACTAATCAATAGCTCAAAAAATTTCACAAAAATTCATGCTTGAATGTAAATAAATGAGTTAAGCCAATATTAACATAACATATTTCAATCAAAATAGTGCATATTCAACTTAATCTCAACTTCTCACTATACTCTCATGATTTTCACTCTTTAAAGTAGTGGTAAAGTGTTTACACTCAATCAATCTCATGAAAACAGTTCTACCATATGCTTGCTTGTCCACCTATTCTCCACTATTTAGATCATACAACTTCATAAATCAAGAGGTCTTTTTTCAAGGTTGTAATGGGGCCAAAGGGTTATAATGTGGTTAAAGAACAAAAGGATAAAGATATCACAAAGGTTCCAAAGAGTTCATAGAGTTTAGAGACATAATAAGATCATACAAATAAAACTTCTCAAAACTCTTATAAAGCACATAATAACATAGGCTAAATATTCATGTTGAGCCTTTGCTTCATTCTAACCAACTTTGTAACATCTTTTTCTTTACTTTAACTAGAAGTTCAAGAGAAGATTTTTTTTTTTTTTTTTAATATGGGAATGTATTTGACAATGATCCCTTTCTTTTTCTCTTGACTTTTTCTTTTCTTTTCTTCCCCCACACTTATCTTTTGTTTGTAACCCAAATTTTCAACTAAAAATATCCCTTGTTTTTTTGCAATATGTCTCAAAATATAAAATCCGTCTTTAGAACAAGGGTAAGGATATAAGTATATTTAGGCTAGGTGTAAGTTGTGGTTACCAATAAAACAGCATATTTAATGTAGGCTCAAATTGGCTCACTAGTGGGGATGTTCTCTTAGAACATTAATAAGGGATGGCTGTTTGGCTCTGGTTATAATCCTAATGCCTCTATCATATTCATGTTGTTACATGTATCAATATAGTCTCAAACGGTTTAAAGCAAGTTCTAGAGAATCATGTAATCATAAGAGCACTCAAGAAAGAAATTAGATTGATTTGTATAATGCATCAATCATTATAGGCTCAAAAACTCACAAGGATGATTATACAAGTCAGATTAAGTCTAAACATGCTTCTTTCTCAATCAACATATCATATTAACATTGGCTCATAAAAAGGTTGATATCAAGCTCAATTCTCATGAAAATCTTCTCACTAATAAATCTGTTTTAGACTTATGCAATTCATATCTCATTATAGTATTGAAAGTAACTAAAACACACTAAAAACACACTAAGTCTAAACATGCTTTTTTTTTTTTGAAGAAGATTAAATCAAACTGACAAGGTATGTCTCAAGTCTCCCTTACTCAGACCTTGTTCAGAATGAATACTTCTAAATGTCTTAAAACACAACAATTTTTTTTTTTTAAATTAGCAAAATATGTCCCTTACCCCCTACTAAAATATGACATTGTCCCCAATGTCAAATTTTAAAGGTAGAATTTAGGAGATATTACCTGCAGAGGTTGCTAACCACTTATTATAACTGAGACACAACAAACAAAATGTTAGATAATGTCACAAAGACAGAGTGCAATCCACTCCTTGCTCGTCCATATCTCTTTTTCTTTTTCCGAGCGTTTGCGAAACAACCGTAGCAGATAAATACTCATAAGCTTGGAGCTTTTTGAGTAAATCTTCAATGGTTGTAGCAGAAATTATGGTTCTCCTTGCCTCTGAAAACATGAATCCATTTTCCACAGCATTATCTAAATATGAAAGCAAATTACTAAAATAACCATTAATATTAAGCAAACCAATGGGTTTCTTATTTGTGACCAAAGATGACCAAGAAGCCACGCAAGCTATTTCTTCCAATGTACCCAGACCTCCTGGTAAAGCAATGAATGCATCGGCATAATGGTACATGATTGTCATCCGTTCAGGGATACTCCAGACTTGTATTTCCTTACCCACGGTAGGTCCACAAAAACTTGTGAATAGTTTTGGCACTATTCCTAGAACTGGACTTCCTCCGGCGTGTGCTGCTGTAGCGACTGCTCCCATTAAACCCGTACTACCGCCTCCATAAATCAACTGGATCTTTTGTTGGGCAAGTATTACTCCAACTCTTATGGCTTCATCAGCGAATATGTTATTTTTCCCTGGATAAGCACCTCCAAAGACACAAATTTTTTTAATGCGCTGGGACGAAGTACTTTCCATTTTTTTTCAAGTGCCTGAAAGAGAATGAGTACATGGTGTAATATATAGAGGACTGAGTAATGAATCAGACAAGAGTAATAATGTCGCCGAAAGTGTATTTGACCTGTCAGAAGAAAATGTTAACCTAACAAAAGATTTTTGCGTGATTTCAGGAAGAAAATCAAAAAGAGAAGAAAAATCAACCGTAAAAGTCCAATGCAAAAAATACGAGAATAATTACACAAATCGAACAACACGTAAATTAAACCGAAATGAAATTATTGCAAATCAAACCAAAAGCTGAGAAGTCATTTATTGTAGTTGTGATTGTGGCTCACATCTTCCTCTGGTTTTACGTCCAGAAACGGCTTAAACGCCTTCTATGAGTCGAGGATATGCTTCCCATCCAGTTTTCTTACAAGCTGGCAAACAGGGTCTTTTAACATCAGATTCCCAAGATGTTGCCATTCCCTTTGGAATTGCGGCCATAAATCAAGAATTTCTCTTTGTACGTCTCCACTAGGATGCGTCTCAAGAGAAAGTTGGATATTACCCAAATTCTCCTTACTCAGTCCATCCTTAATGAATTCAATTTTATCATCTCGATTAGAGGACGGAATCCCAATAGAACGACATTTACCGTTACACGTCCATCGTGCACATTTGTGGCAATTTGAACTCATGCGCTTTGCTCGTCGCTTCTTTGCAAAAGTGCTTCTACCTGTACCTGGTAAATGCAAAACAGGAAGATATTCATCTTCACGTACCTTGGCTTCAATTATCCAACGTATGTCTTCAGGAATCCCTTTGTGCATAAGCATTCTTAATCTTTCAAATCGATCTTGGTAAAGCTTCAATAAAATATTCCGAGGAAAAGGAGGAAATCGTTTCTGCAATCTTGTGAGAATATCATCCATCTTGAAAAAAAATGAAAAAGAAATTGAAAGAGAAATTTATATACAATATCAGTTTTGTGGGTAGCTGATGGAACCGACTTAAATAATCACGGAGTACCGTTATCCGCCATTTAACCGGGGTTAAAAAAAAATTATATTTACATCTAGTTATTTTCAAAACAAGGATCAGAAAGAAAAACAACCTCTTCTTGAGTAACATGATTTTCCAAAAAGAGTTTGAGTCTTTGTCCATTTACCTTGAATACGTTACCATTTTGAGGATTCTCAATGTCAACTGCTCCATAATGATACACATGTTTAACCACAAATGGGCCAGTCCATCTTGATCTCAACTTACCAGGAAATATGTGAAGTCTAGAATTATAAAGTAGAACTTTTTGCCCAACATCAAATGTTTTTCTTGAAATTAACTTGTCATGAAAGGCTTTAGTTCTTTCTTTATGAATTTTAGAATTCTCATATGCATCATTTCTGAGTTCCTCAAGTTCATTTATTTGTAATTTTCGTAAATTAGAAGCGTCATCAACGTTTGAGTTGAACATTTTAATGGCCCAATATGCTTTATGCTCAAGTTCCACAGGTAAATGACAAGGTTTTCCATAAACTAGCCTATAAGGAGACATGCCCAATGCTGTTTTAAAAGCTGTTCGATAGGCCCATAATGCATCGTTAAGTCTAAGAGACCAATCTTTGCGATTTGGATTAACCGTCTTTTCCAAAATTTGTTTAATCTCCCTATTTGCTAATTCTACCTGTCCATTTGTCTGCGGGTGATAAGGGGTTGCAACTTTGTGTGTAATGGCATATTTCTTCATTAATGTTTCAAAAACCTTGTTGCAAAAATGTGTTCCCCCATCACTTATGATAGATCGAGGAATTCCAAATCGACTCAAAATATTTTCTTTTAAAAATTTAATCACTGTTTTGTGATCATTATTTCGACATGGAATTGCCTCTATCCACTTTGAAACATAATCTATTGCAACTAAAATGTATAAGAAACCAAAAGATGGTGGAAATGGTCCCATGAAATCAATACCCCAACAGTCAAAAATTTCAATTACAAGAATTGGGTTCAAAGGCATCATGTTTCTTTTCGAAATGGAACCTAATTTTTGACAACTTTCACATGACTTGCAAAAATTATATGCATCTTTGAATAAAGTTGGCCAGTAAAATCCACACTGTAAAATTTTTGCAGCAGTTTTCGTTGATGAAAAATGACCACCACATGCCTCGGAATGACAAAACTTAATTACACTACTTACCTCATTGTCGGGAATGCATCTTCGAAAAATCTGATCAGGACAATATTTGAACAAGTAAGGGTCATCCCAATAGAACTTCTTTACCTCATTCAGAAACTTCCTTTTATCTTGGGGGCTCCATTGAGAAGGAATTTTTCCTGTAGCAAGAAAATTAGCAATGTCAGCAAACCAATGTGTCGTGGAGACAATTAAAAGTTGTTCATCAGGAAAAGTATCATTTATTGGTGAGGTTCCAAAAGATTCATCACAAACAAGTCTTGATAAATGATCAGCCACCACATTTTCTACTCCTTTTTTATCTCGAATGGTGATGTCAAATTCTTGCAGCAAAAGGATCCACCTCAGCAACCTAGGTTTTGCATCCTTCTTAGAGAGAAGATATTTTAAAGCTGCATGATCACTAAAGACAACAATTGATGATCCAACAAGGTAAGATCTGAATTTATCCAATGCAAAAACAACTGCAAGTAATTCCTTTTCTGTAGTGGAATAATTCATTTGGGCTCTATTTAAAGTTTTACTTGCATAGTAAATTACATGTGGTTTCTTATCTTTCCTTTGTCCTAACACAGCACCAACAGCATAGTCACTAGCATCACACATTATTTCAAATGGTAAAGACCAATCAGGAGATCTCATAATAGGAGCAGTAATGAGCATATTTTTGAGTTTTTCAAAAGCATCTTCACAATCTTTAGTCCATTCAAATGCAGTGTCTTTCATTAAAAGATTACATAGAGGTTTAGATATCATGCTAAAATCTTTTATGAATCTTCTATAAAAACCTGCATGTCCCAAGAATGACCTAATGTCCTTTACTGTCTTTGGTGTGGGTAGATTAGCAATCAATTCAATTTTTGACTTGTCTACCTCAATCCCTTTTGCAGAAACAATGTGACCTAGTACAATACCTTTAGTGACCATGAAATGACATTTTTCCCAATTAAGAACAAGATTTTTTTCTTCACACCTAATCAATACATTTTTCAAATTGGCTAAGAAATCATCAAATGAATCACCAGAAACAGAAAAATCATCCATGAAAATCTCAAGATTACGTTCAATCATGTCACTAAAAATACTAAGCATGCATCTTTGAAATGTGGCAGGGGCGTTACATAATCCAAATGGCATTCTACGATATGCAAAAGTACCAAAAGGACATGTAAAAGTGGTTTTCTCTTGGTCCTCAAGTGCAATGGCAATTTGATTATACCCAGAATATCCATCTAGAAAACAATAAAACTCATGCCCTGCAACTCTTTCTAAGATTTGATCCATGAAAGGCAAAGGGAAATGATCTTTCCTCGTCACTGAGTTAAGTTTCCTGTAGTCAATGCACATGCGCCAACCAGTAACAGTCCTAGTTGGAATTAATTCATTGTTTTCATTTTTAACTACAGTAACTCCAGATTTCTTAGGTACGACTTGAGTAGGACTTACCCATTTGCTATCAGAGATAGGATAAATGATTCCATTATCTAGAAGTTTAATGACTTCATTTCTCACTACTTCTTTCATATTAGGATTAAGCCTTCGTTGCATTTGTCTAGAGGGTTTAGCATTTTCCTCTAAATAAATATTATGTGTGCAGATTAATGGGCTTATTCCCTTTATGTCAGCTAAGGTCCATCCTAATGTATTTTTGTGCATTTTCAAAAGTTGTAACAACTTACCTTCTTGTAGTTCATCAAGATGTGAAGAAATTATGACTGGAAAAGTTTCATTCTCACCCAAAAAGGAATATTTTAGCTCGGATGGCAATGGTTTTAAATCCAGCTTGGGTGGTTCAATAGTTGATGGTACAGTGACATTTGTGAGTGATGGAAGTTCCTCAAACTTTTGTTTCCAACAATGCTTATCCTGAAAAGCATTTAACAAAGAATCAGTGTGTGAAATTTCTGAAGCATTATCAAACTCACATTCAATTAAATAAGCTTCTAAAGGATCATGGAATGTGGTAGTGGTGAGATGTTCATGAACAAGTTATTCAATGAAATCCACTTCATGTACTTCTGAATCATCACCAGGTTGCTTGCAAATGTTGAACACATTTAATTCTAAAGTCATATTTCCAAAAGAAATGTTCAAAATGCCATTCCTGCAATTTATCAAAGCATTAGAAGTTGCAAGAAATGGACGGCCTAATATAACAGGAATTTGAACATTTGGATTTGAAACAGGATGTGTGTCCAAAACAATAAAATCAACAGGGAAGTAAAAATTTTCAATTTGAACCAAAACATCTTCAACTATCCCTCGAGGAATTTTTACAGAACGATCAGCTAGTTGAAGTGTAACAGGTGTTTCCTTGAGTTCACCTAAACCTAACTGTTGATAAATAGAAAAAGGCAAAAGATTAACACTAGCACCAAGATCAAGCAATGCACGTTCTATTCTAGTGTTTCCAATGATGCATGAGATTGTTGGACATCCAGGATCTTTGAATTTTGGTGGAGTAAGGTGTTGAATGATTGAGCTCACACTTTCCGTCAGAAATGCTTTCTTTTGTACATTATGTTTCCTTTTAACTGTGCACATGTCCTTCAAAAATTTAGCATAAGATGGAACTTGTTTGATTGCATCCAATAAAGGAATATTAATCTTAACTTGTTTGAAAAGTTCATAAATTTCTGCATTTTGATTCAAATTCTTTATTGTTTGCAACCTTTGAGGAAAAGGAGCAGGATGCATACCTTTTTCTTTGTCCAAATTTTCAAGAAGTTCAGACTTACCATCATCCTTACCATTACTTTTCGGAGGGGAAGGAGGATCTTGGTCTTTTGATGGAATGTTTTTGTCAATTGCCTTTCCACTTCGAAGGGTTGTGATAGAACTGGCATTTTCCTGTTGAGTTTCATTGGAGCAAGAAACAAGACATTGAGTAGAAGGGTTAGGCTGAGGTTGAGCAGGAAACTTACCTTTTTCTTGAGTGCGTAATGAAGCTGTCAATGTGGACAAGGTGTTTTTGATCTCATTGATGTCCTGTGAAGTTTGGTTATTCACATTTGCTTGTGTTTGCATGAATGCTTGCAATGTCTCTTCCAAGGTTTGTACACGTGAAGGTTGATAGGAAAAAGTGTTGCCCGGCTTTTGAGATTGTGGTACCTGAACATGATTATTATTCCGCCAACTGAAGTTGGGATGATTTCTCCATTCAGGGTTATACGTTTCAGAGTAAGGAGAAGGAAAAGGCTTTTTAAATGTGTTTATGGAATTTACTTGATCATGCAACGCTTCTTTAAGAATGGGAATGTTTGGACATTCAGAAGTGGGGTGTCCCATGATTTCACAAATTACACAACTTTCTTCATTTTTAACCGTTTTGACTTCTTTTACTTCTCTAAGTTCCATGGCTTCAATCTTTCTAGCCAAATTAGCTACTTTAGCTTTTATCTCATCTTCTTGACTAAAATGATATTTACCTCTGTTAGAAACAAGATTAGATCTATTGGAACTTTCAGAGGAATTATCTGTGTGCCAGGCTTGAGAGTTATCTGCCAAATGGTCTAAGTAGTCAAAGGCTTCTTCAGGTTTTTTTTCTAGAAACTCACCGTTACACATTGTTTCAACAAATTGTTTAGTTTCGGGAGTTAAACTTTCATAAAAGAAACTAATAAGACGCCATTTTTCAAAACCATGATGTGGACAAGAACTTAACAAATCTTTAAAACGCTCCCAGCACTGAAAAAATGCTTCATTTTGATTTTGATTGAAATGTTGAATCTGTCTTTTCAAAGCAGTAGTTTTATGTGCTGGGAAAAATTTCTTTAGAAACTCAGTTTGTAATTCTTGCCATGTGCCAATTGACCTTGGTTTTAAATTATGAAGCCAAATTTTTGCTTTATCTTTTAAAGAAAAAGGAAATAATTTTAGCTTGACAATTTCATTTGTACATTGTTGGTCATTAAAGGTGACACATACATCTTCGAAGTCTTTTAGAAACGAGTAAGCACTTTCCGATTCTAACCCATGGAAATTTGGAAGCAAAGCTATCATACCTGGTTTAAAACGAAAGTTGTTTGCATTGAGAGGAAAAATAAAACAAGAGGGTGATGAGCTTCGAGTTGGTTGCAAGTAGTCACGCATGGTGCGTACTTGTCTGTTCTCATCTTCAGCATGAACACTTTCATTGTCAGCCATGGTAGGAGTTGTATTAGAAAGATTACCTGAAAAAGTTTCACAATAAAATCTAACTAAACGACGAGATCTAAAATCACGTCGCCAAACAAGCATAAAACAAAGTTAATATACAGATTAGGCGGTATAACCAGCCAATAAAAATAAATATACTTATAAACTTATATACTTAGTATTGCCTCCCCGGCAACGGCGCCAAAAACTTGATGGAGACTCAATTAAGAGTTGTAAACCCAAGTGCAGGTTATGTTCAAGTAATAAATTCTCGGGTGTCCGAGGTCGAACCACAGGGAAGCGTATTAGTAAGTATAAGTTTATAAATATATAAGACAAAGAAAGTAAACAAGATATTAGGGAATCAACAACAAAATAAGATAAACAAGATATTAGAGAACAAAATAAACAAAATAAAATAAAAGAAATTAAACAAGATATAAAAACAATAAGAAAAGATGTTGAGGTTAGAGAATCCACTCTTGGTGTTATGCTAAGATTAATCTTGTTTTATTACACAATTGAAATTCACACATAAGGGAGATTCCAATCGGAAGGTTTAGCAATTCAGTCCAAATTGTCCAACGTCCATAGCATATGATATTATGTTCATTTGGTGTCCTCAAAACTCACAAAAAGAGTCCAAGCATTCCTTATGCCAAGGTATATGTCTACAACAAATCAAGGTTATGAAACCAAGCATTTACTGTGCCATTTTCATTGTCAATAATGAATCAAGATCCCTACTTTGCAAGTATGATTTTAAACCAAAAGAAAATATTATCTATACTAGTGTTTATAAATGATGATTCATTTTAGCTCATGTTTAAGAGACTAACCTTAGCATTTACCAAGAGCTTCACCTCATCACCTCAACAATATGATTAGCAACACATACTAGATATGAATAAAATGAAAAGAAATGTAAGAAGCATAAGTAAATAAAGAAAAAGAAAACTAGAGAAAGGAAAGAAAAAGAAAACTTATAGAATTTTATTACAATGGCTAATATCCTACCAATGTATAATGTATCCTAATACTCATCCAAGGCCCTCTATTTATACACATTTTGGAGAGCTAAATGACAAGAGACAAGCTTTATAAATTTCAAAGGTAGGTATAATAGGTGGGTGCATTTTTCTAACAATTTTCGTCATGTTGTATGACAATTCTGATCAGCCAGCTTGATGGTCGATTTTGTCAATGTTGGAGGCTCGATCTGATCAAATGGTCTTCTAGAAAAATATGCCCATATCAGTTACTGATCCATATCCGTTCGAATCAGATCATTTGCTCATGTGGATCGGAAGATATGGTCAAAATACCAAAACGGTGCAGAACAGACGTCATTGCACATCAGCCAACTTGATGGTTGATTTCGGTAGGGAAAACGACTCCGTAAGAAGTGTAAAACATGAAAAAGATAGATATGCCTCTTAACTATGCACTGTAAAAATTTCAGCCTTAATGCTTCAGTGAAACTCCAGATATAGCTGATATGGCAAAAGGTGTCGGAACTGGAACTGAATTGGATTTGCCCTTAATTCTTGATTTAACCTAGTAATCTGAAATCACTCAAAGAAACTCATGAAAAACACCAAATTACATAAAAATATAAAAGATCATAAACACAAGTAGACTAAGCAATAATAACTCGTATTTGACACAAAACAATAATAAAACATAACTAAGAACTATATAATTATACGAGTTATCAGTCATAATCCTAGACGACAACCTGTTCCTATTCAAATTCGACTCCCCCAAGTACAAAGCCAGAGTATTGAATGGGGCACTATGACCTTTTGATAAGAATATTCTGTTAATGCAAGCCAATGACGGAAACTTGAGGGCCTCTGGTTATGTTTTTTCTCATGCCACTTTCTGGGTTAGGATATATGGTTTACCATTAAAGTGGATGAATAGTGGAATTGGTGAAAGAATTGGAAACAAAGTGGGGACGTTAACTGGGGTTGATAATAGCCTGGATACAATGGGTTGGGGTAGATTCTTACTAGTACGAGTGGAAATTGACATAACCAAACCATTACAAGAGTTGTTAATTTGGTTAGTGGTGGCAAAGGAGATATGCTAATTGCACGACTCAAATATGAGAGATTACCATTGTTCTGCTATGAGTGTGAATTGCTGGGACACTCTAATATAGAGTGCATTTATTTGGGAACTGAGCAAAAAAATACAGATAGCTCAGTGCAATATGAGGATTGGCTGAGAGAATCGCCTCTGAAGAAGACCCACAATTTTACTACTGAGAAACAAAACAGGGGCAAAAGCATAACCAACAAAGGGGCACAAGACAGGATAATTTGGCTCAGGATAATGGCAGGGAGGACAGCAATCGAAGATGCAATCCGGCGAACTCTGACAGTGGAGAATCAGCAATTCCAATTTTAAATTTGGAAAGTGATAATGTTGAAGCACAAAATCATGTTACTGTTTCCAAGTTTCAAGGGAGTCAAGATACGAAGCTGGTAAATGGAAATCTAGAGCATGAAAATAGGAATAATAGAGGGAATTGGGATCACGAAAATCAAGGAGATATGGGCTATCAATTTGGGATATCAGCTGGAATTAATATGGGGATAGAGAATGTGAGTCAACGTAGGATTTCTGGTGTTGAAATAAAGGAAACAAATGTAGCTAATGTGGCTAAGGGAGCAATGGGGCCAAAATCCCAACAGTTACAGTGCAGTCCAGCCCAGTAAAACAAAGAGACCCCACTGTGGGAGGATCATCACCTAAGGTTAACACAACAACAACATGGAAAATGAAGGCGAGAAATGCAGGCCAAAATCCAACACTACCATAATCGATTTTAGGCAAGAGGAAAACTGATGTAATGTTTCTCAACAACAATGACGGAGAGATAAGCAATGATAAACATAAAGACAGGAAGGTTGAAAGGAATGGAGACTGTGAAATGACTGAAACGACGAGGGCTGAATTCCAGCCCCACCGACACAAATGAAATGCATAGCTTGAACTATCGTGGGCTTGGGAACCCACGATCAATTCGAGGGCTTTGGCACCTGCTGAAGAAGGAAGATCCCTATGTAGTGTTTCTTAGCGAGACTAAACTACATGAAAGGAAATTGGAAAAAATAAAAAGGAGTTGTGGGATAAATGGTTGTTTTGGAGTTAGTGTTGATGGAAATAGTGGAGGTCTAGTGATGTTATGGAAAGAAGGAACCGATCTAAGGCTACTTAGTTTCTCAAAAAATCACATCGATATGGAAGTATCTAAGGGGCAAGGAAGGCAAACTTAGAGGGTGACAGGATTCTATAGGAACCTGGATACCCGATATCGCCAGGAATCATGGACACTTTTGAGGTAGTTGGCAGCAAAATCCACCAATCCCTGGTTGTGTTTTGGGGATTTCAACGAATTGATGTGGACTCATGAGAAAACAGGATGTTGTCTTAGGAGAGAGGGCCAAATGGAAGCTTTCCGCTCGACATTGGATGACTGTGGACTAGAGGATTTGGGTTTTTCAGGAAAATGGTACTCTTGGGAAAGAGGTAAAAGTGCTAACAATAACATCAGAGAAAGGTTGGACCGAGGGCTAGCAAATAAAGAATGGTAGGACTCTTCCCATTATACTCAGTGCAGCACTTAATGTCGGCAGTATCAGATCATTGCCCTATTCTAGTGGATACTGAAGGGAGAGAGATGAAGCGAGCAAGAACAGGACCAAGAAGACGGGTACACTTCGAGACAATGTGGGTTAAGGAAGAAGAGTGTACAAGGGTGGTGGACAAAGCTTGGCATGATAGTTCTAGGAATCATATCACTAAGAAAATAAAGACTGCTAGTGATCATTTGCTTGTATGGCATAAAAAAAAATTTCAAGGCAGAAGGCAAGCAATAGAAACCTTAATAGCTGATCTAAAGTTCTTTGAGGGACTCCCACCGAATGAAGCAAATATCACTAAAGTTTCACAAATCAGAGAGCTGATTAATAGTGCAATTAAAAATGTCATTGGGCACAAAGATCTCTAATTAATCGGCTTCAAGAGGAGGATCGAAACACAGCTTTCTTTCATGCAAAAGCCACTCAGAGGAAGAGGAACAATGCAATCGAGGGGTTGGAAAATGATGAAGGGGTATGGTGTGAGGGAGAAAAGATGAGGATATTCAAAATATTGCCACTAGTTATTTCAAAAAGCTCTTTCAGTCCCAATGGTTCAATTGTTGTGATAAGATACTTGATGGGGTAAATCGATGTGTCACGAATGAGATGAACACTTATCTCACTTCGGAGTTCAAAGCTGAGGAGATCACATATGCCATCAAACAAATGCACCCTACTAAAGCCCCAGGTCCTGATGGTATGCCTGCTCTTTTCTATCAAAAACACTGGCACATACTGGGCACTGATGTTATTAATTTATGCCTTTCTATTCTTAATGGACAGGGTAGTGTTAGCAGCATCAATGAAATCCATATTGTATTAATTCCTAAGATTAGAGAGGCGAAACATATATCCTATTTTAGACCTATTAGTCTGTGTAATGTAATTTACAAAATCATTGCTAAGGTACTAGCTAATAAGTTTAAGAGAGTTCTCCTAGATTGTATTAATGTATCTCAAAGTGCATTTGTCCTAGGTAGACTAATCATCGATAATGTACTTGTGGCCTATGAAATGTTGCACACTCTTAAGAACAAAAGGAAAGGGTGGGAAAATTGTTTGCTCTCAAAATTGATATGAGTGAAGCCTATGATTGAGTAGAATGGCACTACCTTAAGGCTATGATGGAAGGATTAGGATTTCATCCTAGATGGGTCTCCATAATCATGGGATTCATAACTTCTTCTCCTATTCGATTATTGTCAATGGAAATCTCACTAATACCTTTTATCCTGAGAGGGGACTCCAACAAGGAGATCCTTTGTCCCCTTATTTGTTTCTGATATGTAGTGAAGGCTTATCGGTACTACTTGGCAAGGCAATAAGAGATGGCACAATTAGGGGTATGCAGGCTAGCCGAAATGGTCCTAAAGTTTCACACCTATTCTTCACAGATGATAGCTTGTTATTTGCAAGGGCAAACGCAAGTGAATGTGCAAAGGTGAAGAACATCCTAAAGAGCTATGAAGAGGCATTGGGTCAGCGAATTAACTATGAGAAATCAGCACTATTCTTTAGCACCAACATTGCATCGGATCAAAGGGAGTTGATATAGCCATGTTTCGGGGTTCAAGCAACAACAAACCCTGAGAAATACTTGGGGTTACCTTCACTAGTAGGAAGAGGACGAAGGCAAGCATTCAGGGAAATTAAAGAACGTATGACAGCTAAGCTTAAAGGGTGGAGCAATAGATGTTTATCGCAGGGTGGGAAAGAAATCTTCATAAAGTCTGTACTTCAGGCGATACCGGCATATGCTATGAGTTGTTTCAAGTTGCCTGAAACACTATGTAATGAGCTTAATAGCATTGTGAGTAACTACTGGTGGCCGGCAAATACAACGAAGAAGGGCATTCACTGGATTGCCTGGGAAAAGTTGTGCATGGCAAAGAATAAGGGAGGCTTGGGTTTTCTTGACATGGAAAACTTTAATAAGGCATTACTAGGCAAGCAAGGATGGAGATTACTGAAGCACAATAACACACTTGCATACCAGGTCCTAAAAGCGAAATATTTTCCTAGTTCGGACTTTTTGGGGGCACAACTAGGGAGAAACCCTTCACTGACGTGGAGGAGTATCTGGGAGGCTAGAGGTATTATGGAACAAGGAATCAGATGGAAGGTAGGAAATGGGCAAACAATACAAATTTGGGATGATAAATGGCTACCCACTACAAGCATATTTCTCATCCTATCTCCGAGGAACACAATGGAAACAAGAAATCATGTGGCTGATTTGATAGATATGGAAACTATGAGATGGAAAGAAGATCTCATCTACAACCTGTTCAGCAATTCAGAAGCAAAAAACATTTGCACTATACCTCTCAGTAAGTTAAGACACGAAGACATTTTAGTGTGGCATTCTGACAAACATGGAGTGTACACAGTGAAAAGTGTTTACAAACAACTATGCCTGAGAGAACAAACACAAACAGGGACTCATATAGACCAACAGACCAACAATAGGCAAGTAGCCTTACAAAGACTATAGGCTGCTGACATTTCCAACAAAGTTAAAATCTTTGGGTGGAGAGTTTACCATAACATCTTACCAGTGCTGGAAAGGTTACAAAAGAGGAAAATCAGTGTAGATAATCAATGCTTTAGATGTGGGTAGGCTGTAGAAACAACACTTCATGCTATCATAGATTGTCCTATTTCAACTTCAATCTGGACTCATATTGGCTTTAAGTGGGATGGCAACATGAATCATCTCACAAAATTAGATGAATGGATCATCACGGTGTGCCATTCAAATACTCCTATTGAATTGAAATTGTTCTTGGTACACTATGGGCAATATGGGGAAATCGAAATGGGGAAGGCATGGTGAAAATAGGAGAAACGCGGCTGAAACAGAGATCGTCATTCGAAAATATATTGAGGAATATGATGCTGCACAACTAAAACAAAGGCTACAACCATAAGACTTACCTCGGAGATAACGGACACCCCAAAGTGGACAATTTAAAGTTAATTTCGACGGAGCTCTCAACAAAGCAGACAGAACAGGAGGTCTGGGTGTAGTGATTCAGGATTCGGGAGGTACAGTTTTAGGAGCCTGTGCGACCAAAGTTGAATCCCTTTGTGGTTAAAGCAATGGCAACAATCAGGGCGTTGGTATTGGCAGAGAAATTGGGTGATATATCATATTGGAAGGTGATGCTTTGGCTATAATCAAGAAATTCAAATCCTCAAAACATGATCTTTCCTCATTGGGACATAGAAGAGGGCAAAGCAAGAGCATCAAGTTTTGTGAATTGTATTTTCTCTCATATAAGTAGAACAGGAAACGAAGCAGCACACTTAATGGCAAAGCTAGGTGTAACGAGGGGAAAGGAAAGGGTTTGGGTAGGGGTGTGTCCTGATATTATTGCGGACATTGTTCAATCTGATTGTAGTCTTGCATAATAATAAAGTTCTATTTTCTCAAAAAAAAAATTAAAATTAAAAGTAAAAGGATAATATATTCTTTATAAAAGTTACACATAATTGATGAATTTAGTTAAGGTGGATTTATATAAATTTTAGAATTTTTTAAAATTTATTGTTGATTAAAATTTGAATAAAAAATATTTCTTGAAAATTGAATGAAGGGTTTTCACATGTATATTTATCAAAATGAGATAATGTTATTTGACAAAAAGGGAATAAATCAATAAACTAACAATAGTCTTAATTCAAATCTCAAACTTTCCAATTAAGATATTCTCCTTTGGAATGATGTTGATAATACTAGAGCTTGCAAAGGTCACTTCATTGGAAAAATTTATTCTATCTATTCGAATTTGCTCCCGATCCAATTTAATTTGACAAAAAATATCAACAACTTAAATATGAAATTCTTAAAATTAAAATAATTTAAATTTGAAATATTTAAATTTTTTAAAATTCAAAATGATTCATTTTTAAAATATCCAACCCAAATTCAATTTGACTCGACAAATTGACAATTGCCATTCTAGATAATAGATAGTAGTGAATTTCCTTTAAAAGCTCTGAAAAAATTAAAAAAATTAAAAAAAGTTTTAAGAAAAATTTATAATAATAATAATAACAATAATATATATAAAAGCACAAATGTGGAGAATCTTTTGAATTGACAAAAATACCCTTTGCTTTTTATTATATTATTAATTTTTTATTTTAAATATTTTGTTATTATTAATAAGATTTATCTAATTTATGAATAAGAATTCTAATTCTATTGAAAGTCTTTAGTTAAATGGATTTATTTGATAATAAATAAAAAAGAGTTAAAATTTATAATGAATTACTTATCTTCAAAATTATTATTTTCATTAAACTTAAAAATAAAAAATTTATATTAATCTAATTTAAAATGTTCATGCAAATTTTGATTATTTATCTAATATGTAAATTTATGCTCAATATATATATATATATATTTATAAATAAATAAATAAGTTTTTTATATTATAAATATTTTATATTATATTATAAATAATAATAAGATTGATTATTCCATTCTTATTTACGAATATTGTTTATTATTAATAAAATTTATCTAGTTTATAAATCAAAATTTTAATTCTATAGTTTAATTAAATGGATTTGTTTGATAATAAGTAAAAAATAGTTAAAATTTATATTGAATTATTTTATTTTCAAAATTATAATTTTTCATTGACCTTAAAAATTAAATAAAATTATATTAATCTAATTTTAAATGCTAATGCAAATTTTGATTATTTATGTAATATGTAACTTTATGCTCAATATATAATTTTTTATAATATAAATTTTTTATATTATAAATAGTAATAGATTTATTTGATTCTTATTTGCAATTTTGAATTATAAATATTAATAAAATTTATCATTGAAATTTTTAATATGATGATAGAAATTTTAAAAAGAAATAATTATTAGAACATTTAAGATAATGTTTTTAACAATTAAATTATGTGTAAAACTTTTAGTTAAGTTTTATCAAATAACAATTGCAAAATTAAAATTTATTTTATCATATAAAGTGTGAAAAAAGTTTGAGAATTTTGATTTTTTAAGAATAGATAAATATTTATTTATTTATTTTTCATTTGATTTGTTAAATATAAATTATTTAATAACTATAAAATAATTAACATATAATATTAACTGCAAACGCATGTAACTGGTTATACAAAGTAGGCTTTAAGTATAGTTTTTCTTATAAAAAACAAAATTAAAAAAATCCAAAACCCTAGAAGGCAGACTAGGGTTTTCTTTTTAGAACCCTATACCAGAAGTAGCAGAACTTAAAAAAACTGAAAGCGTAGAGAGGGAGAGAAGAAAACAGAGGGAGAGAGGGGGGGAGACAATGGCTTTGTATCTAAGACGAGCAATCAGATTAAGAAACACAACAACATTGTTACTTAGAATCTCAAATACCCAAACTTGCAATATCTCTCACTTTCTCTTTTCTCATAACCAGCAAACTTGCCATTCACAAAACCCCAATCCTTTCCCTTCTTTTGATTTCCTCAGAGATTCTCGTCGAGGTTTCGCCAAAGGCAAAAAATCTAGTACTTTTCTAACTCTCTCTTATTTTCTGCTGGGATTTTGTTAAAAGGAAAAAACAAGCTGTTGTTTTTGTGATCTTTTGATTTTTTTTTTTTGGTAATGTATTGTTGATTTATTTGGTTGTGATTTTGTGAAAAGCAGCTGTTTTCTGTTATCTTTTCGTTGTTTGTGTTGATGGGGGTTGTTAATTGTTTAGCTAAAAGTAGCTTTTATTATTATTGTTATTATTAATTGGAATCTAGGGAAAATATTAGTTTCTTATCAAAATCTCAATTGGATTCTTTTATCTGGCTTTGAAATGCTTTATTAAAAGTAGAAGAAATGGGTGTTTTGGTAGTAATTTCCCCTAATTTGCATTGTCAGAGGAGGATTCTGGTGGGAGTACAATGGAACTTGCCCCGGATATTGGGCCTACTGTTAAAGCAAGTGCTACATCACAGATGGATGCAGCAACAGTTGCCTTATCACGAGAGTTAGCCAAATTGAGAACAGGAAGGGCATCTGCAGGTATTTTTATGGTTGGATTGAGTTTATTCAGATCTCTTTATTGATTTGTAATATAATGGTTGTAAATTGTTGACTTTAACACTTGTAATGTCTTTTTACAGGAATGCTTGACCATATTATTGTAGAAACTGATGGTGTAAAGATGCAACTTAACCACTTAGCTGTTGTTTCTGTCATAGATTCGAAAACCTTATCAGTGAATCCATATGATCCAAATGTAAGAGTCCAAGCCTCTTCTTTGTTAGTTTTTCACTTTATTGATTTAGTGTTTCCAGCTGAGAATATTGAAAAGGCATGAACTCGTTCAGTGTTGTCAAGGCGTGCGCTTAGGCGCGCCTACGCCTTGCGTCTTGGCATTAGATAACAAAAACGCCTTAGACCCTTTCGGGCAAGGCGCATTTGGTCAGGCGCACGCCTGGTGTGCTTAGACGTGCTTTTTTGTAAGGTGATAGGCCTAAAAGAAGCCCGCCTAATTGAAGTTCTCTTTTAATTTCTTTTATTTTAACCTTTTTAATTAGATGTACCTTTATTAGTGAGAAAGGGGATAGTACCAAACTCTCTACTTCTCAATATTTGAGTATTCAACAACAGACATGGGACTATAAGGAAATCATGCATGTTGAGCAGAAAAAAATTGCATGTTTTGTAGATAAATTGGACCACTTTTTTTGAGTTTGTTATCATAATTATATATCTTAATATATATATATATATATATATATATATATATATATACACACACACACACACATAAAAACTCACATATACATATTGCGCCTTACTTCACTCAGGCGAGTGCTTTTGTTTTGCGCCTTGCGCCTAAGGCAATATAAGGGTTCTAGTGCTTAGAGTGCGCCTTGCGCCCTTGACAACACTGAACTCGTCACTAATAATTGCAATTAATTTTTTGTAATATTTAAAAACATTCCTAAGTTTTACAAAAATTTAATTGGAAGTTTGTAAAGACTTTTTTTGTGTGTGTTTAGTCCATCTTTTTGAGCAAAATGCTGAAAAAAACATGAGTTGCTTTTTTGCTATTCAATTTGTGATCCAAAGAAAACACTGCAGCCTTTGAAAATTCTTTTGCCTAGAGCATGTCAAATTACGATAAGTTACAATCCAAGTTGGAGAAACCATACCCCTGACACAGATTTTTTTTTGCAGACTCTAAAAGCATTAGAGAGTGCCATTGTTTCATCTCCATTAGGCTTAAATCCGAAGGTAGATGGTCAACGGTTGATTGCAGCTATTCCACCGTAAGTTTTTACTTTGTTTGAACAATTTCCATTTAGATATTATTTTTCTGTTTAATAGCTGATAAATTTTAGTACGAAAGTTGAAGAGTTTGGTTTGATCACCAACATAAGAATGCTTACCATTTAAGTGCAATCTATGATTCTATCTGCAATTAGTATCTTGTAATCTCTTGATTATATGATTAGATTTTCTGTGCTTAATATGTATTATATTTTCCATGCTTGATTGTTACCTATCCTAAATCCATTTTTCTTTCTGATCCCTCAACTGATGTTGTATTCTATGTTTTGCAATGACCAGATTAACAAAAGAGCATATGCAGGTGAGTTTATGATTGTCTTAACCATTTTTTCACTTCTCATTTCATACTTTCATCTATGCTGTTGACTGCTAAGATATTCTTGCATCACCGGACATTTTTAACCAGGCTATGTGCAAGGTGGTTGCCAAGTCTTCTGAAGATGTTAAACAAAGCATAAGAAGAGCTCGACAAAAGGTATTGAATAATAGATCTTTATACCTGATTAATTATTTATGCTCAAAGCTATTATCTCTAATTTTCTTTTAATGGGAAATTAAATGCAATGAAAGTAATTCTGACATACTAGAGGATGAAACTTTTAAAAAGAAATGTCCAGTTTTGACTGTGCATATCTCTTCTTACGTAAGAATTGTTCTTCCAGCAATAGTCCAGATGTTCATAATTTGGTAATTTTACACCTATTGTCTGCACTCCTTTTTAGTGGATGATCGATTATAGTATACTTAAGATATCGAAGCCCTTTTATTTCTTAATGTTTATCCATTGCAACCTCAAGGAAATCTGAACTTTTTAAACATGTTTCTTCGTGTCTGTGGCACAACGAATGAAAAAAGGGTACCTTGTTGCCTTGGGAATAATAAATTTTCATGCTGGACTAGCAGGTGCTATCACTTTGTGTTAAGTAAATTTTTTGCTTTCTTTACAGGCATTGGATACAATAAAGAAAGCGAGTTCTAGTTTTCCTAAGGATGAGGCAAAGAGATTGGAGAAAGAAGTGAGTTAGATTCATTGCTGCTGAACAACTTTGTTTAAGTTGTTCATTGGTTTGACCATCTATTGATGTTTGAATTTTTCTCCAGATTGATGAGTTGACTAAAAAGTTTGTCAAGTCAGCTGATGATTTGTGCAAGGCAAAGGAGAAGGAGATTACTCAAGGCTGAGAAGCAATGTTGTGGTGTTCCTACAATCCAACAAAATTTCTCTCCATTTGAAAGCTTAGTGCCTAGTTCAGTCGAGTTTTCGACTCTGATATATGTAGTTAACATTACAGTAGAGTTTGATAGAAACGACTTTTGATTCAATGGTAAAAGTAAAATTATACTTTTGCCAGAAGGTTCAAGAGATCATTGTTCCATTCAGCTGATGAGTTTTTGGGGGCAAACATGAATGACTTCAATATACACATAATTTTTTTATAAAAAAATGCAACTCTTAACACAAACATAACTCATGAATCCAATCCAAGTTGCAATGAGTTACAACTATTGAATCCCATGATTAAGGTCCATTTGGATGGGTGGTGAGATTGATTTCGATGAGATTAAAAATAACGATGGAGGTGAGATTAATTACTGTAGCGGTGAGATTGAGTAACGGTGATATTAAAATGATAAAATATGTATTTGGATGTAAAAGCAGCGGTGACGGTGGGATGAATTGTAGTGAAAAGAGAAAATTATCATTAGGAACATTTTAAATATTTATATAATATAATTTTTAGTATATGTAATTAGTTATATAAATTAATTTTATGTAATTAATAATATATTTTTTTATATATTTACATAATATAAATAAAAATATTGAATATTATTTGAAAATAATGAAATACCAATAAATATTAAAAAGATATTATAAATAAAAATATTAAAACAAATAAAATGAAAATATTATAGTAAAAAAAGGAAAAATAATCGGTCAAAAATGCAAGTAAAGATATCATGCTGGTATAAATAATGATAAAATAGAAATTTAATGATAACAATGAGGGTATAAACAGAAAAAAGAAAAAAAAATTCTACTGGTCTTTTAATTTTTCACTGGACCCAAGAGGGTCCAGTAATAAATTATGGGTCTCCACCGTGCCGCACCATATGTTACCCAAACGGGTAATCAATCCCGTTTGACACCAATTAAAGCTTCAACCGCATTTTACTGGTGCTAAACGGGGATCCAACCCTTAGTATGTTTTGAAAGCATTAAAGAACTGGATTGCCCTGTCTGTAACTATGGATCTAAGTTGTTTTGATTAACTGAAGCAGTCAGTCATCATTTTCATTTGGGCCAAGCATGCATGGGCAGTTGGGTGCAAACCCTATTACGGTGGGGGTTATGAAATACTAGAATTTTCCAAAAGAAAAGCGATGGGGCTTCGTTTGAATTTCCATGTACCGGATTCAAAGTTTTGTAAAGGAGATTTTATCTCTAACTGTATCTTGGGTTCATTTTTTGAACACATCTTGATGGGTTTAAGTATCTTGAAAGTTTTTATATTATATTATTTCTTTTAATTTTAATGTAAATTAATTTTTTATTATAAAATTAGATAATTTAATTTTTTTTTAAATTAAAGTAAAAAAATAAAATCACTAATTGATATAATATAAATTATTTAAAAAATTAATGTGACATTTAACCGTTTAAAAAATTAATTTTTTTATAATATTTCTTCAAAACTAATCTTATAGCTAGTATTGTTGTCATTAATATCGAAAGCCGAAACCAATGTGTATCCACAGTAAATATCAACTCCTAAGAAACTAGAATCTAATGGCTATTTAGCCACGTGGCACAACAACAGAAACACATTTTTTAGGTTTCTTGTACTTGTTTATTTTTTTATTCTCATTGTTTGCTTTATGAATTTCAGCCGAAGCCATTTTGCAGTTTTTTTTTTTTTTTTTTTTCTATTTTCAAATTACTGATTTTTTTATTTATCAAAATGCCTCATTTTTACAATGGATGAAAAAAATTATATAAGAGAAGTCGTCATCTTGTATGTTTAAAAAAATAAAAAAAAATAAATTATACAGTTTGGAAGTCGTCATCTCTTATTACGATTTCCAAACTATTTTTTTTTTAAATTTAAAAATTAAACCATTAGACAACGGTAAAAAAAAATTAAAAAAAAATTGAAGGCAACCGTCACTTGACCGTTGCCTTCAAAATCCTCAACCCCAACCCCTCAAATATCTATAAATACCCCCCAATATTTCATTTTTTCTTCCAACTTAAATCATAAACTCAAATTTCTTTTTCTTATTTCATACAAAAAAAAAAACAAAATCTCAATCTCCTCTTATTTCATACAAAAAAATCAAAATTTCTTTGAAGTTCTTCATTCTTCCGTACAAAACTCTTAGTATTGATTTAAAAATAGCTTCATCATCATTATTGAGGTTCCAAGAGAATCACATATCCTTAGTTATATTTCAAGAGGTAAGTAAAGTTTTGTAATATTATCATTATTGCATTATTATTTTTTTAATTTTTTTATAATTATTTAATTTAATTAATTATCAACAGGATACTCGTCGCGTCTTATGTTCAAGTTTATTTTCTTTTGAAGACCCGCATCCATATATTATTGACCACTTAAAGAGAGCCGAATTGTATTATGCAACTCAAATTCGACGATTTTTTCTTCTGCCCGACTTAATTAGTGCGTTGATTGAACAATGGAGACCCGAGATGCACACTTTTCATTTTCCGTGTGGTGAATGCACGATCACTCTAAAAGATATTGTGCTTAAACTTGGACTACCAGTGGATGGCATGAAAGTTACAGGCGCAAACTTTCTAGATTGAAATGAAGAGTGTCAAAATTTATTGGGCGCTGTACCTCCAAAAGAGTATGCCAAGGGCTCAATGGTGACACTAACTTGGTTGCAGTCCTTTCAAAATCTCCCCGAACACGCAAGTGAAAAAGAGGTAAAATATGATGCTAGAGTATATATTTTACGTTTGATTGGAGGAATGGTAATGCCCGACAAGTCGAGCAGTCGGGTACATTTAATGTATTTTCCATTACTTCGTGATTTAGAGCATGTAGCAAATTATAATTGGGGTTTTGCGTGTTTGGAGTTTTTGTATAGAGAACTGTGCCGGGCTACAGTTCCAAAGAGCCATGACATAGGTGGATGTTTAGTACTTCTGCAGTCATGGGCTTGGTATCGACTGTCATTTCTTGCTCAGCGCGTGAATTTTTCGCCTGTATACTCCTTTGCAAGTAGGTAATAATCTTGACTATTTTATTAATTTTATACGAACTTGTATTTTTTATAGGTCTATTAAGATTTTATATGAATTTTAACATGTGGAATCATCCTAAAGATCATACCGAATATTCCATGCAACCTTGCAAGTATAAAATTACGACTAAATCGACTAGGATATGATAAGGTAAATGTTTCGATTGTTACATTCAAGTATTTGTGTATTTAATCCATATGAACACTAATAATTTATAATTATTATTCGCAGTTTGTTTGATGTCATATTCTTTAAATGAAATTATGGCATGCCTCCTATCGGATGCCTATAATAATTGTCATATATAGCAAGCAAATACAGCATTGATATGCTTTGCATATGTGGAGTGGCACCACACGGACAGGGTGATGCAACAATTTGGGATGCAACAACCAATTCCGCAACCACCGGTGAATCCTGATAAGGTTCACAAGATTGACATTCGTAGGCGTTATGAAGAATTCCTTTAGGTTATCCCATTGTTGGTAATAATTTCATACCATATGATGATTACATAAGATGGTATAAGGATGAAGGTCGGCCTTTTGTTTGTCCACCGTCGGAGTTTGAGGATGTTATAAGTATGTCATTTCTCGGACGAATTTTAAATCCAGTCCCTCCTACACATAAAATGGAAGTTCCTAGACCTAGCCGACAACATGGGCGGACGCGTCAACCGGCCTTATCACATGCGGAGGAGTTCACTGCACCGAGGATGTCATTTAGTCATCCTGAACCTGAACGGGGTCTTGGAGTAGCATCTAGTCATCGTTATTCCATCAGTCACCCTGAGGTGATATTGATGAGTGTTACCGACCATCACCGCCAATGACGAGGTTAGATAACCAGCTCCTCACCCCAAGTCCAGGTTTAGCATATCTAAGTACATTGTATCAGTTTGGAACCCCTACGTCAACATTTGGTGGTACATCATTTGTGGGTCCATCTAGTAGTAGGTTCCTTTTATGGGCGGACTAGGTATTGCCTCCTCCAGCAGTGGGTTTCCATTTTTTGATACAGAAGATATGGGTCCCTCTAGTAGTGAGTTTCCGTCGACTGATGTGAGTCATTATGGCGTCGTCCATGAGCACGTGGATACAACACAACTAGAACCAGTGGCGGTTACAGCAAAAGGTCGAGGACGAGGTCGACCGTGAATACGTGACATTGACGAGGTTGAACGACGGGTGCAATGACCACGCAATAGGAGAGCTCCACATTGTTGCTCAACACCACGCGATAAGTGAGTACCTTTGAAAACAATTAGAATAAATATACTTTTGTATAATAATATATAATATAACGAGAATCATATATTTTTGTATAATAATGTATAACGAGAATAATATATTTTTTGTATAATAATGTATATATTTACATGTTTCGCATTTCATATTATGCAAGTTTTTTTCTATTTATCATTACATGTTATATAATTATATTTTTATATATAATTATAATTTTTTATTTTTCTTTGGTTAAATATAAAAATTAACCGTTATACAAAAAATAACGGTTATTTTTTTTAAAAATTAAAAAAATAACCATTATACAATTATTTTTTGTAAATTATTATTTTTCTAATTTTATTATTTAAATTTTAAAATTTATTAAATTTTTATTTTTATTTTTTAAAATTATAAATTATATAAAATATTTTTAATTTTGTTATTTAATTTTAAAAAAAAAAAATTATAACCGTTAAGTTTTTTTTTTTTAAAATGGTTTGGAAGTCGCCATAGTAAATGGCGACTTCCAAACTGTATAATTATTATTATTTTTTTAAATATACAAGAGAAGTCGCCATTTGCCATGGCGACTTTCATTGTACCATTTTTTATTTATTTAAAATACACAAGGAAAGTCGTCATGGTAGATGGCGACTTCTTTTCTATAATTTTTTTTTTCCATTCGTTGTGTAAAAATGAAGTATTAAATATAAAAAAAAAAGTAATTTGAAAATTAAAAAAATAAAAAAAAACTATAAAAAAATAAAAAAAAATCGCATTTTGCATGAACTTGCTTATTTATGTAACTTATCAAATTATTATGTAAATACAATAAAATTTTATATTAATTTTTTTTATCAAAAATTATATTTTAAATAATAAAAATAAATAATTATAATATTTTATTTTTTTTAATAAAAGTTGTAAGAACATAATTTTTTAAGAAAACAATTATAATGATAATAAAAACTTATAATACTCTCTCTTCTATTACATTATGTTAATAAATTATGTAATTGATCATATAACTTATGTAATTATAATAAAAAATTGTAATTTTCATTTTTTCATATTTAGTAAAAATTTATGTTAATGATAATAAAATTATGTCATTATAATAAATTTTGATATTTTACTAATAATAAAAATTATAATTACAAATTTCACTAAAAATCTTATAAGAGACATAACCAGTTTTAAGGTATAATAATCCATTACTGACATGACCTTCTTTTATTAAATCATGTCATGAGTTGATGCAAAGCTCATATTAGCCACAAAATCTATCTTAAACTCACCTCAAGTCAGGTCTAAGATCACAAACCTGGAAAGGTATCTCAACTGTTGGACACTTCTATATCTTTCTGGTAAATTTTAATATCCTTAATGTTACGAGAGAATCTATTTTGTGTTATAATTCTAACAGTTCAAATTTTATTTAAACTTTTCATGAATGATATAAGTAATTGTTTTTTTTTTTAATTAATAAATGTTTCAGTTTTAAATAAGAGCTTATTTTTGATACACTGGTATTGAAATTTTTTAATTTTACAATCGGATAAAAAAGCTATCACATATCTCATTTCTTTTTTAAATTAGTTTTTTGAGTTTAATTTGATATATTAATTATGAAAATTTTTAATTTCACAAACGGATTAACAAGTTACCACATGTCTCACTTCTCTTTTTTTAATTAGTTTTTTTATTATTATTATATCCTAAGGGGTATGTGTCACTTACTAATCCTGCTTGTGGATTCTAATAATTTTATTGCCAGTGAATGTGATAATTTTTTTAATTTTTAAAAAAATTTAATATGTCTTAAGAGTATATGTGATCTTATTAACCTCACTTATATGTCTAAAAATTTCACTCGTGACGAATGAAATAATTTCTGTCAAATAAAATCACTTGCAATATATATGAAATAAAAAAGGATTATTCAAGAATCAGCTAAAATTTTATAAACAATCTCTAAAGTATTGTCATAAAAAAATTTAAAAGACAAAAAATTTCATGGCTTGAAAATATAAAGAATCCTTGTGCAAGTGGATATCCAACATAAGCCAATTATAGAACTAACGGATAATTACATTTAGTCCAAAATATTTGCATGTTTTTCATTTTCGTCCTAAATGTTTTAAAATTGTTATTTCAATCCTAAACATTATCGAATGGTTATACCGTTAGTCGTAGGTGGCATTATGTGCAATGTTTTAATAACCAAACCGGTCATCAAACCGATTGGATCATTGATTTCTAGTTCAATTGATCCAATCGATTCAACTAACCGGTTAAATTCATTAGAACATTTATTGTTTGAACTTTAAGTTTAGTATTTGTAGACAGTGTTTTTTGGTCAATAACATGTCATGCAGACACAACTCTTATAAGTAGCGGGCCTTAGTAATAATCTTCCTGTCAGCAACGCTTCCTGACAGCATGACTCCTTGGCAAAAATGCTCCATGGCACAGCGCTCCCTGACAACAGTGCTCCACGGCAGCAGCGCTTCCTGGCACAACGCTTCTTGACAGCAGCACTCCCTGGCACAACGCTTCTGGATAGCAGGACTCCCTGCAGTAATACCCAACTACATGAAGACCGTGGAGCTAATCCTGGAAAGTTGGCAGGATTCTTGGGTTTGCTCCACACTCGGGATGTCCTTGAGAGCATGGCTTGAAAACTCAAATATGGAGACTGTTAAGGAGTCTTCTTCTTAACCTTTCCCTAGAACACAAGTGCTTCCCTTTACCATTGAACAAACAGTACACTCCTAAACGTGCTATCAGTAACCTTTCTTCACTGCATGTGACTAAAACACTTCTCGTGATGTAACCTCCCATAATTGGCACTTCACCCACTATCATATATAACTTCTCCACCACCCATGAATGAGACCACTTTCATATAAAATAACTTCCCACTCTCTTAGTAACTTCTCTTGGTAACTTCCTTAGAAAGGCTATAAATAGTGGTCCTAAAGTTTCATTTAGGATCTTTTGGCCATTTGACAAACTTTTTGCCGATTAAGAATTCTCCGCAACCTTTTCTCTACAATAGCTACAACCACCGTACTCTTCACCATCTTCAGCCACTTATAGCCTTCATCACCATCATCTGTCACCGCACTTGTTCTTCAGGGTTTGCTTCAATCTTTCTCTTCGCCATCTCCCTATGTCATCTCGTTTTACTGGTTTGCAACGTTTCCTCACCCGATCAAAAGAACCCTGTACATTTTGGCGACTCTACTGGGGAGGAGCGATTGCATTAAGTGAAACACTTTCTAACTTTTTCACCAAAAAAAATGAAGGACTCTACTGGAAACCAAAGTGCACCAGTTCCATCTTACATCCAAGATCTAATGAAGGCTAACGAGGAAAGAATGCAAATGCTAGAAGAAAACAATAGAAAGATGATGGAAACCATCTCTCAGTTTACTCATTCCTCCAATGCTAGTACCTCCCAAGTTCAACCTGTGAACAATGGAAACGGGAACACCGCTGGTGGAATTACACCTACCACAAATGGCAATGGAGAAAACACATCTGATGCTTCCAATCTTGTACCTATCGAAACCCTTGGCCTGACCAACACCCTAACCACCAACACTTTGATTACTCCCAATGGCAACAATAGCAGGACAAACACCCAAGCTGGAACTTCCACATCACTGGCACGTCACACTGAAACTCAAGGTTTTGTCACAAAAGAGGAACTTCAGAGGTTGCTTCAACAGAAAAATAAAAGTCTTAGTTTCTCCGAGTTTGATCTTAAGCTTCTATACCCGACTAGAGTAGCCACTAAGCCATACCCAAGGACTACACTAGTCCTAAGTTCAAGCAGTTTAATGGAAAGTCTAGTGATGCTCGTGAGCATGTGACGACATTTGTGGAGACAACATTGGGAGTTTCTGGGTTGGATGATGATCTGAAATTAAAAGAATTTTCTAAGTCCCTAACAGAGAAGGCATACACTTGGTATGTCAACCTTACTCCTGGTTCTATGTAGTTGTGGAGCCAAATATGTAAAATGTTCGGTGAGAAGTTCTTTTCCACACATGAGAAGGTTACTTTGATTGATTTGAGGAGAGAGCATCAGAAGTCAAGGGAGGATCTTATGGAGTTTATCCAGCGCTTCAGCGAAAAGGTGTTGGACATTAAGGACTCACATGATGAGAAGGAGTTGGTGAAAGTATGCATACAGGGGATGTTTGATGAGTATAAGGTGCATCTAGAAAACCTGCCTCTACCAACCTTTGCTACTCTTGTGGAAGCATCAAGGAGAACTAATAATACCGTAATGAGACAAGGAGGGAGCAATAGATTCTTACGAATAAATACCCCTACAGTGAATGCCATCCAAGGAGGAGGAAGGGAAAGAAGAGGTCTGATGCGACCTAACATGCATCCTAGAAGGGATGACCCAAGAAGGAGAGAGAATGATGGGGTTGACCTTCCACCTCCATTCCCAGCTCCAGTAGATAGAGTGAAAGTCCTTCTCCAAGAATGGATTAGGGATAGCAACATAAATTTTCCATATGTACCACAACCGCCAACAGCTGAAGAGAAAGCTAACCCAAGTTTTCACTAAAGGATTGGCCATCCAACTAAGGAGTGTAGGAACCTCAATAGAATGTGTCATCAAAGGGTACAAGCTAGGGAGATAGTCATTGGAAATGATAGAGTTCAGAACAATCCGCTTCCAGCTCACCAGAATGCAAGAGGACATGTGAATACTATTAGCCATGCTCAGCATGAGGACCCTACTCCCTCAGGTAATCAGTTTAAAGATGTAGAGGCTACAAATATGGTCACTTCCTCTATTGCAAACTCTCTTATGAAAACATCAAACTTCAGGCATTTCTCTGATCAGTTAGGGGTTTTCAGAGGAATCAAGAAAGGAAACAACTTTGTCACTGGTTAAGATTGCTGGTGAACAGTATGAAGAGTGTAACCTGGTAGGAAAGCCTATGGGGAAGATGTCCAGTGGATATGAGAATGCAATAATGTTCACGGAGGCAGACATGTGTACTCCACATCCTTACCATAACAAGCCCCTTTATGTGGAGAGTAGCATCAATGACTATCCTGTTAAGCGAACTTTCATTGATGATTGATCATCTGTAAATCTTATGCCTTTGTCCACCTTGAAGGTGGTGAAAATAGACGTGAAGAGCTTGTGGCATCCCATGACCATTACTTCTTTTGATAGTAAGGAGATTAAAACTCTGGGACAGGTGACAGTGAATTTTAAGATGGGTCCTGTTCAAGGCCAAACCTGCTTCCATGTCAGTGACGCTGATGTAGCTTACCATATCTTCATAGGAGAAAGTTTCTGCACACCCACAACACCATTTCATCTTCACGCCACCAATGTATCAAGGGTTATTGGAAGGGGAAAGAAATTTTCATTCCTACTAAGGCACCCTTTGAGCAAAATGAGGTGAACTATATAGAGGATACTTTCTTTGAAGATCTAGCGGAAGAAGGAGAAACTGCTATTGCTAGACCTGTTGGGGTTCCACTCCTAAAGTGGGAAGAGTATGTTGGGAAGAAAGATGAAGAATGTAAGAAGAAGAAGAAGCACCGGGGAGGAAAAAGGAAACGTGGAAATGCAGGTGCAAGTAAAGATGTGAAAGAAGTACAGTACACGTGAGTTAGTTCATACACCCGTGATGATGGAAAGACAATGTATTACTTATGATGGGGCGTAGGGTCAGGAGAAACACCTTCTTCTGGCTCCGTACTGTGGGAACCACCTGATAAGCAACCATCTTGTTCTCAGGTGGAACCAGTATGTAAAGAGATACAAGAGATAGTGTAAGAACCAGAACAGTTGTAAGATCAACCAAAGCCTCAAGGTGATGAGTTGAAAGAGATAAACATGACAAGGGAAGAAGAATCAGCTAGACCTTTGTTCATAAGTGAAAGTCTCTCAAAAGAGCAAAGGGTGAATTTGGTTCAGCTTTTAAAGGAGTACAGAGACTTGTTTGCTTGGAACTATGAAGAAATGCCTGGGTTGGATGAGGATCTCATTACTCATTAGTTGCATATCTCTTCTAGAAGTAGGCCTGTTAAGCAACAAGCTAGGGTGTTTCGACATGAAGTGGAGACTCAGATCAAAGATGAGATTAATAAGTTGCTAAATGTGGAATTCATCAAACCCATACATCATCTTACATGGCTAGAAAATGTTGTGCCAGTGAAGAAGAAGAATGGGACAATAAGGGTGTGTTGATTTTAGAGATTTGAACAAGTCATGTCCTAAGGATAATTTTCCACTCCTAAGCATTGATACTTTGGTTGATGCTACAGCTGGTCATGAGATGTTCTCCTTTTGGATGGATTTAGTGGCTACAACCAAATTAAGATGGCACCAGATGATGCAAAGAAAACAGCCTTTAGAACTCTGTTTGGCGACTTCTACTACACTGTTCAGAACAAGTCATGTTGATCCTGCGAAGCTAAAAGCCATTTAGTCTATGCCACCTCAAGTAAGTCAGAAACAACTCAAGAGATTTTTAGGTAAGGTTTCATACTTCAAGAGGTTTATTCTAGCGTTGGGGGAAATCATTACACCCTTTCAGAGTTTGATGAAGAAAAGGGTTTCTTTTGTGTGGGGTGGACAACAGCATGAAGCTTTTGAGAAGATCAAACAGATCCTGGGTTCTCAAATTACTATGACAATGCTAGTTAAGGATCAACCTATGATGTTGTACCTCACTTCTACTCCCAACTCCATAGATGCTTTACTGGAAGAAGTGGATGGGCAAGAGCGACCTGTGTACTACTTGAGTAGATGTCTGCATGGTAGTGTGTTGAATTATCCACCAATGGAGAAGTATTGTCTTACTTTGGTGTTTGCTACTCAGAAACTTCGCCACTACTTTCTAGCTAAACTCATAGTGGTGACCAAGTTAGATCCTATTAAGTTCTTGCTCTCCAGGCCAACTTTATCAAGGAGGATAGCAAAGTGGTTTTTGTTGTTAGGAGAGTTTGACATCTCAGTTGTACAGCCAAAGACCATCAAGTCTCAAGCATTATCAGATTTGCTAGCACATTTCCCATCTCAATATGATGAAGTTATACCAAATTCTATTCTTGGTGAGTTACATGAAGAGATATGTTCTGTGAATATAGAAGAAAGGGAATGGAAGTTGTATTTTGACGGTTCTTCAACTAGCAATGGAGGAGGTGCTGGCATAGTCTTAATCCCTCCAAGTAGAGAAGTCGATTCTTTGATGGAGAGTTTTGAGTTAATCTCCTCTCCTTTAAGTAGAAATGACATCTCTCTGGACGATGAGTCAAGTAAAGAATGAAGCTCCTTGATTATGGGTTTAGAGTTAAACTCCCCAGAATTAGGTAGAGAACCAATCTCCTTGGCATTCAAGCTGGACTTTCCCTGCACCAATAATCAAGCAGAGTATGAAGCACTTATTTTAGGGCTGTTCACAGCGACTAGCATCGGGATTAATAATCTTTGCATCCATGGAGATTCTAATCTCATTATTAGGCAGGCGAATGATGAGTTTGCATTGAAGGAACCTATGCTAGCCTTCTATAGAACTTTTGTACAAGCTCTATGGAAGAAATTTTAGATTATAAGATGTGAACATAATCCAAGATCCACAAATAGGCATGCTGCACTTTTTACCTTGGCTTCCAAAATTCATATTTCGAAGGAGAGTCAGAACATTGCTATGTCAATGGTTAGAAGAAATCTACCTTGCCCAGCTAGTGAGTTGCTTCAGCCTCCGAACTATGAGGATGATGAAGATTGGCGTGCACCCATCATTGATCAACTGCTTCAGCCTACTCCTACTAATATTCCAAATCTGAAACGTTTTGTCTTGATTCATGGTGAGTTATGCCATAGAGATGCTAGGGGAGTGTTAGCAAGGTGTATTTATAAAAATAAGGCTAAAGAAGTGTTGAAAATGGCACATGAGCAATGGTGTGGGGAGGAAGGTCCACCATTGCATCGTTTGCTACAAAGGGCAGGTTATTTTTGGCCAACCATGGCCAAGGATGCTTTGCAATTGCAAGGGTCTTGTAAGAGGTGCTCTGAACCACCAGATATGCAAGAACATCATTTTATTGGAAGCGCTGTAGATTGGCATAGGCCTTATATTGAGTATCTTAGAAATGGAGTTCTTCCAACTAATCGTCAGGATGTTAGACAACTCAAGCGGAGAGATCAACGTTTCTTTCTAAAAGAGAATGACTTGTTTTCGGTTTTATTCCCAAGAAGGTCTTTGAAGTGCATCTCTCTAGCTGATGTAAGTTCATTGCTAGAAGAAATGCATGATAGGAGTAGTGGAGAACATGAAGGAGGTAGGAAGTTATATCAGAAGCTCTTAGAATTGGGGTATTATTGGCCAACTATGGAAGCAGATGCTTTACATCATGCAAGGAAGTGCTATCAATGTCAAGTTCATGGCAATGCCATACATGCTCCAACAGTAGAGCTCCACAACATTACTACTCCTTGGCCTTTCCACACTTGGGCACTTGATCTAATTGGGCCTATCAATCCTCCTGCTAAAGGATACACATGGATACTGGAAGCAACAAAGTGTTTTACAAAATGGGTGGAAGCTATCCCTCTTAAGAAAGCAACAGGTCCGGTAGTGGCTAATTTCATTAAGGAGAACATTATCTGTCGTTTTGGGATACCAAGGAGAATTTTGTCAAACAATGGTACTCCTTTCATCAATAGTAACGTGAGGGAATTGCTTGCTTTGTATGATGTAGATCATGTGAAGTCAACTCCATACTACACGAAAGGCAATGGCCAAGCTAAGGCAACAAATAAGACTTTACTCAAGGTGTTGAGTAGGATGGTACATGAAGATCCAAAGATGTGGGGTGATGCATTGCCAGGGGCACTATAGGCGTACATGACTTCCAAGCGTGGACCTACAAAGGCAACTTCTTTTTAACTTGTATATGGAACAGAAGTTGTACTTTCTGCGAAGATACTAGTTCCATCTGCAAGGCTAGCGTTGGATGTTGAACTTGACAATGATAGCCTGCAAATGTTGGATTTAGAAACACTGGAAGAAACGAGGGTTAGAGCAAAGAAGAATCTGACAGTGTATCAAAAGAGGCTGAGTAGAGCTTATGAAAAGTTGGTAAATAGGAGAAACTTTAAAGAGGGTGATCTAGTCCTTCGTGCCGCCAAACACATCAGAAGAGGAACTTTAACTCCTAAGGTTAGTCCAAAATAGGAAGGACCTTACATTGTCCATGAAGTGAATGATAGTGGTTACTGCAAGTTGATCAACCCAAAGAACAATGCTGTTACTGGTCCTATTAACTTTCAGTATATTAAGAAATTCCATGTATGAAATCTGGACTTTGTCTTTAATTCCTTGTACTACTTTTTGCAAATAAAAGTTAATTGCATGTCGAGTACTTATCTTCCATTGTCAGTTGACTTTTATATCTACTTCTAAAGAACTATGGCATGTATTTAAAAAAAAAAAGATGAATTCCATGTCAGCCGCAGCTCTATCGCTTAAAATCTGGTTGTACTCTATTGTTCCTGTCATAGCGCAGCTTTAACGCTTACATTGCCTATGACATTGATTATAAACCAGCTATAGCTTCATGCTTAAATTTCATCTTTATGCTTAAATTTTGGTTGTAATGTGATAATTATACTTTGACCGCAGCTATAATCGCTCATACATGGCCAAAAGTCACTTATTCAAAAGGGTTGAATAACTTACTTCATTTAAGGTTAAGATTCAATCTCCCTAATGAAAGTAGATAGTTCCCCTTGGTCGTAGCTATAACCGCTCATACCTTGGCCATCAGTCGCTTATTTAAAAGGGTTGAATAATTTACTTCGTCCTAGGTTAAGATTCAATCTCCCTAACGAGAGTAGAGAGTTCCCCTCGATCATAGCTCTAACGCTTATTTTAAAGGGTTGAATAGTTTACTTCATTTAAGATTGAGATTCAATCTCCCTAATGAGAGTGGATAGTTCCCCTTGATCGCACAGCTCTATCAAAAGTAAAAAAATATGTGAGAAGAATGTATGACATTCACATAAGTACACCATTGCTATGAATTTTTTTTTCATAATATATGTATGTAATATTATGATAGCAAAGTTCCAAGACAACTCAGTTTGAAAAAAAAAAATCAAAATGAAACAAGTCTACTCTTTTATGTTGTCCCATGGAGAAGAACAAGAGCTATGAAGACGACGATTACTATCTAGCTGGTTCTGCAACTCCAATTTTTTGTGCTGATATGTCTTTGTTTCTTGCTTAAGAGAATTAATCTCCTGTTTAACTTCGTCCAGACTCGCCTCCACCTGAGCTTCGTCTATCTCTATGCTAAGAATAGCTTTGGCCTTAGTTATTCAAGAAGTAATACATCCCAATCTAAACCCAGTTTTGGTAGTATCATCCATGAGTGCCAACATTTGTTGCAACTTTGTTGGAGGAATATATGACCATCGAGCATCAACAATTACTAAAACTTTACCCAACAACTAAATTCTTTGGTCTGAAAAGTGCAAGCACTCTAGAACTCACCCTCTATTTTGTAAATGTCTTCCAAATACCGTTGATGCTGTGAGACAATAGAGAAACCATGGAAATCCACCTTGGAAGTACCAAAAGAAATATTAGATCTAAAAGTGTGATATGAAGTTAACCTAATGGTACTTGGTCCAAAGGCACCTGTTCTAAAGGAAGTGCTTGCCCCAAAAGCACTACTCCCAAAAGCAGATCTCGCAACAAAGTTTGCTTCTCTATAAGTTGTTGCATTAACAGGAACTGTGCTAAAAGTACTAGGACCTAGGACGGAATCTATAACTCCTAGTGCTGGGGAGGAAGAAACAAGAGGAACAACTAGAGCAATATTAGAAACCGCAACATCACTGATGTCATTCTAAGTAGTATCCCTGTTATGTTGCCTCTCCTGACTCTGAACATTCTCTATGTTTGGTGGAGAAAAGAGAGCATCAATTTTAGCAACATCAGAAGCACAATTCCTTGATCTAAAAGCAGCAACACCAATCTCTGGCTCATAATGATTTGATGCATCATCATCATCATCATCATCGTTACTATCAGTATCAGAAATAGCTTGCTCCTTTACCTCTTCCGCTTGAGGATCATTAGCTTCAAAGGTACTTGATACATCCTGCAAGAAACACAAGTAGAAAAGTGGTGAAGTGAAAGGTGAAGACTAAGTATGTAAAAAAGAAAAAACCTAACGAAAACTTCTTGAGATGCCTAAGATGAAACACGACTCTTTTTTCATCGATGAAGGTTTGGAACATCACCCTCTTCTTCATCATCAACATCTATAGCCGCGGAAGTCTTCCACCTTGGTTTATCGGGCATACGCAGAAATATATCGCTAGTGGTAACATTGGGGGGCTTAAGTTCAGCTCTAAGGTTGGCTAAGGGCCTCACAAAAACCTTCCACTCATCAAGGAATACACCCCAATATGCCCGCCAGCCAGATGAACACATGCCAATCATTGGATAAGAATTCCATCATAATAAGTGTAATATATCTCAAGCAAAAAAAAAAATTAGTCTCCTAATAATAAAATTAAACACTCACACAAACTAAAATAAATCTAAAGACACACCCCCAAACTTAAAACAAACATTGTCCTCAATGTTTAGAATTAAAAAGAGTAAGAACAAGGAAACTCCCCTATCGATGAAAGCAACGTAGGAGAAGCTTTAGTTTTCCTCTTAGACCTTATCATACTTGTCCAAGTTGGGTAAGTAGTCACTATCAAAGAAAACAAAGTAAAAATAAATTAATAATAATAAAAATACTCTAAAGATTAAAAGAAAAAAATAAAAAGTTTAGAACTTGGGTTGCCTCCCAAGAAACGCTTGATTTATAGGCATCGGCTTGACTATCTCATGCCCATTAGTCGGCATCCTTCCACTTGAACCATTGCCCCCTCTTGTTCTTTGCTTTATGAGGCCTCGCATTCACAAAATTGTGGCTTCCATACATCTTGGAAGCAGAATGTTAAATTGCTTCAGGTGGTGTAGTGGTACAATTTTCATTGAATGCTTCTTTGGAGTCCATGTTCACCACTTTGACTGCAAAACATTTATCAAATTCGTTAGAAAACTTCATAGCCTTAAAAACTTTAAAAGTTATGTTGGTCTAGAACTCTCATGGTAAGTTCTCATTTTTACACATCAATGAGAGTTCTACCGGTGGCTAAGAATGGTCTCCCAAGAATTATGGGTATTTCACTATCCTCCTCCATGTCAAGCACAATAAAATCAGCAGGAAAGAAAAATTTGTCAACCTTGACTAGCATATCTTCAACCATGCCTCTTGGATGTTTGATGGATCTATTGGCAAGTTGCAACATCATTGTAGTGGGCTTTATAAACCCCAAACCAAACTTGCGATATATAGATAGAGGCATTAAATTGATACTCACCCCCAAATCACATAAAGCTTTACCAAAAAATTTATCACCAATGGCACATGGAATGGCAAAGCTTCCTGGATCTTTGAGTTTGGGTGGGAGTTTCTTTTGAAGAATAGCACTGCACTCTTTAGTAAGTGCAACTATCTCAATCTCATCCAATTTCCTATTCTTAGATAATATTTCTGTCATAAACTTGACATACTTAGGCATTTGTTCTAAAGCTTTAGCAAAAGGTATATTAATATGGAGCTTTTTAAATACCTCAAGAAACTGTTTGTCAAGCTTATTCTTTTGAAGGCGCTGAGGAAAGGGTGGTGGTGTATAGGCTGGAGGCTTCTTCTCTTCTTCTTGAGCCTTCTCAATTTCTTTTTCCCCCAAAATTTCCACTTCAAGAGGCTTGGGTGGCAATTTTGGCACTTTTTTTTTGAAGACGTTGAGGAAAAAGTGGTGGTGGGTAACCTCGAGGTGTCTTCTCTTGAATTTTCTCATTATGCTTCTGGCTACCCACTTCTACTTCTTTCCCACTCCTTAATGTAATGGCATTGCATTGCTCTTTCTCATCTCCCCTAGGATTGGTTTCAGTATCACTTGGAAAAGATCCCCTAGAATGATTGTTAAGTGCATTAGCAAGCTGGCCCACTTGTGTCTCAAGATTTCGAAGTGTCGCTACATGAGTCTGATTTGTCGCTTCTTGACTAGCCATGAACTTTGTAAACACATCTTCCAATGATGTCTTCTTTTCTTGGATAGGATCCCTGGCTTGTGTTTGAAAACCAGGAGGGACTACTTGCTTAGCTTGTGATGATGGCCCTTGATTGTTCCAAGAAAATTTTTGCTGATTTCTCCAACCTGGATTATAGTTGTTTGGATATGGGTTGTTCTGCTGCCTATTATAGTTTCCCACATATTGAGCAGATTCAGCCTTGGTTGGGCATCTATCACTGTTGTGTCCTTCCCCACAATATTAACATGTTACAGATGGGCTTTGGACTAAATGCACACTCATAGTGTCAAATTTCTTGGACAAAGCAGCCATCTGCGCTGATAAAGCACTGATCTCATCCAACTGATAAACACCAGTAGCTTTCTTTGGCAAAATTCGCTCAGTGGACCATTGATAATTATTGGATGCCATCACCTCAATTAAATCATAAGCCTCATTAATTTCTTTCTCCATGAGTGATCCACCTCCTGCAGCATCTATATAACTTCTAGTATGACCTATTAACCTATTGTAGAAGGTGTTTACCTGAAGCCAGTCAGGTATCCCATGATAAGGACATCGTCGAAGTAGATCTTTGTACCTTTCCCAAGCTTCATATAATGATTCTGAGTCATACTGCATAAAAGATGTGATATCATTCCGCATCTTAGCTATCTTGGTAGGAGGAAAATATTTGGCCAGAAATTTCTAGGCTAGATCAGCCCAAGTAGTAATGGAGCCATCAGGAAGAGAGTTCCATCAACTCTTGGCCTTATCTCGAAGTGAGAAAGGAAAGAGTTTCAATCTAATCGCATCATCAGTAACACCATTTTGTTTGAAAAGATCACAAACCTCCATTCTTAAAAACATGATGCACCCAAAAGAGTGTATCTTTATTTAACCTTGCACTAAAAAGATCAATTGTAAGTATAGTAGTTAGCAAGGGTCGAGTCCTTAGGGATTGGGTTTTAGTTTATAAATTATTAGTTTATGACTTAGATTCAAAGAAAACAAAGTAAAGGGGATTTTGTTGAAAGAGTTTAAAAGTGAATAAAACAAGAAAAGTAGAAAACAAGTAATTAAGAAACAATCAAATATGAGAAATATGGTTAAGGTTTCATTCTCCACCACTAGACAATATTATGAATCAAATTCAGGACTATTAACATCAATTAGCTATCAAAGTTAACAACCTAGATAACAACATCCCGTGTTACCCCAATCCTTCCTTAGTTCGTCGTTAAGCAGGACGAACGCCACTACTTAATCTCTAACTATAAACAACCTAGGATAAACATCTCTAAATTTAATTTGACAGTAGCTTTATGATGAGAAAGATAGGTTGATCTAAGCAACAAAAGCATGAACATAAATTTTTTAACTTAGGTTATGTTCCACTTTGCAATTAGCGAAAACTTTAACATAATCATTAATCACAAATTACCACTTATGAATAGGAAATCAAGACAATTACACGGATCAAGACTCCTAAACTAGCATTAGATAATTATCAAGATCTATCTAGTATGCATCCTAAACAAATCAAGATAAAAATCATAAACAATTCTTATGGAAGAACACAAGCAACTTTGATAGAAAACTAATAATTGATAGAATATGAAAATTAATTACAAAACATGTCTAGGGCTTTGAAATCACCCTTAACCAAAAAGAAGTTTAGTCTAGCATAGGCATAGATAATATATACATAAAACTAAAAAGAAAATAAAAGAATGGAGAAGAAGAATAATAATGATAATCTTTGGGTGTTTATTTGTTTTTAGTTTTATTATGTTTTGTGTGTCTTATGCTTTATTTTCAGTTATTTTACATAGTTATGTTTAGGAGTCATAAAAAAAATATTTAGATATGATGCACTTTGACATGATGAAATCCTTATCCAATGATGAATTTTAGTTATTGATTTATCTTGATTTTTGGGAACAATATAAGCATGAGAAGAATTTGTGTTAAGTTCTTTTGTTAGTTTCATGTTAGGATGTGATTTTCACAAATTGAGCACTTAATCTCTTGCTTAGATTTGCATTGCTTAACTTAAAGACTGATTATGTTGTTGTGAATTGCAATTATGTCTATAACCTAAAATTTGTTTGATTCTCTCTCGAGGTGAAATCCTAGACTACACTAAGTTAAGGAAGTGATTTAGGCCATCTTTGGATCGTTTTGAGCCTTTCGAGCCTACCTTTATACATTAATATCCTCAGTCTACCTCTTTGAGCCTAATTGATATATATCTATTTTCTTTGATTGCCACATCTTTTAGCCTAGCCAAATAAGAAAAACCATAATTAACCCTCACTATATAGGCATGTTATGATATTACAGGAAACAATTATGAGCCATGTTGAATTTGGGTGAATTGGTGGTGAATAAAAAAAAAGTGAATAAATTGGTGAAGCGAAAAGAAAGTGTATTCAAAGAAAGAATGGAGATTGTAATTTGAGGAAAAGATTATGGCTCTCAAAAATCCTGATAAAAATGTAAAGTGTCTATGGGTGAATTTAACCAAAATATATGCTTTATCATACCTTGACCCTAGCCTTACATTACAAGCTTAATAAAGACCTACTTGATCCTTGACAAAGTGTTAGTCTACATTAGTGGAGAGAGAGATGAAAAGCAAACATATGAGAATTTAGTACTATAATTCGTATTTTGCATTGACATAAACATATTTGTATTGCATGCAATGATTTGTCAAGAGATTATTCACACACACTAGAAATCTATTCAAGCATGAAACATATGATTGAATTGAATCATAAAGTTGGATTATGTTTGTGTTTTACTTTGAATTGAGATTTTGAGATAGCTTTGGAGGAAAAATTAAGGAAATCATTAGTTAAGTGCATTCATCTTTAGCTATGCTTTATTTTGTTTTGTTTTGATTAGTTTGTCTTGTTTTGTTTTGCTCGAGGACTAGCAAAATCTTAAGTTTGGAGGTGTGACAACTCTATAAAATAGAGTTATTTAATCCTATTTTGTGCTTTTAAAATAGCCAAGTCCTTGTAGTTTAAACTATTAATTTACTTTTTTTAGTTATTTTTATTTATTTCTTATTTAGTTTTTATTTATTTATTTTATGTTTTATTTTAGTTATTAATTAATGTCTTTTGTAATTTTGTAGAGTCCTAAAACTAGAAGGAAAAGCTCAACTCATATATGAAAAGTCCAAACTGGAGGCAGTTACTTGGCCACTAAGTTTCCCTTCTTCAGGCTTTCAAGGCTCTACAAATAAGAACCCTTAAGCTTTATTTAAAGGCTTCTTAGTCAGTTTTTGTTTTAGTTTTTTAAAAAAAGAGGAGAGCAGCCACCACCATCTTGCAAGAAGCCAAGAACAATTTTGGAGATTAGAAGACTGAAGAATTGACAACCTTTAGTTTTTTCTTCTTCCTTAATCTTCTTTTATTTTCTTGTAATTTTATGTTGGTGAAACTCCTTTGGTTATTGTTTTCAATGTCAAGCATGAACTAAATTTCTTTTTTAGGATTGCAATGGAACTCAACACATAGTTTGGATTATTTTACTCTCTAATTTGATTTAATGATATTTGAGTTGTTTATGTATTCTTGTACTTAATGCTTTTAATTGCTTGATCACCAATTAAACTTATTTGTTAACCTAAATACAACTAGACATAGGGAGTTTACTGTTAGACATGGATTGCATAACACATGTTTCGTATTCATTTATTAGGATGAATTGATCTGCATGTAGGGTAGACATACACTTACGTGTCATGTATAATCACTTTTAGAGTCTAAGCTTAATGAGTTTCTCTTAAATTCAATTATCATAGACATACAGTTAATTGGTTAAGGGAGATATTTTTATAAGACCATCGACAGATGCTTATAAATAGATTAGAACTTTAGATTAACAACACAAGATCATTAATCAAATTAAGAGGTAAAAGACATCCAAACGAAGTGTTGGGGGAAGTTGTAATCCTAGGATTTTCTTCATTGATTTTAATCCAATTTTTATTTGCTTTTCTTTATTTTAGTATTTTCTTTAATTTAGTTTCAATTCACAAATTTTCAATTAACTATTTGGATAAGATTAAGTTATTTTAATTTTAGTATTTAACAAATTTAATATTCAATTCCTCGTGGGTATGACAATTTACTTCCACTTTATTACTTGTTGTTGTCGGATTTACACCACGCAAGTGCACGTATCGTTGACAAGTAATATAATGAAAAGTAGAGTGTTGAACCCATGAGGAATTGTTATTAGTTTTGCTAAGTACTAAAATTAGAATAACTCAATCTTATCTAAACAATTAAATAAAGATGGTAATTAAAAACTAAAATTAAAATAAGCTAATATGAAAGTAAGTAAATTAGAAGATGAATTCAATAATTAATAAAAGACTAGGATTACAACTTCCCTCAACACTTCGCTTGAATCTCTCTCTACCTCTTCACTTGATTAATGATCCTGAGTTGTTAACCTAGAGTTCTATCTTATTTATAAGCATTTGTCGATGGTCTTATAAAAATATCCTTCCTAACCAATTAACTATATGTCTATGATAATTGAATTAAAGAAGAACTCATTAAGCTTAGGCTCTAACAATGGTTACACATGGAAAGTAAGTATATTTCTACCCTACCTGCAGATCAATTCATCCTAATAAATGAATATGAAACACGTGTCATTCAATTCATGTCTAACACTAAACTCCCTATGTCTAGTTGTATTTAGGTTAACAAATCAATCTAATTGGTAGCTAACAATTAGAAGCATTAAGAACAAGATTGAACAAACAACTCAACAACCCATTAAATCAAGCTAGAAAGAGAAAGTAAATTCAAACTATGTGTTGAGTTCAATTGAAATCCTAGTGAAAGAGATTTAGTTCATGATAATTAATGAAAACAAATAATCCAATAGTTTCACCATCATCAACTACACAAGAAAAATAAAAAAGAGAAAAGAAAAAAGAAGAAACTAAGAGTTGTCAATTCTTGAATCTTCAATCTTCAAGCTTCCAATCTTCTTGAGAGAAGTTGATGGTGGCTATCTTCTTGAGAGAGAATTAGGTTTCTAGGTATCCAATCCCCTTTATTTTTGATTTAAAAGAGTCCTATTTAAAGTGTTCAAGGCCTCCTGGAGTCCCAAACTTCATGCCCAAGCAACCAGGTAAAAATCAGGCTTTTTTGCATTTTTTCACGATTTTGGTACTTTTCACGAGTCGGCACCGCGGCCCCAACTTTCTGTCCACTGCCTGCAAGTTCTGTCTCCTTCTCGAACTTTGGAAGATGTTTTTACTAGGTAAATCTTGTCCGATTTTGATGTGCCTTATGCTGTTGGAAAGGTATGGAAGTCAGCTTCAAAAGTTAAGAAGAAAGTTTTCTCATTTGAAGTTTTTAAGACTGAGTTTTTCTTGAAAGAAGCTCCAGAGGTCGAATCTGCCTGCTCATTGGAATGCACCGATTTTTGTCATTGTCCACCTTGAAGCTCCAGATCACCTTGGACCTATAAAAACACATAAATAACAACTAAATAACTTATTTTAAGCATAAAATGGATATTAAAATAAGTATAAAAAATCTAAAACTAATCAAATCCTAATAAAATCCTCAAGAACTTAGCCGATTCAAAAGCATAAAAGGTGACAAAATAACTATATTTCCTAAAGTTATCACTTGTTTGCGATAGCATGCACTTGTGTATTGAAATTTGACAACACATGCAGGCGGGCTGATTGCCTGCATGAAGAAAGCCATGCGCTTTTCGAAGGGCTACTTGCATGCGCCCTGCCCGCAGATGCACAAGCGATCGGTAGGCTTAAAAAAAATCATAATTTCAAAAAAAGAAGACAATTGCATCAAATTTCAAAAATCATAATTTTCCTGCTTGATATTATTTTTATTGTTGCAATGCATGAGAATATTTTTAAAAAATATATATATATCTCGTTGTGCTGATTGTATTTTGTGTAAAAGAAATATATTAAATTCTATTATTGTCTTTTATTTTTAGGACAACCCGAAAGCGAGACACTTCTTGTAAAAAAAAAAAAATTAGATTATACTCTTGTAAATACCTATGTATAAGATCATTCTCACTTTATCATCTTTGCATCAGAGTCATTGCTACTATAGTTCTTATATCCATGCTGTAGACACCTAATTTTGTCCGGACCACTAAACAGGTATGTTTTCTTCCCATATTGATGTTTCCGAGTATAAAAAGACTGTTTTCATCCTGCAGGTGGTACTCCGAGACTTAGTTTAAGAGGGCGAGCACAAAAAGTCAAACTTGAAAAAAGTCAACCCCGAAAAAGTCAACCCAAAAAAAGTCAACCCTAGAAAGTCAACTACTGAAAAAGTCAACCCACTTTCAAAATCAAGATTTTAAGTTCAATTGAAAAATGGAGAAAGAATTTTGATAATCCGAGGTCTACATTGAAAGATATGGAGTTCGGAAGTTGGGATTTGGAGATTCAGTAGAAAAGAAACCCTAATTCGAGAAATTTGGGGAAAAGTGCTTAAACGATCAAACTGGTCGAAATAAGCACTGACTACGGGTAATGGAGAAGTCACTTGCAAGAAAAATCGAAAGAAAAGTCAATCCGGGAGAAAACCGAGAATTAGGATTTTTAGTGGATTTCGGTGAAATCGGGAAGAATCACAGAAATGGCCCGACTTGGTAAGACCAAAGCCCCCAATGGATGAGGAATGATTAAAAAGGATGGCCCAAGGCTCAGATTGAAGAAAATCTGAAAATCGGACTTGTTTTGAGCAAAACCGGGTTTCGGAGGTTAAAGGGCAAAATTGGAAAAATTTGGGAAAAATAGCAAATGGACTCCGAAAATTATGGAAAATTTGTCAATCTCATTCTTAAATCATTTGAAAGAGATTGGCGAAAGAAAATCTTGATTCCGAGTTCGTTTGCAAAATGGCCAAATCCCGGGCCTCCTATGCAGTAATTCAAGCCGATAAATCCCGAAAAAATACCAAATGAGCTCCAAAAATTATGAAAACTTCCAGATCACACTTTTTAATTATTTTGAAGAGATTGGTGAAGAAAAATCTTGATTTGGAGCTCGTTTAAAAAATGGTAAAAAGTAGGGGCATAAAAGGACATTTTGGGAAGAAAAAATCCAAATAAATAGCAAACGGACTCGGATAATTTTGAAAACTTCCAGAACTCAATATTTTATTATTTTGGAAGTATTAAAAAAAGAAAAATTGAATTTGGAGCCCGTTTGATATTTATTTTGCATCCGGGGGGCAAAATGGTCGTTTCACCCAAGCAACCGAAAAGGGCTTCTTTGGGCCTTTAAAAAATCAGAGCTGGGCTGGAAAAGAGAAGTGCTGGCCTGCCCAAGCCCAAAGGAAGGAGGAAGCTTAGGATTTTTTCAATCAAGTGATTAAAAATCAAGAGTTAAGTTAGAGATTTTCATTTTTGAGCCTAAGTCCCAATCCCACATCCCTTTGTAATGTCAAGCCAAGGAGGTGCTCACCTTATAAATAAGGGGTCTTGGCCTTTGGTTGAAATCACCCACTACCCCTTGTGAGATAGTCTATACACTTGTATTAGGATTATCCGGGTGGTGAGTCATAGTGTTTTTGTTGAGAGGGTTTGTAGCTTAATCCGTTCAAAAGCTACTCTGATGGTTTATAGCTTAATCCGTTCAAAAGCTACTCTGAGGGTTTGTAGCTTAATCCGTTCAAAAGCTACTCTGAGGGTTTATAGCTTAATCCGTTCAAAAGCTACTTGTGAGAGGGTTTGTGGCTTAATCCGTTCAAAAGCTACTCTGAGGGTTTATAGCTTAATCCGTTCAAAAGCTACTTGGTGAGTTTTCATTTTAAAATAATGTTTCTTGTTCTTCCTTCATTTCCTTTCTTAAGTATATTTTTCTTACATTTTGTTTTTACAATAAACTCACCATGGCCAAATGGCCTACATTATTTATTTTAAGTTGTTATTTTTGATTCATTTTACCATATTGTTTATGCTATTTTCTTTATTTTTGATGTTTTAAATATTATGTTATTTCATGTTCTTAAGTTATATTTAATTTGGTTGCTTTGTTTGTTGCCATTTATGTCTTAGATATCATGTTTTTACATTTTTAATTTTCTGTTTTCATGTTGTTTAAATTTGAGCATGTTTTAGAGTTAGCATATTAAGTGTTTGTGAAAATGCTTGTGTGATTCTTGGCATGATTCTTGTTTTATATCTTAGTGAGCATGTTTTAGATTTGGTATATTAGGTGTTTGTGAAAATTCTTGTGTGATTTTTGTGTTATGACTTAGTTTTTCATGCTAGCATACCAAGTGTTTGTGAAAATGCCATGCTTGTTGGAGCTTGGGGCCATTTGGCTACTCCATGTGTTTTGCATTGTGTGTTGTATTTTTGTCATGCTAGTTGTTAGGTTTTTGCATTTGCATGATATTTGGTTGGATTTTTGAATTAAACATGCCTTGTGTTTGTGAAAATGCCATGCATGTCTTAGGTCTAGGTTACATTAAATGCCATGCAAATTCATGTTAGGTCTAGGCCATATTATTTATGTCATGCATTTTCCTTACATTTAGGTTTAGATCCATGCATTTCATGCATTATGTTTGCTGCATTGTTTCATGCATTTCATGTTCATGCCACTTGAATAATGACTTGAGCCAATTAATGGTTCAAAGTCATGCTCTCTTGAGCACACTTGTGGAAAATTAAGTTTGTCAAATTGATTATTCTACCTTTGTGATTTTTTTACTTAGCCAATTTTTATCTAACCTTCAAAAAATCCTAGCTACTGCTTTGCAAGTCATTTTATTAGTTTCAAATATTTTTACTTTGGTTTTTAAATGATTTTATCAAAAGCAAAAAATATGTTGGCAAAGCATTTTTTTTCCACCCAAAACTCGTACATCTCCAATTTTTCTGGGAATTCATCTTTGATCAGAAAATTAAGTCGATTTTTTTCCGTGTATTTTTACATGTCCTGAGTCTCCAATAAATTTTTCAGAATTTTTGGAATTTTTAAAAATAGGGTTAAAAATCGTGGATTAAAACTGGACAGTGGAGTCAGAATTGATTTTAAAGAAAAACAAAGCAGTTTTTTCTCCTCCAAAAACTCGTACATCTCTGGTTTTTCTGGGAATTCATCTTTGATCAGAAAATTAAGTCGATTTTTTTCCGTGTATTTTTATATGTCCTGAGTCTCCAATAATTTTTTCAGAATTTTTGGAATTTTTAAAAAGAGGGTAAAAAATCGTGGATTAAAACTGGACAATGGAGTCAGAATTGAATTTAAAGAAGAACCAATTTTCTGTTTTGGTTAATTTATTTAGAGTGGGCTGATTAGGAGGGTTAGCTACTGACTTAGGGTAATTTCTAAGCCTTTTTAAACTCTAAAAATGGTTTTTCAAGTCCCGGGTTAAGGGTAGCCAAGTCCGGATTTATTTTAAACTTAGGAAATTAGAGTCATTTTAAAAATTTTAGCCCAGTTTTTATTTTTAATTCAAGCTTTTCAAAATTGTTTTCAAACAATCACAAAGTATTTTGGTTTTAGAATATTTAATTTGACATATTTTCCTAAGGTAGCCGGATATCTTTTTAGATATACGGATTTCCTTAATTAAAGGAAAAAATACATTTCATGCATTGCATTTTTATATTCATGCATTTTATATAATATGTTATTCTTGCCATAATAATTTCTATGTGTCATGACATTTAGGTTGCATTATATTATTTAGATTTTGCTATGTCATTTTATTTATGTCATGCCTATACATATTCATTTCTTTTAAATATTTTCAAAAAAGATAATGGTTTTCAATAAAAATAAAGATATTCCCGAGTTAAAATAATTCATGAGTTCTCTACCGGGTTTGCTGGAGGGAATATCATCAATTATTATTAATAAAGGAATATATTTCTTTCAAAAAAAAGAGAATGATTCGGAAAGTTTTCCAAAACTAATAAAAATTTCTATATTTTGCCACGTTTGTTGGGGAATATAGGAAAATTTTGAATTTATAAATTCCGGATCATTTTCAATAAAAAATGGAATTACTTTTCTTTAAATTGGGAATTAACTTGAAATACTAAATTTAAAACCAACTTTTCACCGAGACTTGAGATAACACACGATTAATAAGGTACCGATTTATACGGGCGTTGTGGGGGTGCTAATCCTTCCCCACACGTAACCGACTCCCGAACCCGCTTCTTTGATTTCTCTGGTTTAAAATGCAGACTTGAAAATTGGTTTTTAAAATGTTTTAATTAATTTTTAAAATATTTTATAAAACCGGTTTTAATAGGTGGCCGATCACACCTAGCTAAAAAAGATTGGTGGCGACTCCATGTCTTTTCTAAGGTCATTTTCAAAACCTTCATTTCTAGAGGAATTAAGTCGACTTTTCCTCGCTTTTTTTTAAATGTCACGCTTAACGAATAATAAAGTCTTGCGATGAGACTCGTCGTTACGTTATTTTTTAGGTTGCGACACATGCCATGAGTTTAATTTTATTACATTCTCATATTATTCTTCACTCGTTATTTTTATTATATTTCAATGCATGAGAATCTCCTCATTCGAAAAAAAAAAATTCTCATGCAGGGGGCAAAATGTAAATAGTGTTTTTTTATCAATAACATGTCATGCAGGCACAACTTTCATAAGTTGCAGGCCTTAGTAATAATCTCCCTATCAGCAATGCTTCCTGACAGAAGGACTCCTTGGCAGTAATGCTCTATGGCGCAGCGCTCCTTGGCACAACGCTTCTTGACGCAGCGTCCCTAACACAATGCTTCTTGACAGCAGCACTCCCTGGCACAACATTTCTCGATAGCAGGACTCCCTGCAGTAATACCCAACTACGTGAAGACTGTAGAGGTATCCCCGAAAGGTTAGTAGGATTCTTGGGTTTGCTCCACTCTTGGGATGTCCTGGAGAGCATGGCTTGGAGGCTCAGGTATGGAGACTGTTAAAGAATCCGCTTCTTAACCTTTCCCTAGAAAACAAGTGCTTCCCTTTATCATTGAACAGACAGTACACTCCTAAGCATGCTGTCAGTAACCTTTTTTCATTGCATGTGACTAAAACACTTCTCATGATGTAACCTCCTATAACTGACACTTCGCCCACTATCATATATAACTTCTCCATCACCCATGACTGAAACCACTTTCATGTAAAATAACTTCTCACTCTTTTAGTAACTTCTCTTGGTAACTTCCTTAGAAAGGCTATAAATAATGGTCCTAGAGTTTTATTGAGGATCTTTTGGCCATTTGACAAACTTTTTGCCTATTAAGAATTCTCTGCTACATTTTCTCTGTAATTGCTAAAACTATCGTACTTTTCACCATCTTCAGCCACTTATAGCATTCATCAGCACCACCTGTCACTGCAGTTGTTCTTCAGGGTCTGCTCCAATCTTTCTCTCCGCCATTTCCCTACGTCATCTCGTTTTACTGATTTGCAACGTTTCCTCACCCAATCAAAAAATACATAACAAAGAATAACATTTGACTAAATGATAAATGCTTTAATTACACAATAAGAGGTAAGAGATTTAAATCTTGTTAAAATTATTTTAAATAAAACACCAATTTCAAAACAATAAATCCAGTTCAATCAATTAAATTCGGTTCAAAAACTCGACTCAACTGGCAGGTTGATCAATTTGATTACTAGTTGACTTTAGTACTCTAATCAGATTGAATAAGTTATCGGTTCAATTGATTCGATCGATCCAATCTTATTCTAACACTAATGACGTGAGATGTTGTTATATATGTAAGAATAATTATATAATTATCCTTTTAGTCCTAAACGTTTGAAAATTATTATTTTAATTCTAAATGTTATCAAAGGATTATACTGTTAGTTTTAATGTTAATTACAAAACAGATTTCCTAACTGAATGCACACGCGAAAGCAAACGATGACAAGGAGGCATTACTTTATTTTTCTTGCCTTTACTCTGTTTTTTGTCTTTTGCTAAACATCATACTTTGGCTTCCAAATCTTTCAATTTAGGTTCAATTCAACTACTATCATCATTAAGGTCTATTGTATTTACATTCATATTTTTAGTCTTTCTTTGCAAAAATTTATTATTTTCATCTTAATTTTTCTTGCATACTCAAACACTACATTGTAAAGTATCAACCCATTTGAAGGACTTGTTTTTTTTTTTCTTCTTGTTGCTATACCTATTACACCCAAAGAATCTACTCCCAGTAGTTTTGCAAGTGAAAGTTGTCTTAATGAGTGATTTCAAATTATAATGGAAAATTGGCTAACCTCTTTCATTAAATGGGTATGAAATTTTGTTAAAGGATTTGAAGATTGATGTTAACAACAATACAAGAATGAAAATGTTTTTTTTTTTTTTTTTTTTTTGTGTTTGGTTCTATCTATCTCTCTTTCTTTTTTCTTTTTATCTTTCTCTAACTTTAGAAATAAAAAATATACATTTTTTATTTTCTCCTTTAGTTTACTAATTTAGACTTTCAAGTAAAATTCTAACTTAAGCAGGTGGCATGCCATGTAATGCCATCTAATTATCATTATTTTCCGTGTGCATTACGGTTAGCAAATTTGTTTGATAATTAATGTTAGAGGTATCAGTATCATCTAATAACGTTTAGGATTGAAATAATAATTTTCAAACATTTAGAACTGAAAATTAAAAACACGTAAATGTTTAGGATTAAAGTGTAATTATCTTATATATATAATATGACATGCAACGCCACATGGTCACTGTTATTTATACTTAACGCTAGTGTTAGTTTTGAATTGATCTTAATTTTGAAATTTAAAAAAAAAACTTAAACTTAAAATAGCTTGTTAAAATGTTTTTGAAAAACAAATTACTATTTTCCCTTGAAAATTATTTTGAAAAATACTAAAATATTTTAAACTTGATTTTTGTCTAAAAAAAATATATCCTATTAAATGAACATTGTTGAAATTATTTTTGAAACAAATCAACCCTTTTTCAAAAGTAAAAAAAAAACCAATTTTTGAAGAAAGTATCGAGCACTGTCCCTAAAAATCGATCCCTCCATGTGTTTTTGGCAAGGATCGACCCCCCATTTTTGAAGGGATCAATACCTTATAAACAAAAGCAAAATAAAATTTCTGGCCTATTAGAAGTTGAATCGCTTACATGAAAGGATTGACCCCTAAGGTATTCCAAGATCACCGTGGTGATTTAATTATCATGGTGATAAGACTATTAAAATGATTTGATCATTAGTGATTTTATATTACCATGTTTGGTATAACATTATAAATACTAGTGATATTAAACTATAATGTTTGGTATTACAAGAAAAAAAAAAAAAAAGATCATCAAGTACAAAATATCCAAAATAATCTTTCCAAAAAAGAAAAAAAAATATTCGTTTTTGTTTTTCTTATATGGACATTTTTTTCATTTATATTTTTTTTAATGTTTAGATTTTAGCTTTTCAAAAAATATTTATGGATAAAAATACACAAAACTTATATGATAATAAGGATAGAATACAAAAAATATTAGGCAACAAAGCTACTGCTATCATAATCTTAAAACACAAAAGTCATAAATTTTTGGCCAAGTTTAGATGTCAACGCTAAAGATTAGCTAGTAGTTTTTCACACGTGTTTTTTCCGCTATTATCAGGGTAAATTAGTAATAAAATAACACAGAAAATTACTTTCTCATGGTGATAAAACTTTCTCATCCTTTTGGATGAAAATTATATCACTTCTTAAGACAGTGATCTTATCACCATAGTGATTTAAGATTACTGTCACGTAGGATTTTTAAATTACTAACAAAATAGGTGATATAATTACTGAATGCAGATCACTCTCGTTTTTGGGATAATTACCTCGTACCAAACACCCCCTAAGTGCTTTAACGGTTAAAGTTTTGAATTTTGAACAGTAATTGATTGATCCTCGGCGGACAGGCAAATTTTAAAGTTCAGATTTTTGAAGTTTAAATGGTTAATTTCATCCTCAAATCAATTGCAACGGTCATAATTCATACTCACACATTTTCTACTCTTAGAACCACCAAATTTTTTTTTTTTTTTTTTTGTGTACGTCAATGATGTGAATTATCTAAAAGAATTGAACATACAAGCAAATACAGTGGCAAGAGAAGCAAATGAAAAAATTAACGACCCCGAATGAACGCATGCTCAAAGGGCAACAAATCACTCCATGAGTTGTGCCATGAAGTTTAGCAGGTTGATGGGAACCCAACGCATGATGCACCATTGCAGAAATAATATCATCCAAGTCATTTCCAGGCTCCAGCTGTTACTCTTTGCCACTTTAGCCTCTTGTTTGCCGAGGTATTGTATGACTTGCAATTTTCATCTTCTCTCTAGTTTTCAAGAGTTTTATTGTGCTTAAGCTTTCCTTTCATTTTACCCTTATATTAGTCTCTTCAAATCTTGTACTTAAAGTCTGCAAGCACGCTCTTATTAGAGGATTTCTTTAATTTGCAAGCAAGCATTTGTTTCTTAAAGGGGATTATCTTGACTGACTTGTAATTAAGAATTTGGATACAATTTTTAATGGGATTAAATGTTTCTATATAAGCCTTACAAAATAGGGAGGGATTGTAAGGTTAAAGCATAGCCTCAAAGGTAGATTGTAAAGATCTTTCATTAGTAAATTTGGGAAGCACCTTGGTAAAAAAGTGTCAAGAAGAGAGGATGTAAGCGTCAAGTGGAAGGGTTGAACTTTTATACATTGATTGTTTGCATTTTCTTCTCTTATCTTTACATTATTTACTTATATTATTCATTTAGTTCATCATTTAATTAATTTCTTATTTTTCATACTTAGATTTAGAGGTTGCAAAATGAATTTGAACTCAAAAACTCGTTAAAAAAATTTGAACCTGCCAAACTCGATTTGACTAAGAATGCCAAAGACCCGAACCCGAGAAAACCCAAACCCGAAATAGCTCGAGCCTGAAATGACCCGAGCTTGAAACGACCGAACCCAAAATTATTCGAACTCGAAATGACCCGAACCCGAAACGATTCGAACTCAAGATTGATCCAATCATAAACATTTAATAGCCGAAATTTAATACTAAAAACAAGAATGATCGAATTGTAATTAAATATTTTTTTTATAAAATAAAAGTTTTAATTCTCAGTTTTATTCTAATATCTTTTTCTTTTTACTTTTTTAATCAAAATTTAAAATTTAATATATATAAGGTAAAATAATAAATTTGTCAAAAAGTTAATTGAACTTTGTACTTATAACTTGTAAGGATATTTAAACTATATGAGTATAAAATAATTTGAATTGTATAAATAAATCACTAAAATCACTTCAAAAATTTTAAAAGGCGTAAATTTATGTCAAGATAAATATTAAATAAGATGAAAATGGAAGTAAACAATCAAATGAATGGCTGCCATCAGTCGTGACAAAATTGAAATTGACTTCATTCTACTAATTTAGATAGAATTATCTAATGTGGACAGTCAACAAAAACCATAATTTTATCTCACATGTCATGAAAATATCAACTAATCTATTTAGCATGTTAAAAGGTTTAGCAAGAGATCAGGAAAATATCAATAATTTTTCTATAATTTTACAATGATACTTTCTAATACGTTTAATCTCAAATCAAAGATAAACTTTCTATCAAAACAAAGTTCAATCAGTTGATTTTGGTAAAATTATTATATTTTAGATTTATCTTGTCCAGCATATGATTCTAAGATGAATTAAATATTTATAAATTTTAATACATAATAAATCATTAAATCTCTATCTCTACTTTATGTTCCATTTTATCCAAAAGTAAATAAACATACAGATCCAAAACAAGATAAAATGCAACTTGTTTGCGTCTAAAAATTCAAATCAAAAGGAAAAATATGAATTTTCCTTTTGTAACATAAAATAAAAAATGACGACCTATCGAACTCGAACTCGAACTCGAGGTAGCTCAAAACCAAAAGGGCCTAAATCGAAAATGACCTGATTTTAAAATGGTCCGAATCCGAAAAAATTCGAATATGATATGATCCAAATTCGGAATGATCCAAACCATCCAAACTCAATATGATCTGAATCCGAAATAACCTTATCTCAACCCGATGAACTCGTCCAATTGTCACCTCTACTTAAATTGCAACTTTAATTTTGAAATTTTTTAAAAATCAATTCATCCATCTTGATTTAATCCATATATTTGAACTAACAGTTAGGACTATCGGTATAAACATTTGATAAATTTTAGAATTTAAATAAAATTTTCAAACGTATAAAACTGAAATTGAAAAACATGTAAACATTTAAGACTAAAAATGTAATTATCCCTATAACTAACTGCATCTTGATTCTTAAGCAATCAGCCAAACACTACACTTTCATTACTTGATGCATAGAATCTTTTCAAATGAGATACTTTCATAAATTCTTACGATATTTTCAATGGTATAAGGTCCCACATTAAGGCACTACTTCATTGGCTTTTTTGTAGCATATTTTATTTATTTCATCAAAATAATTTAAATCTGATTTTTTTTGAAATTTTTTTGGGAAAAGGTCCAAATTTATTTTTTATTTAGGATGATGATCAAATTTATTACTCATTTTTAAAGAGGTGTAATTTTTACCATCACACTATTTAATTTGGTTCAAAAATAATTAAAAGTTATTTTTTTATATGTTTTCACTAAATATTCTTTCACTATTATTTTTTAATTAAATATGTTCATGAACATGAAAGAACCAAGTCAGACTCGATTGACATCTCTAAAATTTCAATTGAAGCTGGATCAATCCATTTTATTTAGGTTATTATTACAAAATTAATACTATTTTACTTTATAATTCAAATATATATTACTAAGATTAGCTCTAGCCAAAAAAAAAATCATGTTCGAGACCCAAAACAATTTGAGCAAAGGCTATGAACTTGACAAATAGATTGGCTTGTAAACACTTTTAATTTTTTACAATTTTTGAACCAGATTAAAAAAATATAAATATAAATATAAAATTACACTACTTAAAAGATGAGTAGTGAATTGGAGGCTTTTTTATTTGAATATAGTTTTTTTTTTTTTAATTATTGATTTTTTTATTTATTTATCAAAATATTTCATTTTTAGTACGGATGAAATAACAAAAATTTTATAAGGAAAGTCACTATCTCAGATGGCGATTTTCCTTGTAGATTAAAAAAAAAATTGAATTTTACATGGAAAAGTCGCCACCCAAGATGGTGACTTCTCTATATTAATTTTTAGCTTTAATTTTTTACAATTTTTGAACAAGATTAAAAAATATAAATATAAAATTACACTCCTTAAAAGATGAGTAGTGAATTGGAGGCTTTTTTATTTGAATATAGTTTTTTTTTTTTTTAATTATTGATTTTTTTTATTTATTTATCAAAATACTTCGTTTTTAGTACGGATGAAATAACAAAAATTTTACAAGGGAAGTCACCAACTCAGATGGCGATTTTCCTTGTAGATTTAAAAAAAAAAAAAATTGAATTATACATGAAAAAGTCACCACCCAAGATGATGACTTCTCCACATTAATTTTTAGTTTTTAATTTTTTTAATGTTGGGAAGTTACCGCCACCCCAAATGGCGACTTCCCAACATATAAATATAATTTTTATATATAATATATATTTTAAATATTAAATAATAAATTTATAATTTATAATTTTAAAAAATAAAAATTTAATAAATTTTAAATAAAAAATTAAAAAAATAACAATTTACAAAAATTTTAAAAAATATAGATGATTTATCGTAATATCAATTGGATTCTTTCAATTCGTATTCGTAATGAAATGGACTTTTGGGAGAAAAATCAACCAAAACGTTGTGTATTATGTAGAAATAAAGGTCATAGCCGTCGAAAATATCCTTATCAATTTGATACATCGGGAGAAAGTTCGCATCAATAATAATACCGTTATACATACAGTTATTGTACACATACCGTTAAAATATATATAAATTATATACATACAGTTAAAAAAATATAAAAATTGTATACACAAATTTTATATGATTTTTAAAATTGTTATTTTTTTATTTTTTATTTAAAATTTATTAAATATATATATTTTTAAATTATAAATTATATAACTTTTATTTTAATTTTATTATTTATTATTTAAAATATATTATATATATAAATTATATATATATATATGTTAGGAAGTCGCCACCCCAAGTGGCGACTTCCCAACATTAAAAAAATAATTAAAAAAAATTAATATGGAGAAGTCGTCATCTAGGGTGGCGACTTCTCCATGTATAATTAATTTTTTTTTTTTTAAATATATAAGGAAAGTCGTCATTTTTCTTGTATAATTTTTGTTATTTCATTCGTACTGAAAACGGAATATTTTTGTAAATAAAAAAATCAATAATTTAAAAATTAAAAAAGAAAAAATCTATATTTAAATAAATTTCCCGTGAATTGGATCCATTATCTTAAATAGAGTGGCAAATTTGAATTTTATCTAAATATTACAGTATATAATTATAGATTGAATCTTGATGTTTTCAGCTTTTGTACTTTTCTTTCTCTTTCATGGTGAGCTAGCTTCAAAACTCCAACCACAGAATGCATTGTTTCTCATTGAAAAAAATAGGCCCAGAAAGTCTAAGTCAAATCTCTTTTTGGATTTGTCCAATTTGACGTCATGGCTCACATAAGCTAATTAACCACAAATATATATGTTTTAGGATAATTATCTTGGACAATAATGAATTTTTTTAATTTTATAAGTAAATTATTATATATTTTTGAATTATATTTAAAAAATTTTAAAAAAAATAAATAAAATATGTGATAGTTTTTTAATTTCGTTTGTAGAATTAAAAAATTTCACCGTCGGTGTATAAGACAATAATTCTATATTTTAACCTTTTTCTTGATCTTTCAAATTCAACCAATTAGAGCATTTTTTTCCCATAATTATGTTGTAAGAAAATGTAAATAAATAATTTTGACCACCTAGAAATTTAATGTGGGACTTAATGTCTTGGATATCCTCGTAAATGGACAGACTCCATGTTTGAAAACTTGACTGGCATAAGGTTGAAGTACATCTTATAAAAGGGTAATAATATTCAAATAAGGAATTAAAGCTATATATAAATTTTTATTTTATTATAATGAAAATCTTAGTGTTTCAAAATATTTTATACTCTATTAAAACTTTTTGGTTGAATGATGTAATTTATAAATTATACTTACTAAATATATTTGGATGAATTTAATGACAAATACCGCTTTTATTAATTCCATAAATTAGACTTTATTGACTTTTTTTAAAATTTAGTGAATATAATTACAATAAAATAAAAATTTTAAATTTTTATAAAATAAAATACCGAGAGATTGGTTTTATCTCTTTTTTTTTTGTAATGTTTGAAGACTTATATTTAGATGTTATCTGTATAAAAAAGCTTTAGGAAAGAAAATTGTTGTTCAAAGTTTACATCTTAGAAATAATTTTCAATATTTGAATCAATCAATAAAGTTGAACACAACAGTAGGGAAAAGAAAATAAGAAGATAAAGCAGAAAACATTAAATTTGCTTTTACTATATATATAAAAATATATTTGGTTTTTGTTTTAGTACATTTAAAGTACTGTTTGTGGCAGCATCTGGAAAATGAAAATTATTGTAGACAACTCATCTTTTAAAAAAAAAAATCTAGCTAACTTTTACTGCTTTTTTTTTTAAAGAAAGAATCTAGCTAACTTTTACTCTCTTTTTTTTTCTTCCCCCAATTAATCACGCATTTAATAAAAAAAATGCATTTGAAATTTAAAGTTTGTAACATAAATATAGGCCAATATCCTCTCATTTTTCTTCTCTAGTTATTTTTTTTTTTTCTTACCAAAAAAAAAAAATACAATTTTATCAATTTTTCTAATATTTGATTAGAAAATGACATGTTTATATATATATATATATATATATATATATATATATATATATATATATATAGTAAGAAGACTTTTAGATAAAAAAATTAAATACTTTTGCAATTCAAATCTCTCGATATATAGTTAGGACATATAGATTTCGTATGAGAACTTAAATTTTAAAAAATGAATTTAGATTTTAAAAATAGTGTAAATTATATAAAAAAAAACATATGTAAATGTAACATTCATGATTATTTTTTAAATTCATAAATTTGTTGGATGCATATTTATTGTTAAATTTGAAATACCTATAGCTATTTTTGAATTTAAAATTTATGTTTTTATACAATTCAAATATATAATCATATTGAATTTTAACTAATTTATACATAAAGTATGCATTTTATTCTCACAATTTATATAACAAATGAAATTAAAATCCAAAATTTTAAATTCATGTTTCCAAACAATTTGAATTAAGTAGAATTGATTTGAATCGATTTTTTTTTTTTAGATTTTTTTTTTTCAGCCCTACTCAAATATCTCGATATATACTTGGAACATATAAAGTATTTGTTTGAATTCAAGAGCTAGCCAATTATCTTCCATTTTTCATTCCAAATGTCATTATCTGAACTATTACCATTAGAAAAGTATACAAATTCCACCATATAATGGTCGTATAAAATATCACCCCACCTACAACATTTTATAATATTGATCACCTTGTTTCTTTTTTCACTTTAATAAAAAAAGAGGTTCTCTCAAACGATTGGGAGCCTAAAAAGAAAAAGGAAACAAACAAATGGTGAAGAGTGTGTTTAGGTCCAAGTATGTGTCATGTCTGGTTTCTTCTATAATTCTGAATCTGTTGTTTATTATCAATATTTATGTGGGTGGTCTATGGAACCTGAGTTGGAGCTTAAGAGCTGCAGCTGAAGCTGAAGCTGTGGCAGCTATATCCTGTTCAGGCCATGGAAGAGCTTACTTGGATGGCTTAGTTGCTGATGGAAATGGACCAGTTTGTGAATGCAACACATGCTATGCAGGCCCTGATTGCTCTCAGTTTATACCTGACTGCACAGCAAATGCCGATAGGTACCCCTCTGCAACACATGATATGATCAGAAAGTTTTTCCTGCTTTGTCAGTCAAGTTTAATCTTTTATGATTCATATTTGATTCCTAGATGACAAGTTTTAGTTATTGCTCTCTTGCTTATCTGAAAACTTAGAAGAATAATTAATTAATAGTTTTGATTGTTTTGATTCGAGTGTTCAATAGTTTTGGTTTTATATATTCTTGTTGATGTCCAAAATTGATCGTAATGGTTTGACGAAGAAACCTGCAAAATAAAGATGGTCAACTCCGACACGCGCTTCAACGCTCAAATCAGTTATTATCGAGTAAGTCTAGAGAGGCAAAGTAAATGAAGAGTATATAGATAAAGAGTGTCCCTTTCTTACCTCCTCACCTTATATATATATAAAGCCTATAAGTAGTTTAATTACTCAAATACTCTTAGGGTCTTTATGGGTATAACAATTCTGATCATGTCTAACAGAAAGTGACCAACTTTAATCCTGCCACTTTCCTTTGATTCAAATCTTCTGTTTTCATTCTTCAGCCTCCCATCCTATATTTACAAGGTAGGATCAAATTTCAGACCATAGAAATGAAGTCTTAAGCTCTAAACTACTGGGATGATACCTACGGGAACAAAAAAAGAAAGAAAGAAGTAACTAAGTTGGGTCTGTGGGGATGGATTGCTGTCTATGATGAATTCGCCATATTTGCCCAAATAGTGAGTCAGTGTATGATAAAGTTAAATGGAACTTCCCTGTCTGTCTCCACCACATATATAATATACGGTAGATTTATTGAGAAGATATTCAACAACTAATCATAACACTCTGTAAATATGATTATTTAGGTTTCCATCTCATTAATTAAAGGATAAAGACTGTTAAAAGTGGGGGATTCAGTCATTAGAAATCACTAGAATTTAACTCAGCAGTGGGAATCTCTTTTCTTTGTTTTTAAGTTTACATCCACTTTGGATCCACTCCAAACAAAGTGGATTCTATAATCTATTCCCTGGCCTCAAAAAACACTTTTCATTTTTCCTTTTTGAATTTGGGAAAATTCATTATCATTCAGAAGTAACATCGTGGCAGGAAATTGTTCTCTAGCTGATCATCACATTGAGTGAATTAATCAATGTTAGTCTTGCTGATGGTGTTTTAGGATGGTGAGTGGCTTCTTGATAGAAAGAGGGTTAGAAAGCTGTAGAGTAGGATCTGAAATGGAGACAAAAGTTAGAAGGGCGTCGGAGTTAAGATTTCGGGGCATGCTTTCATGCTTAAGTCAGCAAAGGTTCTAAGGAAAATAGAGTAGAGAGCAAAATAGAAAGGAAGAAGATGAGCAAAGCAGAACGTAAAGATTTTTTTGGCTTACCTCACACCTTTTATACTTGGTGTTATGGAGAATCTAAGGCTGCCCACCTGGTCTGCCCATCTGCCAACTATGATAATTGCTTGCCCGCATGTCTCTTGTGTGATCAGGTTATTTAGGGACAAGTGTTATTCCCTTTGGAGGTATAGCTAGTGGTCCCAGGCTAATGAGCCTGATTTTGTGTTGGACCTTAGCCCTATGCAATGTAGGTATAACAATTGCCTCCCCTGAGAGTGGTTATAAAGTGATCAGGCTCAGGTCTACCAATAGTCTCTTCTGCTATGTTGTTTTTACGTGGTTGACTAGGAGCACACCTATACAGTAGCTTATCTTTTCTGTATAGTCATTGTGATTGTAATAGTAGAAAAAAAATTCTGGTCGAGCTTAAAGGAAATAACAGCTACCCGACTTCTTCAAAACAAACAGACTCTTCAAAACACTTATACTAAGAGTCCACTCCTGGATAGACTATAAAGTAGGTCACTAGCATTGCCCAAGCATTGGATAGTAACTGACTAGGGGCCACATTATACCTTTCCAGCACTCGACAGAAAAAGGAGTTGAGTGGAAGAGAAAAGCCAGACTTCCAAATAGACAGGTAGAAGGCCACCTTATTCCCATTGCCAGTAATCTTGCTGACCTTACGATGTGGCTTGGGGATCCTTATCTTGAACCTATCAGTATCGAAGTCAAAACCCCTACTCTCTAACACCTTGTTGATCTCCCTCATTCTGATCTTACACTCGTAGGACTTAACCTCAGCAATGTCCACCATACTTTCCTTCTGACCAGGATCACTACCCTTTACTCGACTGTTTTCAATGTTTGCTTCACCAGCTTCATCCTTAGCCTGGTTACTCTTACTAGCAGATCTGTGTTCAGCAACAACATCTTCTACTCCACCAGTTGGGACTGCCCCACTCGAGTTAGCCTTTTTTTGGCCTTCAGTAGCCTCAGTGCTCACCCCAGCCTTACTAGAGGATTTACCCTTTCTAGCCATTCTTTTAAAACCCATAAATAAACACAAGTACCAAACATGAAAGAAACAACCAAACAACAACACAAAACCCCCAAAAAAAAAAAAAAAACAGCGATTCAAAAACCCAAAAACTCATAAAACACAACTCAGAGGGTATTGATTCTTACCCAAATATTTAAAAAAATCTTCAAAGCAGAAAAATAAAGCTTTTCACACTGACGAACCGAGCAAAATTTGAGAAAAATCAACAGAAATCACCAGAAAAGATCAAGTTCAAGTAACTGAAGTCTGAGGGAAACTGGAAACTAAAAGAGGAGAAGAAGAGAGACTTAGAAAATTTTCAAAAATTGATCTGGATAAAAGAGAAGAAGGAACGATTCATAGTACCTTTTATAGCAAAGGTCTTGGAAGAGAGAGAAACCACCACCGAATACTCTTGAGAAACGATGCAATTAAGTCAATTTAAAGAGGAGCATTGAGTCCATTGGCAACACGGTTCTCCATATACACGTGGCAACCAAGCAGCACACCCTCAAACAGCTATTCCCCACGCACCGCGTGTACTTAGCTCCAAACCCCCTTCAACGCGCTCACGCGCTAAACCAAAGGACACAAGAAACATGAAGCGCCAGACTTCAAAATCCAAAATTCCAGCAGTATTTGAAGTCGACCAGAAAATACTTTCTCAAAAGCAATACAAGATATGTTTGAGGTAGACCAGAATTTTTTTCCTACTATTACAGTCACAGTGACTATACAGCAAAGATAAGCTATTGTACAAGCATTCTCCTAGTCAACCATATAAAAACAATAGAGTAGAAGAGACTATTGGTAGACTTGAGCCTGATCACTTTATAACCACCCTCAGGCTTGGGAGGGAAATTGTTATACACATATTGCATAGGGCTAAGGCTAACACCAAATCAAGGTCAAAAGACCCATTAGCCTAGGGCCACCAGCAATACCCTCCAAAGGGATGACACCTGTCCCTAAAAAACTTTGTCACACAAGATACATGTGGGCACAGTTATCATAGCTAGCAGACGGGCAGACCAGGCAGACAGTCCTAGATTCTCCATGACCCCAAGTATAAAAGGTGTGAGGTAAGCCAAAAAACCTTTTATGTTCTGTTTTGCTCATCTTCTTCCTTGCTATTTTGGTCTCTTCTCTCTTCTCCTTAGAACCTTTGCTGACTTAAGCATCGGAACGCGCCCCGGAGTCCTAACTCCGACGCCCTTTTTACCTCTGTCTCTATTTTAAGTCCTACTCTACAACCTTCTAGTCCTCCCATCAGAAAGTCACTCACCAGCCTAAAACACCATCAACTGGCAATATTTATGATAATAGTTGTGGTTATAAAATATACTTTTCTTAAGAGATTTAAGGTCGCATTTTGATGAAGAACATCATTTTGATGCAGATTGTGCCTGCATACTATACTGCAGGGGCAAGTTGTATAAGGATTCACATATCAAACAAAACTTTGTAGGCAAGGCATTTGCCTGAATGCGGATTGTGCCTGCATACTATATACTGCAAGGGCAAGTTGTATAAGGATTCACATATCAAACAAAACTTTGTAGGCAAGGCTTTTGCCGGAATGCAGATTGTGTCTGCATACTATATACTGCAGGGGCAAGTTGTGGCACTAATTTAGTTTTCTACCCCATTAAACTATCAACCAGGTTCTTACATGATATGTTGATAACTATTCGATGTTAAAAGGCAATATCTAGATTGCTGGAACTTCTTGAGCAAATGGCATAGCTTCTTTTTTAAGCTCTCAGATTCATCAATTTTGATCTGCAGCAGACTTGTTATTTTAAGGTTATCTTCTCTGTGCTATTGCTATTTATTGCTTAAATTCATTATTCACAACAAATTTCCTCTATATATTCCTTCACGACAAACATTTCTGTGTGCTTTGGATGTTGACTATCTTCTAGCTCTCCACTCGAACTTCTCTTGTGTTACTTGGTCTGCAGTTTCGCGTAATTTACAACGTATATCATCAATGTTGACATATAATTCTGTGCATAAGGGTGATAATGTATAATAATTAGTTTTACTTTTATCATCAACCATAATGTAGTCTTATCATTCCCGTCTTCACTACTAATCTTTGCTTACATTGACACATTTTCATTTGCAGTGGGGATCCATTATTTTTGGAACCTTTTTGGATGCAGCATTTAGCTAGTAGTGCGCTGGTAGTAGCAGGGTGGCATCGAATGAGCTATAGCTATAGCGATAACACTTACATCTCACAAGATCTAGAAAGGCTCATCCGCAAACTACATGCATTTGTGGGGAATGCAGTCACAAGAAACAGATTTATTGTTTTTGGTGCAGGTTCAACCCAAGTCCTTAATGCTGCAGCTTATGCACTGTCCCTTGAAAATACATCCTCACCTGTAGGAGTTGTAGCTTCAGTCCCCTACTACGCGGTCCGTTCCAGTACCTATATTGTAGTTCTCACTCAGGTTTGTAAATTGTTGTCATTGATTTGTATCCAAATTGAACTTTGACAGCTCTACAAAGAACAAGCAGAATATTTTGATTCAGAAAAATTCAAGTTTGAAGGAGATGCTTATACATGGAGGAACAGATCAGATGCTAGCAAAAATGTGATTGAGTTTGTAACTTCACCAAACAATCCTGATGGACAATTAAACAAAGCGATTCTTAATGGCCCTAATGTTAAAACAATCTATGATCGTGCATATTACTGGCCACATTTTACACCAATTCCAGCACCTGCAGATGAAGATCTGATGGTATTTACACTTTCCAAACTTACTGGTCATGCTGGCAGCAGATTTGGGTAAAAAGTCTAACCACTTTTCTCTAGTAACCTTATCATTGGCTGCTAATTTAGCTTAGCAGCTAAATTAAAAAGAGTTTTTATTCTACTGAGCAGAATTGCAGCAATAACAGTTTTGTGTTATACACAGGTGGGCAGTGATAAAGGATGAAACTGTGTTTAATAGAATGATAATACACATGCAACTAAATTCCCTGGGAGTTTCTAAAGATAGTCAGTTAAGAGCTTTTAAGCTTTTGAAAGCAGTCCTAGAAGAAGGACCGGAAATATTTGACTTCGCATACCAGACAATGAAGTGCAGATGGGAAAGACTGATCATGACCTTATCCTTGTCGAACCGCTTCTCTCTTCAGAAAATTAATCCTCAATACTGCAGTTTTTACAATAAAGTCAGAGAGTTTTCACCAGGTACTTCTCTTAACCTCACTTTAGGCTTAAAAATTTAATCTCCAATGTTGCACACATGTTATTTAATGTTTATCTGGCCATTCAGTGTAGTCAGTTGAATTAGTTGTAGAATAAAAAAAGAGGTGTTGGTATTGGATTGTGAAAGTAAAGACTGATAAAAACTCTGATAGAACAGCGATGAGTAAACTTTCATGTTCCATCATTCAGGTCTTGGTCAACAATCATATCCTTGGGCATTACCTATGACCATCAAGGCATCAATTCACTCCTTTAGAACTTGATTTTCTTATTACCTATTAGCTGCTGCAAGATCTTGAACTTAATTCTGTTGTTTCAAGATTCTCCAACGTTTAGCTTTGACAAAGTGAAAGCTGAACATATTTGCTACCTATAAGAATTAAGGTTTCAATAATGATTGAGATGCATAATACTACTTTTCTGATTCACAAAAGGTACAAATCTTGTTATGAACATGATGCTAAATCTAAAGAAAAACTAGAAGTTTAGTGTCTCATTCTGTTATATGAACTTCAAACATAAATGTCTATGTCTTGTGTTGCATATATATATATATATATATATATATATTTTTATTTATTATATACAACTTTAATGTTTGTTCTCCTAGTGGAATTGGATGCTTAAGCTGGGAGTCGATACATTATTTAGTTCCAAAAAAAGGTTAATATGTAAATCGACCCTCAAACTATACACCTTTTAACAATTTGGTACTTAAAAAAAAAAAATTCACCATCATATAACTGAATTGACCAATATTATGTCGCTACTTGTCAAGTCAAATATTTTTCTAAATGCTGACATGGCATTGACTTGATACGTGGCTATTTAGTATTGGTCAATTAAGCCACATCAATATTTTATGTAACGGCGTTAGTTCATTGGGTTAACTTACTTGACAGAAATAAAGTTCAGGTACCTGATTGTGAATTTTTTTTCTTTAGATATCAAATCGTTAAAAGGTGTATAGTTCGAGGGTCAATTTACATATTAACCCTTCAAAAAATTCTATTAACATGCTTTATTCTTGCCGAAGCAATTATCTTCATTTTAAACTCTCATTTGATATATATTAAAACATCAACCCCTTCACATGAATAAACATTCTTACAATTCACATTAGTTTTATGCTCTCAACTAATATAATCGATGTTACAAAACCAAGTATTTTTGACAGGTCCAAGGATGTAATCACTTCATTAATTCCTATATGTATATCATTAATTCTTACCATTGCTCAGCAACCATATAGAACAGAATGTTTTAAATACAAAGATACATGCTTTTAACAACCTTATGATTATAATGGCAGCTTATGCATGGTTAAAATGTGAGAGAGAAGAAGATAAAGATTGTTATGCAGTTCTCAAGGCAGCTAATATCATTGGCCGTCAAGGAAATATTTTTGGTTCAGAAGATCACTATGTTCGACTCAGCCTGGTCCGAAGCCAAGATGATTTCGATATATTAATAGAACGTTTACAAAAATTGGTCTCAGAGGAAGATGGTGCCAAAACTAATAGATGGTGCCAAAACTATGTGAAGAACGAGATCAACATTTGTTGATCAAAAGCTTCCAACACTTGTATAATTACTTGTATTACATAAATAAGGATAGAGAGAGCTCATGCAGTTCATTGACCTTCTTTATCAGTGTTAAGAGAGGAAAAGGGGTCATCTCAATTGACCTTTTAGACTTGTATTCTTTACAGAATGGTCATGTCTATTTACCTCATATACATAAACATTATGGATACATAATGCAACATTCAATTGTTCGAACTTGTGAATGTTTACCTTAAGTATGAATATGCATATTCTTAAAATATTGTGCATTCACTACCAATTAGTTTTAGATTGAATATCCCATAATTAAGGTTTGACATGTTATTATTGAAGGCTTTTATCTTTGTTTATTGGTTTCTTCCTGATAACAATGTTGTTCATAGTGTTCATACAGCTTAAGAAGAGTGTAAAGTAGTTTATCATCACATCTCAATCCTTACAATATGTAAATCTTTATTAAATATAGCCAATTGATTCAAATTCACTGTGAAAATTTTGGAATCCAATTTATCCCATTAACAGAATGCATGTTGTTTATCAGAATATGTCCATATTTACTAATCAAGCATTACTTCAAAAAGACAATACTTATATAGTTTAGTTAAAACAATTTTAAAATCCTTGAAAGCCTGTCCAAGTGAATAATAACATTGATCATTTCTTTTTTGTACACTTAAAAGAAAGAGAAAGGAAGATCTTCCTAAAGATAAGAAGCCTCAAGAAAGAGAAGCACGGCAAAAGATATATAGCTCCAATTATATAGTGTCTATGGTGGCTTCTATAATTTTCAATCTGTTGTTGATCACCTAGCTTTATGCTAGTGGTAAGTGCAACCTGAGTTGGAGTTCACAAGCTGCAATAGAAGCTGAAGCTGAGGCTGTGGCAGCTGTACCTGGATGGTTTGGTTCTTGATGGAAAAGAAAAACTTTGTGAGTGGAACTCATGCCATGCAGGCTCTGACTGCTCTATGTTTATACCTGCTTGTGCTGCAAATGCTGATGCCCTCTCTCTCTCTCTTATAAACACACACACAAAAAAGATATCAGAAAGTCTTGTCAGCTTGTTGTTCAAGATTAAGTTCTGATAATTGAAATTTGATTAAGTTTTGATAAAAATCACCATTTACTGTGCTTGGCCAAGAGCATTATAGGATATGTAAGTTATCACTTAGGAAGTTCTTGAGTTGCCCCCTTCAGCCACCTAGACTTAACTGGGATACTTAGGAGAATGAAATCCAAATTTTGAATCATAATGCTTGCCTCCTATAAGAAAAAAAAAAGTTGTTCTTCCTTTGCATAAAAATACTTCATTATTTCCACTTCTTCTATGATTCAGCTGTACTAATAAAAAGCACCATCAGGCAGAAGGTTTATCACTTTTGTAGGTTGCAGCAACATCCTGAGATAAGATTATCATCTATTTCTTAATGGAAACATTTAGAAAATATCACATAAAGTGATGAATGATGCTGTGATAGACAACAATGAGAGGTTCAAACATGCAATATAAACATAAACATCTCTGGTTGTCAAATGATTTAATGATGATATTTCGGCAAAGGTTCTCAAATATTTTTCATAAAAAGATCATTTTCACTCCAAAAATTGAGTTAATATTAGTTATATATAGAGGGCTTTACACATTAAAAAAAGAAGAAAAAAACCAGCAGCAGTCACCATGCCTGAATGTAGATCATTCTTATGATATACAGCAAGGGCATGTTGTGGCATTGATTTGCTGATATGCTTTATTTGGTATTCTAACCTAGTAAAAGTATTAACAATTTTCTTATGTGGTTTATTTCAACCATTTAAGGTTGAAAGGTAACTAGAATCCACCCTGAACAAATTTCATAGCTTCTGTCAATTTCATTTTACAGATGACTGATCTATTTAAATTCACCTTTCTATGCTTTTTTTTTTTTGAAATGATCTCTCTTTGTTGTCACTATGGGTTCATTTGGCTGTTATGTTCCTCCTTGTTTTAAGCATTTGCTTTTTATCAGTTAGATTTTTTTTCTACAAAACAATTTCCAATGCTTAATGAAAGTATGTTCAGCCAAACAAATATGCCTGATCTTATATCTCTGCTTCGGTAACTCTTCTCAGAACACATTTCTTACTGAAATATAATCTTAAAAATGTTCATATTGATCACACCAGGACGACTAATTTTACAAACACTAACTCATATTTGCAGGGGAAATCCACTATTTTGGGAACCTTTCTGGATGCAGCATGCAGGTAGTAGCAGGGTGGCATCGAATGAGCTATACATTTGATGATCACACTTTTATCTCACAAGGGCTTGAAAGTAGGGATTTAAATAGAGGTAGCAACGGCCACTATTTTGCGGTTTGGGCTTTCCGCCACCGATATTCACGGCCGATATTTACCGTAATTGACTGCAGTAGTAGCATTCATTACGTCCGTAACTGTGATAAACACTATCAAAAATCATCCTCGACCGCAATTTAAATCCCTGCTTGATAGTAAGGAAATGCAGTTACAGACAACAGATTTATAGTCTTTGGTGCTGGTTCAACCCAAGTCATTAGTGCAGCTCTCTCCACTCCAATGCTGCATTACCAGCAAGTGTTTTAGCTTCAATCCCTTACTATCGGGTCTGTTCTACTACCTTTGTTGCGTTTTCACTTGGACTATAAATTGCTGTCACATACATGATTTTGAAAATTATTTTTTTTGCAGTTATATAAAATACAAACAGAGTTGTTTGAGTCGGTAAATTTCACGTTTCAAGGAGATACGTCTCTATGGAAGAACAGTTCAGACTTTAGAATTCAGATACTGACACAAATTCGATTGAGTTTGTAACTTCACCAAACAATCCGGAAGGCAAACTAAAAAAGGCAGTTCTTCATGGTCCACATGCCAAAGAAATTTATGAATCGCTCCTATTACTGCCCATATTTTACACCATCTCTTGTGAACTTTAGCAATTCTAATACTTCATCCATGTTATAGCTGCTTTACTTGTTATTATGGAAATGGAGGGCATTTCCATCATGGTTAATGGGTTATTCCCTCAGCATGAAAATGGAACATATTCATATTTTTGTGTCTTGTATGGGTGGGCAGCTATTTTTTTTGGAACTTTTCATTTTTCCTAAAGTATTCATGTCATATACTTATGTTCAACACATATTTGGACATAGTTACGAGAGTATGATCCTCTAAATATATAAAAAAAAACCTTTAAAAAACTTGAGTATACTCATACTCATCCTTGAATCCAGGTAACATAACAATGTGTGCGGTAATAAAATATGAGACTGTTTTTGAAAGAATGACAAAACATATAGGCGTAAATTTCATAGGAGTATCTCGAGATAGTTAAGAGCTTTGAAGCTTCTGAAAGTAGTCCTTAAAGGGGAAGGAAGAGAAATATTTGAATTTGGATAGAAGACAATGAAAATCAGGTGGGAAAAATTGGTCAGGGTCTTAACAACGTCAAAGCGTTTCTCTCTCCAGAAAATTGAACATCAATATTGTACCTTTCTCCATAAAGTCAGAAAATCTTCACCAGGTAATTCTGTCAACCTCACTCAGGGCCTGAAAGATAAAATAGTTTTGGTGTTTCATTCAATGAAATCATATTTTAATTAGTATTTACCTGATCATTCATAGCAGCCAGAAGGAATAGTTGTAGTATGAAAATGGAGGTATTGGTATTAGATTTTCGTAGTAAAGATGTGATACAAACTGCAACAGAACAGGCAAAGACTATACTTTCAGTTTTTCATATTTTGAGATCAATGGCGAAATTCACGTTGCATTGTGCCTCGACCACCAACATATAACAACAACAAACAAAGTAAATGGACTTAAACTCGAAGAAAAATTTGGAAAAAAAAAAAATCAGATATTACAATTAAAATTTGAAGAAAAATTTGGATATTACCATCAAAATCTTTGAAGAGAAGTTCAAATATCACCATCGAAAAATTTGAAAAAGAAAATTTTACCCCCAAAAACTTGAAAAGTAAATTCCGAATATCATCATCGAAAGATTTGAAGAAAAAATTCGAATATTACAACTAAAATGTTTGAAGAAAAATTCGGATATCACCATCAAAATCTTTGAAAGAAAAGTTTAAATATCACCATCGAAAATTTGAAGAAGAAAATTTTGAATATCACCACTGAAAACTTGCAAAGAAAATTTTGGATATCATCATTGAAATATTTGAAGAAAAAATTCGGATATCATCACCGAAAAATTTATAAAAAATACTGATATTACCACAAAAAACTTGAAAAAAACTTTTCAAATATCACCACTGAAAAATTTGAAAAAAGTTAGATATCACCATCGAAATATATATATATATATATTTTTTAAATATGGATATCACCACCGAAAATTTGAAGAAAAAATCAGATATAACCACTGAAATCTTGAAGAAATATTCGAATATCATCACCAAAAAATTTGAAGAAAAATTGGATTTCAGCATTGAAGTCTTGAAAAAAAATCCAGATACCACCGTCGAAAGCTTTGAAGAAAGTTCGGATATTACCACAAAAAATATTTGAAGAAAATTCTAGATATCACTTGTCACGTCCCAAACCGAAGTATAACAGACGTTGTACGTCTGCGAGATATAATCTCACAAACATGCAAGGTAACAAACTGACTAACTGAAATTCAAAGAAGTAAAATGTTTACAAAATCATAACGTTTTTAAAAATTCATAAATTGTGTACTTGAAAACAAGGTTCCGAAATATATAAAGAAATCAATAAAGATTCAAATAAAAATTTAAAGTCTTGAATAATCTATTAAAGAAAAGTCTCGAAAATCTAATTATTGGAAACACCCTGAAAGTCCTAGAAACATGCACTAAAATCTGAAACGTCACTCCCCGAAATTCCCGCGTGCATGATCAAATTCAGAACCTGTAAAATGTTAAAGAAGAGAATGAGTACAACTACTCGGCAAGCAACTGACATTCCCTCAGTTGGGTTAAGCAAGTTCAAAACCTTTAGGCCAAAATAATTAATTGAATTTAATAATGCAAAATTCTGGATAATCGTATATTTGTAAGTAACTTACTTCAAAATCATATAACATAACAGAATTCAACAAAAACATAAATTTTAGTTTTCGAAATCTATCTTCCTTTACAAGCTATGGCCACCCTTAAACTCGGTGACAAAGATCAGAAGTCATAACAAAAACCACAATTAACTCCAGTGGCATGGGTCAAAATATATCGAAAGCAAACCAATGGTTGTGCATATCGATATCACAAAAGCCACAATTCTAAACCGGTGGCACGATTGAAATTGATTTCTATCACAAAGTACATGTCGACATGGCCAATGTTTAACCCTCGTTGACAGGGTCAGAACAAAACGTATCAGGAGAGCATTCAAGACACACAAAAATCAGATTATCCATAATGTACCATAATTATATTTTCTTTATAAGAAACAAAGCATACTTTATACAAAAATATATTTCATAGGCATACTTCTTCCACATAAATTATGTAGTAAAATTAAAGTCATGAAGGTTGATAACTCTAGGAAATATAGCCATTTTGTCACCTTTTATGCATTTAAATTGGCGAAGTCCTAGAGGTTTTTATTTGAATTTGATTAGTTTTAGATGTTTTTAGATTAATTTTATTTATCCATTTCATGTTTAAAATAGTTATATAGTTAGTATTTACGTGTTTTTATAGGTCCAAAGTGAGAAGGAGCTTCGTGGTGCGAAACGACGAAAAATGGTGCAAAGCAACGTGTAGGCAGATTCGACCTCTGGAGCTTGTTTTAAGAAAAACATGATCTTAAAGTCTTCATTTTAGAAAGCTTCCTTCATGACTTTTGAATATGACTTCCATAGCTTTCCAACAGTATTTTACTCATCAAAATCGGATGAGATTTTCCCATCCAAAACAACTGAAGAAGTGTAAGAAAACAGAAGAACCAACAGGCGGCCAACCAGAGAGTTGGCGCCACGGCGCCAGGCCTCAGCGCTGGAAGGTCAGAAAGTTGGTGCCGTGGTGCCAAGCCGCGGTGCTGAATCACGAAAAAAATAAAAAAAACCTGATGCTTTCCTGTTTGCTTACACGCGAAGTTTCTGACTCCAGGGGTCTTGGACACTTTAAATAGGCCTCTTTTAAGCTGAAACAAGGAGGAATTGAGTTCTAAAAACCTAATTCTCTTGAGAGAAGAGTAGCCACCAAAAGCTTTCAAGGAGATAAAAAGATTTGTGAAGATTGAAGACTCAAGACTTGACACCCCTTAGTTTTCTCTATTCTCTTCTTTATTTTTCTTGTATTGATGATGATGGTGAAACTCCTTGGATATTTGTTTTCTTTAATTATCATGAACTAAATTTATCTTTCTAGGATTGCAATGGAACTCAACATGTAGTTTGAATTTACTTTCTCTCTAGCTTGATTTAATGGTTTTTGAGTTGTTTGTTCAATCTTGTTCTTAATGCTTCTAGTTGACTGGCCACCAATTAGATTGATTTGGTAACCTAAATACAACATGGAAAAGGAAGTTTAGTGTTAGACATGGATTGAATGACACATGTTTCATATTCATTTATTAGGATGAATTGATCTGCATGTAGGGTAGAAATATACTTACGTGTCATGTGTAACCATTGTTAGAACCTAAGCTTAATGAGTTTCTCTTCAATTCAATTATCATAGGAATATAGTTAATTGGTTAAGAGAGATATTTTTATAAGGCCATCGGAGATCCTTATAAATAAGATAGAACTCTAGGTTAACAACTCAAGGTCATTAATTAAGTCAAGAGGGTAAGAGAGGTTCAAGCGAAGTGTTGAGGGAAATTGTAATCCTAGGCTTTTCTTATTTGATTTAATCCATCTTTTTAATTTACTTGCTTTTATTTTTAGTTTCTTTTAATTAGTTTGATTACAATATTTAATTATTTGTTTAGATAAGATTAGGTTGCTTTAATTTTAGTACTTAGCAAATCTAGTGACAATTCCTCGTGGGATCGACTCTTTACTTTAAACTATATTACTTGTTATGATACGTGCACTTGCGTGGTGAAAATCGACAACAAGTTTTTGGCGTCGTTGCCGGGGAATTGTTTATTATTTTTGTTAATATTAATATCAAGCAACCTTAGTCTTAATTTAAACTTTCTTTTTCTTTTTTATTTTCAGGTACTCTTGATCGTGGTATGCGAAGAACTCGAAGTCTGGAACTTGTCCCTTTTGATCTAGAAGCGAAAGAACTTTCCATCGACTTCAAAGGGAAAATTTACAAGCTTCCAATCACAACCACACAATAACTGAAGCAAATGATACAAAGACTTTGCGAGAGTATTCGGTTCCTCTCATGCAAGAACTTCATACCAGTATCCGAAGGCCTGCCATCCAGGCAAACAATTTTGAGATAAAGCCAGCCATCATTTAGATGATCCAAATATCAGTTCAATTTGGCGGCTTACCGAACGATGATCCGAATGCTCACATCGTGAATTTCCTGGAAATTTTTGATACTTTCAAACACAATGGCGTTTCTGACGATGCCATTAGACTGAGACTCTTCCTTTTCTCACTTCGAGATAAGGCCAAGAGTTGGTAGCACTCCCTTCTTGCTGGCTCCATTACTACTTGGGTTGATCTGACCCAGAAATTTGTTGCCAAATATTTTCCTCCTGCCAAGACAGCTAAGATGCGGAATGATATCACATCTTTTATGCAGTATGACTCAGAATCGTTATATGAAGCTTGGGAATGATACAAAGATCTGCTCTGAAGATGTCCTCACCATGGGTTACCTAAATGGCTTTAGGTGCACACTTTCTACAATGGGTTAATGGGTCCTACTAGAACTACTATCGATGCTGCAGCAGGTGGGGCACTCATGGGAAAAGAAATTGATGAGGCTTATGATTTAATTGAGGAGATGGCTTCCAATAATTATCAACGGTCCACTAAGAGAATTGTGCTAAAGAGAGCTGCAGGAGTTTATCAGTTGGATGAGATCAGTTCCTTATCGGTAAAGGTTGCTGCTTTGTCCAAGAAATTGGATACAACGGGTGTATATTCAGTCCAAAGCCCATTTGTAACATGTGAATTTTGTGGGGAAGGACACACCAGTGATAGATGCCCAACTAGGGCTGAATCTGTTCAATATGTTGGAAACTATAACAGACAGTAGAATAATCCATATTCCAACGATTATAATTCAGGTTGGAGAAGTCATCCAGCTAAGCAAGTAGTCCCTCCTATATTTCAAGTACAATCCCGAGATCCTGTCCAAGAAAAAAAGCCATCAATGGAGGAAATATTATTGTAGTATGTGGCAAAGACCGATGCTTTGATTCAGACTCAAGCAGCCATGCTTCAAACAAGTAGCGTCACTTAGAAATATTGAGACAGAAATGGGCCAATTTGCTAATGCAATTAGCAATCATCCTATGGGAACTCTTACGAGTGATACTGTGACCAATCCTAAGAGCCATGAGAAAGAACAATGCAATGCCATCACATTCAGGAGTGGGAAAGAATTAGAAGAAGGTAGCTGTAGACGCCTAATTTTGTCCGGACCACTAAATCAGGTATGTTTTATTCCTAAATTGATGATTCAGAATGCAAAAAGGCTTTTCTCACCCTGCAGGTGATACTCCGAGACTCAGTCTAAGAAAGCAGACAGAAAAATTCAAACTCAAAAAAAGTCAACCTCGAAAAGTCAACTATTGAAAAAGTCAACCCACTTTCAAAATCAAGATTTGAAGTTCAACTAAAAGATGGTGAAAGAATTTTGATAATTTGAGGTCTACATTGAAAGATATGGAGTTCGGAAGTTGGGTTACGGAATCTCAGTAGAAAAGAAACCCTAGTTCGGGAAATTTGGGGAAAAGTGTTTGAACGATCAAATTGGTCGAAATTGAAGGTCCCAAATGAATGATAAGCACTGACTACGGGTAAAGGAGAAGCTACTTGGAAAAAAACTGAAAGAAAAGTCAATTTGAAAGAAAACCGAGAATTAGGGTTTTTGGTGGATTTTAGTGAAATTTGGAAGAATTACAGAAATGGCCCGATTCGATAAGACTAAAGCCCCTAATTGATGAGGAGCGATTAAACAAGGATAGCCTAAGGCTCAGTTTGAAGGAAATCTAAAAATCAGACTTGTTTTGAGCAAAACCGGGCTTTAGAGGTAAAAGGGCAAAATTGGAACATTTAAGAAAAATAGCAAATGAACTCCAAAAATTCTGAAAATTTGCAGATCTTATTCTTAAATCATTTTGAAGAGATTGGTGAAATAAAATCTTGATTCGGAGTTCGTTTGCAAAATGGCCAAATCCCGGGTCCACTATGCAAAAATTCAAAAGGATAAATCCCAAAAAAATAGTAAATGAGCTCCAAAAATTCTAAAAATTTGCAGATCTCATTCTTAAATTATTTGGAAGAGATTGGCAAAATAAAATCTTGATTCGGAGTTCGTTTGCAAAATGGAAAAATCCCGGGTCCACTATGCAAAAATTCAAAAAGGATAAATCCCGAAAAAATAGTAAATGAGCTCCAAAAATTATGAAAATTTGCAGATCTCATTCTTAAATTATTTGGAAGAGATTGGAAAAATAAAATCCAAATTCAGAGTTATTTTACAAAATGGCCAAATCCCGGGTCCCCTATGTAGAAATTCAAGGAGATAAATCTTGAAAAAATAGCAAATGAGCTCCAAAAATATTGAAAACTTCCATAATTCATTTTTTTTTATTATTTTGGAAGTATTGAAAAAAGAAAATTTGAATTTGGAGTCCGTTTGCTATTTATTTAGGTTCGGGGGTCAAAAAGGTTATTTTATCGAAGAAATCGAAAAGGGCAAATTTGTAATTAAGAAAAATATGGAAGAAGAATGAATTACTGGGATTTTACCTCCTTTGATCAGCAAGCATAGAAGAAAATAAGGAAGCTTGATCAATTTAATTCCCTAGTCACTATCAAGCTCACATGCTACCACTAGTACCTTGCAAATGGTCCCTCCTTCATCCAATGGCTTAGGTGCCTTGTAGAAAAGTTGAATGCACCATCCAATGGCCAAGTTTAAATGCCAAGATGACATTTTTATATGTCATGAAAGAACCCTCATCTAATGACCAAGAATTGAAGAAAAAAGATGAGCACAATTCATCCAAAGATGGGCATCTATTCGGCCAAGCAATGAGTGCATGGGGTTGTCTATTTTCATCCAATGGCTTAGACCATCTACAAGGGCTGAGTACACATGTTAAGGGCTAGATTTAATTTACAAGATGTCATTTTTATGTTGTCCTCATCCAATGACCAAGAATGGAAGAGCACAACTCATCCAAGGGTAGGCACTCAAAGGGCTAAGCAAGGGAGTTCATGGGATTGGTCCTTTTTTTCATCTAAGGGCTGAGGTTATTATAAGGGATGAGTACACATCTTAAGGGCTGCTATCAATTGGCAAGATGACATTTTTATGTTGTCATGAAAATATCTTAATCTAAAGGACAAGATTGGAGAAGAAAAAGTGCAAAAATCCATCCTATGGTGTAGGGGCCATTCGGCCAAGGCTAAGAGAGGGAGGGGGATTGTTTTATTTTTCCTTAAGTGGCTGAGCATTTGAGAGGAGAGGTCAGTAGCTAATTGAGAAAAAAAAAAGGTTTTTGAAAGAAAGGAAGAAAGGCTTTTGTTAAGGTAGCCATTCTACCATTGCTACTACTTTTTTTCTTCTTCTTCTTCCTCATGCTTTATTTCTTGTTTTCCATGTGATTTCCTACCATTTTTTTTACAACTTTCTTGTTGTTCTTGCTTTTCAAAAAATAAATAAAACAATGGTTAGGCTTCATGATCTTGATGAAAATCAAGTGATAATTGTTAGGGTGGGCTTTGTCCAATATACCAACCATGGAGCTCATTTCCATATATTTTTTTCTTACCTTAGTTATTTTTTATGATTTTGAGATTGAAAAAGCTTCATGACCTTGATGAAAATCAAGAGATGATGGTTAGGGGGCTTTGTCCAATTTACCAACCATGGAGCTCATTTCTTTCTTATTTATTTATTTATTTATTTGCTTGCTTTAACTTGCTTATTTCTATTATTGTTTATCTTTATGTATATTTATATTCTTGCTAACCATCTTGTTCTTTTGACCTATGTCATATTTTTGCATCTTGGGGCTATTTTCATATAGTTTAGGCCATTTCCATTTTTCATATCATCTTCCATAGCATTTAGTTAGGTCATTTTACATGACATTTCTTACAACACTTTGGTTCCTAGGCCATTCGGCCATGTGTATTTTCTTTAAGCATTAGGCCATTTTCATATGCCATGTTAATTTTCCTTGACATTTAGGATTAGGCCATTTTCATATGCCATGTCATTTCACATGTCATGTAGCTTTAGGCCATTTTTATTGTTCCATGTCATTTAAGTTTAGGTCATATTATTATTATTCTATGTCATTTTACATGTCATTTAGCTTTAGGCCATTTTCATATGCCATGTTATTTTTCCAAGACATTTAAACATTAGGCCATTTTCATATGCCATGTCATTTCACATGTCATTTAGCTTTAGGTCATTTTCATATGCCATGTTATTTCCCATGTCATTTAGGCACTAGGCCATTTTCATTATTTTTAATGTCATTTTCCATGTCATTTAGACACTAGTTCATGCATGTTGAGTTAGAATAGCATTTATTGCCATGCAAACTCATGCTAGGCATTTAGGTTATTTATGCCATGCATTTTTCATATCAATTAGGCTTTAAGCCATGAATTTCATGCATTCACTTTGCTGTTTTTTCATGCATTTCATGTCATGCCACATGATTTATGACTTAGGCCAATCAATGGCTCAAAGTCATGCTCACTTGAGCATACTTGTGGAAAATTAAAGGGTTGTCAAATTGATTATTTTACCTTTGTGATTTTTTTTTTACTTAGCCAATTTTTGTCTATCTTTTTAAAAGGGTTAGCTACTATTTGTGGGTCTTTATGAGAGTCTCTAACATTTTTACTTTGATTTTTAAATGATTTTATCAAAGGCAAAAAATGTGTTTTGGCAAAACAGTTTTTCATCCAGTACTAGTACTTTCTCGATTTTTCTGGGCCATCATCTTTTATTATAAAATTAAGCCAATTTTTTCTCATCTATTTTTACATGTTTTGAGTCTCCAGTTTTTTTTTTTTTAGATTTTTTTGAATTTTTAAAAATAGGCTAAGAAACCGTGTGTCAAAATTGGATAATAGAGGCAGATTTGAATTCAAAAGAAAAACAATTGTTGAATTTGGCTAAGGAATTTAGAGGGGGGTTGGTTAGAAGCATTAGCTACTGTCTTAGAATAGTTTCTAAGTATTTTTAAACTTTAAAAATGATTTTATAAATCTCGGGGTTAAGGGTGGTCAATTTCGGGATTTTAAACTTAGGAAATTAGAGCCATTTTCAAAGGTTTTGGCTAGGGTTTTAATATTTATTCAAGTCTCTTAAATTGTTTTCAAACAAATCACAAAGTATTTTGATTTTTGAAGATTCAATTTGATATATTTTCCTAAGGTAGCCGGATATCTTTTTAGATATACAGATTTCCTTATTTAGAGGGAAAAAAAAATACATTTTCATGTATTGCACTTTTCATGTTCATGCATTCTATTTAATATGTAATTTTTGCTATGATATTTTTGTATGGTATTATTATTATTTTGATTCACTTTTTATGATGATTATTGTTTGTTATATGGTCTTGAATATTTCATGTTATCATATGCTTTTTATTTAGTCATTTATTCTTGTCACATCATTTAGCATATATTATATTCATGCATTATTATTTTTATTTTCATGCATATTCCATGATAGCATTATTTTATGTTTCATGTCATTTCATGTCACTTAGATCATATTCCATGCCATTTAGGTTATATTATTTAGAATATGCCATGTCATTTAAAATATGCCATATCATTTAAAATTGCCATGTCATTTAAATCATTTTATTTCATTTAGAATATACCATGATGCTTTAGGATTTTTCATTTCATTTAGAATATGCTATGCCATTTAAATTATACCATATCATTTAGGTAGCATTATATTATATAGACTTTGCTATGTCATTTTATTTATGTCACACATGTTCATATTCATATATATTTTTTAAATATTTTGAAAAAGATAATGATTTTCAATAAAATAAAGATATTCCCGAGTTAAAATAATTCATGAGTTCTCTGCCGGGTTTGCTGGGGAGAATATCATCAATTATCATTAATAACGGAATATCTTCTTTAAAGCGAGAATGATTCAGAAAATTTTCCAAATAAATAAAAATTTTTATATTTTGCCACGTCTGTTGGGAAATATATGAAAATTTTGAATTAATAAATTCCGGATTATTTTCAAATACAAATGATTTTTTTTCCTTAAAGTGGGAATTAACTTGAAATACTAAATTTAAAACCGACTTTTTTTTATCGAGACTTGAGATAACACACGATTAATAAGGTACCGTTTTATACGGGCGTTGTGGGGGTGCTAATCCTTCCCCACACGTAACCGAGTCCCGAACCCGCTTCTTTGATTTCTCTGGTTTAACATGCAGACTTGAAATTGGTTTTAAAAATGTTTTAATTAATTTTAAATTGTTTTATAAAACCGGTTTTAATAGGTGGCCGATCACACTATTTAAAAAACGTTGGTGGCGACTCCATGTCTTTTTTAAGGTCATTTTTTAAACCTTCATTTTTCAAGAGGAATTAAGTCGATTTTTTTTTTTTTTTTTAATTTCACGCTTAACCAATAATAAAGTCTTGCGATGAGACTTTGTTATTTTTTAGGTTGCGACAGCTTGGCGACTCCGCTGAGGACATTTAGAGAGTCAGGCCTAAAACTAGTCGTGTGTTATCAAAGTCTCGATTTTGTCGGGTTTAATTGGTATTTAATTTTAATTCCCATATTTAAAAAAAAATAAGGAGAATTTCAAAAATAATTAGATGCTCTTAAATATGTCCATATTCATGTACATACATATTACAATTGTTCTTTGGTTATTTTGGTGCATATATTCATTTATTGATGATTTATGTTGTCTAATCTTGTTGGGGCATTTAGAATCTGGGTTGTAGAATAGGTGGTGAAAGGTTTGTTGTGCCTCCTCAGACACATTGCACTCGCATTTGCATATCATGAGTCCTACACCCGGGTTTCGTCCCTTTAAGTGGAAGTAAAGTACCTACACTCCCGTGATTAACAATCCGCATGGGTTAGCAAAATATTTTCGGAGTATAAATTACCTAAGCTCCCGTGATTTACAATCCGCATGGGCTAGGGATATATATTCTAACGAATTGAACCCACTTTTATTGGGGTGCCTTACTAGCCTTCATAGGCGATATTGAGGAACAATTCGGAGCCTTTTTAGAACTTCATTCACCCACATATAGTGAACCATATAGCCAACATAAGCAACGCTCTTTTTATAGAATTACCGAAGTCAGGGACACATGGAGGGACACTTATAACCTTTTATTACCTATGTTACATCCCAAATAAATTTTGCAAATCGGGCAGTGATGAACGCACATCGTTTTGCCCATCATGGATTCAAAATTCCATCCCCAAAGGCGTCATAATGCCGAATTTTTATTGGGACATTTGTTGTATTATTTTGTTATTATTTGATTTCTTCACCTCTACTGACTTATTTCTTTTTCATGCATTTTTTTTGTGTCATCATAACTCATAGGAAAAATTATTCGCCTCGGGATAATCTTCAACCAAGAGGGTTTTCATGGAAGGTCAGGCTAGTTCGATAGTGGAAGAGCATGCAGTGGTGCGGCAGTGTTCGGAGTTAGATCAGCGAAGAAATAGGGATTGTTTAAAGGTGGGATATATATCAGCATTGCTAAAATGGGTAGATTTATTTTATCGGCAAAATGATCTCCGAGGGTTGATGGATATTTGGAATCAATGGGATGTGTCAGAAAAGAGGATTTTCACTCAGATATATGGAGACATAGCATTGTTGATACCGGTTAAGATTAACAGTGAGTTGATTCGGGCTACAGTACATTTCTGGAATCCGGCTTACCGATGTTTTACCTTCAATAAAGAAGACATGACACCGACCATAGAGGAATATTCAGCTTTGTTGCGTATTGAGGATACTATCCCGGATCGAATTTATTTGAAGGATTCAAAGACATAGGGTTTAAGGAGAAGTTAGCTCGGATTGTGGGAATGGATATTAAATGGGTCGATGATCATTGGTTAAGAAAGGGAAAAGTGAGTGTATTCCTTGGGATGCCCTCCAATCTTTGATCCGAAGTCACCCGAATAGAGAGACTGCTAGGGATATTTTTGCTTTAGCCATATATGGTTTGGTTATCTTCCCGGGGACACTAGGACGTGTCGAGTTGGCCATAGTTGACCTTTTTGAGAAGTTAAGACATAAGATAGATCTGTCTCCAGCCATCCTAGCAGAAACTATTCGATCTTTGAACTTTTTCAAAAGGGAAGGAAAAGGAAGATTCAGAGGATGTATGCAGCTTCTCTATATTTGGATTCAGAGTCATTTTTGGAGAAGGGAAGATGTCTCTTCCAAACCATATTTGAAAACCTTAGTACCGATCAGTGAATTCCTTAAAATAGATTGGCCTGAAGACAAAAATGAAGAGCAGTGGATCAACCTGTTCCGAAATCTTAAAGGTGAAATGATAACTTGGAGAGCTCCATGGACGATCCCTATGCTGATATTGTACAAATGCGAAGACAAGTCAAGGGTTCCACTACTCAGGATTTGGGGAGCCGTGAGCTATGCATCTCTGTTGGTGCAAAGACAGATTGAATCTCGGCAGTTCACACCCGCGACTCATTGACTGGGTCTATTAGAGTTCACCTATGGAGAAGAAGGTTACTCAGGAAAGGTGCAGGGAATAATTGAAGCATGGAAAAAGAATCGTTGGATAAAGGTAGCCAGATATGCCGACATCGTCACACCCGACTACCTAGCATGGAGAGAAAGGAGGATTAATGACAGGTTGTTGGCATCTAATGGGGAAGAAGTTCAGTTCTTGAGTTCGCCACCGAAGGAAGTGCCATCAGAGTTAGAAATTGCAAGGGCAGAATTCGAAAAAGAAAAGGCCCAAATGAGCAAAGAGATTGCCCGACTGCAAGAAGAGCTTGAGGACATGAAAAATAGGGAATCGGCTCGAGAAAGAGAAAAGGAAGAGATCAAGAGAGAAAGGGACACTGCTAAGGGTGATCTTCAGGAATTACACTTGGAGAACAAGAGGTACCGCTTCGAGCTCAGATTTGAGGGGACCTTCAAGACTTCCAGGGAATGGGAGCAAGAGGTCAAAAACCTCATTAAGGAGAGTAACTACTGGAAAGAGAGAGCGAAGTATGAGGAAGCTTGAGCCAATCAACTGGAGAAGCAAGCTAAGGAAAGCTTACATAGTGATGTTTCTGCTGACGCGTCAAGGGGCCATGAACAAGTAGGGGTCAGATTGAAGAGTAAGGCAATCAAAAGGAGACTGTGAAGGAAAGTCCAAAATCAGAGGGAGTTACTATAGGACTAATATTTTGTAACAACACTTTGAAAGGAAAATTATTGACTTGTCTTAGGCAGCGACCTTTTTATTCTATCTTTGATATATTTAATTCCAGGAAATCAATGATAAAAAAATTTGGTTGGAATTATCCCGGGGCCAATACTTTCAAATGCATACTTATTTTTATCATTCACTTCCTTTATATATTTTGTTGATTCATTCATACATTTATTCATAGTCATAATTATTTATTCATTTATTCTACATATCATTCATTCATACTCATATACTTAGTAATTCATTTATTCTTTATAATTATTCATTTGTTCATTCATCACATTTAGTCATTCATTCATTTATTCATTTTTTGTAAAACATTAAAAAAATTATGTCAATTTCTAATTCATGGTTTTCAAAACTAAAGGTACAATTGGTCGCACTCAAAAAATCGAATTTTTGACACCCTTACAATACTCAATCTCAAGCCAAAGCTATGGAGAACGATCAGCTTGCTAGAATTGAAAGAACGGAAAGAACTCAAAGGGAACTATAGGAACAGTTGGCTAAGTCTCAGGAGGAGTCACGGGAATAGATGACTAAACTCATGGAAATGATGAGTGCCATGATGAAACAAAAAGGGTCGAGGGAGAATTCGGTCACCGGGAAATGGGTGGTGAATGAAAAGGATCAACCTGAAAACATACAGCAAAAGGGCCAAGAGCTGCCAATTGGGGCAGCCTCCTATGTTTATATCTAGCCAGTTGCTGAGGCACAGAACTATGTTCTCGAAAAAGGTAATATTGGAGATGACCCAATGGATGTTAATGTTCCAGACTTTGAGGAACTAGCTGAAAAGGAAAAGGCAAAGATGACTGAGCTGAAGAGGGTTGAAATGGCAGAATCACAGAAAAAATATCAACTACTTGAGGAGAGGTTGAGGGCCGTTGAAGGGGCGGAGTTATTTGGTAGTCTGGATGCCAAAGAGATGAGTTTAGTACACGATCTGGTAATTCCCCCAAAGTTCAAAGTGCCAGACTTTGAGAAATATAATGGGACTACCAACCCATCAGCACATCTGACCATGTATTGCAGAAAAATGACGGGGCACGATGATAATGAAAAACTGCTTATCCATTGTTTCCAAGATAGCTTGACAGGGTCTGCAACCTGATGCTACAATCAACTGAGTCATACCAAGATTCGTTCGTGGACGAATTTAGTCAGGGCTTTCATGGAGTATTATAAACATGTATCTGATATGGTACCTGATAGGCTGTCATTACAGAACATGGAAAAGAAGACTACTGAGAGTTTCAAGGAATACTCACAAAGGTGGAGGGATCTGGCTACACAAGTGCAACCCCTTTTAACTAAAAAAGAAACTATAGTGCTTTTCATCAATACCCTGAAAGCACCTTATTATGATAAATTGGTGGGGAGTGCCACCAAGGACTTTGCAGACATGGTGATACCCGGGGAGATGATAGAGTCTGCCATTAAAAGTGGGAAAATGGAAGGGGGTGAGTCTGCTACTCCGAAGAAGGTATTCCCTGCTAGAAAGAAAGAGGAGACCCACGAAGTTAGTATCAACCAATATCCATATGCACCTCCTACACCATATATACCTCCCAGGCCCTGTACTCCTACTACATCTTATGCACCTCCTACACCCTACACACCTTACCCGGGGTATAATCCTTACTACCCCAATGTGAACCACCTTACCCAAAATCCATTCCCTTATACCAATATACCACAACAGCCGTTTCCAACTAGCATATCCCCACGATAAACCTTCTTCAAAACACTGTCCCAAACACTCAGGGAGCCGGGCGCAATGACCAACGTTACCAAGGAAAGATCAAAAACCCCAATTTGATCCTATTCCTACAACCTATGGTAAGCTATATCCCAAATTGTTGCAGGGTCAACTTGTTGCACCCGTATACCTTAAACCTTTGACACCGCCATATCCAAGGTGGTACAATGCAAATACTAACTGCGCATACCACGCAGGAATTCAAGGACATTTGACTGAAGATTGCCTAGCCTTTAAAAAGAAAGTCCAAAGCCTGATCAACACTGGAGTTGTGAAGTTTGGGTCAAAAAATGGGCTGAATGTACCGGGAAATCCATTGCCCAATCATGCTGAGAATCGGGTAAATGCAGTATGGACAGGGGAAGTCAAAAGGGTAAAAGGGATACCAGGAAAGTCAAGACTCCAATGTTAACAGTATGGGTCGAAATGGTTAAGGCAGGAATAGTGGGGGATGTAAATAGTTTAAAAATGGTTGCAAACAGGGTGCAGAATTAGTGCCCGTTCCATGGATGTAAAGGTCATATCATACAGGAATGCGGGGATTTTCTGGCTAAAGTCCAAAAGATGATGGATGATGGGGAGGCCCAGTTTTACGAGAAGATAGAGGAGGAGGTAGAGGTCATTGAGAATGTAGCTGGCTACGGGATAGGAAGACCCTTGATCATCTATTATGATGAACCAGAGGAGAAAATTATGCCAGTTATTGAGGAAAGTGCGCCTAAGTTAATTATAGATTTGCCTTCTTCCTTCTCATACAAGGAAAACACAGCTGCACCGTGGAAGTATGACTGCAGCATGGTTATGCTAGGGTCTTCGAGTCAGCAAGATATCACAGGTGTGGGGCACTTAACACGAAGTGGAAGGTGTTATGCTCCTGAGGTTGTTGAACAGAGATTAACAGGAAAAGATGGAGGAATGAACAAAAAGAGGAAAGCAGCTGAACCAATCCATATTGAGATGGATTTGTCAAAAGAAGTAGAAAGGGGGTCAACCCCGGTGAACAGGATAAAAGAGCCAGTGAACGAGAAGGAAGCTTGCGAGTTTTTTAAATTTCATAAATCATAGTGAGTATAGTGTGGTTGAGCAATTGCAACGCCAACCAGCAAGAATCTCCATCTTATCTTTTCTATTGAACTCGGAGCCACACAGAAATGCCCTGTTGAGAGTGTTGAATCAGGCATATGTGGCTAACAACATATCGGTAGAAAAATTAGACAAGCTGGTAGGAAACATTGCGGCAGACGACCATATATATTTCAGTTATGATGAAATACCACCCAATGGTATTGGGTCAACAAAGGCTCTTCGCATAACAACCACTTGCAAGGGGCATATATTACCGAGGGTGCTTCTGGATAATGGTTCTTCATTAAATGTAATGCCTTTGGCAACCATGTCTAAGTTGCCAGTTGATATTTCTTATATGCTGCCAAGTTGCATGGTGGTCAGAGCTTTTGATGGTACCAGGAGAGATATAATGGGAACTATTGAGGTTCCTCTGGAGATAGGCCCATGCACCTATACAGTGAACTTTCAGGTCATGCATATTAATCCGTCTTATAATTGCTTGTTGGGAAGGCCGTGGATACATTCAGCAGGGGCTATACCCTTATCTCTCCATCAAAAGCTAAAATTTGTGATGGAGGGGCATTTGGTCATTGTATCAGGAGAAGAGGACATAATAGCCTCTGTATCTACTGAATCTCCTTATGTTGAACCCAATGAAGATGCCGTAGAATGTTTCTTTCGGACTTTGGAGTTTGTAAATGCGATTTTCGTTGCTTAAGGATGAAAAATTCCAAAACCAAGGTTGTCCGAGAACACAAGGCTAGGAGTAAAAACTACAATGGGAAAGGGCTGCAGGGCTGGAAAAGGTCTTGGAAAATATCTTCAAGGGATGGCCCGAGCAATGGAAGTAGTGGGAAAGAAAGACCGATTTGGCCTAGGTATCTTTCGAAGGCCCATGAGAAAAGGAAACAAGTTGAAAAGAACTGACAAAGGAGGATGGCCCGTCTCGCGGGTATGGATATTGAGTTGGAGCCTATGACTTTCCCACCAATCCTTCACAGCTTTCGCTCAGTCGATTTTCTGTTTGAAGAAAAGAATTCAGATGATGTACTTATAATGATTGAGCAAGCCTTTGAGAGATTCCAGGTGAATAGGGATGAGTAGATACATGGTACGGAGATCTGCATGACCATGGAGGAAAGAATTGAAAGTGAGAATGCTAACTGGATGGTGCGACCTTATCCACCAGGATATAAACTGACCAATTGGAGTGCAACCGAGCTGCCCATAGTTTTTAGGTCTATTCCAACGTAATGCTTTTAAACAAATCTTAAATATCGTTGCCCGAAGATATTAAGAATTTCTATTGTATTGGGCTTTTGTTTAAAAATTTTCATTCAATAAATAACAAACACGATGCATTTCCTTCATACTGATATGTCCATATTCTTTCATTTATGCTATTTATTTTGCTTTCATTTTATATATGTTTTCCTATATTGTTTCTTCCCTACCTATTTACAGGTGTACGAATGCAGAATATGAGGACCTTCCTGTCAGTAATTCTGAAATTGATTTTGAAAGACTCATTTGCACGGGTGATTTTGAGGTCGACGAAGATACTGAGGATTATGGTTTACCTTCGGACTTATTAAGGAAAATAGAACAAGAGGAAAAACAAGTACTTCCTCATGAGGAGCTATTGGAAATGATAAATTTGGGAAATGGTGAAGAGATAAAGGAGGTTAAAATTGGGACTACATTGTCATCATCAATAAAGGGTGAATTGATAGCCTTGCTCCGAGAATATGTAGACGTATTTGCATGGTTGTACCAAGACATGCCAAGTCTGGATCCAGATATTGTGGTTCATAAGCTCCCTTTAAGGCCAGAATGCAAGCCTATTCAGCAAAAATTGAGAAAAATGTGGCCGGACATGCTGTTAAAGGTAAAAGCAAAGGTGAAGATGCAGTTTGATGCTGGATTCTTAGAGGTGGCAAAATATCCGGAATGGGTGTCAAATATTGTTCCAGTACCAAAGAAGGATGGCAAGGTTCGGATGTGCGTCGATTATCGAGATCTGAACAAGGCCAGTCCTAAAGATAATTTCCCTTTGCCCCACATTGATACTTTGGTGGATAATACGGTGAAGAGCTCCTTGTTTTCTTTCATGGACGGATTCTCGGGATATAATCAGATTAAGATGGCACCGGAAGATATGGAGAAAACCATATTTGTTATAATGTGGGGAATATTCTGCTACAAGGTAATGCCGTTTGGATTGAAGAATGCTGAGGCAACATATTAGAGAGCCATGGTGACCTTGTTTCATGACATGATGCATAAGGGAATTGAGGTCTATGTTGATGATATGATTGCAAAGTCACAAGGAGAAGAGGAGCATATTGCAAATCTTAGGAAACTATTTGAAAGACTAAGAAAGTTTCAACTCAAGCTAAACCCGGTAAAATGCACTTTTGGAGTCACTTCGAGGAAATTATCGGGTTTTGTTGTTAGCAAAAAAGGAATTGAGATTGATCCAGATAAAGTGAAGGCCATCCAAAATTTGCCACCTCGACGTACTCAAAAAGAAGTAAGAGGTTTTCTGGGGAGATTGAATTACATTGCTCGGTTTATTTCTCAGTTAACCGATAAATGTGATTCAATATTTAAGCTACTTCGAAAACGTGATCCAAGAGAGTGGGATGAAGGGTGTCAGATTGCTTTTGAAAAGGTTAAGCATTATCTATCGAACCCACCAGTATTAATGCCACCAGCTCCTGATAAACCGATGATATTGTATCTATCAGTATTTGAGAGATCCATGGGTTGTGTTTTGGGGCAGCTTGATGTAGACTAGAAAGAAAGAACAGGCGGTTTACTACCTCAGCAAGAAGTTCACAGATTATGAGTTGAAATATTCGTCTATAGAAAAGCTGTGCTGTGCTTTAGCTTGGATTGCTCGAAGGCTCAGACAGTACATGCTGTACCACATGACGTGGTTGATCGTCAAGCTAGATCCAATCAAGTACATGTTGGAAGCACCTTCTTTGTCAAGGAAGACGACAAGATGACAGGTTTTGTTGTCAGAATACGACATTGTTTATGTGAGTCAGAAAGCTATCAAGGCAGTGCAGTTGCTGAATTTTTAGCAAGTCGGGCAGTGGAAGATTATGAGCCGTTGAACTTTGATTTCCCAGATGAAGATTTGATGTATGTTTTACAAGCGGATGAGGTTCCCTTGAAGAAGAAAATATGGAAGATGTACTTTGATGGGGCATCTTATGCCATGGGGCACGAAATCAGTACAGTGCTCATATCCCAGAAGAAGATTATTATTCCTTCACTGCCAGATTGGATTTTGATTGTACAAATAATACTACAGAATATGAGGTATGTACAATGGGCCTTCATGCTGTCATAGACAGAAAGATAAAAAAACTGGAGGTTTTTGGAGATTCAACCTTATTGATATACCAGTTACGCGGAGAATGGGAAAGCCGAGATACAAAATTAATCCGATACCGAGAACTCATACTGAGTTTAAAGGAGATGCTTGAAGAAGTGACTTTCAATTACTTCCCTCGAGAAGAAAATCGAATGGTGGATGCTCTGGCTACTTTGTCATCAATGTTTAAAGTGAATGAAGGGGCGGAAGTTGTACAGATCAAGACGAGCATATATGAATCTCCTACCCACTGTTTGAGTATCGAAGAAGAAGTAGATGGTCTCCCTTGATATAACGACATTTACATCAAGAATCAACAGTATCTAGAGCGAGCAACAGAAAATGACAAGAGAACTCTAAGAAGGCTAGGAATGAGTTTTGTTCTAGATAGTGAGATTCTCTACAAGAAAGGGAAAGACCAAGTCCTATTGAGATGTGTCGGGTCTGCCGAAGCTCAGAGAATCATAGAGGAAATCCATGAAGGGATATGTGGCACCCATGCCAATGGTCACATGCTTGCTAAGCAGATTATGAGGGCAGGGTATTATTGGCTGACAATGGCAGGAGATTGTATCAGTTTTTCCCGAAAGTGCCATAAATGCCAGATATATGCAGATAAGGTCCATGTGCTACCATCACCATTGCATGTCATGACCGCACCATGGCCATTCTCGATGTGGGGAAAGGATATGATTGGCCCTATTACCCCGAAAGCTTCAAATGGACATCGCTTCATCCTGGTGGCCATAGATTTTTTCACAAAATGGGTAGAAGCTGCTTTCTATGCGAATGTAACAAAGTCGGTGGTATGCAGATTTGTTAAGAAGGAAATCATATGCTGATATGGATTGCCAGCAAAAATTATTTCAGATAATGCTCTCAATTTGAACAATAAGATGATGAGAGAGGTGTGTACTCAATTCAAGATCACACATTACAATTCGGCACCTTATCATTCGAAGATGAATGGGGCAGTAGAAGCAGCCAACAAAAACATCAAGAAGATTGTCGAGAAGATGACTGATGTGTACAAGGATTGGCATGAGATCTTGCCTTTTGCTCTTAACGCATATCACACTTCGGTTCGCACATCTACAGGGGAAATGCCGTTTTCTTTTGTATATGGTATGGAAGCAATGTTACCTATTGAAGTTGAGATTCCTTCACTTCGTGTTTTGATGGAGGTTGGCCTAGAAGAGGCAGAATGTGTTAGAGCTCGTTATGAACAACTGAATCTCATCGAGGAGAAAGATTTAAGAAAAATTTGTCATTGGCAATTGTATCAAAAAAGGATGATTCGAGCCTACAACAAGAAGGTTCGTCCCAGACAGTTCCGAGAGGGGGAGTTAGTACTATGGAAAATTCTCCCTATAGTGAAGGATCCGCGAGGAAGTCCCAAATTGGGAAGGACCCTATATAGTAAAAAGAGCTTTTTTTGGAGGAGCATTGATTCCAACTCGAATGGACGGGGATGATTCAGAAATCCCGTGAATGCTGATGAGTTGAAGAAGTATTACGCTTGAAGAAAAAAAAAGTGTGATGCTATGCACATAGGAATTTGAATGATTCCAAGTATAAAAATGGAAATTCTATATATCTACCTCCCCTGAGAATTACTTTTCAAAGAGAATATTCATGCTTGATATGATGAATGGCCATCTTTCATATTCCCTTCACTAAGAAGAAATTATCCCTAGTCACCCCTTTGAACCTTAGGAATTATTTCTTTCGTTGAACCTTGATCAAGGATCACCCTCTACATTGGACGGCAAATACGAAGAAAAAAATCAAAATCATGGCAAAAAAAGAAAGCCATTGGAAAATTTGAAATCCAAGAATGGCAAATGAAAGCCAACAATGAAAGAAAAGAGATTTTCGGAGAAAAAGAAGAAGAAAAAAGTCCAAAAAAAAGGGGACAAATGTTTCAAGAATGAATTCTCCTTAGGAATTGATCCTTGATCCAATCACCCTTAAACACATTTTGGGCCTATTTTATCCTTTCCTTCTAAACCTGAACCTTGACCTACTTACGTGCTTTAAAAGTCCATTTTGATCAAGCATAGATATTTAATTTGGAAGGTTTTTCTCAGAATTCATCCCATCTTTTGAATTGACATTTTTACCTTGGAAGCATTTAGAATTCTCAGATGCATGGTAGAATACAAAAAAAAAAAAGAATGTAAAAGGAGAGGTTTAAGTCGAAAACCCTCAAAGGGCGACTTAATACCGAATAGGGGACACCTGAGTTGAAAACTCGCAAAGGGCGGCTCAAGTACTGATTAAGGTTTGAATCAATGCTCCATGTAAAGGGGGAGAAAGTATTCGAAAATCAGAGAAAAGGGGAACAACTCAGTCTGACGTAACTACGAAAGCCGAAGGATTACCCAAGTAAATTTCTTGTTCAAGAGAAATTTCAGATGATTTGAAAAAGGAGGGGTCCGGGATATTTTGCATCCAGGGCATCTACAACCTATAACTTTACATTTGTTTCTTATATCCTTGATATCCACTTTTATCATTTTAAAACATTTTGTTGCAATAAATTTTTGTTACCTCTTTTATGACAGTTGCTTGTTTCATACTTTCTTTCATACATTTTTCAGATGCATTTTTTTTTTTTTGTTATTAAATTGAATGATGATTAGTAAACATAAAAATCTTTAAATATAGGGATTTTAAAAGTATTAGTAAGGAATAAATTTAAATCTTAGAAAAGGGTTTGGAAACCACTAATCTTGATGGAAAATTCACCAAGTAAAGGAAAACAATGAATGTGTTGGAGACCCCGCCATGAAGTCAAAAATTTGTGAAATTTAGCGAAGTCAGAAACTGGGATTGTTTGAAAATTTATCTTGAGTAAAGGGTTCCTTAAGTGGGGCATCAGTGAACAATTGAAGCTCCATCATGAAGTCAGATAATCTGTGAACCTCAAGGAAACCATGGATTAGAAATCATGACCCAATCATTTGATTGCATTCATCCTTAGGAAACATACAAGCATTTGCAAATCATGTCATTCTCATCATTACATTTAGCTAACACTGCAGGAATCAGGAAAACTTTGGCTTCCCCAAATCAAATTCATTTTGTTCTATCAAATGAGTCGAGCCCCGAGACCATCGTCGAGGTATTTCCTTTTGTTTTAAATCGAACTCATTCTGTTTTATCAAATGAGTCGAGCCCCGAGACCATCATTGAGGTATTTCCTTTCGTTTTAAATCGAATTCATTCTGTTTTATCAAATGAGTCGAGCCCCGAGACCATCGTCGAGGTATTTTTTTTGTTTTGTTTTAAATAGAATTCATTCTGTTTTATCAAATGAGTCGAGCCCCGAGACCATCGTCGAGGTATTTTCTTTTGTTTTAAATCGAACTCATTCTGTTTTATCAAATGAGTCGATCCCCGAGACCATCGTCGAGGTATTTCCTTATGTTTTAAATCGAATTCATTCTGTTTTATCAAATGAGTCAAGTCCCGAGACCATCGTCTAGGTATTTCCTTTTGTTTTAAATCGAATTCATTCTGTTTTATCAAATGAGTCGAGCCCCGAGACCATCGTCGAGGTATTTCCTTTTGTTTTAAAATCGAATTCATTCTGTTTTATCAAATGAGTCGAGCCTCGAGATCACCGTCGAGGTATTTCCTTTTGTTTTAAATCGAATTCATTCAGTTTTATCAAATGAGTCAAGCCTTGAGACCGTCTTCAAGGTATTTTCATCATGGGTAAGGCCTTCGGGCACCATTTTTAAGACCTCCAGGTATAATTTTTCAAATCATGGGTAAGGCCTCCTAGCACCATTCTTAAGACCTCCAGGCACAATTTTATTCTTGCAAATGGAACTCGTTTCCTTAAGACGGGTCGAGCCTTGATTAGTCAGGGAACTCAATTTAAAGACAAAATCTTCAATTTAAAGCTTTTTCAAAAAAAAAAATTGATGAAAAAATAAATAAATGAAAAATGATGAATGAAAACCCAATTCCCTTTCCTTCACATGTGATTTCACTAATCAGACAAAATTAGTGTTGGTTTATCTTTTCCTGATTCCTGATTCTCAACAATAGCCAAAGAGGGGTAGCTGTAGACGCCTAAATTTGTCCGGACCACTAAATCAGGTATGTTTTCTTCCTAAATTGATGATTCAGAATGCAAAAATGCTTTTCTCACCCTGCAGGTGGTACTACGAGACTCAGTCAAAGAAAGCAGATAGAAAAAGTCAAACTCGAAAAAAGTCAACCCCAAAAAGTCAACCCCAAAAAGTCAACTACTAAAAAGTCAACCCATATTAAAAATCAAGATTTGAAGTTCAATTGAAAGATGGTGAAAGAATTTTGATAATCCGAGGTCTACATTGAAAGATATGGAGTTCGGAGGTTGGGTTACGGAATCTCAGTAGAAAGAAAACCCTAGTTCGGGAAATTTGGGGAAAAGTGCTTGAACAATCAAATTGGTCAAAATTGAAGGTCTCAAATGAAATATGAGCACTGACTACGGGTAATGGAGAAGCTACTTGAAAAAAAACTAAAAGAAAAGTCAATTAATAAGAAAACCAAGAATTAAGGTTTTTGGTGGATTTCGGTGAAATTTGGAAGAATTACAAAAATGGCCTGATTCGTTAAGACTAAAGCCCCTAATTGATGAGGAGCGATTAAAGAAGGATAGCCCATGGCTTAGTTTGAAGAAAATCTAAAAATCGGACTTGTTTTGAGCAAAATCGGGCTTTAGAGGTAAAAGGGCAAAATTGAAAATTTTGGGAAAAATAGCAAATGAACTCCAAAAATTCTGAAAATTTTTAGATCTCATTCTTAAATCATTTCATAGAGATTGGAGAAAGAAAATCTTGATTCGGAGTTCGTTTGCAAAATAGCCAAATCCCGGGTCCAGTATGCAGAAATTCAAAAGGATAAATCCCGAAAAAATAGTAAATGAGCTCCAACAATTATGAAATTTTATAGATCTCATTCTTAAATTATTTGGAAGAGATTGGGGAAATAAAATCTTGAGTCGTAGTTAGTTTGCAAAATGTCCAAATCCCAGGTCCACTATGCATAAACTCAAAAGGATAAATCTCGAAAAAATAGTAAATGAGCTCCAAAAATTTTGAAAATTTGCAGACCTTATTCTTAAATTATTTGGAAGAGATTGGCAAAAGAAAATCTGGATTCAGAGTTCATTTGCAAAATGGCCAAATCTCGGGTCCCTTATGTAGAAATTCAGGCAGATAAATCTTGAAACAATAGCAAATGAGCTCCAAAAATATTGAAAACTTCCAGATCACACTTTTAAATTATTTGGAAGAGATTGGTGAAGAAAAATCTGGATTCAAAAATCGTTTACAAAATGAAAAAAGTTCGGGTGCATTGAGGGGCAATTTTGGAAATAAATCCGAAATAAATAGCAAATGAACTCGAACTTTTTTGAAAACTTCCAGAATTCAATTTTTTATTATTATTTTGGAAGTATTGAAAAAAGAAAATTTGAATTTGGAATCCGTTTGCTATTTATTTAGGTTCGGGGGTCAAAAAAGTCATTTTACCGAAGAAATCGAAAAGGGCAAATTTGTAATTAAGAAAACTATAAAAGAAAAAGGAATTGCTGGGATTTTACCTCCTTTGATCAGCCAGCATAGAAGAAAAGAATGAAGCTTGATCAATTTAATTCCTTAGTCACTATCAAGCTCGCATGCTACCACTAGTACCTTGCAAATGGTCCCCCTTTCATCCAATGGCTTAGGTGTCTTGTAGAAAAGTTGAATGCACCATCCAATGGCCAAGTTTAAATACTAAGATGACATTTTTATTTGTCATGGAAGAACCCTCATCTAATGGCCAAGAATGGAAGAAAAAAGATGAGCACAATTCATCCAAAGGTGGGCATCCATTCGGCCAAGCAATGGAGTGCATGTGATTTCTCTTTTCATCCAATGGCTTAGGCCAACTACAAGGGCTGAGCACAAATGTTAAGGGCTGGATTTAATCTAAAAGATGTCATTTTTATGTTGTCCTCATCCAATGACCAAGAATGGAAGAGCACAACTCATCCAAGGGTAAGCACTCAAAGGGCCAAGCAAGGGAGTGCATGGGATTGGTCTTCTTTTTCATCTAAGGGCTGAGTACACATCTTAACGGCTGCTATCAATTGGCAAGATGACATTTTTATGTTGTCATGAAAATATCTTAATCTAAGGGACAAGATTGGAGGGGAAAAAGTGCAAAAATCCAACCTATGGTGGAGGGGCCATTCGGCCAAGGCTAAAAGAGGGAGGGGGAATGTTTTATTTTTCCTTAAGTGGCTGAGCATTTGAGAGGAGAGGTTAGTAGCTAATTGAGAAAAAAAAGGTTTTTGAAAGAAAGGAAGAAAAGCTTTTGTTAAGGTAGCCATTCTACCATTGCTACTACATTTTTTCTTCTTCCTCATGCTTTATTTCTTGTTTTCCATGTGATTTCCTACCATTTTTTTACAACTTTCTTGTTGTTCTTGCTTTTCAAAAAATAAATAAAACAATGGTTAGGCTTCATGATCTTGATGAAAATCAAGTGATAATGGTTAGGGTGGGCTTTGTCCAATATACCAACCATGGAGCTCATTTCCATATTCTTTTTTTCTTACCTTAGTTATTTTTTATGATTTTGAGATTGAAAAGACTTCATGACCTTGATGAAAATCAAGAGATAATGGTTAGGGAGGCTTTGTCCAATGTACCAACCATGGAGCTCATCTCTTTGTTATTTATTTGCTTGCTTTAACTTGCTTATTTCTATTATTGTTTATCTTTATGTATTTTTATATTCTTGCTAACCATCTTGTTCTTTTGACCTATGTCATATTTTTGAATCTTGGGGCTATTGTCATATGGTTTAGGCCATTTCCATTTTTCATATCATCTTCCATAGCATAGTTAGGTCATTTTACATGACATTTCTTACAAAACTTTGGTTCTAGGCCATTCGGCCATGTGTATTTTCTTTAAGCATTAGGCAATTTTCATATGCCATGTTATTTTTCCATGACTTTTAGGCATTAGGCCATTTTCATATGCCATGTCATTTCACATGTCATGTAGCTTTAGGCCATTTTTATTATTCCATGTCATTTAAGTTTAGGTCATTTTATTATTATTCTATGTCATTTTACATGTCATTTAGCTTTAGGCCATTTTCATATGCCATGTTATTTTCCATGACATTTAGACATTAGGCCATTTTCATATGCCATGTCATTTCACATGTCATTTAGCTTTAGGCCATTTTCATATGCCATGTCATTTCCCATGTCATTTAGGCACTAGGCCATTTTCATTATTTTTAATGTCATTTGCCATGCCATTTAGACGCTAGTTCATGCATGTTAAGTTAGAATAGCATTTATTGCCATGCAAACTCATGCTAGGCATTTAGGTTATTTATGCCATGCATTTTCCATATCACTTAGGCTTTAAAACCATGTATTTCATGCATTCACTTTGCTGCATTTTCATGCATTTCATGTCATGCCACATGATTTATGACTTAGGCCAATCAATGGCTCAAAGTCATGCTCACTTGGGCATACTTATGGAAAATTAAAGGGTTGTCAAATTGATTATTCTACATTTGTGATTTTTTTTACTTAGCCAATTTTTGTCAAACTTTTTAAAAGGGTTAGCTACTGTTTGTGGGTCTTTAGGAGAGTCTCTAAGATTCTTATTTTGATTTTTAAATGATTTTATCAAAGGCAAAAAAATGTGTTTTGGCAAAACAGTTTTTCATCCAGTACTCGTACTTTCCCGATTTTTCTGGGCAGTCATCTTTAATCAAACAATTAAGCCAATTTTTTTCTCTTGTAGTTTTACACGTTCTGAGTCTCCAGTACTTTTTTATTAGATTTTTTTAAATTTTTAAAAATAGGCTAAAAAATCGTGTGTCAAAATCGGACAGTAGAGGCAGATTTGAATTCAAAAGAAAAACAATTGTTGAATTTGGCTAAGGCATTCAGAGGGGGTTGGTTAGAAGCATTAGCTACTATCTTAGGATAGTTTCTAAATATTTTTAAACTTTAAAAATGATTTTATAAATCTCGGGTTAAGGGTGGTCAGGTCCGGGATTTTAAACTTTTGAAATTAGAGCCATTTTCAAAGGTTTTGGCTAAGGTTTTAATATTTATTCAAGTCTCTGAAATTGTTTTCAAACAAATCACAAAGTATTTTGATTTTTGAAGATTCAATTTGATATATTTTCCTAAGGTAGTCGGATATCTTTTTAGATATACGGATTTCCTTATTTAGAGGAAAAAAATACATTTTCATGCATTGCATTTTCTATGTTCATGCATTTTATTTAATATGTGATTTTTGCTATGATATTTTTCTATGGTATTATTATTTTGATTCACTAATTATGATGATTATTTTTTGTTATATGGTCTTGAATATTTCATGTTATCATATGCTTTATATTTAGTCATTTATTCTTGTCACATCATTTAGCATATATTATATTCATGCATTATTATTTTTATTTTCATGCATATTCCATGATAGCATTATTTTATGTTTCATGTCATTTCATGTCACTTAGATCATATTCCATGTCATTTAGGTTATATTATTTAGAATATGCCATGTCATTTAAAATATGCCATATCATTTAAAATTGCCATGTCATTTAAATCATTTTATTTCATTTAGAATATACCATGATACTTAGGATTTTTCATTTCATCTAGAATATACTATGCCATTTAAATTATACCATATCATTTAGGTTGCATTATATTATCTAGACTTTGCTATGTCATTTTATTTATGTCACACATGTTCAAATTCATATTTTTTTAAAAATATTTTGAAAAAGATAATAATTTTCAATAAAATAAAGATATTCTCGACTTAAAATAATTCATGAGTTCTCTGCCGGGTTTGCTGGGGAGAATATCATCAATTATCATTAATAATGGAATATCTTCTTTAAAATGAGAATGATTCAAAATTTTTTCCAATTAAATAAAATTTTCTATATTTTTCCACGTTTGTTGGGAAATATAGGATAATTTTGAATTAATAAATTCCGGATTATTTTCAAATAAAAATGGAATTATTTTTCTTTAAATTGGGAATTAACTTGAAATACTAAATTTAAAACCGACTTTTTTACCGAGACTTGAGATAACACACGATTAATAAGGTATCGTTTTATACTGGCGTTGTGGGGGTGCTAATCCTTCCCCACACGTAACCGAGTCCCAAACCCGCTTCTTTGATTTCTCTGGTTTAAAATGCAGGCTTGAAATTGGTTTTAAAAATATTTTAATTAATTTAAAAATGTTTTATAATACCGGTTTTAATAGGTGGTCGATCACACCTAGCTAAAAAAGATTGGTGGCGAATCCATGTCGTTTTCAAGGTCATTTTCAAAACTTTCATTTTTCAAGAAGAATTAAATCGACTTTTCATCGTTTTTTTTAATGTCACGCTTAACGAATAATAAAGTCTTGTGATCAGACTTTGTTATTTTTTAGGTTGCGATAGTAGGGAGAAGTCAGAATTGCCAACCAAGCCTCTTCAAGACAAAGATATGGGGGAAAAAGAAGCTGAAAAAGTTCAAGTGAAGAAGCCTCCAGTCTATCCACCACCACCTGTTCCTCAGCGCCTTCAAAAGCCAAAGCTTGACAAGCAGTTCTAACAGTTTCTTGAGGTATTTAAAAAGCTCCATATTATTATACCTTTTGCTGAAGCTTTAGAACAAATGACTAAATATGTCAAGTTTATGAAAGAAATATTATCCAAGAAGAGGAAATTGGATGAAATTGAGACAGTTGCAATTACTGAAGAGTGCAGCGTTATCCTTCAAAAGAAACTTCCACCCAAACTCAAAGATTCGAGAAGCTTCGCCATTCCATGCGCTATTGGTACTAAATTTTTTGGTAAAGATTTATGTGATTTGGGGGCGAGTATCAATTTAATGCCTCTTTCTAGCTATTGCAAACTTGGTTTGGGTGAAATAAAACCCACTACAGTGATGTTGCAACTAATCGATAGATCCTACAAACATCCAAGAGTTATTGTTGACGATGTTCTAGTCAAGGTTGACAAAATTTTCTTTCCTACTAATTTTATTGTGCTTGATATGGAGGAGGATAGTGAAATACCTATAATTCTTGGGAGACCATTCCTAGCTACCAGTAAAACTCTTATTGATGTGCAAAAAGGAGAACTTACCATGAGGGTTCTAGAGCAAGAGGTAACTTTTAAAGTGTTTAAAGCTATGAAGTTTCCTAATGAATTTGTTGAATGTTTGGCAGTCAAAGTGGTGAATAGTGATTCCAAAGAAGCATTCAAAGAAAATTGTTCCACTAAACTGTCACAACCTAAAATAACATACAACAACAAGTCTCATCGTGAGACTCTATTTTCGTTAGGCATGACATTGGAAAAACAGAGGAATAGTCGACTTAATTCCTCTTGAAATAAAATGAGGGTTTGAAAATAACCTTGGAAAAAGACATGGAGTCGCCACCAATCTTTTTTAGCTAGGTGTGATTGGCCACCTATTAAAACCGATTTTCTAAAACATTTTAAAATTAATTAAAACATTTCTAAAACCAATTTCAAGTCTGCGTTATAAACCAGATAAAATCGAAGAATTGGGTTCGGGACTCGGTCACGTGCGGGGAAGGATTAGCACCCCCGCACGCCCAATAAAATGGTACCTTATTAATCATGTGTTATCTCAAGTCACGATAAAAAGTCAATTTTTAAATTAGTATTTCAAGTTAATTCCCAATTTAAAGAAAAATAATTCCACTTTTAATTGAAAATGATCCGGAATTTATTAATTCAAAATTTTCCTATATTCCCCAAAAATATCTTCAAAATATAGAAAATTTTATTTATTTGGAAAATGTTCCGAATTATTCTCGTTTTTTGAAAGAAATATATTCTGTTATTAATGATAATTGATGATATCCCTTCCAGCAAACCCGGTAGAGAACTCATGAATTATTTTAACTCGGGAATATCTCTATGTTATTGAAAATCATTATCATTTTCAAAACATTTAATAAAAATATGAATATGAATATGTGTGACATAAATAAAATGACATAGCAAAGTCTAGATAATATAATGCAACCTAAATGATATGATAAAATTTAAATGGCATAGCATACTCAAATGAAATGAAATGATTTAAATAACATAATATTCTAAATGAAATGAAATATTCTAAATGAAATGAGATATCCTAAATGAAATGAAATATCCTAAATGACATAATATATTCTATACGAAAGGAAATAACCAAAGTAACATGGTATATTCTAAATGAAATAAAATGATTTAAATGACATGGCAAATGTAAATGATATGGCATATTTTAAATGACATGGCATATTCTAAATAATATAATCTAAATGACATGTAATATAATCTAAGTGACATGAAATGACATGAAACATAAAATAATGCTATCATGAAATATGCAGGAAAATAAAATAAAAATAATAATGCATGAACATAGTATATACTAAATAATGTGATGCAAATAAATGACTAAATAAAAAGTATAAGATAGCATGAAATATTCAAAAATCATATAACAAACAATAATCATCATAAAAAGTGAATCAAAATAATAATAATACCATAGAAAAATATCATAGCAAAAATCACATGAACATGAAAAAAGCAACGCATGAAAAAATGTATTTTTTTTCTCTAAATAAAGAAATCCGTATATCTAAAAAGATATCCGGCTACCTTAGGAAAATATGTCAAATAAAATTTTCCAAAACAAAAAAAAAAACTTTGTGATTGTTTGAAAACAATTTTGAAGAAAAACTTGAATGAAGATTAAAACCCTAACCAAGCTCTTTAAAAATGGCTATAATTTCCTAAGTTTATAATCCCGGACTTGATCACCCTTAACCCGAGATTTATAAAATCATTTTTAAAGTTTAAAAAGGCTTAGAAACTATCCTAAGACAATAGCGAACGCTTCTAACCAACCCCCTCTAAATGCCTTAGCCAAATTCAACAATTGCTTTTCTTTTGAATTCAAATCTGCCTCTACTGTCCAGTTTTGATACATGATTTTTTAACCAATTTTTAAAAATTCAAAAAAATATAAAACAAATACTGGAGACTCAGAACATGTAAAAATTGGCTTAATCTTTTGATTAAAGATGATTGCCTAGAAAAAAGGGAAAGTACAAATACTGGATGAAGAAATTGTTTTGCCAAAACACATTTTTTTGCCTTTGATAAAATCATTTAAAATTTAAAGTAAAAATGTTAGAGACTCTCCTAAAGACCCACAAATAGTAGCTAACACTTTTAAAAAGTTGTACAAAAATTTAAGTAAAAAAATCACAAAGGTAGAATAATCAATTTGACAACTCTTTAATTTTACACAAGTATGCTCAAGTGAGCATGATTTTGAGCCATTGATTGGCCTAAGTCATAAATCATGTGGCATGACATGAAAGGCATGAAAATACAGAAAAGTGAATGTATGAAATGCATGGTTTAAAGTCTAAGTGATATGGAAAATGCATGGCATAAATAACCTAAATGCCTAGCATGAGTTTGCATGGCAATAAATGCTATCCTAACTTAGCATGCATGAAATGTTTGATAATGCAAATGTGACTTAGACCTAATGTATTATGAATATGTATGACAATACCAATGTGACCTAAGACCTAAATAGCATAGCAATGCATGACAATACCAATATGATCTAAGACCTAATATGCATGGCAATAAAAAAATTTCCTAGACATAAAATATGATGAGAATGCATGGGAATGTCGTGAACATATAATGACCAATAAACCTAAATACTAATGCATGAACAAAAAGCAACTAATACACAATATCAAGGCATAATATTGCAAAGCATGTTACCTAAACAAAATGCAAATGCATGACAAAGCAAGGAATGCATGAAGAGGCCGAATGGTCACTAGATAACCTAAGGCAATCTTATGTAGCAAATGACACAAACACTTGGAAAACCAAATCAAAATACATAATGTCATGGCATGAAATGCTAACCTATCAACTAAAATGATGAAAATGCACATACAAGGTATGGAATGCATGAAGAGGCCGAATGGCCACTAGATAACCTAAGGCAATCCTATGTAGCAAATAACACAAACACATGGAAAACCAAATCAAAATACATAATGTAATGGTATGAAATGCTAACCTATCAACTAAAATGATGAAAATGCACATACAAGGCATGGAATGCATGAAGAGGCCGAATGGTCCTAAACCTAAACGAGCATGGCATTTTCACAAACATCTAACATACTAACATGGAAGATATATAAACTTATGGCATGAAAATGCAAACCTATGAACTAACATGATGAAAATGCACATACAAAGCATAGTAAGTGGAGGAGGCCGAATGCTCCTATTAAAAAAATATAAAATGCAAACATGACAACATACAAGTCATGATATATGAGAAAAATGCAAAATATCACCAAGAAAAGCACAAGGGCAGATACCTACAAGGAAATATCATGAAGAAAAAAAGAAATATAAAAGCAAATATATAAAACATATAAATAAAATGATCAAAATAAACATACACATGCAAAGAAACTAACAAGAAAAACTAGTAAACAAAACAAGGAAAGTTAAGCTCCATGGTTGGTACAAAATGGGCATAGCCTCTCCCCTAACCATAATCACTTGATCTTGTCAAGATCATGAAGCCTTTACATTTCAAAAAATAATAATATAAGCCATGCTAATCAACAAAATAGAGGTGAGCTTCATGGTTGGTAAAAATGGGCATAACCTCTCCCCTAACCATGGTCACTTGATATGTATCAAGATCATGTAGGCATTTCAACCTCTTTTGCTTCATTTTTTGTAAAAATATCAGAACCTTAAATAATTAAATAAATCATCAAAAATCATGTTTCCCACAACATCATGCAAAGAAGAAAAAAAGAAAAATGAAGGCATGCACTCATGTCACATTCGGCCAATGCAAAACCCTTGTAAAAATAAAAAAAATTGCTTTCAACCATTTTTGTTGAAGAAGAAGAGATGAAAACTTAAGTAAACATTTAAAAAACTTGATTTCTATGTGAAATGTATTAGGAAAACAATGTGAAAAATCAAGAAATCAACATGGAAAACAAGAAGAAAACTATCCTAGAGCTTGGTAGAGATGACTACCTTCAAGCTCTTCTATTGAAAACCTTTCTTTTCTCTTTCAAAACCTTTTTTTTTTCTAAATTAGTTACTGCCACTTTTCAGCCCTCAAAGCTTGTGAAAAAATAAAATCAACCCCCCTTCTAATGGCTTGGCCGAATGGTCTCTCAGCCATAAAATAGATTGTGCACTTTTTTCCTCCAATTTTGGCCCTTAGATTAGGATCTTTTGATGACACAATAAATATACCTTCTTGCCAATTGATAGCAGACCTTACGATGTGTACTCAGCCCTTCTAATAACCTCAGCCCTTAGATGAAATAAGGATACAATCCCATGCACTCCCTTGCTAGGCCGAATGAATTCCAACCCTTGGATTCATTGTGCTCATCTTTTTTCTTCCATTATGGGCCATTGGATGAGGGTTCTTTCATGACAAATAAAAATGTCATCTTGGAATTTAATCTTGGCCATTGAATGGTGCATTCAACTTTTTTACAAGGCACCTAAGCCATTGGATGAAGGGGGGACCATTTGCAAGGTATTAGTGGAAGCATTTTGAGCTTGATAGTGACTAAGGAATTAAATTGATCAAGCTTCCTTCTTCTCCTCTATGCTGACTAACCAAGGGAGGAAACATCTAAGCAATTCATTCATCTTTCATTTTTTTCTTAATTACAAATTGGCCCCTTTCGATTTCTTCGGTAAAATGACCTTTTTGACCCTTGAACCTAAATAAATAGAAAACGGACTCCAAATTCAAATTTTCTTCTTTCAATACTTCTGAAATAAAAAAAAAATTGAATTCTAAAAGTTTTTAAAATTTTTCGAGTCCATTTGCTATTTTTTGGATTTATTTCCAAAATTACCCCTTAATGCACCCGAACTTTTACCATTTTGTAAACGAGCTCCAAATCCTGATTTTTCTTCACCAATCTCTTCCAAATAATTTAAAAGTGTGATCTGGAAGTTTTCATAAATTTTGGAGCTAATTTGCTATTTTTTCGAGATTTATCTGCTTGAATTTCTACTTTGTGGACCCGGGATTTGGCCATTTTGCAAACGAACTCCGAATCCAGATTTTCTTTGCCAATCTCTTCCAAATAATTTAAGAATGAGAACTGCAAATTTTTAGAATTTTTGGACCTCATTTGCTATTTTGTCGGGATTTATCCTTTTGAATTTCTACATAGTGGGCCCGGGATTTGGCCATTTTGCAAATGAACTCCGAATCTAGATTTTCTTTCGCCAATCTCTCCAAAATGATTTAAGAATGAGATATGCAAATTTTTAGAATTTTGGAGCTCATTTGGTATTTTTTTTCGAATTTTCTAGTTTTGCCCTTTTGCCTCCGAAGCCCGATTTTGCTCAAAACAAGTCCAATTTTTAGATTTTCTTTTTCCGGGCCTTTATCACATATTCAATTGGAGTTGGTCCGAAAACGCCTAATTTTTACAATCAAATTCCCTTCGTTTTGATTTTTCCTATTTTCAGTATCGAGAATTTCCTCGTTTTTTCGTTTTCCTCCAATCGGCTCTTTTCTCAGAATTCTTCAAACTGAGCCTTGGGCTATCCTTGTTTAATCAATCCTCATCAATTAGGGGCTTTAGTTTTACCGAATCGGGCCAAAATCCACAAAAAACCCTAATTCTCGATTTTCTTCTGAATTGACTTTTCTTTCAGTTTTTCTTCCAAGTAGCTTCTCTATTACCCGTAGTCAGTGCGTATCTTTCATTTGGAACCTTCAATTCCAACCAATTTGATCATTTAAGCACTTTTCCCCAAATTTCCCGAATTAGGGTTTCCTTTCTACTGAATCTTTGTAACCCAACTTTCGAACTCCATATCTTTCAATGTAAACATCAGATTATCAAAATTCTTTCACCATTTTTCAATTGAACTTCAAATCTTGATTTTGAAAGTGGGTTGACTTTTTCAGTAGTTGACTTTTTGAGGTTGACTTTTCTAGGGTTGACTTTTTCAAGTTTGACTTTTTTTGTCTGCTTTCTTAGACTAAGTCTCGAAGTACCACCTGCAGGATGAGAAAAACTTTTTTTTTTGCATTCTAAAACATTAATTTAGGAAGAAAACATACTTGATTTAGTGGTCCGGACAAAATTAGGTGTCTACAGCAGCCCCTCTTTGGCTATTGCTGAGAATCAGGAATCAGGCAAAGATAAACAAACACTAATTTTGTTCGGTTAGTGAAATCACATGTGAAGAAAAGGGAAAGGAGTTTACATTCATTTCCATTTTTCATTTCATTCATTTTTTCATTTTTCATTTTTTTCATTTTTTTTTTGAAAAAGCTGTAAGTAGAAGATTTTGTCCTTAAATTGAGTTCCTTGATTAATCAAGGCTCGACCCGTCTTAGGGAAACGAGTTCGATTTGCAAGAGAAGAAATGACCTCGACGATGGTCTTGGGGTCTTAACCTGGTTCTCAGTTGTGTTTAAAATTCTGGTTATCTCCTCCAGAAGCTTTGACTATCACCACCAAAGACTTGCTCATTTTTAAAACTGTAAAACTCTGAATATTTCCACCAGAGGCTTTGGCTATCACCACCAAAGACTTTCTACCTTTTCAAAAGATCTTAAAACTTTGGATATCTCCACAGAGGCTTCGTCTGTCATCACCAAAGACTTTCTTTTTAAAAAAAACTATAAAACCCCAAATATCTTCTCAGAGGCTTTGGCTATCACTACCAAAGACTTTCTCCCTTTTCAAAATTTTTAAAACTCTGGATATCTCTACAGAGGCTTCGGCTATCACTACCAAAGACTTTCTCCCTTTTCAAAAATTTTAAAACTCTGGATATCTCTACAAAGGCTTCGATTTTCACCACCAAAGATTTTTTTTTTAACTATAAAACCCTGGATATCTCCACAGAGGCTTCGGCTATCACTACCAAAGACTTTCTCTCTTTTCAAAAAATTTTAAAACTCTGGATATTGGTTTTTGAAAACATGTTGAAGATTATACCTGAAAGCTTTGAGAAGGGATGCAAATGCTTCTTGGTGCAGATGCAAATGTTAACTAAGATGCAAATGTCTTTGATGCAAAGGTAAATGACTTGATTTGATGCAAATGTTTCTTGATGCAGATGTTGAATAAAATTATGGGTATCTCCTCCAGAAGCTTCGTCTATCACTACCAAAGACTTGCTCATTTTTAAAACTATAAAACCCTGGCTATCTCCTCCAGAGGCTTCGGCTATCATCACCAAAGACTTTCTCATTTTTTAAAACTGTAAAACTCTAGGTAACTCCTCTAGAAGAAGATTTCTCATTGTTCAATAATTATAAAACCCTGGATATCTCCACCAGAGGCTTCAGCTATCACAATAGAAGACTTGTTCGCTTTTAAAATTTGTAAAATTCTGGATATCCCCTCCAGAAGCTTTGGCTATCACCACCAAAGGTTTGCTCATTGTAAAGTTCTGGGTAACTCCTCCAGACGCTTCGGCTATCACCACTAAAGACTTTCTCATTTTAAAACTATGTAAAATTCTGTGTATCTCCTCCAAAAACTTCAGCTATCACCACCAAAGACTTGCCCATTTTAAAAATCGTGTTGAAAATTATACCCAAAAGCTTTAAGAGAGGATGTAGATGCAAATGTCTTTAACAAGATGCTCATGCTTCATGGTGCAAATGTAAATGGCTTGGATTGATGTAAATGTTTCTTGGTGCAAATGGCTTGGATTGACGCACATGCTTGCAGATGCAGATATTGAATATGATGCAGATGCTCCTACTAATCGTGTTCATGTAAGTGGTTTATGAATGGTGCAACTGCAATTACCACACAAAAATGAAAATGCAATGATTCTAGAAATGATGCAATTGCTTGAAATGATGTGAATGCAAATATCTATGAAGGATGTATTTGTAAAGGTAGAATGCAGATGCTCATGAAATAGTGTCAATGCAAATACTCATGAATGATGCAAATGCTTGCCGACACTGTGCAGATGCAAAAGCTTAATAAAGAGATGAGTGCTCATGAGTGATGCAAATGCCCCCGATCATTTTTCTAGACTTTGGCTTAGCCTTTCAAATTCATTTTTCCTCTTCAAATCAGAGTATATCTTCAATTCATTTTGGCTATTCTCTTTGCCCCAACAGTTTTCAAACTCTCATCAATAGAGGTCTGAAACGGGTTCTATTTCTTCTTCTCATATTTGGAAGTCAAGAACTATCCTAGTAGTTCTATACCTTTTGGCTAGAAAAAACCCTTGTCTCTTGTCAACATCAAAAATGGGTATTTCAAAAAAAATATCTTTAATTGTTTTCTCATTTTGAAAACTTCTAAACAAAAAATATTAACCCCATAGTGTGTGATGTACAAATCTTTTGAAGACTGATGATCACTGTTAGAAATTTCTCTAAGTGTCAATCTGGGTTTTTTTTTCAACTGGGATTGGCAAGGTTTGGTATAACAAGATTCTGGCTTTGCCAGGAAAACTTCATAACAAAAATTTATACCCCTTCTAGGCTCACAAATGGAACAGGTTTTATAAAACGTGAATTCATTGAGAACCAAACAAATTCAACATTTTTTTAGTTTCCATATCAAGGCATTTTGACAAGCGTCAAGATTGGCTGGGATGTTTAAACTGGAAAGTTTAATTTTGGAGGAAAAAAGTTTCAGTTTTCGAAGATAATCTTCCGAATGAGAGCTGTCAATTTGGGAGGTTTAGGAATTCCTAGATGTTCCTCGATGACCACTTCTTCAAGGTGACCTTTTCTTTTATGGTATCGGCACTATCATAGATGGCATCGAAAATTCCCATTTTACTCTAGACCACCCGTTTTTGGGTTTTCGCCCTAGAGTCCCTTTCTTTCCTATTTTTCTTTTTTCATTGTTTTACCATGCACTTGAGAAATCTAAATTCTTCCTTAGTGAAATGAGAATTCGATGAGATGGGATAAAATCTGAGGAAAAACCCTTCAAGTTGAATATTCATGCTTGATCAAAACGGGCTTTTAAAGCACGTAATGTAGGCCATGGCTCGGGGTTTAGAAAGAAAGGATAAATAGGCCCAAAATCTGTGTTTGAGGGTAATCAGATCAAGGATCATTTCTTGAGGAGGATTTCCTTTGAAGTATTTGTCCCTTTCGGACTTTTCTTTCCTTTTTACTTTTGCTCTTTTTCTTCTTTGCTTTTGGCTTTCATTTGCCATACTTTTTCACACATTTTTTTTTGTTCTTGGCTTTCATTTTGCCATATTTTCCATTTCCTTTTTCTTTACTTCGACAGAGTGAGCCTATATTCATTTAGGAGCTCAATTTGCTTTGTATCTGTCTTCGAGCTAAGACTCATTTTTTCGTGATCTTTGAGAAGATCTTTCCTCACATTTGTCCTCCAGTGTTGAGGGTGATCCTTGATCAAGGTTCCAAGAAGAATGAATTTTTTTGGCTCAAAAGGGGTCACTATGGATAATTTTTTTTTGTGACAGAGACATGAAAGATGGCCATTTCTCATATCAAGCACAAATATTCTCATTGAAAAGCAATCCCCAGGGGAAATAGATAATCAAAATTTCATTTTGCACTTTGGAATCATTCCAATTCTCATATGCATGATATCACACATTTTCTTTTTTGCTTTTTTTTTTGTCTTTTTTTTTTTCTCGCATGCCCCACTGATTCATGCGTTATTCCCATCCTTTTTCATCATATATCCATCATTTCCAGACATGATGCCCCAATTTGATTAACCATGAAAATTTGTATCAACGAGGAACATAGCAAGTCTAGGTCTGTACTGAAAAGAATAAGTTTCAATCTTGGGTTTGTTTGAAGTGACAAGGAAAATATGACCCAAAAACGGGTTTTCTCTGAGACGTGGGATAATCTAGTTTAATCATTGTGCCCCAGGGTGTCAATCATGAAGTGATGTTTGGGCAATTAGTGTTTTGTGGTTCGTTGGAAATGACATGAATGGTTTTGGCATAACCATGACATACACCAAATTACCATGATCTAAATTCTTGAAAGAATGTCTCATTTGTTTGAATTTCAAGGAGTTCGAAAAATTTTCAAAAAGTTCGTTCCTTTGTTCATAGCCTAGACTAGGATTTACATCTTTGCTTATTCCGCAATGACAATGGTTTATGAAGTTTAATCATTCATATTCTTTGAAGCATTAGGTCTTTTAAGTAGTCTTGATTCAAAGGATTGATGCATAGGAAAGCCTAAAAGAGAGAGGGAAAGTGTTGGGTTATTTCTAACAATGATCATCAATATTCTCGAGACTGTCCATTGTTTCATGTGTAAACCTCTTAATATTGTTTACGACAAATTTTCATGAAGTTTCATTTTTTTTTGGCAAATTCAGATGAGTGCTAAAATATAATGAAAACAAACATTTAAATTCAAAATTTATTTATTTCTTGTAGATGTCAACATGAGACAAGTGCTTTCATCATCACAGTGTATAGAACTACATGCATCAAAAATCCTAATATGATTATGTGCCATGTTTCTTATGACACTTGGCTTTCCCATCTTCAAAACTTTTCGAACCAGCCTTGATGAGATCCCTGACCTTGTACTTTAAAGCGGGGCAGTTCTCTGTTGAGTGACCTTGATTGCCATAATGATAACCACAATACTCATTAGCATCATACCAGCTCGGATAAGGGGGTTTCAGAGGCTCTAATTGCATGGGTGTCACAAGGTGATTCTGGATGAGTTGAGGTAGTAGCTCACTATATGTCATAGGAATCGGGTCAACCTGATTTATTTTTCGCTTTTTATGCCCCCTTCAATTATTCTCAAGGGTGTTAGATTGATAGACAGATTTAAATGCTGGCAAGGTTGTAGGCATTGGTTGGTAAGGATAAGCACCTTGAGAGACATTGTTCATGGTAGAGTAAAATGGCTGATACGAGGAGAATTGGGGAGGTGGGGCAAAGCCTTCCACGACTTGGGTATCTTCATTTTTCTTTTCAGATGCGCCATTTCTCTCGGTATTGGATGTTCTTTCTCCTTCAATTTTCCCATCCTTGATAGCATTCTCAATCATCTCCCCTGAAATTACCATGTCCGAAAAATTCTTCGTGGTGTTGCGGACAAGTATATCATAGTACAGGGCCTGCAGTGTATTCACAAAAAGGACAGTGGTTTCTTTCTGAGTTAAGGGCGATTGTACTTGGACGGCCAGGCTCATCCACCGCTGCGCTTATTCTTTGAAGCTCTCAGTAGCTCTTTTCTTCATATTTTGCAAGGTGAGACGGTTAGGCGCCATGTTGGTTATATACTTGTACTGGTTTAGAAAAGCCCTAGCCAGGTCATTCTACGAGTGAATCTAATCCTTGCTCAACTGACTATACCACCTAATTGCGAACCCGCTAAGGCTATCCTGAAAGCAGTGAATCAAAAGCTTATCATTATCTATATGACTCGTCATCTTTCAGCAGAACATAGTGATGTGGGCTGACGGATTGATCATCCCGTCATATTTCACAAAGTCAAGGATCTTGAACTTAGGAGGAATGACTAAATTGAGGACCAAGCATCGTTCTTTCGCATCCACACTCCCGAATACATCTGCATTTTCTACTTCCCAAAGCCTTTCATCTAACAACTGATATTTCCCTTGGGAATCTGCCAACTCAGCCTCATTTAACTCAACCATTTTCAATTTTTCCTGTTCAGCTGGATTATCTAAGTTTAGGACGCTGACGGGATTAACTGTGTTCTAGCCATCCAACATCATGACCTCACTCTGACCCTTTTGTGCCTCTAACCTTTTTCTGGCGGCAAACTTTTCAGGGTATTTTTTTCCCTTGATTACGGGGACATCAGCTCCATCAATTTAGTCATCTTATCCTTAGATTCTGCTTGAGACTTTGCCAGCTGTTCTAGCAATTCTTCTTGTATCCTTTCCATTCTATCCATTCGGGCAACTTGTTAATTCTCCATAGCACTAGCTTGTATTAAAAGGGTATTTAGTACTTCTTATACCTTTGATTTGAAATGGAAATTCTTTCAAAGACTCTTAAAGCCAAGCCAACTTCTGTTTTATTTCCCCAAATGTATGTCATGATGAAAGAGTCATGAATGCAATTTGATGCACGTAAAGCCTAAACAATATGATGTATGGACATGTACAGTGAAAAAAACATGCTGAATATATATGTAATAAATGCAATCACGATGCCAACATGCTGCAAGCAAAGAATAAACAAATCAATGCATGGATATTTGCAATGAATAACCATATATATTTCAGCATATTTCCCAATGAATGATCGTATACACTATGAATGCAACACGAAGTCAATTATGATGTATGTAAACAATGAATGATTGACATAGAGTATATACAAAAAAACTCATGCTGACCATGTGTGTCATGAATGCGACTAATGCTAACATGATGTATGTAATAAGAAAATTCATGCATGAACATATAGAAAAATCATGCTGACTATGTTTGTCATGAATACCACCTGATGCTACCAAGATGTATGTATGAATGTATGGTATGACAAATAATTGATGGGATGCAAAATGCAAAGGGGAAGATATCACGGAGGAAATAAGAATCGGAGGAACCAACATCTCATAAATTTGAAGCACAACCAATTCATTCCCATATCAACGTGCACAATGGTATAAACCATGTTTTCAAAATTTGAGCAGTGGTTAAAACTGTCTTTACAAACACTTTATTCTTCTTAGCATCCTAAGGCTATAAGAGCCGGCTACTGAAAAAGTGAAATCCTACTACATCATATCAGATTGAAGTATTTCTACATCATTGTCGTAAATCTCCCAATCCTAATTATGCTTTCCCAGCCCTCTATCAATCAGTGTCGTTGGATCGGTCCACCTGATCTCTATAAGAGACTGTACTTTCTTTTTGAATTCTATACAGTCTTCAATGCTATGGCCAGCAATTCCACAGTGATAATCACATCTTGCATTTGGATTATACCACTTAGGATATGGTGGTAACAGGGGTTTCAGCGGGATACAGGCAACCATGTAATTTTGGATCAGTATATGGAGAAGCTCTCGGTATCTGATTGGAATGGGATCATACTGCTCTTGAGTCTTAACTTTAGGTTGTTTCTTAGTCACACATGGCCTAGGAGTTGTTGCACTCGGTGGTGGCACTAAGGTCGAAACCGGAGTGTTTACATAGGGAGATGGCGGAATAACAAGGCAAGGGTATGGATTTGGACATGGGATCCTTGGAGGTTGTATATAGTTTGAGGTTCCTATCCCGGATGCTTGATAAGGTGATTTATGAGGGAAATAGTACGAACTGCTATTTGGTGGTGATGGAGTGGGATTTAGAGGTCATGTAGTGATCCTCCTAGTGGACAATTGGGCCATAGGGTGAGGATATTGGTTTGGACCTAGGACCAATTGCAAGGACTGTTTGGGATCTGAGGTTTTATCCTTGGTATCAAGCTCTCGAGTTTAATCATTTTCAAGATTTTGTCCACAATTTCATCAGGATTGCAACCTTTGTGGCATTGACAAGTGCAGGATCTAGCAAGGATTGTATGTTCTGGACCTAATGGTTTTGGTTGGTCCGAAGGCGATGCAGAGCCTTGAGAAAGTTCCCCTTTACTCTTACCCATATCCTCAAACATTTCCATCATTTTGGCAAGCTATTCTTTCACCTCCTGGATTTCATGCCCAAATTCCTCTTGATTGCGTTCCAAAGCACCCAATTGTTCCTCCGTTTCTTTCATCATATCTTGAACCCCTTTCATGCAAATGAAAATGTCATGAGATCAAGAATACAATTATGAAGGTACATGCTCTATTCTTATGTGCATGAATATACTGATGATTAATGCATGAACATATACAGAGAAATTATGATGACTATGTATGCGATGGATGCAATCTAATGCCAACATGATGCATTTAAAAAATGAATAAATTGATGCACAGGTATATACAATAATGACCATGCATATCATAAACGTATTCTACAATGAATGACTATGCATACTATGACTGTAACATGATGTCAAAATGATACATGTAAAGAATAAATGAATTAACACAATGGTATATACAAAGAAATCAATGATTACACGAAATTGGTGCGATCTAAGTCTTGATTATTCAAAAAATCTCATTATGCAAGATTTGCCTCCTAATTTAATCTATGATTTTTTTTTTAAAACATGTTTTCGCTATGAAAAACCAAACATATTATTTTCAAAAGAATTTTGGGGTAGTGGATCCTACTATGGTACAATATCCAAATGTTCATGTAACACTACCGGTTTTATGAAATCATAAAATAAGATTATTATCACCATCTGTTTATTGCAAATAATGATATCAAAAATACAACCATGAATGTACATGCTCTATTCATACATGCATGAAATGTGCAAAAATGCAAAAATGTTTGAAAAAGAATGTTTGTATTTTCAATTTCAAAAAGTTGATGAAAATTTGCCCCAACAGTATCAACTCACTTAGGCATCACGATGCCTTAAGGGCGGATTATCATACTTATTACGGGCGATGTACGTTCATCTTTGCCCGGTTTACTAAACTTATTTCAGATGTAAAATAGGTAATAAAAGGTTAGAAGTATCCCTCCATGTGTTCCTAACTCCGGTATATCTATCAAAAATTCGGCAGAGCTTCGCCTAGGTTCACTATATGAGGGTGAATTGGTTCTAAAAGATCCCGAATTGTTCCTCACTGTCGCCTGTGAAGGCTAGTAAGGCACCCCGATAAAAGCGGGTTCAATTCGTTGGAGTATATTTTCCTAAGCCCATACGGAGGATCATCACGAAAGCTTTAGGTACTTTATACTCCGGAAGTGTTTCACTAGCCTATACGGAGGATCATCACGAAGGCGTAGTTACTTTACTCCCACTTAAATGGACGGAACCCGGGTAGAGGGTTCATGTTATGCAAATGCAAGTGCAGTGTGTGCGGAGGAACAAAACAAACCTGTCACCACCTATTCTACACCCCTTATTCTAAATACCCACTAAAATCAAACAATGTAAAGCATCAGTCAAGCAAACATATAAATATACGCAACAAAATAACCAGAGAACAATTAATAATATGCATGCATATGACAATGACCATACCCAAAAACATTTTATTATTTTCAAAATTCTCTTTATTATTTTTAAGAAATTTTGGGAATTAAAATTAAATACCAATTAAACCAAAAAAATCGAGACTTTGATAACACACGACTAATTCTAGGCCTGACTCTCTAAAAGTCCCCAGTGGAGTCGCCAAGCTGTCGCAACCTAAAAAATAACATACAACAACAACTCTCATCGCGAGACTTTATTTTCGTTAGGCGTGATATTGGAAAAACAGAGGAAGAGTCGACTTAATTCCTCTTGAAATAAAATGAGGGTTTGAAAACAACCTCGGAAAAAAACATGGAGTGGCCACCAATCTTTTTTAGCTAGGTGTGATTGGCAACCTATTAAAACCGATTTTATAAAAAAAAATTAAAATTAATTAAAACATTTTTAAAACCAATTTCAAGTCTGCGTTATAAACTAGAGAAAATCGAAGAATCGGGTTCGGGACTCGGTTACGTGTGGGGAAGGATTAGCACCCCCGCAACGCCCATATAAAACGGTACCTTATTAAACATGTGTTATCTCAAGTCTCGGTAAAAAGTCGGTTTTTAATTTAGTATTTCAAGTTAATTCCCAATTTAAAGAAAAATAATTCCATTTTTAATTGAAAATGATCCAGAATTTATTAATTCAAAATTTTCCTATATTCCTCGACAAAATCGGCAAAATATAAAATTTTTATTTATTTGGAAAACTTTCCGAATCATTCTCGTTTTTTGAAAGAAATATATTTTGCTATTAATGATAATTGATGATATCCCCTCCAGCAAATCCGGTAGAGAACTCATGAATTATTTTAACTCGGGAATATCTTTATTTTATTGAAAATCATTATCTGTTTCAAAACATTTAAAAAATATATGAATATGAATATGTGTGACATAAATAAAATGATATAGCAAAGTCTAGATAATATAATGCAACCTAAATAATATGATATAATTTAAATGTCATAGCATATTCTAAATGAAATGAAATGAAATGATTTAAATAATATAATATTCTAAATGAAATGAAATATTCTAAATGAAAAGAGATATCCTAAATGAAATAAAATATCCTAAATGACATAATATATTCTATATAAAAGGAAATAACCTAAATAACATGGTATATTCTAAATGGAACAAAATGATTTAAATGACATGGCAAATGTAAATGATATGGCATATTTTAAATGACATGGCATATTCTAAATAATATAATCTAAATGACATGGAATATAATCTAAGTGACATGAAATGATATGAAACATAAAATAATGCTATCATGAAATATGCATGAAAATAAAATAAAAATAATAATGCATGAACATAGTATATGCTAAATAATGTGACGCAAATAAATGACAAAATAAAGAGTATATGATAGCATGAAATATTCAAAAATCATATAACAAACGATAATCATCATAAAAAGTGAATCAAAATAATAATAATACCATAGAAAAATATCATAGCAAAAATCACATATTAAATAAAATGCATGAACATGAAAAATGCAATGCATGAAAATGTATTTTTTCCTCTAAATAAAGAAATTCGTATATCTAAAAAGATATCCGGCTACCTTAGGAAAATATGTCAAATTAAATTTTCCAAAAAAAAAAAAAAAAAAAAACTTTGTGATTGTTTGAAAACAATTTTGAAGAAAAACTTGAATCAAGATTAAAACCCTAACCAATCTCTTTAAAAATGGCTCTAATTTCCTAAGTTTAAAATCCCGAATTTGACCACCTTTAACTCGAGATTTATAAAATAATTTTTTTAATTTAAAAAGGCTTAGAAACTATCCCAAGACAGTAGCTAAAGCTTCTAACCAATCCCCTCTAAATGCCTTCGCCAAATTCAACAATTGTTTTTCTTTTGAATTCAAATTTGTCTCTACTGTCCAATTTTGATACACGATTTTTTAACCTATTTTTAAAAATTCAAAAAAATCTAAAAAAATACTAGAGACTCAAAACATGTAAAACTACATGAGAAAAAATTGACTTAATCTTTTATTAAATATGACTTCCCAAAAACAAAGGGAAAGAACAAGTACTGGATGAAAAACTGTTTTGCCAAAACATATTTTTTTGTCTTTGATAAAATCATTTAAAAATCAAAGTAAAAATGTTAGAGACTCTCCTAAAGACCCAAAAACAGTAGCTAACACTTTTAAAAAGTTAGACAAAAATTGGGTAAGTAAAAAAAAAAAACACAAAGGTAGAATAATCAATTTGACAACTCTTTAATTTTCCACAAGTATGCTCAAGTGAGCATGACTTTGAGCCATTGATTGGCCTAAGTCATAAATCATGTGGCAATGCATGAAATGCATGAAAATACAGCAAAGTGAATGCATGGTTTAAAGTCTAAGTGATTTGGAAAATGAATGGCATAAATAACATAAATGCCTAGCATGAGTTTGCATGGCAATAAATGCTATCCTAACTTTGCTTGTATGAAATGTTTGATAATGAAAATGTGACTTAGACCTAATGTATTATGAATATGCATGAAAATACCAATGTGAACTAAGACCTAAATAGCATAGAAATGCATGTCAATACCAATATGATCTAAGACCTAATATGCATGGCGATACAAAGATGTCCTAGACCTAAAATATGATGAGAATGCATGGGAATGTCATGAACATATAATGACTAATAAACCTAATACTAATGCATGAACAAACAACAACTAATACAAAATCTCAAGGCATAATAATGCAAAGCATGGTACCTAAACAAAATGCAAATGCATGACAAGGCAAGGAATGCATGAAGAGGTCGAATGGCCACTAGATAACCTAAGGCAATCTTATGTAGCAAATGACACAAACACTTGGCAAACCAAATAAAAATACATAATGTCATGGCATGAAATGCTAACCTATCAACTAAAATGATGAAAATGCACATACAAGGTATGGAATGCATGAAGAGGCCGAATGACCACTAGATAACCTAAGGCAATCCTATGTAGCAAATAACACAAACACATGGCAAACCAAATCAAAATACATAATGTCATGGCATGAAATGCTAACCTATCAACTAAAATAATGAAAATGCACATACAAGGCATGGAATGCATGAAGAGGCCGAATGGTCCTAAACCTAAATGAGCATGGCATTTTCACAAACATCTAACATACTAAGATCCAAGATATATAAACTTATGGCATGAAAATGCAAACCTATGAACTAACATGATGAAAATGCACATACAAAGCATAGGAAGTGGAGGAGGCCGAATGCTCCTATGAAAAAATATAAAATGCAAACATGACAACATACAAGGCATGATATATGAGAAAAATGCAAAATATCATCAAGAAAAACACAATGGCCGAAACCTACAAGGAAATATCATGAAGAAAAAAAGAAATATAAAAGAAAATATATAAAACATATAAAGAAAATGATCAAAATAAACATATACATGAAAAGAAAAGAAAAGAAAATAACAAGAAAAACTAGTAAACAAAACAAGGAAAGTTAAGCTCCATGGTTGGTACAAAATGGGCATAGCCTCTCCCCTAACCATAATCACTTGATCTTTTCAAGATCATGAAGCCTTTCCATTTCAAAAAAATCAGAATATAAGCCATGCTAATCAACAAAATAGAGGTGAGCTTCATGGTTGGTAAAAATGGGCATAGCCTCTCCCCTAACCATGGTCACTTGATATGTATCAAGATCATGTAGCCATTTCAACCTCTTTTGCTTCATTTTTTGAAAAAAAATCAGAACCTTAAATAATTAAATTAACCATCAAAAATCATGTTTCCCACAACATCATGCAAAGAAGAAAAAAAAGAAAAATCAAGGCAAGCACTCATGTCACATTCGGCCAATGCAAAACCCTTGTAAAAAAAATTACTTTCAACCATTTTTGGTGAAGAAGAAGATATGAAAACTTAAGTAAACATTTAAAAAACTTGATTTCTATGAGAAATATAGTAGGAAAACAAAGTGAAAAATCAAGAAATCAACATGGAAAACAAGAAGAAAACTATCCTAGAGCTTGGTAGAGATGACTACCTTCAAGCTCTTCTATTGAAAACCTTTCTTTTTTCTTTCAAAACCATTTTTTTTTTAAATTAGCTACTGCCTCTTTTTCAGCCCTCAAAGCTTGTGAAAAAAATGAAATCAGCCTTCCTTCTAATGGCTTGGCCGAATGGTCTCTCAACCATAGGATAGATTGTGCACTTTTTTCCTCCAATTTTGGCCCTTAGATTAGGATCTTTTGATGACACAATAAAAATACCTTCTTGCCAATTGATAGCAGCCCTTAAGATGTGTACTCAGCCCTTCTAATAACCTTATCCCTTAGATGAAATAAGGATACAATCCCATGCACTCCCTTGCTTGGCCAAATGAATTCCAACCTTTGGATTCATTGTGCTCATCTTTCTTCTTCCATTCTTGGCCATTGGATGAGGGTTCTTTCATGACAAATAAAAATTTCATCTTGGCGTTTAATCTTGGCCATTGAATGGTGCATTCAACTTTTCTACAAGGCACCTAAGCCATTGGATGAAGGGGGACCATTTGCAAGGTACTAGTTGAAGCATTTTGAGCTTGATAGTGACTAAGGAATTAAATTGATCAAGCTTCCTTCTTCTCCTCTATGCTGACTGACCAAGGGAGGAATTATCTCATCAATTCATTCATCTTTCATATTTTTCTTAATTACAAATTGGCCCCTTTCGGTTTCTTTGGTAAAATGACATTTTTGACCCCCGAACCTAAATAAATAGCAAATGGACTCCAAATTCAAATTTTCTTTTTTTCAATACTTCCAAAATATTAAAAAATTGAATTCTGGAAGTTTTCAAAATTTTTCGAGTCCATTTGCTATTTTTTCGGATTTATTTCCAAAATTGCCCCTTAATGCACCCGAACTTTTACCATTTTGTAAACGAGCTCCAGATCCAGATTTTTCTTCACCAATATCCTCCAAATAATTTAAAAGTGTGATCTGGAAGTTTTCATAATTTTTGAAGCTCATTTGCTATTTTTTTGGGATTTATCTGCTTGAATTTCTACATTATGGACCCAGGATTTGGCCATTTTGCAAACGAACTTCGAATCCAGATTTTCTTTCGCCAATCTCTTCCAAATAATTTAAGAATGAGATCTGCAAAGTTTCATAATTTTTGGAGCTCATTTGCTATTTTTTCGGGATTTATCCTTTTGAATTTTTGCGTAGTGGGCCCGGGATTTGGCCATTTTGAAAACGAACTTCGAATCCAGATTTTCTTTCTTCAATCTCTCCGAAATGATTTAAGAATGAGATCTGCAAAATTTTAGAATTTTTGGAGGTTATTTGGTATTTTTTTTTCCAAATTTTCCAGTTTTTCCCTTTTGCCTCCGAAGCCCGGCTTTGCTCAAAACAAGTCCAATTTTTAGATATTCTTTGTCTGGGCCTTTATCACATATTGAATTGGAGTTGATCCGAAAAGACCCAATTTTTACGATCAAATTCCCTCCGTTTTGATTTTTCCTCTTTTCAGTATCGGGAATTTCCTCATTTTTTCGTTTTTCCTCCAATCGGCTTTTTTCTCGGAATTTCTTCAAACTGAGCCTTGGGCTATCCTTGTTTAATCACTCCTCATCAACTAGGGGCTTTAGTTTTACCGAATCGGGCCATTTCTGTAATTTTCCCCAATTTCACCAAAATCAATAAAAAAACCCTAATTCTCGATTTTCTTCCAAATTGACTTTTCTTTCAGTTTTTCTTCCAAGTAGCTTCTCCATTACCCGTAGTCAATGCTTATCTTTCATTTGGAACCTTCAATTTCGACCAATTTGATCGTTTAAGCACTTTTCCCTAAATTTCCTGAACTAGGGTTTCCTTTCTACAGAATCTCCGTAACCAAACTTTCGAACTCTATATCTTTCAATGTAGATCTCGGATTATCAAAATTCTTTCACCATTTTTCAATTGAACTTCAAGTCTTGATTTTGAAAGTGGTTGACTTTTTTCAGTAGTTGACTTTTTAGGGTTGACTTTTTTAGGGTTGACTTTTTCAAGTTTGACTTTTTCTTTCTGCTTTCTTAGACTAAGTCTCGGAGTACCACCTGTAGGATGAGAAAAACCTTTTTGCATTTTGAAACATCAAATTAGGAAGAAAACATACCTAATTTAGTGGTCCAGACAAAATTAGGTGTCTACATAAACCACTTGAGACAAGTTCAATTTCTACTTCTAAGATGCATGGAAGCCACAATTATATGAATGCCAGGCCTCATAAAGCAATGGGAAAGTTTGGGGGGCATGATAAGAAGATTGTCAAATGGAAGGATGCCGGCTAATGGGCATGAGATAGTCAAGCCGATGACTATAAATCAAGTGCTTCTTGTGAGGCAACCCAAGTTCTAAACTTTTTCTTTTCTTTTTAAATTTTAATTTTTAGGATATTTTTATTAATTTCTTTTTACTTTGTTTTCTTTTATAGTGACTACTCACCCAACTTGGACAGGCATGATAAAGTCTAAGAGGAAAAATAAAGCTTCTCCTGCGTTGCTTTCATCGATAGGGGAGTTTTCTTACTCTTTTTATTTCCAAACATTGAAGACAATGTTTATTTTAAGTTTGGGGGTGTGTCTTTAGATTTATTTTAGTTCGTGTGATTTCTAATTTTATTAGGAGTCTAAAAAAAAATTGGTTTTGCTTGAGATATGATGCACTTATTATGATGGAATCCTTATCCAATTATGAGAATTAGTTATTGATTTATCTTGATTTTTGGGAAAAACCTAAGCATGATTTGATTGTATGTTAAATTCTTTTGTTAGTCTTAATGTTAGGATGTGATTTTCACCAATTGAGCACTTGATCTCTTACTTCGATTTGCATTGCTTATTTAAAGACTGATTATGTTGATGTGAATGGCAATTATATCTAGAGCCTAGAATTTGTTTGATTCTCTCTCGAGGCGAAATCCTAGACTTTCGAGCTTTCGAGCTTACCTTTATATATGATTATCCTTAGATTTACCTCTTGGTGCCTAATTGATATATCTCTTTTCTTTGATTGCCACATCTTTTAGCATAGTCTAATGAGAAAAACCATTACCTTCACTACATAGGCATGTGTATGATATTACAGGAAACAATTATGAGCCATGTCAAATTTGGGTGAAATGGTGATGTAAAAAGAAAAAAGTTATGGTTCTTCGAAAATGAAGAACATAAAAAAAAAAGATAAAAAAAAGGAATAAAGTGGTGAAGCAAAAAGGAAGATGCATTCAAAGAAATAAGTATGTAATTTGAGGAATAGACTATGGCTCTCAAAAATCCTGGAAAAAAGTAAAGTGCTTATGGGTGACTTAAACTGAAATATATCTTTATCCTATCTTGACCCTAGCCTTACATTACAAGCTTAATAAAGACCTACTTGATCCTTGATGAAGTGTTAGTCTACATTACTGGAGAGAGAGATGAAAAGCAAACATATGAGATTCTAGTACTATAATTCGTATTTTGCATTGTTATAAACTTATTTAGATTGCATGCATTGAATAGACAAGAGATTATTCACACGCACACTAAAAATCCATTCAAGCATGAGGCATATGATTGAATTGAATCATAAATTTAAATTATGTTTGTGTTGTACTTTGAGTTGGGATTTTGAGATAACTTTTAAAGAAAATTAAGGGAATCATTGTTGGAGTGCATTTATCTTAAATTGTGTTTATTTAGTTTCTTTTGTTTTCCTCGAGGACTAGCAAAATCTTAAGTTTGGGGGTGTGATAACTCTAGGAAATATATCCATTTTGCCACCTTTTATGCATTTAAATAGGCGAAGTCCTTGAGGTTTTTATTTGGATTTGATTAGTTTTAGATTAATTTTATTTATCCATTTCATGTTTAAAATATTTATTTAGTTAGTATTTATGTGTTTTTATAGGTCCAAAGTGAGAAGGAGCTTCGTGGTGCGAAACGACGAAAAATGGTGCAAAGCAACGTGTAGGCAGATTCGACCGCCGGAGCTTGTTTCATGGAAAACATGATTTTTAAGTCTTCATTTGAGAAAACTTCCTACATCACTTTTGAAGCTGACTTCCATATCTTTCCAACGGTATTTTACTTGTCAAAATCAGACGAGATTTTACTATCCAAAACAGCTGAAGAAGTTCGAGAAAATGGAGGAACCAGTAGGCGGCCAACCAGAGAATTGACGCCGCGGCGTTGGAAGGTCAGAAAGTTGGCGCCGTGGTGCCAGGCCGTGGCGCCGAATCACGGAAAAAAATAAATAAACTTGATGCTTACCTGTTTGCTTGCACGAAAAGTTTCTAACTCCAGGGGTCTTGGACACTTTAAATAGGCATCTTTTAGGCTGAAACAATGAGGAATTGAGTTCTAAAAATCTAATTATCTTGAGAGGAGAGTAGCCACCAAAAGCTTTCAAGGAGATAAGAAGATTTGTGAATATTGAAGACTCAAGACTTGACACCCCTTAGTTTTCTCTATTCTCTTCTTTATTTTTTTGTATTGATGATGATGGTGATACTCCTTGGATATTTGTTTTATTTAATTATCATGAACTAAATTTATCTTTCTAGGATTGCAATGGAACTCAACATGTAGTTTGAATTTACTTTCTCTTTCTAGCTTGATTTAATGGTTTTTGAGTTGTTTGTTCAATCTTGTTCTTAATGCTTTTAGTTGACTGGCCACCAATTAGATTGATTTGGTAACCTAAATACAACTTGAAAAAGAGAGTTTAGTCTTAGACATGGATTGAATGACAAATGTTTCATATTCATTTATTATGATGAATTGATCTACATTTAGGGTAGAAATATACTTACGTGTCATGTGTAACCATTGTTAGACCCTAAGCTTAACGAGTTTCTCTTCAATTCAATTATCATAAGAATATAGTTAATTGGTTAAGAGATATATTTTTATAAGGCCATCGGAAGATCCTTATAAATAAGATAGAACTCAAGGTTAACAACTCAAGATCATTAATCAAGTCAATAGGGTAAGAGAGGTTTAAGCGAAGTGTTGAGGGAAATTGTAATCCTAAGCTTTTCTCATTTCATTTAATCCATCCTTTTAAGTTACTTGCTTTTATTTTTAGTTTCTTTTAATTAGTTTGATTACAATCTTTAATTATTTGTTTAGATAAGATTAGGTTGTTTTAATTTTAGTACTTAGCAAATCTAGTGACAATTTCTCGAGGGATCGACTCTTTACTTTAAACTATATTACTTGTTATGATACGTGCACTTGCGTGGTGAAAATCGACAACAAAGGTACACATATGATTAGCACAAATGATTTTCATAGTCGATTCAAAATAACTTTAGCTTTCATGCTTAACCCGGTTTAACAAAACACGGGACAAAATATTATATATTGCATACATAATATAAGAATCTTTAAGACTGATTTTTCGGGACTTAAACATCGAAGGAACGTCAAGTCACTTACCTGATTCGCTAAACCGACATTTAAGCAGCAAATCACACAAATCTCCTAGTAACCTAAAAATTTAAGAAATATTCAAAAATCAAATAAAAATAAATAAACTTAACAAGTACAACTTCCTGCTAGTCATCATAAGACATATAGGTTGTGTGGCGACCTCTCTAACAAACCGAAAGTATTTGGTAATATAATCTTTAATAAAACGTTTCTTTCTTAATAATGAGAAAATATTTAAAACTAAGTAAAATAGAAAATTAAAAGTTAAAACATAAAATCAGTATCAATATGATTTTGATGAAAAATATAATTACATATTAAATAAGTTTTTTATTTGTAAGCTTATACATAATCAAATAAGTTTTTTCACAAAATCAAGCAAAATAAAGATAATTTCGTAAAAATATATTTATATATGTAAAAATTCACAAAAATTAATGTAACTGAAATTAATATGATTTTAAACTAAATATATTTAATTTTGGCCGAAAATAATTTTTAAAATTATAAAATTGAAGAATTTCAAATTTGAATTTTTCAGTTTTTATGATCATTTGGCCTACTTTGAGCTAGTAGAATTCTCAATCCGTGAGGTTTTCAGCAATGATTAAAATACGAATTCAAAGTAGGAATGTAATAGAATATCATAGAAATTGATTTCGGTAAAAACGATTACATATAGCCTAAGTTTCGGGGGTCCAAACTTTGAAAATAATCACAAACTGCCCAAAATATTTTGGGTTTCCAGTTTCATGGAGCCTACTTTGGGACTTCTATTCTATCAACAGAAAACTCATCTCATCAAGATAGATATACCAATGAAAATGCTACATTTCATACTATAAAAATCATCCAAGATTTGACAAAAATGACCACCAGAAAATGGATTTCTTGTGACCAAAGTTGGCTCGTCAAAACTGTCAGAAACCCAAAACCAACACAACTTCAAAAATTGTTCTCCTAAATTACTCAACCAAATGAAGTGCCACACAAACCATTGGAAAGATCTTGAAGAGACCTTTCTCTAGGTACCGACAATGTCACCGGAAAGTCATCGAAAAAGTCGTCGAAATTTTTAGAGAGTGAAGATGGTTCAAAATAAAGGTTTGGATTTTGTGCAAAATGATTCAAAACATAAAATTTAAAGGAATCTAAGAAAAATCTCACCTTAATCCGTATTTTTCAGAATAGATTTGCCTTTCCTTTGCTTATCTTCTTCTTCTCTAGGGTTAGGTTTTCCCAAATTGTCTAACTCTCTTTGTGACAAACACAAAGCGTAAAAAGAAAATAAGCCTAACTCTTTTAATTATTATTAGGTTAAACTAATAACCCACATTGGGCCTAAAATAAAATTTTAACAAATGGGTTGGATGCATGTGAAAAAAATAACCAAGTAAATTTTGTGGGCTTTACATCCTCCCCTCCTTAAAAGGAGTTTAGTCCTCTAAACTATTACATTGACTCTAAAAAAGATAGGGAAAATTTTCTTTCATATTTTCTTCTAACTCCAAAGTCGCTTTTCGTTCGGCATGATTACTCCACTGAACCTTAACAGAAGGAATTGTTCTTCTCCTCAAAACTTGCTCTTCTATCGACAATACGTAAAGGATGCTCATCGTAAGACAAATCTTCTCTAAGTCTCAAAGGAGCTAACTCGATCACATGACTCGAATCTGAAACATATTTCTCAACATCGAAACATGAAACACATTATGCATTCCGGATAATGCAGGTGGAAGTGCCAATCTATAAGCCACATCTCCTACCTTATCAAGAATCTTAAAGGGTCCCACATAACGAGGACTAAGTTTTCCACTAATTCCAAATCTCATCACTCCTCTAGTTGGAGAAACTCGTAAGAACACATGGTCACCAACCTCAAATTCCAGTTTTCGTCTCCTATTATCAGCATAACTTTTCTGTCGCCTTTGAGCTACACGAAGATGTTCTCTAATCAATTGAACTTTTCAATTGCTTACTGAATAAGATCTGGAACCAATAACTTTCTCTCGCCTACATCTTCCCAATCAAGAGGAGATCTACACTTCCTTCCACACAAAGCTTCAAAAGGAGCCATCTGAATGCTGGATTGGTAGCTATTATTGTAGGCAAACTCCGCCCACGACAAATGACGATCCCATGAACCTCCAAAATCCATAACACATGCTCTCAACATGTCCTCCAAGATTTGGATAGTCCTTTCAGATTGACCATTAGTTTGGGGATGAAAAACCAGTACTAAAATTCAGTCGAGTGCCTAAAGCATTATGCAAGCTCTCCTAAAATTTTTCCACAAAACGAGAATCTCGATTAGACACTATAGATACTGGGACACCATGAAGTCTCACAATTTGTTCAATTTACAACTCTGCCAACCTCTCCAATGACATTCATGTATGAATGGCCAAGAAATGTACAGATTTTGTCAATCTATCAACGATCACCCAAACGCCATCATTTCTCTTTGGGGTTCTAGGTAAACCTGATACAAAGTCCATCATGATTCGTTCCCACTTCCATTAAGGAATTGGAAGAGGTTTCAATAATCCCGTAGGTCTCTAATGTTCGGCCTTAACTTGTTGACAAGTCAAACACTTAGCCACAAATTGAGCAATCTCTCTCTTCATATTATTCCACCAGAAAGTGGTTTTCAAATCTCTATACATTTTGGTATCGCCAGGATGGATCGTATAGTTACTGTAATGAGCTTCCTCTAAAATATCTCTCCTCAATTCCAAATCATCTGGAACACAAATCCTACTGCCAAACCTCAAAGAACCGTCCTCATGAATTTGAAACTCTGGTTTTGAACTAGAATCCACCTCAAGTCTGATGTTTTGGAGCTGAGGAACATTAGCTTGAGCATCTTTAATCCTCTGAATTAGGGTAGGCTGAACTCGTAAGTTAGCCAAATAAGCTCCAGAACCTCGTACACACATCAATATCCATTCTCCTCAAGTCTTCCAAAATCTGTCTTTGAGAAGTAATTACTGAAGCCAAATTCCCAACAGATTTCCTACTTAAAGCATCGGCTACCTTATTTGTCTTACCAGGATGGTAATTAATAGTCAAGTCGTAATCCTTCAATAGTTCTAACCATCTCCTTTGCCTCAAATTCAACTCCTTCTGGGTGAAAAAATATTTCAAACTCTTGTGGTCCGTAAAGATCTCACAAGACTCACCATATAGATAATGTCTCCAAATCTTCAATGCAAAGATTACTGCTACCAACTCTAAATCATGAGTAGGGTAATTCTCCTCATATGGTTTTAACTGCCTAGAAGCATAGGCTATCACTTTATCATTCTGCATGAGAACACAACCTAATCCCTTCTTTGAAGCATCACTATAGACGGTGAAACCCTTCCCAGCAATAGGTAAGGTAAGAATAGGAGCGGAAACTAACCTTCTCTTTAATTCTTCAAAGCTCTTCTCACAATCATTCGACCATTCAAATCGAACTCCTTTACGAATCAATCTGGTCAAAGGCATAGCAATACGAGAGAAATCCTCCACAAAGCGCCTATAATATCTGGCTAAGCCCAAAAAGCTACAAATCTCGGAAACATTATTCGGCTTATTCCATTCTACTACCACCTCAATTTTCTTTGGATCAACAGAAATCCCGTTTTTTGACACCACATGTCCAAGAAAAGCCACACTAGTAAGCCAAAACTCACACTTCTTTAATTTAGCAAACAATTGCTTCTGTCTCAAAGTCTCTAAAACGATTCTCAAATGCTCCTCGTGCTCTTCTAAACTATGAGAGTACACCAATATGTCATCAAGAATTAATGGGTGACAAAGATAAATATCATAAAGAATCAATTTCTCAATAATTTTTCTCACGTGATCTTGCTTGACAAGCTGCAAAGCAATTGTTTCATTATAGTTAATATTTAGACGATTACAAATTTTGATGCCAATTTATTGGATCACATTTTCCCCCCTTCTTGGACCATTCGAGAATCATTTAATTTTTTATTGGAATTCTTTTGAATGACATCCTATTGATTTTCGATAAAAAAATTCATTATTGATTAAAAAATAAAAAGTTTAGGGTTTATGATTTAGGTTAATTAGTTTAATTCTTTAAACTACAATAGTTTAATTAGTCTCTTCACCATGGTACTTTTTTTTTTATAAAAAATAAGGATTTTCATATCAGCAAATAATAAAATTATAATTTTTTGGTTCAACAATTTCATTAATTATCTATAAGAGTTAAAGTAGTTTTTTTTTTTAGCTGCAATAATTAATTAATAACATAATTTTTTATTGAAAGCAATATAAATAAATTTAAAAATATGTACGAAAATCATCATAGCTGTATACAATTTTCAATTTGATTGTAAAAATGTTCAAATTAAGTAGTCAAACTATCATTAACCTAGATATCATTCAAATTTATCTTGATTTATTTACTAACGAAATTTTTATCATGAAATTATGCTCGCTTTTTTTTCTAGATTATGGTGAATAAGGAGAAAGATTAAAATTAAAATGAATAGAAAATAGATATGAAATAAGTTATAAATAATTGATTTCTGTATTTACATTTCAACTTGAAAGATATATCAATATTTTTATTAAAAAATATATATCAATATAAATTGGCATTTGTAGTTGTATGATTATATATTCTAGATCAATAAAATATATATTCTTTTATTAAGATGAATAAAATTAAAAAGAATTAAAAATATTAAATATAATAAAAATCTCGTGCATAGCACGAGCTCAAAAGCTAGTTATTTATTTAAAATAGTCACCATATTTATTAATATTTAATAATAAAATATTTTGATAACAACTCATAAAAGAATCATCCATAATTCATTTACTTTTTTATGCGCATCCAAATAAAAATATGTAGTTAAATAACATAAAAATATATATAGCTAAAATTTAAAGGGATAGAAATTATATCCAAAGGTACCGAAAGTCCAAAAACCTAAGTTGCCCGCCTGGCCAGCCTTCATCAGCCAGTTTGCTTCTTTTTCTTCTTTCTTTTTATTTTATTTTCTTTCATTTCATTTCATTTTTTTTTTTTTTTTTTTTCATCTTTCATCTTTCTTTTTTCTTTTTTTTTCTCTTTTTTCCTGTAGCCTGATTCGGGTGTGGGTCCACATGTGAATCCTAATCCTAGCCAAAATGCCTCGTCTTGGTGCAGCTTTAAACACCAAAAATAATCTTTTTCACTTCTTCCCTCATCTCATTCTTCACTTCTCTCTCTATATCCTCTCTCAACTCTCTCAAGCTCCTCTGTCGAGAACACCATGAAAATAATGATTTCGAGAAAAATCCAAAATTTGGCGCTGATTGTCGTCATTCTCTGCCATTTTTCAATGACTTTTTAAGCCCAAATACACCCAAAAATCTATTTTTTTGTTTTTTTCTGGTGCTTGTTTTCCAGTCATTTTCTCTTAAAAAAATCTAGAAAAACCTAAATTTAAAACTTAAATCCTAAACTGTCGTCGCCCTTTACGTTGCCATCCGTCGTTCGGTCATCTCTAAAATTTTACCTAGCTCCAATTTCTCCCTATTCTTTCTTTTCAATTTTTCCAAAATCTCACTAAATCACCTAAAGCAGAAACCCTAAGAGAGAAATTTTTTTTTTGGGTATGTGTTTTTATGTTTTTGATGCTGATGATTGTATTTATTGTTGTGTTTTCTATTTATTATTGTGTATATATTGTGGTTTTCTGGGTTCTTGGGTTGGTAAAAGTTTCTCTTTATTTCTGTTTATTTTATTGTATTTTATTGATTTGCATTTTTAATTCATTATAATTTTTTGGATGATTTTTGAATTGTTTGACTGTGTATTTTACTGATTTGTATTTTTCTTTTTGTGTTATTTTGTGTTGCTTTTTGTATATTTTACTAATTTTGAAATTCTATGATTATTTAATTAATATATTAATTTAAATTTTAAATATTTAAAAGAAAATTATGATGTGGCGAGCAAAGAGCTTACCACATGTCAATAAGAGGACTATTTGAGAGCTTTTTTTTAGCTATTGGTATAGAAAAAAAATTGTCAAGTGAGCTCACCACGCCTCAATTAGAGGATCCTTTGGAGATTTATTTTTAACTATGGGTATAGATTTCATAAATTATTGCTATAGATCAATTTGAGCAATGGCACGACAAATGAGAGTAGCGTGTTTTAAAAGAGCAAACCAATGACTTGCTCATCGATAAAATTTTAAGTTTGGTTTCATGAGTTAATTTTGCTTGGCAAAATTTTGAGTGAGACGCAAAAGTCTTTTTCACTCTTTATCTACTAATAATTATTTTATTTTTATTTTTAAATGATGTTTTTAAGGTGTTATTTTATTTTTAAATGATGTTTTTAAAGGGTTAATCTGCACGATAATTCATGAGTCGATTTAAAATCTATATCCGACCCGTTTGCGAATTTATTTTATTTTATTTTTAAATGATGTATTTAAAGGGGTTGATCCGCAGTGGGTCGATTTAGGATTCATACTCGACCCGCTAAAAAAAGAAATTTATTTTATTAATTTATTTTTAAATGATGTATTTAAAGGGATTGATCCGTACGTTGACTCGGGGGTCGATGTAGGATCCTTACTCGACCCATTTGGGAAAAATTAATAAAAAATTTTATTTTATTAATTTTTTTTAGTTTTAAGTTTTATTTTATTTTTAAATGACGTATTTAAAGAGGTTGATCTGCACTTTGCACGTTGACTCATAAGTCGATTTAGGATCCGTACCCGACCTGCTAGAGAAAAAAAGTTAAAAAACTAATTTTATATTATTAATTACTTTTATTTAATTTTTTTTAACAGCATAGTACGTTTATTGAATATAAGAGATAGTCACAAGAATTGGATATACCAACAAAAACTCGAATCCTAATAATGAAACTAACCTTCAGACATAAGTCTCAACCCTAAAATTCCCTTTCTAATGTAATCAATGACAACCCTTCAAGCAAAAGCTTGAAATCCCAAGGAATCCCGTTGATACAAGTAATAAACCAATGCTCCCTTATTTACCCGAATACAAAACCATATGAAAAGAAATAACGTGAACGTAAAAAACTACCCTCCCCATATTAGAAGATAAATCCCCCAATTCCGCAATACTGCTTGCAAGAAACGATTTGTATTAAATCGCAATTCAACAACTATTAAAAAGCAGTATGTATCCATCGAACTGTATTATTGCTTTGCATTCATTCACGAATCACTGATGTTTCACAAAGAGCAAGCTTATAGTAGCTTTCCGAAACTGCAAATGTAGCTCTACCTTTGATTCTGCAATGTAACCAAATGATGTACAAATCGAACCAAACAAGCACAAGTACAAAGCTGAATTCGAAACTGATCCTTTAAGCACAACCTAATGTAATCAACCCTTCAAGTCAAAAAAAGACTTGCAGCCCCCAACAAACCCCTATTTAACTGTATGATGACCAAATACATGAATATTTTTAAAAAACCTATTTATTGTCTACCCATCTAGCAAAAGAAATGCTAGGCTCCCAACTTAAAAACCCTAAATATAAATCGAAAATGATCCTATAGTATTTCTACCCCTCTTGTTTGAGAACAAAACAAGAGCCCTTAACCCCTAAAAAATTATTTGGTTATTAAGAACCAGCAGTAAATCCAAATGAAAAACAGTTTGAGTCAAGCGAATAAGAAGACAATACCAAAAACAAGCAATTCTCAAACCAGTTTCTCAACACACAACTTAGTGTAATCTACCCATCAAGTCAAAAAAGAACTTGCAACCCCCAATCCCCATTTGAAAACTAAAGAAACCTATGTGTTATCTACCCATCTAGCAAAAAGAGTGCTAGGATCCCAACTTTAAAACCCAAACATCAATTAATCGGAAAGATATCTATAGTGTTACTACCCCTCTTGCTTGAAAATAAAACAAGATACGTTATTTTAATTTAAAATGCTGTATTTAAAGGGTTGGCCCAAATGTTTATTCGTGGGTCGATTTAGGATCCGTAATCGACCTGTTTGGAAAACTTTTTTAAAAAATTTCTTTTATTAATTATTTTTAGTTTTTTATTTTATTTTATTTTATTTTTAAACGATATATTTAAAGGGATTGATCCGCACATTGACTCGCGAGTCGATTTAAGATCCGTACCCGACCTGCACGGGAAAAAAGTTAAAAAAAGAAATTTATTTTATTAATTAGTTTTTTTATTTTATTTTTATATAATGTATTTAAAATGGTTAGTCTGCACGGGTCTATTTAGGATCTGTACCCGAGCGGCTCAGGAAAAAGTTAAAAAATATATATATTTTATCAATTATTTTAATTTTAAATGATGTATTTAAAGAGGTTGGTCTGCACGTTGACTCAGGGATTGGTTTAGGATCCGTACCCAACCGGGTTAAGGAAAAAGTTAAAAAATTTATTTTATTTTAATTTTAAATGACGTATTTAAAGGCGTAGGTTCGCACGTTGAGTTGCGGGTCGATTTAGGATCCGTACTCGATCCGCTCGGAAAAAAAAGTAAAAAAGAAAAACGAAAAAATGAAATTGCTGCTAACCTATGTGAGAAAATCGATCCTACGAGAGAATAAATACAAACCATAATTTTATTTTTATTTTTATTATTTTTATTTATTATTTTTTACCTCCTATAAATAAAAATATACAGTTCAATAAAGTCTAAATATTATATATATATATATAAATAACATTTAAAAATACATTTATATTACGTAATCTATAAATAAACAATTTTTATAAATTTTATTTTTATAATTAACAAAATATAATTATATTAAAATTATTACAATTTAAAAATAAAAAATTAACTAAATAATCATTATTTAATAAAATATAATTTTAAATTAAATTATTCTTATTGATTAATTAAAAAATTATAATAAAAAATCAAAATACCCTCGGCAAACCGGGTTTTTTTTTCTTCTAGTTTTCTTAAATTTCAAGTTCTTTATAAAGTATAGGTTATATAAACTAAAAAATAGACTATATTGCATTTATATATATTATATACCCATACATTACGCTTAGCCTCTTAAATTTAAAACAAATATTTTAATTTTTTATTAATATTTGTATCCAATCAAAATTTCAAAAATTATAGTATCAAATGAATTTTCAAAAAATGTCATATCAAAATTTGATTTTTTTTTTTTTCTGATATGAAATTTTAAAATTATTTTTTTAACAAAAATTTAAACTTCATATACTAATATTAACTTCTTTTAATTTTAAAAATTAAAAATATAAAAATGTTAATTTTACATTTTTTTTGTTGACGTGAAATTTTAAATTTATTTTTAAAACAAATTCTTTTTGTGACACATGATATTTGTCGACGTGTCACCAATTTATTATAGTGCAAATTAGCTATTGATTTTTAAAATTATTTTTTATAGAGGATTTTTGTTATTGAAAGATTGTTTGGTTTGAAAGCGAAGAAAAACGTGAGAAAATTTTTCATTTTTATTCTGTCATAACTTTTATTATTTATTTTACTAATTTGCTTTAAATTGAGTTTTAAAATTAGGATCTATATTTTTAAAATTTTTAAAATTAAAAAAATTCAAATATTAGTATATGGAGTTTCAAAATTTTTGTTTAAAAAATAAATTTAAAGTTTCACGTAAAAAAATCAAGTTTTAAATCCACATAACCATTTTGATGAGACGACATCAGCAAAATGTTAGATGTCAACGCATTTAAACGATTGTCTTAACCTTTGTTATTTATTTTACTTGTTTGCTTTAAATTCAAAAGTACAAGATTAAATTACTCACAATGTGAATTAGAAAGATTAATTTACAGTTTTTGCTATAGTATAGGGTTTCCCATGGTGCTTTGACCCTAAAATTACAACCAATAAAATGGTGACACGTCGACAAAATGCCACGTGTCATCGAAAAATTCTCCTGAATAAAAAGTTTCCGTGACAGCAAAAAAAATTATTTTTAAAATCCACGTCAGCAATTTAAAGGTTGGCGTTACTTTCGTTATCTATTTTATTTTTTTGCTTCAAATTCAAAAGTATAAAGATTAAATTACTCATAATTTGAGTAGAAATACTAATTTACACTTTTCACTATAATATAAAAACCTCCCAAGTACTTTGACATGAAAACATACATTTTTGTTATTCTCAATTGTTATTTTAAATATTTTAAATTATAAATAATAATAAGATTTATCCCATTCTTATTTAATGTTTTATTATATTATAAATAGTAATATGATTTATAATTGAAAATTCTATTATCATCTTTAAAAAAACCTAAAATTTTAATATCATAATCGAATATTGTTTAGAAAAAAATTATTAAAACAATTTAGATAAAGATATTAACAATTAAATTATGTGTAAAACTCTTAAATCGTTAAATTTTATCAAACAACAAATGCGAAGTTAGAGTTTACAAGCAACTAATTTTCATGTCATTACATATATTATGATAACTTGTGATTTTAATATATTCTTCACTAGAAATAAGTTTGGTAGGTATGATATTTTGAGAATGGATAAATGGTCATTTTTTTTTTCATTACTCAAAGAAAGTTTTATGATTTTTTTTTCTTACATAAAATTTAAAAGTTTTATAATGAGTTTCTTTAATCTATATTCCCATAATATTTCTATTTAGTATTTTATTTTCTTTGAAAGGTAGTATATTATTATTATGATAAAATATATTTATAATATAAATAAATGTAGCCATTTATTACTTAACATATATCAATGTTCAAGGTTGAGAGGATGAAGGCAAAGGAAGATTTCCTTAAAGTAATCATCCAAGCAATTCCAACTTACTCGATGAGTTGTTTCCTACTACCAAAAACGCTGTGTAGTGATATAAATAACTTAATCAGCAATTATTGATGGCAACATGATAAGGAACAACATGATAAGAACATGATAATAACTTGTTCAGCAATTTTAACAAAATGACATGGAATTATTGGTCAAATGGAAGCATTTTATTGGACATAAAAACACATCAGTTTTTTTTTTTTTTTAAACGGGGTTATACTTTGGGGTAAAGTAATCTGCTTAAACCAAGCTATTAATTTTTTGACAGGTTGCGACGGTAGTAAAGTCCATTAATTAGAATGTTAGCCGCTTCGGCCAAGATTTAAAAAAATATATATTTATTATAATTTTTTTAAATTGATTTAACAATCACAAATAATTTTAAAATAAATTATATTTGAAAATTATTATTTTAAATATTTTTATATATAATATTAATATTAATATAATCATATTTTATTAATTACGACAACTAAATATGTGATAATTATTTATTGATAAATTATATAATACAAAACAAACCTATTTGTAAGTGTTTTTTTTATAAATATAGACAAATAAATAAATAAAATATTTATTTATTTAGGAATAAAATGAAAACCTTTAGTATTGAAAGATTTTTCTAAATTCTTCAATATCTAGTCGAAAATTAGGAATTGATCCTTTCACTTGAAAATTCTCATTATAATTCCTAGGGTTAAAGAGCAAATTTATCACTGTACTATACGTGGATATTGACACTATATTTTATTTTGATTAATATTTGCCTTTGTACTTTTGGGATTAAAAGGTAAATTTGTCACTATACTTTATTTTTATTGATATTTTCCATTCTACTTTTTGGGATTAAGGGCAAATTTGTCACTATATTTTAATTCAAAATTGAATTTTACCACTTTATTTTTTAATTTAATTTTTCCATTAAATTTTAATTTTTATTAAATTTTGTCACTCAATTATAATTTTGGATCATTTACAGACAAAATTTAATAAAAATAAGAATATTCTTTTAAATATTTTATTTTAATAATTAATAATAATAAATTGATTAAAAAGTAAAAAAATTTAGTATATAATTTTTATTTTATAAAAAATTACGGAGTGCTTTGAAAACTGTGATCCTAAATTGGTCTTTATTAAATTACTTTTTAGGATATTAAAATTTAAATAAAAATTTAATTTTTTATTATTTATAAAATTATTTTTTATTGTCTAATCGCTTTCCTTTTACATAGGTTCATTAGCAAATTCAAATTGTTCGAAGATTTTTTGTAGACCGAGGTTCAAATCTTTGTTTAAAAATTTTGGATAGCCCCCTGTCCTTAATGAACATAAACAAGTGTGCCGCCTAACAGCCCTTGTTCCCCTTGTAAGTCAGCTTTGTGAAAGTATTAAAATGCTAATATAGAACTTTATTGCTGAAAGATAGACCTGTTTATTTTTATTTATTTTTTTTTAACAGCAATATAATATTTATTGAATGGAATAGGAGTCACAAGAAAAATAAATTGCTATCAAAACCCAAAACACCTATGAAACACCTGCCCTTAAGGTAATATACCTGAACCCTATGAATCCCCCCGTTACAATAAAAATTTAACTTCAGTCTTCCTAAATGACTACCCTTCAAGCATAATACGCTTGATCCCCTGAAAATCCCTTATGATACAATATAGAAACTGCTACCTTTGTTGCTACATATAATCGATTCTAAAAAAACTTGATGGTTACGACCCAAAAAGGCAAAATGCTAAACTGCATTTAAATCTTTAAACTGAGTAACAGGTGTCTTCCTTGTTGAAACTATCTATTGTTAGCCGAAGCCCTGCACACATATAACTGCTATGTCCGAATGCTACTGTCCAGCAGATGCTTGCTGACTGAAAACTTTTTGAGTTCACCGAAGCTGCATAATTCCTGTGTTGTCATAATGCTGCTAAACCGAAAGACTATTTGCTGTTTTTGCCAACTGCTGCCATCAAAAACCTGTACTGACTTAAAACTGGTCTGCATGAAATCAAAATCGGCATGTAATTCCAGTAACTGCAGGAGAAAGAAATCCACAAAACAACAGCTAACATATGTTTTTCAAAAGACAAGAAACCGCTAAATAACACTGAAGCCATTGTGCAACCTAAAAAAAATAACGACGAGTCTCATCGCAAGACTTTATTATTCGTTAAGCGTGACATTTAAAAAAAACCGAGAAAAGTCGACTTAATTCCTCTAGAAATGAAGGTTTTGAAAATGACCTTAAAAAAGACATGGAGTCGCCACCAATCTTTTTTAGCTAGGTGTGATCGGCCACCTATTAAAACCGGTTTTATAAAATATTTTAAAAATTAATTAAAACATTTTAAAAACCAATTTCAAGTCTGCGTTTTAAACCAGAGAAATCAAAGAAGCGGGTTCGGGAGTCGGTTACGTGTGGGGAAGGATTAGCACCCCCACAACGCCCGTATAAATCGGTACCTTATTAATCGTGTGTTATCTCAAGTCTCGGTAAAAAGTTGGTTTTAAATTTAGTATTTCAAGTTAATTCCCAATTTAAAGAAAAGTAATTCCATTTTTTATTGAAAATGATCCGGAATTTATAAATTCAAAATTTTCCTATATTCCCCAACAAACGTGGCAAAATATAGAAATTTTTATTAGTTTTGGAAAACTTTCTGAATCATTCTCTTTTTTTTGAAAGAAAGATATTCCTTTATTAATAATAATTGATGATATTCCCTCCAGCAAACCCGGTAGAGAAGTCATGAATTATTTTAACTCGGGAATATCTTTATTTTTATTGAAAACCATTATCTTTTTTGAAAATATTTAAAAGAAATGAATATGTATAGGCATGACATAAATAAAATGACATAGCAAAATCTAAATAATATAATGCAACCTAAATGTCATGACACATAGAAATTATTATGGCAAGAATCACATATTATATAAAATGCATGAATATAAAAATGCAATGCATGAAATGTATTTTTTCCTTTAATTAAGGAAATCCGTATATCTAAAAAGATATCCGGCTACCTTAGGAAAATATGTCAAATTAAATATTCTAAAACCAAAATACTTTTGTGATTGTTTGAAAACAATTTTGAAAAGCTTGAATTAAAAATAAAAACTGGGCTAAAATTTTTAAAATGACTCTAATTTCCTAAGTTTAAAAAAAATCCGGACTTGGCTACCCTTAACCCGGGACTTGAAAAACCATTTTTAGAGTTTAAAAAGGCTTAGAAATTACCCTAAGTTAGTAGCTAACATTCCTAATCAGCCCACTCTAAATAAATTAACCAAAACAGAAAATTGGTTTTTCTTTAAATTCAATTCTGACTCCACTGTCCAGTTTTAATCCACGATTTTTTACCCTATTTTTAAAAATTCCAAATAATTTGAAAAAATTATTGGAGACTCAGGACATATAAAAATACACGGAAAAAAATCGACTTAATTTTCTGATCAAAGATGAATTCCCAGAAAAACTAGAGATGTACGAGTTTTTGGAGGAGAAAAAACTGCTTTGTTTTTCTTTAAAATCAATTCTGACTCCACTGTCCAGTTTTAATCCACGATTTTTTACCCTATTTTTAAAAATTCCAAAAATTCTGAAAAAATTATTGGAGACTCAGGACATGTATACACGGGAAAAAATCGACTTAATTTTCTGATCAAAGATGAATTCCCAGAAAAATCGGAGATGTACGAGTTTTGGGTGGAAAAAAAACTGCTTTGCCAACATATTTTTTTTGTCTTTGATAAAATCATTTAAAAACCAAAATAAAAATATTTGAAACTCATAGAATGACTTGAAGACAGTAGCTAGGACTTTTTGAAAGTTAAATAAAAATTGGCTAAGTAAAAAAAAATACAAAGGTAGAATAATCAATTTGACAAACTTAATTTTCCACAAGTGTGCTCAAGAGAGCATGACCTTGAACCATTAATTGGCTCAAGTCATTATTCAAGTGGCATGAACATGAAATGCATGAAACAATGCAGCAAACATAATGCATGAAATGCATGGATCTAAACCTAAATGTAAGGAAAATGCATGACATAAATAATATGGCCTAGACCTAACATGAACTTGCATGGCATTTAATGTAACCTAGACCTAAGACATGCATGGCATTTTCACAAACACAAGGCATGCTTAATTCAAAAATTCAACCAAATATCATGCAAATGCAAAAACCTAACAACTAGCATGACAAAAATACAACACACAATGCAAAACACATGGAGTAGCCAAATGGCCCCAAGCTTCAACAAGCATGGCATTTTCACAAACACTTGGTATGCTAGCATGAAAAACTAAGTCATAACACAAAAATCACACAAGCATTTTCACAAACACCTAATATACCAAATCTAAAAGATGCTCACTAAGATATAAAACAAGAATCATGCAAAGAATCACACAAGCATTTTCACAAACACTTAATATGCTAACTCTAAAACATGCTCAAATTTAAACAACATGAAAACAGAAAATTAAAAATGCAAAAACATGATATCTAAGACATAAATGGCAACAAACAAAGCAACCAAATTAAATATAACTTAAGAACATGAAATAACGTAATATTTAAAACATCAAAAATAAAGAAAATAGCATAAACAACATGGTAAAATGAATCAAAAACAACAACTTAAAATAAATAATGTAGGCCATTTGGCCATGGTGAGTTTATTGTAAAAACAAAATGTAAGAAAAATATACTTAAGAAAGGAAATGAAGGAAGAACAAGAAACATTATTTTAAAATGAAAACTCACCAAGTAGCTTTTGAACGGATTAAGCTATAAACCCTCAGAGTAGCTTTTGAACGGATTAAGCTACAAACCCTCAGAGTAGCTTTTGAACGGATTAAGCCACAAACCCTCTCACAAGTAGCTTTTGAACGGATTAAGCTATAAACCCTCAGAGTAGCTTTTGAACGGATTAAGCTACAAACCCTCATAGTAGCTTTTGAACGGATTAAGCTACAAACCCTCTCAACAAAAACACTATGACTCACCACCCGGATAATCCTAATACAAGTGTATAGACTATCTCACAAGGGGTAGTGGGTGATCTCAACCAAAGGCCAAGACTCCTTATTTATAAGGTGAGCACCTCCTTGGCTTGACATTACAAAGGGATGTGGGATTGGGACTTAGGCTCAAAAATGAAAATCTCTAACTTAACTCTTGATTTTTAATCACTTGATTGAAAAAATCCTAAGCTTCCTCCTTCCTTTGGGCTTGGGCAGGCCAGCACTTCTCTTTTCCAGCCCAGCTCTGATTTTTAAAAGGCCCAAAGAAGCCCTTTTCGGTTGCTTGGGTGAAACGACCATTTTGCCCCCCGGATGCAAAATAAATATCAAACGGGCTCCAAATTCAATTTTTATTTTTTTAATACTTCCAAAATAATAAAATATTGAGTTCTGGAAGTTTTCAAAATTATCCGAGTCCGTTTGCTATTTATTTGGATTTTTTCTTCCCAAAATGTCCTTTTATGCCCCTACTTTTTACCATTTTTTAAACGAGCTCCAGATCAAGATTTTTCTTCACCAATCTCTTCAAAATAATTAAAAAGTGTGATCTGGAAGTTTTCATAATTTTTGGAGCTCATTTGGTATTTTTTCGGGATTTATCGGCTTGAATTACTGCATAGGAGGCTCGAGATTTAGCCATTTTGCAAACGAACTCGGAATCAAGATTTTCTTTCGCCAATCTCTTCCAAATAATTTAAAAATGAGATTTGCCAAATTTCAGAATTTTTGGAGTCCATTTGCTATTTTTTCGGGATTTTCCTTTTTGAATTACTGCATAAGAAGCCCGGGATTTAGCCATTTTGCAAACGAACTCGGAATCAAGATTTTCTTTCGCCAATCTCTTCCAAACAATTTAAAAATGAGATTTGCCAAATTTCAGAATTTTTGGAGTCCATTTGCTATTTTTCCCAAATTTTTCCAATTTTGCCCTTTAACCTCCGAAACCCGGTTTTGCTCAAAACAAGTCCGATTTTCAGATTTTCTTCAATCTGAGCCTTGGTCCATCCTTTTTAATCATTCCTCATCCATTGGGGGCTTTGGTCTTACCAAGTCGGGCCATTTCAGTGATTCTTCCCGATTTCACCGAAATCCACTAAAAACCCTAATTCTCGGTTTTCTCCCGGATTGACTTTTCTTTCAGTTTTTCTTGCAAGTGACTTCTCCATTACCCGTAGTCAGTGCTTATCTTTCATTTGGAACCTTCAATTTCGACCAGTTTGATCGTTTAAGCACTTTTCCCCAAATTTCTCGGATTAGGGTTTCTTTTCTACTGAATCTCAAAATCCCAACTTCCGAACTCCATATCTTTCAATGTAGACCTCGGATTATCAAAATTCTTTCTCCATTTTTCAATTGAACTTAAAATCTTGATTTTGAAAGTGGGTTGACTTTTTCAATAGTTGACTTTCTGGGGTTGACTTTTTCAGGGTTGACTTTTTTTTCTTTCAAGTTTGACTTTTTATGCTCGCCCTCTTAAACTAAGTCTCGGAGTACCACCTGCAGGATGAAAACAGTCTTTTTATACTCGGAAACATCAATATGGGAAGAAAACATACCTGTTTAGTGGCCCGGACAAAATTAGGTGTCTACAGCCATGATTGAGGAAAATACCCCAAGAACCCTAAAAAGCAGACAGCGTGGATGACCAAGTAAACAATTAGAAAAAAACCTAAAAAAATCCTACCCATCTCCCAATCATCCCAGAAGACATTAATGTGAAAAAAGCCTAAAGTGTGCTACCCATCTTGTATAAAGCATACAAGACTCCCTTAATCCCCCAAAATCACACTTGGTCATCTAGAATGGATCGAACTTGAACAATTCCACCAAAGTCGAAGTTGTCTCCTATACCTGCAAAAACAAACAAATGTCAGTAAAGCAATTCTATTCTGCGACCATCAAATTTCCTCCACACATCCCCAAAATCCCTTAATCATTAACCCATGCAAGAAACTCTGTTTCTCTGCTAACACCTTGCCGCGCAAGAGTATCCGTAAAACAATTAGCAGAACGCCCCTTGTGTAAAATTCTACAACTGTTCAGTTTTTCCATTATCCGATTAATCACCATAAATAATGAGTTAAGGCACCATGGCCTTATCTTGCTAGACTTGCACCATGCAACTGCAGTCGTCGAATCACTTTCTATTTCCAAACTAATGGTTGAAAGCGGTTTTGATTGAACAATCTCAAAAGCTTCTTTTATTGCTCTCATCTCCGCCTCATTTCAATCATTACCCCCACAGACTTTGAAAACATGGCCAGTACTACACCTTTATCATTCCTTAAAACCCCTCTGATCCCTGTCGGTCTCGGTTTTCCTGCCACAGATGTGTCCACATTGAACTTCCACCAAGAAAGATATACCTGTTAATTGGACGGGTCGATAGGTTTATGGTTTTAATATTTTAAAATTATTTTCGAGTTTGGATTATTTCGTGTTTAGGTCATTTGGGTTCGACACTGGGATTATTCGGGTTCAATTTATTAATTTAAAATCTCAGATTAAATTTAAAGAAATTGTTTGATAGAGTCATATTTAATTAAATTTATTAAAATATAGAAAATAAATAATATTTAGAATTAATGTAGACATTCTAAATTTTAATTAAAAATAAATATCTGTCTAACCCAATTTTTTTTTTCGGACATAATCTGGTAATTATAAAATTCGAGTAACCATTTTACTAAAACGAGTATTATTGTATACTTGAAATCGTTATCCCAATCCATTAACATATTTGTAAATGTATTGTTATAACACAGTATACAAATCATTATAATACAATACCCATATCAATGACATAGTTTATATGATTTTAGAAAATCACATGGTAAGACTTAAGAAATTTTACATTTAAAATAAAAACAACACATTTTCCCTAAAAATAACATATATAACGATAAGAGATTATATAATTTGATCTAAATTACATGATAAGATATTATAAAATAATGTAGAAATCATTATGATAAAATACACGTATCATTATTGATAACATATTTTATGTATTTTATTCTAAATTATATAGAAATGGATTATACTTCTAAAATAAAAATGGTACATTTATTTTAAATAATATGTATAACGATAAAAAAATGTTATAAGATTATCATAAGTATATCTATGAAAATTAAAATATATATTTTATTTTAAATCATATTACAAGATTATCATAATTGATATAACATTTTATTAATCTATTTAAGAGATTATTATATATTTAAAAGACTATTTTAGTTTTTGAACAATTATTTTGAAGTCTTGAGCAATTAATTTAAGAAGGTTATTATGATAATAATACAACAAACATACTAATAAAAAAATAACACAAACTTACTATTTATCATGTCGCAACCTAAAAGATAACAAGTCTTATCGCAAGACTTTATTATTTGTTAAGCATGATATTAAAAAAAACCGAGGAAAAGTTAACTTAATTCCTCTAGAAAATCGAAGGTTTTGAAAATAACCTTGAAAAAGACATGGAGTCGCCACCAATCATTTTTGGCTAGGTGTAATCGGTCACCTATTTAAACCGATTTTATAAAACATTTTAAAATTAATTAAAATATTTTTTAAAACCAATTTCAAGTCTGCGTTTTAAACCAGAGAAATCAAATAAGCGGGTTCGGGACTTGGTTACGTGTGGGGAAGGATTAGCACCCCCACAAAGCCCGTATAAAACGGTACCTTATTAATCGTGTGTTATCTCAAGTCTCGGTAAAAAAGTCGATTTTTATTTTGGTATTTCAAGTAAATTCCCAATTTAAAGAAAAATAATTCAATTTTTTTTTTTATTGAAAATGATCCAGAATTTATTAATTCAAAATTTTCCTATATTTCCCAACAAGCAAGGCAAAATACAGAAATTTTTATTATTTAGGAAAAATTTCCGAATCATTCTCGTTTTAAAGAAGATATTTCGTTATTAATGATAATTGATGATATCCTCCCCAACAAACCCGACAGAGAACTCATGAATTATTTTAACTCGGAAATATTTTTATTTTATTGAAAATCATTACCTTTTTCAAAACATTTTAAAACAATATGAATATGTGTGACATAAATACAATGACATAGTAAAGTCTAGATAATATAATGCAACCTAAATGGTATGATATAATTTAAATGTCTTAGCATATTCTAAATGAAATGAAATATCCTAAGTCATATGATATATTCTAAAGAAAATGAAATGACCTAAGTAACATGATATATTCTATATGAAATGTAATATCCTAAGTCATATGATATATCCTAAATGAAATAAAATATCCTAAGTGACATAATATATTCTAAATGAAATGAAATGACCTAGATAACATAATATATTCTATATGAAATGAAATATCCTAAGCCACATGATATATTCTAAATGGAATAAAATGATTTAAATGACATGGCAAATATAAATGATATGACATATAATCTAAATGACATGAAACATAAAATAATGCTATCATATAATATGCATGAAAAAAAAATGACAATAATAATGCATGAACATAGTATATGTTAAATAATGTGACAAAAATAAATAACTAAATAAAAAGCATAGGATATCATGAAATATTCAAAACCATATAACAATTAATATAATATAAAAAATTTAAATCAAAGATAATAACGCCATCATGAAAATTAGCATAGCAAAAATCACATATTATATAGTATGCATGAATATGGAAAATGCATTGCATGAGAATGTATTCTTTCCTTTAATTAAGAAAATCCGTATATCTAAAATGATATCCGGCTACTTTAGGAAAATATATCAAATTAAATATTCAAAAATCAAAATACTTTGTGGTTGTTTGAAAACAATTTTGAAAAGCTTAGATTAAAAATAAAAATTTAGTTAAACCATTTTTTAAATGGCTCAAATTTCCTAAGTTTAAAATCCCGGACTTGACCACCCTTAACCCGAGATTTAGAAAATAATTTTTAGAGTTTAAAAAGGTTTAGAAACTACCCTAACACAGTACCTAAACTTCCTAATCAGCCCCCTCTAAGTAACTTAACCAAAACAAAAATATGATTTTCCTTCAAATTCAATTCTCCCTATACTATCCAGTTTTAAAGCACAATTTTTTAAAATTAAAAAAAATCTAAAAACAAATACTGGAGACTCAAGACATGAAAAAATATATGAGAAAAAATCAGCTTAATTTTATGATTAAAGATGATTGCCCAGAAAAATCGGTAAAGTACGAGTACTGGGTGAAAAAACTGTTTTACCAAAACACATTTTTTTGCCTTTAATAAAATCACTTAAAAATCAAAGTCAAAATGTTAGAGACTCTCCAAAAGAGTCACAAACAGTAGCTAACACTTTTGAAAAGTTAGACAAAAATTGGCTGAGTAAAAAAAATCACAAAGGTAGAATAAGCAATTTGACAACTCTTTAATTTTCCACAAGTATGCTCAAGTGAGCATGACTTTGAGCCATTGATTGGCCTAAATCATAAATCAAGTGGCAAGGACATGAAATGCATGAAAATACAGCAAATATGATGCATGAAATGAATGATTTAAACCTAAATGACATGAAAAATGCATGGAATCAATAAAATGCCCTAGACCTAAATGAACTTGCATGGCATTTAATGCAACCTAGGTCTAAAATGCATGAATATGCATGGAAATACAAGCAAAACCTAAATCTAAAGAATGCATGGCAATAACTCAAAAATATAGCATGCTTAAACAAAATAGCCGGTCAACGCATGGATATATGTAATGAATGGATATATTTAAGAAGGTTATTATGATAATAATACAACAAACATACTAATAAAAAAATAACACAAACTTACTATTTATCATGTCGCAACCTAAAAGATAACAAGTCTTATCGCAAGACTTTATTATTTGTTAAGCATGATATTAAAAAAAACCGAGGAAAAGTTAACTTAATTCCTCTAGAAAATCGAAGGTTTTGAAAATAACCTTGAAAAAGACATGGAGTCGCCACCAATCATTTTTGGCTAGGTGTGATCGGCCACCTATTAAAACCGATTTTATAAAACATTTTAAAATTAATTAAAATATTTTTTAAAACCAATTTCAAGTCTGCGTTTTAAACCAGAGAAATCAAATAAGCGGGTTCGGGACTTGGTTACGTGTGGGGAAGGATTAGCACCCCCACAAAGCCCGTATAAAACGGTACCTTATTAATCGTGTGTTATCTCAAGTCTCGGTAAAAAAGTCGATTTTTATTTTGGTATTTCGAGTAAATTCCCAATTTAAAGAAAAATAATTCAATTTTTTTTATTGAAAATGATCCAGAATTATTAATTCAAAATTTTCCTATATTTCCCAACAAGCAAGGCAAAATACATAAATTTTTATTATTTAGGAAAATTTTCCGAATCATTCTCGTTTTAAAGAAGATATTTCTTTATTAATGATAATTGATGATATCTTCCCCAGCAAACCCGACAGAGAACTCATGAATTATTTTAACTCGGAAATATTTTTATTTTATTGAAAATCATTACCTTTTTCAAAACATTTTAAAACAATATGAATATGTGTGACATAAATACAATGACATAGTAAAGTCTAGATAATATAATGCAACCTAAATGGTATGATATAATTTAAATGTCTTAGCATATTCTAAATGAAATGAAATATCCTAAGTCATATGATATATTCTAAAGAAAATGAAATGACCTAAGTAACATGATATATTCTATATGAAATGTAATATCCTAAGTCATATGATATATCCTAAATGAAATAAAATATCCTAAGTGACATAATATATTCTAAATGAAATGAAATGACCTAGATAACATAATATATTCTATATGAAATGAAATATCCTAAGCCACATGATATATTCTAAATGGAATAAAATGATTTAAATGACATGGCAAATATAAATGATATGACATATAATCTAAATGACATGAAACATAAAATAATGCTATCATATAATATGCATGAAAAAAAAAATGACAATAATAATGCATGAACATAGTATATGTTAAATAATGTGACAAAAATAAATAACTAAATAAAAAGCATAGGATATCATGAAATATTCAAAACCATATAACAATTAATATAATATCAAAAATTTAAATCAAAGATAATAACGCCATCATGAAAATTAACATAGCAAAAATCACATATTATATAGTATGCATGAATATGGAAAATGCATTGCATGAGAATGTATTCTTTCCTTTAATTAAGAAAATCCGTATATCTAAAATGATATCCGGCTACTTTAGGAAAATATATCAAATTAAATATTCTAAAACCAAAATACTTTGTGGTTGTTTGAAAACAATTTTGAAAAGCTTAGATTAAAAATAAAAATTTAGTTAAACCATTTTTTAAATGGCTCAAATTTCCTAAGTTTAAAATCCCGGACTTGACCACCCTTAACCCGAGATTTAGAAAATAATTTTTAGAGTTTAAAAAGGTTTAGAAACTACCCTAAGACAGTACCTAAACTTCCTAATCAGCCCCCTCTAAGTAACTTAACCAAAACAAAAAAATGATTTTCCTTCAAATTCAATTCTCCCTCTACTGTCCAGTTTTAAAGCACAATTTTTTAAAATTCAAAAAAATCTAAAAAAAAATACTGGAGACTCAAGACATGAAAAAATATATGAGAAAAAATCAGCTTAATTTTATGATTAAAGATGATTGCCCAGAAAAATCGGTAAAGTACGAGTACTGGGTGAAAAAACTGTTTTACCAAAACACATTTTTTTGCCTTTAATAAAATCACTTAAAAATCAAAGTCAAAATGTTAGAGACTCTCCAAAAGAGTCACAAACAGTAGCTAACACTTTTGAAAAGTTAGACAAAAATTGGCTGAGTAAAAAAAATCACAAAGGTAGAATAAGCAATTTGACAACTCTTTAATTTTCCACAAGTATGCTCAAGTGAGCATGACTTTGAGCCATTGATTGGCCTAAATCATAAATCAAGTGGCAAGGACATGAAATGCATGAAAATACAGCAAATATGATGCATGAAATGAATGATTTAAACCTAAATGACATGAAAAATGCATGGAATCAATAAAATGCCCTAGACCTAAATGAACTTGCATGGCATTTAATGCAACCTAGGTCTAAAATGCATGAATATGCATGGAAATACAAGCAAAACCTAAATCTAAAGAATGCATGGCAATAACTCAAAAATATAGCATGCTTAAACAAAATAGCCGGTCAACGCATGGATATATGTAATGAATGGATATATTTAAGAAGGTTATTATGATAATAATACAACAAACATACTAATAAAAAAATAACACAAACTTACTATTTATCATGTCGCAACCTAAAAGATAACAAGTCTTATCGCAAGACTTTATTATTTGTTAAGCATGATATTAAAAAAAACCGAGAAAAAGTTAACTTAATTCCTCTAGAAAATCAAAGGTTTTGAAAATAACCTTGAAAAAGACATGGAGTCGCTACCAATCATTTTTGGCTAGGTGTGATCGGCCACCTATTAAAACCGATTTTATAAAACATTTTAAAATTAATTAAAATATTTTTTAAAACCAATTTCAAGTCTGCGTTTTAAACCAGAGAAATCAAATAAGCGGGTTCGGGACTTGGTTACGTGTGGGGAAGGATTAGCACCCCCACAAAGCCCGTATAAAACGGTACCTTATTAATCGTGTGTTATCTCAAGTCTGGGTAAAAAAGTCGATTTTTATTTTGGTATTTCGAGTAAATTCCCAATTTAAAGAAAAATAATTCAATTTTTTTTATTGAAAATGATCCAGAATTTATTAATTCAAAATTTTCCTATATTTCCCAACAAGCAAGGCAAAATACATAAATTTTTATTATTTAGGAAAATTTTCCGAATCATTCTCGTTTTAAAGAAGATATTTCGTTATTAATGATAATTGATGATATCCTCCCCAGCAAACCCGACAGAGAACTCATGAATTATTTTAACTCGGAAATATTTTTATTTTATTGAAAATCATTACCTTTTTCAAAACATTTTAAAACAATATGAATATGTGTGACATAAATACAATGACATAGTAAAGTCTAGATAATATAATGCAACCTAAATGGTATGATATAATTTAAATGTCTTAGCATATTCTAAATGAAATGAAATATCCTAAGTCATATGATATATTCTAAAGAAAATGAAATGACTTAAGTAACATGATATATTCTATATGAAATGTAATATCCTAAGTCATATGATATATCCTAAATGAAATAAAATATCCTAAGTGACATAATATATTCTAAATGAAATGAAATGACCTAGATAACATAATATATTCTATATGAAATGAAATATCCTAAGCCACATGATATATTCTAAATGGAATAAAATGATTTAAATGACATGGCAAATATAAATGATATGACATATAATCTAAATGACATGAAACATAAAATAATGCTATCATATAATATGCATGAAAAAAAAATGACAATAATAATGCATGAACATAGTATATGTTAAATAATGTGACAAAAATAAATAACTAAATAAAAAGCATAGGATATCATGAAATATTCAAAACCATATAACAATTAATATAATATCAAAAATTTAAATCAAAGATAATAACGCCATCATGAAAATTAACATAGCAAAAATCACATATTATATAGTATGCATGAATATGGAAAATGCATTGCATGAGAATGTATTCTTTCCTTTAATTAAGAAAATCCGTATATCTAAAATGATATCCGGCTACTTTAGGAAAATATATCAAATTAAATATTCTAAAACCAAAATACTTTGTGGTTGTTTGAAAACAATTTTGAAAAGCTTAGATTAAAAATAAAAATTTAGTTAAACCATTTTTTAAATGGCTCAAATTTCCTAAGTTTAAAATCCCGGACTTGACCACCCTTAACCCGAGATTTAGAAAATAATTTTTAGAGTTTAAAAAGGTTTAGAAACTACCCTAAGACAGTACCTAAACTTCCTAATCAGCCCCCTCTAAGTAACTTAACCAAAACAAAAAAATGATTTTCCTTCAAATTCAATTCTCCCTCTACTGTCCAGTTTTAAAGCACAATTTTTTAAAATTCAAAAAAATCTAAAAAAAAATACTGGAGACTCAAGACATGAAAAAATATATGAGAAAAAATCAGCTTAATTTTATGATTAAAGATGATTGCCCAGAAAAATCGGTAAAGTACGAGTACTGGGTGAAAAAACTGTTTTACCAAAACACATTTTTTTGCCTTTAATAAAATCACTTAAAAATCAAAGTCAAAATGTTAGAGACTCTCCAAAAGAGTCACAAACAGTAGCGAACACTTTTGAAAAGTTAGACAAAAATTGGCTGAGTAAAAAAAATCACAAAGGTAGAATAAGCAATTTGACAACTCTTTAATTTTCCACAAGTATGCTCAAGTGAGCATGACTTTGAGCCATTGATTGGCCTAAATCATAAATCAAGTGGCAAGGACATGAAATGCATGAAAATACAGCAAATATGATGCATGAAATGAATGATTTAAACCTAAATGACATGAAAAATGCATGGAATCAATAAAATGCCCTAGACCTAAATGAACTTGCATGGCATTTAATGCAACCTAGGTCTAAAATGCATGAATATGCATGGAAATACAAGCAAAACCTAAATCTAAAGAATGCATGGCAATAACTCAAAAATATAGCATGCTTAAACAAAATAGCCGGTCAACGCATGGATATATGTAATGAATGGATATATTTAAGAAGGTTATTATGATAATAATACAACAAACATACTAATAAAAAAATAACACAAACTTACTATTTATCATGTCGCAACCTAAAAGATAACAAGTCTTATCGCAAGACTTTATTATTTGTTAAGCATGATATTAAAAAAAACCGAGAAAAAGTTAACTTAATTCCTCTAGAAAATCAAAGGTTTTGAAAATAACCTTGAAAAAGACATGGAGTCGCTACCAATCATTTTTGGCTAGGTGTGATCGGCCACCTATTAAAACCGATTTTATAAAACATTTTAAAATTAATTAAAATATTTTTTAAAACCAATTTCAAGTCTGCGTTTTAAACCAGAGAAATCAAATAAGCGGGTTCGGGACTTGGTTACGTGTGGGGAAGGATTAGCACCCCCACAAAGCCCGTATAAAACGGTACCTTATTAATCGTGTGTTATCTCAAGTCTGGGTAAAAAAGTCGATTTTTATTTTGGTATTTCGAGTAAATTCCCAATTTAAAGAAAAATAATTCAATTTTTTTTATTGAAAATGATCCAGAATTTATTAATTCAAAATTTTCCTATATTTCCCAACAAGCAAGGCAAAATACATAAATTTTTATTATTTAGGAAAATTTTCCGAATCATTCTCGTTTTAAAGAAGATATTTCGTTATTAATGATAATTGATGATATCCTCCCCAGCAAACCCGACAGAGAACTCATGAATTATTTTAACTCGGAAATATTTTTATTTTATTGAAAATCATTACCTTTTTCAAAACATTTTAAAACAATATGAATATGTGTGACATAAATACAATGACATAGTAAAGTTTAGATAATATAATGCAACCTAAATGGTATGATATAATTTAAATGTCTTAGCATATTCTAAATGAAATGAAATATCCTAAGTCATATGATATATTCTAAAGAAAATGAAATGACCTAAGTAACATGATATATTCTATATGAAATGTAATATCCTAAGTCATATGATATATCCTAAATGAAATAAAATATCCTAAGTGACATAATATATTCTAAATGAAATGAAATGACCTAGATAACATAATATATTCTATATGAAATGAAATATCCTAAGCCACATGATATATTCTAAATGGAATAAAATGATTTAAATGACATGGCAAATATAAATGATATGACATATAATCTAAATGACATGAAACATAAAATAATGCTATCATATAATATGCATGAAAAAAAAAATGACAATAATAATGCATGAACATAGTATATGTTAAATAATGTGACAAAAATAAATAACTAAATAAAAAGCATAGGATATCATGAAATATTCAAAACCATATAACAATTAATATAATATCAAAAATTTAAATCAAAGATAATAACGCCATCATGAAAATTAACATAGCAAAAATCACATATTATATAGTATGCATGAATATGGAAAATGCATTGCATGAGAATGTATTCTTTCCTTTAATTAAGAAAATCCGTATATCTAAAATGATATCCGGCTACTTTAGGAAAATATATCAAATTAAATATTCTAAAACCAAAATACTTTGTGGTTGTTTGAAAACAATTTTGAAAAGCTTAGATTAAAAATAAAAATTTAGTTAAACCATTTTTTAAATGGCTCAAATTTCCTAAGTTTAAAATCCCGGACTTGACCACCCTTAACCCGAGATTTAGAAAATAATTTTTAGAGTTTAAAAAGGTTTAGAAACTACCCTAAGACAGTACCTAAACTTCGTAATCAGCCCCCTCTAAGTAACTTAACCAAAACAAAAAAATGATTTTCCTTCAAATTCAATTCTCCCTCTACTGTCCAGTTTTAAAGCACAATTTTTTAAAATTCAAAAAAATCTAAAAAAAAATACTGGAGACTCAAGACATGAAAAAATATATGAGAAAAAATCAGCTTAATTTTATGATTAAAGATGATTGCCCAGAAAAATCGGTAAAGTACGAGTACTGGGTGAAAAAACTGTTTTACCAAAACACATTTTTTTGCCTTTAATAAAATCACTTAAAAATCAAAGTAAAAATGTTAGAGACTCTCCAAAAGAGTCACAAACAGTAGCTAACACTTTTGAAAAGTTAGACAAAAATTGGCTGAGTAAAAAAAATCACAAAGGTAGAATAAGCAATTTGACAACTCTTTAATTTGACAACTCTTTAATTTTCCACAAGTATGCTCAAGTGAGCATGACTTTGAGCCATTGATTGGCCTAAATCATAAATCAAGTGGCAAGGACATGAAATGCATGAAAATACAGCAAATATGATGCATGAAATGAATGATTTAAACCTAAATGACATGAAAAATGCATGGAATCAATAAAATGCCCTAGACCTAAATGAACTTGCATGGCATTTAATGCAACCTAGGTCTAAAATGCATGAATATGCATGGAAATACAAGAAAAACCTAAATCTAAAGAATGCATGGCAATAACTCAAAAATATAGCATGCTTAAACAAAATACACAATCAAATATCATGAAAATGCAAACCTATCAACTAGCATAACAAAAATGCACACACAAAGCTTAAAAGAGAGGGGTAGTCGAATGGTCCCATACTTTAAAATGAGCATGGCATTTTCACAAACACATGATATACTAACATGCAAGATTAAAGAATAATACTCAAATCTGCAAATATAAAGTAAAGGCATGAAAATCAATAGGCATTTTCACAAACACATGGATTAACAAAATGTAAAACATAGACAAACTTAAACATTTTGAAAACAGAAAATAAAAAATGCAAGACAATTAAAATAAACATGATAACAAGATAATAGACTAAAAAATGGAAACAAGCAAGCAACTAAATCCAAACAAGCTTCATGTTTATGTATTTGAAGAAGATTTAAAGCATCAAAACTTGTTAAATATCACTAATAACATGAAATAAAAAATAAAACAGCAACTACACTAAGAAAAAACAAACCATTCGGCCACCCCTCTAAGTCATGAAAAAAAATTTCTCAAAGCTTTTTCCAAGAAAGTATAAATAATAACTTGAAAAAGAATATTAAAAACACTTATTTTAAAAAGAAAAATCAAAAGAAACTCACCAAAATAGTAATCAAAATAGCAAATCAAGAATAGAAAATCAAGAGAAGTGCAAGAGTATGGTGCTTAAAGCAACCTCTAGAAGCTATATTGCAAGCTTTTTTCTCTTCTAACTTTTTTTTCTTTTCTAAACTTTTCTTTTTGCTTTTCAAAAATGGAGATAAAATCCACCAAACAAGAGAGTGAATAGAGAGTGAAATGAAAGAGAGACCCTCTTCACCATATAGTGCCCGAATGGCTTGTTAGACAGCTAGGATGTTGTCATTTTTTTTCCAACCAATTTTGATCCAAAGGCTATTGATCCAAGATGCTTAAAATGTGAAATTATCACCCTTAATTAGGTAATAAGCTATCCACAATTACAGCTGTTCTAGAATCTTAAGCCATTATGTTGACATTCTCCCTCTTCATGTATTGGTCAATGTGGCTCAATTACAAAGGCTTGATCAAAAAATAATTACCTTCCTCTTCATTATTGGCCTTTTGATTAAAAATCAGAAAATATTTCCCACCATTGGGCCTTGGCCAGCTGACCCCTCATCTTTCAGGCCATGCTTCATTTTTTTGAAAGGCAAGAAAAGCCCTTTTCGGTTTCTTGGGTAAAATGACCTTTTTGCCCCCCGAACATAAATAAATAGCAAACGGACTCCAAATTCAAATTTTATTTTTTCAATAATTCAAAAATAATAAAAAATTGAATTCTGAAGGTTTTCAAAAATTTTCGAGCCCATTTGCTATTTATTTGGATTTTGTTTCCCAAATTGCCTTTTTGTGCTCCCAAACTTTACCATTTTTTAAATGAGCTCCAAATCCAGATTTTTATTCACCAATCTCTTCCAAATAATTTAAATACATGATCTGGAATTTTTCATAAATTTTGGAACTCATTTGGTATATTTTCAGGATTTATGTGCTTGAATTACTACATATTGGGCCCGAGATTTGGCCATTTTGCAAACGAACTCTGAACCTGGATTTTCTTTTTCCAATCTCTTCCAAATAATTTAAGAATGAGATCTGCAAATTTTCAGAATTGTTGGAGTTCATTTGCTATTTTTTTGGGATTTATCTTCTTGAATTTCTACATATGGGACCCGAGATTTGGCCATTTTGCAAACGAACTCCGAATCCAGATTTTCTTTCGCCAACTCTTCAAAATTATTTAAGAATGAGATCTCCAAATTTTCAGAATTTTTGGAGTTCATTTGCTATTTTTCCAAAATTTTCCAATTTTGCCCTTTTGCCTCTGAAACCCAGTTTTGCTCAATACAAGTCTGATTTTCAAATTTTCTTCAAACTGAGCCTTCGGCTATCCTTGTTTAATCACTCCTCATCCATTAGGGACTTTAGTCTTACCGAATCAGGCCATTTCTGTAATTCTTCCAAATTTCACCGAAATCCACCAAACCCTAATTCTCGGTTTTCTTCCCGATTGACTTTTCTTTTAGTTTTTCTTCCAAGTAGCTTCTCCATTACCCGTAGTCAGTGCTTATCTTTCATTTGGAACCTTCAATTTTGACCAATTTGATCGTTTAAGCACTTTTCCCCAAATTTCCCGAACTAGGGTTTTCTTTCTACTGAATCTCTGTAACCGAACTTTCGAACTCCATATCTTTCGATGTAGACCTCAGATTATCAAAATTCTTTCGCCATTTTTCAATTGAAATTCAAATCTTGATTTTGAAAGTAGGTTGACTTTTTTAGTAGTTGACTTTTTTAGGTTGACTTTTTAGGGTTAACTTTTTTAAGTTTGACCTTTTATACTCGCCTTCTTAGACTAAGTCTTGGAGTACCACCTACAGGATGAAAAAAATCTTTTTACTTTCTGAAACATCAATTTAGGAAGAAAACATACCTGTTTTAGTGGTCCGAACAAAATTAGGTGTCTACAGCTGCCCTTCTTTGGCTATTGCTGAGAATCAAGAATCAGGGAAAGATAAACAAACACTAATTTTCTCTGGTTAGTGAAATCACATGTGAAGAGAAGGGAAAGGGGGGTTTTTTTTCATTTTTTTATTTTCCATTTTTTCATTTTTTTGTTGTTGAAAAAACTATAAATAGAAGATTTTGTCCTTAAATTGAATTCCCTGACTAATCAAGGCTCGACCCGTCTTAAGGAAACGAATTCGATTTGCAAGAGAAGAAAAGATCTCGACGATGATCTCATGGTCTTATCCTGTCTTGTGCTAACCTTACTGGCATGGGTGAAACCGAAAATTGAAAAAGATCTGGATGAAACCAGGGATTGAAATGACATGGGTAAAACCAGAAATTTGAAAAAGATCTGGATGAAACCAGAAATTGAAAAAGATCTCGATGAAACCAGAAATTGAAAAGTATGGGTGAAACCAGAAAATTGAAAAATGATCTGGATGAAACCAAAAATTGAAAAGCATGGGTGCAACCAGAATTTTGAAAAAGATCTGGATGAAACCAGAAATTGAAAAATATGGGTGAAACCAAAATTTTGAAAAAGATATGGATGAAACCAGAGAATATAAAGGCATGGGTGAAACCAGAAATTTGAACAAGATCTGGATGAAACAAGAAATTGAAAAGCATGGGTGAAACCAGAAAATTGAAAAAGATCTGGATGAAACCATAAATTGAAAAGGATCTGGATGAAACCAAAAATTGAAAAGCATAGGTGAAACCAGAAAATTGAAAAAGATCTGGATGAAACCAAAAATTGAAAAGCATGGGTGAAACCAGAAATTGAAAAAGATCTGGATGAAACAAGAAATTAAAAAGGATCTGGATGAAACCAGAAATTGAAAAGCATGGGTGAAACCAGAAAATTGAAAAATGATCTAGATGAAACCAGAAATTTGAAAATGATCTGGATGGAACCAGAAATTGAAAAGCATGGGTGAAACCAAAAATCTGAAAAAGATCTGGATGAAACCAGAAATTGTAAAGCATGGTGGAAACCAGAAATTTGAAAAAGATCGGGATGAAACCAGAGAATAAAAAGGCATGGGTGAAACCAGAAAACTGAAAAAGATCTGAATGACACCAAAAATTGAAATAGCCTGAAAATTAACCTGAAAGATTTGAGAGATGATACAAATGCTTGATGGTGTAAATGCAAATGTCTTGGATTGATGCAAATGCTTCTAAATGCAGATGCAAATGTCCTTACGAATCATGTTCATGTAAGTGGTTCATGAATGGTGTAATTGCAGCTACAATGAAGATGCAATGATCCTAGAAATGATGCACTTGCTTGAGGTGATACAAATGCAAATATCTATGAAGGATGTTCTTGTAAAGGTAGAATGCAGATGCTCATGGAATAGTGCAAACACAAATATCCATGAATGATGCAAATGCTTGCTGAAACGGTGCAGATGTAAAGCTTAATAGAGAGATGAGTGTTAATGAATGATGCAAATATCCATGAACGATAAAGTATATCATTCATGATCGTTTTTCTAGACTTTGGCTTAGCCTTTCCTATTCATTTTTCCTCTTCAAATCAGAGTAGATCTTCAACTCATTTTTTAATCTTTGGCTATTCTTTTTGCCCTAGCAGTTGTCAAACTCTTATTAACAGAAATCTGCTTGCTGAGTTTTATTTCTTCTTCTCATATTTGGAAGTCAAGGTTATCCCTAGTAATTCCACACCTTTGGATTATAAAAACTCTTATCTCATATCAACATCAAAAATGGGTATTTCAAAAACAATTTTGCTTATTTAATGAAAACTTCTGAGTCAAAAAGTTTAACCCCACAGTGTGTAATGTACAAATCTTTTGAAGACTGATGATCACTGTTAGAAATTTTCCTAAGTGTCAATTTGGGTTTTTCAACTTGAATTGACAAGGCTTGGTACAACATGATTTTGGTTTTTCCAGGAAAACTTCACAACAAAAAATGTATGTCCCTTCTAGGCTCACAAATAGAACAGATTTTATAAATCATGAATTCATTGAGAACCAAATAAATTCAACATTCTTTTAGTTTCCATATCAAGGTATTTTGACAAGCGTCAAAATTGGCTGGGATGTTTAAACTAGAAAGGTTATTTTGGAGAAAAAGAGTTTCAGTTTTTGAAATCAATCATCCGAATGAGAGTTGACACTTTGGGAGGTTCAGGAATTCCTAGATGTTCCTCAATGACCACTTTTTTAAGATGATCTTCTATTTTGTGGTATCGACACTATCATAGATGGCATTGAAAATTTCCATTTTACTCTAGACCGTCCGTTTTTGGATTTTCGCCCTAGAGTCCCATTCTCTCCAATTTTTCTTTTTTCCTTTTTTCATTGTTTTACCATGCATTTTAGAATTCTAAATTCTTCCTTAGTGAAATGATAATTCGATGGGATGGATAAAATCTGAGGAAAAAACTCTTCAAGTTAAATATTCATGTTTGATCAAAACGGACTTTTAAAGCATGTAATGTAGGCCATGGCTCAGGGTTCAAAAACAAAGGATAAATAGGCCCAAAATATGTGTTTGAGGGTAATCAGATCAAGGATTATTTCTTGAGGAGGATTCTCTTTGAAACATTTATCTTTTTTGGACTTTTCATTCCTTTTTGACTTTTGCTCTTTTTCTTCCTTGCTTTTGGCCTTCATTTGCCATCATTTGTTCACACAATTTTTTTGTGTGTTTTTATTTTGTTTTGTTCTTGGCTTCCATTTCGCCATCTTTTCCTTTTCCTTTTGACAGAGTGAGCCCATACTCATTCGGGGCTCCATTTGCTTTGTATCTGTCTTTGAGCTAAGACTCATTTTTTCGTGATCTTTGAGAAAATCATTTCTCACATTTGCCCCCAGTGTAGAGGGTGATCATTGATCAAGGTTCCAAGAGGAAAAAATCTTTTAGCTCAAAAGGGGTGACTATGGATAATTTCTTCTTGTGAAAGGGATATGAAAGATGGCCATTCACCATATCAAGCACAAATATTCTCATTGAAAAGCAATCCTCAGGGGAAATAGATGATCGAAATTTCATTTTACACTTTGCAATCATCCGAATTCTCATATGCATGATATCCCAATTTGTTCTTTTTCTTAATCGCATGCCCCCTATGATTCATGCGTTAGTCCCATCCTTTTTCACCATATAACCATCATTTCCACATATGATGCCCCAATTTGATTAACCATGAGAATTTGTATCAATGAGAAGCATAGCAAGTCTAGGTCTAGTTTGAAAAGGCTGAGTTTCAAATCTAAGTTCTTTGAAGAGACAAGGAAAATATGACCCAAAAACGGGTTTTCTCTGGGACATGGGATAATCTAGTTTAATCATTGTGCCCATGGGTGTCAATCATGAAGTGATGTTTGGGCAATTAGTGTTTTCTGGTTATTGGTAAAGGTCATGAATGGTTTTAGCACAATCTTGACATACATCAAATTACCAAAATCTAGATTCTTGAAAGAATGTCTCATTTGTTTGAATTTCAAGAAATTCGAATTTTTTTTCAAAAAGTTCGTTCCTTTGTTCATGGCCTAGAATAGGATTTACATATTTGCTTATTCTGTGATGACATTTTTTTATTTATTTGCAAATTCAAATTATTGTTAAAACACAACAAACACAAAGCATTTAAAATTCAAAATTCATTTAATTCATATGAATGTCACCATAAGACAAGTTTTTTCATCATGAGGTATGAAGCTACATGCATAAAAAACTCCCCCTTGCCATGTTCTCCCTAATTCAAAACTGGCTATTCCTCGGTACTCTTTTCGACCTTTCCATCTACTTCTCCCATTATGACATCCACAATGGTCTCATCATTCCCATTCAATAGATTCTCCACACTGTCTGACCTTTGTTTCTTCCCCATATCTAACTGCCCTTTATTGATGAGTGCTTCAACCTTCCGTTTCAGACATAGGCAATATTCTGTGGAATGTATCCGAATCCCAGAATGATAATCACAATAGGCATTCTCCTCATACCATCTCGGATATGGGGGTTAGATAGGCTCCACTGGAACTTTAGTGAGGAGTTGCTCTTCGACCAATAGGGGCAATAGTTCAGAGTAAAACATGGGGAGTGGCTCAAACTATCTCTCTTCTAGATATTCTTCGATTTCCTTTGACTGACAAAATATTGAAAATTTATTGGATTCTGAGAGGCCATTGTGTATAGGTATGAACCCTTGGGTACATAGTTCATAGAATGACAAGGTGGTTGGTATGAAGTAGCCGGAATATACGTGGCAAAGTCTCCTATGGCTTGGACATCTTTCTCTTTCTTTTTGGGTGTCCTGTTTCTCTATGCATTAAATGTTTTACCTCCTTCGAGTTTCCCAGCCTTGATAGTATTTTCAAATATTTCCCCAGAGATTACCATATCCGAAAAATTCTTCGTGGTGTTGCCAACAAGTCTATCGTAGTATGGGGTCTGTAGTGTATTCACAAAAAGGACAATGGTTTCCTTCTGAGTTAAGGGCGGTTGTACTTGGGTGGCCATGTTCCTCCACCTCTGAGCATACTCTTTGAAGCTCTCAGTAACCTTTTTTTCCATATTTTGCAAGGCGAGACAGTTAGGTGTCATGTCGGTCACAAGCTTGTATTGGTTTAGAAAAGCCCTGGCCAAATCATTCCAAGAGCGAATCTGATCCTTGCTCAACTGACTATACCATCTAATTGCGGACCTGCTGAGGCTATCCTGAAAGCAGTGAATCAAAAGCTTATCATTATCTATGTGACTTGCCATCTTTCGGCAGAACATAGTGATGTGGGTTGATGGATCGATCGTCTCATCATATTTCACAAAGTCAGGGACCTTGAATTTAGGAGGAATGATTAAATTGAGGACCAAGCATCGTTCTTTCGCATCCACACTCCTGAATATGTTTGTATTTTCTACTGCTCGGAGCCTTTCATCTAGCAACTGATATTTCCTTTGGGAATCTGCCAACTCAGCCTCGTTCGATTCAACCATCTTCAGTTTTGCTTGTTTAGTTGGATCATCTAAATTCAGAATGTTGTAGGGATTAACTATATTCTGGCCATTTAAAATCATGACCTCACTCTGACCCTCTTGTGCCTCTAACCCTTCTCTGGCGGCCAAGTTTTCAGTGTATTCCTTTCTCTTGATTACGGTGAAAATCAGCTCCATCAATTTAGTCATCTGATCCTTAGATTCTGCTTGAGACTTTGCCAGCTGTTCTAGCAATTTTTCATGTGCCCTTTCCATTCTTTCCATTCGGGCAGCTTGTTCATTGTCCATAGCTCTAGCTTGTATTAAAAGGGTATTTACTACTCCTTATACCTCTAGTTTGAAATGAAAATTCTTTCAAAGACTCATAAAGCCAAGCCAACTTCTTTTTTATTTCCCCAAATGAAGGAGTCATGAATGCAATTTGATGCACGTGAAGCCTAAACAATATGATGTATGGACATGTACAGTGGAAACATGCTGACTATATATGTAATAAATGCAATCACGATGCTAACATGCTGCAAGCAAAGAATAAACAGATCAACGCATGGATATATGTAATGAATGATAATGTATATTTTAGCGTATTTCCCAATGAATGATCATATACACTATGAATGCAACATGATGTCAATTATGATGCATGTAAACAATGAATGATTGACACAGAGTATATACAAAAAAAATCATGCTGACCATGTGTGTCATGAATGCGACCTAATGCTAATATGATGTATGTATGAATGTATGTATGGTATGACAAATAATTGATCGGATGCAAAATGCAAAGGGGAAGATATCACGGAGGAAATAAGAATCGAAGAAAATTAATCATCAACATCTCATAAATTTGAAGCATGGTCAATTCATTCCCATATCAACGTTCACAGTGGTATAAACTATGTTTTACAAAATTTGAGCAGTGGTTAAAACTGTCTTTACAAGCACTTTATTCTTTCTAGCATCCTAAGGCTATAAGAGCCGACTACTAAAAAAGTGAAATCCTACTACATCATATCAGACCAAAGTCTTTCTACATCATTTCCATAAATCTCCCAATCCTAATTACACCTTCCCGACCCTCTATCAATCAGTGTTGTTGGATCGATCCATTTGATCTCTATAAGAGATTGCATTTTGTTTTTGAAGGCTATACAGTCTTCAATGCTATGGTCAGCAATTCCACAGTGATAATCACATCTTGCATTTGGATTATACCACCTAGGATACGGTGGTAACAAGGGTTTTAGCGGGACACAAGCAACCATGTGATTTTGGATCAGTATAGGGAGAAGCTCCTGGTAGCTGATTGGAATAGGATCATGCTGCTCGTGAGTCTTATTTTCGGGTTGTTTCTTAGTCGTACATGGCCTAGGAGTTGGGGCACTTGGTGGCGGTACTAAGGTCCGAACCGGAGTGTTTACATAGGGAGATGGCGGAATAACAAGGCAAGGGTATGGATTTGGACTCGGGACCCTTGGAGGTTGTACATAATTCGAGGTTCCTATCCCGGATGCTTGATAAGGTGATTGATGAGGGAAATAATACGAACTGGCAGTTGGTGGTGATGGAGTGGGATTCAGGAATCCTGTAGTGGTCATCCCAATGGACGATTGGACCATAGTAGGGTGGGGATATTGGTTTGGACCTAGAACAGTTTGCAGGTATGGTACAAGATCCGAGGTTTCTATCTTTCATATCAGGCTTTCGGGTTTAATCATTTTCACGATTTTATCCTCAATTTCATCAAGATTGCAACCTTTGTGGCATTGTCAAGTGCAGGATCCAGCATGGATTGTATGCTCTAGACCTAATGGTTTTGGTTGATCTAAAGACGATGAAGAGTCCTGAGAAAGTTTCTTCTTACCCTTACCCATATCCTCAAACATTTTTAGCAATTTGGCGAGTTGTTCTTTCACCTCCCGCATTTCATGTCTAAACTCCTCTTGATTGCATTCCAAAGCACCCAATCGTTCTTCCATTCATTCCTCATATCTCGAACCCCTTTCATGCAAATGAAATGTCATGAGATTAAAAATACAATTATGAAGGTACATGCTCTATTCTTATATGCATGAATATACTGATGATTAATGCATGAACATATACAGAGAAATTATGATGACTATGTATGCCATGGATGCAATCTAATGCTAACATGATGCATTTTTCAAAAAAAAAAAATGAATAAATTGATGCACATGAATATACAAATAATGACCATGCATGTCATAAACATATTCTGCAATGAATGACCATGCATGCTATCACTGTAACATGATGTCAGAATAATACATGCAAAGAATAAATGAATTAACACAAAGGTAGGTACAAAGAATGACCATATATATCACAAATGTATTCTACAATGAATAACCATGCATGTTAGGACTGTAATATGATGTCAAAATGATACATGTAAAGAAAAATGAATTAACACAATGGTATATGCAAAGAATGACCAATGATTACACGAAATTGGTGGGACCTAAATCTTGATTATTCAAAAATCTCATTATGCAAGATTTGCCTCCAAATTTAATCTGTGATTTTTTTGAAACATGTTTTCTCTATGAAAAACCAAACATATTATTTTCGAAAGAATTTTCGGATAGTGGATCCTACTATGGTACAATATGCAAATGTTCATGTAACACTATCGATTTATGAAATCATCAAATGAGATTATTATCACCTGTTTATTGCAAAGAATGAGATAAAAAATACAACCATGAATGTGCATGCTCTATTCACACATGCATGAAATGTGCAAAATGCAAAAATGTTTGAAAAAGGATGTTTTGATATTTTCAATTTCAAAAGGTTGATGAAAATTTGTCCCAACAGTATTCAACCATTTAGGCATCACAAAGCCTTTGGGGCGGATTATCGCACTTATTACGGGCGATGTACGTTCATCATTGCTCAATCTACAACCCTTATTCAAAGTGTAAAATAGGTAACAAAGGTTTAGAAATATCCCTCCATGTGTTCCTATCTTCGGTATATCTATCAAAAATTCGGTAGGGCTTCGCCTATATTAGCTTTACGGCTCATTATAAGTGGGTGAACGAAGTTCTAAAGGCCCCAAATTGTTCCTTACTATCGCCGGTGAAGGCTAGTAAGGTACCCTGATAAAAACGGATTCAATTCGTTAGAGTATATTTCCCTAGCCCATGCGGATTGTTAATCACGGGAGCTTAGGTAATTTATACTCCGGAAATATTTTGCTAACCCATGCGAATTTTTAATCACGGGAGTGTAGATACTTTATTTCCACTTAAAGGGACGGAACTCGAGTATAGAGCTCATGATATGCAAATGCATGTGCAATGTGTGTGAGGAGGAACAATCAAACTTTTCATCAACTATCCTAACCTCTATCCTAAATACGCCAACAAGATATTAAAACAAGATTAAAAATAGTGTAACACATTAACCAACAAGAATGTAATAGTAATTTACAACATTAAATAACTAGAAAACAAATAAAATGCATGAGAATGAATATTAACATATTTAAAACATTTTATTATTTTCAAAATTCTCTTTTATTTTTTTAAAAAAATGTGGGAATTAAAATTAAATACCGGATAAACCAACAAAAATCGAGACTTGGATAACACACGACTAATTCTAGGCCTGACTCTCTAATATCCCCAGTGGAGTCGCCAAGTTGTCGCAACCTAAAAAATAACAAGTCTCTTCGCAAGACTTTATTATTTGTTAAGCGTGACATTAAAAAAAACCGAGAAAAAGTCAACTTAATTCCTCTAGAAAATCGAAGGTTTTGAAAATAACCTTGAAAAAGACATGGAGTCGCCACCAATTTTTTTGGCTAGATGTGATCGGCCACCTATTAAAACTGGTTTTATAAAATATTTTAAAATTAATTAAAATATTTTTTAAAACCAACTTCAAGTCTACGCTTTAAACTAGAGAAATCAAAGAAGCGGGTCCGGGACTCGGTTACGTGTGGGGAAGGATTAGCACCCCCACAAAGCCCGTATAAAATGGTACCTTATTAATCGTGTGTTATCTCAAGTCTCGATAAAAAGTAAATTTTTATTTTGGTATTTCAAGTTAATTCCCAATTTAAAGAAAAATAATTCCATTTTTTTATTGAAAATGATCCAGAATTTATTAATTCAAAATTTTCCTATAATTCCCAACAAGCAAGGCAAAATATAGAAATTTTTATTATTTTGGAAAATTTTTCGAATCATTCTCGTTTTAAAGAAAATATTCCGTTATTAATGATAATTGATAATATCCTCCCCAGCAAACTCGAGAGAGAACTCATGAATTATTTTAACTCGACAATATCTTTATTTTATTGAAAATCATTACCCTTTTTCAAAACATTTAAAAAAAATATGAATATGAATATGTGTGACATAAATAAAATGACATAGTAAAGCCTAGATAATTTTAATGCAACCTAAATGGTATGATATAATTTAAATGTCTTAGCATATTCTAAATGAAATGAAATATCCTAAGTCGTATGATATATTCTAAATAAAATGAAATGACCTAAGTAACATGGTATATTCTATATGAAATGTAATATCCTAAATCATATGATATATCCTAAATGAAATAAAATATCCTAAGTGACATAATATATTCTAAATGAAATGAAATGACCTAGGTAACATAATATATTCTATATGAAATGAAATATCCTAAGTCACAGGATATATTCTAAATGGAATAAAATGATTTAAATGACATGGAAAATATAAATGACATGGCATATAATCTAAATGACATGAAACATAAAATAATGCTATCATATAATATGCATGAAAATAAAAATGAAAATAATAATGCATGAACATAGTATATGCTAAATAATGTGACAAAAATAAATAACTAAATAAAAAGCATAGGATATCATGAAATATTCAAAACCATATAACAATTAATATAATATCAAAATTTTAAATCAAAGATAATAACACCATCATGAAAATTAACATAGCAAAAATCACATATTATATAATATGTATGAATATGGAAAATGCAATGCATGAGAATGTATTTTTTTCCTTTAAATAAAAAAATCCATATATCTATAAAAATATTCGGCTACCTTAGGAAAATATATCAAATTAAATATTCTAAAACCAAAATACTTTGTGATTGTTTGAAAACAATTTTGAAAAGCTTAGATTAAAAATAAAAACTTAGCTAAACCCTTTTTTAAATAGCTCTAATTTCCTAAGTTTAAAATCCCGGAGTTGACCACCCTTAACTCGAGATTTAAAAAATCATTTTTAGAGTTTAAAAAGGCTTAGAAACTACCCTAAGACAGTACCTAAACTTCCTAATCAGCCCCCTCTAAGTAACTTAACCAAAACAGAAAAATGATTTTCCTTTAAATTCAATTATGCCTCTACTGTCTAGTTTTAAAGCACGATATTTTACCCTATTTTTAAAATTCAAAAAAATTTAAAAAAAATACTGGAGACTCCGGACATGTAACAATACACGAGAAAAATTAGGTTAATTTTATGATTAAACATGACTGCCAAAAAAAAATGGGAAAGTACGAGTACTGGGTGAAAAATCTGTTTTGCCAAAACACATTTTTTTGCCTTTGATAAAATCACTTAAAAATCAAAGTAAAAATGTTAGAGACTCTCCAAAAGATTCACAAACAATAGCTAACACTTTTGAAAAGTTAGACAAAAATTGGCTAAGTAAAAAAAATCACAAAGCTAGAATAATCAATTTGACAACTCTTTAATTTTCCACAACTCAAGTGAGCATGACTTTGAGCCATTGATTGGCCTAAATCATAAGTCAAGTGGCAAGGACATGAAATGCATGAAAATACAGCAAATATGTTGCATGAAATGCATGATTTAAAACCTAAATGACATGAAAAATGCATGGCATCAATAAAATGCCCTAGACCTAGATGAACTTGCATGGCATTTTATGCAACCTAGGTCTAAAATGCATGAATATGCATGAAAATACAAGCAAAACCTAAATCTAAAGAATGCATGGCAATAACACAAACATATAGCATGCTTAAACAAAATACACAATCCAATATCATGAAAATGCAAACCTATCAACTAGCATAACAAAAATGCACACACAAAGCTTAAAAAAGAGGGATAGCTGAATGGTCCCATACTTTAAAATAAGCATGGAATTTTCACAAACACATGATATACTAACATGCAAGATTAAAGAATAATACTCAAATCATGCAAATATAAAGTAAAGGCATGAAACTCAATAGGCATTTTCACAAACACAAGGATTAACAAAATGTAAAACATAAACAAACTTAAACATTTTAAAAACAGAAATAAAGAATGCAAGACAAGTAAAATAAACATGATAACAAGATAATAGACTCAAAAATGGAAACAAGCAAGCAACTAAATCCAAACAAGCTTCATGTTTATGTATTTGAAGAAGATTTAAAGCATCAAAACTTGTTAAATATCACTAATAACATGAAATATAAAACAAAACAACAACTACACTAAAAAAAACAAACCATTCGGCCACCCCTCTAATTCATGAAAAAAAATTTCTCAAAGCTTTTTCCAAGAAAGTATAAAGAAGAACTTGAAGAAGAATATTAAAAACACTTATTTTAAAAAGAAAAATCAAAAGAAACTCACCAAAATAGTAATCAAAACAGTAAATCAAGAATAGAAAGTCAAGGAAAGTGCAAGAGTATGGTGCTTAAAGCAACCTCTAGAAGCTATATTGCAAGCTTTTTCTCTTCTAACTTTCTTTTCTTTTCTAAACTTTTCTTTTTGCCTTTCAAAAATGGAGAGAAAATCGACCAAAAAAGAGAGTGAATAGAGAGTGAAAATGAAAGAGAGACCCCCTTCACCATGTAGTGGTCGAATGGCTTGTTAAATAGCTAGGATGTTGTCATTCTTTTTCCAACCAATTTTGATCCAAAGGCTATTGATCCAAGATGCTTAAAATGTTAAATTATCACCCTTAGACTAGGTAATCAGCTATACACAATTACAACTATTCAAGAATCTTAAGGCATTATGTTGACATTCTCCCTCTTCATGCATTGGTCCATGTGGCTCAATTACAAAGGCTTGATCAAAAAATAACTATCTTCCTCTTTAGTGTTGGCCTTTTTATTAAAAATCAGAAAATATTTGCCCACCATTGGGCCTTGGCCAGCTGACCCCTCATCTTCCAGCCCATGCTTTATTTTTTTAAAAGGCAAGAAAAGCCCTTTTCGGTTTCTTGGGAAAAATGACATTTTTGCCCCCCGAACATAAATAAATAGAAAACGGACTCCAAATTCAAATTTTATTTTTTCAATACTTCCAAAATAATAAAAAAATTGAATTATGGAGGTTTTAAAAAATTTTCGAGCCCATTTGCTATTTATTTGGATTTTTTCTTTCAAAATTGCCCTTTTCTGCTCCCAAACTTTACCATTTTTTAAACCAGATCCAAATCCAGATTTTTCTTCACCAATCTCTTCCAAATAATTTAAAAGTATGATCTGGAAGTTTTCATAATTTTTGGAACTCATTTGGTATTTTTTCGGGATTTATCTACTTGAATTACTACATAGTGGGCTCGGGATTTGGCCATTTTGCAAACGAACTGCGAATATGAAATTTCTTTCGCCAATATCTTCCAAATAATTTAAGAATGAGATCTGCAAATTTTCATAATTTTTGGAGTTCATTTGCTATTTTTCCGGGATTTATCTTGAATTTCTACATAGGGGACTCAGGATTTGGCGATTTTGCAAACGAACTCCGAATCCGGATTTTCTTTCGCCAATCTCTTCGAAATGATTTAAGAATGAGATCTAAAAATTTTCAAAATTTTTAGAGTTCATTTGCTATTTTTCCCAAATTTTCCAATTTTGCCATTTTGCCTCCGAAACCCGGTTTTGCTCAAAACAAGTCCAATTTTCATATTTTCTTCAAACTGAGCCTTGGGCTATCCTTGTTTAACCATTTCTCATCCATTAGAGACTTTAGTGTTACCGAATCGGGCCATTTTAGTAATTCTTCCAAATTTTATCGAAATCTACCAAACCCTTATTCTCGGTTTTCTTTCGGATTGACTTTTCTTTCAGTTTTTCTTCCAAGTAGCTTCTCCATTACCCGAAGTCAGTGCTTATATTTCATTTGGAACCTTCAATTTTGATCAATCAGATTGTTTTAAGCACTTTTCTCTAAATTTCTCAAACTAGGGTTTCCTTTCTACTGAATCTCCGTAACCCAACTTCCGAACTCCATATCTTTCGATGTAGACCTCGGATTATCAAAATTCTTTCGCCATTTTTCAATTGAACTTCAAATGTTGATTTTGAAAGTGGGTTGACTTTTTTAATAGTTAACTTTTTAGGGTTGACTTTTTGGGGTTGACTTTTTCAAGTTTGACTTTTTATGCTCGTCTTCTTAGACTAAGTCTCGGAGTACCACCTGCTGGATGAAAAAATCTTTTTACATTCTAAAACATCAATTTAGGAAGAAAACATACCTGTTTTAGTGGTCCGGACAAAATTAGTAGTCTACATATCCAATCCAATGATTTGATTTAAGATAAAGATATTAAGATTGATTTTACAATCAATTGATTCAAAATTTAATTTATAATGCCCTAACACTATATATAATAACATCATGTTTCTTTCTTATTTTCTAATTTTCTCCATAGTCACTACCTGCATAAGGCATACTTACACTACAAGAGAAAACATTTTTAGAGACAAAAATATTTTCGATTAAAAATTTTGTCGAAAATATATCAGTATTTCCAACGAAACCCGTACCTTTTTTCACGAAATTCTGTTGTAAAAGGTTATGACTTTTAGCGACGGACTTTTAGGGTTTTAGCAACGGATTCTAGTATTTGCGACAAAATTATTGTGATGGAACCTTCTCGTTGCAGTTTTTCATCACAAAAGTTTGGCGGGAAGCATGGTCTTTCCCGTCAGGTTTTTACGATAGAATTTTCGTCTATTAGCGACGAAATTATCCATCACAAAAAAAGAAATGAAATATTAATTAATTTTATTAGCGAAAAATACTTTTTCGAAGCAAATTTCCATAAATATGCTATTTTCGACTGAAATCTGTCAAAAATGGTAATTCCAACAGAAAATTTTGTGGGAAAAGCTTGAAATCCTTTTCGACAAAATTTTCGTCGAAAATAACGTTAATGACATAAATTTTCGTTGCTAATGTTTTTGGTATATTAAAATCGGGCTCCACCCCTCTTTTCTGTTTGGTTTTTCTTTCTCAATACTCTCTATTTTCTCTCTTCCCTCACACGCGCCGTCTGACCTTGACTAGAGGAACCCTCCACCATCCGTCCACCTGCACCAGCTCTGACTGTCGACCGCCTCTCTGGTGCCTTCTGTCGCCCAGGTACGCTCTTTTGCTCTCTCTCTCTCTCTCATTCTCCTTCTCTTTTTCTCTTTTTTTCTCTTTTTTCTTCTCTCTTTTTTCTCTCTCTGATCACTGGTTCCCTCTACCGCATGTTCCCTCTCCATCGCACCTCCACCACGTGGTCTCTCTCCTCTCCTCCACTGTCCGTTCTCTCTTTTCAACCCCCCACAATAAGTAATTTTTTTTTCCAGATTTCATATAGTATATTGATTTAGTTTTACAATGGGTAATTTAGTTTATTATGTAATTGATTTTTTGTTTATAATATTATTAATTTTTTTTAGTTTATTGTGTAATTGATTTTTAGTTTATAATATTATTAATTTTTTTAGTTTATTGTGTAATTGATTTATTGATTTTAGTATATTGATTTATGTAATTGAGTTATTGATTTTAGGCATAATGATAAATTTCACCCTCGAACTACATCATATAGGTCATTGTAGACACCTATTTTTGTCCAGGTTATTTTTCTTTTAGTTTTAATTTTAACTTTTGAAATTATGAGAAAAATTAAAAAAATGGAAAAAACTTGAAAAGACAAAAGAAATCCAAACAAAAAATTTGTTCAAACCCAAACTCCTCTTAGGATTAAGATTGAATTTTCAAGATAATATTAAAGGAGTTCTATTTAGGTTAGACTAAGACTTTGATTTTGAAGAAGACTCCAACCTAAATCATAACTAATAATAGGACTCTAGGTGATTTTTTGCTATATAAAGAGACTCAATCTTCAGCATTCAACACACAACTCAGAGGAAGAAAAAGGAGATTCGAAAAAAAAAATCTTGGCTTTTGTTGTTAGTAGAATTTTTGGGTTTTCTTAGATTTGAAGTTTCGAAGTTTAGTTTTTGAGAGTTTTGTTTGGGAAATCAAAACAGGGTAGTTTTAGGTATTTTTCTGAAAACTTTGATTTTTTCTTCGACTTTTTCCAACGAAGTTTGAATTTTTCGATACTGGAATTTGGGATTTAGGTGGCTGTTCATCTAAGATTGGACAATTTTTTTGAGGTCTAAGTTAATTTAATTTTATTGATTAATTATATTTATTTTCTTGATTATTTGTGTAATATTATTTATTTTTCTTGTTTTAATTATTTCGCATGATTAATGAAATAAATATTAATTTGGTAGATAAAATTAGGATGAATAAAGACCATTTAGATAAAACCAATTTAGGATAATAAGTGATTAATATGGTACTATAGACACCTAATTTTGTCCGGATCCCCTACACCGGGCAAATTCTCCTTTTTAACTCCTCAGAACGCAAAGAGACTTCCACCATTCCATAGATGGTCCCCAAAATCTTGTTTCGGAAGTCAGCGCGAAAAGACAATTCAAAAAAAGTCAACCCGAGAAAGTCAACCATTGAAAAAGTCAACTCTCAGTGAAAATGAAGATTCAGAGTTGAATTGAACAATGGTGAAAGAATTTTGACAATCCAAGATCTACAACGAAATATATGAAGTCCGAAAGATGGGTTATGGAAATTCAATGCAGAGGAAAACTTAATCCGGCAAATTTGGGGAAAACTAAATCGGGGGTGAATTTGATCCCAAAAATTGGGCATTTTCGGACCAACTCAAATTCAATATATGATGGAGGGAGTAGAAAAAGAAAATTAAAAAATCGGACTCGTTTTGAGCAAAAACAGAGGTTTTGGAGGTTTAAGGGCAATAACCCAAAATTCCAAAAGATAGTTCTGAGAAAAATAGCAAACGAGCTCAAAAAGTTATGAAAACTTTCAGATCTGAGTTTTATAATTTTTGGAAGAGATCGGTGAAGAAAAATCTAGAATCGGAGTTCATTTGAAAAATGACAAAGTTCGGGTGCACTAACCCGAAATTCCAAATGATAATTCTTGGAAAAATAGCAAACGAGCTCGAAAAATTATGAAAACTTTCAGATCTGAGTTTTATAATTTTTGGAAGAGATCGATGAAGAAAAATCCGGAATCAGAGCTCATTTGAAAAATGGCAAAGTTCGGGTGCATTAACCCGAAATTCCAAAAGATAATTCCGGGAAAAAATAGCAAACGAGCTCGAAAAATTATGAAAACTTCCAGATTTGAGTTTTATAATTTTTGGAAGAGATCGGTGAAAAAAAAATCCTGAAATAGAAACTCATTTGAAAAATGGCAAACTTCGGGTGCAATAACTCGAAATTCCAAAAGATAATTCTAAGAAAAATAGAGAATGAGCTCGGAAAAATGTGAAAACCTCAAGAATTAAGTTTTACATTGAATGGGATGAGTTGGAAAAGACAAAGCCAAAATTAGGGTCCATTTGCAATTAATTTGAGTTCGGGGGGCCAAAAGGTAATTTTACCAAAAAAATCGAAAGGGCCAATTTGCAATTAAGAAAAATATGAAAGATGGAGGAAATTTTTGAATATTACAGCCCATGGCCGACCATCATAGAGGAGAAGAGGATGGCTTGATCAATTTAATTAAATAGTCACTATCAAGTTAAAAGTGCCATCTTTAATGCCTTGCAAATGGTCCTCCCTTCATCCAATGGCTTAGGTGCCTTGTAGGAAAGATGAGTACACCCTTCAATGGCGAAGATCAAATGCCAAGATGACATTTTTATTTATCATGAAAAGATCCTCATCCAATGGCCAAGATTGGAGGAATGAAGAGGAGTACAAACCATCCAATGGTGAGGGATGGTTCGGCCAAGAAGGGGCATGCAAGTGACTTTGTGTCATCCAATGGCCTAGGTTATTTGTAAAGGATGAGTACACATTTCAATGGACAAGATCATATGCCAAGATGGAATTTTTATGTTGTCATGAAAAGATCCTAATTTAAAGGTTAGAATTGATGAAAAAATGAGGGCAATCCATCCAAGGGATGGGAGGCCAACCGACCAAGCATGAGAGAGGGGAGGGAATGTTTTATTTTTTCCTTACGAGGCTGGTCATAAGAGAGGGGAGGCAGTAGATAATTTGGCAAGAAAAATGTTTTTGAAAGAAAGGAAGAAAGGTTTTAGAAAAAAGCTTGGAAGGTAGCCATTCCTACCTAGCTCTAGCATGATTTTCTTCTTCATTCTCATGTAGTTTTCTTTATTTTCTAGGTGGTTTCTAATACATTTCTCATGAAAATAAAATTTTTGAAATGTTCATTTAAACTTTCATCTTTCTTTTTCATAAAAAATAGAAGAAAACAAATTTTCACAACTTTTGTTGACATGGCCGAATGCCCCATTTGTGCTTGCCTTGATTTTTGTCTTGCATTTTTGTTGTGGGAAACATGATTGTGGAAGGTTTATTATTCGTTTTATGTTTCTGATTTTTCAAAATAAATGAAGTAAAAGAGGTTGAAATGGCTACATGATCTTGATAAATATCAAGTGACCATGGTTAGGGGAGGGCTATTCCCATTTGTACCAACCATGGAGCTCACCTCTATTTTGTTGTTAGCTTGATTTATTTTCTGATTTGTTAGTTGGAAAGGCTTCATGATCTTGACAATATCAAGTGATTATGGTTAGGGGAGGGCTATGCCCATTTCTACCAACCATGGAGGTCAACTTTCCTTGTTTTGTTTATTACTCTTTCTTGTTATTTCCTTGCATGTCTATGCTTATTTTTATCATGTTCTTTGTATTATTGTTATGCTATATTATCTTTTACATCATTCTCATGTAGTGATAGTTCTCCTTTACCATTCGGCCATCCTTGTTTTTTTGGTTATGTCTTGCATTTTGCCATGTATCATATCCTGCATGTTAAGCATGTTTGCATCTTACATTTTCACCATATAGCATTCGGCCATCCTTGTATTTTTTATTTGGTTATGTCTTGAATTTTGCCATGTATCATATATTGCATGTTAGCATGTTTGCATCTTGCATTTTTGCCATGTAGCATTCAGCCATCCTTGTGTTTTTGGTTAAGTCTTGCATTTTGCCATGTATCATATCTTGCATGTTAAGCATGTTTGCATCTTACAATTTCACCATATAGTATTCGGCCAACCCTTGTATTTTTCACTTTGTTATGTCTTTTATTTTTTACCATGTACCATATCTTGCATTTTTAGCATGCTCTACATTGAACACAAGATCATGTACTATTCGGCCCTCCCATGTATTTTAGGTATAGGTCATTCCTTGCATGAGATTTGGTTATATCAGGCATATTAGGTCATATAGTTATGTCATGCAATCTTGGGTCATTTTCCATGCCATCTTTATGCCTTGTCATCATTCTATGCCATGTTATCATTTCATGCCATGTCATCTATGCCTTGTCATCATCTTATGCCATGTCATTATTTCATGCCATGTCATCTATGTTATCATTTCATTTCATGCCATGTCATTCATTCATGCCATGTCATTTATAGTCTAGGTGCATTTTCATGCCATACCATCCATGCCATGTTATCATTTTATACCATTCGGCCATTCATATGCCATCACCATACATTTGGCCATTCACATGCCTTTGTTATCATGCTATGCTTTTCATAACATTTTTAATAAACAAGGCAATATTCCCGGGTTTCAATAATTCATGGTTTTCGTTGCTGGGTCTGCCGGAGAGGTTATCATTAATTATTAACGAAGGAATACCCTTTTCTAAAATAAAATGATTCGAAAAATTTTGAAATAAATAAATTTTTTTATGTTTTGCCGGGTCTGTCAGGGAACATGAAAAGATTTTTGTATTAATAAATTCCGAGTCATTCTCAAATTCAGTCATTTTATGCCATGTCACATGCCATGTCATTCATATGCCATGTCATTCTGCTTGCCATTTTGATTTTATTCACATGCCATGTCATTTTATGCCATATCACATGCTATGTCATCACCTTATGTCATGCCATCCATAGGCCCTGTCATCTGCTTGTCATGTCGATTTCATTCACATGCCATGCCATTTTATGCCATATCACATGCAATGTCATCTCATGCCATTCATATACCATGTCATTCTGCTTGTCATGTCAATTTCATTCACATGCCATGTCATCTTATGCCATGTCACATGTCATGTCATCTTGCTTGTCATGTCGATTTCATTCACATGCCATGTCATTTTATGCCAGGTCACATGCCATTGTCATTTTATGCCATGTCGATTTCATTCACATGCCATGTCATTTTATGCCATGTCACATTTTATGTCATGCCATCCATAGACCATTTTTTATACAATGTCGATTTCATTCACATGCCATGTCAATTTTATACCATGTCAGATGACATTCATTTTTATGCCATGTCATCCATATGTCGTGTCGATTTTGTTCACATGTCATTTTGTGTGCTATGTCAATCATATGTCATGTTATATTTCTATTATTAGATCATAATAAAATGTTTATCATGACATGATAAATATGCATGATTATTTAATTGTTATCTTGGTAACATTTTTGCATAATCATCATCATTTTCTATGTTTTTACAAAGGATGTTTTTGTAAATTAAGATTATTCCCGAGTTAAAATAATTCATGAATTCTCTGTTGGGTTTGCCAGAGAGGATATCATCAATAATCATTAATAACGAAATATTCTTTTTAAAATGAAAATGATTCGGAGAATTTTAAAATTAATGAAAAATTTTATATTTTGCTGAGTCTGTCGAAAATTATGAAAACTTTTATGCTAGTAAATTCCGGGTCCTTTTCAAATAAAATATGAATTTTCAAGGGAATTATTTATAAACACCAACTTCAAAATCGACTTTTTTACTAAGATTCAAGATAACGCACGACTTATAAGGTACCGATTCATACGCGCATTGTGGGGGTGCTAATCCTTCCCCGCACGTAACTGACTCCCGAACCCGTACTTGTTTTCTCTAGTTTAAAGCGCAGACTTCAAAATCGGTTTTAAAAATTGTTTTAATTAATTTAAAAATGTTTTGATAAAAACCGATTTTAATAGGTGACCGATCACACCTAGCCAAAAAAGATTGGTGGCGACTCCATTTCTTTTTCCAAGGATGTTTTCATACCCTCGACCTATATTTTAAGAGGAATTAAGTCGTCTTTTCCTTTGCCTATTGTTTTCCCCTTACTCAAACGGGTCCTCCCGGATCACATATCAACAGCTTGGCGACTTTAGAGAGTCATGCCTGGAATTAGTCGTGCGTTATCAAAAGTCTCAGTTTTGTCAGTTTTGGGTTGGCGTTTACTTTTAATTCCCATTTTCTAATAAAAGAAATTTTTTGCAAATAATCAAATGTTTTGAATGTGTTCATTCTCATGTGCATGCATATTTTTTGCTATCCTCTGATTATTTAATTTAACATGTCATTATTATTCTTTATTTAATTAATGCTTTACATTGTTTAATTTTGTCTTTATTAAATTGCTCAGGTTTTAGGATAGAGTTATAGAATAGGTGGTGAAAGGATTGTTTGTTCCTCCTTACACACTATACTTGCGTTTGCATAACATGAACCCTCTATCCGGGTTTCGTCCTTTAAGTGGAAGTAAAGTAACTACGCTCTCGTGAGGTGTTAACCTCCGCATGGGCTAGCGAAACACTTTCGGAGTAGTATACTACCTACGCCTTCGTGGGGTGATAACCTCCGTATAGGCCTGGGAAATGCACTTTAATAAATTGAACCCGCTTTTATCGGGGTGCCTTACTAGCCTTCATCGGCAATAGTGAGGAGCAATTTGGGGCCTTTTTAGAACTTAATGCAATCGCATGTAGTAAACCTAGGCGAAACCATGCCAAATTTCTATTAGAAATACCGAAGCTAGGAACACTTGGAGGAACCTTTATCACCTTTAGCTATTTCAGTATCGCATTGATTTGATTATTATTTACTAGTACTGACTCATTTCCTTTCCTTTTGTTTTGTTTGTTTTTTTTTTTTACTTTGTTTTCGTTGCATGCATCATGGTCACTTAGGAGTGTTTTCCTTAAGACGGATTCCAATCATAGGGGTTTTCGTTACGGTCATGGAACACCGAGATCTTGCTCCAATGTCAGTTATTTCTAAGACATACCGAGAGGTCCGAACATAGTCCAAAAAACATTAGGTTGACAAGGGAGACTGCTTGACTAGAAGCTTCATGTCCGTTCTTCCCGAGTCGGTTCATTTAGATCTAGGTCGGAATGATTTAACAGAATTAGAGGAGATTTGGGGATAATGGGGAATTGCAAAGAAAAACGAGTTCACCAAGAAGTATGGTGACATAGCATTACTTCTCCTGATCCAGATAGATGAGCAGTTGATCAGGGCAGTGGTGCAGTTTTGGGATCCCTCTTACCGATGCTTCATGTTCAATTGGGAATATATGACACCCACCATCGAGGAGTACTCAATCTTGCTTTGTATCGAGTCATCCACCCCTGATAAGATATACTGCAAGCAGCAAAAGACAATTAGCTTTCGTAGGAAACTATCTGACATGTTGGGTATGGAGATTTCGATCAACTAAGGGTTCGAGTGTTTGTATCCCGTGGGTATTCCTACGAGATTATATCATGAACAATCCGGGGAACGATCATGTGGTGGATGTCTTCGCCTTGGCAATCTATGGTTTGGTGATATTTCCAAAGATCTTGGGGCTCATTGAGATGGTTGTAGTGAATTTCTTTGAGTGCCTATGCAAACAAATAGATCCGGCTCCTACAATTCTTGCCAAGACATTTAGGTCACTCAATTTCTATCAGAGAAAAGGCGAGGGACATTTCGAAGGATGTGCACAACTTCTGTATGTTTGGATCCAAAGTCATTTATGGGGAGATGATAAGGAAAAGCTTAATCCCTAAAACACCATTTAATTTCTCTTAAAGAATTCTATAAGAAAGATTGGATGAGAAAAGGAGATAAGAAATAATGGATAATGACTCTTCGTCGCTTAACTCGAGAGGACGTCACTTGGAGAGCTCCATGGATGCTAATGGGATCCATTCTGTATAGTTGTAGAGACAAACCATGGTTTCGTTAATGGGAATTCGGGGAGCTATCAGCATAGCACCTCTCCTAGTACGAAGACAGTATGGGTCTAAGCAGTTCATCTCGATGACTCATGGGCTTGCTTTGATGGATTTCGCATATGATGGGCCCGGGTACGTGAAGGAAATATGTGAGCTCATCAAGGCGTGGAGAAAGTTGCACAGATTAGAATTAGGGAGATATACCGATAAGACTACTCCCGAATACTTGGTTTGAAGGGCCAAGAGGATCCATGACATAGTGCTCCCTACTGAAGATGCCTCTGTCTATCCGGTAATCCTTCAGCCAGAGCTCTCCGTTAGTACTCTCAGAGATTGAGCTTGTCAGGCAGAAATTAGAAAAGGACAAGGGGAAACTAAAGAGCGAGTACGATAAGCTTCAGGAGGAAGTCAAATATTTAAAGACCGACCTTGAGATCCAAGAGGCCAAGGAACGAAGGTTGGTTAAAGAGCGAGACACGACGTAATCTGATATACGAGACTTGCATCATGAGAACAAGAGACTAAGAACCAAGGGACAGTTCACTGGAACTAGTAGGTCTCTGGGCTCCCATGAGAAAGAAATAGAAAAGCTTCAGAAAGAATCGGACTTTTGGAAAGGTAAGGCTAAGGAAAGCAAGGAAAATGAGTCCTGATTTTCTCATTAGCGACAAAAGTGGGGAGATGCACGGTCACTGATATCGACCAAGTTGGAAAGATGCTTGCAAGAGAATGAGCTATTGAAAGCAAAGTTCGGAAATAAGAGGGAAAGGACATCCATGCTACGCCAGGAGAATGATACACTCCATGCGACCATTCAGACCTTAGAGCATTAGTTGCAAGATCGAAAGACTGATATCGATGCCATCATCCGAGAATACAGAGAGAGAAAGGCCGAATGGAGCTAGGCAAATGACTTAGCTTTAGATGCTAGCTCTAGGTGGAAGATTGAGACCTTGGGGAGGCAGCAATATATAGATCACTTGACTAGGCAAATCCGCAAGGCTGTGGTCAAGGCCAAATAGATGTCAGAGAAGGAAAAGACTCTGAAGTGTAATGTCAACCCGACAGGGGAGCATGGGCAGCACTTGTTGAATTTCTTGGAGGAGGCTCAAGACCAGTATGAGTAGAGACGATCTTTTTATGTAACCCGAAAGTGAGAGAGGATATGTAACAAGTTCCCATGAATTAAAGAAAAAGACCTTTGTGTTTGAATTTGATCTAAGGCAAATATTATTAGTTGCATCATCTCATTTCATACAATTAAAGAAGCATACATACATTCATTTGATCAATCATGCATCGATTTATTCATTCATCCTTTGTACCCATTTAATTAATAAAAATAATAATATGCCATGAAATTCTAATCCGTGGCATTTACACCAAGGTTCAAAAATTTGATGCCCATCGAAACTCCCAGAGAAAAGCACTCCACATCAGTATAACACTCGATCACAAGTCAGGATCATGGAGAATGAACAAATGGCCCAAAAAGAGAGATTGGAAAGGGCAAAAGATGAGTTGAGGGAACAATTGGCTAAGCCTCAGGCTGAATCAAGGCATCAGATGATTAAGCTGATGGAATTGGTGTCTGCCGCAGTCAAAGAAAAGGGACACATGGAAAATTTAGCCCCGGGTTTAGAATCAAGACATCAAGGGGGAAAAGAGGGGCATTAAGAAGCGGTACTGACAAACGACCAACTTGTGCAGAATACGGATACTCCACCTCATGCAGCTGAAACGTCATTCGTGTATATTCAACCCAACACAAGGGCACAAAAATAGATGCCATTGGGGTAAACCTTGGGGCAATCCTGATAGATCCTATTGATATCCCAGACCTGGATGAGCTTGTCGAACAAGAAAAGAGAAAGGCGACGGAACTAAAAAGGGTTGAAACAACTGAATTTCAAAAGAAGTATCAGCTATTAAAAGACAGACTAAGGGCCGTGGAAGGGGCAGAATTGTTCGGAAGCCTCGATGCCAAAGAGATGAGTTCGGTCTCCGGTTTAGTGATCCCGCCAAAGTTCAAGATGCCGGATTTTGAAAAGTATAACGGGACTACCAATCCTTCAACACATCTGACAATGTATTGCTAAAAAATGAGAGGACATGATTGTCGCAACCTAAAAAAATAATAAGTCTCATTGCAAGACTTATTATTCGTTAAGCGTGACATTAAAAACAACCAAGAAAAAGTCGACTTAATTCCTCTTGAAAAATGAAGGTCTTGAAAATGATCTTGAAAAAGATATGGAGTCGCCACCAATCTTTTTATAGGTAGGTTTGATCGGCCACCTATTAAAATTGGATTTATAAAATATTTTAAAATTAATTAAAACATTTTTAAAACCAATTTCAAGTCTGCGTTTTAAACCAGAGAAATCAAAGAAACGGGTTCGGGACTCAGTTACGTGTGGGGAAAGATTGACACCCACACAACGCCCGTATAAAACAGTATATTATTAATCGTGTGTTATCTCAAGTCTCTGTAAAAAGTTGGTTTTAAATTTAGTATTTCAAGTTAATTCCCAATTTAAAGAAAAATAATTTCATTTTTAATGAAAATGATCCAGAATTTATAAATTCAAAATTTTTCTATATTCCCTAACAAACGTGGCAAAATATAGAAATTTTTATTAGTTTGGAAAACTTTCCGAATCATTCTTATTTTAAAGAAGATATTCTGTTATTAACGATAATTGATGATATCCTCCTCAGAAAATCCGGCAGAGAACTCATGAATTATTTTAACTCGGGAATATCTTTACTTTATTGAAAATCATTACCTCTTTGAAAACATTTAAAAAAAATATGAATATGTATGACATAAATAAGATGACATAGCAAAGTCTAAATATTATAATGCAACCTAAATGACATGATATAATTTAAATGTCTTAGCATATTCTAAATGAAATGAAATATCCTAAGTTATATGATATATTCTAAATGAAATGAAATGACCTAGGTAACATAATATATTCTATATGAAATGTAATATCCTAAGTCATATGATATATTCTAAATGAAATAAAATGACCTAGGTAACATAATATATTCTATATGAAATGTAATATCCTAAATGACATAAAATATCCTAAATGAAAAGAAATGACCTAGGTAACATAATATATTCTACATGAAATGAAATAATTTAAATGACATTGCAAATATGAATGATATGGCATATAATTTAAATGACATGGAATATAAAATAATGCTATCATATAATATGCATGAAAATAAAAATGAAAATAATAATGCATGAACATAGTATATGCTAAATAATATGACAAAAAATAACTAAATAAAAAGCATAGGATATCATGTAATATTCAAAACCATATAATAAATAATATAACATCAAAAAATATAAATCAAAATAATAACAATACCATAGGAATTATCATAAAAAAAATCACATATTACATAAAATGCATGAATATGGAAAATGCAATGCATGAAAATGTATTTTTTCCTTTAACTAAGGAAATCCGTATATCTAAAAAGATATCCGGCTACCTTAGGAAAATATATCAAATTAAATATTCTAAAACCAAAATACTTTGTGATTGTTTGAAAACAATTTTGAAAAGCTTAGATTAAAAATAAAAACTTGGCTAAACCCTTTTTTAAATGGCTCTAATTTCCTAAGTTTAAAATCCTGACTTGACCACCCTTAACCCGAGACTTAAAAAATCATTTTTAGAGCTTAAAAAGGCTTAGAAACTACCCTAAGTCAGTAGCTAAACTTCCTAATTAGCCCCCTCTAAGTTACTTAACCAAAACATAAAAATGATTTTCCTTCAAATTCAATTCTGACTCCATTGTCCAGTTTTAAACCACGATTTTTTTACCCTATTTTTAAAAATTCAAAAAAATCTAAAAAAAAAGACTGGAGACTCAGGACATGTAAAACTACACGGGAAAAAATCGACTTACTTTTTTGATTAAATATGACTGCCCAAAAAAATTGGAAAAGTATGAGTACTGGGTGAAAAAACTGTTTTACCAAAACACATTTTTGCCTTTGATAAAATCATTTAAAAATCAAAGTAAAAATATTTAAGACTCTCTAAATGACTCACAAACAGTATCTAGCACTTTTGAAAAGTTAGACAAAAATTGGCTAAAGTAAAAAAAATCACAAAGGTAGAATAATCAATTTGACAACTCTTTAATTTTCGACAAGTATGCTCAAGAGAGCATGACTTTGAGCCATTGATTGGCCTAAGTCATAAGTCAAGTGGCAAGGACATGAAATGCATGAGAAATATAGCAAATATGATGCATGAAATGCATGGTTTTAAACCTAAATGTCATGAAAAAATGCATGGCATCAATAAAATGACCTAGACCTAAATGAACTTGCATGGCATTTAATGCAACCTAAGTCTAAAATGCGTGGATATGCATGGCAAAACAAACCAATCCTAACATCTAAAATATGCATGGCAATAACACAAACACAAGGCATACTTAAACCAAATACTCAGTCAAATGTCATGAAAGTGCAAACCTAGCAACTAACATAATAAAAATGCACACACAAAGCAAATAAATGTGAAGTGGCCGAATGACCTTTGTCCAAAGTAAGCATGGCATTTTCACAAACACTTGATATACTAACATACTTAACTAAAACATAACACTCAAATCATGCAAATATAAAGTAGATGTATGAAAACCAACAAGCATTTTCACAAACACATGGATTACAAAATATAAAACATAAACAAACTTAAACATTTTGAAAACAGAAAATCAAGAATGCAAGAACATGATAATAGACTCATAAATGGAAATAAGCAAGCAACCAAATTAAAATAAGCTTTAAGTATATGTAGTAGAAAAAGAATTAAAGCATCAATACTTATTTAATATAAAAAATAACATGAAAAATCAAAGCAAAACAGCAACTAAAACAGAAAAAAAAAATGATGGGCCATTTGGTCATGTCAAAGAACCAAGGAGAAAAAAAAATATTTTGAGAGCTTTTATAAGAAAAGATGAAGAAAGAACCTATAGAAGAACATTAAAAACACTTATTTAAAAAGAAAAATAAAAAGAAACTCACCAAAAAAATAATCAAAACAGCAAATCAAGAATGAAAAATCAAAGAAAGTGCAAGAGTTGGTGCTAAAAGCAACCTCCAGAAGCTATCTTTCAAGCTTTTTCTCTTCAAACTTTCTTTTCTTTTCTAAAATTTTCTTTTTTGCTTTGCAACAATAGAGAGAAAATCAGCCAAAAGCAAGAGATAATAGAAAAAATGAGTGCTAAAAATGAAAGAGAATGGGATCCCTTGTAGTGGCCGAACCCCCCTCTCATAGGCTAGGATGTTGTCATTTTTCCTCCAACCAATTTTCATCCAAGGGCTATTGATCCAAGATGTTTAAAACATGAAATTATCACCCTTAGATTAGGCCATCAGATATCCATAATTACAGCTGTTCAAGAATCTTAAGCCATTACGTTCACACTCTCTCTCTTCATGCATTGGTCCATGTGGCTTATTTGCAAAGGCTTGATCAAAAAATCACTAACTAACTCTTCATTTTTGGCCTCTTGATTAAAAAATCAGAATCCTCCTTCCCATCCTTGGGCCTTGGTAGGCCAGCCCTCCTTCTTGCAGCCCAAGTTTGATTTTTTTGAAAGGCAAGAAAAGCCTTTTTCGGTTTCTTAGGTAAAATGACCTTTATGCCCCCGAATGCAAATAAATGGCAAACGGACTCCAAATTCAAATTTTATTTTTTCAATACTTTCAAAATAATAAAAAATTGAATTCTTAAAATATTCAAAGTTTTTCGAGTCCATTTGCTATTTATTTGGATTTTTTCTTCCAAAATTGCCCTTTTATGCCCCCAAATTTTACCCTTTTTTAAACGAGCTCCAAATCAAGATTTTTCTTCACCAATCTCTTCCAAATAATTTAAAAGTGCGATCTGGAAGTTTTCATAATTTTTGAAACTCATTTGGTATTTTTTTTCGGATTTATCTTCTTGAATTATTGCATAGTGGGCCTGGGATTTGGCCATTTTGTAAACGAACTCTGAATCAATATTTTCTTAAGACAATCTCTTCCAAATAATTTGAAAATAAGATCTGAAAATTTTCAAAGTTTTTGGAGTTCATTTGCTATTTTTTTCGGGATTTATCTTCTTGAATTATTGCATAGGAGACCCGGGATTTGGCCATTTTGCAAACGAACTCCGAATCAAGATTTTATTTTTCCAATCTCTTCCAAATGATTTAAGAATGAGATTTGAAATTTTTTAGAATTTTTGGAGTTCATTTGCTATTTTTCCCAAATTTTCCAATTTTGCCCTTTTGCCTTCGAAACCCGATTTTGCTCAAAACAAGTTCGATTTTCATATTTTCTTCAAACTAAGCCTTGGGCTATCCTTTTTTAATCAGTCCTCATCCATTAGGGGCTTTAGTCTTACCAGTCGGGCCATTTCTGTAATTCTTCCCTATTTCATCAAAATCCACCAAAAATCCTAATTCTAGATTTTCTTCCGGATTGACTTTTCTTTGAGTTTCTCTTTCAAGTGGCTTCTCCATTACCCATAGTCAGTTCTTATCTCTCATTTGGAACCTTTAATTTCGACCAATTCGATCGTTTAAGGACTTTTCTCCAAATTTCCCGGATTAGGGTTTTCTTTCTACTAAATCTCCATATCCCAACTTCCGAACTCCATATCTTTCGATGTAGACCTCGGATTATTAAAATTCTTTCGCCATTTTTCAATTGAACTTCAAATATTGATTTTGAAAGTGGGTTTACTTTTTAGTAGTTGACTTTTTGGGGTTGACTTTTTCAAGTTTGACTTTTTATGCTCGCCCTCTTAAACTAAGTCTCGAAGTACTATCTGCAGGATGAAAAAATTCTTTTTACATTCTGAAACATCAAATTAGGAAGAAAACATACCTGTTTTAGTGGTCCGGACAAAATTAGGTGTCTACAGCTGCCCTTCTTTCGCTATTGCTGAGAATCAAGAATCAGGAAAAAATAAATAAACACTAATTTTGTCTGGTTAGTGAAATCACATGTGAAGAGAAAGAAAGGGGTTTCTTTTTTCTTTTTCATTTCATGTTTTTTGTTGTTGAGAAAAACTGTAAATAGAAGATATTGTCCTTAAATTAAATTCCCTGACTAATGAAGGCTCAAGTCGTCTTAAGAAAACGAATTTTATTTGCAAGAAAAAATGTGTCCAGAGGTCTTAAGAATGGTGCTCGAGGGCCTTACCTGTGATTTAAAAATAAATGCGCTGTATGCGGCTTTTAAAAAAAAATGCCTGGAGGCCTTACCCATGATTTGAAAATACCTTGACGACGGTCTCAAGGCTCGACTAATTTGATAAACAGAATGAGTTCGATTTAAAACAAAACGAAATACCTGGAAGGAGGTCTCAAGGCTCGACTCATTTGATAAAACAGAATGAATTCGATTTAAAACAAAAGGAAATACCTCGACGGAGGTCTCAAGGCTCGACTCATTTGATGAAACAGAATGAATTCGATTTAAAACAAAAGGAAATACCTCGACGGAGGTCTCAAGGCTCGACTCATTTGATGAAACAGAATGAATTCGATTTAAAACAAAAGAAAATACCTCGACGGAGGTCTCAAGGCTCGACTCATTTGATGAAACAGAATGAATTCGATTTAAAACAAAAGGAAATACCTCGACAGAGGTCTTAAGGCTCGACTCATTTGATGAAACAGAATGAATTCGAATTAAAACAAAAGGAAATACCTCGACGGTGGTCTCAAAGCTTGACTCATTTGATAAAACATAATGAATTTGATTTAAAACAAAAGGAAATACCTCGATGAAGGTCTCAAGGCTCGACTCATTTGATAAAACAGAATGAATTCGATTTAAAAACAAAAAGAAATACCTCGACGGAGGTCTCAAGGCTCGACTTATTTGATAAAACAGAATGAATTCGATTTAAAACAAAAAGAAATACCTCGACGGAGGTCTCAAGGCTTGACTCATTTGATGAAACGGAATGAATTCGATTTAAAACAAAAAAAAAATACTAAGAATGATTCTGGGTTTGGTTCATATGGAAAAGAATAATTTTGACTTCAAAATGAAAGGAACATACCTCGACGACGATCTTGGGGCTCAACTTAAAAGCAAAACGAGTGCGATTTCGAAAGGAAACATACCTCGACGGTGATCTCGGGGCTCGACTCGTTTGAAAAACAGAACGAGTTCACTTTGGGGAAGTCCAAGTTTTCCTGATTTTTGCACTGTTAGCTAAATGCAATGATGAGAATGACATGCTTTGCAAATGCTTGTATGTTTCCTAAGAATGAATGCAATCAAATGATTGTGTCATGATTTCTAATCCATGGTTTCTAATCCATGGTTTCTTTGAGATTCACAGATTATCCGACTTCATGACAGAGTCTTCAATTTCATTGATGCCTCACTTAAGGAATCCTTCACTCAATATAACTTGTCAAAAAGTTTCAGTTTTTGACTTTCGCTGGAATTCACAGATTTTCTAACTTCGTGATGGAGTTTCCACCACGTTCATTGTTTTCTTTTCTTGGTAAACTTTCCAAACCTTTCCCAAGATTTAAATCTATTCCTTAGTAATACTTTGAAATCCTTTTATTTAAAGATTTTTTTTATTACTAATCATCATTCAATTTAATAACAATCATAATGCATCTAAAAAAAGTATGAAAGAAAATATGAATCAAGCAAAAATTGTCATGAAAAGGATAACAAGAATTTATTGCAAGAAATGTTTTAAAATAGTAAAAATAAATATCAAGGATATAAGAAACAAATGTAAGGTTATAGGTTGTAGATGCCCCGGATGCGGAATATCTTAGACCCCTCATTTTTCAAACCATCTGAAATTTCTCTTGAACGAGCAAACTTGGGTAACCTTTTAGCTTCCGTAGTTACATCAGACTGAGTTGTTCCCCTTTCTTCTGATTTTCAGGTACTTTCTCCCCCTTTACATGGAGCATTGATTCGAACTTTTAATCAGTACCTGAGCCACCCTTTGCGGGTTTTCAACTCAAGTGTCCTCCATTCGGTATTAAGTCGTCCTTTGAGGGTTTTCGGCTTAAACCTCTCCTTTTACATTCTTTTTCATTTCCATTTTTTCTGTATTCTACCATGCATTTGAGAATTATAAGTGCTTCCAAGGTAAAAATGTCAATTCAGAAGATGGGATGAATTCTGAGAATAACCTTTCAAATTAAATATCCATGCTTGATCAAAATGGGCTTTTAAAGCACGTAATATAGGCCAATGTTTAGGTTTAGAAAGAAAGGATAAAATAGGCCCAAAGTGTGTTTAAGGGTGATTGGATAAAGGATCATTTCCTGAGGAGAACCCATTCTTGAAATATTTGTCCCTTTTTGGACTTTCTTTTCTTCTTTTTTTGCTTTGTTGCCTTTTATTTGCCACATTTTTTTATGGCTTTCTTTTTGCCATGATTTTTGATTATTTTTCCTCGCATTTGCCCTTCAGTATAGAGGGTGATCCTTGATCAAGGATTAAAGAAAGAAATAATTCCTAAGGCTCAAAGGGGTGAGTAAGGATAATTTTTTTTAGTGAAAGGAATATGAAAGATGGCCATTCATCATATCAAGCATGAATATTTTCTTTGAAAAGCAATTCACACGGGAGATAGATATATATAGAATTTCCATTTTTACACTTGGAATCATTCGAATTTCCATGTGCACAGCATCAAAATTTTCTTTTAAGCATAATACTTCTTCAGTTCATCAGCATTCACGGGATTTCTGAAATCCTCCCCATCCATTCTAGTTAAAATCAATGCTCCTCCAGAAACAGCTCTTTTTACCATATAGGGTCCTTTCCAATTTGGCGCCCATTCTCCTCTCGGGTCCTTCACTATAGGGAGAATTTTCCTCAACATCAACTCCCCCTCTCGGAACTGTCTAGGACGAACTTTCTTGTTATGGGCTTGAATCATCCTTTTCTGATACAACTGTCGTGAAAAATTGCTTTCAATCTTTTCTCCTCGTTGAGATTCAACTGTTCATAACGAGCTCTAACCCATTCTGCTTCCTCTAGGCCAACTTCCATCAAAACCTGAAGTGAAGGGATCTCAACTTCAATAGATAGCACTGCTTCCATCCCGTATACCAAAGAAAATGGCGTTGCCCCTGTAGTGCGGACCGAAGTACGATATGCATGAAGAGCAAAAGGTAAGATCTCATGCCAATCTTTGTACACATTGGTCATCTTTTCGACAATCCTCTTCTTGTTAGCTGCTTCGCGCCATTCATCTACGGACCGTAAGGTACCGAATTACGATGTGTGATCTTGAATTGAGTACACACTTCTCTCATCATTTTATTGTTCAAATTGAGAGCATTATCCAAAATAATTCTTGCTGGCAACCCATAACAGCATATGATTTCTTTCTTAACGAATCTACATACCACCGACTTTGTTACATTCGCATAGGAAGCAGTTTCTACCCACTTTGTGAAATAATCTATGGCCACCAGGATGAAACGATGTTCGTTTGAAGCTTTCGGGGTAATATGCCCTATCATATCCATTCCCCACATTGAAAAAGGCCACGGTGCAGTCATGACATGTAATGGTGATGGCGACACATGAATTTTATCTGCATATATATGGCATTTATGGCACTTTCGGGAATAACTGATGCAATCTCCTTTCATCGTCAACCAATAGTACCCTGCCCTTATAATCTGTTTAGCAAGCATGTGACCATTAGCATGAGTGCCACATATCCCTTCATGGACCTTTTCTATAATTCTCCGAGCTTTAGCAGATTCGACATATCTCAACAAGACTTGGTCTTTTCCTTTCTTGTAGAGAATCTCACTGTCTAGAACAAAACCCATTGCTAGCCTTCCCAGAGTCCTCTTGTCATTTTCTGTTGCTTGTTCTGGATACTGTTGACTCTTGATGTACTGGAAGATGTCGTTATACCAAGGGAGACCATCTGCTTCTTCTTCAATACTCAGGCAGTGGGCAGGAGACTCATATATACTCATCTTTATTGGTACAACTTCAGCCCCTTCATTCACTTTAAACATTGATGACAAAGTAGCCAGAGCATATGCCATGAGGTTTTCTTCTCGAGGAAAGTAATTGAAATTCACTTCTTCAAATTCCTACAATAAACTCAATATGAGTTCTCGGTATCGGATTAGCTTTGTATCTCGGGTTTCCCGTTCTCCTCGTAAATGGTATATCACTAAGGCTGAGTCTCCGAAAACTTCCAATACTTTGATCTTTCTGTCCACTGCAGCACGAAGGCCCATAGTACACGCTTCATACTCGGCAGTATTATTGGTACAATCAAAATCCAATCTAGCATTGAAAGGATAATAATCTTCTTCTGGGGATATAAGCACTGCACTGATTCCATGCCCCATGGCATTAGATGCGCCATCAAAATACCTTTTCCACACTTTTTTCTTCAGGGGAATCTCATCTGCTTGCGACACATACATCAAATCTTCATCCGAGAAGTCAAAGTTCAACGGCTCATAATCTTCCATTGCCCGACTTGCTAAGAATTCAGCCACTGCACTGCCCTTGATAGCTTTTTGACTCACATATATAGAATGTCGTACTCTGACAATAAAACCTGCCATCTTGCCGTCCTCCCTGACAAAGAAGGTGCTTCCAACATGTACTTGACTAAATCCAGCTTGGCAATCAACCATGTTGTGTGGTACAACATGTATTGTCTGAGTCTTCGAGCAATCCAAGCTAAAGCACAACACAACTTTTCTACCGAAGAATATTTCAACTCATAATCTATGAACTTCTTGCTGAGGTAGTAAACTGCCTGTTCTTTCTTTCCAGTTTCATCAAGCTGCCCCAAAACACAATCCATGGATCTCTCAAATACTGATAATTACAATATCATTGGTTTATCCGGAGCAGGTGGCATTAGTACTGGTGGGTTGGATAGATAATGTTTAACCTTTTCAAATGCAATCTGACAACCTTCATCCCATTCTCCTGGATCACGTTTTCGAAGTAACTTAAATATTGGATCACACTTGTCGGTTAATTGAGAAATAAACCGAGCAATGTAATTCAATCTCCCCAGAAAGCCTCTTACTTTCTTTTGAGTACGAGGTGGTGGCAAATTCCGAATGGCCTTCACTTTATCCAGGTCAATCTCAATTCCTCTTTTGCTGATGACAAAACCCAACAATTTCACCGAAGTGACTCCAAAAGTGCATTTTGCCGGATTTAGCTTGAGTCTAAACTTAGTCGTTCAAAGAGCTTCTTAAGATTCTCAATATGCTCATCTTCTCCTTGTGACTTTGCGATCATATCATCAATATATCTTTCTTAATTTTTGGAACTCATTTGGTATTTTTCGAGATTTATCTTCTTGAATTATTGCATAGGGGGCCCGGGATTTGGCCATTTTGCAAACAAACTCCAAATCAAGATTTTCTTTCGCCAATCTCTTCCAAATAATTTAAAAATGAGATTTGCAAATTTTCAGAATATCAGAATTTTTGGAGTTCATTTGCTATTTTTTCGGGATTTATCTTCTTGAATTATTGCATAGGAGACCCGGGATTTGGCCATTTTGCAAACGAACTCCGAATCAAGATTTTCTTTTGCCAATCTCTTCCAAATGATTTAAGAATGAGATTTGCAATTTTTCAAAATTTTTGGAGTTCATTTGCTATTTTCCCAAATTTTCCAATTTTGCCCTTTTGCCTCTGAAACCCGGTTTTGCTCAAAACAAGTCCTATTTTCAGATTTTCTTCAAACTGAGCCTTGGGCTATCCTTTTTTAATCACTCCTCATCCATTAGGGGATTTATTCTTACCGAGTCGGGCCATTACTGTAATTCTTCCCAATTTCACCGAAATCCACCAAAAACCCTAATTCTCGGTTTTCTTCGGGATTGACTTTTCTTTCAGTTTTTCTTTCAAGTGGCTTCTCCATTACCTGTATTCAGTGCTTATCTTTCATTTGGAACCTTCAATTTCGACCAATTCGATCGTTTAAGCACTTTTCCCCAAATTTCCCGGATTAGGGTTTCTTTTCTACTGAATCTCTATATCCCAACTTTCGAACTCCATATCTTTCGATGTAGACCTCAGATTATCAAAATTCTTTCGCCATTTTTCAATTGAACTTCAAATATTGATTTTGAAAGTGGGTTGACTTCTTTAATAGTTGACTTTTTGGGGTTGACTTTTTCAAGTTTGACTTTTTATGCTCGCCCTCTTAAACTAAGTCTCGGAGTACCACCTGCAAGATGAAAAAAGTCTTTTTACATTCTGAAACATCAATTTAGGAAGAAAACATAACTATTTTAGTAGTCTGGACAAAATTAGGTGTCTACAATGATAGTGATGAAAAGTTGCTCATCCACTGTTTCCAAGATAGCCTCATTGGGTTTGCCACTCAATGGTACAATCAACTCACCCGCAACAAGATCCGATCATGGACGGATCTAGCTAGGGCTTTCTTGGAACATTACAAGCACGTTTCTGACATGGTGTCGGACAGACTATCCTTGCAGAACATGGATAAGAAAGATACAGAGAGTTTCAAACAGTACGCCTAGAAATGGAGAGACATGGCTACTCAGGTGTAGCCACCCCTGACCGATAAAGAAACTACAGTTCTCTTCATCAACACCCTAAAGGCACCATACTATGAGAATTTAGTGGGTAATGCCACTAAAAATTTTGCAGATATAGTCATATCTGGGGAGATGATTGAGACTGCGATCAAAAGCGAAAAAATGGGAAGTGGAGAACAAGTCACCTCCAAGAAAACAACCCCTACCAAGAAAAAGGAAGGGGGGGCTCATGTAGTCGGTTTCAATAATCGACCTTTTTCACCTGCAGCACCCTATACACCTTACCCGACCTACAACCTTTACTATCCCGCTATAAACAGCCTCACCCAGAACCCTTTTCGTTACACGGCTATCCCTCAGCAACCATATCCAACTAGCATATCTCTTCAGATAGCCATTCCACCAAACACTACCGCAAACATGCAAAACAGTCCCCGAAATGATTGAAGGCCTGTGAGGAATAACCAAAAACCTCAATATGACCTTATCCCCACTATTTACAATGAGGTTTACCCGAAACTTCTACCAGGTCAACTCGTTGCGCCTGTCTACCTCCAACCTTTAAAACCTCCTTATCCCAAGTGGTACGATTCGAACACTCACTGCGCGTACCATGCGGGCATCCAAGAACACTCAAACGAGACTTGTACCGCTTCCAAACGCAAAGTTCAGAGCCTTATTAATACAGGAATCTTGAAATTCGAGCCAAAAAATATACCTAATGTCGCAGGAAATCCGTTGCCTAATCATACGGAGGCCATGGTCAATGCCATCATGTTGGGGGAAGATGAACATGTAAAAAGGGATGTTAGGGAAGTAAAAATACCTATGATTAGAGTACGGTTTGAGATGATCAAAGAGAATTTGTTTAAGCCGAAATCAGATGTAAAGGAGATAGTCAGCCAGATAGAGGACTTCTGCCAATATCATGAGTACAAAGGGCACACCATTCAGTGTTGTGGAGAATTCATAGTAAAAGTTCAAAAGATGATGGATATGGGCGAGGCCTAATTTTTTGAGAAGATAGAGGATCCGAAAATCAGTATGAATGAGACCTGTTATGGGGTGGATAGACCCCTAATCATATACTATGATGAACCCGAGGAAAATGTTAGCCCAGCAAGTGGGGGACCTACTCCAAAGATGATCATAGAATTACCATCACCTTTTTCTTACAAAGAAACGAGACGATTCCATGGAAGTATGAATACGGCATGGCGATGCCAGGATCTTCAAACCATCAAGCAACAGCTATGGATGTAACCGGAGTGGGGTACCTTACTCGGAGTGGTAGATGTTATGCCCCTACGGCAGTTGAAATTGGAAAGACAGGGGTGCCTGACAAAGGAAAAGGAGCTGTAGGACCAGACCCTATGGAGGTAGAACAATCTGTTGAAGTTGAAAAAGATCCAACCCCAACTAGTAAGATAAAAGAACCAGTAAATAAGAAGAAAGCCTGTGAATTCTTAAAATTCATCAAGCATAGCGAATACAGTGTGGTAGAACAGTTGCATCACCAACCAGCGAGAATTTCAGTATTTTCATTGCTGTTAAACTCAGAGCCGCACCGAAATGCTCTGTTGAGAATTTTGAATCAGTCTTATGTAGCAAACAATATATTTGTGGAGAAATTAGATCGGTTGGTGGGTAACATCATAGCAGATGATTACATCTCCTTCAGCTATGATGAGATATTGCCAAATGGAATAGGATCCACCAAGGCCCTTCATATCACTACCACCTACAAAGGGCACATTCTACCTCGAGTACTACTTGACAATGGATCATCTTTGAATGTGATGCCATTGGCTACCTTGTCAAAACTGCCGATGGATATGTCCTACATGCTGTCGAGTCATACCATTGTCAGAGCTTTCGATGGCATTCGTCGAGAGGTGATGGGAAACATTGAGATCCCACTTCAGATAGGTCCCTATACCTATAAGGTCAATTTTCAAGTGATGGACATTACCCTATCTTACAATTGCTTGTTGGGAAGACCATAGATTCATCTCTCCACCAAAAGCTAAAATTTGTAATGGAAGGGCGCTTGATCAGCCTGTCAGGAGAAGAGGATATTATCCTCTGCATCTACTGATACCCTCTAAATAGAGGTAAACGAGGATGTTGTAGAATGCTCATTCAGGTCACTGAATTTGTCAATGCCGTGTTCATCACTAAGGGGCATAAAATTCCGAAGCCAAGGCTCTCCCAGAATACCAGGTTGGGGGTGAGAACAATAGTTAGAAAAAGGCTGCAAGGCAGGAAAAAGGACTAGGGAAGTATCTGTAAGGGATGGCCAGAGCAATAGAAGTGGCTTAGAAAAAAAACTGATTCGGTCTCGAATATCTCTCCAAAGCTCACGAGAAAAGGAAACATATTGAGAAGAACCGTAAAAAGAGGATGGCCCATTTTACGGGAGTGGATATTGAGTGGGAACCCATGACTTTCACGCCAATCCTTCACATCTTCCGCTCGGGCGGATTTGAGTTTGGGAGTAAGAATTCCGAAGATGTGATGATCCTGCTGGAGCAAGCTTTTGAGAAACTTTATGGAGTTGGAGACAAACAACCATATGAAATGATGGTCAATATGGCTGAAATAGAGGAACAGAGAGAGGAGGGCACTAGTTGGATGGTGCGTCCTTGCCCGTCGAGTTATGAGCTAACCAATTGGAGCGTGACTGAACTTCCCATAGTTTATAGGTCTACTGCAGTGTAATGCTCGAATCAACCTTAATTTCCCCAGCCCGAAGGCATTAAGAGTCCTTTGTACGGGCTTATGTTTAAAGATTATCATTTAATAAATAACAACCATGATGCATTTCCTTCACATTGATGTGTCCACATTCTTTTATTCTTTCATTATTATTACCTATATGCCTTCCTATATTGTTTCTTCCTCACTTATTTACAGGTGCCTGGATACGGAATATGAGGATCGTCCTGTCAATAGTTCTGAAATTAATTTTGAAAAAAAAAACATCTGTATGGGTGATTTCGACGCTGACGAAGATGTCGAAGACTGTGATTTTTTTCCAGATTTGTTGAGAATAATAGAAGAAGAGGAGAAACAAGTATTACCTCACAAAGAATAGTTGGAAGTGATAAATTTAGGGGATGGCGAAGAAATAAGAGAAGTCAAGATATGGACTGCAATTTCACCATCAATAAAGCAAGATTTGATAAGTCTGCTCCGGGAATACGCGGATGTGTTTGCATGGTCGTACCAATACATGTTGGGGTTGGACCCTGTTATCGTGGTTCAAAAACTTCTGTTGAAACTAGATTGCAAGCCGATTTAGTAAAAATGAGAAGAATGAGGCCCAAAATGCTATTAAAAGTGAAAGAGGAAGTGAAGAAGCAATTAGATGCCGGATTCTTGGAAGTGGAAAAATACCTGGAGTGGCTAGAAAACATTGTCTCGGTTCCAAAAAAAGATGGCAAAGTACGGATGTGTGTCGATTATCGGGATCTAAACAAGGCAAGCCCAAAGATAATTTCCCGTGGCCTCACTTGATACTTTAGTCGATAATACTGCCAAGAATTCTGTGTTTTCTTTCATGGACGGGTTCTCAGGGTATAATCAGATAAAAATGGCATCGAAGGATATGGAGAAAACCACATTCGTGACGATGTGGGGAACCTTTGCTATAAGGTGATGCCATTCGGGTTGAAAAACGTCGGGGCAACGTATCAAAAGGCTACGGTGACTTTATTCCATGACATGATGCATAAAGGAATCAAAGTTTATGTCGATGATATGATCTCAAATTCGCAAGGAGAGGACGAACACATTGCGAATCTTAAAAATCTCTTTGAAAGATTGAGAAAATTTCAACTTAAACTCAACCCGGCAAAGTGTACTTTCGAAGTCACTTCGGGAAGGCTATTGGGCTTTATTGTCAGCCGAAAAAAGATTGAGATTGATCCAGATAAAGTGAAAGCCATTCAAAGCTTGCCTCCCCCTCGTACACAGAAAGAAGTAAGAAGCTTTTTGGGTAGGCTGAATTATATCGCTCGGTTCATCTCCCAAATGACCGATAAGTGCAACCCGATCTTCAAGTTACTCCGAAAGCATGATCCAGGGGAATGGGATGAAGGATGCCAAATAGCCTTTGATAAGGTCAGGCATTACCTGTCTAATGCCCAGTACTAGTGCCACCAGTCCCAGGGAAGCTGCTGATATTATACTTGTCAGTATTTGAAAGGTCCATGGGATGTGTGCTAGGACAACATGATGAAACTGGAAAGAAAGAAAGAACAGGCCATCTACTACCTCAGCAAAAAATTCACTGAGTACTAGTTGAAATATTCATTGGTAGAGAGGCTTTGTTGTGCCTTAGCCTGGACTGCCCGAAGACTTATACAATACATTCTGTATCACACGACATTGCTGATTACAAAATTAGATCCCCTCAAATACGTATTCGAGACGCCTTCGTTGTTAGGAAGAATGGCGAGGTGGCAAGTGTTGCTCTCCGAATATGATATTGTATATGTGAGCCAAAAGGCTATAATGGGTAGCGTAGTAGCCGAATTCCTATCAACTTGAGCAGCAAAGGATTACGAGCCCTTGGACTTTGATTTCCCTGACAAAGACCTAATGTGTGTTTTCCAAGAAGAAGGGACTTCCTTTGAGAAGAAAACCTGGAAAATGCATTTTGATGGCGCATCTAATGCCATGGGGCATGGAATCACTAGAGTGCTCATATCTCCTGAGGAAGATTATTATCTTTTCACTGCCAGATTGGATTTTGATTGTACCAACAATACCGCTGAGTATGAAACATGTACTATGGGTCTTCGTGCCGCCATATAAAGAAAAGATCAAATCACTAGAAGTCTTTGGAGATTTAGCCTTGGTAATATACCACCAGCACGGAGAATGGAAAACTCAGGATGTAGAACTAATCTGATATAAAGAGCTTATATTGAGTTTGGTTGAGGAATTCGAAGAGGTAGTTTTCAATTACTTCTCCCGAGAAGAAAATCGAATGGCGGATGCTTTAGCCACTTTATCCTCAATGTTTAAAGTGAATGAAGGGGCCGAAGTTGTGCAAATCAAAATGAGCATATATGAGTCTCCTGCCCACTGCTTGAGTATCGAAAAAGAAGCAGATGGTCAACCTTGGTATTACGACATCTTGCAATACATTAAGAGTCAACGGTATCCCAAACAAGCAACGAAAAATGATAGGAGAACCTTGAGAAGAATGGCAATGGGTTTTGTCTTGGACGGTGAAATCCTTTACAAGAAAGGGAAAGACCAGGTTTTGTTGAGGTGTGTCGTTTCTATGGAAGCTCAGAGAATTCTCGAAGAAGTCCATGAAGAGATGTGTGGCACCCGTAGACACCTAATTTTGTCCGGACCACTAAAACAGGTATGTTTTCTTCCTAAATTGATGTTTCAGAATGTAAAAATACTTTTTTTCATCCTGCAGGTGGTACTCCGAGACTTAGTTTAAGAGCGCGAGCATAAAAAGTCAAACTTGAAAAAAGTCAACCCCAGAAAAAGTCAACCCCAAAAAAGTCAATCCCAGAAAGTCAACTACTGAAAAAATCAACCCACTTTCAAAATCAAGATTTTAAGTTCAATTGAAAAATGGCAAAAAATTTTGATAATCCGAGGTCTACATCGAAAGATATGGAGTTCGGAAGTTGGGATTTGGAGATTCAGTAGAAAAGAAACCCTAATCCGAGAAATTTGGAGAAAAGTGCTTAAACGATCGAATTGGTCGAAATTGAAGGTTCCAAATGAAAGATAAGCACTGACTACGGGTAATGGAGAAGCCACTTGCAAGAAAAATTGAAAGAAAAATCAATCTGACAGAAAACCGAGAATTTGGGTTTTTGGTGGATTTCAGCGAAATCGAGAAGAATTACCGAAATGGCCCGACTTGGTAAAACTAAAGCCCCCAATGGATAAGGAATGATTAAAAAGGGAAAGCCCAAGGCTCAGCTTGATGAAAATCTAAAAATCGGACTTGTTTTGAGCAAAATCGGGTTTCGACCGCAAAAGGGCAAAATGGGAAAATTTGGGAAAAATAGCAGATGGACTCCAAAAATTCTAAAAATTTGCAAATCTCATTCTTAAATCATTTGAAAGATATTGGCAAAAGAAAATCTTGATTCGGAGTTCGTTTGTAAAATGGCCAAATCTCGAGCTTCTAATGTAGTAATTGAAGAAGAAAAATCCCGAAAAAATAGCAAATGAGCTCCAAATCTTCTAAAAATTTTCAAATCTCATTCTTAAATCATTGGAAAGAGATTGGCGAAATAAAATCTTGATTCGAAGTTCATTTGCAAAATGGCCAAATCCCGGGCTTCTTATGTAGTAATTCAAGAAGGAAAATCTCGAAAAAATAGCAAATAAGCTCCAAATCTTCTGAAAATTTGCAAATCGCATTTTTAAATTATTTGCAAGAGATTGGTGAAAGAAAATCTTTATTCGGAGTTCGTTTGCAAAATGGCCAAATCCCAGGCCTCCTATGTAGTAATTCAATAAGATAAATCCCGGAAAAAATAGCAAATGGACTCCAAAATTTCTGAAATTTTGAAAATCTCATTTTTAAATTATTTGGAAGATATTGGCAAAAGAAAATCTTGATTCAGAGTTCGTTTGCAAAATGGCCAAATCCCGAGCCCCTATGTAGTAATTCAAGCAGATAAATCCCGAAAAAATACCAAATAAGCTCCAAAAATTATGAAAACTTCCAGATCACACTTTTAAATTATTTGGGAGAGATTGGTGAAGAAAAATTTGGATTTGGAGCTCGTTTAAAAAATGGTAAAATGTGAGGGCATGAAAGGGCATTTTTGGAAGAAAAATCCAAATAAATAGCAAACGGACTCGGAAAATTTTGAAAACTTCCAGAATTCAATATTTTATTATTTTGAAAGTATTAAAAAAATAAAATTTGAATTTAGAGTCCGTTTTCCATTTATTTGCATCCGGGGGGCAAAATGGTCATTTCAACCAAGCAATCGAAAAGGGCTTCTTTTGGCCTTTCAAAAAATCAGACTTGGGCTGGAAAAGAGAAGTGCTGGCCTGCCAAGGCCCAAAGGAATGAGGAAGCTTCTGATTTTTCAATCAAATGGCCAAGAATTAAGAGTTAGAGATTCTTTTTGATCAAGCCATTGTGATTAAGCCACATAGGCCAAGGGAGAGTGTCAACATTATTATTGAACAGCTTTAATTATGGACAGCTGATATGCTAATCTAAAGGTGACACTTTCATGATTTTTTCACCTTGAATTACTAGCCATTGGTTGGAAAAAAATGACAACATCCTTGCATGAGAGAGAGGGGGATTCGGCCAGCATTATAGAGGGGGGCAGAATTCATTTTCATTCACTTCATTTTTCTGATTTCTCTTGGTTTTTGCTTAGTTTTTCTCTCTTTGGTTGAAAGCAAAAAGAAAAAGTTTAGAAAAGAAAGGAAAGTTTGAAGAGATAAAGCTTGAAATATAGCTTCTTATGGTTGCTCTTGAGCACCAACTCTTGCACTTTCTTGATTTTCCATTCTTATTTTTGCTATTTTGATTATCATTTGGTGATTTTTCTTTTTAAATAAGTGTTTTTTTTTTTTTTTACATTCATTTTAAGTTTTTTCTTCATCTTTTTCTTAAACAAAGTTTTCTTACATTTTTTTACATTTTCCTCACCATGGCCGAATGGCCTATATTATTTTTAATGTTGATGTTTTGCTTATTTTATCATGTTATCTATGTTATTTTCTTTAATCTTGATGTTTTAAGTGTTATTCTATTTCATATACTTGAGTCATATTTTAATTTGGTTGCTTTGTTTGTTGCCATTTATGATTTAAATATCATGTTCTTGCATTTTTAATTTTCTGTTTTCATAATGTTTAAATTTGCTGATGTTTTATATTTAGTATATCAAGTGTTTGTGAAGATGCTTGTGAGTATCGTTACCTTGTGTTTGCATGATTTGAGTGTTATATTTTAGTTGAGCATGATAGTATATCAAGTGTTTGTGAAAATGCTTGTTTGGTTTTAGTATTTCTACTTTGTGTTTGCATGTTGTGAGTGTTATATTTTAGTTGAGCATGTTAGTATATCAAGTGTTTGTGAAAATGCCATGCTTGTTGGAGCTTGAGGCCATTCGGCTACTCCATGTGTTTTGCATTGTGTGTTGCACTTTTGCCATGTTAGTTGGTAGGTTTTGCATTTTCATGACATTTGATTGAGTATTTAGTTTAAGTATACCAAGTGTTTGTGAAAATGCCATGCTTGTTAGGAACCATAGGCCATTCGGCCACTTCTTGTATTCTAGCATCATGTGTGCATTTTTGCTATGTTAGTTGATAGGTTAGCATTTGCATGATATTTGGTTGAGTTTTTGGTTTAAGCATGCCTTGTGTTTGTGTTATTGCCATGCATAGTTTAGATGTTAGGTTAGGTTTATTTTGCCATGCATGTTCATGCATTTTAGACCTAGGTTGCATTAAATGCCATGCAAGTTCATTTAAGTCTAGGTCACTATATTGATGCCATGCATTTTTTCATGACATTTAGGTTTAAACTCATGCATTTCATGCATTAACTTGCTGTACTATTTCATGCATTTCATGTTCATGCCACTTGACTAATGACTTAGGCCAATTAATGGTTCAAAGTCATGCTCTCTTGAGCACACTTGTGGAAAATTAAGGTTTCTCAAATTGATTATTCTACCTTTGTGATTTTTTTTTTTACTTAGCCAATTTTTGTTTAACTTTCAAAAAGTCCTATCTACTGTTTGTGAGTCATTTTGTGAGTCTTAAAATTTTTACTTTGATTTTTAAATAATTTTATCAAAGGTAAAATTGTATTTTGGCAAAACAGTTTTTTCACCCAGTACATGTACTTTCCTGATTTTTCTGGGCATTCATCTTTAATCAGAAAATTAAACTGATTTTTTCCTATGTAGTTTTATATGTCTCGAGTCTCCAGTATTCGTTTTAGAATTTTTTGAATTTTTAAAAATAGAGTAAAAAATCGTGGCTTAAAACTGGACAGTGGAGTTAGAATTGAATTTAAAGAAAAAATCATTTTTCTGTTTTGGTTAAGTTACTTAGAGAGGGCTAATTAGGAAGGTTAGCTACTGACTTAGGGTAGTTCCTAAGCCTTTTTAAACTCTAAAAATGATTTTTTAAGTCTCGGGTTAAGGGTGGTCAAGTCCGGGATTTTAAACTTAGAAAATTAGTGCCATTTAAAAAAAAGGGTTTAGTCCAGTTTTATTTTTTAATATAAGCTTTTGAAAATTGTTTTCAAACAATCACAAATTATTTTGGTTTTATTGACATATTTTTCTAAGGTAGCCGGATATCTTTTTAGATATACGGATTTCCTTAATTAAAGGAAAAAATACATTTTCATGCATTGCATTTTCCATATTCATGCATTTTATATAATATGTGATTTTTGCTATGATAATTTCTATGATATTGTTATGATTTTGAGTTATGTTATATTGTTTATTATATGATTTGGAATATTTCATGATATTCTATGCTTTTTATTTAATTATTTTTTGTTGTTATATTATTTAGCATATATTATGTTCATGCATTATTATTTTCATTTTTATTTCCATGCATATTATATGATAGCATTATTTTACATTCCATGTCATTTAAATTATATGCCATATCATCCATATTTTCCATGTCATTTAAAATATGTCATTTCATATAGAATATATTATGTTACCTAGTTTATTTTATTTCATGTAGAATATATTATGTCACCTAGGTCATTTCATTTCATTTAGAATATATCATATGACTTAGGATATTACATTTCATATACAATATATTATGTTACTTAGGTCATCTCATTTCATTTAGAATATATCATATGACTTAGGATATTACATTTCATATAGAACATATTATGCTACCTAGGTCATTTCATTTCATTTAGAATATGTCATATAACTTAGGACATTTCATTTCATTTAGAATATGCTAAGGCATTTAAATTATATTATATCATTTAGGATGCATTATATTATTTAGATTTTGCTATGTCATTTTATTTATGTAATGCATAAACATATTCATATCTTTTAAAATATTTTCAAAAGGATAATGATTTTTCAATAAAAAATAAAGATATTCCCGAGTTAAAATAATTCATGAGTTCTCTACCGGGTTTGCTGGAGGGAATATCATCAATTATCATTAATAAATGAATATCTTTCTTTCAAAAAAAGAGAATGGTTCAGAAAATTTTCCAAAACTAATAAAAATTTCTATATTTTGCCACGTTTGTTGGGGAATATCGGAAAATTTTGAATTTATAAATTCCAGATCATTTTCAATTAAAAAATGGAATTATTTTGCTTTAAATTGGGAATTAATTTGAAATACTAAATTTAAAACCAACTTTTTTACCGAGATTTGAGATAACACACGATTAATAAGGTACTGTTTTATACGGGCGTTGTAGGGATGCTAATCCTTCCCCGCACGTAACCGAGTCCCGAACCCGTTTTTTTTTATTTCTCTGGTTTAAACATAGATTTGAAATTGGTTTTAGAAATGTTTTAATTAATTTTAAAATATTTTATAAAACCAGTTTTCATAGGTGGCTGATCGCACCTAGCTAAAAAAAAGATTGGTGGAGACTCCATGTCTTTTTTTTTTTTTTTTTTAAGGTCATTTTCAAAACCTTCACTTTTCTAAAGGAATTAAGTCGACTTTTCCTTGATTTTTTAATGTCACGCTTAACGAATAATAAAGTCTTGCGATGAGACTCGTTATTTTTTAGGTTGCAACAGCTTGGCGACTCCGCAGGGGACTATTAGAGAGTCAGGCCTAGAATTAGTCGTGTGTTATCAAAGTCTCGATTTTATTGGTTTAATTAGTATTTAATTTTAATTCCCATATTTTTAAAATAAAAGAGAATTTTGAAAATAAAAAATGTTTTAATATGTCCATATTCATGTGCATTCATATTATTATTTGTTCTCTGGTTATTTTGTTGCGTATATTTATATGTTTGCTTGACTGATGCTTTACATTGTTTGATTTTAGTGGGGTATTTAGAATAAGGGCTGTAGAATAGGTGGTGACAGGTTTATTTTGTTCCTCCGCACACACTGTATGTGCATTTTCATAACATGAATCCTCTACCCGGGTTTCGTCCTTTTAAGTGGGAATAAAGTAACTAAGCCTTCGTGATTGATCCTCCGTATGGGCTAGTGAAACACTTCCAGAGTATAAAGTACCTAATGCCTTTGTGATAATCCTCCATACGGTCATAGGAAAATATACTCTAACGAATTGAACCCGCTTTTATCGGGGTGCCTTACTAGCCTTCACCGACGACAGTGAGGAACAATTCGGGGCCTTAGAACCGATTTACCTTCATATAGTGAACCTAGGTGAAGCCATGCAGGATTTCTGTTAGATACCCAAAGTTTAAGAACACATGGAGGAACATTTCCAACCTTTTACCCTCTTTCTATATGTTAGATACAAATTGGGTGATGATGAACGAACATCATATCGCTTGTATTTTTTTATTATTTTGTCCCAAAGGCGTCGTAATGCCGAAGCTCTATTTAAATTTTCGGGACATTTAAAAAAAAAAAGCATATTGTTATTTATGTTATATTTGTGAATTCATTTCTTTACTAATCTATTTCTTTCTGTTTTCTTTTCTTTGACATGCATCATAGACATCATCATACACTTGGAGTTTATTGGCCTCGGGATAGTTATCAACCCAAAGGACTTTCATGGAGTGTCAGGTTATTTCAGTGATAGAAGATCATGCAGTAGTTAGGGCACGGTCGGAAAAAGATCAGAGGGAGGATGGTGATTGCCTCAAGAAAGATTATATGTCAGTATTGCCAAAAAGGGTCAAGAATAATCTCCAAGGGTTAACCGACATTTGGAACCAGTGGAATGTATCAGAGAAAAAGCCTTCACTCAGAAATATGGAGATATAGCACTCTTAATTATGATTCAGGTCAATAGTGGGTTGATTAAGGCTATGGTACAGTTTTGGAATCCTGCTTATAGATGTTTCACTTTTAACGAGGAGGATATGACACCACTGGTCGAAGAATATTCAGCACTGTTACGTATTGAATGTCCTAATCCTGATCGGGTATATTTGAAGGAAATGAAACCTTCAGGTTTGAAGAAGAAAGTGGCTAGGATCACAGGAATGGATACAACATGGGTTGAGAGTCATGTGGACACAAAGCAGAAAAATGGGTGCATTCCGTAGGAAACTCTCCGACAATTGATAATTGTTTGTTCCGACAAAGAAAAAGCCAGGGAAATCTTCGCTCTAGCCATCTACGGGTTAATCATATTCCCGAAGATATTGGGTCATGTGGATATAGCCATGTTTGATTTCTTTGTAAAGTTAGAACAGAAGATCAACCCATCTCGGGCCATCATAGCTGAAGCTATCCGATCCTTGAATTTTTGTAAAAGAGCAGGACAAGGGAGAATCAAGGGGTGTGTACAACTCCTTTATATTTGGATTCAAAGTCACTTTTGGAAGATAGAAAATGTTTCCTTCAAACCGTACATGAAGACTTTAGTTCCGATTAGGGAATTCCTTCAAAATGATTAGCCTAAAGACGGGAATGCAGAGAAATGGGTCAACATGTTCCGGAATCTAAAAGGGGAGATGGTGACTTGGAGAGCTCCATGGATGGTTCCTATGCCGGTTATATACAAATATGGGGACAACCCGGGAGTTCCACTACTCGAAATTTGGGGGTCTGTGAGTTATGCGCCTTTGTTGGTGCAAAGATAGGTTGAGTCTCGACAATTCACACCCGTGACTTATAATCTAGGATCATCAGAGTTCACTTATGGGGAAGACGGATATTCTGGAAAAGTACGGGTAGTGGTTGAAGCCTGGAAGAAAACTTACCGGATAAAAGTGGCCAGATATGCTGACACCATCACTCCTGATTACCTGGTATGGAGGGAATTAAGGGTTAATGATAGACTGTTGACATCAGATAGGGAAGAGGTCCACTTCATGAATCCACCACCGAGGGAAATGCCATCAGAGTTAGAAATTGCAAGGGCGGACTTTAAAAAAGAAAAAGGCCCGGATGAGCAAGGAGATTGCCCGACTGCAAGAAGAGCTTGATGACATGAAAAATAGGGAATTAGCTCGGGAAAAAGAAAAGGAACAGATCAAGAGAGAAAGGGACACTGCTAAGGGCGATCTTCGGGAATTACATTTGGAGAACAAGAGGTATCGCTTTGAGCTCAGATTTGAGGGGATGGGGGCAGTGAATCCGGAAGAACAAGAACTACAAGAACAGTTAACTAAGTCTCAAGAGGAGACACGAGAACATATGACAAAACTCATGGAGATGATGAGCACTATGATGAAGCAGAAGTGGCCCGGAGAGAATTAAGTTACTGGAATGGGGGCAGTGAATCAGGAAGATTGACCAGAAGTGGTACAGAGAAATGGCAGAAAAGGAAAGAGCCAAAATGACTGAATTGAAAAGGGTCGAAATCGCTGAATCTCAGAAGAAATATCAGCTGCTGGAAGAAAGGCTAAGAGCAGTTGAAGGGGCAGAGTTATTTGGCAGTCTAGATGCCAAAGAGATGAGCTTGGTACACGATCTAGTAATTCCCCCAAAGTTCAAAGTACCAGACTTTGAAAAGTATAATGGGACCACCAACCCATCAGCTCATCTCACTATGTATTGCAGAAGGATGACGGGGCATGAGGACAATGAGAAACTGCTTATTCATTGCTTCCAAGATAGCTTAACAGGGTCAGCCATCCGATGGTACAATCAACTGAGTCGTACCAAAATTCGTTCATAGACGGATTTGGCAAGGGCTTTATGGAATATTATAAGCATGTGTCCGACATGGTATCGGATAGGCTGTCATTACAGAACATGGAAAAGAGGTCCAATGAGACCTTCAAAGAGTATTCGCAGAGGTGGAGGGATCTGGCCACACAAGTGCAACCCCCTTTAACTAGCAAAGAAACCATGGTGCTTTTCATCAACACATTAAAAGCACCCTATTATGACAAATTGGTGGGAAGCGCTACCAAGGATTTTGCAGATATGGTAATATCTGGGGAAATGATTGAGTCAGCTATTAAGAATGGGAAGATGGAAGGGGGTGAGCCTGCTACCCCAAAGAGGGCTTTTCCTGCAAAGAAGAAGGAGGAAACCCATGCAGTAAGCTTCAACCAATACCCTTATACACCTTCTACACCATACACACCACCAAGGCCCTATACTCCTACCACACCTTATGCACCTACGACACCTTACACAGCATACCCGGGGTATAATCCTTACTACCCCAATGTCAACCACCTTACCCAAAACCCATTCCCCTACACCAATATACCACAACAGCCATTCCCAACTGGCATATCCCCTCAAATCACCCTTCCTAGAAATACTGTCCCAAACACACAAGGGCCTGCGCGCAATGACCAACGTTCACCAAGGAATGATCAAAAACCCCAATTTGATCCGATTCCTACCACCTACGGTGAGCTATATTCAAAACTATTGCAGGGTCAACTTGTTGCACCCGTGTACCTCAAACCTCTGACACCTCCATATCCAAGATAGTATAATGCAAACACTAAGTGTGCATACCACGCGGGAATCCAAGGACATTCGATTGAAGATAGCCTGGCCTTCAAAAAGAAAGTCCAAAGCCTGATCAATGCTGGGGTTGTGAAGTTTGGATCAAAAAATGGGCCGAACGTAGATGGAAACCCATTGCCCAATCATGTTGGGAATCAGGTAAATGCAATATTGACTGGAGATGGCATAAGATTAAAATGGGATATTTGGGAGGTTAAGACTCTGATGCTGACAGTATGGGTTGAAATGGTCAAGGCAGAGGATTGATGAAAGATACAGATAGTCTGAAAATGGTTGCAAAAAAGGTGCATAATTGGTGCCCGTTCCATAGCTGTGGAAGCCATGGCATATAGGATTGCGGGGACTTTCGGGTTAAAGTCCAAAGGATGATGGATAATGGGGAAGCCCAATTCTACGAGGAGATAGAGGGGGAGATAGAAGTCATTGAAAATGCAGGTGGCTATGGGATAGAAAGACCCCTAATCATATACTATGATGAATCGGAGGAGAAAGCTATGCCAGCCATTGAGGAAAATACGCCCAAATTAATCTTTGATCTACCTGTTTCCTTTTCATACAAGGAAAACAAGGCTGCACCATGGAATATGACTGCAGCATGGTTATGCCTGGGTTTTCAAGCTAGCAGGACATCACAGGTGTGGGGCTTTTAACCCGAAGCGGGATGTGTTATGCTCCGGAGGCTGTTGAACAGGGGTTAGCAGGGAAAGACAGAGGAACTGATAAAGGGAAGAAGGTAGTCGAGCCAATCCATATTGAGATGGATTTGCCAAAGGAAAAAGAGAGGGGATCAGCCCTGGTTAACAGAATGAAAGAACCAGTATGTGAGAAGGAAGCCTGTGAGTTCTTGAAATTTATAAAGCATAGTGAATATAGCATGGTTGAACAACTGCAACGTCAACCAGCTAGAATCTCAATCTTATCCTTGCTTTTAAATTCAGAGCCGCACAGAAATGCCCTGTTAAGAGTATTAAATCAGGCATACGTGGCTAATAATATTTCAGTGGAAAAGCTGGATAGGCTAGTGGGAAACATCGCAGCAGACGACTACATGTTTTTTAGCTATGAGGAGATACCACCCAATGGTATTGGATCAACGAAAGCTCTCCATATAACTACCACTTGTAAGGGGCACATATTACCAAGGGTCCTTTTGGATAATGGTTCTTCACTAAATGTGATGCCTTTAGCAACCCTATCCAAATTGCCAGTGGATATATCTTATATGATACCAAGTTGAACAGTGGTCAGGGCTTTTGATGGAACAAGGAGAGAGGTTATGGGAACCATTGAAGTTCCTCTGGAAATAGGCCCGTGGATTTATATGGTGAACTTCCAGGTCATGGATATTAATCCATCTTATAATTGTTTGTTGGAAGGCCATGGATACATTCAGCTGGGGCTGTACCCTCGTCTCTCCACCAAAAGCTGAAATTCGTGATGGAGGGCCGTTTGATCACAGTATCAGGAGAAGAAGATATAATAGCCTCCGCATCTACTGAATCTCCTTATGTTGAGCCCAATGAAGATATCGTGGAGTGTTCTTTCCTGTCTTTGGAATTCTTAAATGCAGTTTTCGTCGCTGAAAGATGGAAAATTTCAAAACCGAGGCTGTCTAACAACACAAGGTTGGGGATAAGAACTATCGTGGAAAAAGGCTGCAGGGCTGGAAAAGGTCTCGAGAAATATCTTCAGGGGATGGCTCGAGTAATGGAAGTAAAAGGAAAGAAAGACCGGTTTGGCTTAGGGTATCTTTCAAAGGCCCATGAGAAAAGGAAACAAGTTGAAAGTAACCGACAAATGAGGATGGCCCATTTTACGGGTATGGATATTGAATGGGAGCCTATGACATTCTCACCTATCCTTCACAGCTTCCGTTCAGCCGGTTCTCTGTTCGGAGAAAAGAATTCTGATGATGTGCTCGTAATGATAGAGCAAGCCTTCGAGAGATGCCAGATGAATAGGGATGAGCAGATGTATGATGTGGAGATCTGCACGACTGAGAAAGACAGAATTGAAAGAGAGAATGTTAATTGGATGGTGCGACCTTGTCCACCAGGATATAGACTAACCAACTGGAGTGCGACTGAGTTGCCCATAGTTCTTAAGTCTATTCCAAAGTAATACTTTTAAAAAGCAATCTTAATTATCTTTACCCAGAGATATTAAGAGTTTTTTTTTTTCTGTAATGGGCTTTTTAAACATTTTAATTCAATAAATAACAAGCACAACACATTCTATCCATATTGATGTATCCATATTCTTTCATTTTTTGTTATTTATTTTGTTTTCATTATATTTTCCTATATTGTTTCTTCTCCAACTATTTACAGGTGTGCGGATGTAGAATATGAGGACCTTCCTGTCAGTAATTCTGAAATTGATTTTGAAAGACCCATTTGCACGGGTGATTTTGATGCTAACAAAGATACTGAGGATTATGGTTATTAAGCAAAATAGAACAAGAGGAGTAACAAGTACTTCCTCATAAGGAATTATTGGAAACGATAAATCTGGGAAATGGTGAAGAGATAAAAGAAGTCAAAATTGGAACTTCATTGTCATCATCAATAAAAGGTGAATTGATAGCTTTGCTCCAAGAGTATGTGGATGTATTTATTTGCATGGTCTTACCAGGACATGCCAGGGTTAGATCCGGATATTGTGGTTCATAAGCTCCCTTTAAAGCCAGAATGCAAGCCAATTCAGTAAAAGTTGAGAAGAATGAGGCCTGATATGCTGTTAAAGATAAAAGAGGAGGTGAAGAAACAATTTGATGCTGGATTCCTAGAGGTGGCAAAATATCCAGAATGGGTGGCAAATATTGTTCCAGTACCAAAGAAGGATGGCAAGGTGCGGATGTGCGTTGATTACCGAGATTTGAACAAGGCTAGCCCTAAAGATAATTTCCCTTTACCCAATATTGATACTCTGGTGGATAATACAGCAAAGAGTTCTTTATTTTCTTTCATGGACGGATTCTCAGGATACAATCAGATCAAGATGGCACCGGAAGATATGGAAAAAACCATATTCGTTAAAATGTGGGGAACTTTCTGCTACAAGGTAATGCCATTTGGGTTGAAGAATGCTGGGGCAACATACCAAAGAGCCATGGTGACCTTGTTTCATGATATGATGCATAAGGGAATTGAGGTCTACATTGATGATATGATCGCTAAGTCACAAAGAGAAGAGGAGCATATTTCGAATCTTAAGAAGCTCTTTGAAAGACTAAGGAAGTTTAAACTCAAGCTAAATCCGGCAAAATGCACTTTTGGAGTCACCTCAGGGAAATTGTTGGGATTTGTCGTCAGTAAAAGAGGAATTGAGATTGATCTGGATAAAGTGAAGGCTATTCGGAATTTGCCATCACCTCGCACTCAAAAGGAAGTAAGAGGCTATCTGGGGAGATTGAATTACATTGCTTGATTTATTTCACAGTTAACCGAAAAATGTGATATAATATTTAAGTTACTTCGAAAACGTGATCCAGGAGAATGGGATGAAGGTTGTCAGATTGCATTTGAAAAGGTTAAACATTATCTGTCCAACCCACCAGTATTAATGCCACCTATTCCGGATAAACCAATGATACTGTGTTTGAGAGATCCATGGGTTGCATTTTGGGAGAGCTTGATGAGACTGGAAAGTATGAACAGGCAGTTTACTATCTCAGCAAGAAGTTCACAGATTATGAGTTGAAATATTCGTTGGTAGAGAAGTTGTGTTGCGCCTTAGCTTGGACTGCTCGAAGACTCAGACAGTATATGTTGTATCACACAACGTGGCTGATTGCTAAGCTTGATCCAGTTAAATACATGTTGGAAGCACCTTCTTTGTCAGGGATGACGGCAAGATGGCAGGTTTTATTGTCAGAGTACGACATTGTATATGTAAGTCAAAAAGCTATCAAGGGCAGTGCAATGGCTGAATTCTTAGCAAGTCGGGCAGTGGAGGATTATGAGCCGTTGAACTTTGACTTCCCAGATGAGGATTTGATGTATGTGTCGCAAGAAGATGATATTCCCCTGAAGAAGAAAGTATGGAAAATGTACTTTGATGGCGCATCTAATGCCATGGGGCATGGAATCGGTGCAGTGCTTATATCCCAGAAGAAGATTGTTATCATTTCACTGCTAGATTGGATTTTGATTGTACAAACAATACTGCCGAGTATGAAGCGTGTACTATGAGCCTTCGTGCTGCAGTGGATAGAAAGATCAAAGTATTGGAAGTTTTCGAAGACTCAGCCCTAGTGATTTACCAACTACGAGGAGAATGGGAAACCCGAGATACAAAGCTAATCCGATACCAAGAACTCATACTTAGTTTATTAAAGGAGTTTGAAGAAGTGAATTTCAATTACTTTCCTCGAGAAGAAAACCGGATGGCGGATGCTCTAGCTACTTTGTCGTCAATGTTTAAAGTAAATGAAGGGGCGAAAGTTGTGCCGATCAAGATGAGCATATATGAGTCTCCTGCCCACTGTTTGAGTATCGAAGAAGAAGCATATGGGCTCCCTTGGTATAATGACATTTTGCAGTACATTAAGAATCAACAATACCCAGAACAAGCAATAGAGAATGACAAGAGGACTCTAAGAAGGCTAGCAATGGGTTTTGTTCTAGACAGTGAGATTCTCTACAAGAAAGGGAAAGATTGAGTCCTATTGAGATGTGTCGGGTCGGTCGAAGCTCGAAGAATCATAGAAGAGGTCCATGAAGGGATATGTGGCACCCATGCTAATGGTCACATGCTTGCTAAACAGATTATGAGGGCAAGGTACTATTGGCTGACGATGGAAGGAGATTGTATCAGCTATTCCCGGAAGTGCCATAAATTCCAGATCTATGCAGATAAGATTCATGTGTCGCCCTCGTCTTTACATGTCATGACTGTACCATGGCCCTTTTCAATGTGGGGAATGGATATGATAGGGCCTATTACCCCGAAAGCTTCAAATGGACATCGTTTCATCTTGGTGGCCATAGATTATTTCACAAAGTGGGTAGAAGCTGCTTCCTATGCGAATGTAACAAAGTCGGTGGTATGCAGATTCGTCAAGAAAGAAATCATATGCCGTTACGGGTTGCCAGCAAGAATTATTTCGGATAATGCTCTCAATTTGAACAATAAGATGATGAGAGAAGTGTGTACTCAATTCAAGATCACATTCATAATTCGGCAACTTACCGTTCGAAGATGAATGGTGCAGTAGAAGCAGTTAACAAGAACATCAAGAAGATTGTCGAGAAGATGACCAATGTATACAAAGATTGGCATGAGATCTTGTCGTTTGCTCTTCATGCATATCGTACTTCGGTCCGCACATCTACAGGGGCAACACCGTTTTCTTTGGTATACGGGATGGAAGCAGTGGTACCTATTGAAGTTGAGATCCCTTCACTTCGGGTTTTGATGGAAGTTGGCCTAGAGGAAGCAAAATGGGTTAGAGCTCATTATGAACAGTTGAATCTCATCGAGGAGAAAAGATTGAAATCAATTTTTCATGGGCAGTTGTATCAGAAAAAGATGATTTGAGCCCACAACAAGAAGGTTCGTCCTAGACAGTTCCGAGAGGGGAAGTTGGTATTGAGAAAAATTCTCCCTATAGTGAAGGACCCGAGAGGAAAATGCGTTTCGAATTGGGAAGGACCCTATGTGGTAAAGAGAGCTTTTTCTGGAGGAGCATTGATTCTAACTCGGATGGACGGAGATGATTTTAGACATCCCGTGAATGCTGATGAACTGAAGAAGTATTATGCTTGAAAAAAAAAGTGTGATGCTGTGCACATGGAAATTCGAATGATTCCAAGTGTAAAAATAGAAATTCTATATATCTATTTCCCCTGAGAATTGCTTTTCAAAGAGAATAGTCATGCTTGATATGATGAATGGCCGTCTTTCATATTCCTTCCACTAAGAAGAAATTATCCTTAGTCACCCCTTTGAGCCTTAGGAATTATTTCTTTCTTTAAACCTTGATCAAGGATCACCCTCTACACTGGAGGGCAAATGCGAGGAAAGATAATCAAAAATCATGGCAAAAAAAAGAAAGCCATCGAAAATGTGGCAAATGAAAGCCAGCAAAGCAAAAAAAGAAGAAAAAAGTCCAAAAAGGGACAGATGTTTCAAGAAAAAACTTCTCCTCAGGAAATGATCCTTGATCCAATCACCTTTAAACACACATTGGGCCTATTTTATCCTTTTTCTAAACCAAAACCTTAGCCTACATTACATGCTTTAAAAGCCCATTTTGATCAAGCATGGATATTTAATTTGAAAGGTTATTCTCAAAATTCATCCCATCTTTTGAATTAATATTTTAACCTTGGAAGCATTTAGAATTCTAAGATGTATGGTAGAATACAAAAAAATAAAAAGAATGTAAAAGGAGAGGTTTAAGCCAAAAATCGGCAAAGGGCAACTTAATACCGAATGGAGGACACTTGAGTTGAAAACCTGCAAAAGGCGACTCAAGTACTAATCAAAGTTTGAATCAATGCTCCGTGTAAAGGGGGAGAAAGTATCTGACAATCAGAGGAAAGGGAACAACTCAGTCTGATGTAACTACAGAAGCTAAGAGGTTACCTAAGTGAATTGCTCGTTCAAGAGAAATTTCAGATGGTTTGAAAAAGGAGGGGTCCAAGATATTCCGCATCTGGGGCATCTACAGCCTATAACCTTACATTTGTTTCTTATATCCTTGATATTTATTATTTCAAAAACATTTCTTGCAATAAATCCTTGTTATCCTTTTCATGACAATTTTTTTTTATTCATATTCTCTTTCATATAATTTTGAGATGCATTATGGTTGTTATGAAATTGAATGTTGATTAGTAATAAAAATCTTTAAATAAAGGGATTTCAAAGTATTACTAAGGAATAGATTTAAATCCTGGACAAGGTTTAGGAAGTTCACCAAGAAAAGAAAACAGTGAACATGGTGGAAACTCCATCATGAAGTCAGGAAATCTGTGAACTTTAGCAAAAGACAGAAACTGAGACTATTTGACAAGATATCTTGAGTGAAGAATTCTTTAAGTGGGGCATCAATGAACAATTGAAGACTTTGTCATGAAGTCAGATAATCTATGAACCTCAAAGAAACCATGGATTAGAAATCATGGCACAATCATTTGATTGCATTTATTTTTTGGAAATATACAAGCATTTGCAAAGCATGACATTCTCATCATTGTATTTAGCTAACAGTGCAGAAATCAGGGAAACTTGGACTTCCCCAAAGAGAACTCGTTTTGCTTCTCAAAAGATTCAGACTCCGAGATTGCCATCAAGGTATTTCCTTCTGTTTTAAATAGAATTCATTTTGTTTATCAGACGAGTCGAACCTCGAGACCGTCGTCAAGGTATTTTCAAATCAATTTTAAATTCCTTCGGGCACCAGCTTTAAAGACCTTCGGGCACCAGCTTTAAAGACCTTCGGGTACCAGCTTTAAAGGCCTTCGGGCACCAGTTTTAAAGACCTTCTGGCACCAGTTTTAAAGACCTTCGGGCACTAGTTTTAAAGACCTTCGGGCACCAATTTTAGAGACCTTCGGGCACCAGTTTTAAAGACCTTTGGGCACCAGTTTTAAAGACCTTCGGTCACCAATTTTAAAGACCTTCGGGCACTAGCTTTAAAGACCTTCGGGCACCAGTTTTAAAGACCTTCGAGCACCAGTTTTAAAAACCTTCGGGCACTAGTTTTTAAGACCTTCGGGCACTAATCTTAAGACCTCCAGGCACTATTCTTAAGACCTTTGGGCACAATTTTTTTTTGAAAATCGAACCCGTTTCCTTAAGACGGATCGAGCCTTGATTAGTCAAGGAATTCAATTTAAGGACAAATCTTTAATTTACAGCTTTTTCAAAAAAAAATGAAAAAATGAAGAAATGAAAAAAGAAAACCCCTTTCCCTTTCCTTCACATGTGATTTCACTGATCGTACAAAATTAGTGTTTGTTTATCTTTGCCTGATTCCTGATTCTCAGCAATAGCCAAAGAGGGGTAGCTGTAGACACCTAATTTTGTCCGAACCACTAAAACAGGTATGTTTTCTTCCTAAATTGATGTTTCAGAATGTGAAAAGACTTTTTTTCATCTTGCAGGTGGTACTCCGAGACTTAGTTTAAGAGGGCGAGCATAAAAGTCAAACTTGAAAAAAGTCAACCTCGAAAAAGTCAACCCCAGAAAGTCAACTACTGAAAAAATCAACCCACTTTCAAAATCAAGATTTTAAGTTCAATTGAAAAATGGCGAAATAATTTTGATAATCCGAGGTCTACATCGAAAGATATGGAGTTTGGAAGTTGGGATTTGGAGATTCAGTAGAAAAGAAACCCTAATCCGAGAAATTTGGGGAAAAGTGCATAAACGATCGAATTGGTCGAAATTGAAGGTTCCAAATGAAAGATAATCACTGAATACGGGTAATGGAGAAGCCACTTGCAAGAAAAATTGAAAGAAAAATCAATCCGGGAGAAAATCGAGAAGTAGGGTTTTTGGTGGATTTCGGTGAAATCGAGAAGAATTACCGAAATGGCCCGACTTGGTAAGACTAAAGCCCCCAATGGATAAGGAATGATTAAAAAGGGATAGCTCAAGGCTCATCTTGAAGAAAATCTAAAAATCGAACTTGTTTTGAGCAAAACTGGGTTTCGGAGGTAAAAGGGCAAAATTGGAAAATTTGGGAAAAATAGCAAATGGACTCTGAAAATACTGAAAATTTGAAAATATCATTATTAAATCATTTGAAAGATATTGACGAAAGAAAATATTGATTCGATGTTCTTTTGCAAAATGGCCAAATCCCGAGCTTCTTATACCGTAATTCAAGAAGGAAAATCCCATAAAAATAGCAAATGAGCTCCAAATCTTCTGAAAATTTGCAAGTCTCATTATTAAATCATTTTGAAGACATTAGAGAAATAAAATCTTGATTCAGAGTTCGTTTACAAAAATAGCCAAATCCCGGGCTTCTTGTGTAGTAATTCAAGAAGGAAAATCTTGGAAAAATAGCAAATGAGCTCCAAATCTTCTAAAAATTTGCAAATCTCATTTTTAAATTATTTGGAAGAGATTGGCAAAATAAAATCTTGATTCGGAGTTCGTTTGCAAAATGACCAAATCCCGAGCCTCCTATGCAATAATTCATGAAGATAAATCCCGAAAAAATAGCAAATGGACTCCAAAAATTTTGAAATTTTGCAAATCTCATTTTTAAATTATTTGGAAGATATTGGTGAAAGAAAATCTTGATTCGGAGTTCGTTTGCAAAATGGCCAAATCCCGAGCCCCTATGTAGTAATTCAAGCAGATAAATCCCGAAAAATACCAAATGAGCTCCAAAAATTATGAAACTTCCAGATCACACTTTTAAATTATTTGAAAGAGATTGGTGAAAAAAATCTTGATTTGGAGCTCGTTTAAAAAATGGCAAAATGTGGTGGTATGAAAGGGCATTTTTGGAAGAACAAATCCAAATAAATAGGAAAAGGACTCGGAAAATTTTGAAAACTTCCAAAATTCAATATTTTATTATTTTGAAAGTATTAAAAAAAGAAATTTTGAATTTGGATTCCGTTTACCGTTTATTTGCATCCGGGGGGCAAAATGGTCATTTCATCCAAGCAACCGAAAAGGGCTTCTTTTGGCCTTTCAAAAAATCAGACTTAGGCTGGAAAAGAGAAGTGATGGCCTGCCAAGGCTGAAAGGAAGGAGGAAGCTTCTGATTTTTCAATCAAATGGCCAAGAATTAAGAGTTAGTTAGAGATTCTTTTTGATCAAGCCATTGTGATTAAGCCACATAGGCCAAGGGAGAGTGTCAACATTATTCTTGAACAGCTGTAATTATGGGTAGCTGATATGCTAATATAAAGGTGACAATTTCATGATTTTTTCACCTTGAATTACTAGCCATTGAATGGAAAATTGGTTGGGAAAAAATGACAACATCCTTGCATGAGAGAGAGGGGGATTCGGCCAGCATTATAGAGGGGGGCAGAATTCATTTTCATTCACTTCATTTTTCTGATTTCTCTTGGTTTTTTCTTAGTTTTTCTCTCTTTGGTTGAAAGCAAAAAGAAAAAGTTTAGAAAAGAAAGGAAAGTTTGAAAAGATAAAGCTTGAAATATAGCTTCTTGAGGTTGCGCTTGAGCACCAACTCTTGTACTTTCTTGATTTTCCATTCTTATTTTTGCTAGTTTGATTATCATTTGGTGAGTTTTCTTTTAAAATAAGTGTTTTTTTTTTTTTTTTTTACATTCATTTTAAGTTCTTTCTTCATCTTTTTCTTAAACAAAGTTTTCTTCCATTTTTTTACGTTTTCCTCACCATGGCCGAATAGCCTATATCATTTTTAATGTTGTTGTTTTGTTTATTTTATCATGTTATCTATGTTATTTTCTTTAATCTTGATGTTTTAAGTGTTATTCTATTTCATATACTTGAGTCATATTTTAATTTGGTTGCTTTGTTTGTTGCCATTTATGATTTAAATATCATGTTCTTGCATTTTTAATTTTCTGTTTTCATAATGTTTAAATTTGTTGATGTTTTATATTTAGTATATCAAGTGTTTGTGAAAATGCTTGTGAGTATCTCTACCTTGTGTTTGCATGATTTGAGTGTTATATTTTAGTTGAGCATGATAGTATATCAAGTGTTTGTGAAAATGCTTGCTTGGTTTTAGTATTTCTACTTTGTATTTGCATGTTGTGAGTGTTATATTTTAGTTGGGCATGGTGTTGTGAAAAGGCCATGCTTGTTGGAGCTTAAGGCCATTCGGCTACTCCATGTGTTTTGCATTATGTGTTGCATTTTTGCCATGTTAGTTGGTTGGTTTTGCATTTGCATGACATTTGATTGAGTATTTAGTTTAAGTATACCAAGTGTTTGTGAAAATGTCATGCTTGTTAGGAACCATAGGCCATTCGGCCACTCCTTGTATTCTAGCATCATGTGTGCATTTTTGCTATATTAGTTGATAGGTTAGCATTTGCATGATATTTGGTTGAGTTTTTGGTTTAAGCATGACTTGTGTTTGTGTTATTGCCTTGCATAGTTTAGATGTTAGGTTAGGTTTATTTTGCCATGCATGTTCATGCATTTTAGACCTAGGTTGGATTAAATGCCATGCAAGTTCATTTAGGTCTAGATCACTATATTGATGCCATGCATTTTTTCATGACATTTAGGTTTAAACTCATGCATTTCATGCACTATATTTGCTGTATTGTTTCATGCATTTCATGTTCATGCCACTTGACTAATGACTTAGGCCAATTAATGGTTCAAAGTCACGCTCTCTTGAGCACACTTGTGGAAAATTAAGGTTTGTCAAATTGATTATTCTACCTTTGTGATTTTTTTTTTACTTAGCCAATTTTTATCTAACTTTCAAAAAGTCCTAGCTACTGTTTGTGAGTCATTTTGTGAGTCTTAAATATTTTTACTAAGATTTTTAAATGAATTTATCAAAGGCAAAATTGTATTTTTTACAAAACAGTTTTTTCACCCAGTACTTGCACTTTCCCGATTTTTCTGGGCATTCATCTTTAATCAAAAAATTAAGCTGATTGTTTCCCTTGTATTTTTACATGTCCTGAGTCTCCAGTATTTGTTTCAGAATTTTTTGAATTTTTAAAAATAGGGTAAAAAATCGTGGCTTAAAACTGGCAGTGGAGTCAGAATTGAATTTAAAGAAAAAAATCATTTTTATGTTTTGGTTAAGTTACTTAGAGAGGGATGATTAGGAAGGTTAGCTACTGACTTACGGTAGTTTCTAAGCCTTTTTAAACTCTAAAAATGATTTTTTAAGTCTCGGGTTAAGGGTGGTCAAGTCCGGGATTTTAAACTTAGGAAATGAGAGCCATTTAAAAAAAAAGGGTTTAGTCCAATTTTTATTTTTAATATAAGCTTTTCAAAATTGTTTTCAAACAATCACAAAGTATTTTGGTTTTAGAATATTTAATTTGACATATTTTCCTAAGGTATCCGCATATCTTTTTAGATATACGGATTTCCTTAATTAAAGAAAAAAAATTATATTTTCATGCATTGCATTTTCCATATTCATGCATTTTATATAATATGTGATTTTTGCTATGATAATTTCTATGATATTGTTATGATTTTGAGTTATGTTATTTTGTTTATTATATGATTTGGAATATTTCATGATATCCTATGCTTTTTATTTGATTATTTTTTGTTGTTATATTATTTAGCATATATTATGTTCATGCATTATTGTTTTCATTTTATTTCCATGCATATTATATGATAGCATTATTTTATATTCCATGTCATTTAAATTATATGCCATATCATCCACATTTGCCATGTCATTTAAAATATGTCATTTCATATAGAATACATATTCATATCTTTTAAAATGTTTTCAAAAGGATAATGATTTTTCAATAAAAAATAAAGATATTCCCGAGTTAAAATAATTCATGAGTTCTCTTCCGGGTTTGCTGGAGGGAATATCATCAATTATCATTAATAAATGAATATCTTTCTTTCAAAAAAAGAGAATGATTCAGAAATTTTTCCAAAACTAATAAAAATTTCTATATTTTGCCACGTTTGTTGGGGAATATCGAAAAATTTTGAATTTATAAACTTCGGATCATTTTTAATTAAAAAATGGAATTATTTTGCTTTAAATTGGGAATTACTTTGAAATACTAAATTTAAAACCAACTTTTTTACCGAGATTTGAGATAATACACGATTAATAAGGTACTGTTTTATACGGGCGTTGTGGGGGTGCTAATCCTTCCCCGCACGTAACCGAGTCCCGAACCCGTTTCTTTGATTTCTCTGGTTTAAACGCAGACTTGAAATTGGTTTTAAAAAAGTTTTAATTAATTTTAAAATATTTTATAAAACCGGTTTTCATAGGTGGCCGATCGCACCTAGCTAAAAAAAGATTGGTGGCGACTCCATGTCTTTTTTTTTAAGGTCATTTTCAAAACCTTCACTTTTCTAGAGGAATTAAGTCGACTTTTCCTCGATTTTTTAATGTCACACTTAACGAATAATAAAGTCTTGAGATGAGACTCGTTATTTTTTAGGTTGCGACAGCACCCACGTAAATGGACACATGCTGGCTAAACAGATTATGAGGGCCGGATACTATTAGCTAACCATGGAAAGGGATTGCATCAATTATTGTCGGAAGTGCCACAAATGCCAGATATACCCGACAAGATTCATGTGCCGCCATCACAGTTGCATGTCATGACAGTTCTATAGCCATTTTCAATGTAGGGAATGGATATGATCGGACCCATTACTCCGAAGGCTTTGAACGGACACCGTTTTATCATAGTGGCCATAGACTACTTCACAAAGTGGGTCGAAGCAGCCTCTTATGCCAACGTGACAAAGTCAGTGGTGTGCAGATTTGTCAAAAAGGAGATCATATGCCTATATGGACTCCCGAAGAGAATAATTACAGACAATGCTCTCAATCTGAACAATAAGATGATTAGGGAAACATGTACCCAATTCAAGATCCACCATCATAATTCGGCACCCTACCGTCCGAAGATGAATGGGGCAGTAGAAGCAGCCAATAAGAACATCAAGAAGATTGTTGAAAAGATGACTGATGTGTACAAAGATTGGCATGAAATATTTCCTTTTGCTCTCCATGCATATCGTACTTCGGTTCATACATCTACGGGGGCCACACCATTTTCTATGGTATACGGAATGGAAGCAGTGCTTCCTATTGAGGTTGAAATCCCTTCACTTCTTGTTTTGATGGAAGTGGGCATAGAAGAGACAGAATAGGTTAGAGCTCGCTATGAATAGTTGAATTTCATTGAGGAGAAAAGGCTGAAAGCAATTTGTCATGGGCAGATGTATCAAAAAAGGATGATTCGAGCCCATAACAAAAAGGTTCATCCCAGGCAGTTTCGAAAAGGGGAGTTGGTACTAAGAAATGTTCTCCCTATAGTGAAGGATCCGCGAGGGAAATGGGCTCCAAATTGGAAGGGCCCTAAGTCGTAAAGAGAGTTTTTTCTAGAGGAGCATTGCTAACCCGGATAGACGGGGATGACTTGAGAAATCCCGTAAATGCTGACGAATTGAAGAATTATTATGCTTGAAAAAGAAAAAGAAGAAAAAAAAGAAGAAAAGAAAAGTGTGATACTATGCACATGGAAATTCAAATGATTCCAAATGTAAAAATGAAAATTCTATATATCTATTTCCCCTGAGGATTGCTTTTCAATAAGAATATTCGTGCTTGATATGATGAATGGCCGCCATATTTCATACTCCTTTCACTAAGAAGAAATCTCTAGTCAACCCTTTGAGCCTTAGAAATTCTTTCTTACTTTGAACCTTGATCAAGGATCACCCTCTACACTGGAGGGCAGATGCGAGGAAAAATAACCTCCCAAAAATCATGGCTAAAAGAGCCATCGAAAAAAAATGTGTGAAATTTAAGAATGGCAAATAAAAGCCAAGAATGAAAGAAACATATTCCAAATAGGAAGAGTAAAGTCCAAAAAGGACGAATTTTTCAAGAATGAATCCTCCTCATGAAATGATCCTAGATCCAATCACCCTTAAACACATTTTGGGCCTATTTACCATTTTCTTTCTAAACCCGGACCTTGGCCTACATTATGTGCTTTTAAAAGTCCATTTTGATCAAGCATGGATATTTAAGTTGTAGGATTTTTTTCAGAATTCATCCCATCTTTTGAATTGACATTTTTACCTTGGAAGCATTTAGAATTCTCAGATGCATGGTAGAATACCAAAAAATGATGAAAAAAAAGATTGTAAAATGAGAGGTTTAAGCCGAAAACTAGAGGTGCTCATGGGCCGGGTCGAGGCCCAAAATTTTTTGAAGATCCTTGCCCAGGCCCTGCCTTGAGCGAGCCCGAGCAGGCCCGTGAGCACTGTTAATTACATTTAAAAAATAAAAAATATATTTTTTATTTTTATTTTTATAATTAAAATTAAATTAAATAATATTATTTTAATACCTAAAACACTGTTTCGGGCCAGGACGACCCAGAACAAAAAGTCTTCAATGCTATGGCCAGCAATTCCAGAATGATAATCACATCTGCATTTGGATTATACCACTTTGGATATGGTGGTAACAGGGGTTTCAGTGGCACACAGGCAATCATGTGATTTTGGACTAGTATAAGGAGAAGCTCTCGGTAGCTGATTGGAATGGGATCATACTGCTCTTGAGTCTTGTTTTTGGGTTGTTTCTTAGTCATACATGGCCTAGGAGTTGGGGCACTTGGTGGTGGCACTAAGGTCCGAACCGGAGTGTTTGCATAAGAAGATGGCTGAATAACAAGGCAAGGGTATGGATTTGGACACAGGACCCTTGGAGGTTGTACATAGTTCGAGGTTCCTATCCCAGATGATTTATAAGGTGATTGATGAGGGAAATAGTAAGAACTGCCAGTTGGAGGTGATGGATTGGGATTCAAAGGTCCTGTAGTGATCCTCCCAGTGGACAATTGGGCCATAGTAGGGTGAGGATATTGGTTTGGACCTAGGACCAATTGTAGAGACTGTTTGGGATCTGAGGTTTCTATCCTTGGTATCAGGCTCTCGGGTTTAATCATTTTCTTGATCTTGTCCATAATTTCATCAAGATTTCAACCTTTGTGGCATTGACAAGTGCAGGATCCAGCAAGGATTGTATGTTCTGGACCTAATGGTTTTGGTTGATCCGAAGGCGATGCAGAGCCCTGAGAAAGTTCCCCCTTACTCTCACCCATATTCTCAAACATTTTCATCATTTTGGCAAGCTGTTCTTTCACCTCCTGCATTTCATGTCCAAACTCCTCTTGATTGCGTTCCAAAGCACCCAATCATTTCTCCGATTCATTCCTCATATCTCGAACCCCTTTTATGCAAATGAAATTGACATTATTACCATGGGATCAAGAATACAATTATGAATGTACATGCTCTATTTCTATATGCATGAATATACTAATGATTATTGCATGAGCATATACAGAGAAATTATGACGACTATGTATGCCATGGATGCAATCTAATGCCAAACATGATGCATGTAAAGAATAAGGAAATTAATGCTTGGATATATACAGAAAAATCATGTTGACTATGAATGCCACCTGATGCCAACATGATGCTTGTAAAGAATAAGCAAATTAATGCATGGATACATACAAATAATGACCATGCATGTCATAAATATATTCTACAATGAATAACCATGCATGTTATGACTGTAACATGTAAAGAATAAATGAATTAACTCAAAGGTATATACAAAGAAATCAATGATTACACAAAATTGGTGGGACCTAAATCTTGATTATTCAAAAATCTCATTACGCAAAATTTGCCTCCAAATTTAATCTAAGAGTTTTTTTTTTTTTTAAAACATGTTTTCTCTTTGAAAATCCTAACATATTATTCTTCAAAAGAATTTCGAAATAATGGATCCTACTATGGTACAATATGTAAATGTTCATGTAACACTACCGGTTTATGAAATCATCAAATGAGATTATTATTACCAACTGTTTATTGCAAAGAATGAGATCAAAAATACAACCATGAATGTACATGCTCTTTTCACACATGCATGAAATGTGCAAAATGAAAAAATGTTTGAAAAAGAATGTTTATTTTGAATTTTAAAAAGTTAGTGAACACTTGCCCCAACAGTATCCATCCATTTAGGCATCACAAAGCCTTTGGGGCGGATTATCACATTTATTACGGGCGATGTACATTCATCGTTGCCCGATCTACAACCCTTATTCAGAGTGTAAAATAGGTAATAAAAGGTTAGAAATGTCCCTCCATGTGTTCCTAACTTTGGTGTATCTAATGAAAATCTGGCATGGCTTCGCCTAGGTTCACTATATGAGGGTGAATCGGTTCTAAAGGCCCCGAATTGCTCCTCACTGTCACTGGTGAAGGCTAGTAAGGCAACCCGATAAAAGCAGGTTCAATTCGTTAGAGTATATTTTCCTAAGCCATACAGAGGATCATCACGAAGGCTTTAGGTACTTTATACTCTGGAAGTGTTTCACTAGCCCATACGGAGGATCATCATGAAGGCGTAGTTACTTTACTCCCACTTAAAAGGACGGAACCCGGGTAGAGAGTTCATGTTATGCAAATGAAAATGTAGTGTATACGGAGGAACAAAACAAACCTGTCACCACCTATTCTACAATCTTTATTCTAAATATCCCAACAATTTATTAAAACAAAGATCAAGAATAGTGTAATGCATTAACCAACCAAAGAGCAATAATAACATGCATGCAAATGAACATATTAAAAACATTTTATTATTTTCAAAAAAATTTCCTTATTTATTTATTTTTTTTAAATGTGAGAATTAAAATTAAATCCCAATTAAACCAACAAAACCGAGACTTTGATAACACACGATTAATTCTAGGCCTGACTCTCTAATAGTTCCCAACGGAGTCGCCAAGCTGTCGCAGCCTAAAAAATAACAATAACATCGTCTTATTGCGAGACTTTATTATTCGTTAAGAGTGACATTAAAAAAATCGAGGAAAAGTCGACTTAATTCCTCTTAAAAAATGAAGGTTTCGAAAATGACCTTGAAAAAGATATGGAGTTGCCAGCAATCTTTTTTAGCTAGGTGTGATCTGCCACCTATTAAAATCGGTTTTATAAAACATTTTAAAATTAATTAAAAAAATTTTAAAAACCAATTTCAAGTCTGTGTTATAAACCAGAGAAAATCGAATAATCGGGTTTGGGACTCGGTTACGTGCGGAGAAGGATTAGCACCCCCACAATGCCCGTATAAAACTGTACCTTATTAATCATGTGTAATCTCAAGTCTCGGTAAAAAGTTGATTTTTAATTTAGTATTTCAAGTTAATTCCCAATTTAAAGAAAAATAACTCCATTTTTAATTGAAAATGATCCGGAATTTATTAATTCAAAATTTTCCTATATTCCCCGACAAAATCGGCAAAATATTGAAATTTTTATTTATTTGGAAAACTTTCTGAATCATTCTCGTTTTTTGAAAGAAAGATATTCATTTATTAATGATAATTGATGATATTCCCTCCAGCAAACTCAGTAGAGAACTCATGAATTATTTTAACTCGGGAATATCTTTATTTTTTTTATTGAAAATCATTATCAATTTTTTTTAAAAACAATATTTAAAAAAATGAATATGAACATGTGTGACATAAATAAAATGACATAGCAAAGTCTAGATAATATAATCCAACCTAAATGTTCTGAAATAATTCAAATGGCATAGCATATTCTAAATGAAATGAAATGATTTAAATAACCTAATATTCTAAATGAAATGAAATATTCTAAATGAAATGAGATGTCCTAAATGACATAATATATTCTATATGAAAGGAAATAACCTAAGTAACATGGTATATTCTAAATGGAATAAAATGATTTAAATATACATGGCAAATGTTAATGATTAAACCTAAATGACACAGAATATAATCTAAATGACATGAAATAACATGAAACGTAAAATAATGCTATCATGTAACATGCATTAAAATAGAAATAATAATGCATGAACATAGTATATGCTAAATAATGTGACAAAAATGAATAACTAAATAAAAAGCATAGAATAACATATAATATTCAAAGACATATAACAAACAACATAACACCATAAAATAAATCAAAATAATAACAATATCATAGAAATTATCAAACATCACATATTATATAGTATGCATGAACATGGAAAATGCAATGCATGAAAATGTATTTTTTCCTTTAATTATGAAAATTCGTATATCTAAAAAGATATCCGACTACCTTAGGAAAATATATCAAATTAAATTTTCTAAAATCAAAATACTTTGTGATTGTTTGACAACAATTCTGAATATCTTGGATTAGAAATAAAACCCTAGCCAAACCCTTTTAAAATGGCTCTAATTTCCTAAGTTTAAAATCCCGAACTTGACCATCCTTAACCCGAGGTTTATAAAATCATTTATTAAAGTTTAAAAAGGCTTAAAAACTATCCTAAGACAGTAGCTAAAGCTTCTAACCAGCCCCCTCTAAATGCCTTAGCCAAATAACCATTGTTTTTCTTTTGAACTCAAATCTGCCTTTACTGTCCGGTTTTGATTTAGCCAATTTTTAAAAATTCAAAAAAATCTAAAAAAAATACTGGAGACTCAGAACATGTAAAACTACATGAGAAAAATTTGGCTTAATTTTTTTATTAAAGAAGATTGCCCAGAAAAATCCGGAAAGTATGAGTTCTGGGTGAAAAACTATTTTGCCAAAACACATTTTTTTGCCTTTGATAAAATCATTTGAAAATCAAAGTAAAAATGTTAGAGACTTTCCTAAAGACCCACAAACAGTAGCTAACACTTTAAAAAGTTAAACAAAAAATTGGCTAAGTAAAAAAATTCACAAAGGTAAAATAATCAATTTGACAACTCTTTAATTTTCCACAAGTATGCTCAAGTGAGCATGACTTTGAGCCATTGATTGGCCTAAGTCATAAATCATGTGGCATGACATGATATGCATGAACATACAACAAATTGAATGCATGAAATGCATGATTTAAAACCTAAATAACATGAAAAAAATGCATGGCATAGAGAATATGGCCTAGACCTAAAATGAACTTGCATGGCATTTAATGCAACCTAGGTTTAAAATGCATGAAATGCATGGCAATGCTAATGAAACCTAGACCTAAAGTGAGATGAAATGCATGGTAATACAAAGTGACCTAAGACGTAAATAACATAGCAATGCATGGCAATATCAATATGATTTAAGACCTAATATGCATGGCAATACAAAGATGGCCTAAATGCCTAGCATGAGTTTGCATGGCATTAAATGCTATCCTAACTTAAAATACATGAAATGCTTGATAATACAAATGTGACTTAGACCTATTGTGTTATGAATATGCATGACAATACTAATATGACCTAAGAACTAAATGGCATAGCAATGCATGGCAATACCAATATGATTTAAGACCTAATATGCATAGCAATACAAAGATAGCCTAGACCTAGAATGTGATGAGAATGCATGAGAATGTCATGGACATATAATGACCAAAAAATCTAATACTAAGGGATGAACAAATAGCAACTCAAACAAAATTTCATGGCATAATAATGCAAAGCAATGGTACCTAAACAAAATGCAAATGCGCACACAAGGAAGAAACTCATGCAAAGGCCAAATGGCCACTAAATGATCTAATGCAATCCTATCTAGCCAATAACACAAACAACATGGCAAACCAAATCAAAATACACAATGTTATGGAATGAAATACAAACCTATCAACTAAACAAAATGGAAATGTAGACACAAATCAAAAAGGACTCTAATGGCCGAATGGTTATTAAAAAAAAAAAAGGTATAATCCTAGCCAAACAATGACACAAATACATGGTAGCAAATGTGATAATAATGCAAATATGGTGACAAACATAACTCATGAACATATCAATGACAATATAACAAACACATGGCATGGTCTAAATATGTAAACATAAATGGAAGCATACTAAGCAAGTTAACATACAAAAAATGCACACATGCACAATGAAATTCATCATGGCCGAATGGTCCTATAAGCTTAGCATGGTATTTTCCACAAACACACGGCATACTAACATGCAAGATACACAAACTCATGGCATGGAAATGCAAACATATCAACTAACATGATGAAAATGCATATGCAAAGCATACAAAATGAAAGTGCCGAATGGTCACATGACAAAATATAATATGCAAACATGGCAACATACAATATATGATACATGAGAAAAATGCAAGATATAATCATGAAGAACACAAAGGCCAAAACCTACAAGAAAGTATTATTTCATGAAAAAATATAAAAGAAAATATAGCATAAAAATAATGTAAAGAGCATGATTAAAGTAAACATAGACATGCAAAAAAAAAAATCAAGAAAAAATAGTAAACAAAACAAGGATAGTTAAGCTCCATGGTGGGTATAAAATGGGCATAGCCTCTTCCTTAACCATAATCAGTTGCTCTTGTCAAGATCATGAAGCCTTTCCATTTCAAAAAATCAGAAAATAAACCATGCTAATTAAAATAGAGATGAGCTTCATGGTTGGTAAAAATGGGCATAGCCTCTCCCCTAACCATGGTCACTTGATATGTATCAAGATCATGTAGCCATTTCAACCTCTTTTGCTTCATTTTTTTGTAAAAAATAAGAACATTAAGAACTTAAATAAACCTTCTAAAATCATGTTTCACACAACAACAAGCAAAGAAGAAAAGAAGAAAAATCAAGGCAATCACTCATGCTACATTCGGCCAATACAAAAAAACTTGTAAAAAAAAATTATTTTCAACCATTTTTGATGAAGAAGAAAAGATGAAAACTTAAATAAACCTTTTAAAACTTTGATTTCTATGAGAAATGTAGTAGGAAAACAAGATAGAAAATCAAGAAATCACCATGGAAAACAAGAAGAAAACTGTGCTAGAGCTAGGTAGAAATGGCTACCTTCAAGCTCTCTTAGAAAACTTTTTCTTCTTTTCTTTAAAAAACCTTTTTTTTTACCCATTAGCTACTGCCCTCAGCTTTGAACCTTGTAAAAAAAACTGCTCAGCCCCCCCTCTCTTAGCCTTGGCGAATGGCCCCTCAACGATATGATAGGTTGTGCACTTTTTCTCCTCTAATTTTGGCCCTTAGATTATGATCTTTTGATGACACAATAAAAATACATTTTTGCCAATTGATAGCATCCCTTAAGATGTGTACTCAGACCTTTTAATAACCTCAGCCCCTAGATGAAATAAGGATACAATCCCATCTTTCCCTTGCTTGGCCAAATGAACCTCTACCCTCGGATGAGTTGTGCTCATCTTTCTTCTTCCATTCTTGGCCATTGGATGAGGGTTCTTTCATGACAAATAAAAAAAATGTCATCTTGGCATTTAATCTTGGCCAATGAATGGTGCATTCAACTTTTCTACAAGGCATCTAAGCCATTGGACGAAGGGGGGACCATTTGCAAGGTACTAGTGGAAGCATTTTGAGCTTGATAGTGACTAAGGATTAAATTGGTCAAGCTTCCTTCTTCTCCTCTATGCCGGCTGACAAAGGGAGGAATTATCTCAGCAAATCTTTCATCTTTCATATTTTTCTTAATTACAAATTGCCCCTTTTCGGTTTCTTCGGGAAAATAACCATTTTGACCCCCGAACCTAAATAAATAGAAAACGGACTCCAAATTCAAATTTTATTTTTTCAATACTTTCGTAATAATAAAAAATTGAATTCTGGAAGTTTTCAAAATTTTCCGAATCCATTTGCTATTTTTTTGGATTTTTCTTCCAAAAAATCCCTTTTATGCACTCGAACTTTCACCATTTTTAAACGAGCTCCGAATCCATATTTTTCTTCACTAATCTCCTCCAAATAATTTAAAAGTATGATCTGGAAGTTTTCGTCATTTTTGGAGCTCATTTGCTATTTTTTCGGGATTTATCTGCTTGAATTTCTGCATAGTGGGCTCGGGATTTGGCCATTTTGCAAATGAACTCTGAACCCATATTTTATTTTTCCAATCTCTTCCAAATAATTTAAGAATGAGATCTACAAATTTTCAGAATTTTTGGAACTCGTTTGCTATTTTTTCGGGATTTATCCTTTTGAATTTCGACATAGTGGGCCCGGGATTTGGCCATTTTGCAAACGAACTCCGAATCCAGATTTTCTTTCGCCAATCTCTTCAAAATTATTTAAGAATGAGATCTGCAAATTTTCAAAATTTTTGGAGTTCATTTGCTATTTTTTCCAAATTTTCCAATTTTGCCCTTTTGCCTCCAAAGCCCGGTTTTACTCGAAACAAGTCTGATTTTTAGGTTTTCTTTTTTTAGGCCTTTTTCATATATTGAATTGGAGTTGGTCCAAAAACACCCAATTTTCACAACCAAATTCCCTTCCGTTTTGATTTTTCCTCTTTTCAGTATCGGGAATTTCCTCGTTTTTTCGTTTTTCCTCTAATCGGCTCTTTTCTCGGAATTATTTCGAACTTAGCCTTGGGCTATCCTTGTTTACTCACTCCTCATCAATTAAGGGCTTTAGTCTTACCGAATAGGGCCATTTTTGCAATTTTCCTCTAATTCACCAAAATCCACTAAAAAAACCCTAATTCTCGGTTTTCTTTCGAATAGACTTTTCTTTTAGTTTTTCTTCCAAGTAGCCTCTCCATTACCCATAGTCAGTGCTTATCTTTCATTTGAAACCTTCAATTCCGACCAATTTGATCGTTTAAGCACTTTTCCCCAAATTTCCCAAACTTGGGTTTCTTTTCTACTAAATCTCCGTAATCCAACTTCCGAACTCATATCTTTCAATGTAGACCTCATATTATCAAAATTCTTTCACCATTTTTCAATTGAACTTCAAATCTTGATTTTGAAAGTGGGTTGACTTTTTTAGTAGTTGACTTTTCAAGGTTGACTTTTCTAAGTTTGATTTTTTATGCCCGCTTTCTTAGACTAAGTCACGGAGTACCACCTGCAAGATAAGAAAAGTTTTTTTGCATTCTAAAACTTCAATTTTGGAAGAAAACATACCTGATTTAGTGGTCCGAACAAAATTAGGTGTCTACAGGAACCATTTGCAAGGCAATAAATATGACATTTTTAACTTGATAGTGACTATTGAATTAAATTGATCAAGCCATCCTCTTCTCCACTATGCTGGCCGACCATGGGCTGTAACATTCAAAAATGTCCTCCATCTTTCATATTTTTCTTAATTGCAAATTAACCTTTTTTCGGTTTCGTTGGTAAAATTATCTTTTTGCCCCCCAAACTCAAATTAATTGCAAATGGACCCTAATTTCGGATTTGTCTTTTCCAACTCATCCCATCTGGAGGTTTTCACATTTTTTCGAGCTCATTCGCTATTTTTCCCAAAATTATCTTTTAGAATTTTGGGTTATTGCACTCGAACTTTGCCATTTTTCAAATAAGCTTCGATTCTGAATTTTTCTTCACCGATCACTTCCAAATATTATAAAACTAAGATCTGGAAGTTTTCATAATTTTACAAGCTCATTTGCTATTTTTCCCGGAATTTTCTTTTGCAATTTCGGGTTAGTGCACCCGAACTTTGCCATTTTTCAAATGAGCTCTAATCCGAATTTTTCTTCACCGATCTCTTCCAAAAATTATAAAACTCAAATCTAGAAGTTTTCATAATTTTCCAAACTCGTTTGCTATTTTTCCCGGAATTATCTTTTGAAATTTTGGGTTATTGCCCTTCAACCTCCGAAACCTCGATTTTTGTTTAAAACGAGTGTCGAATTTTCTTTTTCTACTCCATTCGTCATATATTGAGTTTGAGTTGGTCTGAAAATGCCCAATTTTTGCGATCAAATTCACCCCCGATTTAGTTTTCCCCAAATTTTTTGGATTAGGTCTTCCTCTACATTGAATTTCCACAACCCATCTTCCGAACTTCATATCTTTTGTTGTAGATCTCGGATTATCAAAATTCTTTCACCATTGTTAAATTCAACTCTGAATCTTGATTTTGACTAAGAGTTGACTTTTCTTGGGGTTGACTTTTTGGGGTTGACTTTTTTCAAATTGACTTTTCGTGCTGACTTCCGAAACAAGACTTTGGGGACCCATCTACGGAATGGTGGAAGTCTCTTTGTGTTTTGGGGAGTTAAAAAGGAGAATTTGCTCGGTTTAAGGGGTCCGAACAAAATTAGGTGTCTACAGCTGCCCTTCTTTGACTATTGCTGAGAATCAGGAATCAGGCAAAGATAGACTAGACAATAATTTTGTTCGATTAGTGAGATCCATATAAGAATAAAAGAGATTTTCCCTTAAATTGAGTTATTTGACTAATCAAGGCTCGACCCGTCTTAAGGAAACGAGTTCTATTTGCAAGAGAAGGAAATACCTCGACGGAAGTCCCGAGGCCTTACCTCATCTTGGTGAAGCTTGGTCAAAACAAAAGATTTATCCTAAAATTGAGTTCCCTGACTAATCAAGGCTCGACCAGTCTTAAGGAAACGAGTTCGAATTGCAAAACTTGGATGTCCTGTCCAAAAAGTCTGGTTGTCTTATCTAGGAAAAATTGGATGTCTTGTCCAAAAAATCTGGTTGTCTTGTCCAGGAAAAATTGGATGTTTTGTCCGAAAAATCTTATTGTCTTGTCTAGGAAAAACTTGGATGTCTTGTCCGAAAAAACTTTTTGTCTTGTCCAGGAATAATTGGATGTCTTGTCCGAAAAATCTAGTTCTCTTCTCCAAGAAAAATTGGATGTCTTACTTCCTCTTGTGCCAGCTGTGTTGGACTTAAGAAAAAAAACTTTCCATGATTTATGCAAGGTTAGTCAAATGCAATGATGCTGATGACAGGTTTTGCAATTGTTTGTAAGATGCATGTTCACTAGGGATGAATGCAATTACATGATTGTTATGAGCTTTAATCTATGATTTCATTGAGGTTCACGAATCTTTTCAACTCCGCTTTTTTGCTCTACTTGACGAGCTCTTCTCTATGTTTCCACTATGATCTGCAAGTTTTGACTTGGTGACAGTGTCTTCAATCTATCTCTGATTTGCTCTACTTGATGAGTTTTTCTCCGTACCATCTCCGATGTTTGCCCCACTTAATGAGTTTCTCAGCATTATGGGTTGTCTTGATTTTCTTCAAACTTTTGTGGTTTCCAAACCTTTTCTAACTTTTAGATCTACTCCAAAGTAATGCAAAGAAATCCATTTATTTAGATTTTTATATTTACTAATCATCATTCCATTTGATAACACTCAAAAATGCATCACAACATATATAAAAGATGGTATGAAACAACCATATGCCCCGAAAGGGCCAACGTGAGTTCATTGCAAAGGGTTCAGGTAACAAAGACGAATATCAAGGATTAAAAGGAAAATGGAAAGGAGAAGGTATAGATGTCCCAGACGCGGAATACCCTGGACCCTTCCTGTTTTAATTTCTCTTAAATATCTTTTAAGCTTGCCATTTGCTTGGGTGATTTCTTGGCTTTCGCTATTGTTTCAGACTGAGCTTTACCCCATTTTTTTGATTATCTGATATTTTCTCCCCCTTTTCACGGAGCATTGATTCAATCTTTGATCAGTACTTGGGTCGCCCTCTGCGGGTTTTCAACCCAAGTGTTCCCCGTTCTGTTTTAAGTCACCCTTTTCGGGTTTTTGGTAGACCTGCTCAAGGGCCGGGTAGCCCCAACCCGTATTGGGCCGGGCCTGGGCTTCTTTGATTTCTCTGGTTTAAAACGTAGACTTGAAATTGGTTTTTAAAAAATATTTTAATGAATTTTAAAATATTTTATAAAATCGGTTTTAATAGGTGGCCGATCACACCTAGCCAAAAAAGATTGGTGGCAACTCCATGTCGTTTTCAAGGTTGTTTTCGAAACCTTCATTTTTTTTTAGAGGAATTAAGTCAACTTTTCCTCGATTTTTTTAATGTCGCTTAACGAATAATAAAGTCTTGCGATGAGACTTGTTATTTTTTAGGTTACGACAGCTTGGCGACTCCGCTGGGGACATTTAGAGAGTCAGCCTAAAATTTTAATTTTAATTCCCACATTTTTTAATAAAAAAAATAAGGAGAATTTAGAAAATAATAAAATGCTCTTAAATTTTACCATATTTATGTGCATACATATTATAATTGTTCTCTGATTATTTTGGTGCATATATTCATTTTTTGATTAATTGATGATTTATGTTGTTTAATTTTATCGGGGCATTTAGAATAAGGATTGTAGAATAGGTGGTGAAAGGTTTGTTGTTCTTCCTCACACACTACACGTGCATTTGCATAACATGAGCCCTATACTCGGGTTCCGTCCCTTTAAGTGGAAATAAAGTAGCTACACTCCCGTGATTAACAATCCGCATGGGTTAGCAAAATATTTCCTGAGTATAAATTACCTAACCTCCCATGATTAACAATCCGTATGGGTTAGGGAAATATACTCTAACTAATTGAACCCGCTTTTATCAGGGTGCCTTACTAGCCTTCACCAGCGACAGTGAGGAACAATTTGGGGCCTTTAGAACTTTGTTCACCCACATATAATGAGACGTAGAGCCAACATATGCGAAGCCCTGCTAGATTTTTATAGATATACCGAAGTTAGGAACACATGGAAGGACATTCCTAACCTTTTGTTACCTATTTTACATTCCGATTAAGTTTTGCAAAATCGGGCGGTGATGAACGCACATCATTTCGCCCGTAATAAGTTAAATACCCCGTCCCAAAGGCGTCGTAATGCTGAATTTTCTTTGGGATATTTGTTATATTATGTTGTTATTATTTGGTTTCTTCATCTTTACTGACTTGTTTCTTTTTCATGCATTTTTTGTGTCATCATAATGCATAGGGAAAATTATTGGCCTCGACCAAAAGGGTTTTCATGGAGGGTCAGGGTAGTTCGATAGTGAAGAACGTATAGGGGTACGACAGTGGTCGGAGTCAGAGCAACGAAGAGATGGGGATTGTTTAAAGGAGGGATATATATCAGTATTGCCAGAACGGGTAGATTTAGTTTACCAGCAAAATGATCTTCGGGGGTTGATGGATATTTGGAGTCAATGGGATGTGTTAGAAAAGAGGATTTTCACTCAGGTATATGGAGATATAGCATTGTTGATGCCGATTAAGATTAACAGTGAGTTGATTCGGGCTATGGTACATTTTTGGAATCCAGCATACCAATGTTTCACCTTCAACCAGGAAGACATGACACCGACCATAGAGGAATATTCGGCTTTATTACGTATTGAGGATGCTATCCTTGATCGGATTTATTTAAAGGAATCAAAGACATTAGGGTTTAAGAAGAAATTAGCTAGGATCGTGGGAATGGATAGCAAATGAGTCGATGCACATGTGGTTAAAAAAGGGAAAAGTGAGTGTATTCCTTGGGATGCTCCCCAATATTTGAACTGAAGTTACCCAAATAGAGAGACTGCTAGGGATATTTTTGCTTTAGCTGTATATGGTTTGGTTATTTTCCCGAGGACACTGGGACGTGTCGAGTTGGCCATAGTTGACCTTTTTGAGAAGTTAAGACATAAGATAGATCCGTCTCCAGCCATCCTAGCAGAAACTATTCGATCTTCGAATTTTTGCAAAAGGGAAGGAAAAGGAAGATTCATGGGATGTATGCAGCTCCTCTATGTTTGGATTCAGAGTTATTTTTGGAATAGGGAGGATGTTTCTTTCAAACCATATTTGAAAACCTTAGTACCAATCAATGAGTTCTTTAAGATAGATTAGCCCGAAGACAGAAATTAAGAGCAGTGGATCAACCTGTTCCGAAATCTTAAGAGTGAATTGATACCTTGGAGAGCTCTATGGATGATTCCTATGCCGATATTATACAAATGTGGAGACAAGTCAAGGGTTCCACTACTCGGGATTTGGGGAGCCGTGAGCTACGCACCTTTGTTGGTGCAAAGACAGGTTGAGTCTCAGCAGTTCACACCAGTGACTCATGGACTGGCTATATTAGAGTTCACCTATGGAGAAGAAGGTTACTTAGGAAAGGTGCGGGGAATAATTAAAGCATGGAAAAAGACCCGTCGAATAAAGGTAGCTAGATATGCTGACATCGTCACACCCGACTACCTAGCATGGAGAGAAAGGAGGATTAATGACAGGTTGTTGGCATCTAACGAGGAAGAAGTTCAGTTCTTGAGTTCGCCATCGAAGGAAGTGCCATCAGAGTTAGAAATTGCAAGGGCAGAATTCGAAAAAGAAAAGGCCTAACTATGCAAAGAGATTGCCCGACTGCAAGAAGAGCTTGAGGACATGAAAAATAGGGAATCAGCTTGAGAAGGAGAAAAGGAAAAGATCAGGAGAGAAAGGGACACTGCTAAGAGCGATCTTCAGGAATTACACTTGGAGAACAAGAGGTACCGCTTCGAGCTCAGATTTGAGGGCACCCTAAAGACTTCCGGGGAATGGGCGTAAGAGGTCAAAAACCTCAAGAAGGAGAAGAACTATTGGAAAGAGAGAGCAAAGCATGACGAAGCCCGAGCCAATCAACTGGAGAAACAAGCTAAGGAAAGCTTACACGGTGATGCTTCTGCTGACATGTCAAAGGGCCGTGAACAAATAGGGGTCAGATTTAAAAGTAAGGCAATCAAAAGAGGACAGTAAAAAAGGTCCAAGATCCGAGGGAGTTAGTATAGGACCGGTGTTTTGGAATAGCATTTTTGAATTAGGATAGACAGATTATCAGATTGTCTTAAGCACTGATCTTTTATCTTTGATGTATTTAGTTCCAAGAAATCAATGAAAGATCATTTGGTTGGAATTATCCCTGGGCCAATACTTTTAAATGCATTCATCAATCATTTGATCTTTCCTTTATATATTTTGTTTATTTATTCATTTATTTATATTTATAATCATTCATTCATTTATTTTTCATAAATTATTCATACACTTAGTCATTTATTTATTTGTCCATTCATTTATTCTTTATAATTATTCATTCATATTCATTCACTTAGTTATTTACTTATGTTCATTCATTAACATTTAGTCATTTATTCATTTATTCATTCATTTTTATAAAATAAAATAAAAAATGTGTCAATAATTTCTAATTCTTGGTTTTTAAAACTAAAGGTACAATTGGTCGCACTCAGAAAGAATCAGACTTTTGACACCCCTATAATACTCGATCTTAAGCCAGAGCTATGGAGAACGATCAGCTTGCTAGAATTGAAAGGATGGAAAGAACTCAAAGGGAACTGTAGGAATAGTTGTCTAAGTCTCAAGAGGAGTCACAGGAACAAATGACCAAACTCATGGAGATGATGAATACCATGATGAGGCGAAAATGGCGAGGGAAAATTCAGTTACAGGAATGGGGGCAGTAAACCAGGAAGGCCGACCAGAGGTGGTACGGAAGAATGGCCAGACATCCCAGTATGTGGGAAATGAATTTCCAATTGGGGCAGCATCCTATGTTTACATCCAACCAGCAGCTGAAGCACAGAATTTTGGTCCTAAAAAGGGTAATATTGGGGTTGACCCAATTGATGTGGACATTTCAGACTTTGAGGAATTAGCTGAAAAAGAAAGGGCAAAGATGATTGAGCTGAAGAAGGTTGAAACGGCAGAATCCCAGAAAAAATATCAACTACTGGAGGAAAGATTGAGGGCGGTTGAAGGGGCAGAGCTATTTGGCAGTCTCGATGCCAAAGATATGAGTTTAGTGCATGGTCTAGTGATTCCTCCAAAGTTCAAGTACCAGACTTTGAAAAATATAACGGAACTACCAAACCATCATCACATCTGACCATGTACTGCCGGAAGATGACCAGACATGATGAAGATGAAAAATTGCTTATCCATTGTTTTCAGGATAGCTTGGTTGGGTCTGCAACTCGGTGGTATAACCAGCTTACTTGTACTAAGATCCGTTCTTGGATGGATCTAGCCAAAGATTTCATCGAACAATACAAGTATGTGACGGACATGGTACCTGACCGTCTAACTTTACAAAACATTGAAAAGAAAACTACTGAAAGCTTTAAAGAATATTCTCAAATATAGAGAGACCTGGCTATATAAGTACAACCTCCTTTGACCAACAAGGAAACTATAGTGCTTTTCATCAATACCCTGAGAGCGTCTTATTATGATAAATTGATAGGGAGTTCCACCAAGGACTTTGCAGATATGGTGATATCCGAGGAGATGATAGAGTTTGCCATTAAGAACGGGAAAATAGAAGGCGGTGAGTCTGCTACCATGAAGAGGGTTTTCCCTGCAAAGAAGAAGGAGGAGACACATGCAGTTAGCTTCAATCAATACCCCTATGCACCTCCTACACCATACACACCTCCCAGGCCTTATACTCCTCCTACATCTTATGCACCTCCTATACCCTACACACCTTATTCGGGGTATAATCCTTACTATCCTAATGTGAACCATCTTACCCAAAATCCATTTCCCTATACCAATATACCACAACAGCCTTTTGGCATATCCCCACAGATAAATCTTCCCCGAATCACTGTCCCAAATACCTAAGGTGCTGGACGCAATGATCAACGTTCACTAAGGAATGACCAGAAACCCCGATTTGATCCGATTCCTACCACCTATGGTGAGCTATATTCTAAGCTATTGCAGAGTCAACTTATTGCACCTGTATACCTCAAACCTCTAACACCACCATATCCAAGGTGGTATAATGCAAATGTTAGCTGTGCATATCATGCAAGGATCCAGGGGCATTAAAGAAGAAAGTCCAAAGTTTGATTAGTATTGGGGTGGTGAAGTTCGGGACTAGGAATGGGTCGAATGTAGCAAGAAATCCATTACCCGATCATACTAGGAACCGAGTAAATACATTTTTGACAGGGGAAGAAAGAAGGTTGAAAAGACATGTCAATAAAGTCAAGATCCCAATGATAAAAGTGTGGTTCGAAATGGTAAAAGCGAGAATGGTGGAGGATGGTGACAATTTAAAAATGGTTGCAAACAGGGTGGAGGACTGGTGCGCGTTCCATGGATGTAAAGGTCATATCATACAAGGATGCGGGGACTTTCTAGCTAAAGTCCAAAAGATGATGGATGAGGGGGAAGCCCAGTTTTATGAAGAAATAGAGGATGAAGTAAAGGTTAATGAGAATGCGGCTGGCTATGGAATAGGAAGACCTTTGATCATCTATTATGATGAACTAGAGAAGACTACTCCAGTTGTTGAGGAAATTGCGCCTAAGCTAATCATAGATTTGCCTTCTTTCTTTTCAAACAAGGAAAACAAAATTACACCATGGAAATATAACTGCAGCATAGTTATGCCCGGGTCTTCAAGTCAGCAAGATATTACAGGTGTGGGGCACTTAACACGAAGTGGAAGGTGTTATGCCCCTGAGGTTGTTGAATAGGGATCAACAAGAAAGGATGGAGGACTGGACAAAGGGAAGAAAGCAGCTGAACCAATCCATATTGAGATAGATTTGTCAAAAGAAGCAGAGAGAGGATCAGCCCCAGTAAACAGGATAAAAGAGCCAGTGAATGAGAAAGAGGCCTGCGAGTTTTTAAAGTTCATAAAACATAGTGAGTATAGTGTGGTTGAGCAATTGCAGCGTCAGCCAGCAAGAGTGTCCATCTTATCTTTTTTATTAAACTCGGAGCCATACAGAAATGCCCTATTGCGAGTGTTGAATCAAGCATATGTGGCTAACTCAGTAGAAAAATTAGATAGGCTGGTGGGAAACATTGCGGCACACGATCATATATATTTCAGTTATGATGAAATACCACCCAATGGTATTGGGTCCACAAAGACTCTTCACATAACAACCACCTGCAAGGGGCATATACTAACAAAGGTGCTTTTGGATAATGGTTTTTCATTCAATGTAATGCCCCTGGCAACCCTGTCTAAGTTGCCAATTAATATTTCTTATATGCTGCCGAGTTGCACAGTAGTCAGGGCTTTTGATGGTACTAGGAGAGAGGAAATAGGAACTATTGAGGTTCCTCTAGAGATAGGCCCATGCACCTATACTGTGAACTTTCAGATCATGGATATTAATCCATCCTATAATTACTTGTTGGGGAGGTCGTGGATACATTCAGCAGCGGCTGTACCCTCGTCTCTCCACCAAAAGCTAAAATTTGTGATGGAGGGCCGTTTGGTCACTGTATCAGGAGAAAAAGACATAATAGCCTCTGTATCTACTGAATCTCCTTATGTTGAACCCAATGAATATGCCGTAGAATGTTCTTTTCTGTCTTTGGAATTCGTAAATGTGATTTTCATCGCTGAAAGGTTGTCCAAGAACACAAGGATAGGAGTAAGAACCACAGTGGGAAAAGGCTGCAGGGCTAGAAAAGGACTTGGAAAATATCTTCAAGGATTGCCCGAGCAATGGAAATAGTGGGAAAGAAAGACAGGTTTGGCTTAGGGTATCTTCCGAAGGCCCATGAGAAGAGGAAACAAGTTGAAAGGAATCGACAAAGGAGGAGGGCCCATTTCGCAGCTATGGATATTGAATGGGAACCCATGACTTTCCCACCAATCCTTCACAACTTCTGCTCTGCTGGTTTTTTATTCAGAGAAGAGAATTCAGAGGATGTACTCATAATGATCGAGCAAGCTTTTGAAAAATTCCATGTGAATAAAGGGGGCAGATTCAGGATATGGTAATTTGCATGACTGGGAAACAAGGGATAGAAAGTGACAATACGGACTGGATGGTGCGACCTTGTCCACCAGGATATAGACTGACCAATTGGAGTGCGACTGAGTTGCCCATAGTTTTTAAGTATATTCCAAAGTAATACTTTAAAAAAACAATCTTAATTATCTTTATCAGAGATATTAAGAGTTTTTTTTCTATAATGGGCTTTTTGTTTAAACATTTTCATTCAATAAATAACAAGCACGATGCATTTTATTCATATTGATGTGTCCATATTCTTTCATTTTTTCTATTTATTTTGTTTTCATTATATATATTTTCCTATATTGTTTCTTCTCCACATATTTTCATGTGTACGGATGCGGAATATGAGGACCTTACTGTCAGTAATTCTGAAATTAATTTTGAAAGACCCATTTGCACGTGTGATTTTGAGGCTAACGAAGATACTGAGGATTATGATCTACCTTCGGATCTATTAAGGAAAATAGAACAAGAGGAGAAACAAGTATTTCCTCATAAGGAATTATTGAAAATGATAAATCTGGGAAATGGTGAAGAGATAAAGGAAGTCAAAATCGGGACTTCATTGTCATCATCAATAAAGGGTGAATTCATAGCCTTGCTCCAAGAATATGTGGATGTATTTGCATGGTCTTACCAAGACATGCCAGTGTTGGATCCAGATATTGTGGTTCATAAGCTCCCTTTAAGGCTAGAATGCAAGCCAATTCAGCAAAAATTGAGAAGAATGAGGTCGGACATGCTGTTAAAGATAAAAGAGGAGGTGAAGAAGCAATTTGATACTGGATTCTTAGAGGTGGCAAAATATCCAGAATGGGTGGCAAATATTGTTCCAGTACCAAAAAAGGATGGCAAGGTGCGGATTTGCGTTGATTACCGACATTTGAACAAGGCCAGCCCTAAAGATAATTTCCCTTTACCCCATATCGATACTCTGGTGGATAATACGGCGAAGAGTTCTTTATTTTCTTTCATGGACGGATTCTCAAGATACAATCAGATTAAGATGGCATCGAAAGATATGGAGAAAACCATATTTGTTACAATGTGGGGAACCTTATTCTATAAGGTAATACCATTTGGGTTTAATAATATTGGGGCAACATATCAGAGAGCCATGGTAACCTTGTTTCATGATATGATGCATAAGGGAATTGAGGTCTATGTTGATAATATGATTGCAAAATCGCAAGGAGAAGAAGAGTATATCGCAAATCTTAAAAAGCTCTTCGAACGACTAAGAAAGTTTAGACTCAAGCTAAATCCGGTAAAATGCACTTTTGGAGTCACCTCGAGAAAATTGCTGGGTTTTGTCGTCAGCAAAAGGGGAATTGAGATTGACCCGGATAAAGTGAAGGCCATTCAGAATTTGCCTGGGGAGATTGAATTACATTGCTCGGTTTATTTCTCAGTTCACCGACAATGTTATCCAATATTTAAGTTACTTCGAAAACGTGATCCAGGAGAATGGGATGAAGGTTGTGAGATTGCATTTGAAAAGGTTAAACATTATCTATCCAACCCACCAGTATTAATACCACCTGTTCCGGATAAACCAATGATACTGTATTTATCAGTATTTGAGAGATCCATGGGTTGTGTGTTGGGGCAGCTTGATGAGACTGGAAAGAAAGAACAGACAGTTTACTACCTCAGCAAGAAGTTCACAGATTATGAGTTGAAATATTCGACGATAGAAAAGTTGTGTTGTGCCTTAGCTTGTAATGCTCGAAGACTCAGACAGTACATGTTGTACCACACAACGTGGTTGATTTCCAGGCTAGATCCAATCAAGTACATGTTAGAAGCACCTTCTTTATCAGGGAGAACAACAAGATGGCAGGTTTTATTATCAGAGTACGACATTGTATATGTAAGTCAAAAAGCTATCAAGGGCAGTGCAGGTGCTGAATTCTTAGCAAGTCGGATAGTGGAAGATTATGAGCCATTGAACTTTGACTTCCCGGATAAAGATTTGATGTATGTTTCGTAAGCAGATGAGATTCCCTTTAAGAAGAAAGTATGGAAAATGTATGATGGCGTATCTAATGCCATGGGGCATGGAATCAGTGCAATGCTCATATCCCCAGAAGAAGATTATTATCCTTTCACTGCTAGATTGGATTTTGATTGTACAAATAATACTGCTGAGTATGAAGCGTGTACTATGGGCCTTCGTGCTGCAGTGGACAGAAAGATCAAAGTATTGAAAGTTTTCGGAGACTCAGCCCTAGTGATATGCCAACTACGGGGATAATGGGAAACTCGAGATACAAAGCTAATCCGATATCGAGAACTCATACTGAGTTTATTGGAGGAATTTGAAGAAGTGAATTTCGATTACTTCCCTGTAGAAGAAAATCGAATGGCAGATGCTCTGGCTACTTTGTCATCAATGTTTAAAGTGAATGAAAGGGCTAACGTTGTGCCAATAAAGATGAGTATATATGAGTCTCTTGCCCACTGTCTGAGTATTGAAGAAGAAGCAGATAGCCTCCCTTGGTATAACGACATCTTATAATACATCAAGAGTCAACAGTATCCAGAAAAAGAAACAGAAAATGACAAAAGGACTCTGAGAAGGCTAGCAAAGGGTTTTGTTCTAGACAGTGAGATTCTCTACAAGAAAGGAAAAGACCATGTCTTGTTGAGTTGTGTCGATTCTGCCGAAGCTCGGAGAATTATAGAAGAGATCCATGAAGGGATATGTGACACTCATGCTAATGGTCACATGCTTGCTAAGCAGATTATGAGGGCAGGGTATTATTGGTTGACAATGGAAAGAGATTGTATCAGTTATTCCCGAAAGTGCCATAAATGCCAGATATATGCAGATAAGATTCATGTGCCGCCATCGCCATTGCATGTCATGACTGCACTATGACCCTTTTTAATGTGGGGAATGGATATAATTGGACCTATTACCCCGAAAAGCTTCAAATGGACATTGTTTCATCTTGGTGGCCATAAATTATTTCACAAAATGGGTAGAAGCTGCTTCCTATGCGAATGTAACAAAGTCGGTGGTATGCAGATTTGTTAAGAAAGAAATCATATGCCGTTACGGATTGCCAGCAAGAATTATTTTGGATAATGCTCTCAATTTGAACAATAAGATGATGAGAGAAGTGTGTACTCAGTTCAATATCACACATCATAATTCGGTACCTTACCGTCTGAAGATGAATAAGGCAGTAGAAGCAGCCAATAAGAACATCAAGAAGATTGTTGAGAAGATGACCAATGTGTATAAGGATTGGCATTAGATCTTGCCTTTTGCTCTTCATGCATATCATACCTCAGTTCGCACATCTACAGGGGCAACGCCATTTTCCTTGGTATACGGGATAGAAGCAGTGCTACCTATTGAAGTTGAAATCCCTTCATTACGGGTTTTGATGGAAGTTGGCCTAGAAGAAGCAGAATGGGTTAGAGCTCATTATGAACAACTGAATCTCATAGAGGAAAAAAGATTGAAAGCAATTTGTCACGGGCAATTGTATCAGAAAAGGATGATTCGAGCCCACAACAAGAAAGTTCATCCCAGACAGTTCCAAGAGGGGGAGTTGGTACTGAGGAAAATTCTCCCTATAGTAAAGGACCTGCGAGGAAAGTGGGCTCCGAATTGGGAAGGACACTATGTGGTAAAAAGAGCTTTTTCTGGAGGAGCATTGCTTTTAACTCGGATGGACGGGGAGAATTTCATAAATCCTGTGAATGCTGATGAACTGAGGAAGTATTATGCTTGAAAAAAAAAGTGTGATGCTGTGCACATGGAAATTCGAATGATTCCAAGTGTAAAAATGGAAATTCTATATATCTATCTCCCTTGTGGATTGCTTTTTAATGAGAATATTCATGCTTGATATGATGAATGGCCATCTTTCATATTCCTTTCACTAAGAAGAAATTATCCTTAGTCACCCCTTTGAGCTTTAGGAATTATTTCTTTATTTAAACATTAATCAAGGATCACCCTTTACACTGGAGGGCAAATGCGAGGAAAAATAATAAAAAATCATGGCAAAAAGAATGCCATCAGAAAATGTGAAAAAATCAAAGAATGGCAAATGAAAGCCAACAAAGCAAAAAAGAAAAAAAAAGAAAAAAGAAAAGAAAGTCCAAAAAAGGGACAAATGTTTCAAGAATGAGTTCTCCTCAAGAAATGATCCTTGATTCAATCACCCTTAAACACATTTTGGGCCTATTTTATCCATTCTTTCTGAACCCGAACCTTGGCCTACATTACGTGCTTTAGAAAGTCCATTTTGATCAAGCATATGGATATTTAATTTGAAAGGTTAGTCACAGAATTCATCCCATCTTTTGAACTAATATTTTTACCTTGGAAGCATTTAGAATTCTCAGATACATGGTAGAATACAAGAAAAAGAGAAAACAAAAATGAAAAAAGAATGTAAAAGGAGAGGTTTAAGCCGAAAACCCGCAAAGGGCGACTTAATACCGAATGGAGGACACTTGAGTTGAAAACCCTGCAAAGGGCGGCTCAGGTACTAATTAAAGTTCAAATCAATACTCCGTGTAAAGGGGGGAGAAAGTATTTGAAAATCAGACGAAAGGGGAACAACTCAGTCTAACGTAACTACAGAAGCCGAGAGGTTACCCAAGTAAATTGCTCGTTCAAGAGAAATTTTAGATGGTTTGAAAAAGAAAGGGTCCAAGATATTCCGCATCCGGGGCATCTACAACCTATAACATTACATTTGTTTATTATATCCTTGATTTTCACTTTTACAAGTTTAAAAAAGAACATTTGTTGCAATAAATTCTTTTTATCCTTTTCATGACATTTTTGCTTGTTTCATATTTTTTCATACATTTTTAAGATGCATCATGATTGTTGTTAAATTGAATGATGATTAGTAATAAAAAATCTTTAAATAGAAGGATTTCAGAGTATTACTAAAGAATAGATTTAAATCTTAGGAAAGATTTGGAAAGTTCACCAAGAAAAGAAAACAGTGAACGTGTTGGAGACTCCATCACGAAGTTAGAAAATTTGTGAATTTCAGCGAAAGTCAGAAACTGAGATTGTTTGACAAGTTATCTTGAGTGAAGGGTTCCTTAAGTGGGGCATTAGTGAACAATTGAAGACTCCATCATGAAGTCGAAGAATCTGTGAACCTCAAAGAAACCATGGATTAGAAATCATTACACAATCATTTGATTGCATTCATTCTTAGGAAACATACAAGCATTTGCAAAGCATGTCATTCTCATCATTGCATTTAGCTAATATTGCAAAAATCAGGAAAACTTGGACTTCTCCAAAGTGAACTCGTTCTGCTTTTCAAAAAGAGTCGAGCCCCGAGATCACCGTCAAGGTACGTTCCTTTCCAAATCAAACTCGTTTTGCTTCTCAAATAAGTTGAGCCTCGAGACCATCGTCGAGGTATTTCCTTTTGTTTTCAATCGAATTCATTCTGTTTTATCAAATGAGTCGAGCCTTGAGACCACCATCGAGGTATTTCCTTTTGTTTTAAATCGAATTCATTCTGTTTTATCAAATGAATCGAGCCTTGAGACCACCATCGAGGTATTTCCTTTTGTTTTAAATCGAATTCATTTTGTTTTATCAAATGAGTTGAGCCTTGAGACCACTGTCGAGGTATTTCCTTTTGTTTAAATCGAATTCATTCTGTTTATCAAATGAGTCGAGCCTTGAGACCGTCGTCAAGGTATTTTCAAATCACGGGTAAGGCCTCTGGGCACCATTTTTAAGATCTCCAGGCACCATTCTTAAGACCTCTAGGCATAAGTTTCCAGAGTTTTTACAATTTTAAACAATGAATAAGTCTTTGCTGGTGATAACCAAAGCCTCTGGTGGAGATATCCAGAGCTTTACATTTGCTTGAGCAAGTGTTTGGTGGTGATAACCAAAGCCTCTGATAGAGATATCCAAAGTTTTTCAGCTTTAAAAATGAACATGTCTTTGGTGGGGATAGCCAAAGCCTCTGGTGGAGATATCCAGAGTTTTACATTTGCTTGAACAGGTCTTTGGTGGTGATAGCGAAGCTTTTAGAGGAATACCAAGAATTTTAAACACAGCTTATTACAAGAAAGGTTAAGCCCTTGAGACCATCGTTGAGGTGTTTTCTTCTCTTGCAAATCGAACTCATTTCCTTAAGACGGGTCGAGCCTTGATTAGTCAGGAAATTCAATTTAAGGACAATATCTTCTATTTACAGCTTTTTTCAACCAAAAAAAATAAAATAATAAAAAATAAAAAAGGATGAAAAAATGAAAAAATGAAAACCCCCTTTCCCTTCTCTTCACATGTTATTTCACTAACCGGACAAAATTAGTGTTTGTTTATCTTTGCCTGATTCCTGATTCTCAGCAATAGCCAGAGAGGGGCAGCTGTAGATACCTAATTTTGTCCGAATCACTAAAACAGGTATATTTTTTTCCTAAATTGATGTTTCAGAATGTAAAAAGACTTTTTTTCATCCTACAGGTGGTACCCCAAGACTTAGTCTAAGAAGGCAAGCATAAAAAGTCAAACTTGAAAAGTCAACCTCGAAAAGTCAACCCTAAAAGTCAACTACTGAAAAAGTCAACCCACTGTCAAAATCAAGATTTGAAATTCAATTGAAAAATGGAGAAAGAATTTTGATAATCCGAGGTGTACATTGAAAAATATGGAGTTCGGAAGTTGGGCGACGGAGATTTAGTAGAAAAAAACCTTAGTTCGAGAAATTTGGGGAAAAGTGCTTAAACGATCAAATTGATCAAAATCGAAGGTTCCAAATGAAAGATAATAACTGACTACGGGTAATGGAGAAGCTACTTGAAAGAAAAACTGAAAGAAAAGTCAATTCGGAAGAAAACCGAGAATTAGGGGTTTTGGTAGATTTCGATGAAATTTAGAAGAATTACAAAAATGGCCCAATTCGGTAAGAATAAAGCCCCTAATTGATGAGGAGTGATTAAATAAGGATATCCCAAGGCTCAGTTTGAAAAAAATCTAAAAATTGGACTTGTTTTGAGCAAAACCAGGTTTCGGAGGCAAAAGGGCAAAATTAGAAAATTTGGGAAAAATAGAAAATGAACTCCAAAAATTTTGGAAATTTGCAGATCTTATTCTTAAATCATTTTGAAGAGATTGGCGAAAGAAAATCCGGATTCGGAGTTCGTTTGCAAAATGGTCAAATCTCGGGTCCCCTATGCAGAAATTCAAAAAGTTAAATCCCGAAAAATAGCAAATGAACTCCAAAAATTTTGAAAATTTGCAGATCTCATTCTTAAATTATTTGGAAAAGATTGGAAAAAGAAAATCTGGATTCGGAGTTCATTTACAAAATGGCTAAATCCCGAGCCCAATATGTAGTAATTCAAGCAGATAAATCTCAAAAAAATACCAAATGAGTTCCAAAAATTATGAAAACTTCCAGATCATACTTTTAAATTATTTGGAAGAGATTGGTTAAGAAAAATCTAGATTTGGAGCTCGTTTCAAAAATGGTAAAGTTTGGGAGCATAAAAGGGCAATTTTGGAAGAAAAATCCAAATAAATAGCAAATGGGCTCAAAATTTTTTGAAAACCTCCAGAATTCAATTTTTTATTATTTTGGAAGTATTGAAAAAATAAAATTTGAATTTGAAGTCCGTTTTCTATTTATTTACGTTCGAGGGGCAAAAAGGTCATTTTACCCAAGAAACCAAAAAGGGTTTTTCTTGCCTTTTAAAAAAATGGAGATTGGACTGGAATTTAGAGGGTCAGCCGGCCAAGCCCATGTTGGAGACTGATTTTGCTGAGTTCTTGCATCCAAAGGCTAAGAGTGGATGGTAAGGTAGTTATTTTTTTTATCAAGCCTTTGTGATTGAGCCACATGGACCAATGCATGAAGAGGGAGAATATCAACATAATGGCTTAAGATTCTTGAACAGCTGTAATTGTGGATAGCTGATTACCTAATCTAAGGGTGATAATTTCACATTTTAAGCATCTTGGATTAATAGCCTTTGGATCAAAATTGGTTGAAAAAAAATGACAACATCCTAGCCATCTAGAAGGCCATCCGGCCACAACAAGGGGAAGAGGGCTCTCTTTCATTTTGAATCTATTCACACTCTTTTTTGGCTGATTTTCTCTACATTTTTGAAAGGCAAAAAGAAAAGTTTAGAAAAGAAAAGAAAGTTAGAAGAGAAAAAGCTTGCAATATAGCTTCTAGAGGTTGCTTTAAGCACCATACTCATGCACTTTCCTTGATTTTCTATTTTTGATTGCTATTTTGGTGAGTTTCTTTTTATTTTTCTTTTTAAAATAAGTGTTTTTAATATTCTTCTTCAAGTTCTTCTTTATACTTTCTTGGAAAAAGCTTTGAGAAATTTTTTCATGACTTAGAGGGGTGGCCGAATGGCTTGCTTTTTTTTAGTGTAGTTGCTGTTTTGTTTTTTATTTCATGTTATTAGTGATATTTAACAAGTTTTGATGCTTTAAATCTTCTTCAAATACATAAACATGAAGCTTGTTTGGATTTAGTTGCTTGCTTGTTTCCATTTTTTAGTCTATTATCTTGTTTCATGTTTATTTTACTTGTCTTGCATTTTTTATTTTCTATTTTCAAAATGTTTAAGTTTGTTTATGTTTTACATTTTGTTAATCCATGTGTTTGTGAAAATGCCTATTGATTTTTATGCCTTTACTTTATATTTGCATGATTTGAGTGTTATTCTTTAATCTTGCATGTTAGTATATCATGTGTTTTTGAAAATTCCATGCTCATTTTAAAGTATGGGACCATTCGGCTACCCCTCTCTTTTAAGCTTTGTGTTTGCATTTTTGTTATGCTAGTTGGTAGGTTTGCATTTTCATGATATTTGGTTGTGTATTTTGTTTAAGCATGCTATATGTTTGTGTTATTGCCATGCATTCTTTAGGTTTAAGATTGGCTTGCTTTGCCATGCATATTCATGCATTTTAGACCTAGGTTGCATTAAATGCCATGCAAGTTCATTTAGGTCTAGGTCATTTTCTCTATGCCATGCATTTTTCATGTCATTAAGGTCTTAAATCATGCATTTCATGCATCATATTTGCTGTATTTTCATGCATTTCATGTCAGTGCCACATGATTTATGACTTAGACCAATCAATGGTTTAAAGTCATGCTCATTTTGAGCATACTTGTAGAAAATTAAAGAGTTGTCAAATTGATTATTCTACCTTTGTGATTTTTTTTACTTTAGCCAATTTTTGTCTAACTTTTCAAAAGTGTTAGCTACTGTTTGTGAGTCTTTAGAAGAGTCTCTAACATTTTTACTTGAAAAACCCCTTATTATTGTTTACCAAAAAAAATTTATGAAGTTTCATTTTTTTTTGTGGCAAATTCAAATGAATGCTAAAATATAATGAAAACAAAACATTTAAATTCAAAATTTATTTATTTCATGTAGATGTCAACATGAGACAAGTGCTTTCATCATCACAATGTATAGAACTACATGCATCAAAAATTCTAATATGATTATGCACCAAGTTTCTTATGACACTTGGCTTTCCCATCTTCAAAACTTATCGAACCAGCCTTGATGAGATCCCTGACCTTACTTCAAAGAGGGGCAGTTCTCTGTTGAGTGACCTTGATTGCTAGAATGATAACCACAACACTTATTAGCATCATACCAGCTCGGATACGGGGGCTTTAAAGGCTCTAATTGCATGGGTGTCACAAGATGATTCTAGATGAGTTGAGTTAGTAGCTCACTGTATGTCAGAAGAATCGGGTCAACCTGATTTCTTTTTCGCTTTTTATGCCCCCTTCGATTATTCCCAAGGGTGTTAGATTGATAGACATATGTAAATGCTGGCACGATTGTAGGCATTGGTTGGTAAGGATAAGCACCTTGAGAGATATTGTTCAGGGTAGAGTAAAACGACTGATACGAGGAGAATTGGGGAGGTGGGGTAAAGCCTTCCACGACTTGGTTACCTTCCTTTTTCTTTTCAGATGCACCATTTCTCTCGGTATTGGATGTTCTTTCTCCTTCAATTTTCCCATCCTTGATAGCATTCTCAATCATCTCCCCTGAAATTACCATGTCCGAAAAATTCATCGTGGTGTTGCCGACAAGTATATCATAGTTCTAGGCCTGCAGTGTACTCACAAAAAGGACAGTGGTTTCCTTCTGAGTTAAGGGTGGTTGTACTTGGGCTGCCAGGCTCATCTGCCGCTACTCATATTCTTTGAAGCTCTCAGTAGCTCTTTTCTTCATATTTTGCAAGGTGAGACGGTCATGCGCCATGTCGGTCATATGCTTGTATTGGTTTAGAAAAGCCCTAGCCATGTCGTTCCAAAAGTGAATCTGATCCTTGCTCAACTGACCATACCACTTAATTGTGGACCCGCTAAGGCTATCCTGAAAGTAGTGAATTAGAAGCTTATGACTTGTCATCTTCTGGCAAAACATAGCGATGTGGGCTGACGGATCAGTCGTCCCGTCATATTTCACAAAGTCAGGGATCTTGAACTTAGGAGGAATGACTAAATCAAGGACCAAACATCGTTCTTTCGCATCTAAACTCCCAAATACATCTGTACTTTCTACTGCCCGGAGCCTTTCATATAACAACTGATATTTCCCTTGGGAATCTGCCAACTCAGCCTTATTCGACTCAACCATTTTCAATTTTACCTGTTCAGCTGGATCATCTGAGTTTGGCATGTTGACAGGATTAACTGTGTTCTGGCCATCCAACATCATGACCTCACTCTGACCCTTTTGTGTCTCTAACCTTTCTCTGGTGGCCAAGTTTTCAGTGTATCCCTTGATTACGGTGGAAATTAGCTCCATCAATATAGTCATCTGATCTTTAGATTCTGCTTGAGACTTTGCCAGCTGTTCTCGTAATTCTTTCTGTTCCCTTTCCATTTTTTCCATTCGAGCAACTTATTCATTCTCCATAGCTCTAGCCTGTATTGAAAAGGTACTCAGTACTTCTTATACCTCTGATTTGAAATGGAAATTCTTTCAAAGACTCCTAAAGCCAAGCCAACTTCCATTTTATCCGCTCAAATGCATATCGTGATGAATGAGCCATGAATGCAATTTGATGCCCGTGAAACATAAACAATGTGATGTACGGACATATACAGTGGAGACAGGCTGACCATGTATGTAATAAATGCAATCACGATGCCAACATGATACAAGCAAAGAATAAACAACAACGCTTGGATATATGCAATGAATGACCATGTATATTTCAGTGTATTTCCCAATGAATGATCATATACACTATGAATGCAACATGATGTCAAATATGATGCATGTAAACAATGAATGATTGACACAGAGTATATACAAAGAAACTCATGCTGACCATGTGTGTTATGAATGCAACCTAATGCTAACATGATGTATGTAATAAGCAAATTAGTGCATGAACATATAGAGAAATCATGCTGACTATGTTTGTCATGAATACCACCTGATGCTACCAAGATGCATGTATGAATGTATGGTATGACAAATAATTGATCGGATGCAAAATGCAAAGGGGAAAATATCACGGAGGAAATATGAATCGGAGGAACTTAATCATCAACATCTCATAAATTTGAAGCACAACCAATTCATTCCCATATGGACGTTCACAATGGTATAAACCATGTTTTCAAAATTTGAGCAGTGGTTAAAACTGTCGTTACAAACACTTTATTCTTCCTAGCATCTTAAGGCTACAAGAGCCGGCTACTGAAAAAGTGAAATCCTACTACAACATATCAGACCGAAGTCTTTCTACATCATTTCCATAAACCTCCCTATCCTAATTATGCTTTCCCAGCCCTCTATCAATCAGTTTTGTTGGATCAATCCACTTGATCTCTATAAGAGACTGTACTTTCTTTTTGAATGCATCGGTTACGTGTGGGGAAGGATTAGCACCCCCACAACGCCCGTATAAAATGGTACCTTATTAATCGTGTGTTATCTCAAGTCTCGGTAAAATGTCGATTTTTAATTTGGTATTTCAAGTTAATTCCCAATTTAAAGAAAAATAATTTCATTTTTTAATTGAAAATGATCCGGAATTTGTTAATTCAAAATCCTATATTTCTCAACACGCCTGGCAAAATATAGAAATATTTATTATTTTGGAAAATTTTCCGAACCATTCTCGTTTTAAATAAGATATTCCGCTATTAATGATAATTGATGATATCCTTCCCAGCAAACCCGGTAGAGAACTCATAAATTATTTTAACTCGGGAATATCTTTATTTTATTGAAAATCATTACCTTTTTCAAAACATTTAAAAAAATATATATGAATATGTGTGACATAAATAAAATGACATAGCAAAGTCTAGATAATATAATGCAACCTAAATGGTATGATATACTTTAAGTGTCTTAGCGTATTCTAAATGAAATGAAATATCCTAAGTTATATGATATATTCTAAATGAAATGAAATGACCTAGGTAACATAATATATTCTACATGAAATGAAATGACCTAGGTAACATAAAATATTCTATATGAAATGAAATATCCTAAGTCAAATGATATATTCTAAATGGAATAAAATGATTTAAATGACATGGCAAATATAAATGATATGGCATATAATCTAAATGATATGAAATGACATGAAACATAAAATAATGCTAACATATAATATGCATGAAAATAAAAATGAAAATAATAATGCATGAACATAGTATATGCTAAATAATATGACAAAAATAACTAAATAAAAAGCATAGGATATCATGAAATATTCAAAACCATATAACTATTAATATAATATCAAAAATTTAAATCTAAGATAATAACACCATAATGAAAATTAACATAGCAAAAATCACATATTATATAGTATGCATGAATATGGAAAATGTAATGCATGAGAATGTATTTTTTCCTTTAATTAAGAAAATCCGTATATCTAAAAAGATATCCGGCTACCTTAGGAAAATATATCAAATTAAATATTCTAAAACCAAAATACTTAGTGATTGTTTGAAAACAATTTTGAAAAGCTTAGATTAAAAATAAAAAACATAGCTAACCCATTTTAAATGGCTCTAATTTCCTAAGTTTAAAATCCCGAACTTGACCACCCTTAACCCGAGATTAAAGAATCATTTTTAGAGTTTAAAAAGGCTTAGAAACTACCCTAAGTCAGTAGCTAAATTTCCTAATCAGCCCCCTCTAAGTAACTTAACCAAAACAGAAAAATGATTTTCCTTCAAATTCAATTATGCCTCTACTGTCATGTTTTAAAGCATGATTTTGTACCTAATTTTTAAAAATTCAAAAAAATCTAAAAAACATACTGGAGACTCAGGACATGTAAAACTACACGGAAAAAAATCATCTTAAATTTTTTATTAAAGATGACTGCCCAAAAAAATCGAGAAAGTACGAGTATTGGTGAAAAAAAAATTGTTTTGGCAAAACACATTTTTTTGCCTTTGATAAAATCATTTAAAAATCAAAGTAAAAATGTTAGAGACTCTCATAAAGACTCACAAACAGTAGCTAACACTTTTGAAAAGTTAGACAAAAATTGGCTAAGTAAAAAAAATCACAAAGGTAGAATAATCAATTTGACAACTCTTTAATTTTCCAAAAGTATGCTCAAAATGAGCATGACTTTAAACCATTGATTGGTCTAAGTCATAAATCATGTGGCAATGACATGAGATGCATGAAAATATAGAAAATACGATGCATGAAATGCATGATTTAAGACCTAAATGACATGAAAAATGCATGGCATAGAGAATATGACCTAGACCTAAATGAACTTGCATGGCATTTAATGGAACCTAGGTCTAAAATGCATGAATATGCATGGCAAAGCAAGCCAATCCTAAACCTAAAGAATGCATGGAAATAAAACAAACATATAGCATGCTTAAACAAAATACACAACCAAATATCATGAAAATGCAAACCTATCAACTAGCATAATAAAAATGCACACACAAAGCTTAAAAGAGAGGGGTAGCCGAATGGTCCCATACTTTAAAATGAGCATGCATTTTCACAAACACATGATATACTAACATGCAAGATTAAAGAATAATACTCAAATCATGAAAATATAAAGTAAAGGCATGAAAATCAATAGGCATTTTCACAAACACATGGATTAACAAAATGTAAAACATAAACAAACTTAAATATTTTGAAAACAGAAAATAAAAAATGCAAGACAAGTAAAATAAACATGATAACAAGATAATAGACTCAAAAATGGAAACAAGCAAGCAACTAAATCCAAACAAGCTTCATGTTTATGTATTTGAAGAAGATTTAAAGCATCAAAACTTGTTAAATATCACTAATAACATGAAATAAAAAACAAAATAGCAACTACACTAAAAAAAGCAAGCCATTCGGCCACCCCTCTAAGTCATGAAAAAAAATTTCTCAAAGCTTTTTCCAAGAAAGTATAAAGAAGAACTTGAAGAAGAATATTAAAAACACTTATTTTAAAAAGAAAAATCAAAAGAAACTCACCAAAATAGCAAACAAAATAGGAAATCAAGAATAGAAAATCAAGGAAAGTGCAAGAGTATGGTGCTTCAAGCAACCTCTAGAAGCTATATTGCAAGCTTTTTCTCTTCTAACTTTCTTTTCTTTTCTAGACTTTTCTTTTTACCTTTCAAAAATAGAGAGAAAATCAGCCAAACAAGAGTGTGAATAGAGTCAAAATGAAAGAGAGAGCCCTCTTCCTCTTTCTAGTGGTCGAATGATCTTCTAGATGGCTAGGATGTTGTCATTTTTTTCCAACCAATTTTGATCCAAAGGCTATTAATCCAAGATGCTTAAAATGTGAAATTATCACCCTTAGATTAGGTAATCAGCTATCCACAATTACAGCTGTTCAAGAATCTTAAGCCATTATGTTGACATTCTCCCTCTTCATGCATTGGTCCATATGGCACAATTATAAAGGCTTGATCAAAAAAATAACTACCTTACTATCCACTCTTAGCCTTTGGATGCAAGAAATAAGCAAAATAATTCTCCAACATGGGCTTGGCCAGCTGACCCTCTAAATTCTAGCCCAATCTCCATTTTTTTAAAAGGCAAGAAAAACCCTATTTCTTGGGTAAAATAACCTTTTTGACCCCCGAACGTAAATAAATAGCGAACGGACTCTAAATCAAAATCTTTTTTTTAAATACTTCCAAAATAATAAAAAAAAAATTGAATTCTTGATGTTTTCAAAATTTTTCGAGCCCATTTGCTATTTATTTGGATTTTTTCTTCCAAAATTGCCCTTTTGTGCTCCCAAACTTTACCATTTTTTAAACGAGCTCCAAATCCAGATTTTTCTTCACCAATATCTTCCAAATAATTTAAAAGTATGATCTGGAAGTTTTCATAATTTTTGGAACTCATTTGGTATTTTTTCGGGATTTATCTGCTTGAATTACTGCATAGTGGGCCCGAGATTTGGCCATTTTGCAAACGAACTCCGAATCTGGATTTCTTTCTCCAATATTTTCCAAATAATTTAATAATGAGATCTACAAATTTTCAGAATTTTTGGAGTTCATTTGCTATTTTTTCAGGATTTATCTTCTTGAATTTCTGTATAGGGGACCTGGGATTTGGCCATTTTGCAAACGAACTCGAATCTGGATTTTCTTTCTCCAATCTCTTTTAAATGGTTTAAGAATGAGATCTGCAAAATTTTAGAATTTTTGGAGTTCATTTGCTATTTTTCCCAAATTTTCCAATTTTGCCATTTTGCCTACGAAACCCGATTTTGCTCAAAACAAGTCCAATTTTCAGATTTTCTTCAAACTGAGCCTTGGGCTATCCTTGTTTAATCACTCCTTATCAATTAGTGGCTTTAGTCTTACCGAATTGGGTCATTTCTGTAATTCTTCCAAATTTCATCGAAATCTACCAAAAGCCCTAATTCTCGGTTTTCTTCTGAATTGACTTTTCTTTCAGTTTTTTTTTTCAAGTAGCTTCTTCATTACTCGTAGTCAGTGCTTATATTTCATTTTGAACCTTCAATTTTGACCAATTTAATAGTTTAAGCACTTTTCCCCAAATTTCTCGAACTAGGGTTTCTTTTCTACTGAATCAGCGTAGCCTAACTTTCGAACTCCATATCCTTCAATGTAGACCTCGGATTATCAAAATTCTTTCACCATTTTTCAATTGAACTTCAAATCTTGATTTTGAAAGTGGGTTGACTTTTTTAGTAGTTGACTTTTTAGGGTTGACTTTTCGAGGTTGACTTCTTCAAGTTTGACTTTTTATGCTCGCCTTCTTAGATTAAGTCTCGGAGTACCACCTGCAGGATGAAAAAAAGTCTTTTTACATTCTGAAACATCAATTTAGGAAGAAAACATACATGTTTTAGTGGTCCGGACAAAATTAGGTGTCTATAGGTTCACTCAGTCAAAATGAAGATACAAGAAAAAAAGAAAAAAATGTGTGAAAAAGTATGGCAAATGAAAGCCAAAAGCAAAGAAGGAAAATAGCAAAGTCAAAAGGAATGAAAAGTCCAAAAGGGACAAATGCTTCAAAGAAAATCCTGCTCAAGAAATGATCCTTGATCTGATTACCCTTAAACACGTATTTTGGGTCCATTTATCCTTTCTTTCTGAACCCCAAACCATGGCTACATTACTTGCTTTAAGAGTCCATTTTGATCAAGAATGAATATTTAATTTGAAAGGTCTTCCTCAAAATTTATCCCATCTCATCGAATTATCATTTCACTATGGAAAAATTTGGAATTCTCAAGTGCATGGTAGAACAACACAAAAAAAAAAAAAGGAAAGAAGGGGACTCTAGGGCGAAAACCCAAAAAATGTACGGTCTAAAGTAAAATGGGAATTTCCGATGCCATCTATGATAGTGTCGATACCACAAAAGAAAAGGTCACCTTGAAGAAGTGTTCATCGAGGAACATCTAGGAATTCCTAAACCTCCCAAATTGTCAACCCTTATTCGGAGGATTGTTTTCAAAAACTGAGACTTTTTCTTTCCAAGATTAAACTTTCCGGATTAAACATCCATTCCAATCTTGACGCTTGTCAAAATGCTCTGATATGGAAACTAAAAGAATGTTGAATTTGTTTGGTTCTCAATGAATTCATGATTTATAAAACCTGTTCCATTTGTGAGCCTAGAAGGGACATACATTTTTGTTGTGAAGTTTTCTTCGATCAATCAAAATTTTGTTATACCAAGCCTTGCCAGTCCCAATTAAAAAAACCAGATTGACACTTAGAGAAATTTCTAACAGTGATCATCAGTCTTCAAAAGATTTTTACATCACACACTGTGGGGTTAATATTTTTGTTCAGAAGTTTTCAAAATCAGAAAACAAATAAATATATTTTTTTGATGCACCCATTCTTGATGTTGACATGAGACAAGGGTTTTTCTAACCCAAAGGTATAGAACTGCTAGGATAGGTCTTGACTTCCAGATATGAGAAGAAGAAATAGTACCCATTTCAGACCTCTGTTGATGAGAGTTTGAAAATTATTTGGGGCAAAGAGAATAGCCAAAATGAATTGAAGAAATACTTTTATTTGAAAAAGAAAAAAATGAATTCGAAAGGCTAAGCCAAAGTCTAGAAAAATGATCAGGGGCATTTGCGTCTTTTCATGAAGCATTTGCATCATTATCGATCTTTGCATTTGCATCATATAGAAGCATTTACACATTGTTCACCTTTGCATTTGCATGCTTCTGTGAAGTAATTGCGTTATTTGAGGATCATATGCATCTACATCAATAAGCATTTGTATCAATCCAAGCCATTTACATTTGCACCATGAAGCATGAGCACCTTGTTAAAGACGTGTGCATCTGTATCTCTTCTCAAAGCTTTTGGGTATAATTTTCAACAAGGTTTTTTTTTTTTTTTTAAATGATGAACAAGTCTTCAGTAGTGATAGCCGAAGCCTCTGTGGAGATATCCAGAGTTTTCAAATTTTTTGAAAATGGAAAGTCTTTGGTGGTGATAACCGAAGCCTCTGTGGAGATATCCAGAGTTTATAAATTTTTTGAAAATGGAAAGTCTTTAGTAGTGATATCTGAAGCCTCTGTGGAGATATCCAGAGTTTCTAAATTTTTTGAAAAGGGAAAGTCTTTGGTAGTGATAGCCGAAGCCTCTATGGAGATATCCAGAGTTTTAAAATTTTTTGAAAAGGGAGAAAGTCTTTGGTAGTGATAGTCGAAGCCTCTGTCGAGATATCCAAAACTTTTAAATTTTTTAAAAATGAGCAAGTCTTTGGTGGTGATAGCCAAAGCTTCTGGAGGAGATACCCATAATTTTATTCAACATCTGCATCTACATCCAGAAGCATTTGCATCAGTCTAAGTCATTTGAATCTGCATCAAAAAAATTTGCATCAAATCAAGTCATTTACATTTGCATCAAAGACATTTGCATCAATCTAAGTCATTTGCATCTACATCAAGAAGCATTTGCATCAACTAAAGACATTTGCATCCTCTCTCAAAGCTTTCAGGTATAATCGAACTCGTTCTTCTTCTCAAAGGAGTCAAGTCCCGAGACCACTACCGAGATATTTGTTTTAAATTCGAACTCGTTCTGCTTCTCAAATGAGTCGAGCCCCGAGACCACCGTCGAGGTACTTTCTTTTATTTTGAACCTACCGAACCTAGAATTTTACTTTTTAAAAATCAACAAGTCTTTGGTAGTGATAGCTGAAGCTTCTGGAGGAGATACCCAGAATTTTACAAATTTTAAACAGTGAGAAAGTCTTCGGTGGTGATAGGTGAAGCTTCTGGAGAAGATACCCAGAATTTTACAAATTTTAAATAGTGAGAAAGTCTTCGGTGGTGATCGCTGAAGCTTTTGGAGGAGATACCCAGAATTTTACAAATTTTAAATAGTGAGAAAGTCTTCGATAGTGATAGCCGAAGCCTCTGTGGAGATATCCAGAGTTTTTAATTTTTTTAAAAAAATGAGTAAGTCTTTGGTGGTGATAGTCGAAGCTTCTCGAGGAGATGCCCAGAATTCTAAACACAGCTGAGAATAAGACAGGTTAAGACCCCGAGACCATCGTCGAGGTCATTTCTTCTCTTATAAATCGAACTCGTTTCCTTAAGATGGGTCGAGCCTTGATTAGTCAGGGAACTCAATTAAGGACAAAATATTCATTTTATAGCTTTTTCAAACAAAACAAAAAGATGAAAGAAAAACGAAAATGAATGAAAACCCTTTCCTTTTTCTCTTCACATGTGATTTCACTAACCGGACAAAATTTGTGTTTGTTTATCTTTGCTTGATTCTTGATTCTCAGCAATAGCCAAAGAGAGGTAGCTGTAGACACCTAATTTTGTCCGGACCACTAAATCAGGTATGTTTTCTTCCTAAATTGATGTTTTAGAATGCAAAAAGACTTTTCTTATCCTGTAGGTGGTACTCCGTGACTTAGTCTAAGAAAACGGGTATAAAAAGTCAAATTTGGAGAAGTAAACCCAGAAAAGTCAACTACTAAAAAAGTCAACCCACTTTCAAAATCAAGATTTGAAGTTCAATTGAAAAATGGTGAAAGAATTTTGATAATCCGAGGTCTACATTGAAAGATATGGAGTTCATGCATTATTAATTTTATTTTATTTTCATGCATATTTCATGATAGCATTATTTTATGTTTCATGTCATTTCATGTCAATTAGATTATGTTCCATGTCATTTAGATTATATATTTAGAATATGCCATGTCATTTAAAATATGCCATATCATTTACATCTGCCATGTCATTTAAATCATTTTATTCCATTTAGAATATACAATGTTACTTAGGTTATTTCCTTTCATATATAATATATTATGTCATTTAGGACATCTCATTTCATTTAGAATATTTCATTTCATTTAGAATATTAGGTTATTTAAATCATTTCATTTCATTTAGAATATGCTATGCCATTTGAATTATGTCATAACATTTAGGTTGCATTATATTATCTAGACTTTACTATGTCATTTTATTTATGTCACACATGTTCATATTCATTTTTTAATTTTTTTAAAAAAAAAGATAATGATTTTAAATAAAAAATAAAGATATTCTCGAGTTAAAATAATTCATGAGTTCTCATCCGGGTTTTCTGGAGGGAATATCATCAATTATCATTAATAAAGTAATATATTTCTTTCAAAAAACGAGAATGATTCAGAAAGTTTTCCAAATAAATAAAAATTTCTATATTTTGCCGATTTTGTTGGGGAATATAGGAAAATTTTGAATTAATAAATTCTGGATCATTTTCGATTAAAAATGGAGTTTTTTTTTTTTTAAATTGGGAATTAACTTGAAATACTAAATTAAAGATTGACTTTTTACCGAGACTTGAGATAACACATGATTAACAAGGTACCGTTTTATACGGGCGTTGTGGGGGTGCTAATCTTTCCCCTCACGTAACCGAGTCCCGAACCCGATTCTTCAATTTTTCTCTGGTTTATATCGTAGACTTGAAATTGGTTTTTAAAAATGTTTTAATTAATTTTGAAATGTTTTATAAAACTGGTTTTAATAGGTAGTCGACACACCTAGCTAAAAAAGATTGGTGGCGATTCCATATCTTTTTCAAGGTCATTTTCAAAACTTTCATTTTTTAAGAGGAATTAAGTCGACTTTTCCTCGATTTTTTTAATGTCACGCTTAACGAATAATAAAGTCTCGCGATGAGACAATGTTATTGTTATTTTTTAGGTTGCGACAGTCCCCTCTTCATCCAATGGCCTAGGTGCCTTATAGGAAATATGAGTACACCCTTCAATGGCCAAGATCAAATGCCAAGATGACATTTTTATTTTTCATGAAAAGATCCTCATCCAATGGCCAAGATTGGAGGAAGGAAGAGGAGCACAAACCATGCAATGGTAAGGGATGGTTAGGCCAATAGGGCGCATACAAGTGACTTTGTGTCATCCAATGGCCTAGATTATTTGTAAAGGATGAGTACACATTTCAATGGCCAAGATCAAATGCCAAGATGACATTTTTATGTTGTCATGAAAAGATCCTAATCTAAAGGTTAGAATTGATGAAAAAATGAGGGCAATCCATCCAAGGGATAGGAGGCCAACCGGCCAAGCATGAGAGAGGGGAGGGAATGTTTTATTTTTCCTTAAGAGGCTAGTCATTAGAGAGGGGAGGCAGTAGCAAATTTGGTAAGAAAAAGGTTTTTGAAATAAAGGAAGAAATGTTTTACCAAAAAGCTTGAAAGGTAGCCATTCCTACCTAGCTCTAGCATGATTTTCTTCTTCATTCTCATGTAGTTTTCTTTATTTTCTAGGTGGTTTCTACTACTTTTCTCATGAAAATAAAAGTTTTGAAATGTTCATTTAAGCTTTTATCTTTTCCTTTTCATCAAAAATGGAAGAAAACAAATTTTCACAACTATTTTTGACATGGCTGAATGCCTCATTTGTGCTTGCCTTGATTTTTCTCTTGCATTTTTGTTGTGGGAAACATGATTGGGGAAGGTTTATTATTCTTTTCATATTCTGATTTTTCAAAATAAATGAAGCAAAAGAGGTTGAAATGGCTACATGATCTTGATAAATATCAAGTGACCATGGTTAGGGGAGGGCTATGCCCATTTGTACCAACCATGGAGCTCACCTCCATTTTGTTGTTAGCTTGATTTATTTTCTGATTTGTGAGTTGTAAAGGCTTCATGATCTTGACAATATCAAGTGATTATGGTTAGGGGAGGGCTATGCCCATTTGTACCAACCATGGAGCTCAACTTTCCTAGTTTTGCTTATTAGTCTTTCTTGTTATTTCCTTGCATGTCTATGCTTATTTTGATCATGTTCTTTGCATTATTTTTATGTTGTATTAGCTTTTTACATCATTCTTATGTAGTGATAGTTATCCTTTACCATTCGGCCATCCTTGTGTTTTTGGTTATGTCTTGCATTTTGCCATGTATCATATCTTGCATGTTAAGCATGTTTGCATCTTACATTTTCACCATATAGCATTCGGCCATCCTTGTATTTTTTATTTGATTATCTCTTGCATTTTTCCATGTATCATATATTGCATGTTAAGCATGTTTTCATCTTGCATTTTTTCCATGTAGCATTCAGCCATCCTTGTGTTTTTGGTTAATTCTTGCATTTTGCCATGTATCATATCTTGCATGTTAAGCATGTTTGCATCTTACATTTTCACCATATAGCATTCGTCCACCCTTGTATTTTTCACTTTGTTATGTCTTGAATTTTTACCATGTATCGTATCTTGCATTTTTAGCATGCTCTACATTGAACACAAGATCATGTACTATTCGGCCCTCCCATGTATTTTAGGTCTAGGTCATGCCTTGCATGAGATTTTGTTATGTCATGCATATTAGGTCATATAGTTATGTCATGCAATCTTGGGTCATTTTCCATGCCATCTTTATGCCATGTCATCATTCCATGCCATATCATCTATGCCTTGTCATCATCTTATGCCATGTCATCTATGTTATCATTTCATGCCATGTCATCTATGCCATGTCATTCATTTCATGCCATGTCATTATCACTTACCATGTCATTTATAGTCAAGATGCATTTTCATGCCATACTATCCATGCCATGTTATCATTTTATACCTTTCGGCCATTCATATGCCATCACCATACATTCGGCCATTCACATGCCTTTATTATCATGCTATGCTTTTCATAACATTTTTAATAAATAAGGTAATATTCTTGAGTTTCAATAATTCGTGGTTTTCTTTGCTGGGTCTTCCAGAGAGGTTATCATTAATTATTAACGAAGGAATACCCTTTTCTAAAATAAAATGATTCAGAAATTTTTGAAATAAATAAAACTTTTTATGTTTTGCCGGGTCTCTCGAGGAACATGAAAAGATTTTTGAATCAATAAATTCTGAGTTATTCTCAAATTCATTCATTTTATGCCATGTCACATGCCATGTCATTTATATGCCATGTAATTCTACTTGTCATGTCGATTTCATTCATATGCCATATCACATGCTATGTCATCACCTTATGTCATGCCATCCATAGGCCCTTTCATCTGCTTGCCATGTCGATTTCATTCACATGCCATGCCATTTTATGCCATATCACATGCCATGTCATCTCATGCCATTCATATGCCATGTCATTCTGCTTGTCATGTCGATTTCATTCACATGCCATGTCATATGCCATGTCATCTTATGCCATTTCATATGCCATGTTATCTTGCTTGTCATGTCGATTTCATTCACATGCCATGTCATTTTATGCCAGGTCACATGCCATTGTCATTTTATGCCATGTCGATTTCATTCACATGCCATGTCATTTTATGCCATGTCACATTTTATGTCATCACTTTATGTCATGCCATCCATAGGCCATTTTTTATGCCATGTCGATTTCATTCACATGCCATGTCATTTTTATACTATGTCACATGACATTCATTTTTATGCCCTGTCATCCATATGTGTTGTCGATTTTGTTCAGATGTCATTTTGTGTGCTATGTCAATCATATGTCATGTTATTATTTCTATTATTAGATCATAATAAAATGTTTATCATGACATGATAAATATGCATGATTATTTAATTGTTATCTTGGTAACATTTTTGCATAATCATAATCATTTTCTATGTTTTTACAAAGGATGTTTTTGTAAATTAAGATTATTCCCGAGTTAAAATAATTCATGAATTCTCTTCTGGATCTGTCGGAGAGGATATCATCAATTATCATTAATAACGAAATATTCTTTTTAAAATGAAAATGATTCGGAGAATTTTAAAATCAATGAAAAATTCCATATTTTGTTGAGTCTGTCGAAAAATATGGGAAATTTTACGTTAGTAAGTTCCGGATTATTTTCAAATAAAATATGAATTTTTAAGGGAATTATTTACGAACACCAATTTTAAAACCGACTTTTTATCAAGACTTGAGATAACACAAGACTAATAAGGTACCGATTTATACGGGCGTTGTGGGGGTGCTAATCCTTCACCGCACGTAACCGACTCCCGAACCCGCACTTGTTTTTCTCTAGTTCAAAGTGTAGACTTCAAAATTGGTTTTAAAAAATATTTTAATTAATTTTAAAATGTTTTTATAAAAACTGATTTTAAAAGGTGGCCGATCACACCTAGCCAAAAATGATTGGTGGCGACTCCATTTCTTTTTCCGAGGATGTTTTCATACCCCCGACCTTTATTTCAAGAGGAATTAAGTCCTCTTTTCCTCTGCCTGTTGTTTTCCCCTCACTCGAACGGGTTCACCCGGATCACGTAGCGATAGGTACTATTTTTAGGATAGGCGTTGCGGGGGTGCTAATCCTTTCCCACACGTTACTGAACTCCCAAACCTAGTTCTGAAACGTAGATCGGAATCTATTTTTTTAGGGTGCCTTAATCAAGATTATGATTACTTTAAAAAGGATAGATTCATATAGGTGATAATCAAACCTAGAAAAAAGATTAGTGGCGACTCCTTGTTTGTGTCTAGCTGTTAGGTCTTAAGATTTAACATGTTATGACAGTTTGGTGACTCCACTAGGGACTTTAGAGAGTCGAGCCATAGGTTAGTCACATGTTATCTTTGGTTTTGAAATTGGTCTTAATTATTTTATTTCTAATTGTTTCATTGGATTTTTAACGTTTTTTTAACATTTTTAGTTTATTATTTTGCAAGTATTTTTGTGAGTTAAGGTTTACGTTATTCCTTTGCACACACGACACTGGAATAAGCATAAGCCCTATACCTGGGCTCGTCCCTTTTAGGAGGGGGTAAAAGTACTTATGCCTTAATGGGGTGATAACCTCCTTATGGGCTAGCAAAACACTCTAAAGGTGTAAAGTACCTAAGCTTTCGTGGGGTGATAACCTCCGTATGGGCTAGGGAAATACTCTCACCAAAGTTGAACCCTTTTCGATTGGAGCCTATAATGGGTGAGGATTGGGGTGCCTTACTCATCCTCCATGGATGAAGTTAAGGAGCAATTTGGGGACCTTTTTAGCTTGATCAAATAATCTTGAACCCAGCATGTAGGCAACACTTAAGAGACCAACCTTAGGATAGAGCCATACCAACCCTGTATAGAGAACGACCCAAAATAGGACACATGAAGGATTGTTTTTTCTTTCTGACAAACTTTTTGAATTTTGTGAATAGTATTTGTAATTCTCGAATATGTATTTAACTACTGAGTTTTATGAAATCTTTATGTCTATTACTGGAGCTAACTTTATTCTTTCATTTGTTTTCATGCGTTCGCATCATTTAAGTACTTCCTTACATATTCATACATACATGTGCATTTAATGTAAACATGAAATTTAAATTTTAAGAAAATGTGATAACAAAGGGTTCAAGGTAATGTGAACCCTTGGGGTTGAACCCTTTGAACCCACTAACAATATGAAATACCCAAACCCAAGAAAGCCAAGATTTAGACAATGAAAACTTAAACCCTGTGAAATCCTGTTTCAAAGAACCTAGATAAGCTAAGCTAGCTAGACTCCAAGAATGCTTGTTTCAAGAACCTAAGTTTGATAGTGTTTGAAAGCCACAAAGAAGAATTCTTTGATAAGTTCCTAAGTTCTTTCAAGAACTCAAAGAGTAAATACTCACTTGAATAAAATTCAATTCACTAGATTCATAGATAAAGATATAGGTGGCTAGAACAATGTATTTATAGCCTCCCTACCAGACCCTAATCGGCTACCTTATTGTATTATAACCCAAATGAAAGTCCTTGTCAGCCAAGGACTGCTAACCTAAGTGCAAGACTTATTAATCAGCCAAGTACACTCCCAATCCCATTACAAGTGTAAATTCGGCTAGTCCTAATCTAAATAAGAAAGACTACTTAAATTATGGACTTAACATGCTCAAGCCCAAACCTAATAAATTAAAAAGGATGCCCAACAAGTTTAATGAAGGTAGACCCCACTTAGCCTATTGGACATATTACATAAGTCAGACCCAAAAGCCTAAGTAATTATAAGACCTAAATAAAGCTTCTAATTAGGTGCCATATCATTAATGAATTGGTCCCCACTTCATATTAAATAATGAATTAAAACAGGCCTACATCTTCTCTAATAATGCTGCCCCCTTGTATTCCTCAAATGCCCATCATGTGAAGCTTAGATCACATGGACCAAGCTTAATTTTCCTCATTCAAGCAACCCAACTTGAATGGCTTGACATTGTATAAAAGACTTGTAGATTCTGCCCAAGTCCTTTGCACCAATCCTTGCATAGCTTCCTTGAGCTTCTTGGATCTTGACCTTATAATAGGCCCAATTGGAACATGCAATGGATCTTGAAGTCCAAGTCCACCTTGGTGCTCATCATTCCCCCTTTCCTCAAAAGGATTCGACCTCGAATCATCACCTACATCAAAATGGGAAAGATCAGAAACGATAAAAGAAGCAGAAACATTATATTCAGCTGGAAGGTCCACTTTGTAAGCATTGTCATTAATTTTCTCAAGGATTTGGAAAGGCCCATCTCCTCGAGGATGCAACTTGGTTCTCCTATGGGTTGGAAATCTCTCCTTGCACATACGAACCCAAACCCAATCACCTGGTTCGAAAGTAACTTGCCTCCTTCTTTTGTTTGCTTGTGAAGCAAATTTTTCATTCTTTTTCTCGATTTGAAGACGTACTTTCTCATGAAGGGTCTTCACCAATTCAGCTTTCTTACTTCCATTTAAACTACTTCTTTCATCAACAGGTAAAGGCATTAAATCTAAAGGAGTTAGTGGATTAAAACCATAAACAATCTCAAATGGACAATAAGAAGTAGTAGAAGGCACAATCCTATTGTTGCAACCTAAAAAATAACAAGTCTTATTGCAAGACTTTATTAATTGTTAAGCGTGACATTAAAAAAACCAAGGAAAAGTCGACTTAATTCCTCTTGAAAAATGAAGGTTTTGAAAATGACCTTGAAAAAGACATGGAGTCGCTACCAATCTTTTTTAGCTAGGTGTGATCGGCCACCTATTAAAACCGGTTTTATAAAATATTTTAAAATTAATTAAAACATTTTTAAAACCAATTTCAAGTCTAAGTTTCAAAACCAGAGAAATCAAAGAAACGGGTTCGGGACTCGGTTACGTGTGGGGAAGGATTAGCACCCCCACAACGCCCGTATAAAGCGGTACCTTATTAATCATGTGTTATCTCAAGTCTCGGTAAAAAAAAAAAGTCGGTTTTAAATTTTGTATTTCAAGTTAATTCCCAATTTAAAGAAAAATAATTCCATTTTTAATTGAAAATGATCCGGAATTTATAAATTCAAAATTTTCCTATATTCCCTAATAAACGTGGCAAAATATAGAAATTTTTATTAGTTTGAAAATTTTCTTAATCATTCTCATTTTAAAGAAGATATTCCGTTATTAATGATAATTGATGATATCCTCCCCAGCAAACCCGACAGAGAACTCATGAATTATTTTAACTCGGGAATATCTTTATTTTATTGAAAATCATTACCTTTTTGAAAACATTTTAACAATATGAATATGAATATGTATGACATAAATAAAATGACATAACAAAGTCTAAATAATATAATGCAACCTAAATGATATGACATAATTTAAATGTCTTAGCATATTCTAAATGAAATGAAATATCCTAAGTTATATGATATATTCTAAATGAAATGAAATGACCTAGGTAACATAATATATTCTATATGAAATGTAATATCCTAAGTCATATAATATATTCTAAATGAAATAGAATATCCTAAATGACATAATATATCCTAAATGAAATGACCTAGGTAACATAATATAACCTACATGAAATAAAATGACCTAGGTAACATAATATATTCTATATGAAATGAAATAATTTAAATGACATGGAAAATATGAATGATATGGAATATAATTTAAATGACATGAAATATAAAATAATGCTATCATATAATATGCATGAAAATAAAAATGAAAATAATAATGCATGAACATAGTATATGCTAAATGATATGACAAAAAATAACTAAATAAAAAGCATAGGATATCATGAAATATTCAAAACCATATAATAAAAAATATAACATCAAAAAATATAAATCAAAATAATAACAATACCATAGAAATTATCATAGCAAAAATCACATATTATATAAAATGCATGAATATGGAAAATGCAATGCATGAAAGTGTACTTTTTCCTTTAATTAAGGAAATTCGTATATCTAAAAAGATATCCGGCTACCTTAGGAAAATATATCAAATTAAATATTCTAAAATCAAAATACTTTGTGATTGTTTGAAAACAAAATTTTTTTTTTTTTTTGAAAAGCTTAGATTAAAAATAAAAACTTGGCTAAACCCTTTTTAAATGGCTCTAATTTCCTAAGTTTAAAATCCCGGACTTGACCACCCTTAACCCGAGACTTAAAAAATCATTTTTAGAGTTTAAAAAGGCTTATAAAATACCCTAAGTCAGTAGCTAAACTTCCTAATCAGCCCCCTCTAAGTAACTTAACCAAAACAGAAAAATGATTTTCCTTCAAATTCAATTCTGACTACACTGTCCAGTTTTAAACCACAATTTTTTACCCTATTTTTAAAAATTATAAAAAATCTAAAAAAAAATACTGAAGACTCAGGACATGTAAAACTACATGGTAAAAAATAATACTATTGTTCTGATTAAAGATGACTTCCCAAAAAAATCGGGAAAGTACGAGTACTGGGTGAAAAAACTGTTTTGCCAAAACATATTTTTGCCTTTTATAAAATCTTTCAAAAATAAAATTAAAAATATTTACGACTCTCTAAATGACTCAAAAACAGTAGACAACACTTTTAAAAAGTTAGCCAAAAACGGGCTAAGTAAAAAAAATCACAAAGGTACAATAATCAATTTGACAACTCTTTAATTTTCCACACGTATGCTCAAGAGAGCATGAATTTGAACCATTGATTGCCATAAGTCATAAGTCAAGTGGCATGGACATGAAATGCATGAAAGATGCAGCAAATATGATGCATGAAATGCATGAGTTTAAACCTAAAAGTCATGAAAAATGCATGGCATCAATAAAATGACATAGACCTAAATGAATTTGCATGGCATTTAATGCAACCTAGGTCTAAAATGCATGGATATGCATGGCAAAACAACCCAATCCTAACATCTAAAATATGCATCGCAATAACACAAACACAAGGCATGATTAAACCAAATACTTAACCAAATGTCATGAAAATGCAAACCTATTAACTAACATAACAAAAATGCACACACAAAGCAAAGAAAGTGACGTGGTCGAATGGCCTCATGTTCAAAGTGAGCATGGCATTTTCACAAACACTTGATAACAAACACTTGATATACTAACATACTTAACTAAAACATAACATGCAAACCATGCAAATATAAAGTAAAGGTATGAAAACTAACAAGCATTTTCACAAACACATGGATTTCAAAATATAAAACATAAAAAAAACTTAAACATTTTGAAAACAGAAAATAAAAAATGCAAGAACATGATAATAGACTCATAAATGGAAATAAGCAAGCAACCAAATTAAAACAAGCTTCAAGTATATGTAGTAGAAGAAGATTTAAAGCATCAAGACTTATTTAATACAAAAAATAATATGAAATAACAAAGCAAAACAGCAACTAAAACAAAAAAAGGGCCATTCGGCCATGTCAAAGAATAAGGAAAAAAAAATATTTCAATAACTTTTTATAAGAAAGGATCAAGAAGGAACTTAAAGAAGAACAATAAAAGCACTTATTAAAAAAGAAAAATCAAAAGAAACTCACCAAAATAATAATCAAAAAAATAAATCAAGAATGGAAAATCAAAGAAAGTTCAAGACTATGGTGCTAAAAGCAACCTCTGGAAGCTATCTTTCAAGCTTTTTCTCTTCTAACTTTCTTTTCTTTTCTAAACTTTTCTTTTTGCTTCTCAACAATGGAGAGAAAATCAGCCAAAAGCAAGAGAGAATAGAGAATGAGAGTGTGAAAAAATGAAAGAGAGAGTCCTTTTCTTCATATGGCCGAATTCCCCCTTCCCCTAGGCTAGGATATTGTCATTTTTCCATCAACCAATTTTCATCCAACGGCTATTGATTCAAGATGTTTAAAACATGAAATTATCACCCTTAGATTAGGCCATCAGCTATCCACAATTATAGCTGTTCAAGAATCTTAAGCCATTATGTTGACACTCTCCCTCTTCATGCATTGGTCCATGTGGCTTATTCGCAAAGGCTTGATAAAAAAATCACTAACTAACTCTTCATTGTTGGCGTTTTGATTAAAAATCAGAAACCTCCTTCCCATCTATGGGCCTTGGTGGCCAACCCTCCTTCTTCCAGTCCATGTTTGATTTTGTTTAAAAGGCAAGAAGAGCCTTTTCCAGTTTCTTGGGTAAAATGACCTTTTTGCCCCTCGAATGCAAATAAATGGCAAACGGACTCCAAATTTAAATTTTCATTTTTCAATACTTTCAAAATAATAAAAAATTGAATTCTGAAAGTTTTCAAAATTTTCCAAGTCTATTTGCTATTTATTTGGATTTTTTCTTCCAAAATTGCCCTTTTATGCCCCCAAATTTTACCATTTATTAAACGAGCTCCATATCAAGATTTTTTCTTCACCAATATCTTCCAAATAATTTAAAAGTGTGATCTGCAAGTTTTCATAATTTTTGGAACTCATTTGGTATTTTTTCGGGATTTTTCTGCTTGAATTACTACATAAGAGACCCGGGATTTGGCCATTTTGCAAACGAACTTAGAATCAAGATTTTATTTTGCCAATCTCTTCCAAATAATTTAAAAATGAGATTTGAAAATTTTCAGAATTTTTGGAGTTCATTTGCTATTTTTCACAAATTTATCTTCTTGAATTACTATATAGGAGACCCGGGATTTGGTCATTTTGCAAACGAACTCCGAATCAATATTTTCTTTCGCCAATCTCTTCAAAATTATTTAAGAATGAGGTTTGCAAATTTTCAGAATTTTTGGAGTTCATTTGCTATTTTTCCCAAATTTCCAATTTTGCTCTTTTACCTCTGAAACCCGGTTTTGCTCAAAACAAGTCCGATTTTCATATTTTCTTCAAATTGAGCCTTGGGCTATCCTTTTTTAAACACTCCTCATCCATTTAGGGCTTTCTTCTTACCAAGTCGGGCCATTTCTATAATTCTTCCCAATTTCACCGAAATCCACCAAAAACCCTAATTCTCGGTTTTCTCCCAGATTGACTTTTCTTTAAGTTTTTCTTTCAAGTGGCTTCTCCATTACCCATAGTCAGTTCTTATCTTTCATTTGGAACCTTCAATTTTGACCAATTCGATCGTTTAAGCACTTTTCCCCAAATTATTCGGATTAGGGTTTCTTTTCTACTGAATCTCCATAACCCAACTTCCGAACTCCATATCTTTCGATGTAGACCTCAGATTATCAAAATTCTTTCGCCATTTTTCAATTGAACTTTAAATCTTGATTTTGAAAGTGGGTTGACTTTTTTAGTAGTTGACTTTTCGAGGTCAACTTTCTGGGGTTGACTTTTTTCAAGTTTGACTTTTTATGCTCGCCTGCTTAAACTAAGTCTCGGAGTACCACTTGCAGGATAAAAAAATCTTTTTACATTCTAAAACATCAATTTAGGAACAAAAGATACCTGTTTTAGTGGTCCGGACAAAATTAGGTGTCTACAGCTGCCCCTCTTTGACTATTGCTGAGAATCAGGAATCAGGCAAAGATAAACAAATACTAATTTTGTCTGGTTAGTGAAATCACATGTGAAGAGAAGGGGATTTCTTTTTTCTTTTTCCATTTGGATTCATCATTTTTTTTTTGAGAAAAACTGTAAATAGAAGATATTATCCTCAAATTAAATTCCCTGACTAATCAAGGCTCGACCCGTCTTAAGGAAACGAGTTCGATTTGCCAAAAAAATATGCCCGAAGGTCTTAAGAATAATGCCCGGAGGTCCTAAAAGTGGTGCCCGAAGGTCTTAAGAATGGTGCCCGGAGGCCTTACCCGTGATTTTGAAAAAACAATGCGCTGTATGTGGCTTTAAAAGAAATGATACCCGGAGGTCTTGAGAATGGTGCCCAGAAGTCTTAAGAATGGTGCCCGGTGGCCTTACCCGTGATTTGAAAATACCTTGACGATGGTCCCAAGGCTCGACTCATTTGATAAAATAGAATGAATTCGATTTAAAACAAAAGGAAATACCTCGACGGTAGTCTCAAGGCTCGACTCATTTGATGAAACATAATGAATTCGATTTAAAACAAAAGGAAATACCTCGACGGAGGTCTCAAGGCTCGACTCATTTGATAAAATAAAATGAATTCGATTTAAAACAAAAGGAAATACCTCGACGGAGGTCTCAAGGTTCGACTCATTTGATAAAACAAAATGAATTCGATTTAAAACAAAAGGAAATACCTCAACGGAGGTCTCAAGGCTCGACTCATTTGATAAAACATAATGAATTCGATTTAAAACAAAAGGAAATACCTTGACGAAGGTCTCAAGGTTCGACTCATTTGATAAAACAGAATGAATTCGATTTAAAACAAAAGGAAATACCTCGACGGAGGTCTCAAGGCTCGACTAATTTGATAAAACATAATGAATTCGATTTAAAACAAAAGGAAATACCTCGGCGGAGGTCTCAAGACTCGACTCATTTGATAAAACAGAATGAATTCGATTTAAAACAAAAAGAAATACTAAGAATGATTCTGCGTTTGGTTCATTTCGAAAAGAATAAATTTAACTTGAAAATGAAAAGAACATACCTCGACGGCGGTCTCGGGGCTCGACTTATTTGAGAAGCAAAATGAGTTCGATTTCGAAAGGAAATGTACCTCGACGGTGATCTCGGGGCATGACTCGTTTGAAAAACAAAACGAGCTCACTTTGGGGAAGTCCAAGTTTTCCTGATTTCTACAATGTTAACTAATTGCAATGATGAGAATGACATGCTTTGCAAATGCTTGTATGTTTCCTAAGAATGAATGCAATCAAATGATTGTGTTGTGATTTCTAATCCATGGTTTCTTTGAGGTTCACAGATTATCCAACTTCATGACAGAGTCTTCAATTGTTCATTGATGCCCCCCACTTAAGGAATCCTTCACTCAAGATAACTTGTCAAGCAGTCTCAGTTTCTGACTTTCGCTGAGATTCACAGATTTTTTTACTTCGTGATGGAGTTTCCAAAACGTTCACTGTTTTCTTTTCTTGGTGAACTTTCCAAACCTTTCCCAAGATTTAAATCTATTCCTTAGTAATACTTTGAAATCCTTTTATTTAAAGATTTTTTATTACAAATCATTATTCAATTTAATAACAATCATAATTGTAGACACCTAATTTTGTCCGGACCACTAAAACAGGTATGTTTTCTTCCTAAATTGATGTTTCAGAATGTAAAAAGACTTTTCATCCTACAGCTGGTACACCGAGACTTAGTTTAAGAGGGTGAGCATAAAAAGTCAAACATGAAAAAAGTCAACCCCAAAAAGTCAACCCAAGAAAGTCAACGACTCAAAAAGTCAACCCACTTTCAAAATAGAGATTTGAAGTTCAATTGAAAAATGGCAAAAGAATTTTGATAATCCGAGGTCTACATCGAAAGATATGGAGTTCGGAAGTTGGGTTATGGAGATTTAATAAAAAGGAAACCCTAATCCGGGAAATTTGGGGAAAAGTGCTTAAACGATCAAATTGGTCAAAATTGAAGGTTCCAAATGAAAGATATGCACTGACTACGGGTAATGGAGAAGCCACTTGAAAGAAAAACTGAAAGAAAAGTCAATCCGAGAGAAAATCGAGAATTAGGGTTTTTTTGTAGATTTCGGTGAAATTGGGAAGAATTACAGAAATGGCCCGACTTGAAAAGACTAAAGCCCTTAATGGATGAGGAATGATTGAAAAAGGATATCCCAAGGCTCAGTTTGAAGAAAATCTGAAAATCGGACTTGTTTTGAGAAAAAACGGGTTTCAGAGGCAAAAGGGCAAAATTGGAAAATTTGGGAAAAATAGCAAATGAACTCCAAAAATTCTGAAAATTTGTAAATCTCATTCTTAAATCATTTGGAATATATTGGAGAAAGAAAATCTTGATTCGGAGTTCGTTTGCAAAATGGCCAAATCCTGGATCTCCTATGCAGTAATTCAAGAAAATAAATCCCGTAAAAATAGCAAATGGACTCCAAAAATTATGAAAATTAGCAAATCTAATTTGTAAATTATTTTAAAGAGATTGGAAAAATAAAATCTTGATTCGTAGTTCGTTTACAAAATGGCCAAATCCCAGGTCTCTTATGTAGTAATTCAAGAAGATAAATCCCGAAAAAATAGCAAATGGACTCCAAAAATTTTGAAAATTTGAAAATCTCATTTTTAAATTATTTGGAAGATATTGGAGAAATAAAATCTTGATTCAGAGTTCGTTTGCAAAATGGCCAAATCCCGGGCCTCCTATGTAGTAATTCAAGCAGATAAATCTCGAAAAAATACCAAATGAGTTCCAAAATTTATGAAAACTTCCAGATCATACTTTTGAATTATTTGGAATAGATTGGTGAAGAAAAATCTTGATTTGGATCTAGTTTAAAAAAGAGTAAATTTGGGGGCATAAAAGGGCATTTTTGGAAGAAAAAATCCAAATAAATAGCAAACGGACTCGAAAAATTTTGAAAACTTCCAGAATTCAATTTTTTATTATTTTGAAAGTATTGAACGAAAAAAAATTGAATTTGGAGTCCATTTTTCATTTATTTGCATTTGGGGGGCAAAAAGGTCATTTTACCCAAGCAACCGAAAAGGGCTTTTCTTGCCTTTCAAAAAATCAATCATTGGCTGGAAGAAGGAGGGCTAGCTAGCCAAGGCCCAAGGAGGGGAAGGATGTTTCTGATTTTTTCATCAAGAGACCAAAAATGAAGAGTTAGTTAGTGATTTTTTTGATCAAGCCTTTGCAAATAAGCCACATGGACCAATGCATGAAGAAGGAGAGTGTCAACATAATGGCTAAAGATTATTGAATAGCTGTAATTATGGGCAGATGATGGCCTAATCTAAGGGTGATAATTTTATGTTTTAAACATCATGGATCAATAGCTCTTGGATGAAAATTGGTTGGAAGAAAAATGACAACATGCTAGCCCATGAGAGAGGGAAGTTTCGGCCACCCTAAGGGGGGGATTCTCTTTCATTTTCAGCACTTTCATTGTCATGTTCTCTCTTGTTTTGGCTGAGTTTTCTCTCCATTGTTGCAAAGCAAAAAGAAAAGTTTAGAAAAGAAAAGAAAGTTTGGAGAGAAAAAGCTTGAAAGATAGCTTCTAGAGGTTGCTTTTAGCAGCAACTCTTGCACTTTCTTTGAATTTTCATTCTTGTTTTTGCTGTTTTGATTATTATTTTGGTGAGTTTTCTTTTTTTTTTAAATAAGTGTTTTTAATGTTCTTTTTAAGTTCTTTCTTCAACTTTTCTTAAAAAAGTTCTTGCAATATTTTTCCTCTTGATTCCTTGACATGGTCGAATGGCCCATGATTTTTTTGTTGTTGCTGTTTTACTTTGATTTTTCATGTTATTTTTTATATTAAACAAGTCTTGATGCTTTAAATCTTCTTCTACTACATATACTTGAAGCTTGTTTTAATTTGGTTGCTTGCATATTTCCATTTATGAGTCTATTATCATGTTTTTGCATTTTTGATTTTCTGTTTTCAAAATGTTTAAGTTTATTTATGTTTTATATTTTGAAATCCATGTGTTTGTGAAAATGCTTGTTAGTTTTTATACCTCTACTTTATATTTGCATGATTTGAGTGTTATATTTTAGTTAAGTATGTTAGTATATCAAGTGTTTGTGAAAATGGGAACATGAGGCCATTCGGCCACCTCATTTATTTTGCTTTGTGTGTGCATTTTTGCTATGTTAGTTGATAGGTTTGCATTTTCATGACATTTGATTGATTATTTGGTTTAACTATATCAAGTGTTTGTGAAAATGCCATGCTTACTTTGGACATGAGGCCATTCGGCCACTTCACATTTATTTGCTTTCTGTGTGCATTTTTGGTATGTTAGTTGATAGGTTTGCATTTGCATGACATTTGATTGAGTATTTGGTTTAAGCATGCCTTGTGTTTGTGTTATTGCCATGCATATTTTAGATGTTAGAATTGGTTTGTTTTGTTATGCATGTCCATGCATTTTAGACTTAGGGTGCATTAAATGCCATGCAAGTTCATTTAGGTCTAGGTCATTTTATTGATGCCATGCATTTTTCATGACATTTAGGTTTAAATTCATGCATTTCATGCATCATATTTGTTGTATTTTTCATGCATTTTATGTCCATGCCACTTGACTAATGACTTAGGCCAATTAATGGTTCAAAGTCATGCTCTCTTGAGCATACTTGTGGAAAATTAAAGAGTTGTCAAATTGATTATTCTACCTTTGTGATTTTTTTACTTAGCCAATTTTTGTCTAACTTTTGAAAAGTCCTAGATACTGTTTGTGAGCCATTTTTTGAGTCTTAAATATGTTTACTTTGATTTTTAAGTGATTTTATCAAAGGTAAAAATGTGTTTTGGCAAAACAGTTATTTTCACCCAGTACTTGTACTTTCCCGATTTTTCTAGGAAGTCACCTTTAATCATGAAATTAAGCCGATTTTTTCTCGTGTAGTTTCACATGTCCTGAGTCTCCAGTACTTTTTTAGATTTTTTATAATTTTTAAAAATAGGTTAAAAAATCATGGATTAAAACTGGATAGTAGAGTCAGAATTGAATTTGAGGGAAAATCATTTTTCTCTTTTGGTTAAGTTATTTAGAGGGGGCTGATTAGGAAGTTTAGCTACTGACTTAGGGTAGTTTATAAGCTTTTTTAAACTCTAGAAATGATTTTTTAAGTCTCTGGTTAAGGGTGGTCAAGTCCGGGATTTTAAACTTAGGAAATTAGAGCCATTTAAAAAAGGGTTTAGCTAAGTTTTTAGTTTTAGTCTAAACTTTTCAAAATTGTTTTCAAACAATCACAAAGTATGTTGGTTTTAGAATATTTAATTTGACATATTTTCTTAAGGTAGCCGGATATGTTTTTAGGTATACGGATTTCCTTAATTAAAGGAAAAAATACATTTTCATGCATTGCATTTTCCATATTCATGCATTTTATATAATATGTGATTTTTGCTATGATAATTCCTATGGTATTGTTATTATTTTGATATATATTTTTTGATGTTATATTGTTTATTATATGGTTTTGAATATTTCATGATATCCTATGTTTTTTATTTAGTTATTTTTGTCATATTATTTTATTTTCATTTTTGTTTTCATGCATATTATATGATAGCATTATTTTATATTTCATGTCATTTAAATTATATGTCATATCATTTATATTTGCCATGTCATTTAAATTATTGCATTTCATATAGAATATATTATGTTACTTAAGTCATTTCATTTCATTTAGAATATATCATATAACTTAGGATATTTCATTTCATTTAGAATATGCTTAGACATTTAAATTTTATCATATCATTTAGGTTGCATTATATTATTTAGATTTTACTATGTTATTTTATTAATGTCATGCATATTCATATTCATATTTTTCAAATATTTTCAAAAAGGTAATGATTTTCAATAAAATAAAGATATTCCCGAGTTAAAATAATTCATGAGTTCTCTGCCGGGTTTGCTGGGGAGGATATCATCAATTATCATTAATAACGGAATATCTTCTTTAAAATGAGAATGATTCGGAAAGTTTTCCAAACTAATAAAAATTTCTATATTTTGCCACGTTTGTTGGGGAATATAGGAAAATTTTGAATTTATAAATTCCGGATCATTTTCAATTAAAAATGGAATTATTTTTCTTTAAATTGGGAATTAACTTGAAATACTAAATCTAAAACCGACTTTTTATCGAGACTTGAGATAACACATGATTAATAAGGTACCGTTTTATACGGGCGTTGTGGGGGTGCTAATCCTTCCCTACACGTAACCCAGTCCCGAACCCCTTTTTTTTTAATTTCTCTGGTTTAAAACGCAGACTTGAAATTGGTTTTTAAAATGTTTTAATTAATTTTAAAATATTTTATAAAATCGGTTTTAATAGGTGGCCGATCACACCTAGCTAAAAAAGATTGGTGGCGATTCCATGTCTTTTTCAAGGTCATTTTCAAAACCTTCATTTTTCTAGAGGAATTAAATCGACTTTTCCTCGATTTTTTTTTAGTGTCACGCTTAACGAATAATAAAGTCTTGCGATGAGATTTGTTATCTTTTAGGTTGCGATAGCTTGGCGACTCCGCTGGGGACCATTAGAGAGTCAGGCCTAGAATTAGTCGTGTGTTATGAAAGTCTCGATTTTGTTGGTTTAATTGGTATTTAATTTTAATTCCCATATTTTTTAATAAGGAGAATTTGGAAAATAATAAAATATTTTTAAATATGTCCATACTCATGTACATGCATTTTATTATTGTTTTCTAGTTATTTAAGATTGTATATTATAATTGCTTGTTGGTTAATGCGTTACACTATTCTTGAATGTTTTTATAAATAGTTGGGGCATTTAGAATAAGGGGTGTAGAATAGGTGGTGAAAGGTTCGTTGTTCCTCTTCACACACTACACGTGCATTTGCATACCATGAGCCCTATACCCGGGTTTCGTCCTTTTAGGTGGGAGCAAAGTAACTAAGCCTTCGTGATTAACAATCTGCATGGGCTAGTGAAACACTTCTGGAGTACTAAATTACCTAAGCCTTTGTGATTAACAATCCGCATGGGCTAGGGAAACAAACTCTAATGAATTGAACCCACTTTTATCGGGGTGCCTTACTAGCCTTCACGGCGACAGTGAGGAGCAATTTGGGGCCTTTAGAACCAATTCACTCTCATATAGTGAACCTAGGTGAAGCCATGCCAAATTTTCGTTAGATATACCAAAGATAGGAACACATGGAGGGATATTTCTAAACCTTTTGTTACCAAACACTCTAAAGAAGTTTTGTAGATCGGGCAACGATGTACGTACATCGCCCGTAATAAATGTGATAATCCGTCCCAAAGGCACTGTGATACCTATATAAGTAGATATTTGTTGGGGTTAATATTCATTAACTGTTTGAAATAAAAAATAAAAATCCTATTTCAAGTATTTTTTGCATTTTGCACATTCCATGCATGCGTGAATAGAGCATGTACATTTTTGGTTGTATTATTGATCTTATTTTTTGCAATAAACGGATGGTGATAATAATCTCATTTGATGATTTCATAAAACCGGTAGTGTTGCATGAACATTTGCATATTGTACCATAGTACGATCCACTACTCCAAAATTCTTTTGAAAATAATATGATTGGTTTTTCATAGAAAAAAAAAAACATGTTTAAAAAATATCATAAATTTGGAGGCAAATCTTGCATAATGAGATTTTTGAATAATCAAGATTTAGGTCCCACCAATTTCATGTAATCATTGATTTCTTTGTATATACCTTGGTGTTAATTCATTTATTCTTTATTTGTATCATTTTGACATCATGTTACAGTCCTAATATACATGGTTATTCATTGTAGAATACATTTGTGATATACATGGTCATTCTTTGTACGTACCATTGTGTTAATTCATTTATATTTTTTGCATGTATCATTTTGACATCATGTTACAGTCATAGCATGCATTGTCATTCATTGTAGAATACATTTATGACATGCATGGTCATTATTTGTATATACTTGTGCATCAATTTATTCATTTTTTAAATGCGTCATGTTAGCATCAGGTTGGATCCATAGCAAACATAGTCATCATAATTTCTCTGTATATGTTCATGCATTAATCATCAGTATATTCATGCACATAGGAATAGAGCATGTACATTCATAGTTGTATTCTTAATCTCATGACATTTTCATTTGCATGAAAGGGGTTCGAGATATGAGGAAAGAATCGGAGGAACGATTGGGTGCTCTGCAACGAAATCAAGAGGAATTTGGACATGAAATCTGAGAGGTTAAGGAACAGCTTGCCGAATTGATGAAAATGGTTGAGGATATGGGTAAGAGTATAGAGGAACTTTCTCAGGGTTCTGCATCATCTTCGGATCAACCAAAACCATTAGGTCCAGAACATAAAATCCTTACTGGATCCTGCGCTTGTCAATGCCACAAAGGTTGCAATCCTGATGAAATTATGAACAAAATCATGAAAATGATTAAACCTGAGAGCCTGATACCAAAGATAGAAACCTCGGATCCTGTACCATACCTGGAAACTGTTCTAGGTCCAAACCAGTGTCCCCACTCTACTATGGTCCAATCGTCCATTGGGATGATCACTATGAGACCCATGAACCCCACTCCATTACCATCAATTGGTAGCTCATATTGCTTCCCTCACCAATCACCGTATCAAGTATCTGGGATAGGAACCTCGAGCTATGTACAACCTCCAAAGGCCCCGTGTCCAAATCCATACCCTTACCATGGTGTTCCACCACATCTCCATGTAAACACTCTGGTTCGGACCTTAGTGCCACCACCAAGTGCCCCAACTCCTAAGCCATGTGTGACTAAGAAACAACCCCAGGATAAGACCCAAAGGCATTTTGATTTCTTTCCAATCAGCTATCGAGAGCTTCTCCGTATACTGATCCAAAATCACATGGTTGCATGTGTCCCATTGAAACCCTTGTTACCACCATATCCATAGTGGTATATCCAAATGCAAGATGTGATTATCACTATGGAATTGTTGGCCATAGCATTGAAGACTGTATAGCATTCAAAAAGAAAGTGCAATCTCTTATAGATGCCAAGTGGTTGGATCTAACGACACTGATTGATAGAGGGCTAGGAAAGCGTCATTAGGATTGGGAGATTAACGACATTGAGGTTGAAAGACTTCAGTCTTATATGATGTAATAGGATTTCACTTTTTCAGTAGCCGGCTCTTATAGCCTTAGGATGCTAGGAAGAATAAAATACTTGTAAAGACGATTTTAACTACTGCTCAGATTTTGTAAACATGGTTTATACCATTGTGAACGTTGATATGGGAATGAATTGACTATGCTTCAAATTTATGAGATGTTGATCATTAAGTTCCTCCGATTCTTATTTCCTCCGATTCTTATTTCCCTTTGCATTTTGCATCCGATCAATTATTTGTCATACCATACATTCATACATGTATCAGGTTAGCATCAGGTTGCATTCATGCATTCATAATCAGCATGATTTTTTTGTATATATCCATGCATTAATTTGCTTATTCTTTACATGCATCATGTTGACTTTGGGTTGTATTCATGACAAACATAGTCAGCATGATTTCTCTGTATATGCTCATGCATTAATCTGTCATATTAACATCAGGATGCATTCATGACACACATGGTCAGCATGATTTTCTTTGTATATACTCTGTATCAATCATTCATTGTTTGCATGTATCATAATTGGCATCGTGTTACATTCATAATGTATATGATCATTCATTGGGAAATACGCTAAAATGTACATGACCATTCATTGCATATATCCATGTGTTGATTTGTTTATTCTTTGCTTGCAACATGTTGGTATTGTGATTGCATTTATTACATATATGGTCAACATGATTCCACTGTACATGTTCATACATCATATTGTTTAGGCTTCACGTGCATCAAATTGCATTCATGGCTCCTTCATCATGACACGCACTTTGGGGGAATAAAACAAAAGTTCGCTTGGCTTTAAGAGTCTTTGAAAGAATTTCCATTTCAAATCAGAAGTATAAGAAGTACTGAGTACCCTTTTAATACAGGCTAGTGATAACTCGTATAATTATATAGTTTTTAGTTATGTTTTATTATTGTTTTGTGTCAAATACGAGTTATTATTGTTTAGTCTAATTGTGTTTATGATCTTTTATATTTTTATGTAATTTGGTGTTTTTCACCAGTTTATTTGAGTGATTTCAGATTACTAGAATTAAGGGCAAATCCAGTTCAGTTCCAGTTCCGACACCGTTTGCCATATCAGCTATATCTCGAGTTTCACTGAAGCAATAAGGCTAAAATTTGTAGCCAAGCAAAGCTAAGAGGCATATCTATCTTTTTTATGTTTTACACTTCTTGAAACGGAGTCGTTTTCCCTAGCGAAATCGACCATCAAGTTGGCTGATGTGCAATGACGTCTGTGCTGACCTGTTTTCGTATTTTGCCCATATCTTCTTATCCACATCAGCAAATACGCTGATTCCAACGGCTATAGATCCATAACTGATAGGGGTATATTTTTCTAGAAGACCATTTTATCAGATCGAGCCTCCAACATTGACAAAATCGACCATCAAGCTGGCTGATCAGAATTGTCATACAATATGACGAAAATTGTTAGAAAAATGCACCCACCTATTATACCTACCTTTGAAATTTGTAAAGCTTGTCTCTTGTCATTTAGCCCTCCAAAATGTGTATAAATAGAGGGCCTTGGATGAGTATTGGGATACATTATACATTGGTAGGATATTAGCCATTGTAAAAAATTTCTCTAAGTTTTCTTCTTTTTTCATTTCTCTAGTTTTCTTTTTCTTTATTTACTTATGCTTCTTACATTTCTTTTCATTTTTAGTATGTGTTTCTAATCATATTGTTGAGGTGATGAGGTGAAGCTCTTGGTAAATGCTAAGGTTAGTCTCTTAAACATGAGCTAAAATGAATCATCATTTATAAACACTAGTATAGATAATATTTTCTTTTGGTTTAAAATCATACTTGCAAAGTAGAGATCTTGATTCATTATTGATAATGAAAATGGCACAGTAAATGCTTGGTTTCATAACCTTGATTTGTTGTAGACATATACCTTGGCATAAGGAATGCTTGGACTCTTTTTATGAGTTTTGAGGACACCAAATGAACATAATATCATATGCTATGGACGTTGGACAATTTGGACTGAATTGCTAAACCTTCCGATTGGAACCTCCTTTATGTGTGGATTTCAATTGTGTAATAAAACAAGATTAATCTTAGCATAACACCAAGAGTGGATTCTCTAACCTCAACATCTTTTCTTATTGTTTTTTTTATATCTTGTTTAATTTCTTTTATATTTTGTTTATTTTGTTCTCTAATATCTTGTTTATCTTATTTTGTTGTTGATTCCCTAATATCTTGTTTATTTTCTTTTTCTTATATATTTATAAACTTATACTTACTAATACGCTTCCCTGTGGTTCGACCTCGGACACCCGAGAATTTATTAATTGAACATAACCTGCACTTGGGTTTACAACTCTTAATTGAGTCACCATCAAGTTTTTGGCGCCGTTGCCGGGGAGGCAATACTAAGTATATAAGTTTATAAGTATATTTATTTTTATTGGCTGGTTATACCGCCTATATTTATTTTTATTGGCTGGTTATACCGCCTAATTTTCTATATATTTATATTTATATTATATATTAATTTTGTTTTATTTTTATTGGCTGGTTATACCGCCTAATCTGTATATTAACTTTGTTTTATGCTTGTTTGGCGACGTGATTTTAGATCTCGTTGTTTAGTTAGATTTTATTGTGAAACTTTTTCAGGTAATCTTTCTAATACAACTCCTACCATGGCTGACAATGAAAGTGTTCATGCTGAAGATGAGAACAGACAAGTACGCACCATGCGTGACTACTTGCAACCAACTCGAAGCTCATCACCCTCTTATTTTATTTTTCCTCTCAATGCAAACAACTTTCGTTTTAAACCAGGTATGATAGCTTTGCTTCCAAATTTCCATGGGTTAGAATCGGAAAGTGCTTACTCGTTTCTAAAAGACTTCGAAGATGTATGTGTCACCTTTAATGACCAACAATGTACAAATGAAATTGTCAAGCTAAAATTATTTCCTTTTTCTTTAAAAGATAAAGCAAAAATTTGGCTTCATAATTTAAAACCAAGGTCAATTGGCACATGGCAAGAATTACAAACTGAGTTTCTAAAGAAATTTTTCCCAGCACATAAAACTACTGCTTTGAAAAGACAGATTCAAAATTTCAATCAAAATCAAAATGAAGCATTTTTTCAGTGCTGGGAGCGTTTTAAAGATTTGTTAAGTTCTTGTCCACATCATGGTTTTGAAAAATGGCGTCTTATTAGTTTCTTTTATGAAAGTTTAACTCCCGAAACTAAACAATTTGTTGAAACAATGTGTAACGGTGAGTTTCTAGAAAAAGAACCTGAAGAAGCCTTTGACTACCTAGACCATTTGGCAGATAACTCTCAAGCCTGGCACACAGATAATTCCTCTGAAAGTTCCAATAGATCTAATCTTATTTCTAACAGAGGTAAATATCATTTTAGTCAAGAAGATGAAATAAAAGCTAAAGTAGCTAATTTGGCTAGAAAGATTGAAGCCATGGAACTTAGAGAAGTAAAAGAAGTCAAAACGGTTAAAAATGAAGAAAGTTGTGGAATTTGTGAAATCATGGGACACCCCACTTCTGAATGTCCAAACATTCCCATTCTTAAAGAAGCGTTGCATGATCAAGTAAATTCCATAAATACATTTAAAAATCCTTTTCCTTCTCCTTACTCTGAAACGTATAACCCTGAATGGAGAAATCATCCCAACTTCAGTTGGTGGAATAATAATCATGTTCAGGTACCACAATCTCAAAAGCCGGGCAACACTTTTTCCTATCAACCTTCACGTGTACAAACCTTGGAAGAGACATTGCAAGCATTCATGCAAACACAAGCAAATGTGAATAACCAAACTTCACAGGACATCAATGAGATCAAAAACACCTTGTCCACATTGACAACTTCATTACGCACTCAAGAAAAAGGTAAGTTTCCTGCTCAACCTCAGCCTAACCCTTCTACTCAATGTCTTGTTTCTTGCTCCAATGAAACTCAACAGGAAAATGCCAGTTCTATCACAACTCTTCGAAGTGGAAAGGCAATTGACAAAAACATTCCATCAAAAGACCAAGATCCTCCTTCCCTTCCGAAAAGTAATGGTAAGGATGATGGTAAGTCTGAACTTCTTGAAAATTTGGACAAAGAAAAAGGTATGCATCCTGCTCATTTTCCTCAAAGGTTGCAAACAATAAAGAATTTGAATCAAAATGCAGAAATTTATGAACTTTTCAAACAAGTTAAGATTAACATTCCTTTATTGGATGCAATCAAACAAGTTCCATCTTATGCTAAATTTTTGAAGGACATGTGCACAGTTAAAAGGAAACATAATGTACAAAAGAAAGCATTTCTGACGGAAAGTGTGAGCTCAATCATTCAGCACCTTACTCCACCAAAATTCAAAGATCCTGGATGTCCAACAATCTCATGCATCATTGGAAACACTAGAATAGAACGTGCATTGCTTGATCTTGGTGCTAGTGTTAATCTTTTGCCTTTTTCTGTTTATCAACAGTTAGGTTTAGGTGAACTCAAGGAAACACCTGTTACACTTCAACTAGCTGATCGTTCTGTAAAAATTCTTCGAGGGATAGTTGAAGATATTTTGGTTCAAATTGATAATTTTTACTTCCCTGTTGATTTTATTGTTTTGGACACACATCCTGTTTCAAATCCAAATGTTCAAATTCCTGTTATATTAGGCCGTCCATTTCTTGCAACTTCTAATGCTCTGATAAATTGCAGGAATGGTAATTTGAACATTTCTTTTGGAAATATGACTTTAGAATTAAATGTGTTCAACATTTGCAAGCAACCTGGTGATGATTCAGAAGTACATGAAGTGGATTTCATTGAAGAACTTGTTCATGAACATCTCACCACTACCACATTCCATGATCCTTTAGAAGCTTATTTAATTGAATGTGAGTTTGATAATGCTTCAGAAATTTCACACACTGATTCTTTGTTAAATTCTTTTCAGGTTAAGCATTGTTGGAAACAAAAGTTTGAGGAACTTCCATCACTCACAAATGTCACTGTACCATCAACTGTACCACCCAAGCTGGATTTAAAACCATTTCCATCCGAGCTAAAATATTCCATTTTGGGTAGAAGCACTTTTGCAAAGAAGCGACGAGCAAAGCGCATGAGTTCAAATTGCCACAAATGTGCACGATGGACGTGTAACGGTAAATGTCGTTCTATTGGGATTCCGTCCTCTAATCGAGATGATAAAATTGAATTCATTAAGGATGGACTGAGTAAGGAGAATTTGGGTAATATCCAACTTTCTCTTCAGACGCATCCTAGTGGAGACGTACAAAGAGAAATTCTTGATTTATGGCCGCAATTCCAAAGGGAATGGCAACATCTTGGGAATCTGATGTTAAAAGACCCTGTTTGCCAGCTTGTAAGAAAACTGGATGGGAAGCATATCCTCGACTCATAGAAGGCGTTTAAGCCGTTTCTGGACGTAAAACCAGAGGAAGATGTGAGCCACAGTCACAACTACAATAAATGACTTCTCAGCTTTTGGTTTGATTTGCAATAACTTCATTCCGGTTTAATTTATGTGTTGTTCGATTTGTGTAATTATTTTCATTTTTTTTTTGCATTGGTCTTTTACGGTTGATTTTTCTTCTCTTTTTGATTTTCTTCCTGAAATCACGCAAAAATCTTTTGTTAGGTTAACATTTTCTTCTGACAGGTCAGATACACTTTCGGCGACATTATTTCTCTTCTCTGATTCACTACTCAGTCCTCTATATATTACACCATGTACTCATTCTCTTTCAGGCACTCGAAAAAGAAAAAAAATTGGAAAGTACTTCGTCCCAACGCATTAAAAATATTTGTGTCTTTGGAGGTGCTTATCCAAGGAAAAATAACATATTCGCTGATGAAGCCATAAGAGTTGGAGTAATACTTGCCCAACAAAAGATCCAGTTGATTTATGGAGGCGGTAGTTCGGGTTTAAAGGGAGCAGTCGCTACAGCAGCACACGTCGGAGGAAGTCCAGTTCTAGGAATCGTGCCAAAACTATTCACAGATTTTTGTGGACCTACCGTGGGTAAGGAAATACAAGTCTGGAGTATCCCTGAACGAATAACAATCATGTACCATTCTGCCGATGCATTCATTGCTTTACCAGGAGGTCTGGGTACATTGGAAGAAATAGCTTGCGTGGCTTCTTGGTCATATTTGGTCACAAATAAGAAACCCATTGGTTTGCTTAATATTAATGGTTATTTTAGTAATTTGCTTTCATATTTAGATAATGCTGTGGATAATGGATTTATGTTTTCAGAGGCAAGGAGAACCATAATTTCTGCTACAACCATTGAAGATTTACTCAAAAAGCTACAAGCTTATGAGTGTTTATCTGCTACGGTTGTTTCGCAAACGCTCGAAAAAAGAAAAAGAGATATGGACGAGCAAGGAGTGGATTGCACTCTGTCTTTGTGACATTATCTAACATTTTGTTTGTTGTGTCTCAGTTATAATAAGTGGTTAGCCACCTCTGCAGGTAATATCTCCTAAATTCTACCTTTAGTAGGGGGTAAGGGACATATTTTGCTAATTAAAAAAAAAAATTTGATGTGTTTTAAGCCATTTAGAAGTATTCATTCTGAACAAGGTCTGAGTAAGGGAGACTTGAGACATACCTTGTCAGTTTGATTTTAATCTTTTTATGTTTACTTGTTAATTTTTGTTTAGTATTTTAGGATTATTTAGGTTGCATGAGTTTGTTTTGTTTTGAGTCTTAGTTATTCCTATTCTTATGTTATTAGTTCTTTTCTCTTACACATGATTCTTTCATTTGGGTTAATAGACTTACATTGAGGACAATGCAAGAATTAAGTGTGGGGGGAACGATTTAGGATTTCTTTTATTTTTGTCTACTATTTTTTTTATGAGTCTTTATTATTATTATTATTTTTTTTAATGTGTTCTAGTTCCTTTTTAATACAATGATGAGATATGAATTGCATAAGTCTAAAACAGATTTATTAGTGAGAAGATTTTCATGAGAATTGAGCTTGATGTCAACCTTTTTATGAGCCAATGTTAATATGATATGTTGATTGAGAAAGAAGCATGTTTAGACTTAATCTCACTTGTATAATCATCCTTGTGAGTTTTTGAGCCTATAATGATTGATGCATTATACAAATCAATCTAATTTCTTTCTTGAGTGCTCTTATGATTACATGATTCTCTAGAACTTGCTTTAAACCGTTTGATACTATATTGATACATGTGACAACATGAATATGATAGAGGCATTAGGATTACAACCAGAGCCAAACAGCCATCCCTTATTAATGTTCTAAGAGAACATCCTCACTAGTGAGCCAATTTGAGCCTACATTAAATATATTGTTTTATTGGTAACCACAACTTACACCTAGCCTAAATATACTTATATCCTTACCCTTGTTCTAAAGATGGATTTTTATATTTTGAGACATATTGCAAAAAAAAAAAAGGGATACTTTTTGAAAATTTGGGTTAGAACGAAAGATAAGTGTGGGGGAGGAGAGAGGCAAAAGTCAAGAGAAAAAGAAAGGGATCATTGTCAAATACATTCCCATATTAAAAAAAAAATCTTCTCTTGAACTTCTAGTTAAAGTAAAGAAAAAGATGTTACAAAGTTGGTTAGAATGAAGCAAAGGCTCAACATGAATATTTAGCCTATGTTATTATGTGCTTTATAAGAGTTTTGAGAAGTTTTATTTGTATGATCTTATTATGTCTCTAAACTCTATGAACTCTTTGGAACCTTTGTGATATCTTTATCCTTTTGTTCTTTAACTACATTATAACCCTTTGGCCCCATTACAACCTTGAAAAAAGACCTCTTGATTTATGAAGTTGTATGATCTAAATAGTGGAGAATAGCTGGACAAGCAAGCATATGGTAGAACTGTTTTCATGAGATTGATTGATTGTAAACACTTTACCACTACTTTAAAGAGTGAAAATCATGAGAGTATAGTGAGAAGTTGAGATTAAGTTGAATATGCACTATTTTGATTGAAATATGTTATGTTAATATTGGCTTAACTCATTTATTTACATTCAAGCATGAATTTTTGTGAAATTCTTTGAGCTATTGATTAGTTTATAAGACTTGTTCAAAGATTGTCTCTAATTTATATTGAAAGGACTAGGAGTAAATATTTTTAGTGTATGTAGTTTACTTATATTTTAGTTTTTCAATGTTTGTGGGTATCGTTCTAGCAAACCCTCACGAGACTAAACTCGTCCACTAGGGACACCTAGGGGTTTAAAGGCTTGTGTCACATGCTAAGTGCCACCGTGATTTCCAACGAAAATGGATTAGATTAGATTTTCTTATTTTATTTTTATTGAGTCGTTGCTAGGGACTAGCAACAATCTAAGTGTGGGGCTGTGATAACTCGTATAATTATATAGTTTTTAGTTATGTTTTATTATTGTTTTGTGTCAAATACGAGTTATTATTGTTTAGTCTAATTGTGTTTATGATCTTTTATATTTTTATGTAATTTGGTGTTTTTCACCAGTTTATTTGAGTGATTTCAGATTACTAGAATTAATGGCAAATCCAGTTCAGTTCCAGTTCCGACACCGTTTGCCATATCAGCTATATCTCGAGTTTCACTGAAGCAATAAGGCTAAAATTTGTAGCCATGCAAAGCTAAGAGGCATATCTATCTTTTTTATGTTTTACACTTCTTGAAACGGAGTCGTTTTCCCTAGCGAAATCGACCATCAAGTTGGCTGATGTGCAATGACGTCTGTGCTGACCTGTTTTCGTATTTTGCCCATATCTTCTTATCCACATCAGCAAATACGCTGATTCCAACGGCTATAGATCCATAACTGATAGCGGTATATTTTTCTAGAAGACCATTTTATCAGATCGAGCCTCCAACATTGACAAAATCGACCATCAAGCTGGCTGATCAGAATTGTCATACAATATGACGAAAATTGTTAGAAAAATGCACCCACCTATTATACCTACCTTTGAAATTTGTAAAGCTTGTCTCCTGTCATTTAGCCCTCCAAAATGTGTATAAATAGAGGGCCTTGGATGAGTATTGGGATACATTATACATTGGTAGGATATTAGCCATTGTAAAAAATTTCTCTAAGTTTTCTTCTTTTTTCATTTCTCTAGTTTTCTTTTTCTTTATTTACTTATGCTTCTTACATTTCTTTTCATTTTTAGTATGTGTTTCTAATCATATTGTTGAGGTGATGAGGTGAAGCTCTTGGTAAATGCTAAGGTTAGTCTCTTAAACATGAGCTAAAATGAATCATCATTTATAAACACTAGTATAGATAATATTTTCTTTTGGTTTAAAATCATACTTGCAAAGTAGAGATCTTGATTCATTATTGACAATGAAAATGGCACAGTAAATGCTTGGTTTCATAACCTTGATTTGTTGTAGACATATACCTTGGCATAAGGAATGCTTGGACTCTTTTTATGAGTTTTGAGGACACCAAATGAACATAATATCATATGCTATGGACGTTGGACAATTTGGACTGAATTGCTAAACCTTCCGATTGGAACCTCCTTTATGTGTGGATTTCAATTGTGTAATAAAACAAGATTAATCTTAGCATAACACCAAGAGTGGATTCTCTAACCTCAACATCTTTTCTTATTGTTTTTTTTATATCTTGTTTAATTTCTTTTATATTTTGTTTATTTTGTTCTCTAATATCTTGTTTATCTTATTTTGTTGTTGATTCCCTAATATCTTGTTTATTTTCTTTTTCTTATATATTTATAAACTTATACTTACTAATACGCTTCCCTGTGGTTCGACCTCGGACACCCGAGAATTTATTACTTGAACATAACCTGCACTTGGGTTTACAACTCTTAATTGAGTCTCCATCAGCTAGTGCTATGGAGAATGAACAAGTTGCCCGAATGGAAATAATGGAAAAGGTACATGAAAAATTACGAGAACAGCTGGCAAAGTCTCAAGCAGAATCTAAAGATCAGATGATTAAATTGATGGAGCTAATATCCACCGTAATCAAGGGATACACTGAAAACCTGGCCGCCAGAGAAGGGTTAGAGGCACGAAAGGGTCAGAATAAGGTCGTAATGATGGATGCCCAGATCACAGTTAACCCCGTCAATGTCTTAAATTCAGATGATCTAGTTGAACAGGCAAAGTTGAAAATGGTTAATGAGGTAGAGTTGGCGGATTCCCAAGGGAAATATCAGTTGCTAGATGAAAGGCTCCGGGCAGTGGAAAATATAGACGTATTCGGGAGTGTGGAGGCGAAGGAACGATGCTTCGTCTTCGATTTAGTCATCCCTCCTAAATTCAAGGTCCCTGACTTTGTGAAATATGACGGGACGACTGATCCGTCAGTCCACATCACTATGTTCTGCTGAAAGATGACAAGTCATATAGATAATGATAAGCTTTTGATTCACTACTTTCAGGATAGGCTCAGCGGGTCCGCAATTAGGTGGTATAGTCAGTTGAACAAGGATCAGATTCGCTCTTGGAATGATTTGGCTAGGGCTTTTCTAAACCAGTACAAGCATATGACCGACAGGACACCTGATCGTCTCACTTTGCAAAATATGGAGAAAAGAGCTACTGAGAGCTTCAAAGAGTATGCTCAGAGATTGAAGAACATGTCTACCCAAGTACAACTACCTTTGACACAAAAGGAAATCACCGTCCTTCTTGTGAATACACTGCAGGCCCCGTACTATGATAAACTCGTCGGGAATGCCTCAAGGAATTTTACGGATATAGTAATCTCAGGGGAGATGATTGAGAATGCTATCAAGAATGGGAAACTTGAAAGAGAAGGAACATCCAATGCCGAGAGAAATAAGACACCTAGAAAGAAAGAGGAAGATGTCCAAGCTATGGGAGATTTTATCCCATATTCCCAATTTCCCTCAGATCGATTGTGTTACCCTACTAAGGTATCTCCAAGCCTTTATCCTTACCTACCAACCCAAGAACCTAATCCTATACCAGCCCTTGCAACAAGGCCTACTTCCAGAAAATGACCGCGGGAAAACCAAGAAAGAATTCCAATCCCCATCCTTGACCTGCTGCCATTACTAATAAAGAATCAGTACCTTACCCTGATACCTTTGAAAATAGCTCCAAATCCATCAGCGAGTAGTTATGACCCTGACAGCAAGTGTGATTATCATTTGGGGGTAGTTGGGCATTCAACTGAAAAATGCAAACAACTAAGGGAAAGGATTGAAAGTCTTATCCGCGATGGTATTTTGACACCGGAGCTTATCAATCAGTGGAAGGCCACTTTACCGTAAATCAGTTTCTTTCAGGGTTTTAGGGGGATAATTACTACCTTTGAAGGATGTTAATATGAGCATTTTGATGCATGAAGTTTCAGACTTTATGATGAAAACACTTGTCTCATGTCAACATTCATTAAATGAATTTTGATTTTTAAATGCTTTGTGTTTGTTGTGTTTTAACAATAATTTGAATTTGCAAAAACAAGCATTAAGGAAGTTTTAGTAATGAATAGTCTCAAGAATATTGATGATCATTGTTACAAATGACCCAATACCTTCTCCCCTCTCTTTTAAGCTTTCCTAGGCCAAAACCCTTGAATGAGAACACTTGAAAGACCTAATGCTTCAAGGAATATGAATGATTGAACTTCATAAAACCATCGTCATCATAGAATAAGCAAAGTTGTAGATCCTAGTCTATGTTATGAACAAAGGAACGAACTCTTCGAAATTTTTTCGTACTCCTTGAAATTCAAACAAATGAGACTTTCTTTCAAAGAATTTAGATCATGGTAATTTGGTGTGTGTCAAGGTTGTGCCAAAACCATTCATGTCATTTTCAACAACCACAAAACACTAATTGCCCAAACATCACTTCATGATTGACACCCTGGGACACAATGATTAAACTAGATTATCCCATGTCCTAGAGAAAACCCGTTTTTAGGTCATATTTTCCTTGTCTCTTCAAAGAACTCAAATTTGAAACTCAGACTTTTCAAAATAGACCTAGACTTGCTATGTTCCTCGTTGATACAAATTCTCATGGTTAATCAAATTGGGGCATCATATGTGGAAATTATGGTTATATGGTGAAAAGGGATAGGGCTAATGCATGAATCAGTAGGGCATGCGATAAAAAAAAAACAGAAAAAGAAAAAAGAAAAATTGTGATGTTGTGCATATGAGAATTCGGATGATTTCAAAGTGCAAAATAAAATTCTGATTATATACTCCCTTGGGGATTGCCTTTCAATGAGAATATTTTTGCTTGATATGAGAAATGGCCATCTTTCATGTCCCTATCACAAAAAGAAATTATCCATAGTCATCCCTTTCGAGCCGAAAGAATTCTTTTTTTTTTTAAAAACCCTAATCAAGGATCACCCTCTACACTAGGGGCAAATGCGAGGAAAGATCTTCTCAAAGATCACAGAAAAATGATTCCTAGCTCAAAAACAGATACAAAGCAAATGGAGTCCCGAATAAATATGGGTTCACTCTGTCAAAAAGAAAAGGAAAAGATGGCGAAATGGAAGTCAAGAACAAAAAAAGTGTGTGAAAAAGTATGGCAAATGAAAGCTAATAGCAAAGAAGAAAAAGAGCAAAAGTAAAAAGGAAAGAAATGTCCAAGAAGAGACAAACGCTTCAAAAAGAATTCTCCTCAAGAAACGATCCTTTGATCTGATTACCCTCAAACACATATTTTGGGCCTATTTGTCCTTTCTTTTTGAACCCCAAACCATGGCCTACATTATGTTCTTTAAAAGTCCATTTTGGTCAAGCATGAATATTTAATTTGAAGGGTTTTTCTCGGATTTTATCCCATCTCATCGAATTATCATTTCATTAAGAAAGAATTTAGAATTCTCAAGTGCATGGTAAAACAATGAAAAACCAAAAAAAAAAAAAAAGAGAAAGAATGGGACTCTAGGGCGAAAACCCAAAAATGAGCGATCTAGAGTAAAATGGGAATTTTCAATGACCATCTATGATAATGCCGATACCAGAAAAGAGAAAATCATCTTGAAGAAGTGGTCAGCAAGGAACATCTAGGAATTCTTGAACTTCCCAAAGTGTCAACTCTTAATCGAAGGATTGACTTCAAAAAGTGAAACTCTTTTTTTTTTCCAAAATCAACTTTCCAGTTTAAACATACCAGCTAGTCTTGATGCTTGTCAAAATGCCTTGATATGAAAGCTAAAAGAATGTTGAATTTGTTTGATTTTCAATGAATCATGATTTATAAAACCTGTTCCATTTGTGAGCCTAGAAGGGACATACATTTTTGTTATGAAATTTCCTTTGATCAACCAAAATCTTGTTATACCAAGCATTGCCAATTCAAATTGAAAAACCCAGATTTACACTTAGAGAAGTTTTTAACAATGATCATAAGTCTTCAAAAGACTTGTACATCACACATTGTGGGGTTAATATTTTTGTTTAGAAGTTTTCAAAATGAGAAAACAAATAAAAATATTTTTTTAAGCACCCATTCTTGATGTTGACATGAGACAAGGGTTTTTCTAACCCAAAGGTATAGAACTGCTAGGATAGGTCTTGACTTCCAGATATGATAAGAAGAAATAGAACCCGTTTCAGACCTCTGTTGATGAAAGTTTGAAGACTGTTGGGGCAAAGAGAATAGCCAAAATGAATTGAAGACATACTCTGATTTGAAAAGGAAGAATGAATTGGAAAGGCTAAGCCAAAGTCTAGAAAAATGATCAGGGGCATTTGCATCTTTTCATGAAGCGTTTGCATCATTATCGATCTTTGCATTTGCATCATGTAGAAGCATTCTACACGTTGTCAAATCCTTGCATTTGCATCATTTAAAAGCATTTGCATAATGCCAATCTTTGCATCTGCATCATTTCATGACGTAGTTGCGTTAACATCAATTTTCACATTTGCATGATAAAGAAGCATTTGCACATTATTGACCTTTGTATCCTTCTGAGAAGTAATTGCATTATTTGAGAATCATTTGCATTTGCATCATCTAGAAGCATCTGCATCTTATTCAACATCTGCATCGGCATCAATAAGCATTTGCATCAATCTAAGCCATTGCATATACACCACAAACCATTTGCATTTTATCCAACATCTGTATCTGCATCAAGAAACATTTGCATCAATTCAAAACATTCACATTTGCAATATGAAGTATGTGTATCCTGTTAATCTTTTGCACCAGCATCAAAAAGCATTTGCATATTCTCAAAATCTTCAGGTTAATTTTCAACAATTCTTCAAAATACCATTTTTAAGACCTCTGGGCATCATTTTTAAAGTAGCATACAGCTAATTTTTTCAAATCACGGGTAAGGCCTACGAGCACCATTTTTAAGACCTCCGGGCATAATTTTTTCAAATCACGGGTAAGGCCTATGGGTACCACCATTTTTAAGACCTCCGGGCACCATTCTTAAGACCTCCGGGCATAATTTTTTGTTCAAACAACGGGTAAGGCCTATGGGCACCATTTTTAAGACCTCCAGGCACCATTCTTAAGACCTCCAGGCATAATTTTTTCAAATCACGGGTAAGGCCTACGGGCACCATTTTTAAGACCTTCAGGCAGCATTCTTAAGACCACTGGGCATAATTATTTCAAATCACGGGTAAGGCCTACGAGCACTATTCTTAAGACCTCCGGGCATAATTTTTTCAAATCACGGGTAAGGCCTACGGGCACCATTTTTAAGACCTACGGCCACCATTCTTAAGACCTCAGGGCATAATTTTTTCAAATCACGGGTAAGGCCTACGGGCACCATTTTCAAGACCTCTGGACACCATTCTTAAGACCTCCGGGCATAATTTTTCAAATCACGGGTAAGGCCTATGGGCACCATTTTTAAGACTTGCGGGCACCATTCTTAAGACCTCCGGGCATAATTTTCCAAATCACGGGTAAGGCCTACGGGCACCATTTTTAAGACCTTCGGGCACCATTCTTAAGACCTCCAGGCATAATTTTTCAAATCACTGGAAAGGCCAACGGGCACCATTTTTAAGACTCCGGGCACCATTATTAAGTCGTCCGGGCATAATTTTTCAAATCACGGGTAAGGCCTACGGGCACCATTTTAAGACCTCCGGGCATAATTTTTCAAATCAAGGGTAAGGCTTACGGGCACTATTTTTAAGACCTCCAAGCATAATTTTTCAAATCACGAGTAAGGCCTCCGGGGCACCATTTTTAACACCTCCGGGCATAATTTTTTGCAAATCAAATTTGTTACTTAAGACGGGTCGAGCCTTGATTAGTCAGGAAATTTAATTTAAGGACAACATCTTCAGTTTACAGCTTTTTCAAAACAAAAAAAAAATGAAAAAATGAAGAAAAAAAATGAAAAAAATGAAAAAAGAAAAATGAAATTCCCTTTTCTTCACATGTGATTTCACTAACCGGACAAAATTAGTGTTTATTTATCTTTTCCTGATTCCTGATTCTCAGCAATAGCCAAAGAGGGGTAGCTGTAGACACCTAATTTTGTCCGGACCACTAAAACAGGTATGTTTTCTTCCTAAATTGATGTTCAGAATGTAAAAAAACTTTTTTCATCATGCAGGTGGTACTCTGAGACTTAGTTTAAGAGGGTGAGCATAAAAAGTCAAACTTGAAAGATATGGAGTTCGGAAGTTGGGTTATGGAGATTCAGTAGAAAGGAAACCCTAATTTGGGAAATTTGGGGAAAAGTGCTTAATGATCGAATTGGTCAAAATTGAAGGTTCCAAATGAAAGATAAGCACTGACTACAGGTAATGGAGAAGCCACTTGAAAGAGAAATTGATAGAAAAGTCAATCCGGGAGAAAACCGAGAATTAGGGTTTTTGGTGGATTTCGGTGAAATTGGGAAGAATTACAGAAATGGCCCGACTTGATAAGAATAAATCCCCTAATGGATGAGGAATGATTAAAAAAGGACAGCCCAAGGCTCAGTTTGAAGAAAATCTGAAAATCGAACTTGTTTTGAGCAAAACCGGGTTTTGGAGGCAAAAAGGCAAAATTGGAAAATTTGAAAAAAATAGCAAATGAACTCCAAAAGTTCTGAAAATTTGCAAATCTCATTCTTAAATCATTTGGAAGAGATTAGCGAAATAAAATCCTGATTCGGAGTTCGTTTGCAAAATGCCCAAATCCCGGGTTTCCTATGCACAAATTCAAGAAAATAAATCCCGAAAAAATAGCAAATGGACTCCAAAAATTTTGAAAATTTGAAAATATCATTTTAAATTATGTGGAAGATATTGGCAAAATAAAATCTTTATTCGGAGTTCGTTTGCAAAATGGCCAAATCCCGGGTCTCCTATGTAGTAATTCAAGAAGATAAATCCCGAAAAAATAGCAAATGGACTCCAAAAATTTTGAAAATTTGTAAATATCATTTTTAAATTATTTGGAAGATATTGGCGAAAGAAAATCTTGATTCGGAGTTCGTTTGCAAAATGGCCAAATCCCGGGCCCCTTATGTAGTAATTCAAGCAGATAAATCCCGAAAAAATACAAAATGAGTTCCAAAAATTATGAAAACTTCCATATCACACTTTTAAATTATTTTTAAGATATTGGTGAAGAAAAATTTTGATTTGGAGCTCGTTTAAAAAATGGTAAATTTGGGGGCATAAAAGGGCAATTTTGGAAGAAAAAATCCAAATAAATAGCAAACGGACTCGGAAAATTTTGAAAAATTCCAGAATTCAATTTTTTATTATTTTGAAAGTATTGAAAAAAATAAATTTTGAATCTGGAGTCCGTTTGGCATTTATTTTCATTTGGGGGGCAAAAAGGTCATTTTACCCAAGCAACCGAAAAGGGCTTTTCTTGCCTTTCAAAAAAATCAATCTTGGGCTGGAAGAAGGAGGGCTGGCCAGCCAAGGCCCAAGGAGGGGAAGGATGTTTCTTATTTTTTAATCAAGAGGCCAAAAATGAAGAGTTAGTGATTTTTTTGATCAAGCCTTTGCAAATAAGCCACATGGACCAATGCTTGAAGAGGGAGAGTGTCAACATAATGGCTGAAGATTATTGAATAGCTGTAATTATGGACAGCTGATGGCCTAATCTAAGGGTGATAATTTCATGTTTTAAACATCTTGGATCAATAGCCCTTGGATGAAAATTGGTTGGAAGAAAAATGACAACATGCTAGCCCATGAGAGAGGGAAGTTTCGGCCACCCTAAAGGGGGGGATTCTCTTTCATTTTCAGCACTCTCATTGTCATGTTCTCTCTTGTTTTGGCTGTGTTTTCTCTCCATTGTTGCAAAGCAAAAAGAAAAGTTTCGAAAAGAAAAGAAAGTTTGAAGAGAAAAAGCATGAAAGATAGCTTCTAGAGGTTGCTTTTAGCACAAACTCTTGCACTTTCTTTGATTTTCCATTCTTGTTTTTGCTGTTTTGATTATTATTTTGGTGAGTTTTCTTTTGATTTTTCTTTTTAAATAAGTGTTTTTTAATGTTCTTTTTAAGTTCTTTCTTCATCTTTTCTTAAAAAAGTTCTTGCAACATTTTTTCTCTTGATACCTTGACATGGCCGAATGGCCCATGATTTTTTTTTTTTGCTGTTTTGCTTTGATTTTTCATATTATTTTTTATATTAAATAAGTCTTGGTGCTTTAAATATTCTTCTACTACATATACTTGAAGCTTGTTTTAATTTGGTTGCTTGCTTGTTTCCATTTATGAGTCTATTATCATGTTTTTGCATTTTTGATTTTCTATTTTCAAAATGTTTAAGTTTATTTATGTTTTATATTTTGAAATCCATGTGTTTGTGAAAATGCTTGTTAGTTTTCATACCTCTACTTTATATTTGCATTATTTGAGTGTTATATTTTAGTTAAGTATGTTAGTATATCAAGTGTTTGTGAAAATGCCATGCTCACTTGGAACATGAGGTCATTCGGCCACCTCATTTATTTTGCTTTGTGTGTGCATCTTTGCTATGTTAGTTGATAGGTTTTCATTTGCATGATATTAGATTGAGTATTTGGTTTAAGTATATCAAGTTTTTGTGAAAATGCCATGCTTACTTTGGACATGAGGCCATTCGGCCACTTCACATTTATTTGCTTTGTGTGTGCATTTTTGGTATGTTAGTTGATAGGTTTGCATGACATTTGATTGAGTATTTGGTTTAAGCATGCCTTGTGTTTGTGTTATTGCCATGCATATTTTAGATGTTAGAATTGATTTCTTTTGCCATGCATGTCCATGCATTTTAGACTTAGGTTGCATTAAATGCCATGCAAGTTCATTTAGGTCTAGGTCATTTTATTGATGCCATGCATTTTTCATGACATTTAGGTTTAAATTTATGCATTTCATGCATCATATTTGCTGTATTTTTCATGCATTTCATGTCCATGCCACTTGACTAATGACTTAGGCCAATTAATGGTTCAAAGTCATGCTCTCTTGAGCATACTTGTGGAAAATTAAAGAGTTGTCAAATTGATTATTCTACCTTTTTGATTTTTTTACATAGCCAATTTTTGTCTAACTTTTCAAAAGTCCTAGCTACTTTTTTTGAGTCATTTTGTGAGTCTTAAATATGTTTACTTTGATTTTTAAGTGATTTTATCAAAGGCAAAATTGTGTTCTGGCAAAACAGTTCTTTTCACCCAGTACTTGTACATTCCTGACTTTTCTGGGTAGTCATATTTAATCAAAAAATTAAGTCAATTTTTTCTTGTGTAGTTTTACATGTCCTGAGTCTCCGGTATTTTATTTAGATTTTTTAGAAGTTTTAAAAATAGGATAAAAAATTGTGGCTTAAAACTGGAAAGTAGAGTCAGAATTGAATTTGAGGGAAAATCATTTTTCTGTTTTCGTTAAGTTATTTAGAGGGGGCTGATTAGGAAGCTTAGCTACTGAATTAGGGTATTTTCTAAGCTTTTTTAAGCTCTATAAATGATTTTTTACGTTTCGGGTTAAGGGTGGTCAAGTTCGGGATTTTAAACTTAGGAAATTAGAGCCATTTAAAAAAGGGTTTAGCTAAGTTTTTATTTTTAATCTAAACTTTTCAAAATTGTTTTCAAACAATCACAAAGTATGTTGGTTTTAGAATATTTAATTTGACATATTTTCCTAAGGTAGCCGGATATATTTTTAGATATACGGATTTCCTTAATTAAAGGAAAAAAATACATTTTCATGCATTGCATTTTCCATATTTCATGCATTTTATATAATATGTGATTTTTGCTATGATAATTCCTATGGTATTGTTATTATTTTGATTTATATTTTTTGATGTTATATTGTTTATTATATGGTTTTGAATATTTCATAATATCCTATGTTTTATATTTAGTTATTTTTGTCATATTATTTAGCATATATTATGTTCATGCATTATTATTTTCATTTTTGTTTTCATGCATATTATATGATAGTATTATTTTATATTTCATGTCATTTAAATTATATGCCATATCATTTATATTTGTCATGTCATTTAAATTATTTCATTTCATTTCATATAGAATATATTATGTTACTTAAGTCATTTCATTTCATTTAGAATATATCATATAACTTAGGATATTTCATTTCATTTAGAATATGCTAAGACATTTAAGTTATACCATATCATTTAGGTTGCATTATATTATTTAGATTTTACTATGTCATTTTATTAATGTCATGCATATTCATTTTCAAATTTTTTAAATGTTTTCAAAAAGGTAATTATTTTCAATAAAATAAAGATATTCCCGAGTTAAAATAATTCATGAGTTCTCTGCCGGGTTCGCTGGGGAGGATATCATCAATTATCATTAATAACTGAATATCTTCTTTAAAATGAGAATGATTCAGAAAGTTTTTCAAACTAATAAAAATTTCTTTATTTTGCCACATTTGTTGGGGAATATAGGAAAATTTTGAATTTATAAATTCCATATTATTTTCAATTAAAAATGGAATTATTTTTCTTTAAATTGGGAATTAACTTGAAATACTAAATCTAAAACCGACTTTTTACCGAGACTTGAGATAACATATGATTAATAAGGTACCATTTTATACGGACGTTGTGGGGGTGCTAATCCTTCCCTACACGTAACCGAGTCCCAAAACCGTTTTTTTTTTTATTTCTCTAGTTTAAAACACAGACTTGAAACTGGTTTTAAAAATGTTTTAATTAATTTTAAAATATTTTATAAAACCGGTTTTAATAGGTGGCCGATACACCTAACTAAAAAAGATTGGTGGCGACTCCATGTCTTTTTCAAGGTCATTTTCAAAACCTTCATTTTTCTAGAGGAATTAAGTCGACTTTTCCTCGGTTTTTTTTTTAATGTCACGCTTAACAAAAAATAAAGTCTTGCGATGAGATTTGTTATTTTTTAGGTTGCGACAATAATGCATCTCAAAAATGTATGAAAGAAAATATGAATCAAGCAAAAATTGTCATGAAAAGGATAACAAGAATTTATAGGAAGAAATGTTTTACAATAGTAAAAATAAATATCAAGGATATAAGAAACAAATGTAAGGTTATAGGTTGTAGATGCCCCAGATGCGGAATATCTTAGACCTCTCCTTTTTCAAACCATCTGAAAATTCTCTTGAATGAGCAATTTACTTGGGTAACCTCTTGGCTTCCGTAGTTACATCAGACTGAGTTGTTCCATTTTCCTCTGATTGCCAGATACTTTCTCCCCTTTTACACGGAGCATTGATTCAAACTTTTAATCAGTACCTGAGCCGTCCTTTGCGGGTTTTCAACTCAAGTGTCCTCTATTCGGTATTAAGTCGCCCTTTGCGGGTTTTCGGCTTAAACCTCTCCTTTTACATTCTTTTTCATTTCCAATTTTTTTTTGTATTCTGCCATGCATCTGAGAATTCTAAATGTTTCCAAGGTAAAAATGTCAATTCAAAAAATGGGATAAATTCTGAGAATAAACTTTCAAATTAAATATCCATGCTTGATCAAAATGGGCTTTTAAAGCACGTAATGTAGGGTAGGTTTAGGTTTAGAAAGGAAAGATAAAATAGGCCCAAAGTGTGTTTAAGGGTGATTGGATCAAGGATCATTTCCTGAGGATAACTCATTCTTGAAACATTTGTCCCTTTTTGGACTTTCTTTTCTTTCTTTTTTGCTTTGTTGGCTTTCATTTGCCACATTTTCCGATGGCTTTCTTTTTGCCATGATTTTTTATTATTTTTCCTCGCATTTGCCCTCTAGTGTAGAGGGTGATCCTTGATCAAGGTTTAAAGAAAGAAATAATTACTAAGGCTCAAAGGGGTGACTAAGGATAACTTCTTCTTAGTGAAAGGAATATGAAAGATGGCCATTCATCATATCAAGCATGTATATTTTCTTTGAAAAGCAATTCATAGAGGAGATAGATATATAGAATTTTCATTTTTACACTTGGAATCATTTGAATTTCCATGTGCACAACATCACACTTTTTTTTAAGCATAATACTTCTTCAGTTCATCAGCATTTACGGGATTTCTGAAATCCTCCCCGTCCATTCTAGTTAATATCAATGCTCCTCCAGAAAAAGCTCTTTTTACCACATATGGTCCTTTCCAATTCGGAGCCCATTTTCCTCTCAGGTCCTTCAGCACCAACTCCCCCTCTCGGAACTGTCTAGGATGAACTTTCTTGTTATGGGCTCGAATCATCCTTTTCTGATACAACTGCCCGTGACAAATTGCTTTCAATCTTTTCTCCTCGATCAAATTCAACTGTTCATAACGAGCTCTAACCCATTCTGCTTCCTTTAGGCCAACTTCCATCAAAACCCGAAGTGAAGGGATCTCAACTTCAATAGGTAGCACTGCTTCCATCCCGTATACCAAAGAAAATGGTGTTGCCCCTGTAGATGTGCAGACCGAAGTACGATATGCATGGAGAGAAAAAGGAAAGATCTCATGCCAATCCTTGTACACATCGGTCATCTTCTCAAAAATCTTTTTGATATTCTTGTTAGCTGCTTCCAGGAGCAAATCTTCATCCGGGAAGTCAAATTTAAACATACATCAAATTTTCATCCGGGAAGTCAAATTTCAATAGCTCATAATCTTCCACTGCCCGACTTGCTAAGAATTTAGCCACTGCACTGCCCTTGATAGCTTTTTGACTTACATATACAATGTCGTACTCTGACAATAAAACCTGCCATCTTACCGTCCTCCCTGACAAAGAAGGTGCTTCAAACATGTACTTGACTGGATCCAGCTTGGCAATCAAACACGTTGTGTGGTACAACATGTACTGTCTGAGTCTTCGAGCAGTCCAAGCTAAAGCACAACACAACTTTTGTACCGACGAATATTTCAACTCATAATCTGTGAACTTCTTGCTGAGGTAGTAAACTACACGTTCTTTCTTTCCAATCTCATCAAGCTGTCCCAAAACACAACCTATGGATCTCTCAAATACTGATAAATACAGTATCATTGGTTTATCCGAAATAGATGGCATTAATACTGGTGGGTTAGATAGATAATTTTAACCTTTTCAAATGCAAACTGACAACCTTCATCCCATTCTCCTGGATCACGTTTTTGAAGTAACTTAAATATTGGATCACACTTGTCGGTTAACTGATAAATAAACCGAGGAATGTAATTCAATCTCCCCAAAAAGCCTCTTACTTCCTTTTCAGTACGAGGTGGTGGCAGATTCTGAATGGCCTTTACTTTATCCGGGTCAATCTCAATTCCTCTTTTAATGACAACAAAACCCAACAATTTCCTCGAGGTGACTCCAAAAGTGCATTTTGCCGGATTTAGCTTGAGTCTAAACTTCTTTAATCGTTCAAAGAGCTTCTTAAGATTCGTAATATGCTCCTCTTCTCCTTGTGACTTTGCGATCATATCATCAACATAGACCTCAATTCCCTTATGCATCATATCATGAAACAAGGTCATAATGGCTCTATGGTATGTTGCCCCAACATTCTTCAACCCAAATGGCATTACCTTGTAGTAGAAGGTTCCCCACATTGTAACAAATGCGGTTTTCTCCATATCTTCCAGTGCCATCTTGATCTGATTGTATCCTGAGAATCCATCCATGAAAGAAAATAAAGAACTTTTCGCCGTATTATCCACCAGAGTATCAATATGGGGCAAAGGGAAATTATCATTAGGGCTGGCCTTGTTCAAATCTCGGTAATCAATGCACATCCGCACTTTGCCATCCTTCTTTGATACTGGAACAATATTTGCCACCCATTCTGGATATTTTGCCATCTCTAAGAACCCAGCATCAAATTGCTTCTTCACCTCCTCTTTTATCTTTAACAGCATGTCTGGCCTCATTCTTCTCAACTTTTGTTGAATTGGCTTGCATTCTGGCCTTAAAAGGGAGCTTATGAACCACAATATTCGGATCCAACCTTGGTATGTCTTAGTAAGACATGCAAATACATCCACATATTTCTGGAGCAAGGCTATCAATTCACATTTTATTGATGATGACAATGAAGTTCCAATTTTGACTTCCTTTATCTCTTCACCGTCTTCCAAATTTATCATTTCCAGTAATTCTTTATGAGAAAGTACTTGTTTCTCCTCTTGTTCTATTTTCCTTAATAGATCCGGAGGTAGACCATAATCCTCAATATCTTCTTTAGCCTCAAAATCACCCATGCAAATGGGTCTTTCAAAATCAATTTCAGAATTACTGACAGGAAGGTCCTCATATTCCGCATTTGTACACCTGTATATAAGTGGAGAAGAAATAATATAGGAAAATATATAATAAAAACAAAATAAATAACAAAAATGAAAGAATATGGACACATCAATATGGATAAAATGCATTGTGCTTGATATTTATTAAATGAAAATGTTTAAACAAAAAGCCCATTACAGAAGAAAAAAAAACTCTTAATATCTCTGGGTAAAGATAATTAAGATTGTTTTTTAAGTATTACGTTGGAATAGACTTAAAAACTATGGGCAACTCAGTCGCACTCCAATTGGTTAGTCTATATCCTGGTGGACAAGGTCGCACCATTCAGTTCACACTGTCACTTTCCATCCCTTCTTTCCCGATCATGTAAATCACCATATCCTGAATCTGCCCCCTTTATTCACATGGAAATTTTCAAAAGCTTGCTCGATCATTACAAGTACATCCTCTGAATTCTTTTCCCCGAATAGAAAACTAGTAGAGTGAAAGTTGTGAAGGATTGGTGGGAAAGTCATGGGTTCCCATTCAATATCATACCCGTGAGACGGTTCATTCTTCTTTGTATGTTCCTTTCAACCTGTTTCCTCTTCTCATGGGCCTTCGGAAGATACCCTAAGCTAAACCGGTCTTTCATTCCCACTGCTTCCACTGCTCGAGCCATCCCTTGAAGATATTTCCCCAAACCTTTTCCAGCCCTGCAGCCTTTTCCCACTGGGTTCTTAGTCCCCGCCTTGTGTTCTTGGACAACCTTGGCTTTGGAATTTTTTATCCTTCAGCGACGAGAATCGTATTTACGAATTCCAAAGACCGAAATAAATATTCTATGACATCTTCATTAGGTTCAACATAAGGAGATTTAGTAGATGCGGAGGCTATTATGTCTTTTTCTCCTGATACAATGATCAAACGGCCTTCCATCACAAATTTTAGCTTTTGGTGGAGAGACGAGGGTACAACCCCTACTAAATGTATCCATGGCCTTCCCAACAAGCAATTATAAGACTGATTAATATCCATGACCTGGAAATTCACCGTATAAGTGCATGGGCCTATCTCCAGAGGAACCTCAATAGTTTCTATTACCTCTCTCTTGGTACCATCGGAAGCCCTGACTACTGTGCAACTCGGTAACATATAAGACATATCCACTGGCAACTTAGACAAGGTTTCCAAGGGCATTACATTTAATGAAGAACCATTGTCCAGAAGCACCCTTGGTAGTATATGCCTCTTTCAGGTAGTTGTTATGTGAAGAGCCTTTATGGACCCAATACCATTAGGTGGTATTTCATCATAATTGAAAAATATATGGTCGTCCGCTGCAATGTTTCCCACCAGCTTGTCTAACTTTTCTACTGATATGTTGTTAGCCATGTATGCCTGATTCAACACTCTAACAGGGTATTTCTGTGTGGCTCTGAGTTTAATAGCAATGATAAGATGGAGATTCTTGCTGGCTGACGCTGCAATTGCTCAACCACACTATACTCACTATGTTTTATGAACTTTAAAAATTCACATGCCTCCTTCTCGTTACCGGCTCCTTTATCCTGTTTACCGAGGCTGATCCCCTCTCTGCTTCTTTTCACAAATTCATCTCAATATGGATTGGTTCAACTATTTTCTTCCCTTTGTCCTCTGTCTTTCCCTGTTAACCCATGTTCAGCAGCCTCAGGAGCATAACACCTTTCGCTTCGTGTTAAATGCCCCACACCTGTGATATCTTGCTGACTTGAAGACCTAGGCATAACCATGTTGCAGTCGTATTTCCATGTTGCAGCTTTGTTTTCCTTGTATGAAAAGGAAACAGGCAAATCAATGATTAACTTAGGTGCACTTTCCTCAACGAATGGCATAACTTTCTCCTCTGGTTCATCATAATAGATGATCAAGGGTCTTCCTATCCCGTAGCCAGCTGTATTCTCAATAACTTCTATTTCCTCCTCTGGCTCTTCGTAAAACTGGACCTCCCCATTATCTATAATCTTTTGGACTTTAACCAAAAAGTCTCCGCAGTCCTGTATGACATGACCTCCACACTTATGGAACGAGCACCAATTTTGTACCCTCTTTGCAACCATTTTTAGACTGTCTGCATCTCCCACCATTCTTGCCTTGACCATCTCGACCCATACTGTCAACATTGGAGTCTTCACTTCCCTGACGTCCCTTTTTACCTTTATGACTTCCCCTGTCAATATTGCATTACCCGATTCTAAGCATGATCGGGCAATGGGTTTCCCGCTACATTCGACCCATTCTTTGACCCAAACTTTACAACTCCGGTATTAATTAAACTTTGGACTTTCCTTTTTAAGGCAATGCAATCTTCCGTTGAATGCCCCTGAATTCCTGCATGATATGCACAGTTGGTATTTGCATTGTACCATCTCGGGTATGGTGGGGTCAAAGGTTTAAGATATACGGGCGTGACAAGTTAGATATAGCTCACCATAGGTGGTAGGAATGGGATCAAACTAGGGTTTTTGGTCGTTCCTTGGTGAACGATAGTCATTGCGCATAGGACCTTAAGTGTTTGGGACAGTATTTTGAGGAAGGGTTATTTGTGGGGATATATCAGTTGGGAACGGCTGTTGTGGTATATTGGTATAGGGGAATGGATTTTGGGTAAGGTGGTTCATATTGGGGTAGTAAGGATTATACCCCGGGTAAGGTGTGTAAGGTGTCGGAGGTGCATAATATATGGTAGGAGTATAAGGCCTGGGAGGTGTGTATGGTGTAGGAGGTGTATAGGGGTATTGATTGAAACTGACTGCATGTGTCTCCTCCTTCTTCTTTGCAAGAAAAACTCTCTTCGGGATAGCAGACTCTCCCCCTTCCATTTTCCCGTTCTTAATAGTAGACTCTATCATCTCCCCAGATATCACCTTATCTGCAAACTCGTTGGTGGTGCTTCCCACCAATTTATCATAATAAGGTGCTTTCAAGGTATTGATGAAAAGCACTGTAGTTTCCTTGTTGGTTAAAGGGGGTTGCACTTGTGTAGCCGGGTCTCTCCATCTTTGAGAATATTCTTTAAAGCTTTCAGTAGTTTTCTTTTCCATATTCTGGAGAGTTAGACGATTAGGCACCATGTCTGTCACATGCTTATACTGTTCCATGAAAGCTTTGGCGAGATCCATCCAGGAACGGATCTTAGAACAGGTAAGCTGGTTATACCATCGAGTTGCGGACCCTATCAAACTATCTTGGAAACAGTGGATGAGCAATTTGTCGTCTTCATCATGTCCGGTCATCTTCCGACAATACATGGTTGATGGAGACTCAATTAAGAGTTGTAAACCCAAGTGCAGGTTATGTTCAAGTAATAAATTCTCGGGTGTCCGAGGTCGAACCACAGGGAAGCGTACTAGTAAGTATAAGTTTATAAATATATATGAAAAAGAAAATAAACAAGATATTAGGGAATCAACAACAAAATAAGATAAACAAGATATTAGAGAACAAAATAAACAAAATATAAAAGAAATTAAACAAGATATAAAAAAAAACAATAAGAAAAGATGTTGAGGTTAGAGAATCCACTCTTGGTGTTATGCTAAGATTAATCTTGTTTTATTACACAATTGAAATCCACACATAAAGGAGGTTCCAATCGGAAGGTTTAGCAATTCAGTCCAAATTGTCCAACGTCCATAGCATATGATATTATGTTCATTTGGTGTCCTCAAAACTCATAAAAAGAGTCCAAGCATTCCTTATGCCAAGGTATATGTCTACAACAAATCAAGGTTATGAAACCAAGCATTTACTGTGCCATTTTCATTGTCAATAATGAATCAAGATCCCTACTTTGTAAGTATGATTTTAAACCAAAAGAAAATATTATCTATACTAGTGTTTATAAATGATGATTCATTTTAGCTCATGTTTAAGAGACTAACCTTAGCATTTACCAAAAGCTTCACCTCATCACCTCAACAATATGATTAGCAACACATACTAGATATGAATAAAATGAAAAAAAATGTAAGAAGCATAAGTAAATAAAGAAAAAGAAAACTAGAGAAAGTAAAGAAAAAGAAAACTTAGAGAATTTTATTACAATGGCTAATATCCTACCAATGTATAATAATACTCTTACAATCATCCAAGGCCCTCTATTTATACACATTTTGGAGAGCTAAATGACAAGAGACAAGCTTTATAAATTTCAAAGGTAGGTATAATAGGTGGGTGCATTTTTCTAACAATTTTCGTCATATTGTATGACAATTCTGATCAGCCATCTTGATGGTCGATTTTGTCAATGTTGGAGGCTCGATCTGATCAAATGGTCTTCTAGAAAAATATACCCCTATCAGTTTCGGATCCATAGCCGTTGGAATCAGATCATTTGCTCATGTGGATCGGAGGATATGGTCAAAATACCAAAACAGGTCAGCACAGACGTCATTGCACATCAGCCAACTTGATGGTCGATTTCGCTAGGGAAAACGACTCCGTTTCAAGAAGTGTAAAACATGAAAAAGATAGATATGCCTCTTAACTATGCACTGTAAAAATTTCAGCCTTAATGCTTCAGTGAAACTCCAGATATAGCTGATATGGCAAAAGGTGTCGGAACTGGAACTGAATTGGATTTACCCTTAATTCTTGATTTAACCTAGTAATCTGAAATCACTCAAAGAAACTCGTGAAAAACACCAAATTACATAAAAATATAAAATATCATAAACACAATTAGACTAAGCAATAATAACTCGTATTTGACACAAAACAATAATAAAACATAACTAAGAACTATATAATTATACGAGTTATCACACCCCCACACTTAGATTGTTGCTAGTCCCTAGCAACGACTCAATAAAAATAAAATAAGAAAATCTAATCTAATCCATTTTCGTTGGAAATCACGCTGGCACTTAGCATGTGACACAAGCCTTTAAACCCCTAGGTGTCCCTAGTGGACGAGTTTAGTCTCGTGAGGGTTTGCTAGAACGATACCCACAAACATTGAAAAACTAAAATATAAGTAAACTACATACACTAAAAATATTTACTCCTAATCCTTTCAATATAAATTAGAGACAATCTTTGAACAAGTCTTATAAACTAATCAATAGCTCAAAGAATTTCACAAAAATTCATGCTTGAATGTAAATAAATGAGTTAAGCCAATATTAACATAACATATTTCAATCAAAATAGTGCATATTCAAATTAATCTCAACTTCTCACTATACTCTCATGATTTTCACTCTTTAAAGTAGTGGTAAAGTGTTTACACTCAATCAATCTCATGAAAACAGTTCTACCATATGCTTGCTTGTCCACCTATTCTCCACTATTTAGATCATACAACTTCATAAATCAAGAGGTCTTTTTTCAAGGTTGTAATGGGGCCAAAGGGTTATAATGTGGTTAAAGAACAAAAGGATAAAGATATCACAAAGGTTCCAAAGAGTTCATAGAGTTTAGAGACATAATAAGATCATACGAATAAAACTTCTCAAAACTCTTATAAAGCACATAATAACATAGGCTAAATATTCATGTTGAGCCTTTGCTTCATTCTAACCAACTTTGTAACATATTTTTCTTTACTTTAACTAGAAGTTCAAGAGAAGATTTTTTTTTTTTTTTAATATGGGAATGTATTTGACAATGATCCCTTTCTTTTTCTCTTTACTTTTGCCTCTCTCCTCCCCCACACTTATCTTTCGTTCTAACCCAAATTTTCAAAAAGTATCCCTTGTTTTTGCAATATGTCTCAAAATATATAATCCATCTTTAGAACAAGGGTAAGGATATAAGTATATTTAGGCTAGGTGTAAGTTCTGGTTACCAATAAAATAGCATATTTAATGTAGGCTCAAATTGGCTCACTAGTGGGGATGTTCTCTTAGAACATTAATAATGGATGGCTGTTTGGCTCTGGTTATAATCCTAATGCCTCTATCATATTCATGTTGTCACATGTATCAATATAGTCTCAAATGGTTTAAAGCAAGTTCTAGAGAATCATGTAATCATAAGAGCACTCAAGAAAGAAATTAGATTGATTTGTATAATGCATCAATCATTATAGGCTCAAAAACTCACAAGGATGATTATACAAGTCAGATTAAGTCTAAACATGCTTCTTTCTAAATCAACATATCATATTAACATTGGCTCATAAAAAGGTTGACATCAAGCTCAATTCTCATGAAAATCTTCTCACTAATAAATCTGTTTTAGACTTATGCAATTCATATCTCATCATTGTATTAAAAAGGAACTAGAACACATTAAAAAAATAATAATAATAATAAAGACTCATAAAAAAAATAGTAGACAAAAATAAAAGAAATCCTAAATCGTTTCCCCCACACTTAATTCTTACATTGTCCTCAATGTAAGTCTATTAACCCAAATGAAAGAATCATGTGTAAGAGAAAAGAACTAATAACATAAGAATAGGAATAACTAAGACTCAAAACAAAACAAACTCATGCAACCTAAATAATCCTAAAATACTAAACAAAAATTAACAAGTAAACATAAAAAGATTAAAATCAAACTGACAAGGTATGTCTCAAGTCTCTCTTACTCAGACCTTGTTCAGAATGAATACTTCTAAATTGCTTAAAACACAACAAACTTTTTTTTTTTTTTTTTGAAAGAAGAAATCAAACTGACAAGGTATGTCTCAAGTCTCCCTTACTCAGACCTTGTTCAGAATGAATACTTCTAAATGGCTTAAAACACATCAAATTTTTTTTTTTTTTTAATTAGCAAAATATGTCCCTTACCCCCTACTAAAGGTAGAATTTAGGAGATATTACCTGCAGAGGTTGCTAACCACTTATTATAACTGAGACACAACAAACAAAATGTTAGATAATGTCATAAAGACAGAGTGCAATCCACTCCTTGCTCGTCCATATCTCTTTTTCTTTTTCCGAGCGTTTGCGAAGCAACCGTAGCAGATAAATACTCGTAAGCTTGGAGCTTTTTGAGTAAATCTTCAATGGTTGTAGCAGAAATTATGGTTCTCCTTGCCTCTGAAAACATGAATCCATTTTCCACAGCATTATCTAAATATGAAAGCAAATTACTAAAATAACCATTAATATTAAGCAAACCAATGGGTTTCTTATTTGTGACCAAAGATGACCAAGAAGCCACGCAAGCTATTTCTTCCAATGTACCCAGACCTCCTGGTAAAGCAATGAATGCATCGGCAGAATGGTACATGATTGTCATCCGTTCAGGGATACTCCAGTCTTGTATTTCCTTACCCACGGTAGGTCCACAAAAACCTGTGAATAGTTTTGGCACGATTCCTAGAACTGGACTTCCTCCGGCGTGTGCTGCTGTAGCGACTGCTCCCATTAAACCCGTACTACCGCCTCCATAAATCAACTGGATCTTTTGTTGGGCAAGTATTACTCCAACTCTTATGGCTTCATCAGCGAATATGTTATTTTTCCCTGGATAAGCACCTCCAAAGACACAAATTTTTTTAATGCGCTGGGACGAAGTACTTTCCATTTTTTTTCAAGTGCCTGAAAGAGAATGAGTACATGGTGTAATATATAGAGGACTGAGTAATGAATCAGACAAGAGTAATAATGTCGCCGAAAGTGTATTTGACCTGTCAGAAGAAAATGTTAACCTAACAAAAGATTTTTGCGTGATTTCAGGAAGAAAATCAAAAAGAGAAGAAAAATCAACCGTAAAAGACCAATGCAAAAAAAAGAAAACGAGAATAATTACACAAATCGAACAACACGTAAATTAAACCGAAATGAAGTTATTGCAAATCAAACCAAAAGCTGAGAAGTCATTTATTGTAGTTGTGATTGTGGCTCACATCTTCCTCTGGTTTTACGTCCAGAAACGGCTTAAACGCCTTCTATGAGTCGAGGATATGCTTCCCATCCAGTTTTCTTACAAGCTGGCAAACAGGGTCTTTTAACATCAGATTCCCAAGATGTTGCCATTCCCTTTGGAATTGCGGCCATAAATCAAGAATTTCTCTTTGTACGTCTCCACTAGGATGCGTCTCAAGAGAAAGTTGGATATTACCCAAATTCTCCTTACTCAGTCCATCCTTAATGAATTCAATTTTATCATCTCGATTAGAGGACGGAATCCCAATAGAACGACATTTACCGTTACACGTCCATCGTGCACATTTGTGGCAATTTGAACTCATGCGCTTTGCTCGTCGCTTCTTTGCAAAAGTGCTTCTACCTGTACCTGGTAAATGCAAAACAGGAAGATATTCATCTTCACGTACCTTGGCTTCAATTATCCAACGTATGTCTTCAGGAATCCCTTTGTGCATAAGTATTCTTAATCTTTCAAATCGAACTTGGTAAAGCTTCAGTAAAATATTTCGAGGAAAAGGAGGAAATCGTTTCTGCAATCTTTTGAGAATATCATCCATCCTGAAAAAAAATGAAAAAGAAATTGAAAGAGAAATTTATATACAATATCAGTTTTGTGGGTAGCTGATGGAACCGACTTAAATAATCACGGAGTACCGTTATCCGCCATTTAACCGGGGTTAAAAAAATGTATTATTATTATTATTTTTATTTTGGAAATTAGTAAAAATTATATTTACATCTAGTTATTTTCAAAACAAGGATCAGAAAGAAAAACAACCTCTTCTTGAGTAACATGATTTTCCAAAAAGAGTTTGAGTCTTTGTCCATTTACCTTGAATACGTTACCATTTTGAGGATTCTCAATGTCAACTGCTCCATAATGATACACATGCTTAACCACAAATGGGCCAGTCCATCTTGATCTCAACTTACCAGGAAATATGTGAAGTCTAGAATTATAAAGTAGAACTTTTTGCCCAACATCAAATATTTTTCTTGAAATTAACTTGTCATGAAAGGCTTTAGTTCTTTCTTTATGAATTTTAGAATTCTCATATGCATCATTTCTGAGTTCCTCAAGTTCATTTATTTGTAATTTCCGTAAATTAGAAGCGTCATCAAGGTTTGAGTTGAACATTTTAATGGCCCAATATGCTTTATGCTCAAGTTCCACAGGTAAATGACAAGGTTTTCCATAAACTAGCCTATAAGGAGACATGCCCAATGCTGTTTTAAAAGCTGTTCGATAGGCCCATAATGCATCGTTAAGTCTAAGGGACCAATCTTTGCGATTTGGATTAACCGTCTTTTCCAAAATTTGTTTAATCTCCCTATTTGCTAATTCTACCTGTCCATTTGTCTGCGGGTGATAAGGGGTTGCAACTTTGTGTGTAATGGCATATTTCTTCATTAATGTTTCAAAAACCTTGTTGCAAAAATGTGTTCCCCCATCACTTATGATAGATCGAGGAATTCCAAATCGACTCAAAATATTTTCTTTTAAAAATTTAATCACTGTTTTGTGATCATTATTTCGACATGGAATTGCCTCTATCCACTTTGAAACATAATCTATTGCAACTAAAATGTATAAGAAACCAAAAGATGGTGGAAATGGTCCCATGAAATCAATACCCCAACAGTCAAAAATTTCAATTACAAGAATTGGGTTCAAAGGCATCATGTTTCTTTTCGAAATGGAACCTAATTTTTGACAACTTTCACATGACTTGCAAAAATTATATGCATCTTTGAATAAAGTTGGCCAGTAAAATCCACACTGTAAAATTTTTGCAGCAGTTTTCTTTGATGAAAAATGACCACCACATGCCTCGGAATGACAAAACTTAATTACACTACTTACCTCATTGTCGGGAATGCATCTTCGAAAAATCTGATCAGGACAATATTTGAACAAGTAAGGGTCATCCCAATAGAACTTCTTTACCTCATTCAGAAACTTCCTTTTATCTTGGGGGTTCCATTGAGAAGGAATTTTTCCCAAAAAGGAATATTTTAGCTCGGATGGCAATGGTTTTAAATCCAGCTTGGGCGGTTCAATAGTTGATGGTACAGTGACATTTGTGAGTGATGGGAGTTCCTCAAACTTTTGTTTCCAACAATGCTTATCCTGAAAAGAATTTAACAAAGAATCAGTGTGTGAAATTTCTGAAGCATTATCAAACTCACATTCAATTAAATAAGCTTCTAAAGGATCATGGAATGTGGTAGTGGTGAGATGTTCATGAACAAGTTCTTCAATGAAATCCACTTCATGTACTTCTGAATCATCACCAGGTTGCTTGCAAATGTTGAACACATTTAATTCTAAAGTCATATTTCCAAAAGAAATGTTCAAAATACCATTCCTGCAATTTATCAGAGCATTAGCAGTTGCAAGAAATGGACGGCCTAATATAACAGGAATTTGAACATTTGGATTTGAAACAGGATGTGTGTCCAAAACAATAAAATCAACAGGGAAGTAAAAATTATCAATTTGAACCAAAACATCTTCAACTATCCCTCGAGGAATTTTTACAGAACGATCAGCTAGTTGAAGTGTAACAGGTGTTTCCTTGAGTTCACCTAAACCTAACTGTTGATAAACAGAAAAAGGCAAAAGATTAACACTAGCACCAAGATCAAGCAATGCACGTTCTATTCTAGTGTTTCCAATGATGCATGAGATTGTTGGACATCCAGGATCTTTGAATTTTGGTGGAGTAAGGTGCTGAATGATTGAGCTCACACTTTCCGTCAGAAATGCTTTCTTTTGTACATTATGTTTCCTTTTAAATGTGCACATGTCCTTCAAAAATTTAGCATAAGATGGAACTTGTTTGATTGCATCCAATAAAGGAATGTTAATCTTAACTTGTTTGAAAAGTTCATAAATTTCTGCATTTTGATTCAAATTCTTTATTGTTTGCAACCTTTGAGGAAAAGGAGCAGGATGCATACCTTTTTCTTTGTCCAAATTTTCAAGAAGTTCAGACTTACCATCATCCTTACCATTACTTTTCGGAGGGGAAGGAGGATCTTGGTCTTTTGATGGAATGTTTTTGTCAATTGCCTTTCCACTTCGAAGAGTTGTGATAGAACTGGCATTTTCCTGTTGAGTTTCATTGGAGCAAGAAACAAGACATTGAGTAGAAGGGTTAGGCTGAGGTTGAGCAGGAAACTTACCTTTTTCTTGAGTGCGTAATGAAGCTGTCAATGTGGACAAGGTGTTTTTGATCTCATTGCTGTCCTGTGAAGTTTGGTTATTCACATTTGCTTGTGTTTGCATGAATGCTTACAATGTCTCTTCCAAGGTTTGTACACGTGAAGGTTGATAGGAAAAAGTGTTGCCCGGCTTTTGAGATTGTGGTACCTGAACATGATTATTATTCCGCCAACTGAAGTTGGGATGATTTCTCCATTCAGGGTTATACGTTTCAGAGTAAGGAGAAGGAAAAGGCTTTTTAAATGTGTTTATGGAATTTACTTGATCATGCAACGCTTCTTTAAGAATGGGAATGTTTGGACATTCAGAAGTGGGGTGTCCCATGATTTCACAAATTCCACAACTGTCTTCATTTTTAACCGTTTTGACTTCTTTTACTTCTCTAAGTTCCATGCAATCTTTCTAGCCAAATTAGCTACTTTAGCTTTTATCTCATCTTCTTGACTAAAATGATATTTACCTCTGTTAGAAACAAGATTAGATCTATTGGAACTTTCAGAGGAATTATCTGTGTGCCAGGCTTGAGAGTTATCTGCCAAATGGTCTAGGTAGTCAAAGGCTTCTTCAGGTTCTTTTTCTAGAAACTCACCGTTACACATTGTTTCAACAAATTGTTTAGTTTCGGGAGTTAAACTTTCATAAAAGAAACTAATAAGACGCCATTTTTCAAAACCATGATGTGGACAAGAACTTAACAAATCTTTAAAACGCTCCCAGCACTGAAAAAATGCTTCATTTTGATTTTGATTGAAATTTTGAATCTGTCTTTTCAAAGCAGTAGTTTTATGTGCTGGGAAAAATTTCTTTAGAAACTCAGTTTGTAACTCTTGCCATGTGCCAATTGACCTTGGTTTTAAATTATGAAGCCAAATTTTTGCTTTATCTTTTAAAGAAAAAGGACATAATTTTAGCTTGACAATTTCATTTGTACATTGTTGGTCATTAAAGGTGACACATACATCCTCGAAGTCTTTTAGAAACGAGTAAGCACTTTCCGATTCTAACCCATGGAAATTTGGAAGCAAAGCTATCATACCTGGTTTAAAACGAAAGTTGTTTGCATTGAGAGGAAAAATAAAACAAGAGGGTGATGAGCTTCGAGTTAGTTGCAAGTAGTCACGCATGGTGCGTACTTGTCTGTTCTCATCTTCAGCATGAACACTTTCATTGTCAGCCATGGTAGGAGTTCTATTAGAAAGATTACCTGAAAAAGTTTCACAATAAAATCTAACTAAACGACGAGATCTAAAATCACGTCGCCAAACAAGCATAAAACAAAGTTAATATACAGATTAGGCGGTATAACCAGCCAATAGAAATAAAACAAAGTTAATATACAATATAAATATAAATATATAGAAAATTAGGCGGTATAACCAGCCAATAAAAATAAAAATAAATATCTTATAAACTTATATACTTAGTATTGCCTCCCCGGCAACGGCGCCAAAAACTTGATGGAGACTCAATTAAGAGTTGTAAACCCAAGTGCAGGTTATGTTCAAGTAATAAATTCTCGGGTGTCCGAGGTCGAACCACAGGGAAGCGTACTAGTAAGTATAAGTTTATAAATATATATGAAAAAGAAAATAAACAAGATATTAGGGAATCAACAACAAAATAAGATAAACAAGATATTAGAGAACAAAATAAACAAAATATAAAAGAAATTAAACAAGATATAAAAAAAAACAATAAGAAAAGATGTTGAGGTTAGAGAATCCACTCTTGGTGTTATGCTAAGATTAATCTTGTTTTATTACACAATTGAAATCCACACATAAAGGAGGTTCCAATCGGAAGGTTTAGCAATTCAGTCCAAATTGTCCAACGTCCATAGCATATGATATTACGTTCATTTGGTGTCCTCAAAACTCATAAAAAGAGTCCAAGCATTCCTTATGCCAAGGTATATGTCTACAACAAATCAAGGTTATGAAACCAAGCATTTACTGTGCCATTTTCATTGTCAATAATGAATCAAGATCCCTACTTTGTAAGTATGATTTTAAACCAAAAGAAAATATTATCTATACTAGTGTTTATAAATGATGATTCATTTTAGCTCATGTTTAAGAGACTAACCTTAGCATTTACCAAAAGCTTCACCTCATCACCTCAACAATATGATTAGCAACACATACTAGATATGAATAAAATGAAAAGAAATGTAAGAAGCATAAGTAAATAAAGAAAAAGAAAACTAGAGAAAGTAAAGAAAAAGAAAACTTAGAGAATTTTATTACAATGGCTAATATCCTACCAATGTATAATAATACTCTTACAATCATCCAAGGCCCTCTATTTATACACATTTTGGAGAGCTAAATGACAAGAGACAAGCTTTATAAATTTCAAAGGTAGGTATAATAGGTGGGTGCATTTTTCTAACAATTTTCGTCATATTGTATGACAATTCTGATCAGCCAGCTTGATGGTCGATTTTGTCAATGTTGGAGGCTCGATCTGATCAAATGGTCTTCTAGAACAATATACCCCTATCAGTTACGGATCCATAGCCGTTGGAATCAGATCATTTGCTCATGTGGATCGGAAGATATGGTCAAAATACCAAAACAGGTCAGCACAGACGTCATTGCACATCAGCCAACTTGATGGTCGATTTCGCTAGGGAAAACGACTCCGTTTCAAGAAGTGTAAAACATGAAAAAGATAGATATGCCTCTTAACTATGCACTGTAAAAATTTCAGCCTTAATGCTTCAGTGAAACTCCAGATATAGCTGATATGGCAAAAGGTGTCGGAACTGGAACTGAATTGGATTTACCCTTAATTCTTGATTTAACCTAGTAATCTGAAATCACTCAAAGAAACTCGTGAAAAACACCAAATTACATAAAAATATAAAATATCATAAACACAATTAGACTAAGCAATAATAACTCGTATTTGACACAAAACAATAATAAAACATAACTAAGAACTATATAATTATACGAGTTATCAATGGTCAGATGCGCTAATGGGTTGGTAGTTCCGTTATATTTTTCAAAGTCTGGTACTTTGAACTTTGGAGGAATCACCAGACCGTGCACTAAAATCATCTCTTTGGCATCTAGACTGCCAAATAGCTCTGCCCTTTCAACTGCCCTCAACCTTTCCTCCAGCAGCTGATATTTTTTCTGGGATTCTGCAGTTTCAACCCTCTTCAGTTCAGTTATCTTTGCCCTTTCCTTTTCAGCCATTTCTTCAAAGTCTAGAACTTCCATATCAATTGGATCAACCCCAATATTACCCCTTTTAGGACCAAAATTCTGTGCTTCGGCCGCTGGTTGGATGTAAATATAGGATGCTGCCCCAGTTGGGAGTTCATTTCCCACAGGCTGGGATATCTGGCCATTCTTCTGTACCACCTCTGGTCGGTCTTCCTGGTTTATTGTCCCCATTCCTATAACTTAATTTTCTTCTGGCCACTTCTGCCTCATCATGGTACTCATCATCTCCATGAGTTTGGTCATTTGTTCCCGTGACTCCTCTTGAGACTTAGCTAACTGTTCCTGCAGTTCTTTTTTAATTCTTTCCATCCTTTCAATTCTAGCAAGCTGTTCGTTCTCCATAGCTCTTGCTTGAGATCGAGTATTTTAAGGGCGTCGAAAGTCTGATTCTTTCTGAGTGCGACCAATTGTACCTTTAGTTTTAAAAACCATGGATTAGAAATTATTGACACATTTCTTATTTTATTTTATAAAAATGAATGAATAAATAAATGACTAAATGTTAATGAATGAAGAAATAATTAAATGACTAAGTGTATGAACCTAAATGACTAATTATAAAGAATAAATGAATGGACAAAAAAATAAATGACTAAGTGTATGAACCTAAATGACTAACTATAAAGAATAAATGAATCGACAAATAAATAAATGACTAAGTGTATGAACAATTTACAAAGAATAAATGAATGAATGATTATGAATATAAATGAATGAACAAATAAAATATATAAAAGAAAGAACAAATGAATGATGAATGCATTTAAAAGTATTGGCCCCGGGATAATTCCAACCAAACGGTCTTTCATTGAGTTCCTGGAACTAAATACATCAAAGAAAAGATCACTGCTTAAGACAATCTGATAATTTCTCTCCTAATTTAAAAATGCTATTACAAAATACTGGTCCTATAGTAACTCCCTTGGATCTTGAACCTTTTTCACTGTCCTCTTTTGACTGCCTTGCTCTTCAATCTGACCCCCACTTTTTCACGACCCTTTGACATGTCAGCAGAAGCATCATCGTGTAAGCTTTCCTTAGCTTGTTTCTCCAGTTGATTGTCTCGGGCTTCCTCATGCTTTGCTCATTCTGCCCAATAGTTCTTCTCCTTCTTGAGGTTTTTGACTTCTTGTTCTCATTCCCTAGAAGTCTTGAGAGTCCCCTCGAATTTGAGCTCGAAATGGTACCTCTTGTTCTCCAAGTGTAATTCCTGAAGATCGCTTTTAGCAGTGTCCCTCTCTCTCTTGATCTTTTCCTTTTCTCCTTCTCGAGCTGATTCCCTATTTTTCATATCCTCAAGCTCTTCTTGCAAACGGGCAATTTCCTTGCTCATTTGGGCCTTTTCTTTTTCGAATTCTACCCTTGCAATTTCTAACTCCGATGGCGCTTCCTTGGGCGGTTAACTCAAATGCTAAACTTCTTCCCCATCTGATGTCAACAACCTATCATTAACCCTCAATTCCTTCCATGTCACGTAATCAGGTGTGACGATGTCGGCATATCTAGCTACCTCCACTCGATAAGTTTCCTTCCATGCTACTACAATCTCATGTACCTTTCCCGAATATCCATCTTCTCCATAAGAAAATTCCAAATTACTAAGTTTACGGGTCATAGGAGTAAACTGACGGGATTCTGATTGTCTCAGTACCAGTAGTGGTGCATGGCTCACTCCTCCCTATACTCCCAATAATGGAACAAAAGCTTTATCTCCGCACTTGTACAATGTCGGCATAGGAGCTATCCATGGAGCTCTCCAAATTATCATCTCAGCCCTGATATTCTGGAATATGTTGATCCATTGTTCCTCAGTCCTATTTTCAAGCCAACCCCTCTTAAGAAATTCACCAATTGGTGCAAAAGATTTCCAGTATGAGCGAAGAGGGAAATTCTCCTGTTTACAAAAATGGCTCTGAACCTAAATGTAAAGGAACTGTATACAACCTAGAAAATGCCCTTTTCCTTCCCATCTACAGAAATTCAGGGATCGGATTGTTTCTGCTATAATTGATGGGGTTGGGTTTATCCTTTGCTCAAGCCTCTCAAAAACATCAAATATCGCTACATCCACGTACCCTAATGTCTTTGGGAAGATAATTAAACCATAGATAGCCAAAGCAGAAGTATTCCTAACTGTCTTCTTACTTGAATGGCTATGGATTAAGGTCCATAAAATGTCCCATGATATACAGTAGCTTACCCCTTTTCGGACAACATGGCTTTCGACCCAATTTTTTTCCACTCCCAGAATTTTAGACACCTTTTTCTTGAAACCCGACGTCTTTGTATCCTTCAAATAAATACGGTCGGGAATAACGTTCTCAATATGCAGCAAGGTCGAATATTCTTCTATGGTTGGAGTAATATCCTCTCGGGTGAAGGTAAAACACCAATAAACGGGATTCCATAATTGCACCATAGCCCGGATTACCTCACCACTGACCTTAACCTGAGCTAACAGTGCTATGTCTCCATAAGTCTGAGTGAAGGCTTCTTTTTTTGATATGTTCCACTGATTCCATGTATCCATCAATTCCCATAGATCATTTTGTTTGATAGTAGATCAACCTCGGCTGGCAATGCTGACACATATCCCATCTTCAAACAATCCCCATTATCCTGCTGACCTTTCTCGGACTGTTTCCTAACCTCTAAATGTTTCTCGACCACTGAGACACTCTGACCCTCAATGAAAGCCCTTTTGGTTGAATATTATCCCGAGACCAATAACTTTCCATGTGCAAAAAATGATGACAAGAATGCAAAAAACAAAAAACAACAACAAAAAAAATGAATTAGTAACGGGAATAAATATGTATAATACAAAAAATATATATATAATTCAAAAAAAATAATTATCCCTGAGGATACGAACAAAATTTTGGCATTATAACACCCCTGGGATGAAATACCAACACTTATTATTGGCATTGTGATGTACGTTCATCATTGTCCGATTTTCAAAAGTAAGCTTATTCGTAAAGTAGAATATAAGGTAAAAGGATTGGAAATATTCCTCCACGTGTTCTTAACTTCGGGATATCTAATTGGAAATCCGGCATGGCTTTGCCTAGGTTTACTATATGAAGATGAAATAGTTCTAAAAGCCCCGAAGTTTTCAAAATTTTCCAAGTCCATTTGCTATTTATTGGATTTTTTCTTCCAAAATTGCCCTTTTATGCCCCCAAATTTTACCATTTTTTAAACGAGCTCCAAATCAAGATTTTTATTCACCAATCTCTTCCAAATAATTTAAAAGTGTGATCTTCACTTTTTCATATTTTTTTAAACTCATTTGGTATTTTTTTCGAGATTTATCTGCTTTAATTACTACATAGGAGACCCGGGATTTGGCCATTATGCAGCCGAACTCCAAATCAAGATTTTATTTCGCCAATCTCTTCCAAATAATTTAAAAATAAGATTTGAAAATTTTTAGAATTTTTGGAGTTCATTTGCTATTTTTTCGGGATTTATCTTCTTGAATTACTGCATAGGAGACCCGAGATTTGGCCAATTTGGAAACGAACTCCAAATCAAGATTTTCTTTCTCCAATCTCTTCCAAATGATTTAAGAATAAGATTTGCAAATTTTCAGAATTTTTGGAGTTCATTTTCTATTTTCCCAAATTTCCAATTTTGCCCTTTTACCTCTGAAACCCGATTTTGCTCAAAACAAGTTCGATTTTCAGATTTTCTTCAAACTGAGCCTTGGGCTATCCTTTTTTAATCACTCCTCATCCATTAGAGGATTTATTCTTACCAAGTCGAGCCATTTCTGTAATTCTTCCCAATTTCACCGAAATCCACCAAAAACCCTAATTCACGATTTTCTCCCAGATTGACTTTTCTTTCAGTTTTTCTTTCAAGTGGCTTCTCCATTACCCGTAGTCAGTGCTTATCTTTCATTTGGAACCTTTAATTTTGACCAATTCGATCGTTTAAGCATTTTTCCCCAAATTTCCCGGATTAGGGTTTCCTTTCTACTGAATCTCCATAACCCAACTTCCGAACTCCATATCTTTCGATGTAGACCTCGGATTATCAAAATTCTTTCGCCATTTTTCAATTGAACTTTAAATCTTGATTTTGAACGTGGGTTGACTTTTTCAGTAGTTGACTTTCTTGGATTGACTTTTTTCAAGTTTGACTTTTTATGCTCGCCCTCTTAAACTAATTCTCAGAGTACCACCTGCAGGATAAAAAAAATCTTTTTACATTCTGAAACATCAATTTAGGAAGAAAAAATACCTGTTTTAGTGGTCAGGACAAAATTAGGTGTCTACACCTATTATATGCAAACTCTATGAATGGCAAACAATCCTCCTAAGTTTTCAAGTTCTTTTGTATAACAGTGCATAAGAGTTGAGTTAAAGTTCTATTAGCTACTTCAGTTTGCCTATCAGTTTGTGGATGACAAGTAGTAGAAAACAAAAGTTTAGTACCTAATTTCCTCCACAAAACCTTCCAAAAGTAACTGAGGAATTTAACATCTCTATCAGACACAATGCTTCTAGGAACACCATGTAGGCGCACTATCTCCCTAAAGAACAATTCAGCAATGTTTGTTGCATCATTAGTTTTATGGCATGGAATAAAATGTGCCATCTTGCTAAATCTATCCACTACCATAAAAACTGAATCTCGACCCCTTTTTGTCCTAGGCAACCCAATACAAAGTCCATAGATATGTCTACCCATGGTTCACTAGAAACAGGTAAGGATGTATACAACCCATGAGGCAAAACCTTAGATTTGGCCTTTCTACATGTAATGCATCTATCACATATGCGAATAACATCCCTTTTCATTCTAGGCCAAAAAAAATGTTCATGCAATATCTCTAAGGTTTTCTTGACACCAAAATGTCCCATTAAACCACTACCATGTGCCTCGTGCACTAATAACTCTCTCATAGAACAATTAGGCACACATAGTAAACAAAAAGTCATCATGCTTGTAAAATTTACCAAATACTTGTCAATACGTGATCCGGATGGGAAAAAACAACAGGAAGAGGAAAAGACGACTTAATTCCTCATGAAATAAAGGTCGAGGGTATGAAAACATCCTCGAAAAAAGAAATGGAGTCGCCACCAATCTTTTTTTGGCTAGGTGTGATCTGCCACCTATTAAAACCGATTTTTATTAAATATCTTAAAATTAATTAAAATATTTTTTAAAACCAATTTTGAAGTCTACGCTTTGAACCAGAGAAAAACAAGTGCGGATTCGGGAGTCAGTTACGTGCGGGGAAGGATTAGCACCCCCACAACGCCCGTATAAATCGGTACTTTATTAGTCGTGTGTTATCTCGAGTCTTGGTAAAAAGTTGGTTTTAAAATTGGTGTTTGTAAATAATTCCCTTAAAATTCATATTTTATTTGAAAATAATCCGGAACTTACTAATGTAAGATTTCCCATATTTGTCAATAGACTCAGCAAAATATGGAATTTTTCCTTGATTTTTAAAATTCTCCGAATCATTTTCATTTTAAAAAGAATATTCCGTTATTAATGATAATTGATGAAATCCTCTTCGGCAGACGTAGCAGAGAATTCATGAATTATTTTAACTCGGGAATAATCTTGATTTACAAAAACATCCCTTGTAAAAACATAGAAAATGACCATGATTATGCCAAAATGTTACTAAGATAACAATTAAACAATCATGCATATTTATCATGATATGATAAACATTTTATTATGATCTAATAAAAGAAATAATAACACGACAAATGATTGACATAGCACACAAAATGACATGTGAATAAAATCGACATGACATATGGATGACATGGCATAAGAATGACTGTCATGTGACATGGTATAAAATGACGTGGCATGTAATAAAATCGACATGGCATGACAAGTGGCATGTGAATGAAAACGACATGGCATACATAACGACATAATATGACATGGCATGTGACATGGCATAAGATGACATGGCATGTGAATGAAATCGACATGACAAGCAAGATGACATGGCATGTGACATGGCGTAAGATGACATGGCATGTGAATGAAATCGACACGACAAGCAAGATGACATGGCATATGAAATGGCATAAGATGACATGACATGACATATGAAATGGAATAAGATGACATGGCATATGAATGAAATCGACATGGCAAGCATGATGACATGGCATATGAAATGGCATAAGATGATGTGGCATCTGACATGGCCTAAGATGACATGGCATGTGAATGAAATCGACATGGCAAGCAAGATGACATGGCATGACATAAGGTGATGACATAAAATGACATGGCATGTGACATGGCATAAAATGACATGACATGTGAACAAAATCGACATGACAAGCAAATTATTACATGGCATATGAAATGGAATAAAATGACGCAGCATGTGACATGGCATGTAAATGAAATCGACATGGCAAGCAAGATGACATGGCATATGGATGGCATGGCATAAGGTGATGACATAAAATGACATGGCATGTGACATGGCATAAGATGACATGGCATGTGAATGAAATTGACATCACAAGCGAGATGACATGGCATATGAAATGGCATGACATAAGGTGTGACATAAAATGAAATGGCATGTGAATGAAATCGACATGGCAAACAAGATAACATGGCATATGGATGACATGGCATAAGATGAAGTTATTTGAGAATGACTCGGAGTATATTAATACCAAAATCTTTTCATGTTCCCCGGTAGACCCTGCAAAACATAAAAAGTTTTATTTATTTTGAAACTTTTCGAATCATTTTTGTTTTAGAAAAGGGTATTCGTTTGTTAATAATTAATGATATCCTCTCCGGCAAACACAGCAAAGAAAACCATGAATTATTCAAACCCGAGAATATTGCCTTATTTATTAAAAATTTTATGAATAGCATAGCATGATAATAAAGACATGTGAATGGAATTGACATAGCAAACAAAATGATAAGCATAATGACATGACAAACCAAGTGACACAACATGACAATGAATGTCATGTGAGTGGAATCAACATGGCAAACATGAGCTTTGCATGCTAAATGACATGGCAAACAAAAAAGATAAAAAATATGCTATGGGATTAAATGTTATGGAATAAAAATACAATAACATGTAGTAAATATCAAGGTGGCCGAATGGTCAAGGTAGTGGCATGTGAATGGCCAAATGTATGGTGATGGCATATGGATGGCCGAATGGCATGAAATAATAACCTGGCATGGATGGTATGGCATGAAAATACACCTAAACTATAAATGATATGGCAAATGATATGATATGACTTGGCATGAAATGAAATGATGACATGGCATAGGTGACATGGCATGAAATGATGACATGGCCTAAGTGACATGGCATGAAAATGCACCTAAACTATAAATGACATGGCATAGGTGACATGGAATGAAAAGATGACATGACATAGATGACATGGCATGAAATGAAATGAATGATGTGGCATAGATGACATGGCATGAAGATAGCATGGAAAATGACCCAAAATTGCATGACATAGCTATATGACCTAATATGCATGACATAACCAAATCTTATGCAAGGCATGACCTAGACCTAAAATACATGGAAGGACCGAATAGTACATGATCGTGTGCACGATGTAGTGCATGCTAAAAATGCAAGATATGATAAATGGCAAAAATACAAAATGTAAAGCATGCTTAAAATGCAAGATATGATGCATGGCAAAATGCAAGGCATAACAAAGTAAAAAAATACAAGGATGGCCGAATGTTATATGGCAAAAATACAAGGTGCAAACATGCTTAACATGCAAGATATGATACATGGCAAAATGCAAGACATAACAAAAAATGCAAGGGCCGAATGCTATATGGTAAAAATGCAAGATGCATACATGCTTAACATGCAAGATATGATGCATGGCCAAATGCAAGACATAACAAAAAAAAAATAAAAAAAAAAATACAAGGGCCGAATGGTATAGAATGCTTATTACAACATGAAAATGATGTATAAACTAATATGACATAAAATGATGCAAAGAACATGACCAAAATATGTATAGGCATGCAAGGAAGTAATAAGAAAAACAAGTAAACAAAGAACAAGGAAAGTTGAGCTCCATGGTTGGTACAAATGGGCATAGCCCTCCCCTAACCATAATCACTTGATATTGTCAAGATCATGAAGCCTTTCCAACTCACAAATCAGAAAATAAATCAAGTTAACAACAAAATGGAGGTGAGCTCCATGGTTGGTACAAATAGGCATAGCCCTCCCCTAACCATGGTCACTTGATATTTATCAAGATCATTTAGCCATTTCAACCTCTTTTGCTTCATTTATTTTGAAAAATCAGAATATAAAATGAATAATAAACCTTCCACAATCATGTTTCCCATAACAAAAATGCAAGACAAAAATCAAGGCAAGCACAAATAGGGCACTCGGCCATGTCAAAAAAAGTTATGAAAATTTGTTTTCTTCCATTTTTGATGAAAAGGAAAAGATGAAAGCTTAAATGAACATTTCAAGACTTTTATTTTCATGAGAAAAGTAGTAGAAACCACCTAGAAAATAAAGAAAACTACATGAGAATGAAGAAGAAAATCATGCTAGTGCTAGGTAGGAATGGCTACCTTCCAAGCTTTTTGGTAAAACCTTTATTCCTTTCTTTCAAAAACTTTTTTCTTGACAAATTAGCTACTGAATTCCCCTCTCAAATGACCAACCACTTAATGAAAAATAAAACATTCCCCCCTCTCTCTCATGCTTGGCCGGTTGCCTTCCAACCATTGGATAGATTATGCTCCTTTTCTCCCTCAATCCTAGCCTTTAGATTATGATCTTTTCATGAAAAATAAAAATATCATCTTGGCATTTGATCTTGGCCCTTGAAATGTGTACTCATCCTTTATAAAGAACCTTGGCCATTGGATGAAACAAGGCACCCCTACATGCTCCCTTGGCTTGGCCGAATTATCCCTCATCATTGGATGGTTTGTGCTCATCTTTCTTCCTCCAATCTTGGCCATTGGATGAGGATCTTTTCATGACAAATAAAAATGTCATCTTTCCATTTGATCTTGGCCATTGAAGGGTGTACTCATCTTTTCAACAAGGCACCTAGGTCATTGGAAGAGGGGGGACCATTTGCAAGGTAATAAAGATGGCATTTTTTTTGCTTGATAGTGACCATTGAATTAAATTCATCAAGCCTTCCTCCTCCCTCCTATGCTGGCCGACGAAGACATGGAATTTTCAATAATTTCCTCAATCTTTCATATTTTTCTTAATTGTAAATTGGCCCTTTTCGATTTTTTTGGTAAAATTACCTTTTTGCTCTTCGAACTTAAATTAATTACAAATGGACCCCAATTTCGGATTTGTCTTTTCCAACTCATCCCATTCAATGTAAAACTTGATTCTTGAGGTTTTCACATTTTTTCGAGCTCATTTGCTATTTTTCCCGGATTTATCTCTGAAATTTTGGTTTAGTGCCTCCCAAATTTAGCCCTTTTCAAATGAGCTCTGATTCTGGAATTTTTGTCACCAATTCTTCCAAAAATTATGAAACTTATATCTGAAAGTTTTCATAATTTTTCGAGCTCGTTTGCTATTTTTCCCGAAATTATCTTTGGAATTTTCAGATTAGTGCACCCGAAATTCACCTTTTTCATTTGAACTCCGATTCTGGATTTTTCTTTGCCGATCTCTTCCAAAAATTATGAAACTCAAATCTAGAAGTTTTCATAATTTTTCAAGCTCGTTTGCTATTTTTCTCAATATTTTCTTTTGGATTTTTCGGATTAGTGCACCCGAAATTCATCTTTTTCATTTGAGCTCCGATTCCCGATTTTTCTTTATCAATCTCCAAAAATTATGAAACTCATATTCGGAAGTTTTCATAATTTTCTGAGCTCATTTGCTATTTTTCTCGAAATTATCTTTGGGATTTTTTGATATTGCCTTTCAACCTCCGAAACCTCAGGTTTACTCAAAATGGGTTCGATTCCTGGATTTTCTTTTTCCACTTCCTTTGTCCTATATTGAATTTGAGTTGGTCGAAAAACGCCCAATTTCATTCTTTGCACTGAATTTTCGTAACCCATCTTCCGAACTGCATATCTTTCGTTGTAGATCTCGGATTGTTAAAATTCTTTCGCCATTGTTCAATTCAACTTCGAACCATGGTTTTGACTAGGAGTTGACTTTTTTAGTGGTTGACTTTTTGAGGTTGACTTTTTTGACGTTGACTTCTTCTGAGTTGACTTTTTGTGCTGACCTCTGAAACAAAGTCTTGAGGACCCATCTATGGAACAGTGGAAGTCTCTTTGCGTTTCGAAAAGTTGAAAAGGAGAATCTGACCGGTTTAGTGGACTTAGACAAAATTAGGTGTCTACAACTACCCCTATTTGACTATTGCTGAGAATCAAGAATCAGGCAAAGATAAACTAGACAACTTGGAAACATTTTTATTCAAACAAAGAAAGTTAACAATCACATAGAAAAGAAGAAAAATAGATCATGAAATCAAAGAAAATAAATCAAAAAAAGAGAGGAAATGACTACCTAAAAAAGCTTTTCCAACCAAGCTTCCTAAATCCTCCTCCTTTCTCCCTCTTTTCTCTTCCTTTCTTTTTCCTTTTTTTGAGATTTTAGTTATTGATTTTTTCTCCAAATGTAGCGAATAAAGTATGAAAAATGAAAGAAACCCCTCATCTCCTAGCCTTGGCCGATTCTCCTCTTTTTGTAGAGAATGTGCTCATCTTTTTTTTTTAGCCTTTAGTCATGCTTTGCATGCTCTCTCAACATCCTTGCCACATGTCCATCTCTTATCCCCTTTTTGCATGATGATTTCCTTAAATTAAGGGTCTCATAACCTCTCATTGGCCAAAAATGCCACCTCAATTATTCTTGTCTCCTATCTCTACAAAATATCAAAGTCACTTGTCATGATCATGTGGCTTACTACCAAAATATCTTCCTAGTTGGCATTTTTATTCCACTTGGCATGATCATATAGCCTTCACATGCTCTTCACATGGCTTTGCAATTAAAAGGCCTCTTATTGGCTAAAAATGCCACATAGGCAAGTAGTGGAGAATCTTGTCCTTTCTTTAAAATGTCATCTTTCTACTCAATCTTGGCCATTGGATCAAGTTGATCAAACTCTCATCTCTTGGTCTTCATGCTAGCCAAAAATGGCCTCGAAAATTCCTGGCTATTCCTCTTTTTTTATTTGCAAATTGGTCCTTTTCGATTTTTTCGATAAAATTGCATTTTGGCCCTCAAATTTAATCTATTTGCAAATGGACCCCAATTTTAGTTTTTTCTTTTTCAATCCATCCCATCTAATATAAAACTCAGTTCTGGAGGTTTTCATAATTTTCCATGCTCGTTTTCTATTTTTCCCGTATTTTTCTTTAAAATTACGGATTAGTCCCCCGAACTTGCCTATTTTCATTTCAGCCCCGTTTTCGGATTTTTCTTCTCCAATCTATCCTATCCAATATAAAACTCAGTTCTGGAAGTTTTCATAATTTTTCGCACTCGTTTTCTATTTTTTTTAATTTTTCTCTAAAATTACGTATTAGTCCCCTAAGTTTAGCATATTTGTATTTCGGCCCCAATTTCGTGTGTTTTTTTCTTCTCATTTCCTTCTTTCCCTCCCAAAACTTAATTTTGGAAAGTTTCACAATTTTCTGAGATTGGATTCTATTTTTCCTAGATTTTCCAAAATTACCCTTTAGCCATTAAAACCTCGGTTTTACTCGAAACAGGCCAATCAATGAATAAAAAATCGAACCGGAGGTCGAACTGGTTGGACCTTCGATTTTTGGTTCAACCGAGCGGTTCAACTACAACCGAAAATATCTTAAAAAACACAAAAATTCAAGATAATTAACCACTAAATTCTATGTTTGATGGGAAATTCAACGTCTGTGAATGTAGTTGTCAATCTTTAATTACCTACTAAATTTAATAATGCAAGATTACAGGGATTTGATTTTTGAATTATTAATAATAATAATAATAATAATGAATATATAATGAAAAAGGAAACTTGTTGTGGAGCACAGAAACATGCTTGTCAGAGGAGGATGATATATATGTAACAAAAAAAAAAAGATACCATAATATGAACAATAATTTGAACGGAGCTCGCAATTTTGGATCCAAGTTTCCAACTTCCATGCCCAATGTGATGGCCAATTGGCATTCCAACAATAATTTGATGACTGAGGAGGACTAGAGGAAGAGTGAGGACTGAGCCATTGCTTGACTGTTTCTGAAAGAGAAAGTCATGAAACAGAGACGATATGAATCTTGAATGGAAGAAGGAAAAAGAAAATCAATTATTCAATTACATGCCCTAAGGCTAAGGGTCGGCTAAAATAATATTGGGTCAAACTTGGCCCCAAATGGGTTAAAAGATTATTGGGTGTAAGGCTCGAATCACTCAAGCCAACAAATTGGGTTAAAAAAAGCCCAATAATAATATAAAAATTGGTTTTTTCGGTTTGATTGGGTTTTTAACGATTTTCTGATTCCAGGTTCCCGATTTTTATCCGATTCTCACTTGTTTGACATTTTTCCAGTTACACCCATGTCATTAAATCGTCGGACCAACCGATTCCCGGTTGAACCGATTGATCTGGTCCCTTTTTTTTTTCATTGGGGCCAATTTTTCGGATTTTCTTTTTCCATTGCCTTTGTCATATATTGAATTGGAGTTGGACTGATTTTGCCCAATTTTTACATTTGAATTCCTCTCCGATTTAGTTTTTTCCTCTTTCTTCAAAATTGGGAATTTTCTCGATTTTTTAGTTTCTCTTCCAATCGGCTCTTCCTTTGGATCCACTTCAAATTGGAACTTGGGATATCTTTATTTATTTATCATTTATCAACTGGGGACTTCAATGTTACCGAATTGGATCATTTTTGTAGTTTTCCCCAAATTTGTGATTTTTCTATTTATTCATTAAATCTTTATTTTCCTTTTTCTCTTCAAACTGATTCCTTCTTCAACTCCGCTTCAAAATTGGACCTTCCAATATCCTTATTTATTGATCTTATTCCATTCTGAACCTTCAATTTTGTCCAATTTGTTCCTTTACGCACTTTTCCCCAAATTTGCAAAATTTCCCAAAAATGGCAATTTCCAATTTTGTCCACTTCTTCCGATTGATTCTTCTTGCTGAAATTGGACCTTGAGATATCCTTCAATTTGGGGTTTCAATTTGATCATTTACGTACTTTCCCCCAAGTTTGTAAATTCTACGCTTTTCTCCTACACTGAATTTTGCAATTTATCTTTCCACCTCTCTATCTTCAATTGTAGATCTCCAATTATCAAGATTTCTTCATCATTGTTCAATTCAACCTCGAATCTTGATTTTCCCTGACAGTTGACTTTTTTAATGGTTGACTTTTTAGGGTTGACTTTTTTAGAGTTGACTTTTTCCTTGATTATTTTTCCGTATTGACTTCCGAATCGAAGTCTTGGAGATCCATCTATGAAATGAGGGAAGATTCTTTGCATTCCGAGAAGTTGAAGGAAGAACTTACCTTGTTTAGAGGGCCCGGACAAAATTAGGTGTCTACAGCTGTTCTTCTTTGACTATTGCTGGGAGTCAGGAATCAGGCAAAGATAAAATAGAAAATAATTTTGTCCGGTTAATGAAATCACATGTGAAGAAGAGAAGGGAGTTTTCTTCATATCATTTTTTCATTCATTTTTGTTTTTTTTACACTGTAAATAAAAAGATTTGTCCTTAAATTGAGTTCCCTGACTAATCAAGACTTGACCCGTCTTAAGAAAACGAGTTCGATTTTTTTAAAAAAACAATAAGATTCTGGATTTGTCCTTAAATTGAGTTCCCTAACTAATCAAGGCTCGACCCATCTTAAGGTAACAAGTTCGATTTTTTAAAACACTAGGATTCTGGATTTGTCCTTAAATTGAGTTCCCTAACTAATCAAGGCTCGACCCATCTTAAGGAAACGAGTTCGATTTTTTTAAAACAATAAGATTATGGATTTGTCCTTAAATTCAGTTACCTGACTAATCAAGGCTCGACCCGTCTTAAGGAAAACGAGTTCGATTTGCAAGAGAAGAAAATACCTCGACGGTATTCCCGAGGCCTAATCTTATCCTGGTGAAATTTTTTTAAAATTCTGGGAATCTCCTCTAGAAGCTTCAGCTATCACTACCAAAGACTTGGTTTCTTTCTTTTAAAATAGTTAAATTCTAGGTATCTCGTCCAGAAGCTTCAGCTATCACTACCAAAGACTTGCTCATTCTTAAAACAATAAAATTCTTGGTTTCTCCTCTAGAAGCTTCGGCTATCACCACCAAAGACTTGCTTATTTTTAAAATTCTTTTAAAATAGTAAAATTCTAGATGTCTTTTCCAGAAGCTTCGGCTATCACCACCAAAGACTTGTTCATTTTTAAAATAGTAAAATTTTGGATGTCTTTTCCAAAAGCTTTAGCTATCACCACTAAAGACTTGTTCATTTTTAAAACAATAAAATTCTGGATGTCTTCTCCAGAAGCTTTGGCTATCATCACCAAAGACTTGTTCATTTTTAAAACAGTAAAATTCTGGATGTCTTCTCCAGAAGCTTTCGCTATCACCACCAAAGACTTGTTCATTTTTAAAACAGTAAAATTCTGGATGTCTTTTCTAGAAGCTTCGGCTATCACCACTAATGACTTGTTCATTTTTAAAACAGTAAAATTATGGATGTCTTTTCCAGAAGCTTCGGCTATCACCACCAAAGACTTGCTCATTTTTAAAAATCTGGATATTGGTTCTTGAAAACGTGTTGAAAATTATACCCGAAAGCTTTGAGAGAGGATGCAAATGCTTCATGATACAGATGCAAATGTCATTAATTGGATGCAAATGCCTCATGATGCAGAGATTAAACAAGATGCATATGCTTCATGGTGCAAATGCAAATGTCTTCAATTGATACAAATGCTTCTTGATGCAGATGTCTTGGATTGATGCAAATGCTTCATAAAATGATTCGAATGCAGGGATTATCAATATGCAAATGCTTCTGTATGATGCAAATGCAAATGTCTTCAAATGATGCAACTTCTTCATGGAATGATGCGGATGCAAAGATCAACAATGTGCAAATGCTTTTGAATGATGCAAATACAGAGATTAACAGTGTGCAAATGCAAATGCATAGATTATCAATGTGCAAATGCTTCTGAATGATGCAAATGCAAATATCCTCAAATGATGCAATTACTTCGTGGAATGATGCAGATGCAAAGATCAACATTGTGCAAATGCTTCTGAATGATGCATGTCGCAACCTAAAAAATAATAAGTCTAATCGCAAGACTTTATTATTCGTTAAGCGTGATATTTAAAAAACCGAGGAAAAGTCGAATAATTCCTCTTGAAAAATGAAGGTTTTGAAAATGACCTTGAAAAAGACATGGAGTTCCACCAATCTTTTTTAGCTAGGTGTGATCGGCCACCAATTAAAACCGGTTTTATAAAACATTTTAAAATTAATTAAATCATTTTTAAAACCAATTTTAAGTCTGTGTTTTAAAACAGAGAAATCAAAGAAGCGGGTTCGGGACTCGGTTACGTGTGGGGAAGGATTAGCACCCCCACAACGCCCGTATAAAATGGTACCTTATTAATCGTGTGTTATCTCAAATCTCGGTAAAAAAATCGGTTTTAAATTTAGTATTTCAAGTTAAATCCCAATTTAAAGAAAAATAATTCCATTTTTAATTGAAAATGATTCGGAATTTATTAATTCAAAATTTTCCTATATTCCCCAACAAACGTGGCAAAATATAGAAATTTTTATTAGTTTGGAAAATTTTTCGAACCATTCTCGCTTTAAAAAGATATTCCGTTATTAATGATAATTGATGATATCCTCCCCAGCAAACCCGGCAGAGAACTCATGAATTATTTTAACTCGGGAATATCTTTATTTTATTGAAAATCATTACCTTTTTCTCAAAACATTTTAAAAAATATGAATATGACTATGTGTGACATAAATAAAATGACATAGCAAAGTCTAGATAATATAATGCAACCTAAATGGTATGATATAATTTAAATGTCATAGCATATTCTAAATGAAATGAAATATCCTAAGTAACATAATATATTCTATATGAAATGAAATATCCTAAGTCACATGATATATTCTAAATGGAATAAAATGATTTAAATGACATGGCAAATATAAATGATATGGCATATAATCTAAATGATATGAAATGACATGAAATTAAAATAATGCTAACCTATAATATGCATGAAAATAAAAATAAAAATAATCATGCATGAATATAGTATATGCTAAATAATATGACAAAAATAACTAAATAAAAAGCATAGGATATCATGAAATATTCAAAACCATATAACAATTAATATAATATCAAAAATTTAAATCAAAGACAATAACACTATCATGAAAATTAACATAGCAAAAATCACATATTATATAGTATGCATGAATATGGAAAATGCAATGCATGAGAATTTATTTTTTCCTTTAATTAAGAAAATCTGTATATCTAAAAAGATATCCCACTATCTTAGGAAAATATATCAAATTAAATATTCTAAAACCAAAATACTTTGTGATTGTTTGAAAACAATTTTGAAAAGCTTAGATTAAAAAATAAAAACTTAGCTAAACCCTTTTTAAATGGCTCTAATTTCTTAAATTTAAAATCCCGGACTTGACCACCTTTAACCCAAGATTTAAAAAATCATTTTTAGAGTTTAAAAAGGCTTATAAACTACCCTAAGTCAGTAGCTAAACTTCCTAATCAGCCCCCTCTAAATAACTTAACCAAAACAGAAAAATGCTTTTCCTTCAAATTCATTTCTGCCTCTACTGTCCAGTTTTAAAGCACGATTTTTTACCCTATTTGTTAAAATTATAAAAAATCTAAAAAAATATTGGAGACTCAGGACATGTAAAACTACACGAGAAAGAATCGGCTTAATTTTTTGATTAAAGATGACTGCCCAAAAAAAAATCTAGAAACCACGAGTACTGGGTGAAAAAAACCGTTTTGTCAAAACACATATTTTTGCCTTTGATAAAATCATTTAAAAATCAAAGTAAAAATGTTAGAAACTCTCCTAAGGACTCACAAACAGTAGCTAACACTTTTGAAAAGTTAGGATAAAATTGGCCAAGTAAAAAAAAATCACAAAGGTAGAATAATCAATTTGACAACTCTTTAATTTTCCACAAGTATGCTCAAAACTTTGAACCATTGATTGGTCTAAGTCATAAATCAAGTGGCATATACATGAAATGCATGAAAAATACAGCAAATATGATGCATGAAATGCATGATTTAAAACATAAATGACTTGAAAAATGCCTGGCATCAATAAAATGACCTAGACCTAAATGAACTTGCATGGCATTTAATGCAACCTAGGTCTAAAGTGCATGAAAATTCATGGCAAAGCAAACCAATCCTAAACCTAAAAAATGCATGGCAATAACACAAACATATGGCATGCTTAAACAAAATACAGAACCAAATATCATGAGAACGCGAACCTATCAACTAATATAACAAAAATGCACACACAAAGCATACAACATGAGGTTGGTCGAATGGTCTCATGCTTAAAATGAGCATGGCATTTTCACAAACACATGATATACTAACATGCATAGCTAAAGAATAATGCTCAAATCATGCAAATATAAAGTAAAGACATGAAAAACAATACGCATTTTCTCAAACACATGGAATACAAAATGTAAAACATAAACAAACTTAAACATTTTGAAAACAGAAAATCAAAAATACAAGACAAGAAAAATAAACATGATAACAAGATAATAGACTCAAAAATAGAAACAAGCAAGCAACCAAATTAAAACAAGCTTCATGTTTATGCATTAGAAGTAGATTTAAAGCATCAAAACTTGTTAAATATCATTAGAATCATGAAATAAAGAAGCAAAACAGCAACTACCAAAACTACTAGGTCGTTCGGCCAACTCAAAAAGAAAAGAAAAAAAAATCAAAAGCCTTTTTACAAGAAAGAATCAAGAAGGAACTTAAAGAAGAATATAAAAACACTTATTTAAAAAGAAAAATCAAAAGAAACTCACCAAATATCAAATGAAAACAGCAAATCAAGAATGAAAAATCAAAGAAAGTGCAAGAGTATGGTGCTTAAAGCAACCTCTAGAAGCTATATTGCAAGCTTTTTCTCTTCTAACTTTCTTTTCTTTTCTAAACTTTTCTTTTTTCCTTTCAACAATGGAGAGAAAATCAGCCAAAACAATGGTGAAAAAAGAGAGTGAAAAACTGAAAATGAAAAGAGAGAGCCCCCCTCCCCTTAGTGGCCGAATGGCCGCTCAATGGCTAGCATGTTGTCATCTTTTCTTCAACCAATTTTGATCCAAAGGCTATTGATCCAAGATGTTTAAAATGTGAATTATCACCCTTAGATTAGGCAATCAGCTTTGCACAATTACAGCTGTTCAACAATCTTAAGCCATTATGTTGACACTCTCCCTCTTCATGCATTGGCCCATGTGGCTTAATTACAAAGGTTTGATCAAAAAAATAACTACCTTCCTCTTCATTGTTGGCCTTTTGATTGAAAATCAAAAAATATTTGCCCATCCTTGGGCCTTGGCCGGCTGACCCTTCTTCTTCCAGCCCATGCTTCATTTTTTTAAAAGGCAAGAAAAGCCCTTTTCGGTTTCTTGGGTAAAATAACCTTTTTACCCCCAAACATAAATAAATAGTAAACGGACTCCAAATTCAAATTTGTTTTTTCAATACTTTCAAAATAATAAAAAATTGAATTCTGGAGGTTTTCAAAATTTGTCGAGTCCATTTGCTATTTATTTGGATTTTTTCTTCCAAAATTACACTTTTGTGCTCCCAAACTTTACCATTTTTTAAACGAGCTCCAAATCAAGATTTTTATTCACCAATATCTTCCAAATAATTTAAAAGTATGATCTGGAAGTTTTCATAATTTTTGGAACTCATTTGTTATTTTTTCGGGATTTATCTGCTTGAATTACTACATAGTGGGCTCGAGATTTGGCCATTTTGCAAACGAACTCTGAATCCAGATTTTATTTTGCCAATCTCTTCCAAATAATTTAAAAATGAGATTTGCAAATTTTTAGAATATTTGGAGTTCATTTGCTATTTTTCCGGGATTTATCTTCTTGAATTTCTGCATAGGGGGCCCGAGATTTGGCCATTTTGCAAATGAACTTCGAATCAAGATTTTCTTTTTCCAATCTCTTCAAAATGATTTAAGAATGAGATCTGCAATTTTTCAAAATTTTTGGAGTTCATTTGCTATTTTTCCCAAATTTTCCAATTTTGCCTTTGAAACCCGGTTTTGCTCAAAACAAGTTCGATTTTCAGATTTTCTTCAAACTGAGCCTTGGTCTATCCTTGTTTAATCACTTCTCATCAATTAGGGGCTTTAGTCTTACCGAATTGGGCCATTTCTGTAATTCTTCCAAATTTCACTGAAATCCACCAAAAATCCTAATTCTCGGTTTTCTTTCGGGTTGACTTTTCTTTCAGTTTTTCTTTCAAGTAGCTTCTCCATTACCCGTAGTCAGTGCTTATCTTTCATTTGGAACCTTCAATTTTGACCAATTTGATCGTTTAAGCATTTTTCCCCTAATATCCCGAACTAGGGTTTTCTTTCTATTGAATCTCCGTAACCCAACTTTCGAACTCCATATCTTTCGATGTTGACCTCGGATTATCAAAATTCTTTCACCATTCTTCAATTGAAATTCAAATCTTGATTTTGAAAGTGGGATGACTTTTTCAGTAGTTGATTTTTTGGGGTTTACTTTCTGGGGTTGACTTTTTCAAGTTTGACTTTTTATGCTCGCCTTCTTAGACTAAGTCTCGGAGTACCACTTGCAGGATGAAAAAAGTCTTTTTACATTATGAAACATCAATTTGGGAAGAAAACATACCTGTTTTAGTGGTTCGGACAAAATTAGTTGTCTACAGCTGCCCCTCTTTGGCTATTGCTGAGAATCAGGAATCAGGCAAAGATAAACAAATACTAATTTTGTCTTGTTAGTGAAATCACATGTGAAGAGAAGGGGAAGGGGGTTTCTTTTTTCATTTTTCAATTTTTTCAATTTTTTTTTTTTTTTTGAAAAAAGCTGTAAATTGAAGATCTTGTCCTTAAATTAATTTCCCTGACTAATCAAGGCTTGACCCGTCTTAAGGAAACGATTTCGATTTTCAAAATGAAAATTGTGCTCGGAGGTCTTAAAAATGGTGCCCGGAGGTCTTAAAAATGATTTGAAAAAAAATACGCTATATGCGACTTTAAAATGATGCTCGAAGGTCTTAAGAATGGTGCCCGAAGGCCTTACCCGTGATTTGAAAAAAAATGCGTTGTATGTCACTTTAAAAATGATGCCCGAAGGTCTTAAGAATAGTGCCAGAGGCCTTACCCGTGATTTGGAAAAATGCGCTGTATGCGACTTTAAAAATGATGCTCAGAGGTCTTAAGAATGGTGCCCGGAGGCCTTACTCGTGATTTGGAAAAATACGTTGTATGCGACTTTAAAAATGATGCCCGGAGGTCTTAAGAATGGCGCCCGGAGGCCTTACCTATGATTTGAAAAAAAATACGCTATATGCGACTTTAAAAATGATGCCCGGAGGTCTTAAGAATGATGCCCGGAGGCCTTACCTGTGATTTGGAAAAATGCGCTGTATGCAACTTTAAAAATGATGCCCGGAGGTCTTAAGAATGGTGCCCGGAGGCCTTACCCGTGATTTGGAAAAATGCGCTGTATGCGACTTTAGAAATGATGGCCGGAGGTCTTAAGAATGGTGACCGGAGGTCTTAAAAATGATCTTTGAAGAATTGTTGAAAATTAACCTGAAGATTTTGAGAAGATGCGAATACTTTTTGATGTTGGTGCAAATGATTAACAAGATACACATACTTCATGTTGCAAATCTAAATGTTTTCAATTGATGCAAATGTTTCTTGATGCAGATGCAGATGTTGGATAAAATGCAGATGCTTCATGGTGTATATGCAAATGGCTTAGATTGATGCAAATGCTTATTGATGCAGATGCAGATGTTGAATAAGATGCAGATGCTTCTAAATGATGCAAATGCAAATGATCCTCAAATAACGCAATTACTTCTCAGAATGATGCAAAGGTCAATAATGTGCAAATGCTTCTTTATGATGCAAATGAAAAAATTGGTGTTAACGCAACTTCTTCATGGAATGATGCAGATGCAAAGATTGCCATTATACAAATGCTTCTAAATGATGCAATTGCAAGGATTTGACAACATGTAGAATGCTTCTACATGATGCAAATGCAAATATCGATAATGATGCAAATGCTTCATGAAAATATGCAAATGCCCCTAATCATTTTTCTAGATTTTGGCTTAGCCTTTCCAATTCATTTCTCCTTTTCAAATCAGAGTATATCTTCAATTCATTTTTCAATCTTTAGCTATTCCCTTTGCCCCAACAGTTTTCGAACTCTTATTGACAGAAGTCCGCTTGTCGAGTTCTATTTCTTCTTCTCATATTTGGAAATCAAGATAAACCATAGTAGTTCCACACCTTTGGGTTAGAAAAACCCTTGTCTCATGTCAACATCAAAAATGGGTATTTTCAAAAAAAATATCTTTATTAGTTTTCTCATTTTGAAAACTTCTGAACAAAAAATATTAACCCCACAGTGTGTGATGTACAAATCTTTTGAAGACTGATGATCATTGTTAAAAACTTCTCTAAGTGTCAATCTGGGTTTTTCAATTTGAATTGGCAATGCTTGTTATAACAAGATTTTGGTTGACCAAAGGAAATTTCATAACAAAAATGTATGTCCCTTCTAGGCTCACAAATGGAATAGGTTTTATAAATCATGAATTCATTGAAAATCAAACAAATTCAACATTCTTTTAGTTTTCATATCAAGGCATTTTGACAAGCGTCAAGATTGGCTGGTATGTTTAAACTGGAAAGTTGATTTTGGACAAAAAGAGTTCCAATTTTTGAAATCAATCATCCGAATGAGAGTTGACACTTTGGGAAGTTCAATAATTCCAAGATGCTCCTTGATGACCACTTCTTTAAGATGATTTTCTCTTTTGTGGTATCGGCATTATCATAGATGGCATCGAAAATTCCCATTTTACTCTAGACCGCTTATTTTTGGGTTTTCGCCCTAGAGTCCTATTCTTTCCATTTTTCCTTCTCTTTCTTTTTTCTTTTTCATTGTTTTACCATGCACTTGAGAATTCTAAATTCTTCCTTAGTGAAATGATAATTCGATGAGATGGGATAAAATCCGAGGAAAAACCCTTCAAATTAACTATTCATGCTTGATCAAAATGGACTTTTAAAGCACGTAATGTAGGCCATGGTTCGGGGTTCAAAAAGAAAGGATAAATAGGCCCAAAATATGTGTTTGAGGATAATCAGATCAAGGATCATTTCTTGTGGAGAATTCTCTTTGAAGCATTTGTGCCTTCTTGTAATTTCTTTCCTTTTTACTTTTACTCTTTTTCTTCTTTGCTTTTGGCTTTCACTTGCCATACTTTTTTTTTCATTTTGCCATCTTTTCCTTTTCCTTTTGACGGAGTGAGCCCATATTCATTCGGGGCTCCATTTGCTTTGTATCTGTCTTTGAGCCAGGACTCATTCCTCCATGATCTTTAAAAAGATCTTTCCTCGTATTTGCCCCCCAGCGTAGAAAGTGATCCTTGATCAGGGTTCAAAGAAAAAAGAATTCTTTTGGCTCAAAATGGGTGACTATGGATAATTTTCTCTTTGTGAGAGGAATATGAAAGATGGCCATTTCTCATATCAAGCACAAATATTTTTATTGAAAAGCAATCCCCAAGGGAAATAGATAATAAAAATTTCATTTTGCACTTTGGAATCATCCGAATTCTCATATGCATGATATCATAATTTTTCTTCGTTTTTCTGTTTTTTTTTTCATCACATGCCCTAATGATTCATGCGTTAGTCCATCCTTATTCACCATTTATCCATCATTTCCACATATGATGCCCCAATTTGATTAACCATGAGAATTTGTATCAACGAGCAACATAGCAAGTCTAGGTCTATTTTGAAAAGGCTGAGTTTCAAATCTGAGTTTTTTGAAGAGACAAAGAAATATGACCTAAAAATGGGTTTTCTCTAGGACATGGGATAACCTAGTTTAATCATTGTGCCCCAAAAAGTTTGTTCCTTTGTTCATAGCCTAGACTAGGATCTACATCTTTGCTTATTCAATGATGACAATGGTTTTATGAAGTTCAATCATTCATATTCCTTGAAGCATTAGGTCTTTCAAGTGTTCTCGATTCAAGGGGTTTAGGCCTAGGAAAGCCTAAAAGAGATGGGAAAAGGTATTGGGTCATTTGTAACAATGATAATCAATATTCTTGAGATTATCCATTATTAAAACTTCCTTAATGCTTGTTTTTGCAAATTCAAATTACTGTTAAAACACAACAAACACAAAGCATTTAAAATTCAAAATTCATTTAATTCATATGAATGTCAACATGAGACAAGTGTTTTCATCATAAGGTCTGAAACTACATGCATCAAAATGCTCATATTGACATCCTTCAAAGGTAGTAATTCTCCCCCTAAAACCCTGAAAGAAACTGATTTACGGTAAAGTGACCTTCCACTAATTGATAAGCTCCGGTGTCAAAATACCATCTCGGATAAGACTTTCAATCCTTTCCCTCAGTTGTCTGCATTTTTCAGTTGAATGCCCAACTATCCCCAGGTGATAATCACACTTGCTGTCAGGGTCATAACTCCTTGCTGATGGATTTGGAGCTATTTTCAAAGGTATCGGATAAGGTACTGATTCTTTATTAGAAATGGCAGCAAGTCAGGGATGGGGATTGGAATTCTTTCTTGGTTGTCTCGCGGTCGTATCTGGAAGTAGGCCTTGTTGCAAAGGCTGGTATAGGATTAGGTGCTTGGGTTGGTAGGTAAGCATAAAGGCTTGGAAATACCTCAGTAAGGTAACATGATTGGTATGAGGGAAATTGGGAATATGGGACGAAATCTCCCATAGCTTGGATATTTTCCTCTTTGTTTATAGGTGCCTTATTTCTCTCAGCATTGGATATTCCTTCTCCTTCAAGTTTACCATTCTTGATAGCATTTTCAATCATCTCCCCTGAGATTACCATATCTGCAAAATTCTTTGAGGCATTGCCGATGATTCTATCATGGTACGGGGCCCGTAGTGTACTCACAAAAAGGACGGTGATTTCCTTTTGTGTCAAAGGTGGTTGTACTTGGGTGGACATGTTCCTCCACCTCTGAACATACTCTTTGAAGCTCTCAGTAGCTCTTTTCTGCATATTTTGCAAAGTGAGATGGTCAGGTGTCATGTTGGTCATATGTTTGTACTGGTTTAGAAAAGCTATGGCCAAATCATTCCAAGAGCAAATCTGATCCTTGCTCAACTGACCATACCACCTAATTGCGAACCCGAGAAAGGCTATCCTGGAAGTAATGGATCAGAAGCTTATCATTATCTATATGACTTGTCATCTTTCGGCAGAACATAGTGATGTGGGCTGACAGATCAGTCGTCCCGTCATATTTCACAAAGTTAGGGACCTTGAATTTAGGAGGAATAACTAAATCGAGGACCAAGCATCGTTCTTTCGCATCTAAACTCCTAAATACATCTGTACTTTCTACTGTCCGGAGCCTTTCATCTAACAACTGATATTTCCCTTGGGAATCTGCCAACTCAGCCTCATTCGACTCAACCATTTTCAGTTTTGCCACTGGATCATCTGAGTTTAGGACATGTACGGGATTAACTGTGTTATGGCCATCCAACATCATGACATCACTCTGTCTCTTTTGTGCCTCTAACCCTTCTCTGGCAGCAAACCTTTTAGGGTATCCTTTTTCCTTGATTACGGCGAACATCAGCTCCATCAATTTAGTCATCTTATCCTTAGATTCTACTTGAGACTTTTCCATCTGTTCTCGTAATTCTTCCTGTATCCTTTTCATTCTTTCCATTCGGGCTACTTGTTCATTCTCTATAGCAATGGCCTGTATTAAAAGGGTACTCAGTACTTCTTATACCTCTGATTTGAAATGGAAATTCTTTCAAAGACTCTTAAAGCCAAGCCAACTTCTGTTTTATTTCCCCAAATGTATGTCATGATGAAAGAGTCATGAATGCAATTTGATGCACGTGAAGCCTAAACAATATGATGTATAGACATGTACAGTGAAACATGCTGACTAAATATGTAATAAATGCAATCACGATGCTAACATGCTGCAAGCAAAGAATAAACAAATCAATGCATGGATATATGCAATGAATGACCATGTATATTTCAGTGTATTTCCCAATCAATGATCGTATACACTATGAATGCAACACGATCTCAATTATGATGCATGTAAACAATGAATGATTGACACAGAGTATATACAAAGAAACTCATGAAGACCATGTGTGTTATGAATGCGACCTAATGCTAAAAGGATGTATGTAATAAGCAAATTAGTGCAAGGACATATACAGAAAAATCATGCTGGCTATGTTTGTCATGAATACCACCTGATGCTACCAAGATGCATATATGAATGTATGGTATGATAAATAATTGATCCGATGCAAAATGCAAAGGGGAAGATATCACGGAGGAAATAAGAATCGAAGGAACTTAATCATCAACATCTCATAAATTTGAAGCACAACCAATTCATTCCCAAATCAACGTTCACAATGGTATAATCCATGTTTACAAAACCTGAGCAGTGGTTAAAACTGCCTTTACAAACACTTTATTCTTCCTAGCATCCTAAGGCTATAAGAGTTGGCTACTGAAAAAGTGAAATCCTATTACATCATATTAGACTGAAGTCTTTCTACACCATTGCCTTAAATCTCCCAATCCTAATTATGTTGTCCCAACCCTTTATCAATCAGTCTCGTTGGATCCAACCACTTGTCATCTATAAGGGATTGTACTTTGTTCTTGAGTGCATTGCAGTGCTCAATGCTATTCCCAACAGTTCCACAGTGATAATCACATCTTGCATTCGGATTATACCACTTGGGGTATGGTGATGATAGGGGTTTCAACGGCACATAGGCAACCAGGTGAGTTCGAACCAACATTGGGAAAAGCTCTTGATAGCTTATTGGAAGGGGATCAAAATGCCTTTGGGTCCTATCCTGGGGTTGTTTCTTAGTCACACATAGCCTAAGAGTTAGGGCACTTGACGGTGGCACTAAGGTTCGAACCGGAGTGTTTACATAGGGAGATGGCGAAATAACAAGGCAAGGGTATGGATTTGGACACGGGGCCTTTGGAGGTTGTACATAGCTCGAGGCTCCTATCCCAAATGCTGGATAAGGTGATTGATAAGGGAAGCAACACGAACTGCCAATTGGTGGTGATGGAGTGGGATTCAGGGATCCCGTAGTGATCATCCTAGTGGACAATTGGGCCATAGTAGGGTGAGGATACTGGTTTGGATCTAGGACAATTTGCAGGGACTGTTTGGGATCTGAGATTTCTGTCCTTGGTATCAGGCTCTCGGGTTTAATCATTTTCAAGATTTTGTCCACAATTTCATCAGGATTGCAACCTTTGTGGCATTGACAAGCGCAGGATCCAGCAAGGATTGTATGTTGTGGACCTAAAGGTTTTGGTTGATCCGAAGGCAATGTAGAGCCCTGAGAAAGTTCCCCCTTACTCTTACACATATCCTCACACATTTTCAGCAATTTGGCAAGCTGTTCCTTCACTTCTCGGATTTCATACCTAAATTTCTCTTCATTTCGTTCCGAAGCACCCAATCGTTCCTCCAATTCTTTCCTCATATCTCGATCCCCTTTCATGCAAATGAAATTGACATTATTACCATGAGCTCAAGAATGAATGTACATGTTTTAATTCTATATGCATGAATATACTGATGATTAATGCATGAACATATACAGAAAAATTATGATGACTATGTATGCTATGGATGCAATCTAATGCCACATGATGCATTTAAAAAATGAATAAATTGATGCACAGGTATATACAAATAATGACTATGCATGTCATAAACGTATTCTACAATGAATGACCATGCATGCTATGGCTGTAACATGATGTCAAAATGATATATGCAAAGAATAAATGAATTAACACAAAGGTAGATACAAAGAAAGACCATGTATATCAGAAATGTATTCTACAATGAATAACCATACATGTTAGGACTGTAACATGATGTCAAAATGATACACGTAAAAAATAAATGAATTAACACAAAGGTATACACAAAGAATGACCAATGATTACACGAAAATGGTGGGACCTAAATCTTGATTATTTAAAAATCTCATTATGCAAGATTTGCCTCCAAATTTAATCCATGATTTTTTTTAAACATGTTTTCGCTATGAAAAGCCAAACATATTATTTTCAAAAGAATTTCGGGGTAGTGGATCCTACTATGGTACAATGTCCAAATGTTCATGCAACACTACCGGTCTTATAAAATCATCAAAAAGGATTATTATCACCATCCGTTCATTGCGAGAAAATGAGATCAACAATACAACCATAAATGTACATGCTTTATTCAAACATGCATGAAATGTGCAAAATGTAAAAATCTTTGAAGAAGAATGTTTATATTTTCAATTTCAAAAAGTTAGTGAATACTTGCCCCAACAGTATCTACCCATTTAGGCATCACAAAGCCTTTAAGGCGGATTATCACATTTATTACGGGCGATGTACGTTCATCGTTGCCCGATCTACAACCCTTATTTAGAGTGTAAAATAGGTAATAAAAGGTTTAGAAATGTCCCTCCATGTATTCCTATCTCCGGAATATCTAACGAAAATCCAGCATGGCTTCGCCTAGGTTCACTATATGAGGGTGAATCAATTCTAATGGCCCCGAATTGCTCCTCACTGTCGTCGATGAAGGCTAGTAAGGTACCCCGATAAAAGCGGGTTCAATTCGTTAGTCTATTTCCCTAGCCCATGCGGATTGTTAATCACGAAGGCTTAGGTAATTTAGTACATTAGAAGTGTTTCACTAGCCCATGCGGATTGTTAATCACGAAGGCTTAGTTACTTTGCACCCACCTAAAAGGACAGAATCCGAGTATAGAGCTTATGATATGCAAATGCACGTGTAGTGTGTGAGGAGGAACAATAAACCTTTCACCACCTATTCTACAAACCTTATTCTAAATGCTCTAGCAATTTATTAAAATAACATTCAAGAATAGTGTAACGAACCAACAAGCAATCACAATATACAATTATCAATAACTAGAGAACAATATTAAAATGCATGCACATGAGTATGGACATATTTAAAAATATTTTATTATTTTCAAAAATCTACTTATTAAGAAAATGTGGGAATTAAAATTAAATACCAATTAAATCAACAAAATCGAGACTTTGATAACACACGACTAATTCTAGATCTGACTCTCTAATGTCCCAGTGGAGTCGCCAAGCTGTCGCAACCTAAAAAATAACAAGTCTCATCGCAAGACTTTATTATTCGTTAAGCGTGACACTAAAAAAACCGAGGAAAAGTCGACTTAATTCCTCTTGAAAAATGAAGGTTTTGAAAATGACCTTGAAAAAGACACGGAGTCGCCACCAATCTTTTTTAGCTAGGTGTGATCGGCCACCTATTAAAACCGGTTTTAAACATTTTAAAATTAATTAAAACATTTTTAAAACCAATTTCAAGTCTGCGTTTTAAACCAAAGAAATCAAAGAAGCGGGTTCGGGACTCGGTTACGTGTAGGGAAGGATTAGCACCCCCAAAATGCCCATATAAAACGGTACCTTATTAATCGTGTGTTATCTCAAGTCTCGATAAAAAAGTCGGTTTTAAATTTAGTATTTCAAGTTAATTCCCAATTTAAAGAAAAATAATTCCATTTTTAATTGAAAATGATCCGGAATTTATTACTTCAAAATTTTCCTATATTCCCTAACAAACGTGGCAAAATATAGAAATTTTTATTAGTTTGAAAAAAATTCCGAACCATTCTCGTTTTAAAGAAGATATTCCGTTATTAATGATAATTGATGATATCCTCCCCAGCTAACCCGGCAGAGAACTCATGAATTATTTTAACTCGGGAATATCTTTATTTTATTGAAAATCATTACCTTTTTTCAAAACATTTTAAAGAATATGAATATGACTATGTGTGACATAAATAAAATGACATAGCAAAGTCTAGATAATATAATGCAACCAAAATGGTATGATATAATTTAAATGTCATAGCATATTCTAAATGAAATGAAATATCCTAAGTAACATAATATATTCTATATGAAATTAAATATCCTAAGTCACATGATATATTCTAAATGGAATAAAATGATTTAAATGACATGGCAAATATAAATGACATGGCATATAATCTAAATGATATGAAATGACATGAAATTAAAATAATGCTAACATATAATATGCATGGAAATAAAAATAAAAATAATAGTGCATGAATATAGTATATGCTAAATAATATGACAAAAATAACTAAATAAAAAGCATAGGATATCATGAAATATTCAAAACCATATAACAATTAATATAATATCAAAAATTTAAATCAAAGACAATAACACTATCATGAAAATTAACATAGCAAAAATCACATATTCTATAGTATGCATGAATATGAAAAATGCAATGCATGAGAATGTAATTTTTCCTTTAATTAAGAAAATCCGTATATCTTAAAAGATATCCTACTATCTTAGGAATATATATCAAATTAAATATTCTAAAACCAAAATACTTTGTGATTGTTTGAAACAATTTTGAAAAGCTTAGATTAAAAAATAAAAACTTAGCTAAACCCTTTTTAAATGGCTCTAATTTCCTAAGTTTAAAATCCCGGACTTGACCACCCTTAACCCGAGATTCAAAAAATCATTTTTAAAGTTTAAAAAGGCTTAGAAACTACCCTAAGTCAGTAGCTAAACTTCCTAATCAGCCCCCTCTAAATAACTTAACCAAAACAGAAAAATGATATTCCTTCATATTCAATTATGCCTCTACTGTCCAGTTTTAAAGCACGATTTTTTACCCTATTTTCAAAAATTCAAAAAAATCTAAAAATAATACTGGAGACTCAGGACATGTAAAACTACACGGGAAAGAATTGGCTTAATTTTTTTATTAAAGATGACTGCCCAGAAAAATCGAGAAACTATGAGTACTGGGTGAAAAAAACTGTTTTGTCAAAACATATTTTTTTGCCTTTGATAAAATTATTTAAAAATCAAAGTAAAAATGTTAGAGACTCTCCTAAGGACTCACAAACAGTAGCTAACACTTTTGAAAAGTTAAGCAAAAATTGGCTAAGTAAAGAAAATCACAAAGGTAGAATAATCAATTTGACAACTCTTTAATTTTCCACAAGTATGCTCAAAATGAGCATGACTTTGAACCATTGATTGGTCTAAGTCATAAATAAAATGGCATAGACATGAAATGCATGAAAAATACAGCAAATATGACGCATGAAATGCATGATTTAAAAGCTAAATGACATGAAAAATCCATGGCATCAATAAAATGACCTAGATCTAAATGAACTTACATGGCATTTAATGCAACCTAGGTCTAAAATGCATGAAAATGCATGGCAAAGCAAACCAATCATAAACCTAAAAAATGCATGGCAATAACACAAACATATGGCATGCTTAAACAAAATACACAACCAAATATCATGAGAATGCAAACCTATCAACTAACATAACAAATATGCATACACAAAGCATACAACATGAGGGTGGCCGAATGGTCTCATGCTTAAAATGAGCATGGCATTTTCACAAACACATGATATACTAACATGCATAGCTAAAGAATCATGCTCAAATCATGTAAATATAAAGTAAATACATGAAAACCAATAGGCATTTTCTCAAACACATGGATTACAAAATGTAAAAATAAACAAACTTAAACATTTTGAAAACAGAAAATCAAAAATGCGAGACAAGTAAAATAAACATGATAACAAGATAATAGACTCAAAAATGGAAACAAGCAAGCAACCAAATTAAAACAAGCTTCATGTTTATGCATTAGATGAAGATTTAAAGCATCAAAACTTGTTAAATATCATTAGAATCATGAAATAAAGATGCAAAACAGCAACTACCAAAACTACTAGGCCATTCGGCCAACTCAAAAAGAAAAGGAAAAAAAATATTCAAAAGCCTTTTTACAAGAAAGAATCAAGAAGGAACTTAAAGAAGAATATAAAAAACACTTATTTAAAATGAAAAATCAAAAGAAACTCACCAAATATCAAATGAAAACAGCAAATCAAGAATGGAAAATGAAAGAAAGTGCAAGAGTATGGTGCTTAAAACAACCTCTATAAGCTATATTGCAAGCTTTTACTCTTCTAACTTTCTTTTTTTTTCTAAATTTTTCGTTTTGCCTTTCAGCAATGGAGAGAAAATCAGCCAAAACAAGAGTGAAAATAGAGAGTGAATAGATGAAAATGAAAAGAGAGAGCTCCCCTCCCCTTAGTGGCCGAATGGCCTCTCAAAGGCTAGCATGTTGTCATCTTTTCTTCAACCAATTTTGATCCAAAGGCTATTGATCCAAGATGTTTAAAATGTGAAATTATCACCCTTAGATTAGGCAATCATCTATCCACAATTATATCTGTTCAAGAATCTTAAGCCATTATGTTGAAACTCTCCCTCTTCATGCATTGGCCCATGTGGCTTAATTACAAAGGTTTGATAAAAAAAAAAACTACCTTCCTCTTCATTGTTGGCCTTTTGATTGAAAATCAGAAAATATTTGCCCATCCTGGGGCCTTGGCCGGCTGACCCCTCTTCTTCCAGCCCATGCTTCATTTTTTTAAAAGCCAAGAAAAGCCCTTTTCGATTTCTTGGGTAAAATGTCTTTTTTGCCCCCAGAACATAAATAAATAACAAACGGACTCCAAATTCAAATTTTTCCTTTTTCAATACTTTCAAAATAATAAAAAAAAAATGAATTCTGGAGGTTTTTAAAATTTTCCGAGTCCATTTGCTATTTATTAGGATTTTTTCTTCCAAAATTGCCCTTTTGTGCTCCCAAACTTTACCATTTTTTTAAACGCGCTCCAAATCCAGATTTTTCTTCACCAGTATCTTCCAAATAATTTAAAAGTATGATCTGGAAGTTTTCATAATTTTTGGAACTCATTTGGTATTTTTTCGGGATTTATCTGCTTGAATTACTACATAGTGGGCCCAGAATTTGACCATTTTGCAAATAAAGTTTGAATCCATATTTTATTTTGCCAATCTCTTCCAAATAATTTAAAAATGAGATTTGCAAATTTTCAAAATTTTTGGAGTTCATTTGCTATTTTTTCGGGATTTATCTTCTTGAATTTCTGCATAGAGGACCCGGGATTTGGCCATTTTGCAAACGAACTCCGAATCAAGATTTTCTTTTGCCAATCTCTTCAAAATGATTTAAGAATAAGATTTGCAATTTTTCAGAATTTTTGGAGTTCATTTGCTATTTTTCCCAAATTTTCCAATTTTTCCTTTTGCCTCTGAAACCCGGTTTTGCTCAAAACAAGTCCGATTTTCAGATTTTCTTCAAAATGAGCCTTGGGCTATCCTTTTTTAATCACTTCTCATCAATTAGGGGCTTTAGTCTTACCGAATCGGGCCATTTCTGTAATTCTTCCAAATTTCACCGAAATCCACCAAAAACCCTAATTCTCGATTTTCTTCCGGATTTACTTTTCTTTCAGTTTTTCTTCCAAATAGCTTCTCCATTACTCGTAGTCAGTGTTTATCTTTCATTTGGAACCTTCAATTTCGACCAATTTGAACGTTGAAGCATTTTTCCCTAAATTTCTCGAACTAGGGTTTCCTTTCTTCTGAATCTCCGTAACCCAACTTTCGAACTCCATATCTTTCGATGTAGACCTCGTATTATCAAAATTCTTTTTCCATTTTTCAATTGAACTTCAAATCTTGATTTTGAAAGTGGATTGACTTTTTTAGTAGTTGACTTTTCGGGGTTGACTTTTTGAGGTTGACTTTTTCAAGTTTAACTTTTTATGCTCGCCTTCTTAGACTAAGTCTCGGAGTACCACCTGCAGGATGAAAAAAGTCTTTTTACATTATGAAACATCAATTTGGAAAGAAAACATACCTGTTTTAGTGGTCCGGACAAAATTAGGTGTCTACTATGCAAATGCAAATATCCTCGAATGATGCAACTACTTCATGGAATTATGTAGATGCAAAGATCAACAATGTGAAAATGCTTCTGAATGATGCAAATGTAGAGATTAACAGTGTGCAAATGCTTCTGTATGATGCAAATGCAAGGATCAATTATGATGCTAATACTTCATGAAAAGATGCGGATACAAATATCAATAATGATGCAAATGCTTTGTGAAAAGATGTTAATGCAAGTATCAATAATGATGTTGATGCTTCATGAAAAGATGCAGATGCTCCTATGATTTGTGTTCATGTAAATGGTCCATGAATGGAATAACTGCAGTTACCACTCAATAGTGAAGATGCTATGATCCTAGAAATGATGCAATTGTTCGAGATGATGCAAATGAAAATATCCATGAAGGATGTAAATGTAATGGTAAAATGCAGATGCTCATGGAACGGTGCAAACACAAATACCCATGAATGATGCAAATACTTCCTGACACAGTGCAGATGCAAAGCTCAATAAAGAGGTAAGTGTTCATGAATGATGCAAAATACCCTGATTGTTTTTCTAAACTTTGGCTTAGCCTTTCCAATTCATTTTCCTTTTCAAACCAGAGTGTATCTTGAACACTCGTGCCCCATAAGAGATCATTCCCTTTTCAGTCCTTGGCTATCTCTTTACCCCAACTGTTTTCAAACTCTTATCGACGAAAGTCTGTTTGCCGAGTTCTATTTCTTCTTCTTATATCTGGAAGTCAAGGTCAACCCTAGTAGTTTCGTACTTTTGGGTTAGAAAAACCCTTGTCTCATGTCACATAAGAAATGGTTATTTCAAAAATATTTCTATTCTTTTATTTGTTTTCCCCCTTTTAGAAAAAATTGCTTTTTTAATGAAAGCTTCTGAGCCAAAAATATTAACCCTATAGTGTGATGTACGAATCTCTTGAACACTGATAATCATTGTTAGAAATTTTTCTGAATGTTAATTTGGGTTTTTCAACTTGAATTGAAAAGGCTTGGTACAACAGGATTTTGGTTGATCCAAGAAAACTTCAAAACAAGAAAAATGTATGTCCCTTCTAGGCTCACAAATGAAACAGGTTTTATAAAACACAAATTCCTTGAGAATCAAACAAATTTGACATTCTTTTGGTTTCCAAGTCATGGCGTTTTGACAAGCGTCAATATTGGCATGTTTAAACTAGAAAGTTAATTTTGGAGGGAAAAAAAATCAGTTTTCAAAGTCAATCCTCCAAATAGGAGCTGACAGTTTGGGAGGTTCAGGAATTCCTAGATCTTCCTCGATTTCTTCAAGATGACCTCCTCTTTTGTGGCATCTGCACTAACATAGATGGCATCGAAAATTCCAATTTTACTCTAGACCGCCCATTTTTGGGTTTTCACCCTAGAGTCCCCCATTTTTTCCTTTTTTTTATTGTTCCACCATGCATCTGAGAATTCTAAATTCTTCCAAAATGAAATGATAATTCAAAGAGATGGGATAAAATATGAGGAATAACCTTTCAAGTTAAATATTCATGGTTGATCAAAATGGACTTTTAAATCACGTAATGTAGGCTAAGGTTCTGGGTTCAGAAAGAAAGGATAAATAGGACAAAATATGTGTTTAAGGGTAATTAGATAAAGAATCATTTCTTGATGAGGATTCCCTTTGAAATATTTGTCCCTTTTGGACTTTTCTTTCCTTCTTTTGACTTTTTCTCTTTTTCTTCTTTGTTCTTGGCTTTCATTTCGCCATTTTTTTCTCCTTTTCCTTTTTCTTCTTTTTGTTTTGTTCTTGGCTTTCATTTCTCCATCTTTCTACATTTTCCTTTTGCATCTTCATTTCGACAGAGTGAGCCCATATTTATTTGGGAGCCCAATTTGCTTTATATCTGTCTTCGAGTTAGGACTCATTTCTCCGTGATCTTTGAGAAGATCTTTCCTCGCATTTGCCCCCTAGCGTAGAGGGTGATCCTTGATCAGGGTTCAAAGAACAAAAAATTCTTTCAGCTCAAAAGGGGTGACTATGGATTTTTTTTTTTTGTGAAAAGGATATGAAAGACGGTCATTTATCAAGCACAAATATTCTCATTGAAAGGCAATCCTCAGGGGAAATAGATAATCATAATTTCATTTTGCAGTTGGAATCATCCGAATTCTCATATGCATGATATCATAATTTTTCCCTTTTTTTTGGTCGCATGCCCCAATAATTCATGCATTAATCCATCCTGATTCACCACGTATTCACCATATTTACATATGATGCCCCCAATTTGATTAACCATGAGAATTTGTATCATTACGAGGAACATCGCAAGTCTAGGTTTGTATTGAAAAGGCTAAATCTCAATCTTGGGTTTGCTTGAAGTGACAAAGAAGAATATAGCCCAAAATTGGTTTTCCCTAGGAACATGGGATAATCTTGTGCCCCGAGGTGTCAATCATGAAGTGATGTTTGGGCAATTGGTGTTTTGGGGTTATTGGAAAGGATGTGAATGGTTTTGGCACGACTTTGACACACATCAAATTTACACGATCTAGATTCTTGAAAGAATGTCTCATTTGTTTGAGTTTCCAAGAAGCTCAAAAAATTTTCAAAAAGTGTGTTCCTTTGTTCATGGCCTAAGCTAGGATCTGCATCTTTGCTTATTTTGGAGTGACAATAGTTTATGAAGTTTAGAATTCTTCTCCTTTGAAGCAATAGGTCATTCAAGAGGTCTCAATTTAAAGAATTTAGGCATGGGAAAGCCTGGAAGAGAAAGGCGAGGGTATCAATTCATTTCTAACAGTGATCATCAATGTTCTCGAGACCCTTTATCATTTCTAAATGTGGAAAAAATAATTTTCTTTTTAGAAAATACATTATTAAAGATTTCCTCGGTGTTTATTTTTTTGCAAACTCAAATTATTGCTAAAACACAATAAGCATTCAAAAATCAAAATTTATTTAATTAACATGGATATCAACATGAGACAAGTGCTTTCATCCTCACATTGTATGGAACTACATGCATCATGAATTCTGATATGATTATGCACCATGTTTCTTATGACACTTGGCTTTCCCTTCTTCAAAACTTATCGAATCAGCCTTGATGAGATCCCTGACCTTGTACTTCAAAGCGGGCCTATTCTCCGTTGAGTGGCCTTGATTGCCGGAATGATAATCGCAACACTCATTAGCATCATACTAGCTTGGGTACGAGGGCTTTAGAGGCTCTAATTGCATGGGCGTCAGAAGGTGAATGAGTTGAGATAGCAACTCACTATACGACACAGGAATCGAGTCAACCTGATTTCTTTCTCGCTTTTTATGCCCTCTTCGTTTACTCCTGACGGTGTTTGATTGATAGACAGATATAAATCCTGGCGTAGTTACAGACATTGGTTGATAAGGATAAGAACCTTGAGAAATGTTGTTCAAGGTAGGGTAGAATGGCTGACACGAGGAGAATTGAGGATATGGGGCAAAGCCTTCCATAGCTTGGGCATCTTCCTATTTCTTTTTGGGTTCCTTGTTTCTCTCGGCACTAGACGTTTCATGTCCTTCGAATTTCCCAATCTTGATAGCATTCTCAATCATCTCCCCTGAGATTACCATATCCACAAAATTCTTCGTGGCATTGCCGACGAGTTTATCATAGTACGGGGTCTGCAGTGTATTCACAAAAAGGACAGTGGTTTCTTTCTGAGTCAGGGGCGGTCGTACTTGGGTGGCCATGTCCATAAAATTCTTCATGGCATTGCCGACGAGTCTATCATAGTAAGGGGTCTGCAGTGTATTCACAAAAAGGACAGTGGTTTCTTTCTGAGTCAAGGGCGGTCGTACTTGGACGGCCATGTCCATCCACCTCTGAGCATATTCTTTGAAGCTCTCAGTAGCCTTTTTCTCCATATTTTGCAAGGTGAACGGTCAGGCGCCATGTCAGTCACATGCTTGTATTGGCTTAAAAATGCATTAGTCAAATCATTCCAAGAGTGAATTCGATCCTTTCTCAACTGATTATTCCACCTAATTGCGGATCCACTGAGGCTATCCTGAAAGCAGTGGATCAAAATCTTATCATTATCTGTATGGCCCGTCATCTTTCGGTAGAACATAGTGATGTGGGCTGACGGATCGGTTGTCCTATCATATTTCTCAAATTTGGGAACCTTGAATTTACTAGATCAGGGACCAAGCAACATTCGTTTGCATCTACACTCTCAAATACATCTGTGATTTCTAATTCCCGGAGCCTTTCATCTAATAGCTGGTCTTTTCCTTGGGAATTTGCCGACTCAACCTTCTTCAATTCAGCCATTTTCACATTTGCTTGTTCAGTCGGATCATCTAAGTTCAGGACATTGATGGGACTGGTTGTGTTCTGAAAAGACTGGTCATTTAGTAGTATGGCCTCAATCTGGCCCCTTTGTGCCCCCGACCCTTCTCTGGCGGTCAAGTTTTTAGTGTATCCCTTTCCCTTGATCGCGATGGACACCAGTTCCATGAGCTTGGTCATCTGACCTCTAGATTCTGCTTGAGATTTTGCCAACTGTTCTCGCAATTCTTCTTGTGTCCTTTCCATTCTCTCCATCTAAGCAGCTTATTCACTCTCCATAACTATAGCCTGTGTTATAAAGGTGCTCAGTACTTCTTATACCTCTTATTTGAAATGGATATTTCTTCAAAAACTCTTATAGCCAAGCCAACTTCTATTTTATCCCCCCAAATGTGTGACATGATGAATGAGCCACAAATGTCATGAATGTAACACGATGCATATATGATGCATGTAAAGAATAAACAAATTAATGCATAAACATATACAAAGAAATTATGCTTACTATGTTTGTCATGAATGCAACCTGATACCAACATGAAGCATGTAAAGAATGAATAAATCGATGTATGAACATATACAGAGAAATCATGTTGACTAAGTTTGTTATGAATGCAACCTGATGCTAATGCGAATGCATGTAAAGAATAAATAAATTGATACACGGGTATGTACGAAGAATGACCATGTATGCCATAAATGCATTCTACAATGAATGACCATGCATGTTAGGACTGTAACATGTTGTCAATATGATACATGTAAAGAATAAATGAATTAACACATACAAAAAATGACCATGTATGTCACGAATGTATTCTACAATGAATGACTATGCATGTTAGGACTGTAACATGATGTCAATATGATACATGTAAAGAATAAATGAATTAATCACAAGGGTATATACAAAGAATGACCATGTATGTCACAAATGTATTCTACAATGAATGACCATGCATGTTAGGACTGTAACATGATGTCAATAAGATACATGTAAAGAATAAATGAATTAATCACAAGGGTATATACAAAGAATGACCATGTATGTCACAAATGTATTCTACAATGAATGACCATGCATGTTATGACTGTTACATGATGTCAAAATAATACATGTAAAGAGTAAATGAGTTAATCGCAAGGGTATATACAAAGAAATTAATCAATGATTAAACGAAATTGGTAGGGCAAATCTTGATTATTCAAAAATCTCATTATGCAAGACTTGCCCCCAAATTTAATCCACGATTTTTTTGAAATATGTTTTCCCCGCAAAAATCAAAACATTATTTTCCAAAACCAATTTTTAACAACTTTTGGGGTAGTAGGTCTCATTATGGCACGAGTGTCCAAGTGTTCATTAAACACTATCGGTCTACAATTCTTATTCAATCAATGAATGTTTATGAAATCATCAAATGAGATTATAATCACAATCCATTTATTGAAAAGAATGAGATCAAAAATACAACCATAAATGTACATGCTCTATTCACATATGCATGAAATGTGCAAAATGAAAAAATGAAAAAATGTTTGAAAAAGAATTTTTATATTTTCAATTTCAAAAAGTCAATGGATATTCGCCCCAACAGTATCTATTTATTTAGACATCACAATGCCTTTGGGACGAATATTTAAACTTATTACAGACGATATACGTTCATCTTTGCCCGGTGTATAAGGTTTATTCGGACTGTAAAATAAATAGCAAGAGCTCAAAAGTGTTCCTCTGAGTGTCCCTAACTTCGGGATATCTAATCAAAAAATTCGGCATGGCTCTACCTAGGTTGGTTCCATATGGCTCACTATATGAGGTTGAATTAGGTTCTAAAAGGCTCCAAATTGCTCCTCACTATCGCCTGTGAAGGCTACTAAGGCACCCCGATCCAAACGGGTTCAATTTGTTATAGTATATTTCACAGGCCTATTCGGAGGTTATCACCTTATGAAAGCGTAGGTACTTTACTACTCCGGAAGTGTTTCACTAGCCCATGCGGAGGTTATCACCTCACGAAAGCGTAGTTACCTTACTTCCACCTAAAAGGATGGAACCCGGGTATAGGGCTCATGTTATGCAAAAGCAAGTGTAGTGTGTGAGGAGGAACAGACGAACCATTCACCACCTATTCTACAACCCTTAACCTAAGTACCCCGATAATTTATCAAATAAATCAAATAAGGGAAAGCATTAATCAATCAAAGAGTAATGATAATATACACACTTAAATAAACGGAGAACAATAATAATATGCTTCAACTCGGGATCTCGCGACCCGTAAGCGACGCTTTAAAATAATAATAATGATGTGTGGGGAAAAGACGACTTAATTCCTTTAAATAAAGGAAGAGGGTTTGAAAACAACCTCGTAAAAGAAATGGAGTCGCCACCAATCTTTTTTGGCTAGGTATGATCGGATACCTATTAAAATCGGTTTTTGTAAAATATTTTAAAATTAATTAAAACATTTTTAAAAAAAAAAAACAATTTTAAAGTCTGCGATTTGAACTAGAGAAAACAAGTGCGGGTTCGGGAGTCGATTACGTGTGGGGAAGGATTAGCACCCCCACAACGCCCGTATAAAACAGTACCTTATTAATCGTGTGTTATCTCGAGTCTCGTTGAAAGTCAGTTTTTATATTTGGTATTTAAAGATATTTCCCTTAAAAAAGCAAATATATTATTTGAGAACAATCTGGAATTTATTGACATAAAATTTTTCATATTTCCCGACAAACTCGGCAAAACATGGAATTTTTTCTTTATTTTGAAAATTTTTGAATCACCCTCGTTTTTTGAGAAAAATGATAATTGATGATATTTTCTCCAGCAGACCCAGCAGAGAACTCATGAATTATTTTAACCCGGGAATAACCTTGTTTTATTATAAATCATTAATTTTTATGCATTCTAAAATCATTTTGAAAAATGATCATGGATCTACAAATTATTACCAAGGCACAAAAATATAAATTAAACAACATGTAGTTATCATGGCATGACAAACATTTTATTATGACATGGCAAGGAATTAATGACAGGGCAAAAAATTAATGGCATGGCAAATATTTCATGACATGGCAAAAGAATTAATGACATGGTAAATATTTTATGACATGGCAAATATTAACATGGCATATATGACATAAGCATTAATCATAAAAATGACATTATCATAGAATATTCACAATCACATCAAAATTAATATGGCAACATGAATAACATATCATAAAATAACATCATTATAGAATATTCATAGATATGGAATAATTATGATTAAAATGGCAAATGTGAATCTCATAGAATATGCATGATCATGGAATGTGCACACATCATCATTTTGAAATTCCTTTCATGAATTTTATTCGTGATGAAACTATATAAATGGCATATATCGAAAAATATTACCGTACTCCCCGGCAAAACTTGGAAAATAGTTCTTTCATATGACATTCACATAATTTCGAGTAAAACAAAATCCATGCCTTACGATTCCATAACCACGTGCGTTGAGTAATTTCCTAACCTCCCCGGCAAATCTGACAAAGATTAGGAACTAATTCTCGCCAAATATTTAGGAAACCAAAAAACACATTTTCATGCCAAATTAAATAAAAACATTTTAAAACATGCAATGCATGAAGATGTATTTCTCCCATGAAGTAAGGACATCCGTACATCTAAAAAGGTATCCGACTACCTTTGAAAGAATATTAAATTGGATTTCTAAACCGAATCACTTTGGGCTCGGATTAAGGAAAAATGCAATTTTTTTTATTAAAAGGACCCCATGGCCGAATGCCCCCTAAAAAAACTCTAGATTTCTATTTTTTAAAACTCGGGTTAATTACCCATGACCCGATCTTTATAAAATTAATTTTTACCCTTGAGATAACATACAGAACATCCTAAAACAGTAGCTAATGACTCCAACCAGCCCCTCTTTTTAACAAATAAAAATCAAAAAACTGTTAGTTTTAAAAAGACTCATTTTGACTCCAAAAATCGATTTTAAATAGCTTTTTTTTTACCTTTATAAAAAAAATCAAAAAAAATCTGGAAAAATCAATTTAGACTCAAGAAATTATGAACTAAATGAGGTTAAATCGGTTTTTAATTCAGACTAAAAATGCCTAGGCCAAAGTTGCCTTAAAGACAGAACATCAAACTAAAATCTATTTTACCGAAAACTATATTTCAACCCTTGATAGAAAATTCTAAAAATCCTAGAAAAAAATACCAAAGACTCCTCTAAGGGTCTACTAAATGAGGTTAAAAAATCTTTTTATTTTGATAAATAATATGCATGGTGAAAATATTACCCAAAATCAGGATATCCAACTTATAAACCATTATTTTTCCAACTAGTTTGCACAAGATACTTTTGGCTATAGATCATTAATTGGTTTTAGCCAAAAATCAAGTTGAGAATGATATGAATATGCTTGATTTTCCAGCAAGACAAACATATGAAAATGATCAATCATGAGCTAAAAGATAAACAAGAAAAGAAAAATTAAGGTTGGCTCAATGGTTGGTTCTTTGACATAGTCCTACCTAACCAAAACCATTTGGTAAAACAAAGATCCTCAAGCTTCTCAAACCTTTTAATTTATTTATTTTTTAAAGAAAAAAGGAGAAAATCTATCCTACCACAATAGTGAAACCCACATCCAACATGCAAGCAAGAAAATCAAGCAAAAGACAAGCACAATAACAAACATTTGTTTCAGCCAAACAAGAAAATTGTAGAGAAAAATTTTGCAAACTTTGTTATTTTGTAAAAAATAAAAAGAAAGGAAAAAACCTTTAGAAATTTATTTTGAAAATATTTTTATTCAAACAAAGAAAGTTAACAATCACATAGAAAAGAAGAAAATAGATCATGGAATCAAAGAAAATAAATCAAAAGAAGAGAGGACATGACTACCTAGCAAAGCTTTTCCAACCAAGCTTCCAAAATCCTCCTCCTTTCTCCCTCTTTTCTCTTCCTTTATTTTTCTTTTTTTTTTTTTTTTAGATTTTAGCTACTGATTTTTTTTCTCCAAATATAGTGAATAATGTATGAAAAATGAAAGAAACCCCTCCTCTCCTAGCCTTGGCCGATTCTCCTCTTTTTGTAGAGAATGTGCTCATCTTTTTTTTTTTAACCCTTTAGTCATGTTTTGCATGCTCTCCCAACATCCTTGCCACATGGTCATTTCTTGTCCCCTTTTTGCATGATGCTTTCCTTAAATTAAAGGTCTCCTAACCTCTCATTGGCCAAAAATGCCACATCAATTATTCTTGTCTCCTATCTTTACAAAATATCTAAGTCACTTGTCATGATCATGTGGCTTACTACCAAAATATCTTCTTAGCTGGCATTTTTATTCCACGTGGCATGATCATATAGCCTTCACATGCTCTTCACATGGCTTTGCAATTAAAAGGCCTCCTATTGGCCAAAAATGCCACATAGGCAAGTAGTGGAGAATCTTGTCCTCTCTTAAAAAAGTCATCTTTCTACTCAATCTTGGCCATTGGATCAAGTTGATCAAACTCTCCTCTCTTGGTCTTCATGCTAGCTAAAAATGGCCTGGAAAATTCCTGGCCATTCCTTTTTTTTTAATTTGCGAATTGGTCCTTTTAACTTTTTTTCGGTAAAAGTGTATTTTGGCCCTCAAACTTAATCTATTTCCGAATGGATCCCCCCACTTTCGGTTTTTTCTTTTTCAATCCATCCCATCTAATATAAAAACTCAGTTCTGGAGGTTTTCATAATTTTTCGAGCTCGTTTTCTATTTTTCCCGGATTTTTCTTTAAAATTGCGGGTTAGTCCCCCGAAGTTTGCCTATTTTTATTTCAGCCTCATTTTCAGATTTTTCTTCTCCAATCCATCCTATCCAATATAAAACTCAGTTCTGTAGGTTTTCATAATTTTCCTAGCTCGTTTTCTATTTTTCTCGGATTTTTTTCTAAAATTACAGATTAGTCCATCGAATTTAGCATATTTGTGTTTCGACCCCAATTTCAGGTTTTTTTCTTCTCATTTCCTTCTTTCCATCCTAAAACTTAATTCTGAAAAGTTTCACAATTTTTTGAGCTCGAATTCTATTTTTTCCGGATTTTCTAAAATTACCTTTTAGCCCCTGAAACCTCGGTTTTACTCTAAACCGGCCAATTTTTTGGATTTTCTTTTTCCATTGCCTTTGTATATATTGAATTAGAATTTTGCCCAATTTTTACATCCAAATTCCTCCCCGATTTAGTTTTTTCCTTTTTCTTCAAAATTGAGCATTTTCTCGATTTTTCAGTTTTTCTTCCAATCGGCTCTTCCTTTGGATCCACTTCAAATTGTAACTTGAGATATCTTTATTTATTTATCATTTATCAAATGGGGACTTCAGCTTTTTTTTGAATTGGACCATCTCTGTAGTTTTCCCTAAAGTTGTGATTTTCTCATTTATTCATTAAATCTTTATTTTCCTTTTTCTCTTCAAACTGATTCCTTCTTCAACTCCGCTTCAAAATTGGACCTTCCAATATCCTTATTTATTGATCTTATTCCATTCTGAATCTTCAATTTTATCCAATTTGATCGTTTACGCACTTTTTCCCAAATTTGCAAAATTTTACAAAAATGGCAATTTTCAATTTTGTCCACTTCTTCTTCTGATTGATTCCTCTTGGTTAAATTGGACCTTGAGATATCTTTTTTTATTGATTTACCTTCAATTTGGGGTTTCAATTTTATTCAATTTGATCATTTACGTACTTTTTCCCAAATTTGTAAATTCTATGCTTTTCTCTTACACAGAATTTTGCAATTTATCTTTCCACCTCTCTATCTTCAATTGTAGATCTCCGATTATCAAGATTTCTTCACCATTGTTCAATTCAACTTTGAATCTTGATTTTCCCTCGCAATTGACTTTTTCAGTGGTTGACTTTTCGGGATTGACTTTTTCGAAGTTAATTTTTTCTGGGTTTACTTTTTCGTATTGACTTCCGAATCAAAGTCTTTGAGACCTATCTGTGGAATGAGGGAAGATTCTTTGCATTTCGGGAAGTTGAAGGAAGAACTTATCTTATTTAGGGGGTCCGGACAAAATTAGGTGTCTACAATTATATCTCTCAAAAGTATAATTTTTTTTGCTAAATTATATCTCTCAAAAGTATAATTATCCAATCTCAATCTCAGTCACAATCATGCTGATTGATGATCCACTTAAATTTTATATAGAGCTTCAGCTTCCACACTTTTGGGTACATAATCCGCTTATGAATATGGATTGAGTTTGTAAAATTAATTGTAAGTAAAGAATTAAAAGTGAACCTTGAGTATTGTACCAAAGAAAAAAATAATGAACACTCAAGAGACTAATTTTTGTTTTATTTCAAATATTAAATGAGTGCCTAAATGAAGAGCATTTTACTTGTAATTTTTTTTTTTTATAATTCTATAATTGTTTAATCACAACAAAAAATTATATAAAGGTTCACAATTTTTAGGTGTGAGCTCCATTAAAAATTTTAATGAACCCTATACGATTCTAAAATGTGATTTGATTACTTGTAGATGATATTTTCCTGCTTAAATGATCTAATTGCCCAAGGTAATTGAAGCAATGAGTTTTGATCTCATAAATTTGATTTCTTAGAAATTATCATCGAATTTTTACATAATTTAATTATAATCACAAAATCTTAACTCATAATAAATAAATAAATAAATTTTATTTTAACTAAATATTAGCTCAGATGGCATGTATTGAAGGTTCGAGAGAACTTAATTGAAGGTTAAGATTAAATTAATTTTTTAAAAAAAGAAATATATTTTATTTTAAATATTTTAATTAAATACATTTTTTTAATAATAAATATGATGATTTTAATTAAGATTTTGCAACGATGAGTAAGATACGTCAGGATTTTATAATAACTCTCGTTAAATCAAGTTCATGATACCTATACGAGAACTCGGGTTCATGATACCTTTATGAGAACTTGAGTTTACTACTTGTTTTTACTCGTAATTCTTTTTACTACAATTCTCATTAAATCGAGTTCATGATACCAATGACACAATTCTTTTTACTACAATTGGTCTTTTTTTTTTTTTTAATTACAATTGGTCATTCTTGAATAGACCTGCTCGGCCTGACAGGTCTAGCCCGTGGCAAGCTGAGCGGACTCGACCCGATCTATATTACTGTTCACATAATAAAATAATAATATTTTTTAATTTAATTATAAAAATATATAAAAATTAATAATAAAATATTATTTTAATATAAATGAAGAGTGATTTGAGCCCGCCCAAAGCCAGGCCTGGGCAAGGAGTTTAAAAAAATTTCGGGCCGCAATCCGGTCCATGAGCACCTCTATTCTTGAATTGTACTAGATAATGTCCACGCTTCGCTGCGAAATGTTATCGGATTTGAATTAATATTTTATAATAAATTTAAAAGATAAAAAGCAAGAATAGTAAATATAATAATTTTAAAAAAATAATAATTTTTATTCTTATAAGATTCTTGGTATAAAATTGAAAGTTATTTGAATACGATTAATTACATCTGGCAATTTCAGACACAACATAATTATACGGTACGAACATAACATGAAAAAAAATTAAAACACGACATGACACAAAAAATTACATGAACACGACACAATTAGCAAACGTGTCAAAATTTACATAAAACGAATTATTAACGTGTCAAAATTGATATAAATATATAATACCCTGAATACGATTATAATAGAGAAAACAACATGAACATGACGATGCGCGACATAAATTTGAGAGTTATTTGAATAATGTCAATTAGACTTGACAATTTCGGACACAGCATGATTATACGACATGAATACAATATGAAAAAAATAATTAAAATACGACACTAAAAATAATATGAACACGACAAAAATACATGAAAGTGTTAAAATCTACATAAAACGAATTATTAACATGTAAAATTTTATATAAATTTATAATACTTTAAACACATGATAAAATAATACGAACATGTTATGAACATACAAATTTTTCTCTAAATTAAATCATTATAACAAATTATGCAAAATATGGGATGAATTGAGACACGACATGAACACACAATTTTTTCTAAATTGAATCATCATAATAAACTATGCAAAATATTTGGATTAATTGAAACATGACACGAACACATGAAAAAAATAATTAAGATATGACACGACACGAAAATAATATGAACACAACACAAATACACGAACGTGTCAAAATCCACATAAAATGAATTATTAATATGTAAAAATTTATATAAATTATAATATTTTGAACATACAAAAAAATAACACGAGCACGACACAAAAAATAATATGAACGCGAACGAATATCCAAATGTGTCAAAATGTACATAAAACGAACTATTAATATATAAAAATTGTATACATTTATAATATTTTGAACACACAAAAAATAACACGAACATAAAAACGACATCAAAACACAATTTTTTTCCATCTTTTTTTCCTTTTATTTTCTTTCCTTTCTTTTTCCTTTTTTTTTTCTTCCCTTCTTAATAAAAAAAATAAAAATACTCAAACTAATCTCCAAAGATTCAAAATTTTTAATTCTTGGCTCTCATGCATTTGGGATTCCTTTTAATGTTAGTAATAGATTTGGGTACACTGAACGGAAATGGAATGTGCTATAAATAAAGATTGTAATATTTGTTGTTTGAAAAACAATACAACCTTTTATTCTCTTTTATTTCCTTACAATTTACTTCGTTTTTTTTTTGGGAGACAAAAAAATAATATAGAACCCCATTATAAAAGTGATGTTTAATAATTTGACAAAAGAAACCCAAAAAAAAAAAGTAAAAGAGAAAGAGAAAGAGAAAGAATAATTCATTTATGAATTCCTGATGCAGCAGCAAATTCCATTTGAGGGGCCGGTCTCAGGCTGGTATGATTAGGTTCTCACTCAGTAGTAAAAGGAAAAGGAAAAAGGAAAAGGGGGAAAGGGAAAGCCAAATTGTAGTCTGAGGCTGGGGCTGCTTTCAAGCCTGAAATAGTATTAGGTTATAGATCAGCTCCTAAGAATCAAAAAAAAAAAGAAAGTAATTGGCGTGGATGGAAAAGCTTGCCTTGTTCCTATAATATAGTATAGTATACAAAACCAAGCAATAAAGAATAATGATGATCTTATTTAATTTTCACAATTAATGGTTTCATTATTTAAATATCCTATTCAACAAAAGATATTAGTAGTAATAAAGAAACAACTAAATAACAAGAATTAATGTTATTTGGCCCTTAAATTAATTATAATAAATTATTTAATACAATATTTTTACTTTAAAAATATTTAATGTGATGTTTGTATTATGATTTATTTATTAATATGATAATATCATTAACTCTCAACAATGATCTAGGTTTTGACTAATAAAAGGATAACAGGATCAACTTAATCAATTTCATAATTTTCATTTATCATACCTGACATGTACGTGGAACTTATATGTTAGACATGGCTGCCACGTGTTAACATGTCATTGGAGGACGATTCAGGAGGGAAACTTGCTGGCTGCCCTCCTTTTACCCTTTAGCTCCTAAACTAAAAAAAAAAACCCTTAAAAAAAAAAAAAAAAAAAAAAAAAACCTTAAGCCCTAATCTGCCTAAACCCAAAAATTACCCGATCAAAATTCAAATAAACATTGAAAATTGAACAAAAACCTAATGAGAGATTCGAAAAAAGAACAAACCCAAAGGAGAAGATATGAAATGTAGAGAAGAAAAAGTTATTGAAATGACTTGAAAAGAAGAAAAGGAGGTCAAAGCTTCGACTAGGTTCGCGATTTGTAGAACTTCTCCTGCTAGCAGAAGGATATTCGACTGGATTTTGGGCATTTGTGGAGGAAAAGCTTAGAGAATAAATAAATGCTTTGAAGTGTCCGCCTATTTGTTTTCTTGTAATAGTGGAGCCATTGTCTTTAAGAGGAGACCTTGTTGTTGTTGGGTTTTCTTTTCTTTTTCAGGTTATTGAACAGGGGGCTATGAAGAAAGAGTCGTGGATGCATTTAGTAATGGGTCTTCTTTTACAGGGCTGAGAACTTGGAAAGAAACAAGATTTTAGTTGATTTTTAGGAGAATGGAGAAGAAGAACCCATAAACATCAACATCATTGACACGCACAACTTTTTTCGGTTTCGAAAGAGAGAGAAAGGAAAGAAAAGAGTTGGTAAGGTGAGATTTGGGAGAATATACGAGTGAAAAGAAAAGAGATTCAACTGGGTTTGTGTTTTTGTTATTCTTTGCAAAATTATACATTTTTTGAGATTTAATGAATTAATTACTAATTTCTTTGGACTTCTTTTTAGACTTTAGTCTTTATAAGTGTAACATTATGTTATAAATGATATAAATCTATTAGATATTGATAACAAAACTTTAACTTATTTAATGAAAAAAAAAAAAACTTTTAACTTATTTTTAGTTTAGAAATTGCAGCTACTAAGAAGCTTGACAAGTAGAAGTCTTTTTGGATTAATCGATGATGTGTCGTAATTATATATATATATATATATGTTAATTTTTTATTGATGAAAATTCACATAAATTAGTATTGAAAAAATATAATCGAAAGTGGAATCGATCGAATTTTCGATTTAACCGATCGATTTAATCATATAAAAAAATCATAAAATCAAAAAAAATAAAAAAATCATAAAAAAAATCTAAAAAAATAAACCATTGGATAAATTGAAACCCCAATCCATCGACTCCCCCATCATATTCCAGATCAACTCAACTAATCCTTAATCTCAATCTCAAACATTTTTCTCATTAATCCCCTAGCTCCCAAATCTCAAACCCTTTTACAAATACAAAGAATTGTGTCAAAAAACGAAATTTTTTTGATAAAAATATTTGGCTTTTTACACGTTTCTCATGTAACCTCCCATTCACATCTTTACTGCTATATATAGATATACAAGATTGTGGGGTTTTGAAGAGAAAGGGCGATTGTAAAATCCAAAAAAAAAATGGACCCTTGCCCTTTTGTACGACTTACAGTAAGCAATCTAGCGTTGAAAATTCCAGTTGCGTCAAAATCGGTGCAGTCCGTTTTCCCTTTACAAACTGCCGTCGTTTCCTACACTCTGCCGGCGAATCAGTTTCCCGACAACCAGCTACAAACGCTAGCCGCTACTTTCCACCTCAGCAAAGCCGATAGCGACAAACTTGCAGAGAAATCGACCTTCTTCGCCAAGCCTTGTCTCAAGATCGCTATCTACACTGACCGGAGAGGCACTACTTGCGGGGATAACTCAGGGCGAATGCTAGGGAAAGTGTCGGTGCTGTTGGATCTGGCAGGAACTGAATCTAAGGCTTGTATTACATTTTCCGGTTTTAGTGGGGTTTTACCCTCTTTTTTTTTCGGGTCTCTATTCTCGATTTTTTATCGATTTTATTCTGTTCATTAAATTTTTGGTTTAACATATACAGTTAGACCGCCGAATTTATCGATTTTCGATTAAATCGATTGAATCGACCGATCCGATTCGATATTTTATTCATTGACATAAATATTAAAAATTAACAGTGTTATACAACATCAGTAATGATATAGATATCAAATTAATAAATAAAATCATAATATAAATATCAAATTTAATATTTTTAAAATATGAATATCACATTAAATAATTTATTGTAATTTAAATGATTAATTATGCAATCGATCCTTGTACTCTATTAAACTTTGAGATTTAGTATCTCTACTGTAATTCATATAAATTGAATACTCTTACTATATTAATTTAAAATTTTTTATTCAATTGATAACGCTATCATTTTTCTCTTGTTAAAAATGCTGATGTGGGCATTAACTTGTTGACATGACTTTGACCTTACTTAAGTGCAAGCTTAGTCAACAAAATTATTTGAACAGTTGATGACGTGAAATTTTTTTCACATAGTTTACTAACTTTAAAGGTTAAATAGTGCTATTAGTCTTTATACTTATACCAAAATATGAATTTAGTCTCTCTAAAATGATTTAAAATTTTTGTGTACTTGTATTTTTTCGGGATTTCAAATTTCGATTCAATTTTTAAAATGTTAAGAAATTAATATTCACATTATAGGAAGACTTGATTATATTTATATTAATATTTAAAACAATATTATCACTAAAATATTATTTTATTAATCTAAATATTTAAAAAAAGTAATATTTATTAGTAAAATATTAAAAATATTTATACTATTAAAGCAATAATATTTTAGTTGATTTATAAGTTATGCTCAAACAATATTTAAAAAAAAAAATCAATCAAACCCCAAATATTGAGAGTGTGTTTGGATTATAAATTTTAAAATTTTGAAATGCATGCATTTTAAAATGCATCAATTAGAAATACTACATTTGTAATTGTATTGTCTGGATAAATATTTTTTAGAAAGAAATTTTGAGTATTGAAATTTGATGAGGTAAAAAAATAATTATAATAGAGAAAGAATAATATTAGAGATAAAATAAGAAAAATATTGTGAAAAATATGCAATATGATGTCATTAGATTTGTAAAAATGTATAGATATTATACTAATAACATGAAAAATAAAAAAGTAAATTTTGAAATGAGTTTTCGTAGTTAGAATTGAAAAAAAAATAAAAGTTACTTACAAAAACAAAACATAATAAATGTTAATATTTTATTAAAAAACCAAAGAATTTCATAAATTTCATATCTGGAGGTGGAATTTGAAAAGCGAATTTGAACCCTTTAAAATTTTTCTTTTAAATTTCAGGAATTTTGCAATTCTAATTTTTAATTTTTCAAACAAGATAATTTCATTTTAGAATTTTGAAAGCCTCTCTACAAATGAATTCTCTTCTTGAAATCTCTCTTCCAAATGTATCCTAAGAAAATAATAACTTCAAAGAAAAATTAACACAAAACTATAGAGAGACTTGATTAAATAACAAAATTTTAAAAACAAACTACCAGTCACGTAAAAATAATTTTTACGTTATAGCAACCTAAATAATTATATTAATAAAGCTCGCCATGTAAGTAAGGTTAAAGCTACACCACCACACTTAGTGAAAAATGAACTCCATTTAAGGTTCCATCTGTTTCGCAGAAAATAATTTTTAGAAAAATAATTTTTGTATTTTTTTAATGTTTATTTGGTAAAAATTGACTAGTCAATAGAAATGATTTATTGGTTAACGAAAAATGAAATCTATTTTCTGAAGATTATGTTTCAGAATTTCTAGAAAAAGAACTATCCATTGATAAGGATACTCGCTAAATCCGTGAATTTAATTTGACTCGAATCATATCTTGGACATGATTTTTATGTCTGAACTTAATTTGATCCGACACGATATATTATTATGTTAATAAAAATTACTTTATTTAATTTTAATTTAAAAAACATTTAAAATTATTAAAATAAAAAGTTTTGAATATTTCTTGAATATTATTAAACATAAGTATTTTTATATTTTAATAATAAATATTAATAAAAATAATATCTTTTATTATTGAAATAATAAATATTATTTAATATAACAATATTATCATTTTGATAATAATTATTTTACTAATATAAATATTTTTAATCATTTCTTAATATTTTAAGATTAGATCGAAATTTGAAATTACGAAAAATACATGTACAAAAAAATTTTAAATCATTGTAAAGGGACTAAATCCATATTTTTGCATAAATACAGAGACTAATAGCATCATTTAACCTTTTAAGTTAGTAAAACACGTGGAAAAGAATTTCACTCATCAATTGCCTAAATAATTATGCTGACTAAACTCGCCACGTAAGTAAGGTCAACACCACATCAACAATTCAATGTCCACTTCAGCTTTTTTAACGGGAGAAAAGTAACAGCATTATCAATTGGATTGAAATTTTTAAACCAATACTAGAGTTCGTGCCCGCGCATCGCGGCGGGATGAATGTTTTGTCAAAAGATGTTATTATAACATAACGTACAAATCATTATACAATTTGATCTAAATTACATGAAAATATATTATTATAACATAACATACAAATCATTATAATAAAATACGCGTATCATTATTAACAATTTATTTTATGTACTTTATTCTATTACATGAGAATGGTTATACTTTTAAAATAAAAATAATACATTTATTTTGAATAATATGTATAACAATAAAGAATGTTATAAGATTATCATAAGTATATCCATGATAGTTAAAATATATAATTTATTTTAAATCTTATTATAAGATTATTATAATTGATACAATATTTTATATTTATTTATAACATTATTATATATTTAAAAAACTATTTTAGTTTTTGAACAATTATCTTGAAGTCTTGAACAATTAATTTAATAAGGTTATTATGGTAATAATATAAAAAAATATTTATAAAAGAATACAAGAAACTTACTATTTATCTAATCCAACAGTTTGATTTAAAATAAAAATATTAAAATTGATTTACAATCGATTGATTAAAATTTTAATTCTTAATACCTAACAATATATATAATAACATCAAGTTTTTTTTTTTTTAAAATTTTTCCCACAGTCACTGTCTGCATAATGCATACTTTATCATACTCAAAAATGATAATTACAAGTTATAAAATTAAAATAAATTAATAATTTATGTTATAGTTATTATTTTTATTAAATTAATATTTTTAAAATAAATTATACTTAATTTAAGTTCGGATCATTTCAGGTTAATTGTTTGGGTCAATTTAGATTCAGGTCAATTCGGATCCGGGTCAATTTAGATTTAAGTCGTTTTAAGTTAAGGTCATTTTCGGTTTCGGGTTGAATCGAGTTCGAGTTGTTGATTTTTTGATCAAATCGAGTTGGATCGGGTTTGGATTCGGATGGATTGGTCGAATTTTTCAAGTTCGAGTCAGAACTAACAGGTCTAAATTTTGTAGCAATAACAAGATATATTAATTAAAAATAAATAAAATTAAAAAAATGGAATTAATTTTTTTTTTTTTGTTTTGGCCTTCCTTTCGAGAGAAAAAAGATGTTTTTTATCAAAGGATTGTGACTTGAAATCTTATTTTTCAAAATTTTATAGTTTTAAACTTATTTCACAATTTCACTTACTTGCCAGCTCATCAGCATATCATATATTCTTGAGTTTTTGAAAAGAAAAAAAAAAATTTGTCAAATGAAATAAAAGGTTTCTTTTTCATATGCTCTAGTTCTTTTTGTTTTCTTTTTCTCCAACAAAACTAAAATTTATTTACTTTTTGTTCTAATAAGATGAAGAATAAAAGAAATAATTATTTAAGAAAATCATTTTATGAAAAGGACAACAACAAAATAAGCTTTAGCATGAAAAATATATAAATTGGTGCCTTGGAGTGTTTTTTTTTTTTTTTTTGATAATTGGGTAAGGGGAGGGGTTGCTTGGGTTTGAACCCAAGACATCATGCCCCCAAATCTCTTTGCCACTCGGCTAGGAGCTTGTTGGCAAGCCTTGGAGTGTTTAACACAACGGTTAGCAAATGTTATTTTTCAAAATAAAAGCATGAAGTCTATTTTGTTCCTCAAAATTGTAACTAATAACAATATTTGTAGTGAAAATAATAACAAAAAAAATTCAAATTTAATTTTGATAAACTTATTATAAAGAAATCAATTAGATTATTTAGAAAGTGAGATTTGTGAAAATTGGAATAATTATACATGAAAAAGAAAAACTGAAAGTACTCAAGAATGTTTTTTAGATAAATGGATATTGAGAATTAGGTGAAAAGTTTTAATACTAATTACAACTTTGAAGGAAGTTATGGAAAGCCAAAAAAGTATTAATACACAAAAGTAAAAAAAAAAAAAAAAAACTTGAAATGGTAAATTGTGATTTCCAAATAGGGATAATACTTAAATAAATCCTTGAGTTTCATTGAAAATATTTTTATTTTTTTTGGTATTTGAGATTGTCAAAAATTGATCATTGATTTGATCATTGGAACTGAAAGTTCAATACTCTATCAACATATCACATAAACTAATGACAAAAATATTTTATCTTTTAAATATGGAATTAAGATTATGAGCGAAAAAAACCTACCGAACAAAACTTAAAAAATGCTAAATAATGATTAACTACAAAATCAATCATTGAGTTTCATTGAAAATAAAAATAAAATATTATTTTATGTATTTGAGATTGTAAAAGATTGATCATTGATTTGATCATTGAAACTGAAAGTTCAATACTCTATCAACATATCACATGATTGATGACAAAAATATTTTATTTTTTATATACGGAATTACTATGAGCGAAAAAAAGCCCTACCAAACAAAACTTAAGAAATGCTAAATAAAAATTAACTGCAAAATCAATAAAATTTCAATAGTAAAATTGAGATTTTAGAAAGTGAGGGTCCACATTCATTGACATTGTTTTTGGCAACAACAAAAAAAACATCATCATCTAGTTAGATTTGGCAAGATCGAGACCATTTCCAATTTCAAATCATTGGATTTGGTTTGGATTTTTTTTTTCATGGAGAATTTCAACAATTTAATCTTGATTTAAGCTCTAAATAGCATAAGTTCCATTGTTTGAAATCGAAAATGATTTCAAGTGACAAACTATGGCTCGATCTTTATTCGATTTAGAAGCATGACTATTCTATATGATTTTTGGAAGGAAAAAGAAAAGAGAAAAAGAAAAGATTTGAGGTAAAATGGTAATGATGATTTTCTCTTTAACAATTATCAACTATTTATTCTCTTTTAATAAATATTTTTTTTATTTATTGCTGGAAGCACTATATTCTTGGCTTGTTTTGTAATTCTCTCATTTCTCATTTGTGCTAGTTACGAAAAAAAAGTGACATAAAAGAATGAATTTATATAGGTTGGTGGTATTGAATGGAGAGGGATGTAGATGTAGTACAAGAGTTCCCATTATAGTCGGGCCCGAATATAATCCAAACAAATAAAGATTAAATTAATGTGGGAAAATATGCAACATTTTACTGCTTTTTTGTGCTTTTAGCAATCACTCACGTTTTTCTTCAAATTCCGTCTTAATTTGAAATATAGAAAACTACCTTCTAACGTACAAATCGTTATACAATTTGATCTAATTTATATGAAAATATATTATTATAACATAACATATAAATTATTATAATAAAATACGCGTATCATTATTAATAATTTATTTTATGCACTTTATTCTATTACATGAGAATGGTTATACTTTTAAAATAAAAATAATACATTTATTTTAAATAATATGTATAACAATAAAGAATATTATAAGATTATCATAAGTATATTCATGATAGTTAAAATATATAATTTATTTTAAATCTTATTATAAGATTATTATAATTGATACAATATTTTATATTTATTTATAACATTATTATATATTTAAAAAATTATTTTAGTTTTTGAACAATTATCTTGAAGTCTTGAACAATTAATTTAATAAGGTTATTATGGTAATAATATAAAAAATTACTTATAAAAGAATACAAGAAACTTACTATTTATCCAATCCAACAGTTTGATTTAAAATAAAAATATTAAAATTGATTTACAACCGATTGATTAAAATTTTAATTCTTAGTACCCTAACAATATATATAATAACATCAAGTTTCTTTTTTTATTTCTAAATTTTTCCCACAGTCACTGTCTGCATAATGCATACTTTATCATACTTAAAAATGATAATTACAAGTTATAAAATTAAAATAAATTAATAATTTATGTTATAGTTATTATTTTTATTAAATTAATATTTTAAAAATAAATTATACTTAATTTAAGTTCGGGTTATTTCAGGTTAATTGTTTGGGTCAATTTAGATTCAGGTCAATTCGGATCCGGGTCAATTTAGATTTGAGTCGTTTTAAGTTAAGGTCATTTTCAGTTTCTGGTTGAATCGAGTTCGAGTTGTTGACTTTCTGATCAAATCGAGTTGAATCGGGTTTGGATTCGGATGGATTGATCGGATTTTTCAGGTTCGAGTCAGAACTAACAAGTCTAAATTTTGTAGCAATAACAAGATATATTTATTAAAAATAAATAAAATTAAAAAAATTTAATTAAATTTTTTAGTTTGTTTTGGCCTTCCTTTCGAGAGAAAAAAGATGTCTTTTATCAAAGGATTGTGACTTGAAATCTTATTTTTCAAACTTTTATAGTTTTAAACTTATTTCAGAATCTCACTTACTTGCCATCTCATCAGCATATCATATATTCTTAAGTTTTTGAAAGAAAAAAAAAAATTGTCAAATTTATTCATCTATATTAAAGCTCAAGTAATGAGCTTGGTGTTGACATCTCTCAACACCTTATTGCTTGGCGTCTTTCTTTTTACATAATCAGTTATGCAAAACGGTGTCGTTTTTATGTTTAATGAGCATTTATTATTTTACGCATTATCACAACTATTATGCATTTATTACACCGCGTTTGTAGAGACAGTTGCTCTGCATTCTCATCTCTATCTTTTAATGCCCTCTTTATTTCACGCGTTGGAAGAAAAAAAGTGTTTTTTTCTCGTTTTCCATTTCGGCTCACCACGTGATCTTTAAGCACCATCCCCAAATTTTGCCAAAAAAAGGTAGAAGAAAAAGCGAGAGCAAATCAAACAAAAATCAAAATGCGAAACCCTAAAATCTCCAAACTCTCAATCCACTAAACCTTCTTTTTCTTTTTTAATAGTTATATTGTCTCAAGCTCTTGTATATTTACCTTTTTGCTCATGGCGGAGGAGGGAAGCGGAAGTAGCGGCGGAGGTTCTTCTTCGAAGACAGGAGAGGTTCTTCTTAGAAGGCAAAGGTGTACCTTCTTCTGCCTCTGTGGAAGTTGCTAGCATGTCAGCTATAGCAGCTGCTCATGGTATTTCTAAAATTCTCATTTTCCATGTGCAACTACTCTGATGTTTATTACATTTCCTTGGTCTTGTTTCTACATATGAAAAAACTGTTTGTAATTTTAGTTAAACAGTATTTTGTTATAGATGTACTTTGTATTTGAGATACACGAGGACTATAACTACATAGAGATAAACAGATGAAGTCTTTATGAATGCTACCATCTGCTGGAAGACATAATTTGAGACTATAAGATAGTAGATTTTGGAGTACAAATGCTTCATAATATTAACTGTTCAATTGGATTATTTTCAGTTGAATTAGTGAAATATTTTGAACATTTGATGCTTTCCTGTTGTACTTGTAAGCTTTTTCTCAAAGCATGATCATCTTTGTTTGTTTAGATCATATAAAAAGCAGCTATCCAAGGGTTAGACACCATTTACTGGCAGATAAAGTTCATTTTTATTCTGGAGTGAGTACTTATTTAGACCATCTTATACATACTTTGCAGGATTGAGCATCAGTCCAAGAGATCTTGCCCTGCTCTGCCAAAAGGTATGTTAGACAGTGCAATCCTTCAATTGATATTTTCTTCTTACATTCCAGCAGGCATGTTTCAAGCATATATGTTGCTTTGGCTTATTCCTTTTTGAGTTGTTTATTAGGTGGAGAATCACATTGTAGGAGCCCCATGTGGTGTTATGGACCAAATGACTTCAGCATGTGGTGAAGCAAATAAACTACTTGCAATGGTTTTTCAGGTAAGCATCATTACTGCTGCAGAGTAAATCTATGTCAGAAGTTGAAATTGAAACTAGATCGTTTTATTACCAATAAATACTTTTGTTGCCCTGTTGTTTGCCTTCCTTTTCCCTTGTTAGCTTAAAGATCTTTTGCTTGTTTTTTCAAAATATAGGATTCAGGATATCCCTCCTCCCCTTCCCCAAAAGGAAAAGAAAAAAGATTATTTATGGATACACATTTTGATTTATTAATCAAGTATTTCTTTAGGACCCTGCTTTGATGGCAATTTATCAAGTACATCCTCTAAATAATTCTTAGAAATTTTCAATGGCTTGGTGATGCTAATGATTTGGTAGTTGTAGGAATAGTTGTAATATTGAATGAATTTTTGTTTTACCAGAGAGTAAAATAAAATTATAGGTCAGTCATTAGTTTTTATCTTTTATGTCAAGCTTTTAATTCTGAATGTTACATTTTTTTTTTCTGTAATAAAAGTTCTACCACAGGTGATATTTATTCAATAGCATCTTTTCAGGGACATGGATTAGTAGATTGTACGTGAAATTGAAGAATTGATCATGATCAAAGAATAAAATTTGGTACTTTACATGGGTTTTTTTAGTTAAAACTTAAAAGAAGCCTTAGTGATTTTTGAATGTCTTAAAAGAGGTCTTACTTACTGCTCTAATAACGTGCAAGCTAGAGTGATGGATCAAGCTGAACCAAATCAATAGTTGGAATTCAGATTATAAAAGTTGAAGAATTGGATTATCTATGTCTATTTTTGTTTGTTGAGTTTTATCTGATTTTCCTTTGTTTTATGAAAAATGGGGAGGAAGAGAGATTCTTTCATTTGTACATATTATTTATTTATTGTTTTGCCTTATTCAAGATGACACAGCATTTGAGAAACAAAGTGCACTTTTTGCACTGGCGGTTTCAGATATAGTACTCATAAACATGTAAGGTTTGGCACCTACATGGTGCTTGATTCATTTTAAGTTAATTGCCGTCAGTAGTATGTGCAAGTGCAAGTAATATTCTTGAGCAACTTTCATTTAGGTGGTGTCATGATATTGGTCGTGAGTAAGCTGCAAACAAGCCTCTTCTGAAGACTGTATTCCCGGTATTTTACGATCTCTCTGCCCTTTCTAAGTAGTGCCCTGAATTTCGAGTGGTTCTTTTTTTTTTTTTTTTTTTTATTTAGTTGCATTTGGTGCAGGTCATGATGCGATTGTTTAGTCCCCGCAAAACAACTTTGATGTTTGTCATCCGTGATAAAACAAGGGTGGGTACCTTTCTTGTATTATGGAGCATCTTGTGCTTGGAGAGCTAATTTTTTGTTCACTTTTTTCCTTAAGTTTTTTTAGTATCTAAGCTTTAAATTGTTATTATATCTAAGGATTTTTCTAATTTCAATTGAGTTTATCGTTACTTAAATATTCCTTGTTTACAGACACCACTGGAAAATTTGGAACCTGTTCTGAGAGAAGATATTCAGAAGGTACAGATATGTGGTGCCTATGCTTCCTTGCTTTTCTCATTAACTTCAGTAATGTTTTCTTCTGATCAGTGTTTCTTGAACTGCAGATATGGGACTCAGTTCAAAAAGATATTCAGAAGGTACAAATATCCGCAGATGCACCTTTGGTGGCTTGGTAACCGATTTAGTGATCGGCTATTACTGGATATTTAGTTTATAGACTTTGCATGGCCTTTTAACTTCAATTATCCATGATAAGTGTTTCCTTCTCTCTGAACAAACAAAGTGAAGACATTGCACTATATCTGTGGGTATCCTCTCTTTGTGTTGCCATGTGTGTGTTTATGGCTTTGCTCATAAGAACTTTGCATTTATGAAACCCAGTATTTACTTATGTTCTAATTGCAGGTTCTTCCAGATGATATCCGTCGAGCATTATTGGTGGTGGTCGAGTGCTGCATGAAGCGGGACTACCTGGCTGCAATGGACCAATATATTAAGATGGCTATCGGTAATGCACCCTGGTCAATTGGTGTCACTATGGTCGGTATCCATGAACGATCAGCCCGTGAGAAGATCTACACCAATAGTGTTGCGCACATAATGAATGATGAAACAACTCGCAAATACTTGCAAGACCAGACCCAAAGCTCCGACTCACTGCAAAGCAAGTGCTTGGTAGTAACAATTCCTTTGTGCTACTGCTTGCATGTATGTTTCAGGGAGGGTGGTGGATGGGGGAACATAGGTGTTTAGGCATATCCTTTCATGATTCTATTGATCTTGTGATGGGCTTTTTCTGCATCTTCATATATAACATTTAAAACCTTATTAATATCAGCTTTCCAAGTATACTTCAAAATACCAAGATCTATGCTCCTAATTTGCTCTATATTAAATGTTAATGATTAGTGATAGTTTGACTAATATATGTGTTCCCTTTTCTCACAGAGCATCCTTGGCTCCAAAATGCTAAAAAAGCTCCCAATGTTCCTCTTTGTGATGTTGTTAAGTCAAGGCTTAAACAATTTTCAATGATGAACAGATTCAAAAGAAAAGCCCTGTGGGTTGGTTCACTATTACTAAGAATTGTGCTAGATCATTTTTTTCCATAGCTAGGGGAATCTTAAAAGTTAATTTGAATTAGGTTATTGCTGAGTTCTTATCTGTTGAAGAAGTTGAAGGCATCAAAGAAATGTTCAAGAAAATGGACACTGACAATGATGGCATTGTTTCAATTGAAGAGCTGAAAACTGGATTTAGAAATTTTGGTTCGCAGCTTGTAGAGTCTGAAATGCAGATGCTTATTGAAGCTGTGAGTGTCTTTTGGTTTATACTCTGCCATAAATTAACAAGTATTATGATAGTTATTTTCCTGGTTTGTACTAATTCTATCAAAAGAGCAGTCAAATTCTTTTTTTTTCCTCAGTACTATATGCTTTTTGCAAGTGTAGTCAATTGATCATAAGAACTATTAGTTGACCAAGACTTGTCATAATTGAAACTTATTTTAGTTGGGTTGGAGGCTTTTCATAAACAACTTATTCCAGTCTACATAGGTGGCTACGTAGGATCTTTAACTAATTTGAGCTGAATTATTTGGTATCAGAATATATTTTGTTTATGCAGTTGTTGTAATAATTCATGGATCTCCTGTTGTCTCTCACATTAACTTTGTTTATTAGTATTAACATTATACTCTGCCTAGCTTTTTTTTAAAAACAAAAAATCCTCTAAAGTTGTTTGTGCATTGATAGAGCAGCCTTCAAGAAGTTGGATGTCTGCTGATAGTTTAAGTAACAATTTGAAGAAGTGGATGGCCTTTGGGCACCAATGCCCAAGGGTTAAGCTCAAACATGGTATTTATATTATTTGGAATCTTTATTATTTTTTTAAATATCTCTGTATGATATTGTGTTCTTTTAAATATATAAAAAAAAATTTAAAAAGTAAATAATATAATGCCACTAATAGAACCTTAGATCTTATTTGGCATATACACGAATTTCTCAATTTGTTCTTAAAAGAAATCATCAGTAAAGTTTACAGTTAGTTTTGTTTCAATCATGGGAACCAAAGGCAGACCAAGTGTTCCATATATATATATATATGTGTGTGTGTTTTTTATATGTTATGTTGGTAGTCTTTCTATCATGTATGACTTTTTTTTTTTGGAAGAAAGGAAAATGGTAATTAACTATATATATATATATATATATTATGTGCCGTGTATTAACTTTTTGTTTACTTCTTTTGAGCTTAGATGTTAGAAATAACTTCTAAAAATAGCAAATTTCAAATATGTGTAAATGATTATCAAAAGAGCACTATGCGAACTTAAAAAAAAGAAAACTTAAAGGTATTATAATTAATTTTGTAAGAAAGAAACATAAAAATGAATATTTATTTGTAAAAGTAATTAAATGATTTATTATGCTATAATACACCAAAATAAAATAAATAAATTAAAAAACTTTATCTAAAAAATTTTACCGCCCGCGGCGAAGCGCGGGTTTTCACTAGTGAAATAAAAGGTTTCTGTTTCATATTCTCTAGTTCTTTTGTTTTCTTTTTCTCCAACAAAACTAAAATTTATTTATTTTTGTTCTAATAAGATGAAGAATAAAAGAAATAATTATTTAAGAAAATCATTTTATGAAAAGGACAACAACAGAATAAGCTTCAGCATGAAAAATGTATATATTGGTGCTTGGAGTGTTTAACACAACGGTTACCAAATGTTATTTTTCAAAATAAAAGCATGAAGTCTATTTTATTCCTGCAAAATTGTAACTAATAACAATATTTGTAGTGAAAATGATAACAAAAAAAAAAAATTCAAAATTAATTTTGATAAACTTATTATAAAGAAATCAATTAGATTATTTAGAAAGTGAGATTTGTGAAAATTGGAATAATTATACATGAAAAAGAAAAACTGAAAGTACTCAAGAATGTTTTTTAGATAAATGAATATTGAAGAATTAGGTGAAAAGTTTTAATACTAATTACAAATTTGAAGGAAGTTATGGAAAGCCAAAAAAGTATTAATACACAAAAGTAAAAAAAAAAAAAAAAACTTGAAATGTTAAATTGTGATTTCCAAAAAGGGATAATACTTAAATAAATCCTTGAGTTTCATTGAAAATAATTTTTATTTTTATTTTTTATATTTGAGATTGTCAAAAATTGATCATTGATATGATCATTGAAACTGAGAGTTCAATACGCTACCAACATATCACTTAACTAATGACAAAAATATTTTATCTTTTATATATGGAATTAAGACTATGAGCGAAAAAAACCTACCAAACAAAACTTAAAAAATGCTAAATAAAGATTAACTACAAAATCAATCCTTGAGTTCATTGAAAATAAAAATAAAAATTTATTTTATTTTATTTTATTTTATTTTATTTATTAGAGATAGTAAAAGATTGATCATTGATTTGATCATTGGAACTGAAAGTTCAATACTCTATCAACATATCACATGATTGATGAAAAAACAATTTTAGAGGGCGTTTGGTACGATTGAAAGTGATCACTTTCCATGGAAAGTAATTGGTGAGAATGTGATTCTAATGTTTGGTATGCTAAAAACTACTCACTTTCATGGGAATGTAACTTTCCTTGGAGAGTTATTTTCCCACAAGCATTGGAATGTGATTCCCATGAGAAGTGGTGGGAAAGTAACTTTCTCATGTAGTTGGAAAGTTAAAAAAATATTAAGACAAAATTATTCTCTTTTTATTTGATTTAAAATTATCAATTAAAATATTATTTTAAAATATTTAGTATAAATATTTATTAATAATAAATATTATTGAAATATTTAAATAATATTTAATTTGCATCCAGCCTTTTAATTTTTCAATTACTTGAAAGTAATTTCAAAAATTTATTATTAACAAACATTTTTTTATCATAAAAATAACTCAAATTACCAATTAAAATATTATTTTTAAATATTTAGTATAAATATTTGTTAATAATAAATATCATTGAAATATCTAAATAATATTTAATTTTCATACAACCTTTTAACTTTTCAACTACATGAACAAATATTTTTTATCATAAAAATAACTCATATTACCAATTAAATTATTATTTTTAAATATTTAGTACAAATATTTTTTAATAATAAATATCATTAAAATATTTAAATAATATTTAATTTGCATATATTCTTTTAATTTTTTAACTACATGAGGATAATTTCAATAATTTATTATTAACAAATACTTTTTTATCATTATTTTTAAATATTTAGTATAAATGTTTGTTAATAATAAATATCATTAAAATATTTAAATAATATTTAATTTGTATTCAGCCTTCTAATTTTTTAACTACATGAGAGTAATTTCAAAATTTTATTATTAATAAATATTTTTTATCCTAAAAGTAACTCGAATTATCAATTAAAATATTATTTTTAAATTAGTACAAATATTTGTTAATAATAAATATCACTGAAATTTTTTAAAATTAATAAAATTTACATTTTTTTGATAAGGATAATTTCAGAAATTACCTTCACATTCTCAAGATTTTAATCAACACTTTCTCATGTATACCAAATGCTGTAAAGTTACATTTTCAGAAATCACATTCTCAAGAATCATATTTTATGAAATGTGATTTCTGAAAAGATACTAAACGTCCCTTAAGACTATGAGCGAAAAAAAATCTTACCAAACAAAACTTAAGAAATGCTAAATAAAAATTAAATGCAAAATCAATAAAATTTTAATAGTAAAATTGAGATTTTAGAAAGTGAGGGCCCACATTCATTGACATTGTTTTTGGCAAAAAAAAAAAAATCATCATCTAGTTAGATTTGGAAGATCGAGACCATTTCCAATTTCAAATCATTGGATTTGGTTTGGATTTTTTTTTTCATGGAGAATTTCAACAATTTAATCTTGATTTAAGCTCTAAATAGCATAAGTTCCATTGTTTAAAATCGAAAATGATTTCAAGTGACAAAGTATGGCTCGATCTTTATTCGATTTAGAAACATGACTATTCTATATGATTTTTGAAAGGAAAAAGAAAAGAGAAAAAAAAAAAAGATTTGAGGTAAAATGGTAATGATGATTTTCTCTTTAACAATTATCAACTATTTATTCCCTTTTAATAAATAGTTTTTTTTTTTTTTTTTTTTTTTCTATTGCTGGAAGCACTATATTCTTGGCTTGTTTTGTAATTCTCTCATTTCTCATTTGTGTTAGTTACGAAAAAAAGTGACATAAAAGAATGAATTGATATAGGTTGGTGGTATTGAATGGAGAGGGATGTAGATGTAGTACAAGAGTTCCCATTATAGTAGGGCCCGAATATAATCCAAACAAATAAAGATTAAATTAATGTGGGAAACTATGCAACATTTTACTGTTTTTTTGTGCTTTTAGCAATCACTCACGTTTTTCTTCAAATTCCGTCTTAATTTGAAATATACAAAACTACCTTCTAAAAACTTTTGGTAGTCCATAGGATAGGACTTTTATTAAAAGATTTTATTAACAAGTGTTTTAAAGGTATTCATTAAAGTTATTATATGTAATAATATTTTTATTTAATGTATTAAAATAATGAATAAAATTATTATTTTTTATATTTAATATAATACTTTTACTATAAATAATATATTAACTAATATTAAAAAATACTCTAAAAATAAAAATCCTAAATTTAATAAAAATTTAATCTTAAAGATTGTCCTAAGATTTTTATCTAAAAATTAATGGCAGGCAATACATGAGATGAGACAGCATTTAATTCAACAAACTTTTATGTCTTTCCTTTTGTTTTGTTTTGTTTTTCTTTTCTTTTAATACTTAATAATTTGTTCTGTCTAGATGGATATATAATAATAAGTGATGTCATTCTGATTTATTGTTGATGCTTATTATTTTACTTTTTGGGAATTGAGGAACCCGGATTATATATTCTAAAAAATCTAATATTTATTAAAATTAGTCTTAATCGCAATTAAAAGAAGAAAAGAAAAAAAAAAACAATATACAAAGATTTTGATTTAATAATGGGTATATATATAATATTACATTACGAAACAAGTTCAAATCATCCTTTTTTCAATAAAAAAAGAAATTCAAAAGGAATAAAAAGGAAGAGTGAACAAAATTTGCCACTAAAAAAAAAAAAATTCCAAGTGAATTTATTTGGGATAGATTAGATTATTGGTGAAGGGTTTTGTGTTGCAGTTGAGAGGAGAGGATCAATGTAGGCCCGTTTGATTCGGGTCACGGTTCGGTGTGGTTGGGGTAAAGAAGTTACTATTTGGGTAACAAGACCGTGTTAGTCTTTTTTTTTTTTTTTTTTTTTTAGTGAAGCATTCATGTTCCGATGAAAAAAAAAAACCTCCAGTGGATAGGCCTTTTATTAGTTTAACTTTTTATGGTGAATTTTTTTTATTTTTATCTAATAAATTTTATTATTATATAATAAATATATATTTTATTTTTATATATTAATTTAATAAATATATTAATTTTATTATTATAAAATTAATTGGAAATAAATAATTATATGAATAATAAAAAATAAATACAAAAATATTATTTGATATATTTTATAATTTTTATTAATAAAATTATTATTTGACATAAATATAATTTTAATTATTTATTAATTTTATAAATATCAAATAAACTAAAAATTTTATTATATATATACACATTTTAATCTAATGTTCTTAATGGTCATTTTATCTTTTCGCTACAATTAATCTCACCGCCACCGCTGCTTTTGAATCCAAACACATATCCCACCACAGATTTTAATCTTACCGCTACAATATCCAATCTCACCGCTACAGTAATTAATCTCACATCCACCGCTGTTTTTAATTTCACCAAGGTCAATTGGCGGTGAGATGAGAATGAAAATAACTATTAAAGACACTAATGTAAGAGTATATTGATATATGAATTATATATATTTTAATAATATTTAAAATTTTAAAATAGTATTTTAAAATATTATATTTATTTAAATATTTTAATGAATTAACTAATTATTATATATTTATTTATTATATTAAATGATTAAATAATTTAAAAATCTTTAAATAAAAATTAAAAAAAATAAAAATAAAAATGAGATAATTAATAAAAATAAATAATTTACAAAGTTTTATAAATAAATAATAAAAACTAATTATTGGAAAAAAAACTAAATGACATATTAGACATTAAAATCCCCACTGGAGGGTCGAGTTTTTAACTGGACCCTCTCCCCTCCAATGCCCCATTGGAGGGGCAATAGGTTCAACTACACCATGAGATGCAATCCAAATGCACCCTACGGTGCAATTAGAAGATATTTTCTTCATGGATCCCACTAAACCGGAGGTTCAGCGGGATCCAAATGAAGCCGTAGTCAGTAGCGGGCATATCGGTCAATACGTATCAACTTTAAGGTAAACTGAAACGGTAATAGTATCGTACCATTTCGGATTTTATATCGATTATTACAAGATTTTAATTTTTTTTTAATTTCACTTATTTGATTTTTTAAACTAATTTTTAATATTTTTTGTAATGATTATTTTTATTTTTTTCATAATTATATTTAAAAATAAATTATTTTTATTAAATTAGGATACTAAATTTAATAATATATAATAGTAATTTATTATATATTTTCAGGATTTTATATTTATTTTATTTTTTGATGTTTAAAATTTTTATATTTATATATAAACATATATATATATAATGGATATTTATTTACATATGTATATAATATATATTATATTAAAAAATTAAAAAATAATATATATAAATATTTAAAAAAATCTTTTATTAAAAGTGTTTATAGGTATTACAACCCGTTCAGCAAAGCTTCTAATGCAGTAGCTTTCTCATTCGTCTCGCACTGAATCCCTAGTGAGGGTCAAAATGACACTGGCGATGTTTCGGCCTCCACTCGAGGCTCTAGGCGCAGGCTGAATGGGAAAGCCACCGTCGCGGAATGGAAAAGCTAAGCGTAGTGGTTTTGTAGAACACAGCCTTGGTTTAAGATATTTAAAGTATTTTTTTTAAAAAAAAGATTTTTTTCATTTAATAAATTGTTTTTACGAAATTAAAAGAGGAAAGAAAGAATACATTAATCTTAAAATTCTTTCCTTTAAATATCATTTGTGGTGATTAACATTTTTTCATTTAATGGATTGATTTCATTAAAATAAACGGAATTATCCATTTTGTTGGATCAGATCATTCGTGTATCCGTGTCGTGTTCATTTACTTTTTTCAAGTCATAATCGTGTTTAAAATATTTTATATTTATAAAAATTTTGACGTGTTAATAATTTATTTATATAATTTTTGACATGTTCGTGTATTCGTGTCGTGTCAATATATTTTTTTCGTGTCGTATCGTGTTTCGCATCATGTTTTAATTTTTTTTGTATTGTATTTGTATCATATAATCGTGTTGTATCCAATAGTATCAGATTTATTTTTGTTGTAAAAGGCAAAGAAAAACTAAAATCATACAAACATCCTAAGGTTATGTGCATCTTGTCTTGTCTTGGAATTTCTTCCTCTTACTTAGGGTTAAGAGTTAAGACTGCATAAAAAGTTGAAGTTATTCAATAAACAGTAGAAGGGCCTAGGACAAAGAAAGGCAATCATTCAAAATGAGTTTTTAACTTACCATTTTATCATTTTAGCTTTAATTTTAAAAAGTTATAAGTATAAAAGAAGTTTTAATCATAATTATGTATTATATTTATATAAAAATTATTGAACAAGCAAATAAATCAATAAATCAACACATAATTATACAAATTTAACATAAAGTTGAATTAAACTCATACACGATAAGATCTTTCAACCTTTAACCTCAAGATTCTACAATCTCCTCCTTGCTATTAAATCAAAGTCTCATTAGCTCAATTTTAAATTTCTTAATTAAGTGAAGTATGTAAATATTTTACTATTAAACATGATTAAACAAAATGAAAAACCCAGATTTGATCCTATTATTTATTTTATTTTATTGATTTTTTTATATGAGCTGTAATATTTAATTGTCATTGTATTTTTTACTTATACATGTAACTTTATCAATATATCTAAATTAAATTTTAACACATTTACTGTGTGGATAAAAGGAAAAAATTTAAATTAAAAAATATATGAGAAAAAATAGTGAAAAAAAGGTAAAAAAAAAAGGAAGTTACGTTAAAGTGGATAGTTTTTTAATTGAATGTTTGAATATTTTCAAAATAAATTTAACTAAAAAATAATTAAATTTTATATTAAATAATATTTATATCTTTTATTGTATATATTTATTATGATGTAATTTGGATTTTGTGTTAATTCACTAATTGACTTAGTGTCATTCGATTTAGTAACACCAAACTTAATCAATTATTTTATTAATTAGATTAATAGATTTTGACACACCATATGTGGTTGAAAATTTTTAGATGATTTAAATAAAAATAATTGTGTTTTTGAAAAAAAAAGTTATATGATGATAGTGAATAATATTTTTTTCCTACTCCATGTGCAAAAAAGGTACTTTTATAAGAAAATAAAAAGATATAAATGTCTTAAATTTTATATTATTACTGTTATTTTATTTTAATTTTTATGTAAATTTATTAGTAAAATTGATATCACTTGACGGCAAATTTATACGAATATTGCTAAAAAAAAAAAAATTCAAACTACCTATATTTTGAAATTATTTACCAAAATACGCTTGTAGACACCTAATTTTGTCCGGACCACTAAATCAGGTATGTTTTCTTCCTACAATGATGTTTTAGAATGCAAGAAGTCTTTTCTCATCCTGTAGGTGGTATTTCGAGACTTAGTTTAAGGGGGCAAGCTTGAAAAGTCAATTTGAAAAAAAGTCAACCCTAAAAAGTCAATTACCAAAAAAGTCAACCCACTTTCAAAATCAAGATTCAAAGTTCATTTGAACAATGGTGAAAGAATTTTGATAATCTGAGGTTTACAACGAAAGATATGGAGTCTGGAAGATGGGTTACGGAGATTTAGTAGAAAGGAAATCCTAGTTCAGAAAATTTGGGCAAAGTGCTTAAATGATCAAATTGGTCGAAATAGGAGGTTCCGAATGAAAGATAAGCAATGACTACGGGTAATGCAGAGGCCATTTGGAGGCAAAACTGAAGGAAAAGTCAATTTAGAAGAAATCGAGAATTAAGGTTTTTGGTGGATTTTGGTGAAATTGGAGAAAATTGCAGAAATAACCCGATTTGGTAAAACTAAGGCCCCTAATTGATGAGGAGTGAGTAAACTATGATAGCCCAAGGCTCAGTTTGAAGTAATTCCGAGAAAAGAGCCAATTGGAGGAAAAACGAAAAAACAAGAAAATTCCCGATATTGAAAAAAGAAAAGAACAAAACGGAGGGGAATTTGATCGTAAAAATTGGCCTTTTTGGACCAACTCCAATTCAATATATGGCCAAGGCACAAAAAAAGAAAATCTGGAAATCGGACTTGTTTTGAGCAAAACCGGGCTTTGGGGACAAAAGGGCAAACTTGGAAAATTCGGGAAAAATAGCAATTTAACTCCAAAAATTCTCAAAACTTTCGAATCTCAATCTTAAATCATTTGGAAGAGATTGGCGAAGAAAAATCCGGATTCGGATTTCATTTGTAAAATGATAAATTTCGGGCCCACTAAGCTGAAAATTTCAGAAGATAAATCCCAAAAAAATAACAAATGAGCTCGAAAAATTCTGAAAATTTCCAAATCTCAATCTTAAATCATTTGGAAGAGATTGGCGAAAGAAAATCCGAAATAGGAGCTCGTTTGCAAAATGTCAAAATACGGGCCCACTAAGCTGAAATTCAAGAAGATAAATCCCGAAAAAATAGCAAATGAGCTCGAATATTTTTGAAAATCTCCATGTAAACACCTAATTTTGTCCGGACCACTAAATCAGGTATGTTTTCTTCTTAAATTAATGTTTCAGAATGGAAAAAGGCTTTTCTTATCCTGCAGGTGATACTCCGTGACTTAGTTTAAGAAAGCAGACATAAAAAGTCAAACTTGAAAAAGTCAACCTCAAAAAAGTCAACCCCAAAAAGTCAATTACTGAAAAAGTCAACCTACTTTCAAAATCAAGTTTTGAAGTTCAATTGAAAAATGGTGAAAGAATTTTGATAATCCGAGGTCTACATTGAAAGATATGGAGTTCGAAAGTTGGGTTACGGAGATTCAATAGAAAGGAAACCCTAGTTCGGTAATTTGGGGAAAAGTGCTTAAACGATCAAATTGGTCGGAATTGAAAGTTCCAAATGAAAGATAAGCACTGACTACGGGTAATGGAGAAGCTACTTGGAAGAAAAATTGAAGGAAAAGTCAATTCGGAAGAAAATCGAGAATTAGGGTTTTTAATGAATTTTGGTGAAATTTGGAAAAAATGCAGAAATGGCCCGATTTGGTAAAACTAAGGCCCCTAATTGATGAGGAGTGAGTAAACAAGGATAGCCCAAGGCTCAGTTTGAAGAAAATCTGAGAAAAGAGTCGATTGGAGGAAAAACGAAAAAAAGAGGAAATTCCCGATAGGAAAAAAGGAAAAAAAATCAAATTGGAAGGGAATTTGATCGTAAAAATTGGGTGTTTTTGGACCAACTCCAATTCAATATATGAAAAAGGCCCAAAAAAAGAAAATCTGAAAATCGGACTTGTTTTGAGCAAAATCGGGCTTCGGAGACAAAAGGGAAAATTTGGGAAAAATAGCAAATGAACTCCAAAAATTCTAAAAATTTGCAGATCTCATTCTTAAATCATTTTGAAGAGATTGGCTAAGAAAAATCTTGATTCGGTGTTCGTTTCCAAAATGGTCAAATCCCGAGCCCACTATGCAGAAATTCAAAGAGATAAATCCCAAAAAAATAGAAAATGAGTTTCAAAAATTCTGAAAATTTGCAGATCTCATTCTTAACTTATTTGAAAGATATTGGCGAAAGAAATCTGGATTCAGAGCTCGTTTTCAAAATGGCCAAATCCCGGGCCCACTATGCAGAAACTCAAGCAGATAAATCCCGAAAAATAGCAAATGAGCTCCAAAAATTATGAAAACTTCCAGATCACACTTTTAATTTATTTGGAAGAGATTGGTGAAGAAAAATCTGGATTCGAAGCTCGTTTAAAAATGGTGAAAGTTCGAGTGCACAAAAGGGCAATTTTGGAAGAAAAAATCTAAAAAAATAGCAAATGGGCTTGGAAAATTTTGAAAACTTCCAAAATTCAATTTTTTTATTATTTCGGAAGTATTGAAAAAATAAAATTTGAATTTGGAGTCCGTTTGCTATTTATTTAGGTTCGGGGGTCAAAAAGGTCATTTTATCGAAAAAATCCAAAAGGGCCTTCCTTGCAATGGAATTGAGATGGATTTTGAGAGGGCAATTAGCCAAGCCCATGATGGAGATTGATTTTTCTGAGCCATTTTATCTAAAGGCCAAGACTGAATAAGAAGGTAGTTATTTTTTGATCAAGCCTTTGAATTTGCAACAAATGGACCAATGGATGGAGGGGGATGATGTCATATTTATAATCCTATTTGTAGACACCTAATTTTGTCCGAACCACTAAAACAGGTATGTTTTCTTCCTAAATTGATGTTTCTGAGTGTAAAAAGACTTTCTTCATCCTGCAGGTGGTACTACGAGACTTAGTTTAAGAGGGCGAGCATAAAAAGTCAAACTTGAAAAAGTGTCAACCCCGAAAAAGTCAACCCCAGAAAGTCAACTACTGAAAAAGTCAACCCACTTTCAAAATCTAGATTTTAAGTTCAATTGAAAAATGGCGAAAGAATTTTGATAATCCGAGGTCTACATTGAAAGATATAGAGTTCGAAAGTTGGGATTTGGAGATTCAGTAGAAAGGAAACCCTGATCCGAGAAATTTGGGGAAAAGTGCTTAAACGATAATATTGGTCGAAATTGAAGGTTCCAAATGAAAGATAAGCACTGAATACGGGTAATGGAGAAGCCAATTACAAGAAAAACCGAAAGAAAAGTCAATCCGGGAGAAAACCGAGAATTAGGGTTTTTAATGGATTTCGGTGAAATCGGGAAGAACCACAGAAATGGCCCGACTTGGTAAGAACAAAGCCCCCAATGGATGAGGAATTATTAAAAAGGGATAGCCCAAGACTCAGCTTGAAGAAAATCTGAAAATCGGACTTGTTTTGAGCAAAATCGGGTTTCGGAGACAAAAGGACAAAATTGGAAAATTTGGGAAAAATAGAAAATGAACTCCGAAAATTCTGAAAATTTGCAAATCTCATTCTTAAATCATTTTAAAGATATTGGCAAAATAAAATCTTGATTCGGAGTTCGTTTGCAAAATGGCCAAATCCTGGGCTTTTTATGCAGTAATTCAAGAAGGAAAATCCCGAAAACATAGCAAATGAACTCCAAATCTTCTGAAATTTTGTAAGTCTCATTTTAAAATTATTTGGAAGAGATTGGCAAAATAAAATCTTGATTCGGAGTTCGTTTGCAAAATGGCCAAATCCCAGGCTTCTAATGTAGTAATTCAAGAAGGAAAATCCCGAAAAAATAGCAAATGAACTCCAAATCTTCTGAAATTTTGCAATCGAATTTTTAAATTATTTGGAAGAGATTGGCGAAAGAAAATCTTGATTCGGAGTTCGTTTGCAAAATGGCCAAATCCCTTCTATGCAATAATTCAAGAAGATAAATCCCGAAAAAATAGCAAATGGACTCCAAAAATTTTGAAATTTTGCAAATTTAGTTTTTAAATTATTTGGAATAGATTGGCAAAAGAAAATCTTTATTCGGAGTTCGTTTGCAAAATGGCCAAATCCCGGGCCTCCTATGCAGTAATTCAAGCCGATAAATCCCGAAAAATAACCAAATGAGGTCCAAAAATTATGAACACTTATTTGGAAGAGATTGGTGAAAAAAAATCTTGATTTGGATATCGTTTAAAAAATGGTAAAATGTGGGGGCATAAAAGGGCATTTTTGGAAGAAAAAAATCCAAATAAATAGCAAAAGGACTCGGATAATTTTGAAAACTTCCAGAACTCAATGTTTTATTATTTTGGAAGTATTAAAAAAAGAAAATTTGAATTTGGAGTCCGTTTGATATTTATTTGCATCCGGGGGGCAAAACGATCATTTCACCCAAGCAACCGAAAAAGGCTTCTTTGGGCCTTTCAAAAAATCAGACTTGGGCTGGAAAAGAGAAATTCTGACCTGCCAAGGCCCAAAGGAAGGAGGAAGCTTCTGAGTTTTCAATCAAATGGTCAAGAATTAATAGTTAGTTAGAGATTTTCTTTGATCAAGCCATGGTGATTAAGCCACATAGGCCAAGAGAGAGTGTCAACATTATTCTTGAACAGCTGTAATATGGGACAGCTGAAATGCTAATCTAAGGGTAATAATTTCATGATTTTTTCATCTTGAATTATTAGCCATTTGATGGAAAATTGGTTACAAAAATGACAACATCCTTGAGGAGAGAGAAGGGGTTCGGCCAGCTCTAATAAGGGGCAGAATTCATTTTTTCACACTTGATTTTTGCTGATTTCTCTTGGTTTTTACTTGGTTTTTCTCTCTTTGGTTGAAAGCAAAAAGAAAAAGTTTAGAAAAGAAAGGAAAGTTTGAAGAGATAAAGCTTGAAATATAGCTTCTTGAGGTTGCTCTTGAGCACCAACTCTTGCACTTTCTTGATTTTCCATTCTTGTTTTTGCTATTTTGATTACTATTTGGTGAGTTTCCTTTTTAAATAAATGTTTTTTTTATTGTTCTTCTTAAGTTCTTTCTTCATCTCTTTCTTAAAGATATTTTTTACATTTTTTTTTACAATTTCTCACCATGACCGAATGGCCTACATTCTTTATTTAAGTTGCTGTTTTGTTTATTTTATCATGTTGTTTATGTTATTTTCTTTGATCTTGATGTTTTAAGTGTTATTCTACTTCATATACTTGAGTTATATTTTAATTTGGTTTGCTTTGTTTGTTGCCATTTATGTTTTAAATATCATGTTTTTGCATTTTTAATTTTCTGTTTTCATAATGTTTAAATTTGTTGGTGTTTTAGATTTAGTTTATCAAGTGTTTGTGAAAATGCTTGTGTGGAGTTTGCATGATTTGAGTTTTATATTTTAATTGAGCATGTTAGTATGTCAAGTGTTTGTGAAAATTCTTGTTTGGTTTTAGTATTTCTACTTCGTGTTTGCATGTTTTGAGTGTTATATTTTAGTTGAGCATGTTAGTATATCAAGTGTTTGTGAAAATGCCATGCTTGTTGGAGCTTGAGGCCATTCGGCTACTCCATGTGTTTTGTATTGCGTGTTGCATTTTTGCCATGTTAGTTGGTAGGTTTTGCATTTGCATGACATTTGATTTAGTTTTGCATGTTAGTATACCAAGTGTTTGTGAAAATGCCATGTTTGCTAGTTACATAGGCCATTCGGCCACTCTTTGAATTTTTGCATTGTATGTGCATTCTTGCCATGTTAGTTGATAGGTTAGCATTTGCATGATATTTGTTTGAGTTTTTGGTTTAAGCATGCTTTGTGTTTGTGAAAATGTCATTCATATTTTAGTTATTAAGTTTGGTTTATTTGCCATGCATGTTCATGCATTTTAGGTCTAGGTTGCATTAAATGCCATGCAAGTTCATTTAGGTCTAGGTCACTATATGGATGCCATGCATTTTTTCATGACATTTAGGTTTAAACTCATGCATTTCATGCACTATGTTTGCTGTAATTTTTTCATGCATTTCATGTTCATGCCACTTGAATAATGACTTAGGCCAATTAATGGTTCAAAGTCATGCTCTCTTGAGCACACTAGTGGAAAATTAAAGTTTGTCAAATTGATTATTCTACCTTTGTGATTTTTTTTTACTTAGCCAATTTTTATCTAACTTTCAAAAAGTCCTAGCTACTGTTTTTGAGTTATTTTGTGAGTCTTAAATTTTTTTACTTTGATTTTTAAATGATTTTATCAAAGGCAAAAATGTATTTTCGCAAAGCAGTTTTTTTCACCCAGTACTCGTACTTTTCCGATTTGTTTGGCCATTCATCTTTAATCAGAAAATTAAGATGATTTTTTACCGTGTAGTTTTACATGTCTTGAGTCTCCAGTATTTTTTTCAGAATTTTTAGAATTTTTAAAAATAGGATAAAAATTCTTCGCTTAAAACTAGACAGTGGAGTCAGAATTGAATTTAAAGAAAAATCATTTTTCTGTTTTGGTTAAATTACTTAGGGGGGGGGCTGATTAGGAAGGTTAGCTACTGACTTAGGGTAGTTTCTAAGCCTTTTTAAACTCAAAAAATGATTTTTTAAGTCTCGGGTTAAGGGTAGTCAAGTTCGGGATTTTAAACTTAGGAAATTAGAGCCATTTAAAAAAAAGGTTTAACCTAGTTTTTTTTTTTTTAACCTAAGCTTTTCCAAATTGTTTTCAAACAATCACAAAGTATTTTGGTTTTAGAATATTTAATTTGACATATTTTCCTAAGGTAGCCGAATATCTTTTTAGATATATGGATTTCCTTAATTAAAGGAAAAAAATACATTTTCATGCATTGCATTTTTCATATTCATGCATTTTATATAATATGTGACTTTTGCTATGATAATTTCTATGATATTGCTATGATTTTGAGTTGTTATATTGTTTATTATATGTCTTGGAATATTTCATGATATCCTATGCTTTTTATTTAATTATTATTTTTGTTGGTATATTATTTAGCATATGCTATGTTCATGCATTATTATTTTCATTTTTATTTCCATGCATATTATATGATATTATTATTTTATATTCCATGTCATTTAGATTATATGCCATATCATCCATATTTGCCATGTCATTTAAATTATGTCATTTCATATAGAATATATTATGTTACCTAGGTTATTTTATTTCATATAGAATATATTATGTCACCTAGGTTATTTCATTTCATTTAGAATGTATCATATGACTTAGGATATTACATTTCATATAGAATATATTATATCACCTAGGTCATTTCATTTCATTTAGAATATATCATGTGATTTAGGTTATTTTATTTCATATAGAATATATTATGTCACCTAGGTCATTTCATTTCATTTAGAATATGTCATATAACTTAGGATATTTCATTTCATTTTTAATATGCTAAGACATTTAAATCATATCATATTTATTTAGGGTGCATTATATTATTTAGATTTTGCTATGTCATTTTATTTATGTCATGCATATACATATTCATATATTTTAAAATGTTTTCAAAAAGGTAATGATTTTTCAATAAAAAATAAAGATATTCTCGAGTTAAAATAATTCATGAGTTCTCTACCGGGTTTGCTGGAGGGAATATCATCAATTATCATTAATAAAGGAATATCTTTCTTTCAAAAAACGAGAATGATTCGGAAGGTTTTCCAAAATTAATAAAAAATTTCTATATTTTGCCACGTTTGTTGGGGAATATAGGAAAATTTTGAATTTATAAATTCCGGATCATTTTTAATTAAAAATGGAATTATTTTTCTTTAAATTGGGAATTAATTTGAAATACTAAATTTAAAACCAACTTTTTTACCGAGACTTGAGATAACACACGATTAATAAGGTACCGTTTTATACGGGCATTGTGGGGCTGCTAATCCTTCCCCGCACGTAACCGAGTCCCAAACCCTTTTCTTTGATTTCTCTGATTTAAAACACAGACTTGAAATTGGTTTTAAAAATGTTTTAATTAATTTTTAAAATATTTTTAAAAACCGGTTTTAATAGATGGTCGATCACACCTAGCTAAAAAGGATTGGTGGCGACTCCATGTCTTTTTTAAGGTCATTTTCAAAACCTTTATTTTTCTAGAGGAATTAAGTCGATTTTTCCTCGATTTTTTTAATGTCACTCTTAACGAATAACAAAGTCTTGCGATGAGACTCGTTATTTTTTCTAGGTTACGACACTATTTATGACATCATCTTCATGACATCATAAATTTAGGGGCTTGTTATTCTAATCTAATGGTGAAAATTTGACATAGAAAGCATCTTGAAGTGATAGCCATTGGATAAAAAAAATAACTACCTTCTTTTTAAAAGAAAGGCTATTCGGCCAAAGGGTAAAAGGAGGGGGCTGAGTAGTTTTTTCACAAAAAGTTTAGAGGCTGGAAAATAGGCAGTAGCTAGGGAGAAAAAGAGATAAAAAAGAAAAGAAAAAGAGAGGAGAAAAAAAGGAGAAGGAAAAGAAGAGTTTTGGCTTGTTTCTTCTTGATTTGGAAAGCTAGAGCAAGGTAGCTATGCTCTTTCATGGTTATTTTTCATATTTTATTGACATGATCTTGTTTTTTTTATTGATATTTTTTCCTTTTTATGAAATAAATTTGTTTCTAAAGAGCTACTATTTAAAAAAAAAAAAAGTTTTCATCCTTGTTTTTATCATGGCCGAATGGGTTGATTTTTTTGGTAAATGATTTTGTTTTTGATATTGTTCATGAGCATATTTGTGGTAGGTTAGCTTACTTGTGTTAGATTAGCTTGATTTGTGGTAGGTTAGCTTGATTGTGGTAGTTTAGCAATATACCATGCCATGTGTTTGTGGAAATACCATGTTAGGTTTATGATAGGTCATTCGGCCATGATGGTTTTTTTGGTATATGTTTACATTTTTATCATGCTTGCTTGTTTAATATGTTTCCATTGATCTTCATGCATATATACAATGCCATGTTCATGTTGTTTCATTCAGCCATGATGGATTTTTTGGTGCATATTTGCATTATTTTTCGTGTTTGCTACCATGTGTTTGTGTTATTTGCTAGCTAGGATTATACCATGTGATTTGAGGACCACTCGGCCAACAGGATCCTTTTTGCTTTGTGTGTGCATTTTCATTTTGTTTAGTTCATAGGTTTGCATTTCATGCCATAACATTGTGTATTTTTATTTGGTTTGCCATGTGTTTGTGTTATTTGCTAGATAGGATTGCATTAGGTTGTTTAGTGGCCATTCGGCCTCTTCATGTAATCCTTGCCTTGTGTGTGTATTTGCATTATGTTTAGGTACCATTGCTTTGCATTACTATGCCATAAGATTGTGTATTAGTTGCTGTTTGTTCAATCATTAGTATTAGGTTTATTGGTCACTATATGTTCATGATATTTTCATGCATTCTCATGACATTTAAGGTCTAGAATCATATTGGTATTGCCATACATACTCCCATACATATAAAGTCTAGGATCGTATTGATATTGCCATGCATTTGCTCTGCTATTTAGGTCTTAGGTCACTTCATATTACCATGCATTTCATGTCACTTTAGGTTTAAGTCTCATTTGCATTATTATGCATCTCATGCATACTTAGGTTAGGATTACATTTATTGCCATGCAAGTTTGTAAGGTCTAGGCTATATCATGCATGCCATGCATTTCTCACATTATTTAGGTTTTAAATCATGCATTTCATGCATTCAATTGGCTGTATGTTCATGCATATCATGTCATGCCACATGATTTATGACTTAGTCCAATCAATGGCTCAAAGTCATGCTCACTTGAGCATACTTATGGAAAATTAAAGAGTTGTCAAATTGATTATTTTACCTTTGTGATTTTTTTTACTTAGCCAATTTTTGTCTAACTTTTTAGAAGTATTAGCTACTATTTGTAGGTCTTTAGGAGAGTCTCCAATATTTTTACTTTGATTTTTAAGTGATTTTATCAAAGACAAAAAAATGTGTTTTGGCAAAACAGTTTTTCACCCAATACTTAGACTTTCCTAATTTTTCTAGGAAGTAATCTTTAATCAAAAAATTAAGCCAATTTTTTATCGTGTATTTTTACATGTTCTGAGTCTCCAGTATTTTTTTAGATTTTTTTGAATTTTTAAAAAATAGGTAAAAAATCATGATTTAAAACTGGACAGTAGAGGCATATTTGAATTCAAAAGAAAAACAATTGTTGAATTTGGCTAAGGCATTTTAGAGGGGTTGGTTAGGAACTTTAGCTACTGTCCTAACTTGGTTTTTAGACTATTTTAAACTTTAAAAATATTTTATAAACCTCGAGTTAAGGGTGGTCAAGTCCGGGATTTTAAACTTAGGAAATTAAAGCCATTTTTAAAAGGGATTCGGCTAAGAAATTTTATTATCCGAGATTTTCAAAATTGTTTTCAAACAATCAAAAAGTTTTTTTTTTTTTTGGTTTTAGAAAGTTTAATTTGATGTCTTTTCCTAAGGTAGCTGGATATCTTTTTAGATATACGGATTCCTTAATTAAAGGAAAAAATACACTTTCATGCATTGCATTTTCCATGTCCATGCATATTTTATAATAGGTGATTCTTGCTATGATAATTTCTATGGTATTGTTATTATTTTGATTTATATTTTTTTGGTGTTATGTTGTTTGTTATATGGTTTTGAATATTTTATGCTATTCTATACTTTTTATTTAGTCATTTATTTTTGTCATATTATTTCGCATATACTATATTCATGCATTATTATTTTTATTTTTATTTTTGTGCATATTTACTGATAGCATTATTTTATGTTTCATGACATTTCTTGTCACTTAGGATATTTTATTTCATTTAGGATATTTCACTTCATTTAGAATATCATATCATTTAAATTATATCATTCCATTTAGAATATATCATGTTACTTAGGTTAATTCATTTCGTATAGAATATATTATGTCACATAGGACATTTCATTTAATTTAGGATATTTCATTTTATTTAGGATATTTTATTTCATTTAGAATATCATGTCATTTAAATCATATCAGTTAGAATATCATGTCATTTAAATCATTTCATTTCATTTAAAATATATCATGACACTTAGGATATTTCATTTTATTTAGGATATTTTATTTCATTTAGAATATGCTATGTCATTTAAATTAAATAATTTAGGTTGCATTATCTAGGCTTTGATTGTCATACATATTCATGTTCATATTGTTCTTAAAAAAATGTTTTGAAAAAGATAATGATTTTCAATAAAAATAAAGATATTCCCGAGTTAAAATAATTCATATGTTCTCTTTCGGGTTGCCGGGGAGGATATCATCAATTATCATTAATAACGAAATATCTTTCTTAAAACGAGATTGATTCAGAAAATTTTCTAAATAAATAAAAATTTCTATATATTGCCGAATTTTCGGGGAATGTAGGAAAATTTTGAATTAATAAATTCCGAATCATTTTCAATAAAAAAATGGAATTATTTTTCTTTAAATTGGGAATTAATTTAAAATACTAAATTTAAAATCGACTTTTTACCGAGACTTGAGATAACACACGATTAATAAGGTACCTTTTTTTACGGGAGTTGTGGGGGTGCTAATCTTTCGCCGCACGTAACCGAGTCGCGAACCGATTCTTTGATTTTCTCTGGTTTATAATGCAGACTTGAAATTGGTTTTTAAAACATTTTAATTAATTTTAAAATATTTTACAAAATCAGTTTTAATAGGTGGCCGATCACACCTAGCTAAAAAAGATTGGTGGCGACTCCATGTCTTTTTTAAGGTCATTTTCAAAACCTTCATTTTTCAAGAGGAATTAAGTTGATTTTTCCTCGATTTTTTTAATGTCACGCTTAATGAGTAATAAAGTCTTGCGATGAGACTTGTTATTTTTTAGGTTGCGACACTCCAAATCTCAATTTTAAATTATTTGGAAGAGATTGGTGAAGAAAAATCCGAATTTGGAGCTCATTTTCAAAATAGTAAAAGTTCGGGTACATTAAGGGGCAATTTTGGAAATAAATCCAAAAAAATAACAAACGGGCTCGGAAAATTATGAAAACTTCCATAATTCAATTTTTATTTAGGAAGTATTGAAAAACGAAAATTTGGATTTGGAGTCCATTTGCTATTTAATTTGGCTTGGGGGTCAAAAGGGTCATTTTACCAAAGAAATCGAAGAGGGCTTTTAAAAATTGGAGTTTGGGCTGGAATTTCAAGGGTCATTCAGCCAAGCCCATAATGGAGAGTGATTTTGCTGAGATTTTGCATCCAAGGGCCAAGAGTGGATAGGAAGGTAGTTATTTTTTTGATCAAGCCTTTGAAACTATAACACATGGACCAATGCATGGAGAGGAATGATGTCATATTTATGACATCATGGTCATGACATCATATTTTAGGGGCTGATTATTTGATCTAAGGGTGGGAATTTTACATAGAAAGCATCTTGGATTAAAAGCCATTGGATCAAAATTGGTTAAAAAAATCTACAACCTTCTACACTATTCCTAGGCCATTCGACCACTACATGAAGAAGGAGGATATTTTTCATTTGAAGGCTTCTTCTTGGCTGAATACTCTCCATGGTTGAAAGCAAATAGAAAGTTTTGAAAGGTGAAGAAAGTAAGAAGAGAAAAAAAGCTTGCAAAATAGCTTTTAGAGGTAGCTAAAAGCACCTTGCTCTTGCACTTTTTTTTACATTTCCATCCTTAATTTGCTGTTTTCATTTGATATTTGATGATTTTCTATTGGTTTTGATTTTGAAATAAGTGTTTTTAAGCTTTCTCTTCAAGCTCCTTTTTTTTTATGATTTCTTGAAAAACTTTGAAAAAGCAATTTTTTTTTTTACATTTATGTGAGTAGCTGAATGGTCACTGTTTTTGACATGGTTGGTGATTGATTTTTATTTCATGTTGTTTGTGAGGTTTAACATGTTTTGATGTTCTCTATTTTTCTAAAAAAACAAAAAAACATGGAGCTTGTTTTGATCTTTTTACTTACTTACTTACTTACTTACTTTCCTCTATTTTTGATTTTATCATCTTGTTTTCATGTTTACTTTCCTTGTCTACCACTTTTAATTTTATGTTTTCAACATATTTGAGTTGTTCATGATTTGCATTTTACTATACTATGTGTTTGTGAAAATGTCTAGTTAGGTTCATGCCTTTCATCATGTTTGTATGGTTTAGCATGTTTCTTTTTTAGTCTTGCATTTAGTATGTCATATGCTTGTGTAAATGTTCATGCTAGGATAGTATGACCATTCGATTACCTCCCCTCATTTCATGCTTTGTGTGTGCATTTTTATATTGTTAGTTGACATGCTTGTATTTCCATACCATGATTTTGTGTATTTTGGTTTAGTATGCTATGTGTTTGTGTTATTGCCATGCATTTTTTAGGTCTAGGTCTCATTTTCATTGCCATGCATGTTTAGACCTAGGTTTCATTTATTGCCATGCAAGTTCATGTTAGGTCTAGGTCATATTCTTTATGCCATGCATTTTCCATGTCATTTAGGTTTTAAATCATGCATTTCATGCATTTAACTTGCTGTTTGTTCATGCATATCATATCATGCCACTTGATTTTTGACTTAGGCTAGTAAATGGCTCAAAGTCATGCTCACTTGAGCATACTTGTGAAAAATTAAAGAGTTTTCAAGTTGATTTATTTTTACCTTTGTGATTTTTTTTTACTTAGGCAAATCTTGTCCAATTTTTTTAGAAATTTTAGCTACTGTTTGTAGGTCCTTAGTAGAGTCTCCAATATTTTTACTTTGATTTTTGAATGATTTTATCAAAGGCAAAAAAATATGTTTTGGCAAAACAGTTTTTCACCTAGTGTTCTGACTTTCACAATTTTCTGGAAGGTTATCCTTAGTAAAAAAATTAAGCCAATTTTTTCCATAGAGTTTTACATGTTCTGAGTCTCTTTTATTTTTATTTTTATTTTTTGAAATTTTAAAAATAGGTTAAAAAATCACGTTTTAAAACTGGACACTAGAGTCAGATTTGAATTCAAAGGAAAAATATTATTTTTGTTTTGGCTAAGGCATTTAGAGGAGGTTGATTAGGAACCTTAGCTACTGTCCTAGGTTGGTTTCTAAGCCATTTTAAAACTTCAAAAATAATTTTATAGATCTCGGGTCAAAGGTGGTCAAGTTCGGGTTTTCAAAATTAGAAAAATAGAGCTATTTTCAAAAGGGGAATTCGGCTATGACATTTTATTATCCAAGATTTTCAAAATTGTTTTTAAACCAATCACAAAGTATTTTGATTTTAGAAAATTTAATTTGATGTCTTTTCCTAAGGTAGTCGAATATCTTTTTAGATATACGGATTTCCTTATTTAAAGGAAAAAATACACTCTCATGCATTGCATTTTCCATTTTCATGCATATTATATGATATATGATTTTTTCTATGAATATTCATATGGTATTGTTATTATTTTCATTTATATTTTATGGTGTTATATTGTTTGTTATATGGTTTTGAATATTTCATGCTATCCTATGCTTTTTATTTAGTCATTTATTTTTGGTCACATCATTTAGCATCTACTATGTTCATGAATTATTATTTTTATTTTAATGTATATTTCATGATAACATTATTTTATGTTTCATATCATTTCATGTCACTTAAATTATATTCCACGTCATCTAGATTATATGATTTAGAATATGCCATGTCATTTAAATTTGCAATGTCATTTAAATCATATTATTTCATTTAGAATCTTTCATGTTACTTAGGACATATTATTTCATATAGAATCAATTATGTCACTTAGGTCATATCATTTCATATAGAATATTTCATGTTACTTAGGACATATTATTTCATATAGAATATATTATGTCACTTAGGTCATATCATATCATTTCATTTAGATTATATGATTTAGAATATGCCATGTCATTTAAATTTGCAATGTCATTTAAATCATATTATTTCATTTAGAATCTTTCATGTTACTTAGGACATATTATTTCATATAGAATATTTCATGTTACTTAGGACATATTATTTCATATAAAATATATTATGTCACTTAGGTCATATCATTTCATATAGAATATTTCATGTTACTTAGGACATATTATTTCATATAGAATATATTATGTCACTTAGGTCATATCATTTCATTTAGAATATATCATGTCACTTAGGTTATTTTATTTCATTTGGAATATATCTGTCACTTAGGATATTTCATTTCATTAATTAGAATATATCATGTTACTTAGGATATTTCATTTCATTTAAATATATCATGTCACTTAGGTTATATCTGTCGCAACCTAAAAAAAAATAACGACGAGTCTCATCGCAAGACTTTATTATTCGTTAAGCGTGACATTAAAAAAAAACCGAGGAAAAGTCGAGTTAATTCCTCTAGAAAAATGAAGGTTTTGAAAATAACCTTAAAAAAGACATGGAGTCGCCACCAATCTTTTTTAGCTAGGTGTGATCGGCCACCTATTAAAACCGGTTTTATAAAATATTTTAAAAATTAATTAAAACATTTTAAAAACCAATTTCAAGTCTGCGTTTTAAACCAGAGAAATCAAAGAAGCGGGTTCGGGAGTCGGTTACGTGTGGGGAAGGATTAGCACCCCCACAACGCCCGTATAAATCGGTACCTTATTAATCGTGTGTTATCTCAAGTCTCGGTAAAGATTGGTTTTAAATTTAGTATTTCAAGTTAATTCCCAATTTAAAGAAAAATAATTCAATTTTTATTTGAAAATGATTCGGAATTTATAAATTCAAAATTTTCCTATATTCCCCAACAAACGTGGCAAAATATAGAAATTTTTATTAGTTTTGGAAAACTTTCCGAATCATTCTCTTTTTTGAAAGAAAGATATTACTTTATTAATGATAATTGATGAAATTCCCTCCAGCAAACCCGGTAGAGAACTCATGAATTATTTTAACTCGGGAATATCTTTATTTTTATTGAAAACCATTATCTTTTTGAAAACATTTAAAATAAATGTATATGTATATGCACGACATAAATAAAATGACATAGTACAGTCTAAATAATATAATGCAACCTAAATGACATGACAAATATGAATGGTATGGCATATAATTTAAATGACATGGAATAAAATAATGCTATCATATAATATGCATGAAAATAAAAATGCAATGCATAAAATGTATTTTTTCCTTTAATTAAGGAAATCCGTATATCTAAAAAGATATCCGGCTACCTTAGGAAAATATGTCAAATTAAATATTCTAAAACCAAAATACTTTGTGATTGTTTGAAAACAATTTTGAAAAGCTTGAATTAACAATAAAAACTGGGCTAAAAATTTTTAAATGGCTCTAATTTCCTAAGTTTAAAAAATCCGGACTTGACTACCCTTAACCCGGGACTTGAAAAACCATTTTTAGAGTTTAAAAAGGCTTAGAAATTACCCTAAGTCAGTAGCTAACCCTCATAATCAGCCCACTCTATGTGAATTAACCAAAACAGAAAATTGGTTTTTCTTTAAATTCAATTCTGACTCCACTGTCCAGTTTTAGTCCACGATTTTTTTACCCTATTTTAAAAATCCCAAAAATTCTAAAACAAATACTGGAGACTCAGGACATGTAAAACTACACGAGAAAAAATCGGCTTAATTTTCTGATCAAAGATGAATTCCCAGAAAAATCAGAGATGTACGAGTTTTTGGAGGAGAAAAAAAAACTGCTTTGTTTTTCTTTAAATTCAATTCTGACTCAACTGTCCAGTTTTAATCTACGATTTTCTACCCTATTTTTAAAAATTCCAAAACTTCTGAAAAAATTACTGGAGACTCAGGACATGTAAAACTACACGATAAAAAATTGGCTTAATTTTCTGATTAAAGATGAATTCGCAGAAAAATCAGAGATGTACGAGTTTTTGGAGGAGAAAAAACTGCTTTGTTTTTCTTTAAATTCAATTCTGACTCCACTGTCCAGTTTTAATCCACGATTTTTTACCCTATTTTTAAAAATTCCAAAAATTCTGAAAAAATTACTGGAGACTCAGGACATGTAAAACTACATGAAAACAAATCGGCTTAATTTTCTGATCAAAGATGAATTCCCAGAAAAATCATAGATGTACGAGTTTTTGGAGGAGAAAAAAAAAACTGCTTTGCCAACACATTTTTGCTTTTGATAAAATCATTTAAAAACCAAAGTAAAAATATTTGAAACTCATAAAATGACTTGAAAGCAGTAGCTAGGACTCTTTGAAAGTTAGATAAAAATTGGCTAAATAAAAAAAAATCACAAAGGTAGAGTAATCAATTTGACAAACTTAATTTTCCACAAGTGTGCTCAAGAGAGCATGATCTTGAACCATTAATTGGCTCAAGTCATTATTCAAGTGGCATGAACATGAAATGCATGAAACAATGCAGCAAACGTAATGCATGAAATGCATGGATCTAAACCTAAATGTAAGGAAAATGCATGACACAAATAATATGGCCTAGACCTAACATGAACTTGCATGTCATTTAATGTAACCTAGACCTAAGACATGCATGGCATTTTCACAAACACAAGGCATGCTTAATTCAAAAATCCAACCAAATATCATGCAAATGCAAAAACCTAACAACTAGCATGACAAAAATACAACACACAATGCAAAACACATGGAGTAGCCAAATGGCCCCAAGCTTCAACAAGCATGGCATTTTCACAAACACTTGGTATGCTAGCATGAAAAACTAAGTCATAACACAAAAATCACACAAGCATTTTCACAAACACCTAATATACTAAATCTAAAACATGCTCAAATTTAAACAACATAAAAACAGAAAATTAAAAATGCAAAAACATGATATCTAAGACATAAATGGCAATAAACAAAGCAACCAAATTAAATATAACTTAAGAACATGAAATAACATAATATTTAAAACATCAAAAATAAAGAAAATAGCATAAACAATATGGTAAAATGAATCAAAAACAACAACTTAAAATAAATAATGTAGGCCATTTGGCCATGGTGAGTTTATTGTAAAAACAAAATGTAAAAAAAAAATATATACTTAAGAAAGGAAATGAAGGAAGAACAAGAAACATTATTTTAAAATGAAAACTCACCAAGTAGAGATTAAAATAGCAAAAAATAAGAATAGAAAATGAAAGTGCAAGAGTTGGTGCTCAAGAGCAACCTCAAGAAGCTAATATTTCAAGCTTTTCTCTTCAAACTTTCCTTTTTTTCTAAACTTTTCTTTTTTTGCTCTCAACCAAGAAGATAAAAAACTAAGAAAAACTAAGAGAAATCAACCAAAATGGGAAAGAAAAAACAAAATCTGCCTCCCCCCTTAGGGCTGGCAGAAAATGATGCTTATATGGACTCCAAGATGTTGTCATTTTTGTGTAACCTAATTTCCATCAAATGGCCAATAATTCAAGATGAAAAGTCATGAAATTACCACCCTTAGATTAGCATCTCAGCCCTCTCAAATTACAGCTGTCCAAGAAAAATGTTGACATCTTTTTTCCAGCCCAACTCTGATTTTTTGAAGGGCCCAAAAAGCCCTTTTCGGTTGCTTGGGTGAAATGACCATTTTGCCCTCCCGGATGCAAAATAAATATCAAACGGGCTCCAAATTCAATTTTTCATTTTTTAATACTTCCAAAATAATAAAATATTGAGTTCTGGAAGTTTTCAAAATTATCCGAGTCCGTTTGCTATTTATTTGGATTTTTTCTTCCCAAAATGTCCTTTTATGCCCCTACTTTTTACCATTTTTTAAACGAGCTCCAAATCAAGATTTTTCTTCACCAATCTCTTCAAAATAATTAAAAAGTATGATCTGGAAGTTTTCGTAATTTTTGGAGCTCATTTGGTATTTTTTTCGGGATTTATCGGCTTGAATTACTGCATAGGAAGCTCGGGATTTAGCCATTTTGCAAATGAACTCGGAATCAAGATTTTCTTTCGCCAATCTCTTCCAAATAATTTAAAAATGAGATTTACCAAATTTCAGAATTTTTGGAGTCCATTTGCTATTTTTCCGGGATTTATCTTTTTGAATTACTGCATAAGAAGCCCGGGATTTGGCCATTTTGCAAACGAACTCGGAATCAAGATTTTCTTTTACCAATCTCTTTCAAATGATTTAAGAATGAGATTGACAAATTTTCCATAATTTTCGGAGTCCATTTGCTATTTTTCCCAAAATTTTCCAATTTTGCCCTTTAACCTCCGAAACCCGGTTTTGCTCAAAACAAGTCCGATTTTCAGATTTTCTTCAATCTGAGCCTTGGGCCATCCTTTTTAATCATTCCTCATCCATTGGGGGCTTTGGTCTTACCAAGTCGGGCCATTTCTGTGATTCTTCCCGATTTCACCGAAATCCACTAAAAACCCTAATTCTCGGTTTTCTCCCGGATTGACTTTTCTTTCGGTTTTTCTTGCAAGTGACTTCTCCATTACCCGTATTCAGTGCTTATCTTTCATTTGGAACCTTCAATTTCGACCAGTTTGATCGTTTAAGCACTTTTCCCCAAATTTCTCGGATTAGGGTTTCTTTTCTACTGAATCTCCAAATCCCAACTTCCGAACTCCATATCTTTCAATGTAAACCTCAGATTATCAAAATTCTTTCTCCATTTTTCAATTGAACTTAAAATCTTTATTTTGAAAGTGGGTTGACTTTTTTAGTAGTTGACTTTCTGGGGTTGACTTTTTCGGGGTTGACTTTTTTTCAAGTTTGACTTTTTATGCTCGCCCTCTTAAACTAAGTCTCGGAGTACCACCTGCAGGATGAAAACAGTCTTTTTATACTCGGAAACATCAATATGGGAAGAAAACATACCTGTTTAGTGGCCCGGACAAAATTAGGTGTCTACAGCTGCCCCTCTTTGGCTATTGCTGAGAATCAGGAATCAGGCAAAGATAAACCAACACTAATTTTGTACGGTCAGTGAAATCACATGGAAAGGACAGGGGCTTTCTTTTTCATTTCTTCATTCATTTTTGCATTTTCCATTTTTTTATTATTATTTTTTTATTTTCTATTTTTTTCATTTTTTCTATTTTTTTTATTTTCTATTTTTTTTGTTTTTTTTTGTTTTTTTTTTTTTTGAAAACAGTAAATTGAAGATTTGTCCTTAAATTGAATTCCCTGACTAATCAAGGCTCGATTCGTCTTAAGGAAACGAATTCGATTTGCAAGAAAGGAAACGACCTCGACGATGTTCTCGGGGCCTTAACCTTTCTTGTTCTCAGCTGTGTTTAAAATTCTGGATATCTCCTCCAGAAGCTTCGGCTATCACCACCGAAGTCTTGCTCATTTTTTTTTTAATGTAAAAATTCTGGGTATCACCTCCAGAAGCTTCAGCTATCACCACCGAAGACTTTCTATCTTTTCAAAGGATTTTAAAACTCTGGATATCTCCACCAGAGGCTTCAGCTATCACCACCGAAGTCTTGCTCATTTTTTTAATGTAAAAATTCTGGGTATCACCTCCAGAAGCTTCAGCTATCACCACCGAAGACTTTCTATCTTTTCAAAGGATTTTAAAACTCTGGATATCTCCACCAGAGGCTTCAGCTATCACCACCGAAGTCTTGCTCATTTTTAAAACTGTAAAATTCTGGGTATCATCTCCAGAAGCTTCAGCTATCACCACCGAAGACTTTCTACCTTTTCAAAGGACTTTAAAAAAAACTCTGGATATCTCCACCAGAGGCTTCAGCTATCACCACCGAAGACTTGTTCATAAATAAAAAAAAGTACCTCGACGATGATTTCGGGGCTCGACTCGCCTTAAGAAAACGAAATCGATTATACCTGAAAGCTTTAAGAGATGATGCAAATGCTTCATGATGCAAATGCAAATGTCTTTTGTTGATGCAAACGCTTCTTGATGTAGATGCAAATGACTTAGATTGGTGCAAATGTTTTTGATGCAAATGTAAATGACTTGATTTGATGCAAACTTTCTTGATGCAGATTTAACTAACTTAGATTGATGCAAATGCTTCTTGATGTAGATGCACATGTTGAAAAAAAATTCTGGATAACTCTTTCAAAAGAAGATTTCTCATTTTTCAAAATTATAAAACCCTGGATATCTCCACCAGAGGCTTCAGCTATCACCACCGAAGACTTCTTCATTTTTAAAACTGTAAAATTCTGGATATCTCCACCAGAAGCTTTGGCTATCACCACCAAAGACTTGCTCAATATAAAATTCTAGATAACTCATCTAGAAGAAGATTTCTCATGTTTCAAAATTATAAAACCCTGGATATCTCCACCAGAGGCTTCAGCTATCACCACCGAAGACTTATTCACTTTTAAAACTGTAAAATTCTGGATATCACCACCAGAAGCTTTGGCTATCACCACCAAATACTTGCTCATTGTAAAATTCTGGGTAACTCCTTCAGAATAAAATTTCTCATGTTTTCAAAATTATAAAACCCTGGATATCTCCACCAGAGGCTTCAGCTATCACCACCGAAGACTTATTCACTTTTAAAACTGCAAAATTCTGGATATCACCACCAGAAGCTTTGGCTATCACCACCAAAGACTTGGTCATTGTAAAATTCTGGGTAACTCTTTCAGAATAAAATTTCTCATGTTTTCAAAATTATAAAACCCTGGATATCTCCACCAGAGGCTTCAGCTATCACCACTGAAGACTTGTTCACTTTTAAAACTGCAAAATTCTGGATATCACCACCAGAAGCTTTGGCTATCACCACCAAATACTTGCTCATTGTAAAATTCTGGGTAACTCCTTCAGAATAAAATTTCTCATGTTTTCAAAATTATAAAACCCTGGATATCTCCACCAGAGGCTTCAGCTATCACCACCGAAGACTTATTCACTTTTAAAACTGCAAAATTCTGGATATCACCACCAGAAGCTTTGGCTATCACCACCAAAGACTTGGTCATTGTAAAATTCTGGGTAACTCCTTCAGAATAAAATTTCTCATTTTTCAAAATTATAAAACCCTGGATATCTCCACTAGAGGCTTCAGCTATCACCACCGAAGACTTGTTCACTTTTAAAACTGTAAAATTCTGGATATCCCCACCAGAAGCTTTGGCTATCACCACCAAAGACTTGCTTATTGTAAAATTCTGGATATCCCCACCAGAAGAAAATTTCTCATTTTTCAAAATTATAAAACTCTGGATATCTCCACCAGAGGCTTCAGCTATCACCACCGAAGACTTGTTCACTTTTTAAAAACTGTAAAATTCTGGATATCCCCACCAGAAGCTTTGGGAAATGATGCAGATGCACATGTCTTTTAACAAGGTGCTCATGCTTCATGGTGCAAATGTAAAATATTTCTTACTGCAAATGCAAATGGCCTGGATTGATGCCCATGTTTCATGATGCAGATGCCCCTATTAATTGTGTTCATGTAACTGGTTTATGAATGGTGTAACTACAATTACCACACAATAATGAAAATGCAATGATTCTAGAAATGATGCAATTGCTTGAGATGACACAAATGCGAATTCCATGAAGAATGTAAATGTAAAGGTAAAATGCAGATGCTTATGGAATAATGCCAATGCAAATACCCATGAATGATGCAAATGCTTGCCGACACTGTGCAGATGCAAAAGCTCGATAAAGAGATGAGTACTCATGAGTGATGCAAATGCCCCCGGTTGTTTTTCTAGACTTTGGCTTAGCCTCTCAAATTCATTTTTCCTCTTCAAATCAGAGTATATCTTCAATTCATTTTGGCTATTCTCTTTGCCCCAACAGTTTTCAAACTTTCATCAACAGAGATCTGAACTGGGTTCGATATCTTCTTCTCATATCTGGAAGTCAGGACCTATCCTGGCAGTTCTATATATTTGGGTTAGAAAAATCCTTGTCTCATGTCAACATCAAAAATGGGTATTTCAAAAATATTTTTATTTTCCCTTTTTGAAAAACAATTTTGCTTATTTAAGGAAAACTTCTAAGCCAAAAATTTTAACTCCACAATGTATGATGTACAAATCTTTTGATGACTGATGATCACTGTTAGAAAATTCTCTAAGTATTAATCTGGGTTTTTTCAACTGGGATTGGCAAGGCTTGGTATAACAAGATTCTGGCTTTTCCAGGAAAACTTCACAACAAAAATGTATGTCCTTTCTAGGCTCACAAATGGAACAGGTTTTATAAATCATGAATTCATTGAGAACCATGCAAATTCAACATTCTTTTAGTTTCCATATCAAGGCTTTTTGACAAGCGTCAAGATTGGCTGGGATGTTTAAATCGGAAAGTTTGATCTTGGAGGAAAAAAGTTTCAGTTTTTTGAAGACAATCCTCCGAATGAGAGCTGACAATTTGGGGGGTTCAGGAATTCCTAGATGTTCCTCGATGACCACCTTTTTTTAAGATGACCTTCTTTTTTTTTTTTTGGGTATCGGCATAGATGGCATCGAAAATTTCCAAATTTACTCTAGACCGCCCGTTTTTAGGTTTTCGCCCTAGAGTCCCATTCTTTCCATTTTTTTTCATTTTTACCATACACTTGAGAATTCTAAATTCTTCCTTAGTGAAATGATAATTCGATGAAATGGGATAAAATCTGAGGAAAAACCTTTCAAATTAAATATTCATGCTTGATCAAAATGGACTTTTAAAGCACGTAACGTAGGCCATGGCTTAGGGTTCAGAAAGAAAGGATAAATAGGCCCAAAATATGTGTTTGAGGGTAATCAGATCAAGGATCTATTTTTTTGAGGAGGATTCTCTTTGAAGCATTTGTTCCTTCTTGGACATTTCTTTCCTTTTGACTTTGCTTTTTTTTCTTCTTTGCTTTTGGCTTTCAATTTGCCATATCTTTCACATATTTTTCCTTTTTTTCTTTTTTCATTTTGCCCCCATTCTTTTTCAACGGAGTGAGCCCGTCTTTATTCGGGACTCCATTTGCTCTGCATCTGTCTTTGAGCTAGGACACATTTCTCAATGATTTTTAAAAAAATCTTTCCTTGCATTTGCCCCCTAGTGTAGAGGGTGATCCTTGATCAAGGTTCAAACAAGAAAGAATTCTTTTGGCTCAAAAGGGGTGACTATGGATGATTTCTTTTTTGTGTGAAGGGATATGAAAGATGGCCATTCCTCATGTCAAGCACGAATATTCACTTTGAAAAGCAATCCCCAGGGGAAATAGATATTCAGAATTTCATTTTGCACTTTGGAATCATCCGAATTCTCATATGCATGATATCACAAATTTTTTTCATTTTTCATTTTTCATCGCATGCCCCAACGATTCATGCGTTTAATCCATCCTTATTCACCATGTATCCATCATTTCCATATATGATGCCCCAATTTGATTAACCATGAGAATCTGTATCAACGAGGAACATAGCAAGTCTAGGTCTGTTTTGAAAAGGCTGAGTTTCCAATCTGAGTTCTTTGAAGAGACAAGGAAAATATGACCCAAAAACAGGTTTTCTCTAGGACAGGGGATAATCTAGTTTAATCATTATGCCCCAGGGTGTCAATCATGAAGTGATGTCTAGGCAATTAGTGTTTTGTGGTCATTGGGAAAGGTCATGAATGGTTTTAGCACAATCTTGACACACACCAAATTATCAAAATCTGGATTCTTGAAAGAATGTCTCATTTGTTTGATTTTCAAGGAATTTGAAAATTTTCAAAAAGTTCGTTCCTTTGCTCATAGCATAGACTAAGATCTACATCTTTGCTTATTCTGTGATGACAATGGTTTTATGAAGTCAAATCATTCATATTCCTTGAAGCATTAGGTCTTTCAAGTGGTCTCGGTTCAAAAGATTTAGGCTTAGGAAAGCCTAAAAGAAAGGGCTGAAGGTATTGGGTCATTTCTAACAATGATCATCAATTTTCTTGAGACTATCCATTACTAAAAATTCCTTAATGCTTGTTTTTTGCAAATTCAAGTTATTGTTGAAACACAACAAACACAAAGCATTTAAAATACAAAATTCATTTAATTAACATGAGACAAGTGCTTTCCTCATCACAGTGTATAGAACTACATGTGTCAAAAACCTAATATGATCATGCACAATGTTTCTTATGACACTTGACTTCCCCATCTTCAAAACTTATCGAACCAGCCTTGATGAGATCTCTGACCTTGTACTTCAAAGCGGGGCAGTTCTCTGTTGAGTGACCTTGATTGCCAGAATGGTACCCACAACACTCATTAGCATCATACCAGCTCGGATAAGGGGGTTTCAGAGGCGCTATTTGCATGGGTGTCACAAGGTGATTCTGGATGAGTTGAGGTAGTATCTCATTGTATGTCATAGGAATCGGGTCAACCGGATTTCTTTTTCGCTTTTTATGGCCCTTTCGATTATCCCTAAGGGTGTTCGATTGATAGACAGATGTAAATTCTGGTGTATTTGCAGTCATTGGTTGGTAGGGATAAAAACCATGAGAGACATTATTCAGGGTAGAGTAAAATGGCTGATATGAGGAGAATTGGGGAGGTGGGGCAAAGTCTTCCACGACTTGGGTATCTTCTTTTTTCTTTTCAGATGCCCCCTTTTTCTTGGTATTGGATGTTCTTTCTCCTTCAATTTTCCCATCCTTGATAGCATTCTCAATCATCTCCCCTGAAATTACCATGTCTGAAAAATTATTTGTGATGTTGCCAACAAGTATATCATAGTACGGGGCCTGCAGTGTATTCACAAAAAGGACAGTGGTTTCCTTCTGAGTTAAGGGCGGTTTTACTTGGACGGCCAGGCTCATCCACCGTTGCACATATTCTTTGAAGCTCTCAGTAGCTCTTTTCTTCATATTTTGCAAGGTGAGACGGTCAGGCGCCGTGTCAGTCATATGCTTGTACTGGTTTAGAAAAACCCTAGCCAGGTCATTCCAAGAGTGAATCTGATCCTTGCTCAACTGACTATACCACCTAATTGCGGATCCGCTGAGGCTATCTTGAAAGCAGTGAATCAAAAGCTTATCATTATCTATATGACTTGTCATCTTCCGGCAGAACATAGTGATGTGGGCTGATGGATCAGTCGTCTCGTCATATTTCACGAAGTCAGGGATCTTGAACTTAGGAGGAATGACTAAATCGAAGACCAAGCATCGTTCTTTCGCCTCCACACTCCCGAATACATCTGTTCTTTCTATTGCCCGGAGCCTTTCATCTAACAACTGATATTTCCCTTGGGAATCTGCCAACTCAACCTCATTTACTGCAAGCCTTTTCAACTTTGCCTGTTCAGCTAGATCATCTGAGTTTAGGACATTGACGAGGTTAACAGTGTTCTGGGCATCACTTATTATGACCTCATCCTGGCCCTTTTGTGCCTCTAACCCTTCTCTGGCGATAACGTTTTCGGTGTATCCTTTTCCTTTGATTACGGCAGACATCAGCTCCATCAATTTAGTCATCTGACCTTTAGATTCTGCTTGAGATTTTGCTAGCTGTTCTCGCAATTCTCTCTGTTCCCTTTCCATTTTTTCCATTCGGGCAACATGTTCATCCTCCATAGCACCAGCCTGTATTAAAAGTGTACTCAGTACTTCTTCTGATTTGAAATGGAAATTCTTTCAAAGACTCCTAAAGCCAAGCCAACTTCTATTCTATTTTCCCCAAAATGTATGTCATGATGAATGAGCCATGAATGCAATTTGATGCATGTGAAGCCTAAACAATATGATGTATGGACATGTATAATGGAAACATGCTGACCATATATGTAATAAATGCAATCACAATGCCAACATGTTGCAAACAAAGAATAAGCAAATCAACACATGGATATATGCAATGACTGGTCATATGCATTTTAGCATGTTTCCCAATGAATGATCGTATATCCTATGAATGCAACACGGTGTCAATTATGATACATGCAAACAATGAATGATTGATATAGAGTATATACAAAGAAAATCATGCTAACCATGTGTGTCATGAATGCGACCTAATGCTAACATGATGTATGTAATAAGCAAATTAATGCATGAACATATACAAAGAAATTATGCTGACTATGTTTGTTATGAATGCAACCCAAAGTCAACATGATGCATGTAAAGAATAAGCAGATCAATGCATGGATATATACAATGAATGACCATGTATGTTCCAAATGTATTTCCCAATGAATGATCATATACACTATGAATGCCGCACAATGTCAATTATGATGCATGTGAAGAATAAATGACTGACACAGAGTATATACAACGAAGGTCATGCTGACCGTGTATGTCATGAATGCAACCTGATGCCAATATGACAAATTAATGCATGAGCATATCATGATGACTGTGTATGCCATGAATGCAACCTGATGCCAACATGATGCATGTAAAAAATAAGAAAATTAATGCATGGATATATACAATGAATGACCATGTATGTTCCAAATGCATTCCCCAATGAATGATCATATACACTATGAATGCCACACAATGTCAATTATGATGCATGTGAAGAATAAATGACTGACACAGAGTATATACAAAGAAGGTCATGCTGACCGTGTATGTCATGAATGCCACCTGATGCCAACATGATGCATGTAAAGAAAGAATAAATTGATACATAAGTATATACAAATAATGACCATGCATGTCATAAACGTATCTTACAATGAATGACCATGCATGCTATGACTATAACATGATGTCAAAATGATACATGCAAAAATAAATGAATTAACACAAAGGTATATACAAAGAAATCAATGATTACACGAAATTGGTGGGACTATTCAAAAATCTCATTATGCAGGATTTGCCTCCAAAATTTTTTTTTTTTTTTTGATTTTTTTTGATTTTTTTTTTGATAAACCAATCACATCATTTTCAAAAGAATTTCAGGGTGGATCTTACTATGGTACAATATGCAAATGTTCATGTGACACTACCGGTTTTATGAAATCATCAAATTCAATTACCAACTGTTTATTGCAAAGAATGAGATCAATAATACAACCAAAAATGTACATGCTCTATTTACACATGCATGAAATATGCCACATGCAAAAATGCTTGAAAAAGGATTTTTTTTTTAAAAAAAACAGCTAATGAACATCTGCCCCAGCAATATCTGCTTATTTAGGCATCACGATGCCTTCGAGGCGGAGTATCACATTTATTACAGGCGATGTAAGTACATCGTTGCCCGATCTACCACACTTATTCGGAGTGTAAAACATGTAACAAAAAGTTTAGAAATGTCCCTCCATGTGTTCCTATTTTTTGTATATCTAACGGAAATTCGGGATGGCTTCGCCTAGGTTCACTATATGAGGGTGAATCGGTTCTAAGGCCCCGAATTGTTCCTCCCTGTCGCCGGTGAAGGCTAGTAAGGCACCTCGATAAAAGCGGGTTCAATTCGTTAGAGTATATTTTCCTATGCCCGTACGAAGGATTATCACGAAGGCATTAGGTACTTTATACTCCGAAAGTGTTTCACTAGCCCATACGGAGGATCATCACGAAGGCGTAGTTACTTTACTCCCACTTAAAAGGACGGAACCCGGGTATAGGATTCATGTTATGCAAATGCACGTGTAGTGTGTGTGGAGGAATAACAAACCTTTCACTACCTATTCTACAAACCTTATTCTAAATACCCTAGCAATTAAAACATTCAAGAATAGTGTAACGCATTAACCAACAAACAATTATAATATACAACCTAAATAACTAGAGAACAATAATAAAATGCATGCACATGAGAATGAACATTTTTAAAAACATTTTATTATTTTCAAAATTCTCTTTATTAGAAAAATGTGGGAATTAAAATTAAATACCAATTAAACCAACCAAAACTGAGACTTTGATAACACACGACTATTTCTAGGCCTGACTCTCTAATAGTCCCCAGTGGAGTCGCCAAGCTGTCGCAACCTAAAAAAAAATAACGACGAGTCTCATCGCAAGACTTTATTATTCGTTAAGCGTGACATTAAAAAAAACCGAGGAAAAGTCGACTTAATTCCTCTAGAAAAATGAAGGTTTTGAAAATGACCTTAAAAAAGACATGGAGTCGCCACCAATCTTTTTTAGCTAGGTGTGATCGGCCACCTATTAAAACCGGTTTTATAAAATATTTTAAAAATTAATTAAAACATTTTAAAAACCAATTTCAAGTCTGCGTTTTAAACCAGAGAAATCAAAGAAGCGGGTTCGGGAGTCGGTTACGTGTGGGGAAGGATTAGCACCCCCACAACGCCCGTATAAATCGGTACCTTATTAATCGTGTGTTATCTCAAGTCTCGGTAAAGATTGGTTTTAAATTTAGTATTTCAAGTTAATTCCCAATTTAAAGAAAAATAATTCAATTTTTATTTGAAAATGATTCGGAATTTATAAATTCAAAATTTTCCTATATTCCCCAACAAACGTGGCAAAATATAGAAATTTTTATTAGTTTTGGAAAACTTTCCGAATCATTCTCTTTTTTGAAAGAAAGATATTCCTTTATTAATGATAATTGATGAAATTCCCTCCAGCAAACCCGGTAGAGAACTCATGAATTATTTTAACTCGGGAATATCTTTATTTTTATTGAAAACCATTATCTTTTTGAAAACATTTAAAATAAATGTATATGTATATGCACGACATAAATAAAATGACATAGTACAGTCTAAATAATATAATGCAACCTAAATGACATGACAAATATGAATGGTATGGCATATAATTTAAATGACATGGAATAAAATAATGCTATCATATAATATGCATGAAAATAAAAATGCAATGCATAAAATGTATTTTTTCCTTTAATTAAGGAAATCCGTATATCTAAAAAGATATCCGGCTACCTTAGGAAAATATGTCAAATTAAATATTCTAAAACCAAAATACTTTGTGATTGTTTGAAAACAATTTTGAAAAGCTTGAATTAACAATAAAAACTGGGCTAAAAAATTTTAAATGGCTCTAATTTCCTAAGTTTAAAAAATCCGGACTTGACTACCCTTAACCCGGGACTTGAAAAACCATTTTTAGAGTTTAAAAAGGCTTAGAAATTACCCTAAGTCAGTAGCTAACCCTCATAATCAGCCCACTCTATGTGAATTAACCAAAACAGAAAATTGGTTTTTCTTTAAATTCAATTCTGACTCCACTGTCCAGTTTTAGTCCACGATTTTTTTACCCTATTTTAAAAATCTCAAAAATTCTAAAACAAATACTGGAGACTCAGGACATGTAAAACTACACGAGAAAAAATCGGCTTAATTTTCTGATCAAAGATGAATTCCCAGAAAAATCAGAGATGTACGAGTTTTTGGAGGAGAAAAAAAAACTGCTTTGTTTTTCTTTAAATTCAATTCTGACTCAACTGTCCAGTTTTAATCTACGATTTTCTACCCTATTTTTAAAAATTCCAAAAATTCTGAAACAATTACTGGAGACTCAGGACATGTAAAACTACACGATAAAAAATTGGCTTAATTTTCTGATTAAAGATGAATTCGCAGAAAAATCAGAGATGTACGAGTTTTTGGAGGAGAAAAAACTGCTTTGTTTTTCTTTAAATTCAATTCTGACTCCACTGTCCAGTTTTAATCCACGATTTTTTACCCTATTTTTAAAAATTCCAAAAATTCTGAAAACATTACTGGAGACTCAGGACATGTAAAACTACATGAAAACAAATCGGCTTAATTTTCTGATCAAAGATGAATTCCCAGAAAAATCATAGATGTACGAGTTTTTGGAGGAGAAAAAAAAAACTGCTTTGCCAACACATTTTTGCTTTTGATAAAATCATTTAAAAACCAAAGTAAAAATATTTGAAACTCATAAAATGACTTGAAAGCAGTAGCTAGGACTCTTTGAAAGTTAGATAAAAATTGGCTAAATAAAAAAAAATCACAAAGGTAGAGTAATCAATTTGACAAACTTAATTTTCCACAAGTGTGCTCAAGAGAGCATGATCTTGAACCATTAATTGGCTCAAGTCATTATTCAAGTGGCATGAACATGAAATGCATGAAACAATGCAGCAAACATAATGCATGAAATGCATGGATCTAAACCTAAATGTAAGGAAAATGCATGACACAAATAATATGGCCTAGACCTAACATGAACTTGCATGTCATTTAATGTAACCTAGACCTAAGACATGCATGGCATTTTCACAAACACAAGGCATGCTTAATTCAAAAATCCAACCAAATATCATGCAAATGCAAAAACCTAACAACTAGCATGACAAAAATACAACACACAATGCAAAACACATGGAGTAGCCAAATGGCCCCAAGCTTCAACAAGCATGGCATTTTCACAAACACTTGGTATGCTAGCATGAAAAACTAAGTCATAACACAAAAATCACACAAGCATTTTCACAAACACCTAATATACTAAATCTAAAACATGCTCAAATTTAAACAACATAAAAACAGAAAATTAAAAATGCAAAAACATGATATCTAAGACATAAATGGCAATAAACAAAGCAACCAAATTAAATATAACTTAAGAACATGAAATAACATAATATTTAAAACATCAAAAATAAAGAAAATAGCATAAACAATATGGTAAAATGAATCAAAAACAACAACTTAAAATAAATAATGTAGGCCATTTGGCCATGGTGAGTTTATTGTAAAAACAAAATGTAAAAAAAAAATATATACTTAAGAAAGGAAATGAAGGAAGAACAAGAAACATTATTTTAAAAAGAAAACTCACCAAGTAGAGATTAAAATAGCAAAAAATAAGAATAGAAAATGAAAGTGCAAGAGTTGGTGCTCAAGAGCAACCTCAAGAAGCTAATATTTCAAGCTTTTCTCTTCAAACTTTCCTTTTTTTCTAAACTTTTCTTTTTTTGCTCTCAACCAAGAAGATAAAAAACTAAGAAAAACTAAGAGAAATCAACCAAAATGGGAAAGAAAAAACAAAATCTGCCTCCCCCCTTAGGGCTGGCAGAAAATGATGCTTATATGGACTCCAAGATGTTGTCATTTTTGTGTAACCTAATTTCCATCAAATGGCCAATAATTCAAGATGAAAAGTCATGAAATTACCACCCTTAGATTAGCATCTCAGCCCTCTCAAATTACAGCTGTCCAAGAAAAATGTTGACATCTTTTTTCCAGCCCAACTCTGATTTTTTGAAGGGCCCAAAAAGCCCTTTTCGGTTGCTTGGGTGAAATGACCATTTTGCCCTCCCGGATGCAAAATAAATATCAAACGGGCTCCAAATTCAATTTTTCATTTTTTAATACTTCCAAAATAATAAAATATTGAGTTCTGGAAGTTTTCAAAATTATCCGAGTCCGTTTGCTATTTATTTGGATTTTTTCTTCCCAAAATGTCCTTTTATGCCCCTACTTTTTACCATTTTTTAAACGAGCTCCAAATCAAGATTTTTCTTCACCAATCTCTTCAAAATAATTAAAAAGTATGATCTGGAAGTTTTCGTAATTTTTGGAGCTCATTTGGTATTTTTTTCGGGATTTATCGGCTTGAATTACTGCATAGGAAGCTCGGGATTTAGCCATTTTGCAAATGAACTCGGAATCAAGATTTTCTTTCGCCAATCTCTTCCAAATAATTTAAAAATGAGATTTACCAAATTTCAGAATTTTTGGAGTCCATTTGCTATTTTTCCGGGATTTATCTTTTTGAATTACTGCATAAGAAGCCCGGGATTTGGCCATTTTGCAAACGAACTCGGAATCAAGATTTTCTTTTACCAATCTCTTTCAAATGATTTAAGAATGAGATTGACAAATTTTCCATAATTTTCGGAGTCCATTTGCTATTTTTCCCAAAATTTTCCAATTTTGCCCTTTAACCTCCGAAACCCGGTTTTGCTCAAAACAAGTCCGATTTTCAGATTTTCTTCAATCTGAGCCTTGGGCCATCCTTTTTAATCATTCCTCATCCATTGGGGGCTTTGGTCTTACCAAGTCGGGCCATTTCTGTGATTCTTCCCGATTTCACCGAAATCCACTAAAAACCCTAATTCTCGGTTTTCTCCCGGATTGACTTTTCTTTCGGTTTTTCTTGCAAGTGACTTCTCCATTACCCGTAGTCAGTGCTTATCTTTCATTTGGAACCTTCAATTTCGACCAGTTTGATCGTTTAAGCACTTTTCCCCAAATTTCTCGGATTAGGGTTTCTTTTCTACTGAATCTCCAAATCCCAACTTCCGAACTCCATATCTTTCAATGTAGACCTCAGATTATCAAAATTCTTTCTCCATTTTTCAATTGAACTTAAAATCTTTATTTTGAAAGTGGGTTGACTTTTTTAGTAGTTGACTTTCTGGGGTTGACTTTTTCAGGGTTGACTTTTTTTCAAGTTTGACTTTTTATGCTCGCCCTCTTAAACTAAGTCTCGGAGTACCACCTGCAGGATGAAAACAGTCTTTTTATACTCGGAAACATCAATATGGGAAGAAAACATACCTGTTTAGTGGCCCGGACAAAATTAGGTGTCTACAATATCATTTCATTTAGAATATGCTATGCCATTTAAATTATATCATATCATTTAGGTTGCATTATATTATTTAGACTTTGCAATATCATCTTTATTATGTCACACATGTTCATATTCATTTTTTTAAATATTTTAAAAAAAGATAATGATTTTCAATAAAAATAAAGATATTCCCGAGTTAAAATAATTAATTGTTCTCTTCCGGGTTGCCGGGGAGGATATCATCAATTATCATTAATAACGAAATATCTTTCTTAAAACGAGATTGATTCGGAAAATTTTCTAAATAAATAAAATTTCCTATATTTTACCGAATTTTCGGAGAATATAGGAAGATTTTAAATTAATAAATTCCGGATCAATTTCAATTAAAAAAATGGAATTATCTTTCTTAAAATTGGGAATTAATTTAAAATGCCAAATTCAAAACCGGCTTTTCACCAAGACTTGAGAGAACACACGATTAATAAGGTACCGTTTTATACGGACGTTGTGGTGTGCTAATCCTTCCCCGCACATAACCTAGTCCCGAACTCGCTTCTTTGATTTTCTCTGGTTTAAAAACGCAGACTTGAGATTGGTTTTAAAAATGTTTTAATTAATTTTAAATATTTTACAAAATCGGTTTTAATAGGTGGCCGATCACACCTAGCCAAAAAAAGATTGGTGGCGACTCCATGTCTTTTTCCGAGGTCATTTTCAAACTCTCATTTTATTTCAAGAGGAATTAAGTCAATTTTTCCTCTGTTTTCCAATGTCACGCTTAATGAATATAAAGTCTCGCGATAAGACTTGTTATTTTTTAGGTTACGACAACGTTTATTTTTAACGAGTTAAATATGGCGACTTCCCTTGATATTTTGTAAAAAAAAATTGAATTTAAAACAAATTTTGAAAAAAGTAGACCAAAAATCGTCATATCATATGGCAACTTCTGGTCATGTTTTTTAATTTTTTTTTTTAATTTTTAGTTCGGAAGTCGCCATATCATATGGCGACTTCCGAACTATTTTTTTTTTTAAATTTTAAAATTATAACCGTTTGAAAACGGTAAAAAAAAAAAATTAAATAAAATTGAAGGCAACGGTCAAGTGACAGTTGCCTTTCCACCACCCACCCACCCCCTAAATTTCACCTATAAATACCCCCCTTATATTCATTTTTTCATACAAACTCTCAAATTCTCTTTTCTTCCTCTAATTTCATACCAAAAAAATATCAAATTTTCTTTTAGTGTTGATTTAAAAATGGCTTCATCATTATTGAGATTGTAAGATAATCACATATCCGCGGTTATATGTCAAGAGGTTAGTAAATTTTTTATAATTTAATTAATTATCATTATAATTGTTATTAATATTTTATTAATTTTGTTATTAATATTTTATAAAATTTTTATTTATAATAATAATTTTATAATTAATTATCATTATATTTCAAGAGGTTGCATTATTAATTTTTTTTATGATTTTATAATTATTTAATTTAATTAATTATCAATAGGATACTGTTCGCGTCTTACGTTCGAGGAAATTTTTTTTTGAAGATCCGCATCCATCTATTATCGACCACTTAAAGAGTGCCGGATTTTTTTATGCAAGTCAAATTCGACAGTGTATGCTTCTGCTGGACTTAATCAGTGCACTGGTTGAACGATGGAGACCCGAGACACATTTTTCATTTTCCATGTGGTGAATGCACGATCACTTTAGAAGATGTTGCGCTCCAACTTGGACTACCAGTGGATGGCATGGCAATTACAGGCGCAAGTTTTTTCAGATTGGAATGCAAAGTGTCAAAATTTATTGGGTGCTGTACCTCCAGAAGAGTGTCTCAAGGACTCAATGGTGACAAAAACGTGGCTGCAGTCATTATAAAATCTCCCCGAAAACGCAAGTGAAGAAGAGGTAAAATATGCTGCTAGAGCATATATTTTACGTTTGATTGGAGGAATATTAATGCCCAACAAATCGAGCAGTCGGGTACATTTAATGTATCTTCCATTGCTTCGTGATTTAGAGCATGCAGCAAATTATAGTTGCGGTTCTGCGTGTTTGGGGTTTGTATAGAGAACTATGTCGGACTACAGTTCCAAAGAGCCATGACATAGGTGAATGTTTATTGCTTCTGCAGTCATGGGCTTGGCATTGACTGCCATTTATTACTCCGAGAAGAAAATTTTCGCCTGTATACCCCCTTGCAAGCAGGTACTAATCTTGACTATATTATTAATTTTGTACGAACTTGTATTTTTATTAAGTCTATTAAGATTTTATATACATTTTAACACGTGGAGTCATCCTAAAGATTGTAGAGATATTTCGCTCGACCTTTCAAGTATAAGATCACGACTAGATTGAGTAAGATATCATAAGGTAAATGTTTCGATTGTTACATTCAAGTTTTTTTTGTATTTAATCCATATGAAACTAATAATTTGTAATAATTATTCGCAGTTTGTGTGGATGCCATATTCTTCAAATGAAATTATGGCATGCCTCCCATGGGATGCCTACAATAACTGTAATATGTGGAAAGCAAATATAGCATTGATATGCTTTGCATATGTAGAGTGGCACCACACTGAAAGGGTGTTGCGACAATTTGGGATGCAACAACCAATTCCGCAACCACCGGTGGACCTTGATAAGGTTCACAAGATTGATATGCGTGGGCGTCATGAAGTATTTTGGCATACGAAGCATCGAGAATGGATCCAGTCGTGGAATCAACGTTTTGAACGAATTCCGATAGGTATACCAATTGTTCGTAATAATATCTGCTGATTACATAAGATGGTATAAAAATAAAGGTTGGCCTTTTGTTTGTCCACCATCGGAGTTTGAGGATGTTAGGAGTATGCCATTTCCCGGACAGACTTCAAATCCACTCCCTCCTACACACGAAATAGAAGTTCCTAGACCTAGCCGACAACATGGGTGGACGCGTCAACCGACCTCATCACATGCGGCAGAATTCACTGCACCGAGGATGTCATTTACTCATCTTGAACCTCAACTAGAACATGGAGTAGCATTCAGTCATCGTAATTCCGTCAGTCACCCCAGATTTGATGTTGATGAGTGTTACCGACCATCACTGCCAATGACGAGGTTAGATGACCAGCTCCTCACCCCAAGTCCAAGTTCAGCATATCTAACTACAATGTATCAGTTTGGAACCCCTGCGTCAGCATTTGATGCTACATCATTTATGGGTCCATCTAGTAGTCAGATTCCCTTTATGGGTGGACTAGGTGCTGGCTCCTCAAGCAGTGAGTTTTCATTTTTTGACGCAGAACATATGGGTCCCTCTAGTAGTGCGTTTCCATCGACTGATGTGGGTGAGCATGCAGATGACATACAACTAGAACCAGTGGCGGTAGGTCGAGAACGAGGTCGACAACGAATAGGTGCCACTGACAAGGTTGAACGACGGGTGCAACCACCACGCAATAGGAGAGCTCGACATTGTTGCTCAACACTACGCGATACGAGAGCTCCTCCGTAAATAATTAGAATAAATGTACTTATTGTATAATAATCATGTATTTTTTGTATAATTTTTTAAAAAAATATACTTTTTGTATAATAATCATATACTTTTTGTATTTTTCTTTCATTAAAATGTAAAAATTAATCATTATTTTAAAATTTAAAATTATTATTTTTTATTTTTGTTACTTAAATTTTATTATTAATTTTTAAATCTATAAAAAAAATAGTTTGGAAAACGGTATAAATTTTTTTTAGTTTCGTAAAATTAGTTTTTAAATTTATTATTTAAAAATTTAATTTTGTAAAATTAAATATAAAATTATTTTTTTTACCGTTAAAAAAATCGTATTTTGGTAAATAATTTCAAAATATAGGTAGTTTTAAGAAATTTTTTTAACAATATTCGGATAAATTTGCCACCACTTGACTCGTGATATCAATTCAATATAACATTATATAATAGTATAGATAATATATATATAGATAAATAATGAATTATATTTCATATACAAAAATTAATTAATGATTATTAAACAACGGAAAGCAATTATGTTTAATTGTTAGTTAAAGTAGATGATTAAAATTAAATTAAGATGATTTGACGTTTATAGAGTAAATAATTGCAAAAGAATTGATGGGGAAATAGTGAAATTGCTGAAACATACCAAGTGTAAGAAAAAGTCCTAAACAATACAATTGAGTAGATTTGTCTATGGGTTGGGTTGTGGTTTGAATTTTTTTTGCCTAAATCTGTTTTAAGTTGAGTCCGTAAGTTTATTATACTATATATAAAATTTAAAAATATTAATTTTTTTATATTAATATATATATATTATAATTAAATTTATATAAAAATTTTATTTAATAAATAGTAGTTCGAACCGGACAGGCCTGAATTACAAAAATCTTTATCCAGACTCGACTCAATTCGGGTCGAACCTATCGGGCCGTACGAACTACCCGATTCTTGATCAAGTCTACGTGCTAATTGCTTAAAATATTTATAAAAATCCCCACTAAAATCACAAATTCACAAACACATTTTTTTTTTCTGTATTTAGCTTTCCCATTCTGATTTTAACTACAAACTTGAGTAGATTGAAATATGGTATTTGCAAAAATTACTTAAGATACAAGAACATTTCTCTTGTATTCTTTTTTTTTTTTTTCAAATAACATATAGAATATGTTAAAAAAAAAAAAAGAAAGACAAGTAGTTGTCTTTCTTTTTCAAATCTAAGCATCTAACCTATAAATAAAGGATGTTTAGGATTGTAATTTTTGAAGGTTCTTGTTGTTACTTTTTTTTTTTTTTTTTAGAAAAAATAAAAAATATATAAAAATAAAAGATAAATAGATCTTCCTTTGCTTAAATTGGATCAAGTTTGAGATAGATTTTTAATAATTCGAGTAAACCTGGTTTGATTATTGTTTAAATAATAAAAATATTTTTATTAAATTTAATTATAAAAATATATTAATATGAAATATTTTTTTTATATTTTAATATATTTTAAATAATAAAATGAACTTTTGGATCGGATCTGAGCAAATAATTTTTTTTTTATTTAAGCCCAAATCTAACTCGATCCAACCCATAAATATTTCTAAAGACAAATAGTAAAAATTTAAAAAACAAAAACATCATCCAAACAAAAGTTTTCTTTCATTTAGGCTACGTTTGTTTTGAAGAAAATAATTTACAAAAAACGACTTTTGCTACTTTATTTTTTTTATATTTATTTGGTAGAAAATTAATTGATTAACGAAAAATGACTACTGGTCAACAAAAAATAAAATCTTTTTTATGGAAATTGTCTTCCTCTTATAAAAAAAGGAAGACAATTTTCAGAAAAAAACTGCTCATGAGTAGGATTACTGATCAAGCCCTCAAAAGAAGAAAACAATTTTCAAAAAAGAGTTGTCCATGAGTAAGGCTACTCATCAAGGGCTTTTTTATATTAATATTGATAAAAAAAATTTATTTTTTAAATTACTGACGTTTTGTTTTTATATACCAGAATGCGCCAATTTAAGTAACATAGGGAAATCACCATGGCTGATGGCGGCTTCCATACATGTTTAAAACATAAAAAAAAAAAAAAAAATAGAATGGAAGTCGTCCTCACGGAGGGGGATTTCCATTCTATAATTTTTTTTTTTTAAAAAGAAAAATTAGTGTATGGAAGCTGCCCTCCATACTTAAAAAATAAAAAATTTTAAATTTGATTTTTTAAAGTTTTTTATATATAATTAAATCTTTTATATTTTTTCATATGATTTTAAAAAATTTTAATTATATATAAAAAAATAAATTATATAACATGTAATGATAAATAGGAAAAAACTTACATAACATGGAATGCAAAACATGTAAATTTATACATTATTATACAAAAATACATTGTTCTCGTTATATTATACATTATTATACAAAAGTACATTAAAGTAATTTGCTATTGGGGAGCTCTCTTATCGCATGGTGTTGAGCAATAGTGCGGAGCTCTCCTATTGTGTGGTGGTAGCACCTGTTGTTCAGCCTCGTCAGTGGCATGTATTCGCGGTTGACCTCGACCTCTTGCTGTAACCGTCACTGGTTCTTGTTGTGTGGCATCCGCATCCTCATGGACGGTGCTATAATGACCCACATCAGCTGCATCAGTCAATGAAAACTCACTATTAAAAAAACCCATATCGTCTATATCTAAAAATGGAAACCCACTACTGGAGGAGCCAACACCTGGTCCACCAAATGATGTACCACCATATGCTAAAGTAGGGGTTCCAAACTGATACAGTGTACTTAGATATGCTGAACTTGAGCTTTGGGTGAGGAGCTGATCATCTAACGTCGTCTTTGGCAGTGATGGTCGGTAACACTCATCAACATCATCCCCGGGGTGACTGATGGAATAACGATGACTGGATGCTACTCCATGATCTCGTTCAGGTCCAGGATGACTAAATGACATTCTCGGTGCAGTGAATTCCTTCGCATGTGATGAGGCCGGCTGATGCGTCCGCCCACGTTGTCGGCTAGGTCTAGGAACTTCCATTTCCTGTGTAGGAGGGACTGGATTTGAAGTTCATCCTGGAAATGGCTTACTCCTAACATCCTCAAACTCCGACGGTAGACAGACAAAAGGTCGGCCTTCTTCCTTATACCATCTTATGTAATCATCAGATGGTATGAAATTATTACCAATAATCTATAACCTAGAGGAATGTGTTGAGAACGTATATCCCACCACTGGATCCATTATTGATGCTTCGTAGGCCAGAATTCTTCATGACACCCACGCATGTCAATCTTGTGAACCTTACCAAGCTTTACTGGTGGTTGTGAAATTGGTTGTCGCATCACAAATTGTTGCATCACCCTGTCGGTGTGGTGCTACTCCACGTATGCAAAGCATATCAATGCTATATTTGCTTTCCATATATGACAACTATCGTAGGCATCCGATGGGAGGCATGCCATGATTTCATTTGAAGTCATTCACACAAACTTCGAATAATTATTATAAATTATTAGTGTTCATATGGATTAAATACACAAATACTTGAATGTAACAATCGAAATATTTACCATATTATATCCTAGTCGATCTATACTTGCAAGGTCGGCTGTAATATCGGTATGATCTTTACAATGACTCCACCTGTTAAAATGCATATAAATCTTAATACACCTATAAAAAATACAGGTTCGTACAAAATTAATAAAATAGTCAAGATTATTACTTGCTTGCAAGGGGTATACAGGTGAAACCTTCACACGCGGAGTAAGAAATGGCAGTCGAAACTAAGTTCATAACTGCAGAAGCACTAAACACCCCCCTATGTAATGGCCCTTAGGAACTGTAGCCCGACACAGTTCTCTATACAAAACCCCCCAAACACGCAGAACCCCAACTATAATTTGTTGCATGCTCTAAATCATGAAGTAATGGAAAGATACATTAAATGTACCCAATTGCTCGATTTGTCGAGCATTAGCATTCCTCCAATCAAACATAAAATATATGCTCTAGCAGCATATTTTACCTCTTCTTCACTTGCGTGTTCGGAGATATTTTGAAAGGACTGCAACCAAGTTAGTTTCATCGTTGAGATTTTCAATACTCTTCTGGAGGTACAACGCCCAATAAATTTCGACACTCTTCATTCCAATGTAGAAAGCTTGCGCCTATAACTGCCATGCCATCAACTGGAAGTCCAAGTTGAAGTGCATTATCTTCTAGAGTGGTCGTGCGTTCACCACACGAAAAATGAAAAGTATGGGTCTCGGGTCTCCTTCGTTAAATTAACGCACTAATGAACTCGGACTGAAGCAGAAATCGTCGAACTTGAGCTGTATAATAAAATCCGGCTCTCTTTAAGTGATCAATAATATATGGATGCGGGTCGTCTAAAGAAAATTTTCTCGAACATAAGGTACGACGAGTATCCTGTTGATAATTAATTTAATTATTAAATTATTAAATTATAAAAAATTAATAATGCAATACAGATAATATTAAAAAACATTACTTACCTCTTGAAATACAACTGAGGATAAGTGATTCTCTTCCAACCTCAACAATGATGATGAAACCATTTTTAAATCAGCAAAACGTAGAGAATTTTTTTTTCTATGAAATAACAGGAGATTGAGGAGATTTTGATTTTTTTTGGGTATGAAATAAGAGGAAAAAATTGAATTTATGAAATAAATTGAAAGAAAGAATGAGAGGGGAGTTTATATAAAGATGGATTGGGAAGGCAACAATCAAGTGACAACGGTTCCCAATGGTAAAAAAATTTAAAATTTAAAATTTAAAATTTAAAAAAATGGGTTGGGTGGGGATAACCGTTGTCTTCAAAAAATTTCTTTTAAATTATTATTAATTTTTTTTTTAAATTTTAACCGTTCCCAATTGTAAAAAAAATTTAACATTTTAAAAAATTTGATTTTTTATGTATGGAAGCCGCTCTCGACGAGGGGCTTCCATATTTTAATTTGAAAAAAAAAATACATGAAGAGAAATCGCCATCAGCCATGGCGATTTCCCCATGTTACTTAAATTGGCGCATTTTGATATATAAAAACAAAATATCGATAATTTAAAAAATAAATTTCTTTTATCAATATTAATATAAAAAAGTCACTCATCAAGCCTTTGAACTTAGTTCTACTTGAATTCAAGATTTGGACATGATTGTTTACATCGAAACTTAACTTGATTCGAGTCAAATATTATTAAAAATTGCTTAAATTTAATTTTTAAAAATATTTCAATATTGTACTTTTCAATATTTCTATTTTGAATATTATTAAATATAAATATTTATATTTTAATAATATAGAGTATAATATTATTATCTTAATAATAAATGATAAATTAGTAATATAATAAGCATTATTTATTATTTTATATAATAATATTATTTTATAACAAATTATAACATTATCTAAATTTTAAATTTTAAATAGTACTTTTAGTATTTTATTAAAAATGTTGTATATTACTATTTTAATAATAAATATATAAATAATATTTTTTAAAATATTTAATAGTAAATTTTTTTTGTAAAAAAATATTACTATTTTAATATTACAAATATTGATAGAAATAATATTTTAATAATAATTATAATATTTTAAAATATTAATACAATTAATATTTTAATAATAAATAGTATTAATTTTATTTAAATATTTAGATAATATTTTAGTATTAAATATTGTTAAAACATTACTATTTGAATATTAAAACATTAATATTTTAATAATGAATAGTTTTAATATTTTAATAATTAATAATTTAATATTTATATCAATATTACTATTTTAAAAAAGTTGAAATAATATTTTAATAATAATTAATAATTATAAAATATTTTTTAAAATATTAATATAACTAATTTTTTAATAATAAATAGTATTATTTTAAGTATTTAATATTAATATAATATTTTAGTATTAAATATTATTATTAAAATATTAAAATATTAATATTTTTAATATAATATTATTTATAATATATTAACTAATTTTAAAAGTATTTTAAAAAATTAGTTACTGAAATTCATTAATAAATAATTATAAATATTTTAATTATAAAAATTCAAAAACAAAGTCATAAGCAAGCAAACATAAACAGGCCTTCCTCTTTCTTATTAATATGTATTACTAGCATTAAAAACTATCTCTAGAGAGAAGAGAATAGAGAATTTTGGATGTTTAGTTAGTTGACAATTAAGCATATGTATTAAGAGGGTTTGGGGGTTAGTTTGGACATTTTTATTTTTTTTATTAAGAAGGAAAAAAAGAAAAGAAAGGAAAAAGAAAGAAAGAAAGAAAAAAAATAGAGAAAAAATTGTGTATTCGTGTCGTTTTTTATGTGTTCAAAATATTATAAATTGATACAATTTTTACACGTTAATAATTCGTTTTATGTAGATTTTGACACGTTTGGATATTCATTCGTGTTCATATTATTTTTTTGTGTTGTACTTGTGTTATTTTTCGTATGTTTAAAGTATTATAAATTTATATAAATTTTTACATATTAATATTCATTTTATGTGAATTTTGACATGTTCGTGTAACTGTGTTGTGTTCATAATATTTTCGTGTCGTGTCGTATTTTAATAGTTTTTTTTCATGTGTTTGTGTCATGTTTCAATTCATCCAAATATTTTTGCATAGTTTGTCACGGTGATCAAATTCAGAGAAAATTTTGTGTGTTCGTGTAGTGTCTTAATTCATCCCATATTTTGCATAATTTGTTATAATGATTCAATTTAGAGAAAAATTTGTATGTTCGTAACATGTTCGTGTTATTTTATCGTGTGTTTAAAGTATTATAAATTTATATAAATTTTTACACGTTAATAATTCGTTTTATGTAATTTTGACACGTTCATGTATTTTTGTTATGTTCATGTTATTTTTCGTGTCATATTTTAATTATTTTTTTCATCTTGTGATCGTGTCGTATAATCATGCTGCATCTGAAATTGTCAAATCTAACTGATACTATTCAAATAACTCCCAAATTTATGTCGTGCGTCGTCATGTTCATGTTGTTTTTCTTGTTATAATCGTATTCAGGGTATTATATATTTATATAAATTTTGACACGTTAATAATTCGTTTTATGTAAATTTTGACACGTTTGTGTATTTGTGTCGTGTTCATGTTCATGTTATTTTTGTGTTATGTCTTGTTTTAATTATTTTTTTAATGTTATGTTCGTATCTTATAATTATGTTGTGTTTGAAATTATTGAATGTAATTAATTATATTCAAATAACTATCAATTTTATACCAAATGTCTTATAAAAGTAAAAATTATTATTTTTTAAAATTATTATATTTATTACTCTTGTTTTTTTATGTTTTAAATTTATTATAAAAATCCAAATTCGATAATATTAAGTATTGAAGTGCGAACATTATATAATATTAATATGTTTAATAATTACCTTCCCAACACACAGTTTGATAAGACATCTTTTAATACTTTTTTTTCTTATTAAAAAGTTTTTGAGAAAACCAAAAACCAAAAATAAAATAAAATAAAATAAAATAAACCCATCCCTACTCGCTGTCATGCGCCATGGATGTCACTATCCCTTTCATTCACTTTAAATAATTCCAACCAGAATTAAACTCATTCTTTTTATTCCCCCCTACTCTAATATTTATTTTTTTTGTTTTTATATATATAATTTCCTTCAAAATATTTCCCCTCTCCATTTTTCCAATTTCCTTGCAGATTAACTCGTACGTTAGCCGCGATCGAACATGCCAGCCTTGCTGATTTAGTTCTTGGGTTTTTCCTACTCTTCGGATCCGTTTAATCGCCATCAGGTAAATTCTGAAACTCCTTTTTTGATCTGATTTCGTGTTTGTTTCCCGAGGAAATAAAAGGAAAGCAAAAAAAAAAAAAAAAAAAAAACACGATTTTCAATTTCAACTGTCTGTCTACTTTTCTCTGTTCCATTTTTAATGCTTTCATTTCGATCAAACAGAGAGCATTGCTTTGAGCTGGTCCTTGTTACGTTAAAAAGTAAATAGATCTTAAATCACTTTTAAATTATTATTATTATTTTTTATTATTGCCGTTGATGTCTGAATTTCTGTATATTTATTGAATATTGTTGCTCAATTTCTTTATTTTATTTTATTTTGTTTTTTGTTTTTTAGTTTTATAAAATTAAAACATTAGTGTTATTCAAATTTAATTATTTATTTAATAAATTTATATACCTTAATTATGTGTGGTAGTAAAATTTTTAATGAGGAGTGCCCATGTTGACAATTATTACAGTTTTGGGTAATTCAATAGTTATTATGTCTGCAATACTTAGGATTGCAATTCATTAGTAACTAACTAACTATAAATGGAATTTAAGAGCTTTCATTGATTGTTAAATTTGATTATTTGGAAGTTTTGATAACTTCACTGACTGTGAGTTATGTGTGGATGAAGGAGTTGGGGGGTAGTTTGCTTCAGTTTGTTTTAACTGGAGGGTAGCTGAAAAGAAAATAGAAAGTGTTATCTGGGTGCCCCAGATGAGAAGAACTGATGTTATTGACAGTAGAAGGAGGAGGGTTCTTCTCTTCGTCCGCCTCTGGGTATAGCAAGGGCTTGACCCTTCTTCTATTGGGTCAGAAGCACGAGGACAAGCCCATGAGAGTTTCGCCGTGGAACCATTACCAGTTGGTGGACCAAGAACCTGATCCTGACCTCCAGCTGGCTTCCATCAAGGACCGCCTTCCCCTCGGGTGCGCCTCCTTTGTTTGCTTTGGTCGCACTTCCGCAGGACTTGATACCCCATCGCCTTTGAAAGTTGGCCCTGTTCAACAGCAGGATGTCTTGCCAGTTCCTCTTGTTTCGGATAAGACTAATGATCACGCAACTCAACTTGATGACGGAAATAGCAATGCGAGAAAGGTTGCCCTTAAAAGTAGTTTGAAGAAGCGACCAAATAATACTGCAGTTCCTCTTGAGGATATTAATGACCATGAAGCATCAGGGGAAAAGGATGGTGATATCCCTAGTCATGCAGAACGAAGGAAGGTGCAGTGGACGGATGCTTGTGGTAGTAAGCTTGCTGAAATCAGGGAATTTGAGCCCAGGTATGAGAAATTTCTGCTGTAAATTAAAGTTTTATGAGTAATGCAGTACAATTGTCAAACATATTTTAAGTTTGTCTATATGCTATGCAGCTATTGATATGCTGTTTTTGTCTTAGTTTATGTGCATCATGCACTTAAGTAATATTATGTGTCCAGCAGTTACGGCTAAGTTTGTCACACTTTCTTGTTTTCCTTAAAGCTAGTTATATAAAGGTGTTTTGGCATTATTGAATAGCATCCTCTATAAATATGTGGACACTCATGCCCCGTAAGTTGTAAAAATGTTGTGATTATTCAAATAACATGTTTCCTTGCTTGGGAAAATACTAATACTTTTTTGTACTGCTGACACCCATTGCAGTTTGTGTTATAAATCAAAACAGGTTGGTGCAGTCTTATTCTCATACATTATTTCCTGAATGAATGGTAACCATCGGAAAATTTGTGGTATTTACTTCTTAGAACTGTAAAGCACATGTAGTAAGGGTTGAAAACTTGAAATTGGCTCTCTGAATGATGTTACATCAATGAACATGCCACATATATATGAACTGAAAATTTCTGTTGATACCAAAATTTGTGAAACCTTTGATGTTACATCAATGAACATGCCACATATATATGAACTGAAAATTTCTGTTGATACCAAAATTTGTGAAACCTTTGGCTGCTTTATAAGGAAGCCTTGCTACTGGTTGCTTGGTTATGATTCACGATGCATAGTTCATGGTTTATATGGTTGTTTAAAGTTCAGAAACATACTTTCTTTGCTAATTGTTGTAGCTCACTTGGCATGGCACCCTTTGCAAAAACTTGGAATATGATTTTTTTTTTTTTGTTTTTGGGATTTGTTTTTACAGTCTAGAAAGATGTGAATGGGTTAGATACTACCTGACCACGTGCATAGATCTGATTTTAGAGCAGTGGCTCTCAAGATTTCACATATGAGACATGTCCATGTGATCTGTTTGACGCAATGTAAGAAGTTGTGGTGCGAATGTGTAAAGCATATTTAGCATGCATATGTGGATTTTGTAAGGTGTTTGAGAGCTTTCTTTTATACTTATTTGAACGATAGCTGTCTTTACAAGAAATGTGCCACATATATAGTATACAATTATTACTATGAGTTATGACAATTACTGTACAAAATCATATAGGTGGAAGTAGAGTTCCTTGGCACAATAAATATTTTCAAGCTTGGGGCAATACATACTTCTGAGTGTTTACTCCTTTAGATCACTGAGAGTCTATGTTGCATGGATATGGTACCGGTACGGATACGGGTATGAGATACGGTAATTTTTAAGAAACTAGGGTACGTGTAACGTTAATATTATATATATATTTTTATAAGAAACTGAAATTTCACATAATAAAATATGACACAACATAATATAAAAGATAAAACACACAAATTTCAATATGCTCAAAATAAGAAACTACAATACTTAAATTGTTCAACATGAGAATATCTAAACATGACTATGAAAATCAAACTCTAACAGTGTCTATCTAATTATTTCTTTGCCCATCTTCAGTGAAAAAAACAGCCTCCAAATATGTCTTAGGGCATGATAATGCTATCGATAATGAAAAGAGAGGAAGGTAAATATGCTTTAGGGTATTAAAATGATGAGTTTTAGTGTAAAATTTGGCCAAGCCGTATCCGAGCCGTACCCATTTTAATTTTTTTTTTTAAATGGGTACGTACCCGGTACGTACCCGTACCCAGTACGGGTACTCTTGCAGGTGAGCCGTACCCATGCTTCAGAGCTGGGAGTATTCTATGAGAAAAGATTCTTGAATGTATCACATGGTTGCTACTATGTCAGCTCCATTTGTTGAGAAGATACCTGATTTGATATGGATCTTAAAAAGTCTACTCAAAATTTAAAAGTTTATAACTTTTTCAACCATTTTTTATGTGATGTTCAAATTTATTTATATTTGTTTGGATTTAAGAAGTATGTAATTTTCATATCAATTTTACTTGATCATCACATGTCAACATATCAAAAAGCAACTAAATGGGAAGACAGCTGATTATCTTATTTTTCGTCCGTACAAGGGGTGTTTGGTTGGTAGAGATTGAACTTTAGTTGCATTTTGGAGCTCATTGTTTTCTGTATGTGAAGGCTTTCTTCCATGACACCTTTAAGCTGTTCAAGTTGTTGTGGTATATGAATGGTGGATCATTGCTTGCTTGGGGTGATGGCTAAAATTTGTTTTGTGCATCATATAACTGAAATAAGGGAGCTATCATTTTGTGTAAGGACAAGACCTCAGAAACATAAATGCAAATAACGGCAATCTTGGTGCAAAACATGACTTGTGTTCTTTGGAGGAACTTTCCCTCATGGATTGCACTTTTATTTTGACTTTTAAGGATACACACTAGTAAAATATGATTATGCTTACTTTTTATGCCTTTTTTTTATGCCTTTGTATAACCTCACTTAATTCATAGGTATTGTAATTATTATAACTTATTTAATAGGTTTATTGGTTAGAAGGGTTGAAAATTTAATCTAAGTTCTTTCTTCTCATGTCTGGGGTACAATTTTCACACTCGGCATTTATTTTCATTGTGAAACTTACATAATTTATCATTTAACACAATTGGCTTTCTTCAATCTCTTCCCTGCCAAAAAGGGGTGTTTTTTTTGTTTGTTTTTTTCCCTTAGGTTTTGGTGTTGCACTGAAGATCATGTCTTGGTTTGTATGATGCCTTGCTTTTCTTGTACCCCACACCTTTTTTCTCTCTTTCTTTGAAGTAAACAAGAAAGCTCTGATCGTATTGAAGAAGCCTATTTTGTACAGAAAAATGAAAGGAAAATTTTACGTGTTACCCCAACACATGTTAGTGTGCTTGTTTGTTTAATCAACTTCAATGAGATATTCAGATTCCATCTGCATAATTGAGCTGTTGAATATGTGGTTTTGTAACTTTTGTTTATTGGTGCATGTGTTTTCCAGAATGGTTATATATTGTGCTTCTGTAGCACTAGATAGATCACCATTCAGGGGTTATCCTCCATCCTCAAATTTTTTTTTTCATGTATTATGTCAAAAGATATGTGTGCATTGTATGCCGTCAGCATGGACAGTCTAATCAGTGACCCATCAGTTTTCCTTTCCTTATTCCAAAAATGTTAAATATGGTATGGATATTATCCATCTGTTTGATTTGCAGTAATTCCCTTGCCTAGGTGTGTCTTCGCAGATGGTGAAGATCCTATGTTTCTTGTTTATTTTTATTTAACTGTTCAAATAGTCTCCTTGCTTGTTTCTTTTTTTTTTTTTTTATTTATTTTCAAATTACCTTGAATTCTGTTGATGATATTGTACCTTTTATCTGTCAGTGAAACTGGTGGATCAGACGATGGATTCGACAATGGAAGTGAAAGAACTTGTTCATGTACAATTATGTAGTTTGGCCATTTGTTGAGTTCACTGATGGCATCAGGTATATTGCTGGTAAACAGAGCTTAATCTTTGGAAATGCTTAATTGATTTGTGGGCAAAGAAGCAGCAACTTTTTTTTGATTCTACATGGAAATGGAATGCAACCAATAGAGAGGAGCTTTCTTTCTTGGCCACTTTATTTGGACTGATCTTTTTTGGTACAAAGGAGGCCGCAGTTTAGGGATAGGGGAAAGAGTTGCAGATGCTGGGATTCCAATCCTAGACCTGTTGGATGCCAACCAATTGAGTTAAGCTCCGGGTTTCATTTGGACTGATCTTTTTGTTTCTTTTTTTAAATATTTAATAATATTTCAATTTTGTCATCCTTCCTGGGCTTCACTTTGTTTTTCTTACGATTATTATTATGATTGTTGCATGACTCTCTGTTCTGTTGTCCATTATTTCACGGTAATATATATATATATATATATATATATATATATATTTCAGCTCAATCATTTGTAGTTAAAAGGATTTTGATGCTGTGCATGTTCTCTTCTCTTCTCCTGGTTAGAAAGGTTTGTGACATCAAAGTTTGGTGAATGAGTATTAAAAGAATATGTATTCCCTCATCTTGATTAACATCCTTTCAATTTTGATGGAATAGCACAATTTTTACTGAAAAACATTACAATCTTGCTGACACTGGGTTTCATTTTGATTAGACCTCATACGCATGTCTATGTTTTATGTTTTTTTTCGTGTCAACCGTGTAAACATAAACACAATAAAAATTATTAAATGTGTCAAAATTTTAAACACGAGTAAAATACGTGTATGTCGTGTTGTGTTTATTATATGTTTTCGTATTTATTAAATGTATCGTGTTTAAAATTATTAGATTTAATTTGATCCTTGTTTCACTCCTTAAGCTTGCTTAGTGATTGATACATGTATTATTTTATTTTTCGAGGGTTGAAATCTTTTTTTTTTTTTTTTTTATATTTATTTTTTCAAATCAAAAGAATTTCTAAATTATGCACATTAGAAGTTAAATGTAATAGACTTATGATTTTTTTTTTTGTTTTGTTTGATAGGCCTGGTTGGATGAACTTGGATATTAGTTTTATGATAAAAAACAATAAAATAAAAGTGGTGACAGAAGTAAGGAGGGACTACTAATATAGTGAGATGAGGTGAGAATTGATTTCCATCAACTCAATTTTACAAAACTCGTGTTTCAGTAAGAGATGCATGTATTTTTCCATTTAAGAAGCGAAGAGTTTGAATATATATATATATATATATATATATATATATATATATATATATATATTTTTAAAACCAAAAAGGGAAATTACAAAACTGTCCTTGACCAAATGTTTTTCCTATATTTGTTTCACTTAAAAAAAATAGATTGGATGTCAAATCGATGTGATTTTCGATTTTTTATTTAATATGTTTAATCGAATGAATCGATCGATTTATTTAAATACAATTTTAAATATTTTTAATATTAAATAAATATTAAATATAAAAAATAATTAATAAAATATGCATTTGGTTTAGTAGTATGATCTTCAGTATAATTCTAAGAGGTTACAAGTTCAAATCAAGGTAGTCAGTACCGTACCGGTAGGCATACCGTTTTTGTTCTGGTACTGGTACGTATTAGTACTGGTGTGTTTCGGGTTTAACGATATTTTTTAAATATATTCTTATATATCTATATGTATAGTCTATTTTCAAGTTTTTTAATAAAATATATATTATATACACATGTAAATATACATCCATTACATGCATATATATGTTTTTATACAAATATAAATATTTAATATCTAAATTTTTTAAACATCAAATAGGTAAAATAAATGTTAAAATGTTAAAAAAATAATAATAAATTATTATTAATTATGTCCAATAACCTAATTTAATGAATATATATATATATTTTAATATAATTATGAAAAAGAAATAAAAAATGATCATGACTAAAAAAATATTGAAATTGGTTTAAAAAATTCAAATAAGTGAATTTTTAAATAAAAAAATAAAAAAAAATCAAAATCTTGTACCAACCGGTACGTATTGGTACTGACCAGTCCAGTACGACCGGTACATGTCGGTACCAAAATTGAAACGGAACAAGACTGGTACCGTTTCGGTTTACCTTAAAAACGGTACCGGCCAGTACGGTATCGATAACTCTGGTTCAAATTTTATCACTTATAAAAAATATTTTTGAAAAAAATAATAATCAGTTTTATCTGATTTTTTATCGATTGAACCAATTTTAAGTCGGTTCAAGTGATCCCCGATTCTTTATAGAAACACTGTATCGAATAGTTTTCGATTTTTGATTGAACCGATTCGATCGATTGGTCCGATTTGATTTTTTTAACTATGTTTGCACCTAACGAATGTGAAAAAAAAAACTAGAATTAATTTTTTAATTAATAAAAAAATTAATTTTATAAATAATAAGTATTTATTTAGATTTTTATTTTTAAATTGTAATAATATTACTATAATTATATTTTATTAATTATGAAAATTAAATTTATGATAATTGTTTATTTATAAATTACATAATATAAATTTACTTTCAAATGATATTTATATGTATTTTTAAAAAATATTTGGACCTTATTGTATACCGTATATTTTTATTTATTGGAAGTAAAACATAATAAATGAAAACAAATTGTGGTTTGTATGTTATTCTCTCTTAAGATCGATTTTCTCACATAGAATAACAGCAAATTCATTTTTTTCCTATTTTAAAATTTTTTTTCTCGAGTGGATCGGGTACGAATCCTAAATCGACCCATGAGCCAACATGCAAACCAACCCATTTAAATACATCATTTAAAATAAAAATAAAAAATAGTTAATAAAATAAATTTATTTTTTTAACTCTTTTCTCGAGCTGATCGAGTACAAATCCTAAATCGATCCGCGAATTAACGTTCAAACTATAGCCCTTTTAAATACATTATTTAAAAATAAAATAAAAAACTAATAATAATTTTTTTTCTTTTTAAAATTTTTTTCCGTGTGAGAAGGGTATGGATCTGAAATTGATTCGTAAGTCAACATGCGGACCAACCCCTTTAAATACATCATTTAAAAATAAAATAAAATAAAAAATAAATTAATAAAATAAATTTCTTTTTTAACTTTTTTTCCTTACGGATCTAGAACGAATCTTAAATCGATCTGCGAACCAACGTGCGGATCAACCTCTTTAAATACATCATTTAAAAATAAACTAAAAAAAACTCAAGCAAACCCCATTAAGCATTTTTTTGGTATTTTGTAAAAAATAAAATTATCCCTAAGAATATTAAAAACAAGGAAGTACTATTGTACGTGTCGCAACCTAAAAAATAACAAGTCTCACCGCGAGACATTTACTCATTAAGTGTGACATTGGGGTAACAGATAAAAAGACGACTTAATTCCTCTTGAAATAAAATGAGGGTTTGAAAACAACCTCGAAAAAGAAATGGAGTCGCCACCAATATTTTTTTGGCTAGGTGTGATCGGCCACATATTAAAATCGGTTTTATAAAACATTTTAAAATCAATTCAATCAATTTTTCTTAAAACCAATTTTGAAGTCTGCTCTTTTAAACCAGAGAAAACAAAAAAAGGGGTTCGGGAGTCGATTACGTGCAGGGAAGGATTAGCACCCCCACAACGCTCGTATAAAATGGTATCTTATTAATCGTGTGTTATTTCAAGTCTCGGTAAAAAGTCGATTTTGAAACTAGAATTTTAAAATAATTCCCAATTTAAAGAAAAATAATCTCATTTTTAATGTAAAAATGATCAAAAATTTATGAACTCAAAATTTATCTATATTCTCCAGCAAACCCGGTAAAATATAAAAAAATTTATTTATTTGGAAAATCTCCGAATCATTTTCATTTTTGAAAGAAAGATATTCATTTATTAATGATAATTGATGATATCCTCTCTAGCAAACCCGACAGAGTATTTTTTAAAAAACATGATCTTTATTAAAATCATTTTTAAAAAGATGGTTATGAATATGTAAATTATTACTAATGACATGGCAAAAGATGGCATGACAAAATCTAGATGACATGGCAATAGAATTAATAACATGACATGATAAGAAACATAAAATAAAATTATAATAAAATATGCATGAAAATAAAAAAGGTAATGCATGAGCATAATAAATCCTAGATGATATGGTAAAATAATTAATGACCAGACAAGAAGTATAGAATATCCATAATCATATAACAACCATTATAACACCATGAAATCTAAATCAAATCAATGACATCACTATAGAATATTCATAGCAAAAATTATATATTATAGAATATGCATGAACATGAAAAATGTAATGCATGAAAGTGTATTTTTTTTCTTTAAATAAGGACATCCGTATACCTAAAAAGATATCCGACTACCTTAGGAAAGACTTAAATCAGATTTTCTAAATCAAAAATACTTTGTGATTGGATTAAAAAACAATTTTGAAAATTTTTGGATGAAAATGGCACTATGGCCGAAACCCTTTCTTTAAAAAAGGCTGTATTTTCTTATTTTTGAAAACCCGGGTTGACCACCCTTGACCCAACTTTTATAAAATCAAATTTCATGATTAAAATGACTTGGAAATTAACCTAATACAACAACTAATATTTTAAATCAGTCCTCTCTTAATGCTTTAAACAAAACAGAAAACTATTATTTCTTAAAAACAAATTTGACTTTTCTGACCAGTTTTGGAAACCAATTTTTTACCCTTCTAAAAAATTTCAAAAAACTCTGAAAACATTATGGGAGACTTAAAACATGTCGACCTCTATGGGAAAAAATCAACTTAATTTTTAGACTAAGGATGATCTACCCGAAAATTCATGAAAGACAGAATAGTGGGTAAAAACTGCTTAACCAAAAAACATTTTTAAACTGTCGCAACCTAAAAAATAACAAGTCTCATCGCGATACTTTATTACTCATTAGGTGTGACATTGGAAAAAACAGAGAAAAAGACGACTTAATTACTCTTGAAATAAAAATGAGGGTTTGAAAATGACCTTGAAAAATATATGGAGTCGCCACCAATCTTTTTTGGCTAGGTGTGATCGGCCACCTATTAAAACCGGTTTTGTAAAATATTTTAAAATTAATTAAAATATTTTAAAACCAATTTCAAGTCTGCATTTTAAATGAGAGAAAATCGAAGAATCGTGTTCGGGACTCGGTTACGTGCGGGGAAGGATTAGCACCCCCACAACGCTCGTATAAAACGGTACCTTATTAATCGTGTGTTATCTCAAGTCTTGGAAAAGAGTCGGTTTTAAATTTGGCATTTCAAATTAATTCCCAAATTAAAGCAAGATAATTCCATTTTTAATCGAAAATGATCCGGAATTTATTACTTCAAAATTTTTCTATATTTTCCGACAAAATCGGCAAAATATAGAAATTTTTATTTATTTGGAAAACTTTCCGAATCATTCTCATTTTTTGAAAGAAAGATATTCCTTTATTAATGATAATTGATGATATCCTCTCCAGCAAACCCGGTAGAGAACTCATGAATTATTTTAACTCGGGAATATCTTTATTTTTATTGAAACATTATCTTTTTTAAAATATTTAAAAAAATGAATATGAACATGTGTGATATAATAAAGATGATATAGCAAAGTCTAGATAATATAATGCAACCTAAATGATATGATATAATTTAAATGGCATAGCATATTCTAAATGAAATGATATAACCTAAGTGACATGATATATTCTAAATGAAATGAAATATCCTAAGTGACATAATATATTCTAAATGAAATGAAATAACCTAAGTAACATGATATATTCTAATTGAAATGAATATAACCTAAGTAACATAAGATATTCTAAATGAAATGAATATAACCTAAGTAACATAATATATTCTAAATGACATGAAATGAATATGAAACATAAAATATTATTATCATGAAATATGCATGAAAATAAAAACAATAATGCATGAACATAGTAAATGCTAAATGATGTGACAAAAATAAATGATTAAATAAAAAACATAGAGTAACATAGAATATTCACAACCATATAACAAATAATATAACACCATAAAATATAGATCAAAATAATAACATTATCATAGAAATATTCATAGCAAAAATCACATATCATATAATATGCATGAACATGGAAAATGCAATGCATGAAAGTGTACTTTTTCCTTTAAATAAGGAAATCCGTATACCTAAAAAGATATCTGACTACCTTAGGAAAAGACATCAAATTAAATTTTCTAAAATAAAAAATACTTTGTGATTGGTTGAAAACATGAAAATCTTGGATGAAAAATAGACCATGGCCGAATTCTCCTTTTGAAAATAGCTCTATTTTCCTAAGTTTGAAAACCTAGACTTGACCACCCTTGGCCTGAGCTTTATAAAATTATTTTTGAAGTTTAAAATGGCTTAGAAACCAACATAGGATAGTAGCTAAGGTTCCTAATCAACCCCCTCTAAATGCCTTAGCCAAAACAAAAAATTACTTTTTCCTTGAATTCAAATCTGACTCTATTGTCCAGTTTTAAAGCGTGATTTTTAATCTATTCTTAAAATTTCAAAAAAATAAAAAAAAAATATGGGAGACTCAGAACATGTAAAACTATATGGGAAAAATTGGCTTAATTTTTTGACTAAGAATAACCCACCAGAAAAATCAAGAAAGTCCGAACACTGCCAAAAATCATTTTTAATCCTTTGATAAAATCATTCAAAAATCAAAGTAAAAATATTGGAGACTCTTCTAAGGACCTAAAAATAGTAGCTAAAATTTATAAAAAATTGGACAAGAATTGCCTGAGTAAAAAAAAATCACAAAGGTAGAAATTTAACCTTGACAACTCCTTAATTTTCCACAAGTATGCTCATGTGAACTTGACTTTGAGTCATTGATTGGCCTAAGTCAAAAAATCAAGTGGCATGGTATGAGATGCATGAACAAACAACAAGTTTAATGTATGAAATGTATGATCTACGGCCTAAATGACATAGAAAATGCATGACAATTCAAAATGACCTAATGCCTAGCATGAACTTGCATGGCAATAAGTGCATCCTAGACCTAAACATGCATGAAATGCATGGCAATATCAACATGATCTAAGACCTAATGGATATGAAAATGCATGGCAATACCAATATGATCTAAGACCTAATGGATATGAAAATGCATGGCATAAAGAATATGACCTAGACCTAACATGAACTTGCATGGCAATAAATGCAACATAGGCCTAAACATGCATGAAATGCATGGCAATGCAAATGAGTCCTAGACCTAAAAAATGCATGACAATAACACAAACACATAGCATACTAAATCAAAATACACAAAATCATGGCATGGAAATACAAACCTATCAACTAGCAAGATGAAAATGCACACTCAAAGTAAAAAGGAACATGTTGGCCTAACGGTCACTAAACAATCATAGTGAAATCCTAGCTAGACAATAACACAAACACATGGAAGCATAATAAACTATCAAACATGATAATAATGCAAACATGGTGACTAACATAACTCATGAACATAGCAATGTCAATATAACAAACACATGGCATGGTCAAAATATATGAACATAAATGGAAGCATATTAAGAAAGTAAACATAAAAAAATGCAAGCATGGTAACCTATACTTATCATGGCCGAATGATAACATATATCTAGCATGGTATTTTCACAAACACATGGCATGGTGTATAGCTAAACTACCACAATCAAGCTAACCTACCACAATCAAGCTAATCTACCACAACAAATCACATGAACAAAATCAAACACAAAATCATTTTTAAAAAAAATACCATTCGGCCATGTAGAAAAATGTAGGAAAACTTGCTTTCTTGATTTCTTTCAAAATACAAAGTAGAAACTCCTTATCACTTATTTTAAAAAACAAGTTTATTTCATAAAATAAAAATCAAAATAGCAAAATCATGTCAACAAAGTTTGAGAAAACCATGAAAGAACATAGCTACCTTGCTCTAGCTTTCCAAATCAAGAAGTAGTAAGCAAAACTTTCTTTTTTCTCTCTTTTTCCTCATTTCTTTTTCTTTTTTTTTTCTCCCTAGCTACTGCTCTTGTTTAGCCCCCAAAGCCTCTAAAAAATCTGAATTCCCCCCTCTAAAATGCCTTGGCCGAATGGTAGTAAGAAGAGTGTAGGAAAGTTGTCATTTTTCTAACCAATTTTGATCCAATAGCCTTTAATCTAAGATGCTTTCTATGTAAAATTCCCAGATTAAATCAGCCCCTAACTAATATGATGTCATGAAGTTGAATTTCATAAATATGATGTCATAAATATGACATCATCTCTCTCCATGCATTGGTCCATTTGCTATTTTTTTTGGATTTTTCTTCCAAAATTGCCCTTTTGTGCACCCGAACTTTTACCATTTTTCAAACGAGCTCCGAATCCATATTTTTCTTCACCAATCTCTTCAAAATAATTTAAAAGTGAGATCTGGAAGTTTTCATAATTTTTGGAGCTCATTTGCTATTTTTTCGGGATTTATCTGCTTGAATTTCAACTTAGTGGGCCCTGAATTTGCCATTTTGCAATCGAACTCCGAATCCGGATTTTATTTCGCCAATATCTTCCAAATAATTTTAAAAGTGAGATCTGGCGATTTTAAAAAATTTTGGAGCTCATTTGCTATTTTTTCGGGATTTATCTTCTTGAATTTCAGCATAATGGGCCTGAGATTTTCCATTTTGCAAATGAGCTCCGAATCCGGATTTTTCTTCGTCAATCTCTTCCAAATGATTAAAGATTGAGATCTAGAAGTTTTCGTAATTTTTGGAGCTCGTTTGCTATTTTCCCAAATTTTCCAAGTTTGCCCTTTTGTCTCCAAAGCCCGGTTTTGCTCAAAACAAGTCCGATTTTCAGATTTTTTCTGTGCCTTTTTCATATTCTGAATTGGAGTTGGTCTGAAAATGCCCAATTTTTACGATCAAATTCCCTTCTGATTTGATTTTTCCTTTTTTTAGTATCGAGAATTTCCTTGTTTTTTCGTTTTTCCTCCAATCGGCTCTTTTCTCGGAATTACTTCAAACTGAGCCTTGGGCTATCCTTGTTTAATCACTTCTCATCAATTAGGGGCTTTAGTTTCATCGAATCAGGCTATTTCTGCAATTTTTCCCAATTTCACCAAAATTCACCAAAAACCCTAATTCTCGGTTTTCTTCCAAATTGACTTTTCCTTTAGTTTTGCCTCGAAATGGCCTCTCCCTTATCCATAGTCATTAATTATCTTTCATTTGGAACCTCCAATTTCGACCAATTTGATCGTTTAAGCACTTTTCCCAAATGTTCCGAACTAAGGTTTCCTTTCTACTGAATCTCTGTAACCCATCTTCCGAACTCAATATCTTTCGTTGTAGACCTCGGATTATCAAAATTCTTTCACCATTGTTCAATTGAACTTTGAATCTTGATTTTGAAAATGCGTCGACTTTTTTAGTAGTTGACTTTTGGAGGTTGACTTTTTTGGGGTTGACTTTTTCAAGATTGACTTTTTATGCCTGCTTTCTTAAACTAAGTCTCGGAGTACCACCTGCAAGATAAGAAAAGCTTTCTTGCATTCTAAAACATCATTTTAGGAAGAAAACATACCTGATTTAGTGGTCCAGACAAAATTAGGTGTCTACATAAACCTTTGATAAAAACGTCCAAAAATCAGAATAAAAATATTAGAGACTCCTCTAAGGTCCTACAATCAGTAGTAAAAAATTCTAAAAATTTAGACAAGGGCTGCCTAGTGAAAAAAAAAATCCTAAAGTTAGAAAATCCAACTTGTACAAATTTTAATTTTCCACAAGCATGCTCATGAGTGCTTGGCTTTGAGCCATTGATTGGCTTAAGTCAAAAATCAAGTGGGAACGAAATGAATGCATGAAATGATCAGCAAAATGAATGCATGGCACATGCATGACCTAACGCCTAAATGTCATGGGATAATGAGATGACCTAAAGTCTAAAATGACATGGGAAATGTGCATGGCAAAATGAAATGACCTAATGCTTAATATGACATGGAAATATGCATGGCATAACAAGATGACCTAATGCCTACTATGACATGGAAATATGCATGGCATAATAAGATGACCTAATACCTAATATGACATAGAAAATGCATGGCATAATAAGATGACCTAATACCTAATATGACATGGAAATATGCATGGAAAATAAGATGACCGAATGCCTAATATGACATAGAAATATTCATGGCATAATAAGATGACTTAATGCCTAATATGACATAGAAAATATGCATGGAAGCAACATGAACACATGATAATCGAATGAACATGTTGACAATGCAAAAATATGGCAAAGCAAAAACACATGGTATGGCAATAATGCAAAGCATGAATGGCTTGATATAATAAAAACAGAAAATTAAAGTTAGTAAATAAAGAAAGTAGACAAAAAAAATAAACAATAAAAAACAGAAAAGTAAGTAAAGAAAATAGAGATGAGCTCCATATTTTGGTTATTTTAGAGAACTAAACCATCAAAACAAACTAACCTACCACAACTAATATAGGAATAAAATCAAACACAAGATGATCATAACAAAGGAGACATTCGGCCATGTTAGAAAATATAGCAAAAGAAATATTTTTGATATATTTTTTTTGAAAACAAAAGATAAGAACCTTAAAAGAAAACCTTTAAAATCTTTATTTTCATAATAAAATAATAAGAAATCATAGAAAAAAAAATAGCGTAGAAGAGGAAAGAAAAATGCAAGAGATTGGTGCCAAAGGCTACCTTCAAAGCTATCTTTCAAGCTTGCTTTCTCTTCAAAAATTTTCTTTCTTTTCTACCACTTTAGCTACTGCTCATGCATAAGATAAAATGACTCCAAAACCTTCAAAAAAATGAAAACCCCCTCCCATTTATAGGCTGGCCGAATGGTCATGGATGTTGTAAGGATTTTGTCATCTTTTTTCCTATCTAGCAAGATAAAAGGGCTACTAACCAAAGATAATAAAAATGTGAGCTTGCAACCACTGGATAAAGTGATCAGCCCCTAACCATAATGAGTTGGCCTAAATTCCCTAACAGGAATGTGCTTATCTTTTTTTTTCATCACCTTGGCCATTTGGCATGATCACAAGGAATCAATCAAGCAATAAAAATGTCACCTTGCTATCAAATTTTGGCCATTGAATGAAATGATCAGCCATTCCTTCCCTTCTTCATGAGTTGGCCGAATGGCCTTGAAGTTTCCAGCAGCTTCCTTATTTTTTAAATTGCAAAATGGCCCTTTTCAGATTCTTCAATAAATTACACTTTAGCCCCTAAACTTAATTTAGTTGCAAACGGACCCCAAATCCGGATTTCATTTTTCCAATCACTCCAAATAAGTATAAAATACAGTTTTGTAGATTTTCATAATTTTTGGAAATCGTTTTCTATTTCTCCCAGATTTTTCCTTAAAAGTGCAGATTAGGCCTCCCCGAACTTTCCCTTTTTTTTAAATCAGCTCCAATTTGAGAATTTTCTTTTCCAATACCTCCTAATCAATATAAAACTCAATTATGGAAGTTTTCATAATTTTCCGAGCTCGTTTCCTATTTTTTTCGAATTTTTCTTTAAAAGTTTCGGTTTGGTGCCTCCCAAATTTAGCCTTTTTCAATTGAGCTCTAATTCCAAAATTTTCTTCACCAATACCTTCCAAATAATATAAAATTGAGATCTGGAAGTTTTTATAATTTTTTGAGCTCATTTGTTATTTTTCCCATAATTATCTTCTGCAATTTCGGCTTAGTACACCAAAACTTTGTCATTTTTCATTTGAGCTCCGATTCTGGATTTTTCTTCACCAATACCTTCCAAATGACATAAAACTCAGATCTGGAGGTTTTCGTAATTTTTCGAGCTCATTTCCTATTTTTCTCGAATTTTCCAAGATTTTCCTTTAACCCCTCAAAACTTCAGTTTTACTCAAAACGGGTCAGATTTCTAGATTTTCTTTTTCCATTGCCTTTGTTATATATTGAATTGGAGTTGGTCCAAAAATTCCTAATTTTTACAAACAAATTCCCCTCCCCTTTTTCCAATATCGGGAATTTCCTTGTTTTCCGTTTTTCCTCCAACCGACTCTTTTCTTGGGCTCTACTTCAAACTGAGCCTTGGGCTATCTTTGTTTACTCACTTTTCATAAATTAGGGGTTTCAATTTTATCGATCGAGCCATCTCTGTAATTGTTCCAAACTTTGCAAAATTCACTCTTTTTAACCAAAACCCTAATTTCTGGTTTTCCTTCCAAATTGACTCTTCCTTTGGTTGTTCTTCCAATTGGCATCTCCAATACCTGTAGTAATTAATTATATTCCATTTGGAACCTCCAATTTTGGACCAATTTGATCGTTTAAGCACTTTTCCCCAAATTTGCCGAATTAGGGCTTCCCCTACATTGGAATTTCCGCAATCCTTCTTCCGAATTCCATATCTTTCGTTGTAGACCTCGAATTATCAAAATTCTTTCACCATTGTTCAATTAAACCTTAAATCTTGATTTTGACTTAAAGTTGACTTTTTTAGTGGTTGATTTTTGAGGTTGACTTTTTCGAGTTTGACTTTTTCCAGATTGAGTTTTCATGCTGACATCCTAAACAAAGTCTTGGAGTACCATCTGCAAGATGAGAAGATATTTTCTAAAAAAGTATGAGGAAGAATTTACCTGGTTTAGGGGACCAGACAAAATTAGGTGTCTACAGCTGCCCCTCTTTGGCTATTGCTGAGAATCAGGAATTAGGCAAACATAAATAAACAATAATTTTGTCCGTTTAGTGAAATCACATGTAAACAAAAGGAAAGAGAATTTTCTTCATCATTTTTTTTCTCGAAAAAGCTATAAATAGAAGATTTTGTCCTTAAATTGAGTTCCCTGACTAATCAAGGCTCGACCGTCTTAAGGAAACGAGTTTGATTTGCAAGAGAAGAAAATACCTCAACAGTATCTTGGGGCTTTGTCTTGTCTTGGTGTTAGCTGTGTTGGGTTTAAACGGAAAATACCTCGATGGCGGTCTCGGGGCTCAACTCATTTGAGAAGCAGAACGAGATCGATTTAAAAACAAAAGGAATGCCTTAACGTCAATCCTGGGTTTGACTCATTTAGAAAACAAGTTCGATTTGAAAAGGAAAATACCTCAACGATGGTCTCGGGGCTCGACTCATTTTTAAAAACAAGTTTGATTTAAACAAAAGAAAATACCTCGACGGTGGTCTTGGGGCTCAACTCATTTGAGAAGCAAAACGAGTTCGATTTAAAAACAAAATACCTCGACTGTGGTCTCGGGGTTTGACTCATTTGAGAAGCAGAACGAGTTCGATTTTGAAACAAAATACCTCGTCAGTGGTCTCGGGGCTCGACTCATTTGAGAAGCAAAACGAGTTCGATTTTAAAATAAAAGGAATGCCTTAACGACGATCCTGGGTTCGACTCATTTAGAAAACAAGTTTGATTTAAAAACCAAAATACCTCGACGGTGGTCTCGAGGCTCGACTCATTTGAGAAACAGAATGAGTTCGATTTTAAAACAACATACCTCGACGGTGGTCTCGGGGCTCAACTCATTTGAGAAATAGAATGAGTTCGATTTGAAAACTAAAAGAAGCAAAATTTCCATGAGTCCTGCAATGTTAGCCGAATGCAATGATGAAAATGACATGTTTTACAAATGTTTGTAGGATATATGTTCCCTAAGGATGAATGAGATCAAATGATTATACCATGATTTCTAATCCATGGTTTCTTTGATGTTCACAGAATGTCCGAGTTCATGATGGAGTCTTCAACTTTTCACTGATGCCCCCCACTTGAGGAGCCTTCAATCAAGATAAATTGTCAAAAAGTCCTAGTTTATGACTTCACTGAAATTCACAAATTTTCTGACTTCATGACAGAGTCTTCAACACATTCACTGTTTTCCTCTACTTGGTGAATTTTCCATAATGATGCGTTGCTGTGTTTTAATATTTTAGTGGTTTCAAAACCTCTTCTAAAATTTAAACCTACTCCTTAGTAATACATTGAAATCCTTTTGTTCAAATATTTTTATGTTTACTAAACATCATTCAATTTAATAACAATCAAGATGCATCACAAAATGTATGAAAGAAGGTATGAAACAACCAAATGTCATAAAAGGGATAACAAGAATTTACTGCAATAATGTTTTAGATGACAGAGGTGAATATCAAGGATACAAGAAACAAATGTAGAGTTGTAGGTTGTAGATGCCCCAGATGCGGAATATCTTGGACCCTTCCTTTTTCAATTCATCTGAAATTTCTCTTGAATGAGAATTTACCCGGGTAATCTCTTAGCTTTTGTAGTTGCGTCAGACTGAGTTTTTCCCCTTTCTTCTGATTTTTTGATACTTTCTTCCCCTTTACACGGAGCATTGATTCAATCCTTAATCAGTACTTGAGTCGCCCTTTACGGGTTTTCAACCCAAGTGTCCCCCATTCGGTATTAGGTCGCCCTTTACGGGTTTTCGACTTAAACCTCTCCTTTTACATTTTTTTTGGTGTGTTCTATCATGCATATGAGAATTCTAAATGCTTCCAAGGTAAAAAAGTTAATTCAAAAGATGGGATGAACTCTGAGAAAAAACCCTTCAAATTAAATATCCATGCTTGATCAAAATGGACTTTTAAAAGCACGTAATGTAGGCCAAGGTTCGGGTTTAGAAAGAAAGGGTAAAGAGGTCCAAAATGTGTTTAAAGGTGATTGGATCAAGGATCATTTAATGAGAAGTATTCATTCTTGAAACATTCGTCCTTTTTGGACTTTCCTCTTCTTTTTTTTTTTGGAATCTTTTCTTTCATTCTTGGCTTTCATTTGCCATTCTTTGATTTCTCACATTGTTTCCTTTTTTTAAATGGCTCCTTTCACCATGATTTTTTTTGGGAGGTTATTTTTCCTCGCATCTGCCCTCCAGTAAAGAGGGTGATCCTTAATCAAAGTTCAAAGAAAGAAAGAATTCCTAAGGCTCAAAGGGGTGACTAGGGATAATTTCTTATTAGTGAAAGGAATATGAAAGATGGCCATTCATCATAACAATCACAAATATTCTCATTGAAAAGCAATCCTGAGGGGAAATAGATATATAGAATTTTCATTTTTACATTTGAATCATTTGAATTTCCATGTGCACAGTATCACACTTTTCTTTTTTTTTTTCTTCTTTTTTTCTTCAATCATAGTACTTCTTCAATTCGTCAGCATTCACGGGATTTCTCAAGTTATCCCATCCATACGAGTCAGAATCAATACTCCTCTAAAAAAAGCTCTCTTTACCACGTAGGGCCTTTCCCAATTTGGAGCCCATTTCCCTCGCGGATCCTTCACTGTAGAGATAACTTTCCTTCTCGGAACTGCCTAGGATGAACCTTCTTATTGTGGGCTCAAATCATCTTTTTCTGATGCATCTGCCTATGGCAAATTGCTTTCATTCTTTTCTCTTCGATAAGATTCAACTGTTCATAGTGAGCTCTAACCTACTCTGCCTCTTCTAAACCAACCTCTATCAAAACACGAAGGGAAGGGATTTCAACCTCAATAGGTAACACTGCCTCCATTCCATATACCAAAGAAAATGGCGTGGCACCCGTAGATGTATTGACCGGTACGGTATGTGTGAAGAGCAAAAGGCAAGATCTCATGCCAATCTTTGTACACATCGATAATCTTTTCAATGATCTTCTTGATGTTCTTATTGGCTCCTTCTACTGCCCCATTCATTTTCAGACGATAAGATGCCGAATTATGATGCGTGATCTTGAACTGAGTACACACTTCTCTCATCATCTTATTGTTAAGATTGAGAGCATTGTCTGAAATGATTCTCTCTAGCAATCCATACCGACATATAATTTCCTTCTTGACGAATCTGCAAACCACTGACTTCGTTACATTAGCATAAGAAGCGGGTTCCACCCACTTTGTGAAGTAATATATGGCCACTAGGATGAAATGGTCTATTTGAAGCTTTCGAGGTAATAGGCCCGATCATATCCATTCTCCATATTGAAAATGGCTATGGCGCAGTCATGACATGCAATGGTGATGGAGGCACATGAATCTTATCTACATATATCTGACATTTATGGCACAAAGGTTTTGTCCTTTCTTTTTATTCTTTACAAAATAACAAAGTTTGCAAAATTTTTCTCTACAATTTTCTTGTTTGGCCGAAACACATGTTTGTTATTATGCTTGTCTTTTGCTTGATTTTCTTACTTGCATGTTGGATGTGGGTTTCACTATTGTGGTAGGATAGATTTTCTCCTTTGATTTTCTTAAGAAAAAATAAAAAATAAAAAGGTTTGAGAAGCTTGAGGATCTTTGTTTTACCAAGTGATTTTGGTTAGGTAGGACTATGTCCAAAGAACCAACTATTGAGCCAACCTTGATTTTTCTTTGCTTGTTTATTTTTTAGCTCATGATTGATCATTTTCATATGTTTGTCTTGCTGGAAAATCAAGCATTCATATCATTCTCAACTTTATTTTTGGCTAAGAACAATCAATGATCTATAGCCAAAGTTTCAACTTTATTTTTGGCTAAGAACAATCAATGATCTATAGCCAAAGTCTCTTGTGCAAACTAGTTGGAAAAATAATGGTTTATAAGTTGGATATCCTAATTTTGGGTAATATTTTCACCATGCATATTTTGTCAAAATAAAAATCTTTTTTAACCTCATTTAGTAGACCCTTAGAGGAGTCTCTGGTATTTTTTCTAGGATTTTTAAAATTTTCTATCAAGGGTTGAAAAATAGTTTTCGATAAAACAGATTTTAGTTTGTTGTTCTGTCTTTAAGTCAACTTTGGCCTTGTCATTTTTAGTCCGAATTAAAAACTGATTTAACCTCATTTAGTTCATAATTTATTGAGTCTAAACTGATTTTTCCAGAATTTTTTTTTGAATTTTTTATAAAGGTAAAAAAATAGCTATTTGAAATCGGTTTTTAGAGTCAAAATGAGTCTTTTTAAAACTAAAAATTTCTTGATTTTTATTTGTTAAAAGGAGGGGCTGGTTGGAGTCATTAGCTACGGTTTTAGGATGTTCACTATGTTATCTCATTGGTAAAATTTGATTTTACAAAGATCTGGTCATGGGTAGTTAACCCTGGTTTTAAAAAATAGAAAGCTAGAGTTTTTTTTTAGGGGGCCATACGGCCATGGGGTCCTTTTAATAAAAAACATTGCATTTTTCCTTAATCCGAGCCCAAAGTCATTTGGTTTAGAAATATAATTTAAGTTTCTTTCAAAGGTACTCAGATACCTTTTTAGGTGTATGGATATCCTTACTTCATGGGAGAAGTACATCTTCATGCATTGCATGTTTTAAAATGTTTTTATTTAATTTGGTATAAAAATGTGTTTTTCGGTTTCCTAAACATTTGGCGAGAATTAGTTCTTAATCTTTGCCAAGTTTGCCGGGAAGGTTAGGAAATTATTCAACGCACGTGGTTATAAAAACGTAAGGCATAGATTTTGTTTTACTCGGAATTATGCAAATGTCATATGAAAGAACTATTTTCCAAGCTTTGTCGGGGAGTACGGTAATATTTTCCGACATATGCGATTTATATAATTTCATCACGAATAAAATTCATGAAAGGAGTTTCAAAATGATGATGTGTGCACATTCCATGACCATGTATATTCTATGAGATTCACATTGTCATTTTAATCGTAATTATTCCATATCTATGTATATTCTATGATGATGTCATTTTATAATATGTTATTCATGTTGCCATATTAATCTTGATGTGATTGTGAATATTCTATGATAATATCATTTTTATGATTAATGCTTATGTCATATATGCAATGTTAATATTTGCCATGTCATGAAATATTTGTCATGTCATTAATTTTTTTGCCATGTCATGAAATATTTGCCATGTCATTAATTTTTTGCCCTGTCATTAATTCTTTGCCATGTCATAATAAAATGTTTGCCATGCCATGATAACTACACATGTTGGTTAATTTATATTTTTGTGCCTTGGTAATAATTTGCATATCCATGATCATTTTTCAAAATGATTTTAAAATGCATAAAAATTAATGATTTTTAATAAAACAAGGTTATTCCCGAGTTAAAATAATTCATGAGTTCTCTGTTGGGTCTACCGGAGAGAATATCATCAATTATCATTAACAACGGAATATCCTTTTTTTCTCAAAAAACGCGGGTGATTCGGAGAATTTCAAAATAAAAGAAAATTATCATGTTTTGCCGAGTTTGTCGGGAAATATGAAAAATTTTATGTCAACAAATTTCGGATCGTTATCAAATAATATATTTGCTTTTTTAAGGGAATTATCTTTAAATACCAAATATAAAAACCGACTTTCACTCAGACTTGAGATAACACACGATTAATAAAGTACAATTTTATACGGGCGTTGTGGGGGTGCTAATCTTTCCCCACATGTTACTGACTCTCGAACCCGCACTTGTTTTCTCTGGTTCAAAGAGCAGACTTCGAAATTGATTTTAAAAAAAAAATGTTTTAATTAATTTTAAAATGTTTTACAAAAACCGATTTTAATAGGTGGCCGATCACACCTAGCCAAAAAAGATTGGTGGTGACTCCATTTCTTTTACGAGGTTGTTTTCAAACCATCTTCTTTTATTTAAGAGGAATTAAGTCATCTTTTTCTTTTTTCCCCCACACATCATTATTAACGGGTCGTGAGATCCTGGATTGCGACAATAATAATTATAAAGAATAAGAAAACGTTGAAACAACTTCTTTTTTTAATTTACCAAATTAATTCTCTCAAGGTGTCATGTGTCATAAAACAAACTATAAACAATATTTATTAGAGATGACAACGGATTGAGTATCTGTAATTTTTTAAATATTCAAAATTTAAATTCGTTTATTATCTGCTTACTATCTGAATATTAATATACAAATTCACATCCGATTTAAAGAGTAATATCCGTGAATATCTGAATCCGCTAAATATCCAAATTTATTAAAAAAAAATTAAAAATAAAATATAAAATTAAACAAGAATTAGATATGTAAGTGGATATCTGATTCGGATATCCGAATTCATATAAATAAAAATGATTCGGATATCTGACACTATCCGAATCAAAATCAAAGCGGATTCGTATAACGGATCTCCAAAGGTTCATATCCGAATTAATTTTCAATCTACTGTGGATGGTAAATCTAATATCCAAATTCACAAATTATCTGAATTCATAATATCCCAATCTATAAAAAATAAATAGGATAGTGTCAAATATTCAATTTTTGACTACCCATTATCACCCCTAATATTTATATTCAGTGTTTAGATCCCTAATATTTATATTTAGTGTTTAGATGTGTTCCCTCTAGATGTCATCATTAATTGTTCCACCCAGTCTTAAGATTTACTTGACACCTATTCTTCTTCAATTTTGATTTTATTGGCCGCAGCAAAATGAACTATAATTAACGTCAAAAGATATTTTTTTTTAAGACTTGAATTCAAAATCATTTATTAACCAATCGAGTAAATTCTTCATTGATTAAGTTAATTTAATTTACTATGATATATTAACTTATTTGGCAAAAAAGTTGTTCCACAAGAGGGAAAAAAAACCGTCTGAAATCAAATTATAAAAGCAAAAATCTACTACTATTATTATCTTGGTTTTCATGCTAACAATCATGTGATTTGTTAGTGGTGAATTGCTGAATTTTTAGTTTCAATAATCAGAAATTAATCTTTGACAGATTCAAATAACAAAAAGAAAACTATCTTGGTTTTTGGATCCCATCGGCATTATATTGCGAATGGTGCCGACATGACGGTGTTAGGCTATAGGTAGCAGCTCCCCCATGATAGTATTTCAAGTTTCTTCTTCAATCTTTTTCTTGTTTGTTTGTTTGTTTTGATGAATTAATTGAGGTCTGGAACAGATAAAGATTGAAGGTTGAGTTAAAGGGACAACAAGGACTGTAACTTTCCCAACACAACGCAAATTTATTAGCTTTTATGTACTGCTTGTACCTTGTTTTTGTTTAAATGTCACTTTAAAACTGTAATTAGTAACTGTTATCAATGATGGGATCTCATCCTCAATCTCCTTGGGCACAAAAATAATTCAAAAAAAAAAAAGAAAAAGAAAAGAAAAGCTCTATATATTTTAGACTTTGACCTACAATTCAATGAAATGTCCACAAATGATCCAGGAACTAACAAATCTCCCTCTTTTTGCAAGGCTACTTAATTTAGGACCCCCCCCTTCCATTGAAGAGGAGAATCTGAAGAAAGTAACAAGATTGAGGTGTTCTAAAGGTGAGAGTGGTGCATTTTAGAGAAAATTTTATGAGGTGGCATTTTGCAGGTTTAATCTTTACAGTGTGATAATATTTTTCATTCCTCTTACCATGATCTCAGGTGAAGAAGCGCCAAGGGCTGAGAAAAAGCTAAATGTAAGCCAAAGCAGGCATCAGAATTCAGAAACCCAGATACAATCTCGTTTTACTGAAGCTGTATCTTGACCTGGGAGTCTGGCACTATCAACTCAACTATGACTTTGAGCTTTAACTTTCAGAAGTCTTCAATTTTCACCTCAATCTGCTGAGGCAGGTCTTTTCCTCATTAATCCAGGAAAGGTATTTTATTCCAAACTCTTGGTTGCACATGCATGAGTGAGTTAAATGCTAGACAATCTAATTAGGTTGCAATAACACCATGAATCAAAAGCAGTTTCGATAACCAGAATCTATATAGATGCTGTATAGAGCAAATATTCAGAACTAAGACTTTACAGATGAACAAATCCTAATAAGCAATCATAAAGAAATCTTAAAAGGTCAAAATTTAGAGAAATTTAGAAGTAGTTGTATTGATTGAACAAAATGCTTTACATACGAAATTTAAGATCTCCAAGCAAATAGAGCCAAAACACAAAAACTGATAAATTCATACCATTCTGCGCTAGGCAAACACAACAGACTAGACTATTCTTCTTCAAACGCGTTCAACAAGTCAATGGTGCCATGCGTTTATTTTTGTATGAAGTAACCATCTTTATGTTGTGCTTTCTTTACTTCGGTAACAGCAACAAACAAAATGGTGATGCAAACAAAACAGCCTTTCTGGATCTTTTAATCGTTGGGCATTCAAAAGGGAGCTACCTTCGCATACTCAGTAAGTAGATTCATGAGATGGACTATCTGCATGCATGTCCATTGATGAGTCATTGGAGCTGAGAGGATTAGAATCCCTAGTCTGGTGTTGGAGAAAGCTAGATTCATTATTCCTGGCTCCATTTCCTGAAGGAAGAGTACCATTAGGACAGTAGCCTTCCTGAGCAATGTGATAATGCTGAAGACTGCCACGAACAGGAGTTGATAAAGCATTTGAGAAAACTAAATTCTTGGACTGCTGATCACAATGGTCAGGGCGAATTCCCTGCCCGGCAGTTTGGCCAGATGAGCCTGAAGAGACCATCAGACTGGTACTCATGAACTGCATCATAGGCTGGGAATGCTGCTGTTGGATTGGTGCTCTAGGTGACATTGACGGCTCTTCACCACAGTAGTCTAATTCATCCTGCAAGGAGATCACATAATGTTCAGATTTTCAGAATATAATAAAGATAATTATCAGTTATCACAAACAGAAAGGATCAGAAATCACACGTGTAAGGCATGCCAAAAGAATCACAAGAAGATTCCCACATTTCAGAAGGGAGAACCCTATCCTTGCCATCTTTGCAATAAACCCGCTAGTGCTTGCACACATCTTAGAGGTCAAAACTAGAATATTATAAAACCAACATTTTCTGATACCAAGAGCAAACAATACTTTTCACCATTATGGTAATGATGTCACTCAAGTTGACATCCAGCTGATTCGTGTGCAGACTCAACTACTGAAGAACAGCATAATAACCCCTCTTATAAGTCTTTCTGATGCAAAATATGAGAACTAAACAAAACAGTTTTGAAATAAGAGAGATGCTACTGAAACAGTTTGCAGGTTTCTAACATATAATAAACTAACTGTTATATAATGTGCAGTACATTTATTAAAATTACTGTTCACAGCAGTGAAATTTGTCTTGTTAATGTTTTATTTGGGTCAAGGTACCTGGAAGATCCTTGTATTATATCATCTACTGCAAATTAATCCCTATACTATAAATCTGTGTAATTTAATCCTTATATCTTTTAAAATTGAAGCAAAGAGGTAAAATCAATAACTGGCTTAACGTTTACTGTGAAAAAGATGATGTAGCATTTAAACATCTATTAAATTGTTGACGTGAATGTTAATGGCTGACGTGGCACCAATAAATAATATTATTTTAAGATGACATGGAAGAAAAAATACCCAACTTTTTGCAAATGCCACATCAAATTTAACAAATGTTTAAATGCCACATAATCTTTTTCACGGTAAACGTAAGGCCAATTACTGATTTTACCTTTTTGCTTCAATTTTAAAAGATTAAGAATTAAATTACACAAATTTATAGTACAAAGACTAATTTGCATTAGATGATATAGTACAAGATCTTCCAAGTTAGATGCCCTACATTTTAGGGTAATACCATAGTGTATATGCTGCTGTAAAAAAAGAGAGTGAATTAATAGAAAACAGATTGAAATGAGGTTGCCCCAGCATGTCTATGTTCTGTTTTTGCTGCTGTAATGGCAGCTATGTCTTGCTTCATGAGTCATTTATTTCAAGTGTTTTTTTTTAGTGTAAAAAGAGTAAAAAGAGACCTTTAACCACCCAACACTATCTTCCAAAGTAAAAAACTGAAAATCTGTATGCTGCTTGTGGCATATCCTATAATTAAGGTCACTCTATAATGGTTAAGTCGATACCCTAAGACAAGTGCCTGACAGTTAAGGGTTTTGGCAGTTCTTGGTGACATAGACCCAACTGTAAGCTTGTTCAGACCTCTCGCTAACAGACATTTCAATGACTGGTTTGGGTCGTGTTACTAAAATAAAAGAGGTACAATGATTTCATATTGATGTGTTTAGATCCACCATCAGAGAAAATAGTGAATTCACCAAATAGCAAAGATCAGGAAATCAACTCAAGCTTAGCATGGAGGTTCAATGATCTTTTGTTTTATTTTAATCATGTTAAGGAATATTCATAAATCAATGAAATAAAGTTAAAACCCGTATCCTTAGTTATAAAAACAAGCAAAATTGGATCCAAGGTTATCACACAACTATACTGCACCATGTTAGTAGAAACCCCTATTGCAACAGGGAAGACTTGCATACTCTTGGCATTGACTAACTTATATGCAACTAGATTAAATCATATCCTCTCAATAATGGGAACAACAAGTTTCTAAACCGGTGATTATAGATAATTTTCTTCCTTTCTTTCTTCTAATTGTCCTTCAAATAAAACAAAAAACAAGGAAACAGCCTCTTATTACAATTTTCATCATAAATTGCATCTCATCACTTCCAAACAATTTAAATGTCTAAACTGCACAATGCACAAAGTTTATTCCCAACTTTCCAGTATGTCTCCTATTGGTCAAAACTAGTTGCAAAATCATTTAGAAACAAAAAAGAACCATGCATGAATAGATTCAAATGTTATTGTTTATCTTCTGATGAGAGCCTAAGATAGAATAATAACCAGATAAGGCTTTAACAGATCACAGGTTTGCACATGGTAAATAATATAAGGAATATAATACACAGAGAAAAGAGGAAGAACTATGTCATTCAATTTAAAAAAATAAAAAAAACCCTAGGAAAAGGGGTATGTAATTCAACCTTAATAGGAAGCCTAGATGAACTTTTCCTGAGGTACATTAAAACCAACATGGCATAAAGCATATCTTTATGCATTCCCACAGATTAAGGTATCCAAAACAGAACTCCAGCACAAACACATTCAAAGAGTGAATGGCAGATGATAAAATAGTCAAAGAAGAAAAACAAACCTGAAGGTAGCTGAGGATATCCATTGTTGTTACTCTTGATCCTCCCTCTTGTTGTCTCCAAATCCATTGATAAAGGTTTTCCTGAAAACAAGTTGAAATGACCGTATTAACAGAATTTCTAACTCGAACTAGATGCACTTCACAGAGGAGTAGATGAGCAAGTTCACAAATAAAGGCTGGAACTGGAAGCCAAATTGAGGCAAAATAAATAATTTAACACCTGAAAAGTTATAATTCCATAGATTTTACACTCAATGTTGTCTGAACTAAGCATAGACCTTTGCTCTTGAGAAAGGTTCTAAATAAGATGGTTGCATGACTCAGTGGCTAACAAGTTTCAAGCTTTAAAAAGGATATACTTAAGGAAGAAATATTAATGGTTTCATTAGCTTCACTTTTACGAGGCCTAAGGAAGTGAAGACTGTAATCTTATCCTAAAACAAGAAAGAAAACATTCGGTACTCCAATTTGCACACTCTGCATTTTCACAACTGAGGCACTGCAATAAGCGAGTATTGAGCCGAAAAATGAAAAATGAAATTCTTTTGTTGATTGGAAAACCTTTTTTAAAATGTATCAGTTCCCAACAAAGATGAGCTCAACTCAAACTCACCACGAGTTTAAACATCCTCTAGCAATCAGTTCCACTCTTTCCCCAATGTACAGCACATCAGCAACACCAAATTTCCTTTTTTTTAAAAAAAAAATTATAATTATTTAGGTTTCTCAACAAAATGAAAATGCACCACACTATCTTAAAGTTAAAACACAGACGTGCAAATGCAATATAGCCAGAAACACAAGCATACGATGGGCTAATCAATTTAATCCAAAACCAGTAAATCCTTAACCATATTCGTATCAAAATTAAAATATAACAAATAAAAGAAAATCAGGCTTGATTGATCAAAATCATAACTTTGAGCTACTCAAAGACAGATACGTAATACAACGCAAAACCCAGATGTAAGAAAAGATACAATAATACATAAAGGTAAAATTGCATAGAATAACAACTAGAAATAAAGGAATATATATATATATATATATATATATATATATATATATATGGAGAGAAAGAAAGAGAGAGAGTACAAGGCTATGGCGTTTGCCAACTTGGAAGGAGAGTTTCTGCTGATTCATAGTCTGAGTATAAAGCTGAGACAAGGAGTTAGCGGCGCTGCAAAACGAGGCATACATAGTCCGATCAACCTCATCAAGGTTCGTCGCAATCGACTTCCTTTTCTTCCCCATAATTCCCGCTTCTCTCTCTCCTGCGATCGACAGAGTATTAAGTTGCTTTTGGCGATCGACTGAAAGAGAGTATTTTTTTTTTTTTTTACTTTTTACTTGCTGGTTTTTTAGAGGAAAATAGACAGAAAAGATTTGCAGCTTATTTATTGCTTTATATATAAAGAGGAAGGTTGCAGCAGCAGGTTTGAGTTGAGGTCCGAGTAGGGTGTAATCGACTTGAGTTTTAGTTCAAGCGGTAAGAAAATCGAGTTTGATCTTGATTTGAAATTTCAAATTTGAAATTTGGCTCTCGAATTTTATTTTTAAAATTCAAGATTTATTCTAGATAAAAATTAAATTATTTAAATTCGTTTGATTAGATTCATTTATTTAATTAAAAAAATGAATTCGATTCTCATATTCGATTTTAAATTCGATTATTTATGTTCAAACTTGAATTCGAGTTCGAATTAAGATTTTTAATATTAATTAAAAATAAAAAATATATATTAAAAATAAAAAAACTCAATTAAGCTCACGAGCTACTCGAGTTAAATATTAATATACTTGAATTTAGCTCATTAAATAGTTAAAGCTCAACTTGACAATAATCAAATCAAATTTAAATATTTTTTAATCAAATTTAAATAATTTACTATCACAAATATCTTATTTACATCTTACGCTAGACGAACACTTCTAGGCAGTGAAGTTGGCCACTAATAAACTGCGCGTTTGTACCGCGTGGTATATTGGTTCCCGGCCAGGTCCAGCTTCCAAACTATGCATGTAAAATACAAATTTTATACTATTTTATCGACCCTCAATTTTTTTTTTTACATAAAAATAGAGTGGCAAAGCAAGCCGAACTCGTTAACCTGTCCGAATTGATTCGAGATTGAATCCGATTCAATTTGAATTGATTTAAAATGTCAATAGTTTGAATCCAAAAAATTTTGAATTTGGAAAGATCCGAAACTAACAAGACATGAAGCTTGTAAAAGCTCGAATCCGTTACGATCTGAACCAGAAATCGATTCGATCTGAAACCTATAAAAGACTGAATTTATAACCGAAAAAACTTGAACTTTAATTATATGATTTTATTTTAAAAAAGATAAATAAATGATAAATTTTTTCTTAAATAAAATATTTAATTTATGAAAATGTATTTGTAATTATTATAAAAATATATCAATAATGTATTATTGATATAAATAATTAATAGTAAATCTTAAAATTGGATTATGAAATAAAATTAATTTGAAACTCATTAAATATACAATTAGATCTAATGTTTTGTAGGATAAATTGAATATTCTTTAGAGTTTATTATCATAATTATATATTTTAAGCTTAGTTTACATATATAAACAAACACATACCAAAATACAAATATATACATATTACGCTTTACTTCACTCAGGTGAGAGTTTTTTATGCTTTGTGCCTTAAGCAATATAAGAGTTCCTTAGAGTGCACCTTGTGCCCTTGACAACATTGATAAAAATAATAATATCCTAAAATTTCTAACTATTAAGGTTAAGATAAATTATTGACCATTATTCATATTAAATATTTTTTATGAATGATAATCGGTACTCTTTTTAATAATGTTTGCTGTTCAATATTATAATTGGATAATTATTAATGGTTATATGATTAATTGATTATATCTAATGTTAAACTCAAAATGGTCAAATATTAAAATTATATCAATTACGATATAAATTAACTTTTACATATCATGATTTTCTAAAATTTTAAGTATTAATTATTAAGGTTAAACCAATTAATTGGTACTCTTTTAATGTCTACTATTCAACATTTCAATTGAATATTTAATCAATTAGTATATACAATTAGATCTAATGTTATTATGTTAGTATTTATAATTATGTCCAAATAAAAAAATATATAAATATAAGAACAAATTTTTTAAAATACTGTTAAAAAATTATAATACAATGACTAAAAAATTTAATAAAGCAAAAAAAAATTAAAAAACAATTATTGGACTAAGTGACTAAAAACCGAATGAGTTATTCAGTTAAGAGTAAAAAGTCATTTATATAAATGTTTATTGAGTTTTATTTATAACTTATTTCTTTCTAATGATGTTTTATTACATGTAGCCCAATGATTTTTGATTTTTACTTTTTTTAGTGTTAATTTATATTTAATTTAGCTCACTTATAAAACAAAAAAATTCTTATATAATCATCAATTATATCTATATTCAATACTAAATATCATAAAAATTAAAAAAAATATAAGTATATAACCATTGTAAAATAATAAGAAGTATTAAAATATACAAATTCTTTTTTATTCATACTATAAGTAGATATATCAAACTTATATATTTAGCTTTTATTTAAACTTAAAAGATATTGGACTAAAAAATAATGAAAAATATTCAAATACAAAATATTGAATTATTGATACTCAATTTATAAATAAAATTATTTTATAATTTATAATTATATAAATATTTATTAATTTTTAATTTTAGTATTTTTGTCACTAGGTAAAAAGTGAAATTAATTATTATATTCGAAAATAAAAAATATTTATAGCTTAAAAAATTTCAAAATTATTCGAATCCGTCTAGACCCGTCCGAACTCGAGCATATTCGAGCCCGAAATAATCCGAACTCAAAAAAGCCTGTATCCTAAATGTTTCAGAGTCCGAACCCAAGATAACTCGAACTCAAAATTATTTGAATTCAAAATAAATCCAAATCCGAAATAATTTAAATCCAAAGATAACCCAATCCGAATCCGCTTATGTGCTACCTCTACATAAAAAAAAATTAAAAGCTCGTTAACATTGAATCTAGTTTGGTTCTATCATGTCCTCTTTTAACAATTGCAAGATTTCTTTCGGTGAAACTTCCAAAACATGCAAATCCAATAATTTTTTTTTTGAATTAAATTAACTAAATAGTCTCCACACATATTACTCACCCTATAAAACCCTCATTAGTACTATCTTATTAAAACTCCAACACTCAATTTTTTTTTTTCGTTAAAAGTGTTTTTGGTACTTATTAAAATCTGAATTGAATAATACAAATAAAATTTAATTATTTTATATATTTTATTAATCAAAATTAACTTTTATATTAAACAATCTATAAAATTTAATAAATAGTTTATTAATTATATAGCTAAATAGTCCGCACACATATTACTCACCCTATAATACCCTCATTAGTACTATCTTATTAAAACTCCAACACTCATTTTTTTAGTTAAAAGTGTTATTGGTACTTATTAAAATCTGAAATGAATAATAAAAATAAAATTTAATTATTTTATATATTTTATTAATCAAAATTAAATTATTAAACTTAAAGTAAATTTTATATTAAACAATCTATACAAGTTATTAAATAGTTTATTAATTATAAGTAATGCATACACTAAAAAATTATTTAAAAGATAAAATAAATATTAAAAAATTTATAATTTAAAGTCAAGTTAATAGCATAAGATTACTACTAATTTCCCTACCCAAATGATAGCCAAATAATGTTTATATATTACCCATTGGCCATCGCCATCCATCCCTATTAAAATAAACATGGGTTTGTTTGTTTATATATTAAGTTTGAGTTGAGGAGATATTATCAATTGAACAAGAAATTTAGTTACCATCAATTGAATTATGTCCCAACCCAATCATGCTATATTAATATAATTTTATTTTAGTCCCTTATTATATCTAATAGTTTCAATTTTGCTAATGTATCAACCTAAATGAAATGCATGAAGTGGGAATGACATGGTTTAAGATTTAGTAACTTTTCTTTTTCCTTTAACATATAAAAGGAAAAAGAAAAAAAAATACAATTTAATTAAAACTCATCACGTTTACTATTAATATGACTAGTGTTTGAATTCTTGCGTTGCTTCGGTTTTATTGTTATTGATAATACATTGAATACGATTATAACATAAAAAATAACATGAATTTAGAGCTAAAATTGAATTACTATGATAAACTATGCAAAATATCCCAACTTGATGACAACGTTTAAAGTAAGTTATAGATATAAAATAACACAAATACACGAATCTAAGTCATTATATGTACATTATATGTAAAAAAAAATTAAGATGGATATCAAAATTTAATTCATTTAAATTATATTGATATCCATTATTTCTATTCATATTTAGAAATAAATAAATAAGAAATACAAATATAACAAGTATCATACAATAACTCATAACTTATAATATCATTTAACATAATTTTTTTTAATATTTAATTATCATAATATTTTTTCATTTGGTTCAACACTAAAAGTTTAAAAAAAGTTTACTTACATCAACCCATCTCATTATTATTCAATATTTTAATTTTTACCGATAATTTATCAATACAATTTTTTTTTATTAATAATATAAATGTCGTAACCTAAAAAATAACAAGTCTCATCGCGAGACTTTATTCGTTAAGCGTGACATTGGGAGAAACAGATGAAAAGATGACTCAATTTCTCTTAAAATAAAATGAGGGTTTGAAAACAACCTCGACGTCACCAATCTTTTTTAGCTAGGTGTGATCGGCCACCTATTAAAATCGATTTCGTAAAATATTTTAAAATTAATTAAAATATTTTTAAAACCAATTTCAAGTCTGCGTTTTTAAACCAGAGAAAATCAAAGAAGCGGGTCCAGGACTCAGTTAAGTGCGGGCAAGGATTAGCACCCCTACAACGCCAGTATAAAATGGTATCTTATTAATCGTGTGTTATCTCAAGTCTCGGTAAAAAGTCATTTTTAAATTTGGTATTTCAAATTAATTGCCAATTTAAAGAAAAATAATTCCATTTTTAATTGAAAATGATCCGAAATTTATTAATTCAAATTTTTTCTATATTCCCTGACAAAATCGGCAAAATATAGAAATTTTTATTTATTTGGAAAACTTTTCGAATCATTCTCGTTTTTTGAAAAAAAGATATTCCTTTATTAATGATAATTGGTGACATCCTCTCCAGCAAACCCGGTAGAGAACTCATGAATTATTTTAACTCGGGAATATTTTTATTTTTATTGAAAATCATTATCTTTTTTTAAAACATTTTTAAAAAGATGAATATGAACATGTGTAACATAATAAAAATGACATAGCAAAAATCTAAATGATATAATATATCCTAAATGACATGATATGACCTAAGTGACATAATACATTCTAAATTAAATGATGTAATCTAAGTGACATAGTATATTCTAAATGAAATGGCAAAATCTAAGTGACATGGCAAAATCTAAGTGACATGGTATATTCTAAATGACATGGAAAAAAGCATAGAATAACATGAAATATTCACAACTATATAACAATCAATATAACATCATGATATATAAAGCAAAACAAATAGCATAGCCATAGAAATATTCATATAAAAAATCATATATCTTATAATATGCATGGACATTGAAAATGCAATGCATGAAAGTATATTTTTTTTTCCTTTAAATAAGGAAATTCTTATACCTAAAAAGATATCCGACTACCTTAGGAAAAGATATCAAATTAAAATTTCTAAAATAAAAAGTACTTTGTGATTAGTTTGAAGACAACTTTGAAAATTCTTGGATGAAAATGGCACATGGTCGAAACCCCCTTTGAAAAAGGCTCTATTTCCTAACTTTGAAAACCCGAACTTGACGACCCTTGACCCGAGCTTTATAAAATCTTCTTTCAGAATTAAAATGGCTTAGAAATCAACCTAGGACAGTAGCTAAGATTTCTACTCAGCCCTCTCTTAATGCCTTAGACAAAACATAAAATTAATTTTGCCTCAAATTCAAATCTGACTCTACTGTCCAATTTTATAACGAGATTTTTTAACCTATTTTAAAAAATTCTAAAAACTCTGAAAAAATATAGGAGACTCAAAACATGTCTAATTCTATGGGAAAAAATTGGATTAATTTTTAGACTAAGGATAATCTACCAGAAAAATCACGAAAGCCAGAACACTGGGTGAAAAACTGTTTTACCAAAAATAATTTTTAAGCCTTTGATAAAATCATTCAAAAATCAAAGTAAAAATATTGGAGACTCTTCTAAGGACCTACAAACAGTAGCTAAAATTTCTAAAAAATTGGACAAGAATTGCTTAAGTAAAAAAAATCACAAAGGTAGAAATTTCAACTTGACAACTTCTCAATTTTCCACAAGTATGCTCATGTGAGCTTGACCTTAAGCCATTGATTGGCTTAAGTCAAAAATCAGTGGTATGATATGAGATGCATGAGCAAACAGCAAATTTGATGTATGAAATGCATGATCTAAGACCTAAATGACATAGAAAATGCATGGTAATTCAAAATGACCTAATGCCTAGCATGAGCTTGCATGGCAATAAATACTATCTACACCTACTATGCATGAAATGCATGGCAATACAAATATGACCTAGACCTAAAGTGTCATGAAAATGCATGGCAATACAAAGATGTCCTAATGCCTACTATGTCATGAAAATGTCATATCCTAAATCCGGGAGTGTGACCGGCCAGAGACGAGTATATACCCTTGTCTCCGAAGCCTTAACCATTCATCTACCTAACGAAATTTCGCCATGACCTCGCCTGATAAGGGGGGTTACCAAACCTGCAAAACATGAAACACAATAATAATAACACATGACATCCCGGTTAAGACACCTCCAACTAGGGAGTAACCGAGATGCCCAACAGCAGATGCACAAAGTAATCCACAATGCATATATTTATATACAATATTAAAAATATACATAACAATCTCGGTCTCTGACTGGATAACTGCATGACACATAATACAACATACTTAGACAAAATAACATATGACATCCCTAGGTGACTGTGCATGGTTCCTCCATCAAGTAACGGATCAACTCGTCAAAACGACATGTCATGGTCACCAACTAGTGTCATGAACTAAGCCGGCGGGGTGGATGAGGGATCGGGTCGACCAGTATCTGAAAAAAAAAATCTAAAGAGTGAGTCATGAGAACCAGTGAGCAAATGCAAGTTATATTAACTAATATCACCTGGATGTTTCTATCCAACATCACAAACAACTATAATATCCGGTAGGGTCCGTAGACTCCAACAAACCGGTAGGGCTTGAAAGCTCCTACAAAACAGGTAAGGCATGAAGGCTCCTACAAAACCAGTAGGGCTCGAAGGCTCCTACAAAACCGGTAGGGCACAAAGGCTCCTATAAAACCAGTAGGGCTCAAAGGCTCCTACATAACCGGTAGGGCTCAATGGCAGCCTACAAATACGGTAGGGCACAATGGCAGCCTACAAATCCGGTAGGGCACAATAGCAGCCTACAAATCCGGTATAGCTTAACATTACAATAAACTGCATCACATAGCATTTAAATAAGCATACTAGCAAGGAACAATGTGGCGCCATATGGTCGACCACTTATACGATAGTCCCCGATTATTACATAATCATCACTTGTCCATTCCTTGGACCTCTTTCTCATTTCTTTACGAGAACTCGATATCATAAGGTAATTCTTCGTCATACATTCATACAATCACAGTTAGTATGTCATAACATAATCTAACGATCCTACATCTATCGCTACACGTTTACTCACAGTGCGCTAAGCGAGAGAAATTGGTTCCTCGTGCTCCGAAACTCTTCTAACCATGCACTCAGCTAATCCGCGCTCCTAGTATATAAACAGTAATTTCATAAATATTTTATAAATTAGAAACATTCATACTATCCAAATTGTAGCTAATTAGCTACTATCTGAAATTTTGCAGCTTAGCTATTTAAGTATTATAATATTTACACCTAGCTCGGGTGGAAATTTGGAGCAACGATCAACTAGAAAGTTGCTCTCCCGAGCCTAGCAAAGCTAACGGTGGCCTCGGATAGTGGTGGAAGTGGCGGCACAAGGTGGTTGGCCAACATGGTGAGTTAGGCCAAGCTTAGATTTCTCACTCCAAGCCACTTTTTCAATCAACCAACCCCAAATAATAGATGTAGAGGTTGATTTAGGACTACCCATGGTGGTGGTTTAAGGTGGTGACTATGTTGGAAACCACCTAAGGCAAAAATGACCATAAAGAGAAACACATAGTTTTCATGATTTCTTGAAAAAATAACACCAAATAAGTAATCCTTACCTTCTATATAGTAGAACTATGTGTTTTGTTGGCTTGGTGATGAGTAAAAATCAAGAGATCAAGCTTAAAAGCTTTTGGTTATGGAGTTTTCTTCACTTTGGTTAGGTTTTCTCAAGGTTGAAGAAGAAAAACCCCTAAGGCATGAAAAAATGAAGGTCACGGCTGAACATGGGCTTCTTGGCTGATTTTATGGCCATTTACTAAGCCAAATGACAAAAATACCCCTTTTAGTCCATTTTTTTTAATCTTTTAGTGCCTAAATGGGGCCCACATGAATTTTTTACGTTCGAAAGCTCATTTTTCACTTGTCTTGACACGGATATGTTTCAAATATCATTTTACACTAGTACACAAGTTTTCATAATTTTTTGATATCTCGAGCATCAAATCCGGGCCCTCGACCGTTTACGGGTCAGCATTAAGACTCTTTCAGTTTTAGCTCCAATTCTCATTCTGATTTCACCAAGTGCTTTCTAACATCATTTTATGTCCATATGAATCCATTTATTCACTTAAAACCTTTTCCGGACCTTCCGGTGGCCAGTTTCGGTTTTTCACTCTTTTAAGCTAATTAAGGGTGTATTCACTTTCCAATTTACTTTTCGAGTAAAAAAAAAAAAGTTCAAATTTTCAATCTAAGCATCATATTGAGATCCTCTATGATCATGGAGTCTATTGGTACCATATTCGAACCAAAAATAAAATTTTGGGTAAAATGACCAAAATACCCCTGGTTCATACTTTTCCGGTTTTGTGCCGATTAGATTTTCCAATAATCCTGATTAGTAATATATCACATTTTAACACTATGTGAAGTTAAAAAACCAAATTTTATGAATTTTACATTGTCCCGATTTTGATTCTAGACTCGTGGTCAATTTAAGGCTAAATCTCTAAAATAGCCGATTAAACCCCTTATTCTAAAAATTATTAATATAACAATAAGACCAGATGGTAGTGTGCTTTGTCTACAAGTATAAATAAACTTGATTCATCATTTATGAATCATTTAAAGAGACCAGAGTCGATCTCTGACTTACGAGGGTCTTAAAATTCTCCCCCCTAAAAAAAATTTGTCCTCGAATTTTCCTTATTTGAACTTATTGAATAACTCATTTAAAGAGTTATGTACCTACTCCCGGAATAACTTGGGGTACTATCTTCTCATGTCTCTTTCAAGTTCCCAAGTAGCTTCCTCTTTCCCATGATGATTCCATACAACCTTCACCGAAGGTATCTCATTCGATCGTAGCTTCCGTACCTGCTATTCTACTAGGGCTATGGGTTCTTCTACATATGACATGCGGGGCTCTATCTCTACCGCCTACAGTTGCAACACATGGGACTCATTGGGGAGGTATTTTTGAAGTATCAAACACATGAAATATCGGGTGTACAACGGCTAACTCAGGAGGAAGGGCCAACTCATATGCTACTGCCCCATGTCGTTGAAGTATCTCAAACGATCCAATGTACCTTGGACTCAGCTTTCCTCTCTTGACGAATCTCATGACACCCTTAAACGGAGACACTTTCAAGAACACATGATCCCCCACATCAAACTCTAGTTCCCGACGTCTATTATCGGCATAAAACTTTTGCTGACTCTGTGCCGCTTGCATTTTGTCACGGATCAACTCCATATTTCTTAATGCATCCCGAACCATATCCGGACCTACTAATGGACGATCACCCACCTCGAACCATCCCACTGGAGATCTATATTTTCGGCCATACAATTCTTCATATGGTGCCATCTGTATGGTACTCTGATAGCTGTTATTATATGTAAACTCAATCAAAGACAATTGCTGATCCCAGCTACCCTTAAAATCTAATACACATGCCCGAAGCATATCCTCTACAGTCTGGATGGTCCTCTTAGACTGACCATCGGTTTAGGGATGGAACACGATATTGAATCTCAACAGAGTACCCAGTGCCCTTTGAAATGATTCCCAAAACCTTGATATGAACTATGTGCCTCTATCTGACACAATAAAAATAGGCACTCCATGCAAAGGCACTATCCGGTCCAAATATAGTCTAGCATACTGGGTTGCCTTATATATAGTGCGCACTGGCAAGAAACGTGCAGACTTGGTCAATCTATCGACAATCACCCATATCGAGTCGAATCCTTTGGTTGATCTAGGCAACCCCGTGAGTAAATCCATCGTAATCTTGTCCCATTTCCATTCAGGGACATCCAAGCTCTGAAGTGTACCTGGCGGTTTCTGATGTTCGGCCTTAACCTGTTGGCACACCAAACATCTAGCCACAAAGTTTGCTACATCCTTCTTCATGCCTTCCCACCAATAATGTGCTCGTAGATCATGATACATCTTGGTGGAACCAGGGTGCATAGTGTAGGATGAGCTATGAGCTGCCTCAAGGAGTCTATGTCGTATATCACCTGCCAACGGTACCACGAGGTGGTCATGTAACCATAAAGTTCCATCATCATCTATATGAAACTCCTCGCACAATCCTTGTCCAACCTGGGCTTTTTTCCTGTGCAAAAATCATCATCATGTTGCAATCGTTTACCTCCTCCACCAATGATAATCGTACTTGCATATAGGCTAACATCTCCCCCGTGTCGGTAACACTAAGTACCACATAATCATTGATGCAATTCCTCACTTCTTGAACCATATGTCTCCTCTGTACTTCTACATGGGCTAAGCTACCCATGGACTTCCTACTCAAGGCATCTGCGACAATATTGGCTTTGCCAGGATGATAAAGGATGGTACAATCATAATCCTTGAGTAATTCCAACCATCTCCTCTGTCTCAAATTCAACTCTCGCTGATCAAATATATACTTGAGACTTTTGTGGTCTGTATAAATCTCTCATGATCGGGCATACAAATAGTGTTGCCATATCTTCAATGCGAAGATAATGGCTGCCAGTTCCAAGTTGTGCATAGGATAATTCTGCTCATTCCTTTTTAACTATCTCGATGCATAAGCAATAACCCTGTTCTTCTACATTAATACGCAGCCCAAACCTATGCGAGAAGCATCACAATACACCACAAAGCCATCTGTCTCATTTGGCAATGCTAAAACTGGTGCTAAGGTCAAGAGCTCTTTAAGTTTATTGAAGCTCTTTTCACACTCATCTGCCCAAACAAACTTGACATTCTTCTGTATTAACCTGGTTAGTGGTACGGCTATCCTCGAGAAGTTCTCTACGAACCTCCTATAATATCCAGCTAACCCTAAGAAACTCCTGATCTCTATTACTGTAGTCGGCCTCTCCCAGTCTCGTATTGCCTCAATCTTTTTGGGATCCACAGAAATACCTTCCTTTGAAACTATATAGCCAAGAAAACTCACACTCGATAGCCGAAACTCATACTTGGAGAACTTGGCAAATAGTTTGTATGCTCTAAGAGTCTCGAGAACAATGCAGAGGTGTTCCCTATGTTCATCATCGCCTCGCGAATACACCAAGATATCATCGATAAACACAATCACAAACTGGTCGAGGAAGGACTTGAACACCCTATTCATCAAATCCATGAATGCTGCCGGTGCATTCGTTAGTCCAAACGACATGACCAAAAACTCATAATGTCCATATCGAGTGCGAAAGGACATTTTGGGAATATCTTCCCTCCTGATGCGAAGCTGATGGTACCCTTTTCTAAGATCTATCTTAGAAAAGCATTGAGCTCCTTGCAACTGATCGAATAAATCATCGATCCTAGGCAACAGATACTTATTCTTCGTCGTCACTTTATTCAACAGCCTGTAATCAATACACAACCATAACGATCAATCCTTCTTCTTAACAAATAAAATGGGAGCAGCCCAAGGAGAGGTACTCGGGCGTATAAAGCCCTTATCAAGAAGATCCTGCAACTGAATCTTTAGTTCCCTTAGCTCCAACGGAGCTATATGGTAAGGAGGAATGGACATCGGCTGTGTTTTCGGGGGTACATCTATGCAAAACTCAATCTCCCTATCTGGTGAAAGTCTTGGCAACTCCTCGGGAAAAACATCAGGGAATCCTCTACCACGGGAATCCCTCTCAAATCTTGAGACTTCATCTCAGCATCATATACATATGCCAAGAATCCTTGGCAACCCTTCGCTAACAGTTTCCCGGCACTAATTACTGAGATCAAGTGAGGCGAAGTCGTCCTACGATCTCCTTGATACCTCAACACATGTTTACCTGGTATTTTCAACACTACCATCTTCTTGTGGCAATCCAATACCGCATGATGGGCAGACAACCAGTCCATACCCAAATTACATCAAACTCAAGTATATCTAGTTCAATTAGATCTACCAAAAATATCTCACCCTCGATCCGTATTTCACATCCTTCCAATATCCTGTTCACAGGGTAAACCTCCCCTACCGGAGTAAGCACTATCAACAGATCATCTAACATATCATAATTCATGTTCAAACATGAAGCAAAGGAAGGCGATATAAAGGAGTGCGTAGCACCCGAATCAAATAATACTGCAGCCTGCTTGGAACAAATATTTAACGTACCTGTCACGACGGCATTTGACGCCTGCGCGTCCTGAGGATTTAGCACAAATGCCCTGGCTTGTCCTCGACCCTGTGTAGTCTGTCCTCTACCCCCCATAGTCTGTCCCCTACCTCCAGACCATGTACCTCTGCCCATTGACTGGGCCACTGATCCAGTAGTAACGGTTGGCGTAACAACTAGGGGCGGTGCAACTATAGTATACGTGGGTCGAGAAAAATTCAGCGGACAGTCCTTCTTTATATGCCCTGGCTGACCACATCTGAAACAAGTACTAGACCTTCCGTATCGTCCAAAATGCGGATAACCACAACTCTAACAATGAGGAGCTCCTGATCTCCCAATGTTACCTGATGACTGGGTAACCGATCTAGTCTGACTGCTCTGCCCTCGGACCACTATACCAGCACCACTAGGTGCTCCTGATCCGCTTGCACCAGACTGCCTAAAACCCTATCTCCCAGTCCTGGCCTTCTTCTGAGGCTCATGGTCAACCTGCCTCTCTTTAGCCCGTGTTTCAAATTGCAAGACTGCATCAAGAACATCGGAGTATGTAGAGGTCCTCGTCACTGGTACCGCCCTAAATAAATACTCCTTGAGGCCATTAGCAAACTGCTTGGCCTTTATAGTATCAGTCATCACCATATGTGGCGCATACTTCGCCAACTGATTAAACTTAGTATCATAATCCAACACTAACATGCCCTCAATCTGTTTTAGTAACTCAAACTCTCAAGCCTTTGCATCCCGTAGACTCTCAGGCATGATCGCTCAATAAAAGCATTATAAAACTCAGACCATTCTAATGGAGGGCTACCCGCTGGCCGGCTCCTCAATAGGGTCTTATACCACTCATAGGCCACCCCCGTCAACTAATAAATAGTCAACTCCACGGCTCTAACTGGTGAGCATCTGAGTGCCACACATAACCGATCACATATATCCACAACGTCCTCTGAATCTGAATCAAGCACAATCCCAGAAAATACTGGTGGCTTATTCCGTCGAAACTCATATAATGTCATTGGGAGATACGGCCCTTGTTGGGCGGGTTGCTGTCCCTCAGGGGGATTTTGTGGCCATGGAGGATCTGGAGGGGCCTGGTCCTCTTTCTACTGTCGCTAATTTTCTAGTAGATCTATCAGGGTCCTAACCTCCTGACGTATCTCACCAATCTCAGTAGCTAACTATTCTACCCTATCATTTACTATTGACCCCCTAGCAGATCCAGCGGTCTGATCTCGATCTCCAGCTACAGGATTCGGACGTCCTATTAGGACCTGATCGGGAACCCTAGGTGGTCGTCGCTTCTGCCTACCCTATGTTCTCTACACCGAGAGCATAATAACCTGAGACAAAAATTTAATCATTAGGTACCCTCATCAATCCAACCCCGTACTATCCAATATAACCGACAAGTGATCCTTTACATGATGGACACATGTATAGTTACCGACCTCTAAACAATGCTCTGATACCAACTTCGTCAGATCCCAAATCCGTGAGTGTGACCGGCCAGAGACAAGTATATACCCTTGCCTTCGAAGCCTTAACCATTCATCTACCTAAGGAAAATTCGACATGACCTCGCCCGATAAAGGGGGGTTACCGAACCTGCAAAACATGCAACATAATAATAATAACACATGACATCTCGGTTAAGACACCTCCAACTAGGGAGTAACCGAGATGCCCCGCAGCAGACGCACAAAGTGATCCACAATGCATATATTTATATACAATACCAAAAATATACACAACAATCTCGATCTCCGACCGGATAACTGCATGACACATAATACAACATACTTAGACAAAATAACATTTGACATCCCTAGGTGACTCTGCATGGTTCCTCCATCAAGCAACAGATCAACTCGTCAAAACGACATGTCATGCTTACCAACTAGTGTCACGAACTAAGCCAGCGGGGTAGATGAGGGACCGGGTCGATCAGTATCTGAAAAAGAAAAATAACAAAAGAGTGAGCCATGAGAACCCAGTGAGCAAACGCAAGTTATATTCACTAATATCACCTGGATGTTTCTATCCAATATCACAAACAACTATAACATCCGGTAGGGTCTGTAGACTCCTACAAATCAGTAGGGCTTGAAAGCTCCTACAAAACTGGTAAGGCACGAAGGCTCCCACAAAACCAGTAGGGCTCGAAGGCTCCTACAAAACCGGTAGGGCAAGAAGGATCCTACAAAATTGGTAGGGCACAAAGGCTCCTACAAAACCAATAGGGCTCAAAAGCTCCTACATAACCGGTAGGGCTCAATGGCAGCCTACAAATCTGGTAGGGCACAATGGCAGCCTACAAATCCGATAGGGCACAATGGCAGCCTACAAATCTGGTATAGCTTAAGATTACAATAAACTGCATCGCATAGCATTTAAATAAGCATACTCGCAAGGAACAATGTGGCGCCATACGGTCTACCACTTATACGACAATCCTAGATTATTACATAATCATCACTTGTCCATTCGTTGGACCTCTTTCTCACGTCTTTACGAGAACTCGATATCATAAGGTAATTCTTCGTCATACATTCATACAATCACAGTCAGTATGTCATAACATAATCTAACGATCCTACGTCTATCGCTACACGTTTACTCACAGTGCGCTAAGCAGGTGAAATTGGTTCCTCGTGCTCCGAAACTCTTCCAACCACGGACTCAACTAATCCGCGCTCTTACAACATAAACAATAATTTCATAAATATTTTATAAATTAGAAACATTCATACTATCCAAATTGTAGCTAATTAGCTACTATCCGAAATTTTGCAGCTTAGCTATTTAAGTATTATAATATTTACACCTAGCTCGGGTGGAAATTCGAAGCAATGATCAACTAGAAAATTGCTCCCCCGAGCTTAGCAAAGCTAACGGTGGCCTCAGATGGTGGTGGAAGTGGCGGCACAAGGTCGTTGGCCAACATGGTGAATTAGGCCAAGCTTAGATTTCTCACTCCAATCCACTTTTTCAATCAACCAACCCCAAATAATAGATGTAGAGGTTGATTTAGGACTACCCATGGTTGTGGTTTAAGGCGGTGACAATGTTGGAAACCACGTAAGGCAAAAATGACAATAAAGAGAAACACATAGTTTCTCATGATTTCTTGAAAAAATAACACCAAATAAGTAATCCTTACCTTCTAGATAGTAGAAATATGTGTTTTGCTGGCTTGGTGATGAGTAGAAATCAAGAGATCAAGCTTACAAGCTTTTGGTTATGGAGTTTTCTTCACTTTGGTTAGGTTTTCTCAAGGTTGAAGAAGAAAAACCCCTAAGGCATGGAAAAATGAAGGTCACGGCTTAACATGGGCTTCTTGGCTGATTTTTATGGCCATTTACCAAGCCAAATGACAAAAATACCCCTTTTAGCCCACTTTTTGTCTTTTAGTGCCTAAATGGGGCCCACATGAAATTTTTACGTTCGAAAGCTCATTTTTCACATTTTTTGACATAGATATGTTTCAAATATCATTTTACACTAGTACACAAGTTTTCATAATTTTTTGATATCCCGAGCATCAAATCCGGGCCTCCGACCGTTAACGGGTCAACATTAAGACTTTTACGGTTTTAGCTCCAATTCTCATTCTGATTTCACCAAGTGCTTTCTAACATCATTTTGTGTTCATATGAATCCATTTATTCACTTAAAACCTTTTTCGGACCTTCCCACGGTTAGTTTCGATTTTTCACTCTTTTAAGCTAATTAAGGGCGTATTCGCTTTCCAATTTACTTTTCGAGTAAAAAAATGTCAAAATTTTCAATCTAGGCATCATATTGAGATCCTCTATGATCACGGAGTCTATTGGTACCATATTTGAACAAAAAATAAAATTTTAGGTAAAATAACCAAAATACCCCTGGTTCATATTTTACCGGTTTTGTACTGATTAGATTTTTCAATAACCCTGATTAGTAATATATCACATTTTAACACTATGTGAAGTTAAAAAACCAAATTTCATGGAATTTATGATGTCCCGATTTTGATTCCAGACTTGTGGTCAATTTGAGGCTAAATCTCTCAAATAGCCGATTAAACCCCTTATTCTAAAAATTATTAATATAACAATAAGACCAGATGGTAGTGTGCTTTGTCTACAAGCATACATAAACTTGATCCATCGTCTATGAATCAGTTAACGAGACCCGAGTCAATCTCTGACTTACGAGGGTTGATGGAAACTCAATTAAGAGTTGTAAACCCAAGTGCAGGTTATGTTCAAGTAATAAATTCTCGGGTGTCCGAGGTCGAACCACAGGGAAGCGTATTAGTAAGTATAAGTTTATAAATATATAAGAAAAAGAAAATAAACAAGATATTAGGGAATCAATAACAAAGAAAGTAAACAAGATATTAGAGAACAAAATAAACAAAATAACATAAAAGCAATTAAACAAGATATAAAAAAAAACAATAAGAAAAGATGTTGAGGTTAGAGAATCCACTCTTGGTGTTATGCTAAGATTAATCTTGTTTTATTACACAATTGAAATCCACACATAAGGGAGGTTCCAACCGGAAGGTTTAGCAATTCAGTCCAAATTGTCCAACGTCCATAGCATATGATATTATGTTCATTTGGTGTCCTCAAAACTCACAAAAAGAGTCCAAGCATTCCTTATGCCAAGGTATATGTCTACAACAAATCAAGGTTATGAAACCAAGCATTTACTGTGCCATTTTCATTGTCAATAATGAATCAAGATCTCTACTTTGCAAGTATGATTTTAAACCAAAAGAAAATATTATCTACACTAGTGTTTATAAATGATGATTCATTTTAGCTCATGTTGAAGAGACTAACCTTAGCATTTACCAAGAGCTTCACCTCATCACCTCAACAATATGATTAGCAACACATACTAGATATGAATAAAATGAAAAGAAATGTAAGAAACATAAGTAAAGAAAAAGAAAACTAGAGAAAGGAAAGAAGAAGAAAACTTAGAGAATTTTATTACAATGGCAAATATCCTACCAATGTATAATGTATCCCAATACTCATCCAAGGCCCTCTATTTATACACATTTTGGAGGGCTAAATGACAAGAGACAAGCTTTACAAATTTCAAAGGTAGGTATAATAGGTGGGTGCATTTTTCTAACAATTTTCGTCATATTGTATGACAATTCTGATCAGCCAGCTTGATGGTCGATTTTGTCAATGTTGGAGGCTCGATCTGATAAAATGGTCTTCTAGAAAAATATACCCTATCAGTTACGGATCCATAGCCGTTGGAATCAGATCATTTGCGTACGTGGATCGGAAGATATGGTCAAAATACCAAAACGGTGCAGAACAGACGTCATTGCACATCAGCCAACTTGATGGTCGATTTCGCTAGGGAAAACGACTCCGTTTCAAGAAGTGTAAAACATGAAAAAGATAGATATGCCTCTTAGCTTTGCAGGGATACAAAGTTCAGCCTTATTGCTTCAGTGAAACTCGAGATATAGCTGATATGGCAAAAGGTGTCGGAACTGGAACTGAACTGGATTTGCCCTTAATTCTAGTAATCTGAAATCACTCAAAGAAACTTGTGAAAAACACCAAATTACATAAAAATATAAAAGATCATAAACACAATTAGACTAAACAATAATAACTCGTATTTGACACAAAACAATAATAAAACATAACTAAAAACTATATAATTATACGAGTTATCACACCCCCATACTTAGATTGTTGCTAGTCCCTAGCAACGACTCAATAAAATAAGAAAATCTAATCTAATCCATTTTCGTAGGAAATCACGGTGGCACTTAGCATGTGACACAAGCCTTTAAACCCCTAGGTGTCCCTAGTGGACGAGTTTAGTCTCGTGAGGGTTTACTAGGACGATACCCACAAACATTGAAGACATAAGAAAAACTAAAAATAATAATTATAACTAATCCTTCCAATATAAATTAGAGATAATCATTGGACAAGTCTTAAAAACTAATCAATAGCTTAAAGAAATTCACAAAAAATCTTGCTTGAATGTAAATAGTTTGAGTTAAGCCAATAATAACATAACATATTTCAATCAAAATAGTGTATATTCAAACTTAATCTCAACTTCTCACATGGGATACTCTCTTGATTTTCACTCTTTAAAGTAGTGGTAAAGTGTTTACACTCAATCAATCTCATGAAAACACTTCTACCATATGCTTGCTTGTCCACCTATTCTCCACTATTTAGATCATACAACTTCATAAATCAAGAGGTCTTTATTCAAGGTTGTAATGGGGCCAAAGGGTTATAATGTGGTTAAAGAACAAAAGGATAAAGATATCACAAAGGTTCCAAAGAGTTCATAGATTTTAGAGACATAATAAGATCATACAAATAAAACTTCTCAAAACTCTTATAAAGCACATAATAACATAGGCTAAATATTCATGTTGAGCCTTTGCATCATTCTAACCAACTTTGTAACATCTTTTTCTAGAAGTTCAAGAGAAGATTTTTTTTTTTTTTTAATATGGGAATGTATTTGACAATGATCCCTTTCTTTTTCTCTTGACTTTTTCTTTTCTTTTCTTTCCCCCACACTTATCTTTTGTTTCTAACCCAAATTTTCAAATAAAAATATCCCTTGTTTTTTTGCAATATGTCTCAAAATATAAAATTCATCTTTAGAACAAGGGTAAGGATATAAGCATATTTAGGCTAGGTGTAAGTTGTGGTTACCAATAAAACATCATATTTAATGTAGGCTCAAATTGGCTCACTAGTGGGGATGTTCTCGAAGAACATTAATAATGGATGGCTGTTTGGCTCTGGTTATAATCCTAATGCCTCTATCATATTCATGTTGTCACATGTATCAATATAGTCTCAAACGGTTTAAAGCAAGTTCTAGAGAATCATGTAATCATAAGAGCACTCAAGAAAAAAATTAGATTGATTTGTATAATGCATCAATCATTATAGGCTCAAAAACTCACAAAGATGATTATACAAGTCAGATTAAGTCTAAACATGCTTCTTTCTCAATCAACATATCATATTAACATTGGCTCATAAAAAGGTTGACATCAAGCTCAATTCTCATGAAAATCTTCTCACTAATAAATCTGTTTTAGACTTATGCAATTCATATCTCATCATTGTATTGAAAGTAACTAAAAAAAAAAACACTAAGTCTAAACATGTTTTTTTTTTTTTTTTTTTTTTTTTTTTGTTTTTTTGAAGAAGAAGATTAAATCAAACTGACAAGGTATGTCTCAAGTCTCCCTTACTCAGACCTTGTTCAGAATGAATACTTCTAAATGTCTTAAAACACAACAAATTTTTTTTTTTTTTTTTAGCAAAATATGTCCCTTACCCCCTACTAAAATATGACATTGTCCCCAATGTCAAATTTTAAAGGTAGAATTTAGGAGATATTACCTGCAGAGGTTGCTAACCACTTATTATAACTGAGACACAACAAGCAAAATGTTAGATAATGTCACAAAGACAAAGTGCAATCCACTCCTTGCTCGTCCATATCTCTTTTTCTTTTTCCGAGCGTTTGCGAAACAACCGTAGCAGATAAACACTCATAAGCTTGTAGCTTTTTGAGTAAATCTTCAATGGTTGTAGCAGAAATTATGGTTCTCCTTGCCTCTGAAAACATGAATCCATTATCCACAGCATTATCTAAATATGAAAGTAAATTACTAAAATAACCATTAATATTAAGCAAACCAATGGGTTTCTTATTTGTGACCAAAGATGACCAAGAAGCCACGCAAGCTATTTCTTCCAATGTACCCAGACCTCCTGGTAAGGCAATGAATGCATCGGCAGAATGGTACATGATTGTTATCCGTTCAGGGATACTCCAGACTTGTATTTCCTTACCCACGGTAGGTCCACAAAAATCTGTGAATAGTTTTGGCACGATTCCTAGAACTGGACTTCCTCCGGCGTGTGCTGCTGTAGCGACTGCTCCCATTAAACCCGTACTACCGCCTCCATAAATCAAGTGGATCTTTTTTTGGGCAAGTATTACTCCAACTCTTATGGCTTCATCAGCAAATATGTTATTTTTCCCTGGATAAGCACCTCCAAAGACACAAATTTTTTTAATGCGCTGGGACGAAGTGCTTTCCATTTTTTTTTCTTTTTCGAGTGCCTGAAAGAGAATGAGTACATGGTGTAATATATAGAGGACTGAGTAGTGAATCAGACAAGAGTAATAATGTCGCCGAAAGTGTATTTGACCTGTCAGAAGAAAATGTTAACCTAACAAAAGATTTTTGCGTGATTTCAGGAAGAAAATCAAAAAGAGAAGAAAAATCAATCGTAAAAGACCAATGCAAAAAAAAAAAAAACGAGAATAATTACACAAATCGAACAACACGTAAATTAAACTGAAATAAAGTTATTGCAAATCAAACCAAAAGCTGAGAAGTCATTTATTGTAGTTGTGATTGTGGCTCACATCTTCCTCTGGTTTTACGTCCAGAAACGGCTTAAACGCCTTCTATGAGTCGAGGATATGCTTCCCATCCAGTTTTCTTACAAGCTGGCAAACAGGGTCTTTTAACATCAGATTCCCAAGATGTTGCCATTCCCTTTGGAATTGCGGCCATAAATCAAGAATTTCTCTTTGTACGTCTCCACTAGGATGCGTCTCAAGAGAAAGTTGGATATTACCCAAATTCTCCTTACTCAGTCCATCCTTAATGAATTCAATTTTATCATCTCGATTAGAGGACGGAATCCCAATAGAACGACATTTACCGTTACACGTCCATCGTGCACACTTGTGGCAATTTGAACTCATGCGCTTTGCTCGTCGCTTCTTTGCATAAGTGCTTCTACCTGTACCTGGTAAATGCAAAACAGGAAGATATTCATCTTCACGTACCTTGGCTTCAATTATCCAACGTATGTCTTCAGGAATCCCTTTGTTCATAAGCATTCTTAATCTTTCTAATCGAACTTGGTAAAGCTTCAGTAAAATATTCCGAGGAAAAGGAGGAAATCGTTTCTGCAATCTTTTGAGAATATCATCCATCCTGAAAAAAAATGAAATAAAATAAAATGAAAGAGAAATTTATATACAATATCAGTTTTGTGGGTAGCTGATGGAACCGACTTAAATAATCACGGAGTACCGTTATCCGCCATTTAACCGGGGTAAAAAAAAAATTATATTTACATCTAGTTATTTTCAAAACAAGGATCAGAAAGAAAAACAACCTCTTCTTGAGTAACATGATTTTCCAAAAAGAGTTTGAGTCTTTGTCCATTTACCTTGAATACGTTACCATTTTGAGGATTCTCAATGTCAACTGCTCCATAATGATACACATGCTTAACCACAAATGGGCCAGTCCATCTTGATCTCAACTTACCAGGAAATATGTGAAGTCTAGAATTATAAAGTAGAACTTTTTGCCCAACATCAAATGTTTTTCTTGAAATTAACTTGTCATGAAAGGCTTTAGTTCTTTCTTTATGAATTTTAGAATTCTCATATGCATCTTTTCTGAGTTCCTCAAGTTCATTTATGACTGGAAAAGTTTCATTCTCACCCAAAAAGGAATATTTTAGCTCGGATGGCAATGGTTTTAAATCCAGCTTGGGTGGTTCAATAGTTGATGGTACAGTGACATTTGTGAGTGATGGAAGTTCCTCAAACTTTTGTTTCCAACAATGCTTAACCTGAAAAGAATTTAACAAAGAATCAGTGTGTGAAATTTCTGAAGCATTATCAAACTCACATTCAATTAAATAAGCTTCTAAAGGATCATGGAATGTGGTAGTGGTGAGATGTTCATGAACAAGTTCTTCAATGAAATCCACTTCATGTACTTCTGAATCATCACCAGGTTGCTTGCAAGTGTTGAACACATTTAATTCTAAAGTCATATTTCCAAAAGAAATGTTCAACATACCATTCCTGCAATTTATCAGAGCATTAGAAGTTGCAAGAAATGGACGGCCTAATATAACAGGAATTTGAACATTTGGATTTGAAACAGGATGTGTGTCTAAAACAATAAAATCAACAGGGAAGTAAAAATTATCAATTTGAACCAAAACATCTTCAACTATCCCTCGAGGAATTTTTACAGAACGATCAGCTAGTTGAAGTGTAACAGGTGTTTCCTTGAGTTCACCTAAACCTAACTGTTGATAAACAGAAAAAGGCAAAAGATTAACACTAGCACCAAGATCAAGCAATGCACGTTCTATTCTAGTGTTTCCAATGATGCATGAGATTGTTGGACATCCAGGATCTTTGAATTTTGGTGGAGTAAGGTGCTGAATGATTGAGCTCACACTTTCCGTCAGAAATGCTTTCTTTTGTACATTATGTTTCCTTTTAACTGTGCACATGTCCTTCAAAAATTTAGCATAAGATGGAACTTGTTTGATTGCATCCAATAAAGGAATGTTAATCTTAACTTGTTTGAAAAGTTCATATATTTCTGCATTTTGATTCAAATTCTTTATTGTTTGCAACCTTTGAGGAAAAGGAGCAGGATGCATACCTTTTTCTTTGTCCAAATTTTGAAGAAGTTCAGACTTACCATCATCCTTACCATTACTTTTCGGAGGGGAAAGAGGATCTTGGTCTTTTGATGGAATCTTTTTGTCAATTGCCTTTCCACTTCGAAGAGTTGTGATAGAACTGGCATTTTCCTGTTGAGTTTCATTGGAGCAAGAAACAAGACATTGAGTAGAAGGGTTAGGCTGAGGTTGAGCAGGAAACTTACCTTTTTCTTGAGTGCGTAATGAAGCTGTCAATGTGGACAAGGTGTTTTTGATCTCATTGATGTCCTGTGAAGTCCGGCTATTCACATTTGCTTGTGTTTGCATGAATGCTTGCAATGTTTCTTCCAAGGTTTGTACACGTGAAGGTTGATAGGAAAAAGTGTTGCCCGGCTTTTGAGATTGTGGTACCTGAACATGATTATTATTCCGCCAACTGAAGTTGGGATGATTTCTCCATTCAGGGTTATACGTTTCAGAGTAAGGAGAAGGAAAAGGCTTTTTAAATGTGTTTATGGAATTTACTTGATCATGCAACGCTTCTTTAAGAATGGGAATGTTTGGACATTCAGAAGTGGGGTGTCCCATGATTTCACAAATTCCACAACTTTCTTCATTTTTAACCGTTTTGACTTCTTTTACTTCTCTAAGTTCCATGGCTTCAATCTTTCTAGCCAAATTAGCTACTTTAGCTTTTATCTCATCTTCTTGACTAAAATGATATTTTCCTCTGTTAGAAACAACATTAGATCTATTGGAACTTTCAGAGGAATTATCTGTGTGCCAGGCTTGAGAGTTATCTGCCAAATGGTCTAAGTAGTCAAAGGCTTCTTCAGGTTCTTTTTCTAGAAACTCACCGTTACACATTGTTTCAACAAATTGTTTAGTTTCGGGAGTTAAACTTTCATAAAAGAAACTAATAAGACGCCATTTTTCAAAACCATGATGTGGACAAGAACTTAACAAATCTTTAAAACGCTCCCAGCACTGAAAAAATGCTTCATTTTGATTTTGATTGAAATTTTGAATCTGTCTTTTCAAAGCAGTAGTTTTATGTGCTGGGAAAAATTTCTTTAGAAACTCAGTTTGTAATTCTTGCCATGTGCCAATTGACCTTGGTTTTAAATTATGAAGCCAAATTTTTGCTTTATCTTTTAAAGAAAAAGGAAATAATTTTAGCTTGACAATTTCATTTGTACATTGTTGGTCATTAAAGGTGACACATACATCTTCGAAGTCTTTTAGAAACGAGTAAGCACTTTCCGATTCTAACCCATGGAAATTTGGAAGCAAAGCTATCATACCTGGTTTAAAATGAAAGTTGTTTGCATTGAGAGGAAAAATAAAACAAGAGGGTGATGAGCTTCGAGTTGGTTGCAAGTAGTCACGCATGGTGCGTACTTGTCTGTTCTCATCTTCAGCATGAACACTTTCATTGTCAGCCATGGTAGGAGTTGTATTAGAAAGATTACCTGAAAAAGTTTCACAATAAAATCTAACTAAACGACGAGATCTAAAATCACGTCGCCAAACAAGCATAAAACAAAGTTAATATACAAAATTAGGCGGTATAACCAGCCAATAAAAATAAAACAAAGTTAATATACAATATAAATATAAATATATAGAAAATTAGGCGGTATAACCAGCCAATAAAAATAAATATAGGCGGTATAACCAGCCAATAAAAATAAATATACTTATAAACTTATATACTTAGTATTGCTTCCCCGGCAACGGCGCCAAAAACTTGATGGAAACTCAATTAAGAGTTGTAAACCCAAGTGCAGGTTATGTTCAAGTAATAAATTCTCGGGTGTCCGAGGTCGAACCACAGGGAAGCGTATTAGTAAGTATAAGTTTATAAATATATAAGAAAAAGAAAATAAACAAGATATTAGGGAATCAATAACAAAGAAAGTAAACAAGATATTAGAGAACAAAATAAACAAAATAACATAAAAGCAATTAAACAAGATATAAAAAAAAACAATAAGAAAAGATGTTGAGGTTAGAGAATCCACTCTTGGTGTTATGCTAAGATTAATCTTGTTTTATTACACAATTGAAATCCACACATAAGGGAGGTTCCAACCGGAAGGTTTAGCAATTCAGTCCAAATTGTCCAACGTCCATAGCATATGATATTATGTTCATTTGGTGTCCTCAAAACTCACAAAAAGAGTCCAAGCATTCCTTATGCCAAGGTATATGTCTACAACAAATCAAGGTTATGAAACCAAGCATTTACTGTGCCATTTTCATTGTCAATAATGAATCAAGATCTCTACTTTGCAAGTATGATTTTAAACCAAAAGAAAATATTATCTACACTAGTGTTTATAAATGATGATTCATTTTAGCTCATGTTGAAGAGACTAACCTTAGCATTTACCAAGAGCTTCACCTCATCACCTCAACAATATGATTAGCAACACATACTAGATATGAATAAAATGAAAAGAAATGTAAGAAACATAAGTAAAGAAAAAGAAAACTAGAGAAAGGAAAGAAGAAGAAAACTTAGAGAATTTTATTACAATGGCAAATATCCTACCAATGTATAATGTATCCCAATACTCATCCAAGGCCCTCTATTTATACACATTTTGGAGGGCTAAATGACAAGAGACAAGCTTTACAAATTTCAAAGGTAGGTATAATAGGTGGGTGCATTTTTCTAACAATTTTCGTCATATTGTATGACAATTCTGATCAGCCAGCTTGATGGTCGATTTTGTCAATGTTGGAGGCTCGATCTGATAAAATGGTCTTCTAGAAAAATATACCCTATCAGTTACGGATCCATAGCCGTTGGAATCAGATCATTTGCGTACGTGGATCGGAAGATATGGTCAAAATACCAAAACGGTGCAGAACAGACGTCATTGCACATCAGCCAACTTGATGGTCGATTTCGCTAGGGAAAACGACTCCGTTTCAAGAAGTGTAAAACATGAAAAAGATAGATATGCCTCTTAGCTTTGCAGGGATACAAAGTTCAGCCTTATTGCTTCAGTGAAACTCGAGATATAGCTGATATGGCAAAAGGTGTCGGAACTGGAACTGAACTGGATTTGCCCTTAATTCTAGTAATCTGAAATCACTCAAAGAAACTTGTGAAAAACACCAAATTACATAAAAATATAAAAGATCATAAACACAATTAGACTAAACAATAATAACTCGTATTTGACACAAAACAATAATAAAACATAACTAAAAACTATATAATTATACGAGTTATCAAGGGTCTTACAGAAAATGTATGGCAATACAAAGATGTCCTAATGCCTACTATGTCATAGAAAAATATGCATGGCATGAAATACAATTGCCTAGACTAATATGACCTAAGAATCATAATGACCTAAAATCTATTATGGGAGATGAAACATGCATGAAAACCAAATGAAGACCTCTAAAATGACCTAGACTATGTATGGCCGAATGGTCTTCGGGTTCTAAATGTCATGAGCAACATGTATGGCATGAAATGCAAGCATGGAAACCTAATAAAATGACATACAAAATATGTATGAAATGAAGACATAACAACCTAACAATTAACATGTCATTCAAGATAGGCATGAAAATAAAATGAAGACCTAAAATGACCTAGAATACCAATATAACCGAATGACCCTTAATGAACTATATGACATAAGAAACATATATGGCATGTAATGAAAGTATGGAAACCTAATTCCTAAAATGACATACAAGATATGCATGAAATGAAAACGTGGCAACCTAAGCCCTAAAATGTCATACAAAATGTGCATGAAAAAAAATGAAGACCTAAAATGACCTAGACTTCCTATATGACTGAGTACCTCCCTAATGAACTACATGTCATAAGAAACATGTATGGCATAAATTGAATGCATGAAAACCTAATAAAATGAAAATGCACATATAAAAGACAAACCTAAGCAAAGAAATTGAATGGACCTCTTAAACAAACATGTGAAATCCTAGTAAGGCATTTTCACAAACACATGGCAACCTAAATATGCAAAGTCTACATGGAAGCATGTTAAACTAGTAAACATGATAAAAATGCAAACATGGTAAATAAAATGATGTATGACCGAATGTAAATGAGTGACTATGACATGACAATATCACAAACACTTGGCATGGTATAGAGCTAACCTACCACAATCAAGCTAACCTACCACAATCAAGCTAATCTACCACAAGAAAGCTATCCTACCATAACAAATCATATGAACAAAAACAAACAATAGATCATCTTTAAAAAAAAGTATCATTTGTCCATGTAGAAAAAAAAACTTGGTAAGAATTTGTTTTCTTGATTTCTTATGAAAATACAAGGTAGAAACTCCTTAGAACTTATTTTGAAAAACAAGTTTATTTCATGAAAAAAATAAAATGACAATCAAAATAGCAAAATCATATCAACAAAGCATGAATAAACATAGCTACCTTGCTCTAGCTTTCCAAATCAAAGAGTGGTAAGCAAAACCTTTCTTTTTTCTTTTTTCTTTCTCCTTTTTTACTTTTTTTTTTCTCCTTTATTTTCTCTATAGCTACTGCCTCTATTCAACCCCTCAACCTCTATGAAAATCTGAAAATAATCCCCCCTTTCCAGTGTTGGCCCGAATGACCTAGAATACTATAGAAGGATGTTGTCATTTTTTTCTAACCAATTTTGATCCAAAGGTCCTTAATCCAAGATGCTTTTTATGTGAAATTACCACCCTTAGATTAAGTAATTAGCCCCTAACTAATATGATGTCATTATGTTGACATCATCTCTCTCCATGCATTGGTCTATGTGTCATAATTACAGAGGCTTGATAAAAAAAAAATAACTACCTTACTATCCACTCTTAGCCTTTGGATGCAAGAACTCAGCCAAATCACTCTCCAATATGGGCTTGGCCGGCTGAACCTTTAAATTCCAGCCCAATCTCCTTTTTTTTTTTAAATTTCAAGAAAAGCCCTATTCGATTTCTTCGGTAAAATGACATTGTTGACCCCCAAACCTAATTAAATAGAAAACGGACTCCAAATCCAAATATTATTTTTTCAATACTTCCTAAATAATAAAAAATTGAATTTTGGAAGTTTTCATAATTTTATGAGCCCATTTGCTATTTTCCAAGATTTTTCTTCCAAAATTGCCCCTTAGTGTACCCGAACTTTTACCATTTTTCAAATGAGCTCCGAGTCCAGATTTTTCTTCACCAATATCTTCCAAATAATTTAAAATTAAGATCTGAAAGTTTTTGTAATTTTCTGAGCTCATTTTCTATTTTTTCCTAATTTTCCAAATTTGTCCTTTTACCTCCGAAGCCCGTTTTTACTCAAAACAAGTCCGATTTCCATATTTTCTTTTTCTGTGCCTTTTTCAAATATTGAATTGGAGTTGATCCTAAAACACCCAATTTTTACGATCAAATTCCCCTCTGTTTTGATTTTTCCTTTTCCCAATATCGGGAATTTCCTCGCTTTTCTGTTTTTTCTCCAATCCACTCTTTTCTCGAAATTAATTCAAACTGAGCCTTGGGCTATCCTTATTTACTCACTCCTCATCAATTAGGGGCTTTCGTTTTACCGAATCGGACCATTTCTGCAATTTTCCCCAATTTCACCAAAATCCACCAAAAACCCTAATGCTTGGTTTTCTTCTAAATTGACTTTCCCTTCAGTTTTGGTTCCAAATGGCCTCTCCATTACCCGTAGTCATAGCTTATCTTCCATTCGTAACCTCCAATTTCGACGAATTTGATCGTTTAAGCACTTTTCTCCAAAATTTTCAAACTAGGATTTCCTTTCCACTAAATCTTCGTAACCCAACTTCCGAACTCCATATCTTTCATTGTAGACATCGGATTATCAAAATTCTTTCACCATTGTTCAATTGGACTTTGAATCTTAATTTTAAAAGTGGGTTGACTTTTTAGTGGTTGACTTTTTAAGGTTGACTTTTTTGGTTGACTTTTTTTTTTCAAATTGACTTTTCAAGCTTGTCCCCTTAAACTAAGTCTTGGAGCACCACCTGCAGGATGAGAAAAGACTTTTTGCATTCTAAAACATCATTTTAGGAAGAAAAATACTTGATTTAATGGTCCGGACAAAATTAGGTGTCTACAGCTGCCCCTATTTGGCTATTGCTGAGAATCAGGAATCAGGCAAAGATAAACAAACACTAATTTTGTGCGATTAGTAAAATCTCATGTGAAAGAAAAGGAAGGGGTTTTCATTCATTTTTTTTTATTATTATTAAAAGCTGTAAATAGAAGATTTTGTCCTTAAATTGAGTTCCCTGACTAATCAAGGCTCGACCCGTCTTAAGGAAACGAGTTTGATTTAAAATAAAAGAAAAATACTTCGACTCATTTGAGAAGCAGAATTAGTTCGATTTAAAACCAAAGGAAAATACCTTGACTCATTTGAGAAGAAGAATGAGTTCGATTTAAAATAAAAGGAAAATACCACGACTCATTTGAGAAGCAGAACGAGTTCGATTTAAAACAAAAAAGAAATACCTCGACTTATTTGAGAAGCAGAACGAGTTCGATTTAAAACAAAAGGAAAAGTACCTCGACTCATTTGAGAAGCAGAACGAGTTCGATTTAAAACAAAAGGAAAATACTTCAACTCATTTGAGAAGCAGAAAGAGTTCAATTTAAAACAAAAGGAAAATACTTCAATTCATTTGAGAAGTAGAACGAGTTTAATTTAAAACAAAAAGAAAATACCTCGACTCTTTTGAGAAGCAAAACAAGTTCGATTTGCAAAATGATGACTTAAGTGGAACCAACGTAAAATGCCAACTTCCCTGGGCTTAATCATTTTTGTGCCAGCTTACATTGGGCTTAACCAAACCTAAAATGCCAACTTCACTAGGCTTAATCATTTTTGTGCCAACTTACATTGGGCTTAACCAAATCTAAAATGCCAACTTCACTGGGCTTAATCATTTTTGTGCCAGCTATATTGGGCTTAAACAAATCTAAAATGCCAACTTCACTGGGCTTAATCATTTTTGTGGCAGCTATATTGGGCTTAAACAAATCTAAAATGCCAACTTCACTAGGCTTAATCATTTTTGTGCTAGCTATATTGGGCTTAAACAATTCTAAAATGCCAACTTCACTAGGCTTAATCATTTTTGTGCTAGCTATCATTTTTGTGCTAGCCTACATTGGGCTTAACCAAATCTAAAATGGCAACTTCACTGGGCTTAATCATTTTTGTGCCAGCTAGATTGGGCTTAACCAAATCTAAAATGCCAACTTCACTGGGCTTAATCATTTTTATGCCAGCTATATTGGGCTTAAACAAATCTAAAAATGCCAACTTCACTGTGCTTAATCATTTTTGTGCTAGCTATATTGGGTTTAAACAAATCTAAAATGCCATTTTTGTGCCAGCTTACATTGGGCTTAACCAAATCTAAAATGCCAACTTCATTGGCTTAATCATTTTTATGCCAGCTATATTGAGCTTAACCAAATATTTCGCTTGAAAAAACCCCTCTTTCAAGGCTCCACAACTTTAAAAATGTCTCATCTAAAATCTTTTTTATTTTTCAAAAATTTTCATCAACTTGGGATTTTTCAATACTCACACTTTTCTTTTCAAACAAACTTTTGTTTTTCTTCTTTTCTTCAACAAATTCTTTCCTCTAAATCTAAAGAAGGCCCTTCCCCTTTTAGGAAACCTATTTTCTTTTCCTTTGTGTCTTTTCAATGTTTGACAAATGTAATGATCAAATGTATGGAGGCAAAAACCAATGTAACTTGCAAAAATGTAGATGCACATGTTCATTACATGATGCATGAATGCTTGTGACACCATTTCATGTTAAGAGAATGTTAAGAGGGTTGATCATCTCCCTTTTTCCTCGTGTCCTGACGAGGTTTTCTATTAGAGAGAGTGATTCCTGCCCTTTGTCTATATTTTCCAATTCATTTTGTTGGAAGAAATCGCATGGTTTCATATGTTTGACTTGTCCTTACCCCAGCAGATTCTTTCTTTTTAGTTATCTGGTCAAAACCAAAACATAGAGTCAAACTTCATTCAAACTCAAAATTTCATGTCCTTGAACAAAATGAACTTTTTGCTAGAGCATATCTACATCTCAATTTTAGTTTGTTCTTCCTAAGTCATGTCAATTTTATTTCTTCCAAAACATGTGAAACTGAAGTCTTTCAGAAATTGGTGATCACCATTAGAGACATTTCTAAGAGAGATGGGAAATCAACCTTACTTTTTCGAGTGATTTGAACGTTTTAATGCAACAAGGTCAATGGGATGATGCAATAAGGTCCAGATTTGTCTAGGAAAGCTTTTCATCTTGACAAAGAGGAGAAGGTGAATGTCCTTTTGTCTCGGCTCATGAGTAAGTTTTCTCAAAACATGAATTCCTTAAAACCAAACATTTTTTGGAAAAAGTTGTAATTAGATCTCATCAATCCTCCAATCTCTAAATATGGCATTTTGATAGGTGTTAACCTTAGCTATGATGGGTTTGATGTTGGAAGGTTAATTTGGAAGGAAAAAGGTTTAGCTTTCAACATCAAGTCCAACGAAAAGGCTGTCCTTTTGGTACGTCTAGGAGTTCCTTGATGGTCCTTGTATTCCTCAAACTGATGGCTTCGGCAATATCAATGTGTGGCATTAGAATTTCTTCTTATTTCGCTCTAGACTGCCTGTTTTTGGGTTATCACACTATAGTTTCATTGTTTCTCCTTTTTTATTGTTCCATCATGCATCTGAGAATTCTAAATTCTTCCATAATGAAATGATAATTCGATGAGATGGGATAAAATTTGAGGAAAACGTTTTTAAGTCAAATATCCACACTTGATCAAAATGGACTTTTAAAGCATGTAACATAGGCCAAGGTTCGGGGTTCAGAAATAAAGGATAAGTAGTCTCAAAATATGTGTTTAAGGGTAATCAGATCAAAAATCATTTCCTGAAGAAGATTCCCTTTGAAACATTTGTCCCTTTTGGACTTCTCTTTCCTTCTTTCGAGTTTTGCTTCTTTTCTTCTTTGTTCTTGCTTTCAATTTGCCATCTCTTTCACACATTTTTTTCCCATTTCTTTTGTTTTGTTCTTGGCTTTCAATTCGCCATTTTTTCTCTTTTCTCTTTTTTCTTTTCCCTTCTTTTTTCTTGTATCTCCACTTTGACAGAGTGAGCCCGTACTTGTTTGGGAGCTCAAATTGCTTTGTTTCTATCTTCCCGTTGGGACTTATTTCACCATGATTTTTGAGAAAATCCTTCCTCGTTTTTAGCCCTTAGTGTGGAGAGTGATCCTTGATCAGGGTTCAAAGAAAAAGAATTCCTTAAGCTCAAAAGGTGTGACTATGGATAATTTCTCTTTGTGAAAGGGATATGAAAGATGGTCATTTCTCATATAGAGTAGGAATATTCTCCTTGAAAAGCAATCCTCAGGGGGAATAGATAATCAGAATTTCATTTTGCATTTGGAATCATTCGAATTCTCACATTCATGATGTCACAATATTTTTCTTTTTTCTTGTTTTTTTCTTTTTTGCTGCATGCCCCCAAAAAATACATTTGATTCATTTCAGCCACCAATGATGTCTTACTTTGATTTTCCATTGAAGTGAAGGTCTTTTGGTTTGCGAGAACCCTGCTGTGAAGGAACATCTCAAATTTTATGTTTGAGCTTCTTGCTAAATGAACTTGTTTGGGTTACAATCTATTCAAAGTGTTTCCAACACATGGGGAGAGAAAAAGAAAGGTGTTTTGGTTCATCCTTTGGTTCATGTGCTCATAAATCAAGGTATGGAAAAAGGACTAGAGATTTGGATTCTTTCAAAGGGATTCGAAGGTTTTGAATCTTTGAATTTTTGCTATGATTTGTAACATGACATAACTTTAACACGTATCAAACTACCTAATCTTGATCTTTTGGAAGATTGATATGTTTGCTTGACTTTCAAGAAATTCACGAAAGAATTTTTCAAATTTTCATTACTCATGGCCTCAATAAAGGTTATTTTTTGTGACTTTTGAGTGGTATTTATTCGACCGGTCTATGATCTATGTATGTGTAGAGACAAAGTGTTTCCTAGGAATCCATCCCCCATGATGATCACCCATTCCTTCGAAACTCATTTCACTATTCAAAGGAGTATCCTTTTATTTTCAAAATGAAAAATTATCCGCATGGACTTTTATTTTCAATCTTTTTTTTCCCCACAAATCATATAAACAAGGCTTAAGAAGAATATTCAAAACATCAAATAAGATATGATATATGATGCTTGGAATTTTAAAAGTTCATTCATTTCAAATAATTGACAGTAAGTACAAAACTTAAAATAAGGTTAAGAATTGCCCCTGATTAGCATACTACCCTGAGAAAAAATGATCCTTAGCCTCGTCGTCCTTGATAAGCATTCATGAGCTCTTTGAACTTTGTCGAGTTCACATCAATTACAGCTTGAACCTTGTTCTTGAATGCAGTGCAGTTCTCTGTGGAATGCCCTTTAACCCCGCTATGATATTCGCATATGGCATTAGGGTCATACCATTTCGGGTAAGGAGACTTCATGGGCTTTGCAGGTACAATGAAGATCATTTGGCTTTGGACAAGCAATGGAAAAAGTTCTGTATAGGTCATCGAAATTGAATGGTACTCCTTTGCCTTCTTTCTCTTACTACTCTGAGAACAAACTGAACTAAACCCCCGATCATTTGGCATGACAAAACCCTGAGGTGATGTGAAAGGCCTTGAAGCATGATAATGACCATGCTGTATCCAATGGTCGACATAGGATCGAGGATTTAAATAACCACCAAAAGGATCGTCTTGCAATGCACTGAACCCTCTTTTATTTCTGCCTTCAACATTTATGACTTGAACGTGCCCCTTGGCAACATCATTTTTCTTTTCGAGAGGAATTCCGGCATTAGTATCCATAATTTTCCCTTTTTTTATACCATCCTCAATTCTAACCACTGCAAACAATATATCGACATTGCCAATCAACTTGTCATAGTATGGATGTGGGAGGGTATCCACAAACAAAACATTAATTTCTCTATCAGTAAGAGGTAGTTGGACTTGCAAGGCTACATCTTTCCATCTATGAGCATATTCTTTGTAGTTCTCATTGAGCTCCTTTTTCATATTCTGGAGTGTCAATAGATCTGGAGCCATTTCCAACATATGCTTATATTGTTTCAGGAATGCCCGGGCTAAGTCTCTCCAAGTATGCACTTGGCCTTTTTTCAACTGATAATACCAATTAGATGCCCTTTTTGTCAGGCTGTATTGGAAAACATGGGTAAGCAATTTCTCATCAGGCGCGTGCTCCACCATCCTATTACAATATGCAAACAAGTTTGTTTTGGGGTTTTTAAGTCCATCATACTTTTCGAATTTCGGAACCTTGAATTTTGGCGGGATGACCAGATCAAGGATCAAAATATGCTCTCCTACACTTATTTCATCTCCACCTTCAACAGCTTGAATCCTTTCCTCCAACAGCTGATACTTTCTTTGGGAATCTATCGACTCAGCCCCATTCGATTCAACCATTTCAAACTTTTCCAGTTTAGCTGGATCATTTAAGTTCAGGATGTTGCTGGGATTAACTATATTCTGGCCATCCAACATCATAACCTCAATTTAACCCTTTTGTACCTCTAACCCTTCTTTGGTGGCCAAGTTTTCAGTGTATCCCTTTCCCTTGACTGCGGAGGATACCAGCTTCATGAATTTAGTCCTCTGATCTCTAGATTCTGCTTCAAATATTGCCACCAGTTCTCGCGATTCTTCTTGTGCCCTTTCCATTCTTTCAATTCGGGTAGTTCTTCATTCTCCATAGCTCTAGCTTGTATTTTTTTTTATAAAAAAAACCTCAGTACTTTATATACCTGTGATTTGAAATGAAAATTCTTTCAATGACTCTTAAAGCTAAGCCAATTTTCGTTTTATTCCTCCAAATGTGTGACATGATAAATGGACCATGAATGTCATTTGATGCATGTGAAGAATAAACAAAGTGATGTATGGACATATACAGTGGAAAAATGCTGACCATGTATGTAATAAATGCAATCATGATGCCACCATGATGCAAGCCAAGAATAAACAAATCAACGCATGGATATATGCAATGAGTGACTATGTATGTTCCAGATGCATTTCGCAATGAATGACACTATGAATGCAACACGATATCAACATGATGCATGTAAACAATGAATGATTGACATAGAGTATATACAAAGAAAATCATGCTGACCATGTGTGTCATGAAGGCGATCATGATGTTAACATGATGGATTAATGCATGAGCATATCATGATGACTATGTATGCCATGAATGCAACCAGATGTCAACATTATTTATATAAACAAATCAATACATGTAAAGAGTAATCAAATTAATGCATGAACATATACAGAAAAATCATGCTGACTCTGTTTTTCATGAATACCACCTGATGCCACCAAGATGCATGTATGAATGTATGGTATGACAAATAATTGATCGGATGCAAAATGTGTTTAATCATCAACATCTCATAAATTTGAAGCATAACCAATTCATTCCCATATCAATGTTCACAAGGTATAAACCATGTTTACAAAATCTGAGTAGTGGTTAAAACTATCTTTACAAGCACTTTATTCTTCCTAGCATCCTAAGGCTATAAGAGCCGGCTACTGAAAAAGAAAAATCCTACTACATCATTGATAACTCGTATAATTATATAGTTCTTAGTTATTTTTTATTATTGTTTTGTGTCAAATACGAGTTATTATTGCTTAGTCTAATTGTGTTTATGATATTTTATATTTTTATGTAATTTGGTGTTTTTCACGAGTTTCTTTGAGTGATTTCAGATTACTAGGTTAAATCAACAATTAAGGGCAAATCCAGTTCAGTTCCAGTTCCGACACCTTTTTCCATATCCGCTATATCTGGAGTTTCACTGAAGCAATAAGGCTGAATGTTTTACAGTGCAAATTTAAGAGGCATATCTATCTTTTTCATGTTTTACACTTCTTGAAACGGAGTCGTTTTCCCTAGCGAAATCGACCATCAAGTTGGCTGATGTGCAATGACGTCTGTGCTGACCTGTTTTGGTATTTTGACCATATCTTCCGATCCACATGAGCAAATGATCTGATTCCAAAGGCTATGGATCCGTAACTGATAGGGGTATATTTTTCTAGAAGACCTTTTGATCAGATCGAGCCTCCAACATTGACAAAATCGACCATCAAGCTGGCTGATCAGAATTGTCATACAGTATGACGAAAATTGTTAGAAAAATGCACCCACCTATTATACCTACCTTTGAAATTTATAAAGCTTGTCTCTTGTCATTTAGCTCTCCAAAATGTGTATAAATAGAGGGCCTTGGATGAGCATTAAAGATACATTGGTAGGATATTAGCCATTGTAATAAAATTCTCTAAGTTTTCTTCTTCTTTTGCTTTCTCTAGTTTTCTTTTTTTATTTACTTATGCTTCTTACATTTCTTTTCATTTTATTCATATCTAGTATGTGTTGCTAATCATATTGTTGAGGTGATGAGGTGAAGCTTTTGGTAAATGCTAAGGTTAGTCTATTAAACATGAGCTAAAATGAATCATCATTTATAAACACTAGTATAGATAATATTTTCTTTTGGTTTAAAATCATACTTGCAAAGTAGGGATCTTGATTCATTATTGACAATGAAAATGGCACAGTAAATGCTTGGTTTCATAGCCTTGATTTGTTGTAGACATATACCTTGGCATAAGGAATGCTTGGACTCTTTTTATGAGTTTTGAGGACACCAAATGAACATAATATCATATGCTATGGACGTTGGACAATTTGGACTGAATTGCTAAACCTTCCGATTGGAACCTCCCTTATGTGTGGATTTCAATTGTGTAATAAAACAAGATTAATCTTAGCATAACACCAAGAGTGGATTCTCTAACCTCAACATTTTTTCTTATTGTTTTTTATATCTTGTTTAATTTCTTTTATATTTTGTTTATTTTGTTCTCTAATATCTTGTTTATCTTATTTTGTTGTTGATTCCCTAATATCTTGTTTACTTTTTTTTTCTTATATATTTATAAACTTATACTTACTAATACGCTTCCCTGTGGTTCGACCTCGGACACCCGAGAATTTATTACTTGAACATAACCTGCACTTGGGTTTACGACTCTTAATTGAGTCTCCATCAAGTTTTTGGCGCCGTTGCCGGGGAGGCAATACTAAGTATATAAGTTTATAAGTATATTTATTTTTATTGGCTGGTTATACCGCCTAATTTTCTATATATTTATATTTATATTGTATATTAACTTTGTTTTATTTTTATTGGCTGGTTATACCGCCTAATCTGTATATTAACTTTGTTTTATGCTTGTTTGGCGACGTGATTTTAGATCTCGTCGTTTAGTTAGATTTTATTGTGAAACTTTTTCAGGTAATCTTTCTAATACAACTCCTACCATGGCTGACAATGAAAGTGTTCATGCTGAAGATGAGAACAGACAAGTACGCACCATGCGTGACTACTTGCAACCAACTCAAAGCTCATCACCCTCTTGTTTTATTTTTCCTCTCAATGCAAACAACTTTCGTTTTAAACCATGTATGATAGCTTTGCTTCCAAATTTCCATGGGTTAGAATTGGATAGTGCTTACTCGTTTCTAAAAGACTTCGAAGATGTATGTGTCACCTTTAATGACCAACAATGTACAAATGAAATTGTCAAGCTAAAATTATTTCCTTTTTCTTTAAAAGATAAAGCAAAAATTTGGCTTCATAATTTAAAACCAAGGTCAATTGGCACATGGCAAGAATTACAAACTGAGTTTCTAAAGAAATTTTTCCCAGCACATAAAACTACTGCTTTGAAAAGACAGATTCAAAATTTCAATCAAAATCAAAATGAAGCATTTTTTCAGTGCTGGGAGCGTTTTAAAGATTTGTTAAGTTCTTGTCCACATCATGGTTTTGAAAAATGGCGTCTTATTAGTTTCTTTTATGAAAGTTTAACTCCCGAAACTAAACAATTTGTTGAAACAATGTGTAACGGTGAGTTTCTAGAAAAAGAACCTGAAGAAGCCTTTGACTACCTAGACCATTTGGCAGATAACTCTCAAGCCTGGCACACAGATAATTCCTCTGAAAGTTCCAATAGATCTAATCTTTTTTCTAACAGAGGTAAATATCATTTTAGTCAAGAAGATGAGATAAAAGCTAAAGTAGCTAATTTGGCTAGAAATATTGAAGCCATGGAACTTAGAGAAGTAAAAGAAGTCAAAACGGTTAAAAATAAAGAAAGTTGTGGAATTTGTGAAATCATGGGACACCCCACTTCTGAATGTCCAAACATTCCCATTCTTAAAGAAGCGTTGCATGATCAAGTAAATTCCATAAACACATTTAAAAAGCCTTTTCCTTCTCCTTACTCTGAAACGTATAACCCTGAATGGAGAAATCATCCCAACTTCAGTTGGCGGAATAATAATCATGTTCAGGTACCACAATCTCAAAAGCCGGGCAACACTTTTTCCTATCAACCTTCACGTGTACAAACCTTGGAAGAGACATTGCAAGCATTCATGCAAACACAAGCAAATGTGAATAACCAAACTTCACAGGACATCAATGAGATCAAAAACACCTTGTCCACATTGACAGCTTCATTACGCACTCAAGAAAAAGGTAAGTTTCCTGCTCAACCTCAGCCTAACCCTTCTACTCAATGTCTTGTTTCTTGCTCCAATGAAACTCAACAGGAAAATGCCAGTTCTATCACAACTCTTCGAAGTGGAAAGGCAATTGACAAAAACATTCCATCAAAAGACCAAGATCCTCCTTCCCCTCCGAAAAGTAATGGTAAGGATGATGGTAAGTCTGAACTTCTTGAAAATTTGGACAAAGAAAAAGGTATGCATCCTGCTCCTTTTCCTCAAAGGTTGCAAACAATAAAGAATTTGAATCAAAATGCAGAAATATATGAACTTTTCAAACAAGTTAAGATTAACATTCCTTTATTGGATGCAATCAAACAAGTTCCATCTTATGCTAAATTTTTGAAGGACATGTGCACAGTTAAAAGGAAACATAATGTACAAAAGAAAGCATTTCTGACGGAAAGTGTGAGCTCAATCATTCAGCACCTTACTCCACCAAAATTCAAAGATCCTGGATGTCCAACAATCTCATGCATCATTGGAAACACTAGAATAGAACGTGCATTGCTTGATCTTGGTGCTAGTGTTAATCTTTTGCCTTTTTCTGTTTATCAACAATTAGGTTTAGGTGAACTCAAGGAAACACCTGTTACACTTCAACTAGCTGATTGTTCTGTAAAAATTCCTCGAGGGATAGTTGAAGATGTTTTGGTTCAAATTGAAAATTTTTACTTCCCTGTTGATTTTATTGTTTTGGACACACATCCTGTTTCAAATCCAAATGTTCAAATTCCTGTTATATTAGGCCGTCCATTTCTTGCAACTTCTAATGCTCTGATAAATTGCAGGAATGGTATTTTGAACATTTCTTTTGGAAATATGACTTTAGAATTAAATGTGTTCAACATTTGCAAGCAACCTGGTGATAATTCAGAAGTACATGAAGTGGATTTCATTGAAGAACTTGTTCATGAACATCTCACCACTACCACATTCCATGATCCTTTAGAAGCTTATTTAATTGAATGTGAGTTTGATAATGCTTCAGAAATTTCACACACTAATTCTTTGTTAAATTCTTTTCAGGATAAGCATTGTTGGAAACAAAAGTTTGAGGAACTTCCATCACTCACAAATGTCACTGTACCATCAACTATTGAACCACCCAAGCTGGATTTAAAACCATTGCCATCCGAGCTAAAATATTCCTTTTTGGGTGAGAATGAAACTTTTCCAGTCATAATTTCTTCACATCTTGATGAACTACAAGAAGGTAAGTTGTTACAACTTTTGAAAATGCACAAAAATGCATTAGGATGGACCTTAGCTGACATAAAGGGAATAAGCCCTTTAATCTGCACACATAATATTTATTTAGAGGAAAATGCTAAACCCTCTAGACAAATGCAACGAAGGCTTAATCCTAATATGAAAGAAGTAGTGAGAAATGAAGTCATTAAACTTCTAGATAATGGAATCATTTATCCTATCTCTGATAGCAAATGGGTAAGTCCTACTCAAGTCGTACCTAAGAAATCTGGAGTTACTGTAGTTAAAAATGAAAACAATGAATTAATTCCAACTAGGACTGTTACTGGTTGGCGCATGTGCATTGACTACAGGAAACTTAACTCAGTGACGAGGAAAGATCATTTCCCTTTGCCTTTCATGGATCAAATCTTAGAAAGAGTTGCAGGGCATGAGTTTTATTGTTTTCTAGATGGATATTCTGGGTATAATCAAATTGCCATTGCACTTGAGGACCAAGAGAAAACCACTTTTACATGTCCTTTTGGTACTTTTGCATATCGTAGAATGCCATTTGGATTATGTAACGCCCCTGCCACATTTCAAAGATGCATGCTTAGTATTTTTAGTGACATGATTGAACGTAATCTTGAGATTTTCATGGATGATTTTTCTGTTTCTGGTGATTCATTTGATGATTGCTTAGCCAATTTGAAAAATGTATTGATTAGGTGTGAAGAAAAAAAATCTTGTTCTTAATTGGGAAAAATGTCATTTCATGGTCACTAAAGGTATTGTACTAGGTCACATTGTTTCTGCAAAAGGGATTGAGGTAGACAAGTCAAAAATTGAATTGATTGCTAATCTACCCACACCAAAGACAGTAAAGGACATTAGGTCATTCTTGGGACATGCAGGTTTTTATAGAAGATTCATAAAAGATTTTAGCACGATATCTAAACCTCTATGTAATCTTTTAATGAAAGACACTGCATTTGAATGGACTAAAGATTGTGAAGATGCTTTTGAAAAACTCAAAAATATGCTCATTACTGCTCCTATCATGAGATCTCCTGATTGGTCTTTACCATTTGAAATAATGTGTGATGCTAGTGACTATGCTGTTGGTGCTGTGTTAGGACAAAGGAAAGATAAGAAACCACATGTAATTTACTATGCAAGTAAAACTTTAAATAGAGCCCAAATGAATTATTCCACTACAGAAAAGGAATTACTTGCAGTTGTTTTTGCATTGGATAAATTCAGATCTTACCTTGTTGGATCATCAATTGTTGTCTTTAGTGATCATGCAGCTTTAAAATATCTTCTCTCTAAGAAGGATGCAAAACCTAGGTTGCTGAGGTGGATCCTTTTGCTGCAAGAATTTGACATCACCATTCGAGATAAAAAAGGAGTAGAAAATGTGGTGGCTGATCATTTATCAAGACTTGTTTGTGATGAATCTTTTGGAACCTCACCAATAAATGATACTTTTCCTGATGAACAACTTCTAATTGTCTCCACGACACCTTGGTTTGCTGACATTGCTAATTTTCTTGCTACAGGAAAAATTCCTTCTCAATGGAGCCCCCAAGATAAAAGGAAGTTTCTGAATGAGGTAAAGAAGTTCTATTGGGACGACCCTTACTTGTTCAAATATTGTTCCTGATCAGATTTTTCGAAGATGCATTCCCGACAATGAGGTAAGTAGTGTAATTAAGTTTTGTCATTCCGAGGCATGTGGTGGTCATTTTTCATCAAAGAAAACTGCTGCAAAAATTTTACAGTGTGGATTTTACTGGCCAACTTTATTCAAAGATGCATATAATTTTTGCAAGTCATGTGAAAGTTGTCAAAAATTAGGTTCCATTTCGAAAAGAAACATGATGCCTTTGAACCCAATTCTTGTAATTGAAATTTTTGACTGTTGGGGTTTTGATTTCATGGGACGATTTCCACCATCTTTTGGTTTCTTATACATTTTAGTTGCAATAGATTATGTTTCAAAGTGGATAGAGGCAATTCCATGTCGAAATAATGATCACAAAACAGTGATTAAATTTTTAAAAGAAAATATTTTGAGTCGATTTGGAATTCCTCGATCTATCATAAGTGATGGGGGAACACATTTTTGCAACAAGGTTTTTGAAACATTATTGAAGAAATATGCCATTACACACAAAGTTGCAACCCCTTATCACCCGCAGACAAATGGACAGGTAGAATTAGCAAATAGGGAGATTAAACAAATTTTGGAAAAGACGGTTAATCCAAATCGCAAAGATTGGTCTCTTAGACTTAACGATGCATTATGGGCCTATCGAACAGCTTTTAAAACAGCATTGGGCATGTCTCCTTATAGGCTAGTTTATGGAAAACCTTGTCATTTACCTGTGGAACTTGAGCATAAAGCATATTGGGCCATTAAAATGTTCAACTCAAACCTTGATGACGCTTCTAATTTACGGAAATTACAAATAAATGAACTTGAGGAACTCAGAAATGATGCATATGAGAATTCTAAAATTCATAAAGAAAGAACTAAAGCCTTTCATGACAAGTTAATTTCAAGAAAAACATTTGATGTTGGGCAAAAAGTTCTACTTTATAATTCTAGACTTCACATATTTCCTGGTAAGTTGAGATCAAGATGGACTGGCCCATTTGTGGTTAAGCATGTGTATCATTATGGAGCAGTTGACATTGAGAATCCTCAAAATGGTAACGTATTCAAGGTAAATGGACAAAGACTCAAACTCTTTTTGGAAAATCATGTTACTCAAGAAGAGGTTGTTTTTCTTTCTGATCCTTGTTTTGAAAATAACTAGATGTAAATATAATTTTTACTTCTTCAAAAAAAAAATACATTTTTTTTAACCCTGGTTAAATGGCGGATAACAGTACTCCGTGATTATTTAAGTCGGTTCCATCAGCTACCCACAAAACTGATATTGTATATAAATTTATCTTTCAATTTCTTTTTCATTTTTTTTCAAGATGGATGATATTCTCACAAGATTGTAGAAACGATTTCCTCATTTTCCTCGGAATATTTTACTGAAGCTTTACCAAGTTCGATTTGAAAGATTAAGAATGCTTATGCACAAAGGGATTCCTGAAGACATACGTTGGATAATTGAAGCCAAGGTACGTGAAGATGAATATCTTCCTGTTTTGCATTTACCAGGTACAGGTAGAAGCACTTTTGCAAAGAAGCGACGAGCAAAGCGCATGAGTTCAAATTGCCACAAATGTGCACGATGGACGTGTAACGGTAAATGTCGTTCTATTGGGATTCCGTCCTCTAATCGAGATGATAAAATTGAATTCATTAAGGATGGACTGAGTAAGGAGAATTTGGGTAATATCCAACTTTCTCTTGAGACGCATCCTAGTGGAGACGTACAAAGAGAAATTCTTGATTTATGGCCGCAATTCCAAAGGGAATGGCAACATCTTGGGAATCTGATGTTAAAAGACCCTGTTTGCCAGCTTGTAAGAAAACTGGATGGGAAGCATATCCTCGACTCATAGAAGGCGTTTAAGCCGTTTCTGGACGTAAAACCAGAGAAAGATGTGAGCCACAATCACAACTACAATAAATGACTTCTCAACTTTTGGTTTGATTTGCAATAACTTCATTTCGGTTTAATTTACGTGTTGTTAGATTTGTGTAATTATTCTCGTTTTTTTTTTTTTTTTGCATTGGTCTTTTACGGTTGATTTTTCTTCTCTTTTTGATTTTCTTCCTAAAATCACGCAAAAATCTTTTGTTAGGTTAACATTTTCTTCTAACAGGTCAAATACACTTTCGGCGACATTATTACTCTTGTCTGATTCATTACTCAGTCCTCTATATATTACACCATGTACTCATTCTCTTTCAGGCACTTGAAAAAAAATGGAAAGTACTTCGTCCCAGCGCATTAAAAAAATTTGTGTCTTTGGAGGTGCTTATCCAGGGAAAAATAACATATTCGCTGATGAAGCCATAAGAGTTGGAGTAATACTTGCCCAACAAAAGATCCAGTTGATTTATGGAGGCGGTAGTACGGGTTTAATGGGAGCAGTCGCTACATCAGCACACGCCGGAGGAAGTCCATTTAGAGGAATCGTGCCAAAACTATTCACAGGTTTTTGTGGACCTACGGTGGGTAAGGAAATACAAGTCTGGAGTATCCCTGAACGGATGACAATCATGTACCATTCTGCCGATGCATTCATTGCTTTACCAGGAGGTCTGGGTACATTGGAAGAAATAGCTTGCGTGGCTTCTTGGTCATCTTTGGTCACAAATAAGAAACCCATTGGTTTGCTTAAAATTAATGGTTATTTTAGTAATTTGCTTTCATATTTAGATAATGCTGTGGATAATGGATTCATGTTTTCAGAGGCAAGGAGAACCATAATTTCTGCTACAACCATTGAAGATTTACTCAAAAAGCTCCAAGCTTATGAGTATTTATCTGCTACGGTTGTTTTGCAAACGCTCGGAAAAAGAAAAAGAGATATGGACGAGCAAGGAGTGGATTGCACTCTGTCTTTGTGACATTATCTAACATTTTGTTTGTTGTGTCTCAGTTATAATAAGTGGTGAGTAACCTCTGCAGGTAATATCTCCTAAATTCTACCTTTAGTAGGGGGTAAGGGACATATTTTGCTAATTAAAAAAAAAAAAAAAATTGATGTGTTTTAAGCCATTTAGAAGTATTCATTCTGAACAAGGTCTGAGTAAGGGAGACTTGAGACATACCTTGTCAGTTTGATTTCTTCTTTAAAAAAAAAAAAAAAGTTTGTTGTGTTTTAAGCAATTTAGAAGTATTCATTCTGAACAAGGTCTGAGTAAGGGAGACTTGAGACATACCTTGTCAGTTTGATTTTAATCTTTTTATGTTTACTTGTTAATTTTTGTTTAGTATTTTAGGATTATTTAGGTTGCATGAGTTTGTTTTGTTTTGAGTCTTAGTTATTCCTATTCTTATGTTATTAGTTCTTTTCTCTTACACATGATTCTTTCATTTGGGTTAATAGACTTACATTGAGGACAATGTAAGAATTAAGTGTGGGGGGAACGATTTAGGATTTCTTTTATTTTTGTCTACTATTTTTTTTTATGAGTCTTTATTATTATTATTATTATTTTTTTAATGAGTTCTAGTTCCTTTTTAATACAATGATGAGATATGAATTGCATAAGTCTAAAACATATTTATTAGTGAGAAGATTTTCATGAGAATTGAGCTTGATGTCAACCTTTTTATGAGCCAATGTTAATATGATATGTTGATTGAGAAAGAAGCATGTTTAGACTTAATCTGACTTGTATAATCATCCTTGTGAGTTTTTGAGCCTATAATGATTGATGCATTATACAAATCAATCTAATTTCTTTCTTGAGTGCTCTTATGATTACATGATTCTCTAGAACTTGCTTTAAACCGTTTGAGACTTTATTGATACATGTGACAACATGAATATGATAGAGGCATTAGGATTATAACCAGAGCCAAACAACCATCCATTATTAATGTTCTAAGAGAACATCCCCACTAGTGAGCCAATTTGAGCCTACATTAAATATGCTATTTTATTGGTAACCAGAACTTACACCTAGCCTAAATATACTTATATCCTTACCCTTGTTCTAAAGATGGATTATATATTTTGAGACATATTGCAAAAACAAGGGATACTTTTTGAAAATTTGGGTTAGAACGAAAGATAAGTGTGGGGGAGGAGAGAGGCAAAAGTCAAGAGAAAAAGAAAGGGATCATTGTCAAATACATTCCCATATTTAAAAAAAAAAAAATCTTCTCTTGAACTTCTAGTTAAAGTAAAGAAAAAGATGTTACAAAGTTGGTTAGAATGAAGCAAAGGCTCAACATGAATATTTAGCCTATGTTATTATGTGCTTTATAAGAGTTTTGAGAAGTTTTATTTGTATGATCTTATTATGTCTCTAAACTCTATGAACTCTTTGGAACCTTTGTGATATCTTTATCCTTTTGTTCTTTAACTACATTATAACCCTTTGGCCCCATTACAACCTTGAAAAAAGACCTCTTGATTTATGAAGTTGTATGATCTAAATAGTGGAGAATAGGTGGACAAGCAAGCATATGGTAGAACTGTTTTCATGAGATTGATTGAGTGTAAACACTTTACCACTACTTTAAAGAGTGAAAATCATGAGAGTATAGTGAGAAGTTGAGATTAAGTTGAATATGCACTATTTTGATTGAAATATGTTATGTTAATATTGGCTTAACTCATTTATTTACATTCAAGCATGAATTTTTGTGAAATTCTTTGAGCTATTGATTAGTTTATAAGACTTGTTCAAAGATTGTCTCTAATTTATATTGAAAGGATTAGGAGTAAATATTTTTAGTGTATGTAGTTTACTTATATTTTAGTTTTTCAATGTTTGTGGGTATCGTTCTAGCAAACCCTCACGAGACTAAACTCGTCCACTAGGGACACCTAGGGGTTTAAAGGCTTGTGTCACATGCTAAGTGCCACCGTGATTTCCAACGAAAATGGATTAGATTAGATTTTCTTATTTTATTTTTATTGAGTCGTTGCTAGGGACTAGCAACAATCTAAGTGTGGGGGTGTGATAACTCGTATAATTATATAGTTCTTAGTTATGTTTTATTATTGTTTTGTGTCAAATACGAGTTATTATTGCTTAGTCTAATTTTGTTTATGATATTTTATATTTTTATGTAATTTGGTGTTTTTCACGAGTTTCTTTGAGTGATTTCAGATTACTAGGTTAAATCAACAATTAAGGGCAAATCCAGTTCAGTTCCAGTTCCGACACCTTTTGCCATATCCGCTATATCTGGAGTTTCACTGAAGCAATAAGGCTGAATGTTTTACAGTGCAAATTTAAGAGGCATGTCTATCTTTTTCATGTTTTACACTTCTTGAAACGGAGTCGTTTTCCCTAGCGAAATCGACCATCAAGTTGGCTGATGTGCAATGACATCTGTGCTGACCTGTTTTGGTATTTTGACCATAGCTTCCGATCCACATGAGGAAATGATCTGATTCCAATGGCCATGGATCCGTAACTGATAGGGGTATATTTTTCTAGAAGACCATTTGATCAGATCGAGCCTCCAACATTGACAAAATCGACCATCAAGCTGGCTGATCAGAATTGTCATACAATATGACGAAAATTGTTAGAAAAATGCACCCACCTATTATACCTACCTTTGAAATTTATAAAGCTTGTCTCTTGTCATTTAGCTCTCCAAAATGTGTATAAATAGAGGGCCTTGGATGAGCATTAAAGATACATTGGTAGGATATTAGCCATTGTAATAAAATTCTCTAAGTTTTCTTCTTCTTTCCTTTCTCTAGTTTTCTTTTTTTATTTACTTATGCTTCTTACATTTCTTTTCATTTTATTCATATCTAGTATGTGTTGCTAATCATATTGTTGAGGTGATGAGGTGAAGCTTTTGGTAAATGCTAAGGTTAGTCTCTTAAACATGAGCTAAAATGAATCATCATTTATAAACACTAGTATAGATAATATTTTCTTTTGGTTTAAAATCATACTTGCAAAGTAGGGATCTTGATTCATTATTGACAATGAAAATGGCACAGTAAATGCTTGGTTTCATAACCTTGATTTGTTGTAGACATATACCTTGGCATAAGGAATGCTTGGACTCTTTTTATGAGTTTTGAGGACATCAAATGAACATAATATCATATGCTATGGACGTTGGACAATTTGGACTGAATTGCTAAACCTTCCGATTGGAACCTCCCTTATGTGTGGATTTCAATTGTGTAATAAAACAAGATTAATCTTAGCATAACACCAAGAGTGGATTCTCTAACCTCAACTTTTTTTCTTATTGTTTTTTATATCTTGTTTAATTTCTTTTATATCTTGTTTATTTTGTTCTCTAATATCTTGTTTATCTTATTTTGTTGTTGATTCCCTAATATCTTGTTTACTTTTTTTTTTCTTATATATTTATAAACTTATACTTACTAATACGCTTCCATGTGGTTCGACCTCGGACACCCGAGAATTTATTACTTGAACATAACCTGCACTTGGGTTTACGACTCTTAATTGAGTCTCCATCAATCATATCAGACCGAAGTTCTTCTTCATCATTGTCGTAAATCTCCCAATCCTAATTACCCTATCCAAGTCCTCTATCAATCAGTGTCGTTGGATCCAACCATTTGGTTTCTATAAAAGACTGTACTTTGTTCTTGAGTGCATTGTAGTGCTCAATGCTATGCCCAACAGTTCCATAGTGATAATCACATCTTGCATTCGGGTTATACCACTTGGGGTATGGTGGTGACATGGTTTTCAACTACGCATAGGCAACCAGGTGAGTTCGGACCAACATTGGGAAAAGCTCTTGATAGCTGATTGGAATGGGATCAAAATGCCTTTGGGTCTTATCCTGGGGTTGTTTCTTAGTCACAAAGGGCCTAGGAATTGGGCATTTAATGGTGGCACTAAGGTTCGAACCAGAGTGTTTACATGGGGAGATGGCGGAATAACAAGGCAAGGGTATGGATTCAGACACGAGACCCTTGGAGGTTTACATAGTTCGAGGTTCCTATCTCGGATGCTTGATAAGGTGATTGATGAGGGAAATAGTATGAACTGCCAGTTGGTGGTGATGGAGTGGGACCCAGAGATCCTGTATTGGTCATCCCAGTGGACAATTGAGCCATAGTAGGGTGGGGATACTGGTTTGGACTTAAAGCAGTTTATAGGTATGGTACAGGATCCGAGATTTCTGTCTTTGGTATCAGGCTCTCTGGTTTAATCATTTTTACAATTTTGTCCACAATTTTCATCAGGGTTGCAACCTTTGTGGTATTGACAAGCGCAGGATCCAGCTAGTATTGTATGTTCTGGACTTGATGGTTTTGGTTGATCCAAAAGTAATGAAAACCTTGAGAAAATTCCCTCTTACTTTTACCCATATCCTCAACCATTTTCATTAATTTGACAAGTTGTTCTTTCATCTCCCAGATTTCATTTCCAAACTCCTCTTGATTGCGTTCCAAAGCACCCAATCGTTCCTCCGATTCATTCCTCATATCTGGAACCCCTTTCATGCAAATGAAAATGTCATTATTATGAGATCAAGAATAAAATTATGAATGTACATACTCTATTCACATATGCATGAATGTGATGATGATTGATGCATGACATGTACAAGATGCGAAGATGTTTGAGGGGGTGAATTTTCATATTTACAACTGCTTGCATGTCATGCAAAAATGCAAATAAAAAGATCAAAGAAAAGAAAATCCTAAAATCAATTTTTTTTATTTTTTATTTTTTTCTTCTTTCTATTTTTCTTGAATTTGACAACTATTTTTTTGCTCATTTTCTCAAAAGTCTAAAACTAAAAGGAGATTTTCATTATTTTTACATCACTACTTCACTACAAAAGAACTTTTTCATCATTTTCTCCTCATTTTTATTCTCATTTTTTCACTTTTCTAAGAGGAAATATTTTTGTTATCTTTTCTCTTTTATCAAATTCTTGTAAAGGATTTTTTTTTTAAATATGACAAAATTATTTTTTTAATTATTTTTAAATATGAACAATTATTTTTTAAATATTTTTAATTATGAAAAAAATATTTGTCATATTAAAAGAAAAAAATCCTTTACTAGAATTTGATAAAAGAGAAAAGATGACAAAAATATTTTCTCTTTAAAAAGTGAAAAAATGAGAATAAAAATGAGGAGAAAATGAAGAAAAAGTTCTTTTGTAGTGGAGTAGTGATGTGAAAATAATGAAAATCTACTTAGTTTTAGACTTTTTAGAAAATGAGAAAAAAAAATGTCAAAAAAATAGTTGTCAAATTCAAGAAAAATAGAAAGAAGAAAAAAAAGAAAAAAAAAATGATTTTAGGATATTCTTTTCCTTTATCTTTTCATTTGCATTTTTGCATGACATGCAAGCAGTTGTAAATATGACAATTCATCCCCTCAAACATCTTCGCATCTTGTACATGTCATGCATCAATCATCATCACATTCATGCATATGTGAATAGAGTATGCACATTCATAATTTTATTCTTGATCTCATAATAATGACATTTTCATTTGCATGAAAGGTGTGGACACCTAATTTTGTACGGACCACTAAAACAGGTATGTTTTCTTCCTAAATTGATGTTTCCGAGTGTAAAAAGACTTTTTTCATCTTGCAGGTGATACTCCGAGACTTAGTTTAAGAGGGTGAGCACAAAAAGTCAAACTTAAAAAAAGTCAACCCCGAAAAAAGTAAACCTCGAAAAAGTCAACCTCAAAAAGTCAACTATTGAAAAAGTCAACCCACTTTCAAAATCAAGATTTTAAGTTCAATTGAAAAATGGTGAAATAATTTTGATAATCCGAGGTCTACATTGAAAGATATGGAGTTCGGATATTGGGATTTGGAGATTTAGTAGAAAGGAAACCCTAATCCGAGAAATTTGGGGAAAAAATGCTTAAACGATCAAATTGGTCAAAATTGAAGGTTCCAAATGAAAGATATGCACTGACTATGGCTAATGGAGAAGCCACTTGCAAGAAAAACCGAAAGAAAAGTCAATCCGCGAAAAAATCGAGAATTAGGATTTTTAGTGGATTTCGATGAAATCGGGAAGAATCATAGAAATGGACCAACTTGGTAAGATCAAAGCCCCCAATGGATGAGGAATGATTAAAAAGGGATAGCCCAAGGCTCAGCTTGAAGAAAATCTAAAAATCAGACTTGTTTTGAGCAAAACCGAGTTTTGGAGGCAAAAGGGCAAAATTGGAAAATTTGGGAAAAATAGCAAATGAACTCCGAAAATTCTAACAATTTGCAAATCTCATTATTAAACCATTTGAAAGAGATTGGCAAAATAAAATCTTGATTCGGAGTTCGTTTGCAAAATGGCAAAATCCCGGGCTTCTTATGTAGTAATTCAAAAAGGAAAATCCCAAAAAAATACCAAATGAGCTCCAAAAATTATGAAAACTTCTAGATCACACTTTTAAATTATTTGGAAGAGATTGGTGAAGAAAAATCTTGATTTGGAGCTCGTTTAAAAAATGGTAAAATGTGGGGGCATAAAAGGGCATTTTTGGAAACAAAATCCAAATAAATAGCAAACGGACTCGGATAATTTTGAAAACTTTCAGAACTCAATGTTTTATTATTTTGGAAGTATTTAAAAAAGAAAATTTGAATTTGAAGTCCGTTTTATATTTATTTGCATCCAGGGGGCAAAATGGTCATTTCACCCAAGCAACCTAAAAGGGCTACTTTGGGCCTTTCAAAAAATCAGACTTGGGCTGGGAAAGAGAAGTGCTGGCCTGCCAAGGCCCAAAGGAAAGAAGAAGTTTCTGATTTTTCAATCAAATGGCCATGAATTAAAAGTTAGTTAGAGATTCCTTTTGATCAAGCCATTGTGATTAAGCCACATAGGCCAAGAGAGAGTGTCAACATTATTCTTGAATAGCTGTAATTTGGGACAGCTGAGATGCTAATATAAAGGTGGTAATTTCATGATTTTTTCACCTTGAATTATTAGCCATTTGATGGAAATTTGGTTACAAAAAAATGATAACATCCTTGAAGAATATAGGGGGTTTCGGCCAGCTCTAGGGGGAGGGAGAGATTTTTCATTTTTACACTTTATTTTGCTGAGTTCTCTTGGTTTTTACTTGGTTTTTCACTCTTTGGTTGAAAGCAAAAAGAAAAATTTTAGAAAAGAAAGGAAAGTTTGAAGAGATAAAGCTTGAAATATAGCTTCTTGAGGTTGCTCTTGAGCACCAACTCTTGCACTTTCTTGATTTTCCATTCTTGTTTTTGCTATTTTGATTACTATTTGGTGAGTTTCCTTTTTAAATAAATGTTTTTTTTTTATTTTTCTTCTTAAGTTCTTCCTTCATCTTTTTCTTAAATATATTTTTTACAATTTTTTTTACAATATACTCACCATGGCCGAATGGCCTACAGTTTTTGTTAAGTTGTTGTTTTGGTTTATTTTATCATGTTATTTATGTTATTTTCTTTGATCTTGATGTTTTAAATGTTATTTAACTTCATATACTTGATTTATATTTTAATTTGGTTGCTTTGTTTGTTGTCATTTATGATTTAAATATCATGTTCTTGCATTTTTAATTTTTTGTTTTCATGATGTTTAAATTTGAGCATGTTTTAGATTTAGTATATCAAGTGTTTGTGAAAATGCTTGTTTAGTTTTTGCATGATTTGAGTTTTATATTTTAGTTGAGTATGTTAGTATATCAAGTGTTTGTGAAAATTCCATGCTTGTTGGAGCTTGAGGCCATTTGGCTACTCCATGTGTTTTGCATTGTGTGTTGCATTTTTGCCATGTTATTGGTAGGTTTTTGCATTTGCATGACATTTGATTTAGTTTTGCATGCTAATATACCAAGTGTTGGTGAAAATGCCATGTTTGCTAGTCATATAGGCCAATCGGCCACTCCTTGAATTTTTGCATTATATGTGCATTCTTGCCATGTTAGTTGTTAGGTTAGCATTTGCATGATATTTGTTTGAGTTCTTGGTTTAAGCATGCTTTGTGTTCGTGAAAATGCCATGCATATTTTAGTTATTAAGTTAGGTTTATTTGCCATGCATGTTCATGCATTTTAGGTCTAGGTTGCATTAAATGCCATGCAAGTTCATTTAGGTCTAGGTCACTATATGAATGCCATGCATTTTTTCATGACATTTAGGTTTAAAATTATGCATTTCATGCACTATGTTTTCTATAATTTTTCATGCATTTCACGTTCATGCCACTTGAATAATGACTTAGGACAATTAATGGTTCAAAGTCATGCTCTCTTGAGCACACTTGTGGAAAATTAAGTTTTGTCAAATTGATTATTCTACGTTTGTGATTTTTTTTACTTAGCCAATTTTAATCAAACTTTCAAAGAGTCCTAGCTATTGTTTGTGAGCCATTTTGTGAGTTTTAAATATTTTACTTTGATTTTTAAATGATTTTATTAAAGGCAAAAATGTATTTTGGCAAAACAGTTTTTTTCACCCAGTACTCGTACTTTTCTGATTTTTTTGGGAATTCATCTTTAATCATAAAATTAAGCGGCTTTTTTCCAATGTATTTCTACATGTCCTGAGTCTCTAGTATTTTTTTCAAATTTTTTTGAATTTTTAAAAATAGGATAAGAAATCGTGGCTTAAAACTGGACAGTGGAGTCAGAATTGAATTTAAAGAAAAATCATTTTTCCGTTTTGGTTAAGTTACTTAGAGTGGGCTGATTAGGAGGGTTAGTTACTGACTTAGCGTAGTTTCTAAGCCTTTTTAAACTCTAAAAATGATTTTTTAACTCTCGGGTTAAGGGTGGTCAAGTCCGGGATTTTTAAACTTAGAAAATTAGAGCCATTTAAAAAAAAAGATTTAGCCCAGTTTTTATTTTTAATTCAAGCTTTTCAAAATTGTTTTCAAACAATCACAAAGTATTTTGTTTTTAGAATATTTAATTTGGCATATTTTCCTAAGGTAGCCGGATATCTTTTTAGATATACGGATTTCCTTAATTAAAGGAAAAAAAATACATTTCATGCATTGCATTTTTCATATTCATGCATTTTATATAATATGTGATTCTTGCTATAATAATTTCTATGATATTGTTATTATTTTGATTTATATTTTTTTGATGTTATATGGTTTATTATATGGTTTTGAATATTTCATGATATCCCATGCTTTTATTTATTTATTTTTATTTAGCATATACTATGTTCATGAATTATTATTTTTATTTTCATGCATATTATATGATAGCATTATTTTATTCCATGTCATTTAAATTATATGCCATATCATTCATATTTGTCATGTCATTTAAATTATTGCATTTCAAGTAGAATATATTATATTACCTAGGCCATTTCATTTCATTTAGGATATATTATGTCATCTAGAATATTTTATTTCATTTAGATTATATCATATGACTTAGGATATTGCATTTCATATAGAATGTATTATGTTACATAGGTCATTTAATTTCATTAAAATATATCATATAACTTAGGATATTTCATTTCATTTAGAATATGCTAAGGCATCCAAATCATGTCATGTCATTTGGATTGCATTAATTATTTAGACTTTGCTATGTCATTTTATTTATGTCATGCATATACATATTCATTTCTTTTAAATGTTTTAAAAAAGGTAATGATTTTCAATTAAATAAAGATATTCCCGAGTTAAAATAATTCATGAGTTCTCTGCCGGGTTTGCTGGGGAGGATATCATCAATTATTATTAATAACGGAATATCTTCTTTAAAAGGAGAATGATTCAGAAAGTTTTCCAAAATTAATAAAAATTTATATATTTTGCCACGTTTGTTGGGGAATATAGGAAAATTTTGAATTTATAAATTTCGGATCATTTTCAATTAAAAATGGAATTATTTTTCTTTAAATTGAGAATTAACTTGAAATACTAAATTTAAAATCGATTTTTTACCGAGACTTGAGATAACACACGATTAATAAGGTACTGATTTATACGGGCGTTGTGGGGGTGCTAATCCTTCCCCGCACGTAACCGACTCCCGAACCCGCTTCTTTGATTTCTCTGGTTTAAAATGCAGACTTGAAATTGGTTTTTAAAATGTTTTAATTAATTTTTAAAATATTTTACAAAATCGGTTTTAATAGGTGGCCTATCACTCCTAGCTAAAAAAGATTGGTGGCGACTCAATGTCTTTTTCAAGGTCATTTTCAAAACCTTTATTTTTCTAGAGGAATTAAGTCGACTTTTCCTTAGTTTTTTTTTAATGTCACGCTTAACGAATAATAAAGTCTTGCGATGAGACTCGTTATTTTTTAGGTTGCGAAAGCTTGGCGACTCCGCTGGGGACTATTAGAGAGTCAGGCCTAGAATTAGTCGTGTGTAATCAAAGTCTCAGTTTTGTTGGTTTAATTGGTATTTAATTTTAATTTCCACATTTTTTTAATAAGGAGAATTTTGAAAATAATAAAATGTTTGTTCAAATATGTCTATATTTTATGTGCATACATATTATATTTGTTCTTTGGTTATTTTGGTGCATATATTTATTTATTGATTAATTGATGATTTATGTTGTTTAATCTTGTTGAGGCATTTAGAATAAGGGATATAAAATAGGTGGTGAAAGGTTTGTTATTTCTCCTCACACACTACACGTGCATTTGCATATCATGAATCCTATACCCGGGTTTCGTCCTTTTAGGTGGGAGCAAAGTAACCAAGCCTTCGTGATTAACAATCCGCATGGGCTAGTGAAACACTTTCGGAGTACTAAATTACCTAAGCCTCTGTGATTAACAATCCGCATGGGCTAGGGAAATAGACTCTAACGAATTGAACCCGTTTTTATCAGGGTGCCTTACTAGCCTTCACCGGCGACTGTGTGGAACAATTCCGGGCCTTAGAACCGATTCACCCTCATATAGTGAACCTAGGCGAAGCCATGCCAGATTTCCGTCAGATATACCGAAGATAGGAACACATGGAGGGACATTTCTAAACCTTTTGTTACCTATTTTACACTCTAAATAAGTTTTGTAGATCGGGCAACGATGTATGTACATCGCCCGTAATAAATGTGATAATTCGTCCCAAAGGCACTGTGATACCTTTATAAGTAGATATTTGTCGGGGCAAATATTCATTAACTGTTTGAAATTAAAAAAAAAATAATTTTTCAAGCATTTTTGCATTTTGCACATTTCATACATGTGTGAATAAAGCATGTACATTTTTTGTTGTAATATTGATCTCGTTTTTTTGCAATAAATGGATGGTGATAATAATCTCATTTGATGATTTCATAAAATCGGTAGTGTTACATGAAAATTTGCATATTGTACCATAGTAGGATCCACTACCCCGAAATTCTTTTGAAAATAATATGATTGGTTTTTCATAGAAAAAAAATGTTTAAAAAAAATCATGAATTTGGAGGCAAATCTTGCATAATGAGATTTTTGAATAATCAAGATTTAGGTCCCACCAATTTCGTGTAATCATTGGTTAATTTATTTGTATCATTTTGACATCATGTCACAGTCCTAACATGCATGATTATTCATTGTAGAATACATTTGTTATTACATGGTCATTCTTTGTACTTACCTTTGTATTAATTCTTCACATGTATCATTTTGACATCATAGCATGCATGGTCATTCATTGTAGAATACGTTTATGACATGCATAGTCATTATTTGTATATACCTGTGCATCAATTTATTCATTTTTTTAATGCATCATGTTGGCATTAGATTGCATCCATAGCATACATAGTCATCATAATTTCTCTGTATATGTTCATGCATTAATCATCAGTATATTCATGCACATAGGAATAGAGCATGTACATTCATAATTGTATTCTTAATCTCATGATACTTTTCACTTGCATGAAAGGGGTCAAGATATGAGGAAGGAATCGGAGGAACGATTGGGTGCTTTGGAATGCAACCAAGAGGAATGTAGACATGAAATCCGAGAAATGAAAGAACAACTCGCCAAATTGCTGAAAATGGTTGAGGATATGGGTAAAAGTAAAGAGGAGCTTTCTCAAGGCTCTGCATCGCCTTTGGATCAACCAAAACCATTAGGTCCAGAACATACAATCCTTGCTGGATCCTGTGCTTGTCAATGCCACAAAGGTTGCAATCCTGATGAAATTGTGGACAAATTCGTGAAAATGATTAAACCTGAGAGACTGATACCAATGATAGAAACCTCAAATCCTATACCAAACCTGCAAACTGTTCTAGGTCTAAACCAGTATCCCTACCCTACTATGGTCCAATCGTCCATTGAGATGACCACTACGGGATTCCTGAATCCCACTCCATTACCACCAACTGCCAGTTCATACTATTTCCCTCATCAATCACCTTATCCAGCATCTGGGATAGGAACCTCGAGCTATGTACAACCTCCAAAGGCCCTGTGTCCAAATCCATACCCTTACCATGCTGTTCTTCCACATCTCCATGTAAACACTCTGGTTCGGACTATAGCGCCACCACCAAGTGCCCCAACTCCTAGGCTATGTGTGACTAAGAAACAACCCCAGGATAAAACCCAAATGCATTTTGATCCCATTCCAATCAGCTACCGAGAGCTTCTCCCTATACTGATCCAAAATCACATGGTTGCCAGTGTCCCATTGAAATCCCTGTTACCACCATATCCAAGGTGGTATAATCCAAACGCAAGATGTGATTATCACTGTGGAATTGTTGGCCATAACATTGAAGACTGTATGGCATTCAAAAAGAAAGTGCAAAATTGTACATGATTATTCATTGCATATATCCATGCGTTGATTTGTTTTACTTTTCTTGCAACATGTTGGCATCGTGATTGCATTTATTACATACATGATCAGCATGTTTCCACTGTACATGTCCATACATCATATTGTTTAGGCTTCACATGCATCAAATGACAATCATGGCTCATTCATCATGACATATATTTGGGGGAAATAAAATAGAAGTTGGCTTGGCTTTAGGAGTTTTTGAAAGAATTTCCATTTCAAATCAGAGGTATAAGAAGTACTGAGTACCCTTTTAATACAGGCTAGTGCTATAGAGGATGAACAAGTTGCCCGAATGGAAAAAATGGAAAGGGAACATAAAGAATTGCGAGAACAGCTAGCAAAGTCTCAAGCAGAATCTAAGGATCAGATGACTAAATTGATGGAGCTAATGTGTTCCGTAATCAAGGAAAAAGGATACACCGAAAACTTTGTCTCCAGGAAAGGGTTAGAGGCACAAAAGGGTCAGAATGAGGTCGTAATGATTGATGCCCAGAACACTGTTAATCTTGTCAATGTCCTAAACTCAGATGATCCAGCTAAACAGGCAAAGTTGAAATGGTTGCAGTAAATGAGGTGGAGTTGGCAGATTCCCAAGGGAAATATCAGTTGTTAGATGAAAGGCTCTGGGCAGTAGAAAGAACAGATGTATTTAAGAGTTTAGATGCGAAAGAACGATGTTTGATCCTCGATTTAGTCATTCCTCCTAAGTTCAAGATCCCTGACTTTATGAAATATGACGGGACGACCAATCCGCCAGCCCACATCACTATGTTCTGCCGGAAGATGACAAGTCATATAGATAATGATAAGCTTTTGATTCACTACTTTCAGGATAGCCTCAGCGGGTCCGCAATTAGGTGGTATAGTCAGTTGAGAAAGGATCAGATTCGCTCTTGGAATGACCTGGCTAGGGTTTTTCTAAACCAGTACAAGCATATGACAGACATGGCGCCTGACCTTCTCACCTTGCAAAATATGAAGAAAAGAGCTACTGAGAGCTTCAAAGAATATGCGCAACGGTGGATGAGCCTGGCCGCCCAAGTATAATCGCCCTTAACTCAGAAGGAAAACACTGTCATGTTTGTGAATACACTGCAGGCCCCGTACTACGATAGACTTGTCGGCAACACCACGAAGAATTTTTCGGACATGGTAATTTCAAGGGAGGTGACTGAGAATGCTATCAAGCATGGGAAAATTGAAGGAGAAAGAACATCCAATCTCAAGAAAAATGGGGCATCTGAAAAGAAAAAGGAAGATACCCAAGTCGTAGAAGGCTTTGCCCCACCTCCCCAATTCTCCTCGCATCAGCCATTTTACTCTACCCTGAACAATATCTCTCAAGGTTTTTATCCCTACCAACCAATGACTGCAATACACCAGAATTTACAACTGTCTATCAAGCAAACACCCTTGGGAATAATCGAAGGGGGCATAAAAAGCGAAAAAGAAATCAGGATAACCCGATTCCTGTGACATACAGTGAGCTATTACCTCAACTTATCCAGAATCACCTTGTGACACCCATGCAATTAGAGCCTCTGAAGCCCCCTTATCCAAGCTGGTATGATGCTAATGAGTGTTGTGGTTATCATTCTGGCAATCAAGGTCACTCAACAGAGAACTGCCCCGCTTTGAAGTACAAGGTCAGAGATCTCATCAAGGCTAGTTCAATAAGTTTTGAAGATGGGGAAGCCAAGTGTCGTAAGAAACATTGTACATGATCATATTAGGTTTTTGACGCATGTAGTTCTATACACTGTGATGATGAAAGCACTTGTCTCATGTTAACATCTACATGAATTAAATGAATTTTGAATTTTAAATGCTTTGTGTTTGTTGTGTTTTAACAATAACTTGAATTTGCAAAAACAAGTATTAAGGATTTTTTAATAACGGATAGTCTCAAGAAGATTGATGATCAGTGTTACAAATGACCCAATACCTTCTCCCCTCTCTTTAGGTTTTCCTAAGCCTAAATATCTTAAACCAAGAACACTTGAAAGACCTAATGCTTCAAGGAATATGAATGATTGAACTTCATAAAACCATTGTCATCACAGAATAAGCAAAGACGTAGATCTTAGTCTAGGCCATGTACAAAGGAACGAACTTTTTGAAAATTTTCAAATTCCTTGAAATTCAAACAAATGAGACATTCTTTCAAGAATCTAGATTTTGATAATTTGATGTGTCTCAAGATTGTGCTAAAACCATTCATGACCTTTTCCAATGACCATAAAACTTCAATTACCCAAACGTCACTTCATGATTAATACCTTGGGGCACAATGATTAAACTAGATTATCCCATATCCCAGAGAAAACCCGTTTTTGGGTCATATTTTCCTCGTCTCTTCAAAGAACTCAGATTTGAAATTCAGTCGTTTCAGTACAGACCTAGACTTGCTATGTTCCTCGTTGATACAAATTCTCATGGTTAATCAAACTGGGGCATTATATGTGGAAATGATGGATACATGGTGAATAAGGATGGACTAACGCCTGAATCATTGGGGCATGCGATGAAAATGAAAAATGAAAAAATTTGTGGTATCATGCATATGAGAATTCGGATGATTCCAAAATGCAAAATGAAATTCTGAATATCTATTTCCCTGGGGATTGCTTTTCAATGTGAATATTTGTGCCTGACATGAGAAATGGCTATCTTTCATATCCCTTTCGCACAAAAAGAAATTATCCATAGTCACCCCTTTTGAGCCAAAAGAATTCTTTCTTCTTTGAACCCTGATCAAGGATCGCCCTCTACACTGGAGGGCAAATGCGAGGAAAGTTCTTTTAGAAAACATGGAGGAATAAATCCTAGCTCAAAGATAGATGCAAAGCAAATGGAGCCCCAAATAAATACGGGCTCACTCTGTCGGAAAAAAGGCAGAAAAATGAAAGCAAAAAAATGTGAAAGACATGGAAAATTGAAAGCCAAGAACGAAGAAGAAAAGACGCAAAAGTCAAAAGGAAAGAAATGTCCAAGAAGGGACAAATGCTTCAAAGAGAATCCTCCTCAATAAATGATGCTTGATCTGATTACCCTCAAACACATATTTTGGGCCTATTTATCCTTTCTTTCTGAACCCTGATCCATGGCCTACATTATGTGCTTTAAAAGTCCATTTTGATCAAGCATGAATATTTAATTTGAAAGGTTTTTTCCTCAGATTTTATCCCATCTCATCGAATTATCATTTCACTAAGGAAGAATTTAGAATTCTCAAGTGTATGGTAGAACGAAAAAAAATTTGGAAAGAATGGGACTCTAGGGCGAAAACCCAACAATGGGCGGTCTAAAGTAAAATGAAATTTTTTGATGCCATCTATGAAAGTGCCGATACCACAAAAAGAGAAGGTCATCTTAAAAAAGTGGTCATTGAGGAACATCTAGGAATTCCTGAACCTCTTAAATTGACAGCTCTCATTCAGAGAATTGTCTTCAAAAACTGAATCTTTTTTCCTCCAAAGTCAAACTTTCCAGTTTAAACATCCTGGCCCATCTTGACGCTTGTCAAAATACCTTGGTATGGAAACTAAAAGAATGTTGAATTTGTTTGGTTCTCAATGAATTCATGATTTATAAAACCTGTTCCATTTGTGAGCCTAGAAGGGATATACATTTTTGTCAAGAAGTTTTCCTAGAAAAGCCAGAATCTTGTTATACCAAGCCTTGCCAATCCCAGTTGAAAAAACCCAGATTGATACTTAGAGAAATTTCTAACAATGATCATCAGTCTTCAAAAGATTTATACATCACACATTGTGGGGTTAATATTTTTTGTTCAGAAGTTTTCGAGATGCGAAAACAAATAAAGAGATTTTTTGAAATGCCCATTTTGATGTTGACATGAGACAAGGATTTTTCTAACCCAAAGGTATAGAACTGCCAAGATAGGTCTTGACTTCCAGATATGAGAAGAAAAAATAGAACCCGGTTCAGATTTCTGTTGATGAAAGTTTGACAACTGTTGGGGCAACGAGAATAGCCAAAATGAATTGAAGATATACTCTGATTTGAAGAGGAAAAATGAATTTGAAAGGCTAAGCCAAAGTCTAGAAAAACAACTGGGGGCATTTGCATCACTCATAAGCACTTATCTCTTTATCAAGCTTTTACATCTGCACAGTGTCGGCAAGCATTTGCATCATTCATGGGTATTTGCATTGGCATTATTCCATAAACATCTGCATTTTACCTTTACATTTACATTCTTCATGGAATTCACATTTGTGTCATCTCAAGCAATTGCATCATTTATAGAATCATTGCATTTTCATTATTGTGTGGTAATTGTAGTTACACCATTTATAAACCAGTTACATGAATACAATTAGTAGGGGCATCTGCATCATGAAACATGGGCATCAATCCAGGCCATTTGCATTTGCACTAAGAAACATTCACATCAATCCAAGCATTTACATTTGCACCATGAAGCATGAGCACCTTGTTAAAGGACATGTGCATCTGCGTCATTTCTCAAAGCTTCTAGAGGAGTTAATCAGAATTTTACAATGAGCAAACCTTTGGTGGTGATAGCCAAAGCTTCTGGTGGGGATATCCAGAATTTTACAGTTTTAAAAGTAAACAAGTCTTCGGTGGTGATAGCTGAAGCCTCTGGTGGAGATATCCAGGGTTTTATAATTCTGAAAAATGAGAAATCTTCTTCTGGAGGAGTTACCTAGACTTTTTTTTACAATGTGCAAGTCTTTAGTGGTGATAGCCAAAGCTTCTGAAGGAGTTACCCAGAATTTTACAATGAGCAAACCTTTGGTGGTGATAGCCAAAGCTTCTGGTGGGGATATCCAGAATTTACAGTTTTAAAAGTGAACAAGTCTTCGGTGGTGATAGCTGAAGCCTCTGTTGGAGATATCCAGGGTTTTATAATTTTGAAAAATTAGAAATCTTCTTCTGGAGGAGTTACCTAGATTTTTTTACAACGAGCAAGTCTTTGGTGGTGATAGCCAAAGCTTCTGGAGGATTTACCGAGAATTTTACAATGAGCAAACCTTTGGTGGTGATAGCCAAAGCTTCTGGTGGGGATATCCAGAATTGTACAGTTTTAAAAGTGAACAAGTCTTCGGTGGTGATAGCTGAAGCCTCTGGTGGAGATATCCAGGGTTTTATAATTTTGAAAAATGAGAAATCTTATTCTGGAGGAGTTACCCAGAATTTTACAATGAGCAAGTATTTGGTGGTGATAGCCAAAGCCTCTGGAGGAGTTACCCAGAATTTTACAATGAGCAAACCTTTGGTGGTGATAGCCAAAGCTTATGGTGGAGATATCCAAAATTTTACAGTTTTAAAAGTGAACAAGTCTTCGGTGGTGATAGCTGAAGCCTCTGGTGGAGATATTCAGGGTTTTATAATTTTGAAAAATGAGAAATCTTCTTCTGGAGGAGTTACCCAGAATTTTATTCAACATGTGCATCTACATCAAGAAGCATTTGCATCAATATAAGTAATTTGAATCTACATCAAGAAAATTTGCATCAAATCAAGTGATTTACATTTGTATCAAAGTCATTTGCACTAGTCTAAGTCATTTGCATCTACATCAAGAAGCATTTGCATCAATTAAAGACATTTGCATTTGCATCATGAAGCATCTACATCATTTCTCAAAGCTTCTGTGGAGATATCCAGAGTTTTAAAATCCTTTGAAAAGGTTGCAAGTCTTCGGTAGTTATAGCTTAAGCTTCTGGAGGAGATACCCAGAATTTTACAAATTTTAAACAGTGAGAAAGTCTTTGGTAGTGATAGCCGAAGCCTTTGTGGAGATATCCAGAGTTTAATTTTTTTTTTTTTGAAAAGGGAGAAATTCTTTGGTGGTGATAGCCAAAGCCTCTAGTGGAGATATTCAGAGTTTTACAGTTTTAAAAGTGAGCAAGACTTTGGTGGTGATAGCCGAAGCTTCTGGAGGAGATACCTAGAATTTTAAACACAGATGAGAACAAGACAGGTTAACACCCCGAGACCATCGTCGAGGTCATTTCTTTTCTTGCAAATCGAATTCGTTTCCTTAAGACGTGTCGAGCTTTGATTAGTGAGGGAATTTAATTTAAGGACAAAATCTTCAGTTTACAGCTTTTTACAAACAAAAAAAATTGAAATAATGAAAAAAGAAAAAAGAAAGAAAAAATGAAAAATGAAAAAATGAAAAAGGAAAAAAAAATGAAAAAAATGAAAAAAAGTGTGAAAAAAATGAAGAAATGAAAAAGAAAACCCCTTTCCCTTTCCTTTACATGTGATTTCATTGATCGTACAAAATTAGTGTTTGTTTATCTTTGCCTGATTCCTGATTCTCAGCAATAGCCAAAGAGGGGCAGCTGTAGACACCTAATTTTGTCCGGACCACTAAAATAGGTATGTTTTCTTCCTAAATTGATGTTTCTGAGTGTAAAAAGACTTTTTTCATCTTGCAGGTGATACTCCGAGACTTAGTTTAAGAGGGTGAGCATAAAAAGTCAAACTTAAAAAAAGTCAACCCCGAAAAAAGTCAACCTCGAAAAAGTCAACCCCAAAAAGTAAACTACTAAAAAAGTCAACCCACTTTAAATCAAGATTTTAAGTTCAATTGAAAAATGGCAAAATAATTTTGGTAATCCGAGGTCTACATTGAAAGATATGGAGTTCGGAAGTTGGGATTTGGAGATTGAGTAGAAAGGAAACCCTAATCCAAAAAATTTAGGGAAAAGTGCTTAAACGATCAAATTGGTCAAAATTGAAGGTTCCAAAGGGAAGATATGCACTGACTACGGGTAATGGAGAAGCCACTTGCAAGAAAAACCGAAAGAAAAGTCAATCCGGGAGACCACCGAGAATTAGGGTTTTTAGTGGATTTCGGTGAAATCAGAATGAATCACAGAAATGGCCCGACTTGGTAAGACCAAAGCCCCCAATGGATGAGGAATTATTAAAAAGGAGCCCAAGGCTCAGCTTGACGAAAATCTGAAAATCGGACTTGTTTTGAGTAAAATCGGGTTTTGGAGGCAAAATGGCAAAATTGGAAAATTTGGGAAAAATAGCAAATGAAGTCCGAAAATTCTGAAATTTGCAAATCTCATTCTTAAACCATTTTAAAGAGATTGGAAAAAGAAAATCTTGATTCGGAGTTCGTTTGCAAAATGGCCAAATCCCGGGCTTCTTGTGTAGTAATTCAAAAAGGAAAATCCCAAAAAAATACCAAATGAGCTCCAACAATTATGAAAACTTCCAGATCACACTTTTAAATTATTTGGAAGAGATTGGTGAATAAAAATCTTGATTTGGAGCTCGTTTAAAAAATGATAAAATGTGGGGGTATAAAAGGGCATTTTTGGAAGAAAAAATCCAAATAAATAGCAAACGGACTCGGATAATTTTGAAAACTTCCAGAACTCAATGTTTTATTATTTTGGAAGTATTAAAAAAAGAAAAATTGAATTTGAAGTCCGTTTGATATTTATTTTCTTGGAATTCATCTTTAATCAAAAAATTAAGCGGATTTTTTCCCGTGTATTTTTACATGTTCTGAGTCTCCAGTATTTTTTTATAAATTTTTTGAATTTTTAATAATGGGATAAAAAATCTTGGCTTAAAACTGGACAGTGCAGTCAGAATTGAATTTAAAGAAAATCATTTTTCTGTTTTGGTTAAGTTACTTAGAATGGGCTGATTAGGAGGGTTAGCTACTGACTTAGGGTAGTTTCTAAGCCTTTTTAAACTCTAAAAATGATTTTTTAACTCTCGGGTTAAGGTTGGTCATGTCCGGGATTTTTAAACTTAGGAAATTAGAGCCATTTAAAAAAAAAGATTTAGCCCAGTTTTTATTTTTAATTCAAGCTTTTCAAAATTGTTTTCAAACAATCAGAAAGTATTTTGGTTTTAGAATATTTAATTTGGCATATTTTCCTAAGGTAGCCGGATATCTTTTTAGATATACAGATTTCCTTAATTAAAGGAAAAAATACATTTCATGCATTGTATTTTTCATATTCATGCATTTTATATAATATGTGATTCTTGCTATAATAATTTCTATGATATTGTTATTATTTTGATTTATATTTTTTGATGTTATATGGTTTATTATATGGTTTTGAATATTTCATGATATCCGATGCTTTTATTTAGTTATTTTTATTTAGCATATACTATGTTCATGCATTATTATTTTTATTTTCATGCATATTATATAATAGCATTATTTTATTCCATGTCATTTAAATTATATGCCATATCATTCATATTTGTCATGTCATTTAAATTATTGCATTTCATGTAGAATATATTATATTACCTAGGTCATTTCATTTCATTTAGGATATATTATGTCATTTAGAATATTTTATTTCATTTAGATTATATCATATTACTTAGGATATTGCATTTCATATAGAATGCATTATGTTACATAGGTCATTTAATTTCATTTAGAATATATCATATAACTTAGGATATTTCATTTCATTTAGAATATGCTAAGGCATTCAAATCATGTCATGTCATTTGGATTGCATTATATTATTTAGACTTTGCTATGTCATTTTATTTATGTCATGCATATACATATTCATTTCTTATGTTTTCAAAAAGGTAATGATTTTCAATAAAATAAAGATATTCTCGAGTTAAAATAATTCATGAGTTCTCTGCCGGGTTTGCTGGGGAGGATATCATCAATTATTATTAATAACGGAATATCTTCTTTAAAAGGAGAATGATTCAGAAAGTTTTCCAAAATTAATAAAAATTTCTATATTTTGCCACATTTGTTGGGGAATATAGGAAAATTTTGAATTTATAAATTTCGGATCATTTTCAATTAAAAATGGAATTAATTTTCTTTAAATTGGAAATTAACTTGAAATACTAAATTTTAAACCGATTTTTTACCGAGACTTGAGATAAAACATGATTCATAAGGTACCGATTTATACGGGCGTTGTGGGGGTGCTAATCCTTCCCCGCACGTAACCGACTCCCGAACCCGCTTCTTTGATTTCTCTGGTTTAAAACACAGACCTGAAATTGGTTTTTAAAATGTTTTAATTAATTTTTAAAATATTTTATAAAACCGGTTTTAATAGGTGGCTGATCATACCTAGCTAAAAATGATTGGTGGTGACTTCATGTCTTTTTCAAGGTCATTTTCAAGACCTTCATTTTTCTAGAGGAATTAAGTCGACTTTTCCTCGGGTTTTTTTAAGTCACGTGTAGACACCTAATTTTGTCCGGACCACTAAACAGGTATGTTTTCTTCCCATATTGATGTTCCCAAGTGTAAAAAGACTGTTTTCATCCTGCAGGTGGTACTCCGAGACTTAGTTTAAGAGGGCAAGCACAAAAAGTCAAACTTGAAAAAAAAGTCAACCCCGAAAAAGTCAACCCGAAAAAGTCAACCCCAGAAAGTCAACTACTGAAAAAGTCAACCCACTTTCAAAATCAAGATTTTAAGTTCAATTGAAAAATGGCGAAATAATTTTGATAATCCGAGGTCTACATTGAAAGATATGGAGTTCGGAAGTTGGGATTTGGAGATTCAGTAGAAAGGAAACCCTAATCCGAGAAATTTGGGGAAAAGTGCTTAAACGATCAAACTGGTCGAAATTGAAGGTTCCAAATAAAAGATAAGCACTGACTACGGGTAATGGAGAATTCACTTGCAAGAAAAACAAAAAAAAAAGTCAATCCGGGAGAAAACCGAGAATTAGGGTTTTTAGTGGATTTCGGTGAAATCGGGAAGAATCACAGAAATGGCCCGACTTGGTAAGACCAAAGCCCCCAATGGATGAGGAATGATTAAAAAGGATAGCCCAAGGCTCAGATTGAAGAAAATCTGAAAATCGGACTTGTTTTGAGCAAAACCGGGTTTCGGAGGTTAAAGGGCAAAATTGGAAAAAATTTGGGAAAAATAGCAAATGGACTCCGAAAATTATGGAAAATTTGTCAATCTCATTCTTAAATCATTTGAAGGAGATTGGCGAAATAAAATCTTGATTCCGAGTTCGTTTGCAAAATGGCCAAATCCCGGGCCTCCCATGCAGTAATTCAAAAAGATAAATCCCGGAAAAATAGCAAATGGACTCCAAAAATTCTGAAATTTGGCAAATCTCATTTTTAAATTATTTGGAAGAGATTGGCGAAATAAAATCTTGATTCCGAGTTCGTTTGCAAAATGGCCAAATCCCGGGCCTCCCATGCAGTAATTCAAGCCGATAAATCCCGAAAAAATACCAAATGAGCTCCAAAAATTATGAAAACTTCCAGATCACATTTTTTAATTATTTTGAAGAGATTGGTGAAGAAAAATCTTGATTTGGAGCTCGTTTAAAAAATGGTAAAAAGTAGGGGCATAAAAGGACATTTTGGGAAGAAAAAATCCAAATAAATAGCAAACGGACTCAAAAAATTTTGAAAACTTCCAGAACTCAATATTTTATTATTTTGGAAGTATTAAAAAAGAAAAATTGAATTTGGAGCCCGTTTGATATTTATTTTGCATCTGGGGGGGCAAAATGGTCGTTTCACCCAAGCAACCGAAAAGGGCTTCTTTGGGCCTTTCAAAAATCAGAGCTGGGCTGGAAAAGAGAAGTGCTGGCCTGCCCAATCCCAAAGGAAGGAGGAAGCTTAGGATTTTTTTAATCAAGTGATTAAAAATCAAGAGTTAAGTTAGAGATTTTCATTTTTGAGCCTAAGTCCCAATCCCACATCCCTTTGTAATGTCAAGCCAAGGAGGTGCTCACCTTATAAATAAGGAGTCTTGGCCTTTGGTTGAGATCACCCACTACCCCTTGTGAGATATTCTATACACTTGTATTAGGATTATCCGGGTGGTGAGTCATAGTGTTTTACTCTGAGGGTTCGTAGCTTAATCCGTTCAAAAGCTACTCTGAGGGTTTGTAGCTTAATCCGTTCAAAAGCTACTCTGAGGGTTCGTAGCTTAATCCGTTCAAAAGCTACTCTGAGGGTTCGTAGCTTAATCCGTTCAAAAGCTACTCTGAGGGTTTATAGCTTAATCCGTTCAAAAGCTACTTGGTGAGTTTTCATTTTAAAATAATGTTTCTTGTTCTTCCTTCATTTCCTTTCTTAAGTATATTTTTCTTACATTTTGTTTTTACAATAAACTCACCATGGCCAAATGGCCTACATTATTTATTTTAAGTTGTTGTTTTTGATTCATTTTATCATATTGTTTATGCTATTTTCTTTATTTTTGATGTTTTAAATATTATGTTATTTCATGTTCTTAAGTTATATTTAATTTGGTTGCTTTGTTTGTTGCCATTTATGTCTTAGATATCATGTTTTTGCATTTTTAATTTTCTGTTTTCATGTTGTTTAAATTTGAGCATGTTTTAGAGTTAGCATATTAAGTGTTTGTGAAAATGCTTGTATGATTCTTTGCATGATTCTTGTTTTATATCTTAGTGAGCATGTTTTAGATTTGGTATATTAGGTGTTTGTGAAAATGCTTGTGTGATTTTTGTGTTATGACTTAGTTTTTCATGCTAGCATACCAAGTGTTTGTGAAAATGCCATGCTTGTTGAAGTTTGGGGCCATTTGGCTACTCCATGTGTTTTGCATTGTGTGTTGTATTTTTGTCATGCTAGTTGTTAGGTTTTTGCATTTGCATGATATTTGGTTGGATTTTTGAATTAAGCATGCCTTGTGTTTGTGAAAATGCCATGCATGTCTTAGGTCTAGGTTACATTAAATGCCATGCAAGTTCATGTTAGGTCTAGGCCATATTATTTGTGTCATGCATTTTTCTTACATTTAGGTTTAGATCCATGCATTTCATGCATTATGTTTGCTGCATTGTTTCATGCATTTCATGTTCATGCCACTTGAATAATGACTTGAGCCAATTAATGGTTCAAAGTCATGCTCTCTTGAGCACACTTGTGGAAAATTAAGTTTGTCAAATTGATTATTCTACCTTTGTGATTTTTTTTATTTAGCCAATTTTTATCTAACTTTCAAAGAGTCCTAGCTACTGCTTTCAAGTCATTTTATGAGTTTCAAATATTTTTACTTTGGTTTTTAAATGATTTTATCAAAAGCAAAAATGTGTTGGCAAAGCAGTTTTTTTTCTCCTCCAAAAACTCGTACATCTCTGATTTTTCTGGGAATTCATCTTTGATCAGAAAATTAAGCCGATTTGTTTTCGTGTAGTTTTATATGTCCTAAGTCTCCAGTATTTTTTTTAGAATTTTTGGAATTTTTAAAAATAGGGTAAAAAATCGTGGATTAAAACTGGACAGTGGAGTCAGGATTGAATTTAAAGAAAAACAAAGCAGTTTTTTCTCCTCCAAAAACTCGTACATCTCTGATTTTTCTGGGAATTCATATTTGATCAAAAAATTAAGCCGATTTTTTCTCGTGTAGTTTTAAATGTCGTGAGTCTCCAGTATTTTTTTCAGAATTTTTGGAATTTTTTAAAATAGGGTAAGAAATCGTGGATTAGAACTCGACAGTGGAGTCAGAATTGAATTTAAAGAAAAACAAAGCAGTTTTTTCTCCTCCAAAAACTCGTACATCTCTGATTTTTCTGGGAATTCATCTTTGATTCGAAAAGTAAGCCGATTTTTTTTCGTGTAGTTTTACATGTTCTGAGTTTCCAGTATTTTTTTTAGAATTTTTGGAATTTTTAAAAATAGGATAAAAATTCGTGGATTAAAACTGGACAGTGGAGTCAGAATTGAATTTAAAAAAAAAACAATTTTCTGTTTTGGTTAATTTACTTAGAGTGGGCTGATTAGAAGGGTTAGCTACTGACTTAGGGTAACTTCTAAGCCTCTTCAAACTCTAAAAATGGTTTTTCAAGTCCCGGGTTAAGGGTAGTCAAGTCCGGATTTTTTAAACTTAGGAAATTAGAGCCATTTTAAAGAAATTAGCCCAGTTTTTATTTTTAATTCAAGCTTTTCAAAATTGTTTTCAAACAATCACAAAGTATTTTGGTTTTAGAATATTTAATTTGACATATTTTCCTAAGGTAGCCGGATATCTTTTTAGATATACGGATTTCCTTAATTAAAGGAAAAAAATACATTTCATGCATTGCATTTTTATATTCATGCATTTATATAATATGTGATTCTTGCTATAATAATTTCTATGATATTGTTGTTATTTTGATTTATATTTTTTGATGTTACATGGTTTATTATATGGTTTCGAATATTTCATGATATCCTATGCTTTTATTTAGTTATCTTTATTTAGCATATACGTATTCATTTATTTTAAATGTTTTCAAAAGATAATGGTTTTCAATAAAAATAAAGATATTCCCGAGTTAAAATAATTCATGAGTTCTCTACCGGGTTTGCTGGAGGGAATATCATCAATTATCATTAATAAAGGAATATCTTTCTTTCAAAAAAGAGAATGATTCGGAAAGTTTTCCAAAACTAATAAAAATTTCTATATTTTGCCACGTTTGTTGGGGAATATAGGAAAATTTTGAATTTATAAATTCTGGATCATTTTCAATAAAAAAAATGAAATTATTTTTCTTTAAATTGGGAATTAACTTGAAATACTAAATTTAAAACCAACTTTTTACCGAGACTTGAGATAACACACGATTAATAAGGTACCGATTTATACGGGCATTGTGGGGGTGCTAATCCTTCCCCACACGTAACCGACTCCCGAACCCGCTTCTTTGATTTCTCTGGTTTAAAACGCAGACTTGAAATTGGTTTTTAAAATGTTTTAATTAATTTTTAAAATATTTTATAAAACCGGTTTTAATAGGTGGCCGATCACACCTAGCTAAAAAAGATTGGTGGCGACTCCATGTCTTTTTTAAGGTCATTTTCAAAACCTTCATTTTTCCAGAGGAATTAAGTCGACTTTTCCTCGATTTTTTTAAATGTCACGCTTAACGAATAATAAAGTCTTGCGATGAGACTCGTCGTTATTTTTTTTTAGGTTGCGACAGCTTGGCGACTCCGCTGGGGACTTATTAGAGAGTCAGGCCTAGAATTGGTCGTGTGTTATCAAAGTCTCGGTTTTGTTGGTTTAATTGGTATTTAATTTTAATTCCCACATTTTTTTAATTAGGAGAATTTTGAAAATAATAAAATGTTTTTAAATATGTTCATACTCATGTGCATGCATTTTATTTTTGTTCTCTAGTTATTTAAGGTTGTATATTATAATTGCTTGTCTGTTAATGCGTTACACTATTCTTGAATGTTTTAATTGCTAGGGCATTTAGAATAAGGTTTGTAGAATAGGTAGTGAAAGGTTTGATATTCCTCCACACACACTACACGTGCATTTGCATAACATGAATCCTATACCCGGATTCCGTCCTTTTAAGTGGGAGTAAAGTAACTACGCCTTCGTGATGATCCTCCGTATGGGCTAGTGAAACACTTTCGGAGTATAAAGTACCTATTGCCTTCGTGATAATCCTCCGTACGGGCATAGGAAAATATACTCTAACGAATTGAACCCGCTTTTATCGGGGTGCCTTACTAGCCTTCACCGGCGACAGTGAGGAACAATTCGGGGCCTTAGAACCGATTCACCCTCATATAGTGAACCTAGGCGAAGTCATGCCGAATTTTCGTTAGATATACCGAAAATAGGAACACATGGAGGGACATTTCTAAACTTTTTGTTACCTATTTTACACTCCGAATAAGTGTAGTAGATCGGGCAATGATGTACGTACATCGCCCGTAATAAATGTGATACTCCGCCTCGAAGGCATCGTGATGCCTAAATAAGCAGATATTGTTGGGGCAGATGTTCATTAGCTGTTTTTTAGATTAAAAAAAAATCCTTTTTCAAGCATTTTTTGCATGTTGCACATTTCATGCATGTGTGAATAGAGCATGTACATTTTGGTTGTATTATTGATCTCGTTTTTGCAAGAAATGGATGGTGATAATAGTTTCATTTCATGATTTCATAAAACCAGTAGTATTGCATGAACATTTTGAATTGGCTATGTTGATGATTAAGTTCCTCCGATTCTTATTTCCTCCGTGATATCTTCCTCTTTGCATTTTGCATCCGATCAATTATTTGTCAGGTTGCATTCATACATTCATAATCAGCATAATTTTTCTGTATATATCCATACATTAATCTGCTTATTCTTTACATGCATCAGGTTGACTTTGGGTTGCATTCATAACAAACATAGTCAGCATGATTTCTTTGTATATGTTCATGCATTAATTTGCTTATTACATACATCATGTTAGCATTAGGTCGCATTCATGACACACATGGTTAGCATGATTTTCTTTGTATATACTCTATATCAATCATTCATTGTTTGCATGTATCATAATTGACACCGTGTTGCATTCATAGGATATATGATCATTCATTGGGAAATATGCTAAAATGCACATGATCAGTCATTGCATATATCTATGTGTTGATTTGTTTATTCTTTGTTTGCAACATGTTGGCATTGTGATTGCATTTATTACATATATGGTCAGCATGTTTCCATTGTACATATCCATACATCATATTGTTTAGGCTTCACATGCATCAAATTGCATTCATGGCTCATTCATCATGACATACATTTGGGGGAAATAAAATAGAAGTTGGCTTGGCTTTAGGAGTCTTTGAAAGAATTTCCATTTCAAATCAGAAGAAGTACTGAATACACTTTTAATACAGGCTGGTGCTATGGAGGATGAACAAGTTGCCCGAATGGAAAAAATGGAAAGGGAACAGAGAGAATTGCGAGAACAGCTAGCAAAATCTCAAGCAGAATCTAAGGATCAGATGACTAAACTGATGGAGCTAATGTCTGCTGTAATCAAGGGAAAAGGATACACCGAAAACTTTGTCGCCGGAGAAGGGTTAGAGGTACAAAAGGGCCAAGATGAGGTCGCAATAAGTGATGCCCAGAACACTGTTAACCCCGTCAATGTCCTAAACTCAGATGATCCAGCTGAACAGGCAAAGTTGAAAAGGGTTGCAGTAAATGAGGTTGAGTTGGCAGATTCTCAAGGGAAATATCAGTTGTTAGATGAAAGGCTCCAGGCAGTAGAAAGAACAGATGTATTTGGGAGTTTAGATGCGAAAGAACGATGTTTGGTCCTCGATTTAATCATTCCTCCTAAGTTCAAGATCCCTGACTTTGTGAAATATGACGGGACGACTGATCCATCAGCCCACATCACTATGTTCTGCCGAAAGATGACAAGTCAGATAGATAATGATAAGCTTTTAATTCACTGCTTTCAGGATAGCCTCAGCGGGTCCGCAATTAGGTGGTATAGTCAGTTGAGCAAGGATCAGATTCGCTCTTGGAATGATTTGGCTAGGGCTTTTCTAAACCAGTACAAGCATATGACCGACAGGACACTTGATCGTCTCACTTTGCAAAATATGGAGAAAAAAGCTACTGAGAGCTTCAAAGAATATGCACAACGGTGGATGAGCCTGGCTGCCCAAGTACAACCGCCCTTGACACAAAAGGAAATCACTATCCTTTTTGTGAATACACTGCATGCCCCGTACTATGACAGACTCGTCGGCAATGCTTCGAAGAATTTCGCGGACATGGTAATTTCAGGGGAGATGATTGAGAATGCTATCAAGAGTGGGAAACTTGAAAGAGAAGGAACATCCAATACCGAGAGAAATAAGGCACCAAGAAAGAAAGAGGAAGATGTCCAAACTATGGGAGATTTCATCCCATATTCCCAATTTCCCTCATACCAATCATGTTACCCTACTGAGGTATCTCCAAGCCTTTATCCTTACCTACCTACCCAAACACCTAATCCTATACCAGCCCTTGCAACAAGGCCTACTTCTAGAAAACGACCGCGAGAAAATCAAGAAAGAATTCCAATCCCCATCCCTGACTTACTGCCATTACTAATACAGAATCAGTACCTTACCCCGGTACCTTTGAAAATAGCTCCGAATCCATCAGCAAGGAGTTATGACCCTGACAGCAAGTGTGATTATCACCTAGGGGTAGTTGGGCATTCAACTGAAAAATGCAGACAACTGAAGGAAAGGATTGAAAGTCTTATCCGTGATGGTATTTTGACACCGGAGCTTATCAATCAATGGAAGGCCACTTAGCCCTAAATCAGTTTCTTTCAGGGTTTTAGGGGGAGAATTACTACCTTTGAAGGATGTCAATAGGAGCATTTTTGACGCATGTAGTTTTATACACTATGATGATGAAAGCACTTGTCTCATGTTAACATTTACATGAATTAAATGAATTTTAAATGCTTTGTGTTTGTTGTGTTTTAAATAAACGTGAATTTACAAAAACAAACATTAAGGAAGTTTTAATAATGGATAGTCTTAAGAAGATTGATGATCAGTGTTAGAAATGACCCAACACCATCCCCCTCTTTTTTGGGCTTCTCTATACCTAAACCTTGAATCAATAACACTTGAAAGACCTAATGCTTCAAGGAAAAATGAATGAAAAAAGAGAAGCATTGTCATTGCAAAATAAGCAAGGATGTAAATCCTAGTCTAGGCTATGAACAAAGGAACGAACTTTTTGAAATTTTTTTGAATTCCTTGAAATTCAAACAAATGAGACATTCTTTCAAGAGTCTAGATTTTGATAATTTGGTGTGTGTCAAGATTGTGCTAAAACCATTCATGACCTTTCCCAATAACCACAAAACACTAATTGCCCAAACATCACTTCATGATTGACATCCTGAGGCACAATGATTAAACTAGATTATCCCTTGTCCCTTTCCTTATCTCTTCAAAAAAAACTCAGATTGGAAACTCAGCCTTTTTAAAATAGACCTAGACTTGCTATGTTCCTCGTTGATACAGATTCTCATGGTTAATCAAATTGGGGCATCATATATGGAAATGATGGACACATGGTAAAGAAGGATGGGCTAATGCATGAATCATTGGGGGGATGCGACGGAAAAAAACAAAAAAGAAAAAGAAAAAGAAAAATCGTGATATCATGCATGTGAGAATTCGGATGATTCCAAAGTGCAAAATGAAATTCTAAATATCTATTTCCCCTAGGGGTTGCTTTTCAGTGTGAATATTTGTGCTTGACATGAGAAATGGCCATCTTTCATATCCCCTTCACACAAAAAGAAATTATCCATAGTCACCCCTTTTGAGCCAAAAGAATTCTTTCTTCTTTGAACCCTGATCAAGGATTACCCTCTACACTGGGGGGCAAATGCGAGGAAAGATCTTTTCAAAGATCATTGAGAAATGAGTGATAGCTCAAGGACAGACACAAAGCAAATGGAGCCCCGAATAAATACGGGCTCACTCTGTCAAAGAAAAAGGAGAGAAAAAGATGGTGAAATGAAAGCCAAGAAAAACAAAAGAAAAACACAAAAAAAGTGTGTGAAAAAGCGATGGCAAATGAAAGCCAAAAGCGAAGAAGAAAAGACGCAAAAGTCAAAAGGAAAGAAATGTCCAAGAAGAGACAAATGCTTCAAGGAGAATCCTCCTCTAAAAATGATCCTTGATCTGATTACCCTCAAACACATATTTTGGGCCTATTTATCCTTTCTTTCTGAACCCTAAGCCATGGCCTACATTACGTGCTTTAAAAGTCCATTTTGATCAAGCATGAATGTTTAATTTGAAGGGTTTTCCTCAGATTTTATCCCATCTTATCAGATTCTCATTTCACTAAGGAAGAATTTAGAATTCTCAAGTGCATGGTAAAAAAAAAAAAAAGAGAAAAATTGAAAAGAATGGGACTCTAGGGCGAAAACCCAAAAAAACGGGCGGTCTAGAGTAGAATGGGAATTTTCGATGCCATCGATGATAGTGCCGATACCCCAAAAGAAAAGATCTTATTAAAGGAGTGGTCATCGAGGAACATCTAGGAATTCCTGAACCCCCCAAATTGTCAGCTCTCATTCGGAGGATTGTCTTCAAAAACTGAAACTTTGTTCCCAAGATTAAACTTTCCGGTTTAAACATCCCAGCCAATCTTGATGCTTGACAAAATGCCTTGATATGGAAACTAAAAGAATGTTGAATTTGTTTGGTTCTCAATGAATTCATGATTTATAAAACCTGTTCCATTTGTGAGCCTAGAAGGGATATACATTTTTGTCATGAAGTTTTCCTGGAAAAGCCAGAATCTTGTTATACCAAGCCTTGCCAATCCAGTTGAAAAAACCCAGATTGATACTTAGAGAAATTTCTAACAATGATCATCAGTCTTCAAAAGATTTGTACATTACACATTGTGGGGTTAATATTTTTTGTTCAGAAGTTTTCAAAATGCGAAAACAAATAAAAAGATCTTTTTGAAATACCCATTTTGATGTTGGCATGAGACAAGGATTTTTCTAACTCAAAGGTGTAGAACTGCCAGGATAGGTCTTGACTTCCAGATATGAGAAGAAGAAATAGAACCCGGTTCAGATCTCTGTTGATGAAAGTTTGAAAAACTGTTGGGGCAAAGAGAATAGCCAAAATGAATTGAAGATATACTCTGATTTGAAGAGGAAAAATGAATTTGAAAGGCTAAGCCAAAGTCTAGAAAAACAGCCGGGGGCACTTGCATCACTCATGAGCACTCATCTCTTTATCGAGCTTTTGCATCTGCACAGTGTCGGCAAGCATTTGCATCATTCATGGGTATTTGCATTGGCATTATTCCATAAGCATCTGTATTTTACCTTTACATTTACATTCTTCATGGAATTTGTATTTGTGTCATCTCAAACAATTGCATCATTTCTAGAATCATTGCATTTTCGTTAATGTGTGGTAATTGTAGTTACACCATTCATAAACCAGTTACATGAACACAATTAGTAGGGGCATCTGCATCATGAAACATGGGCATCAATCCAAGTCATTTACATTTGCATTAAAGACATTTGCACCAGTTTAAGTCATTTCGTATCTTATTCAACATATGCATTTGCATCAAAAAGCATTCGCATCTTCTCAAAATCTTTAGGTTAATTTTCAACAATTCTTCAGCACCATTTTTAAGACCTCCGGGCATAATTCATAGGTAAGACCTCCGGGCATAATTCATAGGTAAGACCTCCGGGCAACATCTTTAAGACCTCCGGGCATAACTTTTTTCAGGGGTAAGGCCTCCGGGCACTATCCTTAAGACCTCCGGGCATCATTTTTAAAGTCGCATACAGCGCATTTCTTCCAAATTATGGGTAAGGCCTCCGGGCACCATTCTTAAGACCTCCGGGCCTCATTTTTAAAGTCGCATACAGCGCATTTCTTCCAAAATTATGGGTAAGGCCTCCGGGCACCATTCTTAAGACCTCCGGGCATCATTTTTAAAATCGCATACAGCGCATTTCTTCCAAATTATGGGTAAGGCCTCCGGGCACCATTCTTAAGACCTCCGGGCATCATGTTTAAAGTCGTATACAGCGCATTTTTTCCAAATCACGGGTAAGGCCTCTGGGCACCATTCTTAAGACCTCCGGGCATCATTTTTAAAGTCGCATACAGCGCATTTCTTCCAAATTATGGGTAAGACCTCCGGGCACCATTCTTAAGACCTTTGGGCATCATTGTTAAAGTCGCATACAGCGCATTTTTTTCAAATCAGTGGTAAGACCTCCGGGCAACATCTTTAAGACCTCCGGGCATAACTCTTTTTCAGGGGTAAGGCCTATGGGCACCATTTTTAAGACCTCCGGGCATAATTTTTCATATTACAGGTAAGACCTCCGGGCAACATCTTTAAGACCTCCGGGCATAACTTTTTTCAGGGGTAAGACCTCCGGGCACCAATTTTTAAGACCTCCGGACATAATTTTTCAAATCACAGGTAAGACCTCCGGGCAACATCTTTAAGACCTCCGGGCATAACTTTTTTCAGGGGTAAGACCTCCGGGCACCAATTTTTAAGACCTCCGGGCACCAATTTTTAAGACCTCCGGGCACCATTTTAAGACCTTCGGGCACCAATTTTAAAGCCCTTCGAGCATAAATTTTTCTTTTGAAATCGAATTCATTCCCTTAAGACAATCGAGCCTTGTTTAGGCAGGGAATTCAATTTAAGGACAAAATCTTCAATTTATTGTTTTTAAAAAAAATAAAAAAAAATAAAAAAAAATAAAAAAAAATAAAAAAATAAAAAAAAAATAAAAAAAAAGAAAAAAGAAAAAAGAAAAAAAGAAGAAAGAAGAAAAAAATGAAAAAATGAAAAATAGAAAATGAAAAAAATTAAAATGAAAAAGAAACCCCTTTCCCTTTCCTTCACATGTGATGTCACTGACCGTACAAAATTAGTGTCGGTTTATCTTTGCCTGATTCCTGATTCTCAGCAATAGCCAAAGAGGGGCAGCTGTAGACACCTAATTTTGTCCGGACCACTAAACAGGTATGTTTTCTTCCCATATTGATGTTCCCAAGTGTAAAAAGACTGTTTTCATCCTGCAGGTGGTACTCCGAGACTTAGTTTAAGAGGGCGAGCACAAAAAGTCAAACTTGAAAAAAAAGTCAACCCCAAAAAAGTCAACCCGAAAAAGTCAACCCCAGAAAGTCAACTACTGAAAAAGTCAACCCACTTTCAAAATCAAGATTTTAAGTTCAATTGAAAAATGGCGAAATAATTTTGATAATCCGAGGTCTACATTGAAAGATATGGAGTTCGGAAGTTGGGATTTGGAGATTCAGTAGAAAGGAAACCCTAATCCGAGAAATTTGGGGAAAAGTGCTTAAACGATCAAACTGGTCGAAATTGAAGGTTCCAAATAAAAGATAAGCACTGACTACGGGTAATGGAGAATTCACTTGCAAGAAAAACAAAAAAAAAAAAGTCAATCCGGGAGAAAACCGAGAATTAGGGTTTTTAGTGGATTTCGGTGAAATCGGGAAGAATCACAGAAATGGCCCGACTTGGTGAGACCAAAGCCCCCAATGGATGAGGAATGATTAAAAAGGATAGCCCAAGGCTCAGATTGAAGAAAATCTGAAAATCGGACTTGTTTTGAGCAAAACCGGGTTTCGGAGGTTAAAGGGCAAAATTGGAAAAAATTTGGGAAAAATAGCAAATGGACTCCGAAAATTATGGAAAATTTGTCAATCTCATTCTTAAATCATTTGAAGGAGATTGGCGAAATAAAATCTTGATTCCGAGTTCGTTTGCAAAATGGCCAAATCCCGGGCCTCCCAAGCAGTAATTCAAAAAGATAAATCCCGGAAAAATAGCAAATGGACTCCAAAAATTCTGAAATTTGGCAAATCTCATTTTTAAATTATTTGGAAGAGATTGGCGAAATAAAATCTTGATTCCGAGTTCGTTTGCAAAATGGCCAAATCCCGGGCCTCCCATGCAGTAATTCAAGCCGATAAATCCCGAAAAAATACCAAATGAGCTCCAAAAATTATGAAAACTTCCAGATCACATTTTTTAATTATTTTGAAGAGATTGGTGAAGAAAAATCTTGATTTGGAGCTCGTTTAAAAAATGGTAAAAAGTAGGGGCATAAAAGGACATTTTGGGAAGAAAAAATCCAAATAAATAGCAAACGGACTCAAAAAATTTTGAAAACTTCCAGAACTCAATATTTTATTATTTTGGAAGTATTAAAAAAGAAAAATTGAATTTGGAGCCCGTTTGATATTTATTTTGCATCTGGGGGGGCAAAATGGTCGTTTCACCCAAGCAACCGAAAAAGGGCTTCTTTGGGCCTTTCAAAAATCAGAGCTGGGCTGGAAAAGAGAAGTGCTGGCCTGCCCAATCCCAAAGGAAGGAGGAAGCTTAGGATTTTTTTAATCAAGTGATTAAAAATCAAGAGTTAAGTTAGAGATTTTCATTTTTGAGCCTAAGTCCCAATCCCACATCCCTTTGTAATGTCAAGCCAAGGAGGTGCTCACCTTATAAATAAGGAGTCTTGGCCTTTGGTTGAGATCACCCACTACCCCTTGTGAGATATTCTATACACTTGTATTAGGATTATCCGGGTGGTGAGTCATAGTGTTTTACTCTGAGGGTTCGTAGCTTAATCCGTTCAAAAGCTACTCTGAGGGTTTGTAGCTTAATCCGTTCAAAAGCTACTCTGAGGGTTCGTAGCTTAATCCGTTCAAAAGCTACTCTGAGGGTTCGTAGCTTAATCCGTTCAAAAGCTACTCTGAGGGTTTATAGCTTAATCCGTTCAAAAGCTACTTGGTGAGTTTTCATTTTAAAATAATGTTTCTTGTTCTTCCTTCATTTCCTTTCTTAAGTATATTTTTCTTACATTTTGTTTTTACAATAAACTCACCATGGCCAAATGGCCTACATTATTTATTTTAAGTTGTTGTTTTTGATTCATTTTATCATATTGTTTATGCTATTTTCTTTATTTTTGATGTTTTAAATATTATGTTATTTCATGTTCTTAAGTTATATTTAATTTGGTTGCTTTGTTTGTTGCCATTTATGTCTTAGATATCATGTTTTTGCATTTTTAATTTTCTGTTTTCATGTTGTTTAAATTTGAGCATGTTTTAGAGTTAGCATATTAAGTGTTTGTGAAAATGCTTGTATGATTCTTTGCATGATTCTTGTTTTATATCTTAGTGAGCATGTTTTAGATTTGGTATATTAGGTGTTTGTGAAAATGCTTGTGTGATTTTTGTGTTATGACTTAGTTTTTCATGCTAGCATACCAAGTGTTTGTGAAAATGCCATGCTTGTTGAAGTTTGGGGCCATTTGGCTACTCCATGTGTTTTGCATTGTGTGTTGTATTTTTGTCATGCTAGTTGTTAGGTTTTTGCATTTGCATGATATTTGGTTGGATTTTTGAATTAAGCATGCCTTGTGTTTGTGAAAATGCCATGCATGTCTTAGGTCTAGGTTACATTAAATGCCATGCAAGTTCATGTTAGGTCTAGGCCATATTATTTGTGTCATGCATTTTTCTTACATTTAGGTTTAGATCCATGCATTTCATGCATTATGTTTGCTGCATTGTTTCATGCATTTCATGTTCATGCCACTTGAATAATGACTTGAGCCAATTAATGGTTCAAAGTCATGCTCTCTTGAGCACACTTGTGGAAAATTAAGTTTGTCAAATTGATTATTCTACCTTTGTGATTTTTTTTATTTAGCCAATTTTTATCTAACTTTCAAAGAGTCCTAGCTACTGCTTTCAAGTCATTTTATGAGTTTCAAATATTTTTACTTTGGTTTTTAAATGATTTTATCAAAAGCAAAAATGTGTTGGCAAAGCAGTTTTTTTTCTCCTCCAAAAACTCGTACATCTCTGATTTTTCTGGGAATTCATCTTTGATCAGAAAATTAAGCCGATTTGTTTTCGTGTAGTTTTATATGTCCTGAGTCTCCAGTATTTGTTTTAGAATTTTTGGAATTTTTAAAAATAGGGTAAAAAATCGTGGATTAAAACTGGACAGTGGAGTCAGGATTGAATTTAAAGAAAAACAAAGCAGTTTTTTCTCCTCCAAAAACTCGTACATCTCTGATTTTTCTGGGAATTCATATTTGATCAAAAAATTAAGCCGATTTTTTCTCGTGTAGTTTTAAATGTCGTGAGTCTCCAGTATTTTTTTCAGAATTTTTGGAATTTTTTAAAATAGGGTTAAAAATCGTGGATTAGAACTGGACAGTGGAGTCAGAATTGAATTTAAAGAAAAACAAAGCAGTTTTTTCTCCTCCAAAAACTCGTACATCTCTGATTTTTCTGGGAATTCATCTTTGATTCGAAAATTAAGCCGATTTGTTTTCGTGTAGTTTTACACGTTCTGAGTTTCCAGTATTTTTTTTAGAATTTTTGGAATTTTTAAAAATAGGATAAAAATTCGTGGATTAAAACTGGACAGTGGAGTCAGAATTGAATTTAAAAAAAAAACAATTTTCTGTTTTGGTTAATTTACTTAGAGTGGGCTGATTAGAAGGGTTAGCTACTGACTTAGGGTAATTTCTAAGCCTCTTCAAACTCTAAAAATGGTTTTTCAAGTCCCGGGTTAAGGGTAGTCAAGTCCGGATTTTTTAAACTTAGGAAATTAGAGCCATTTTAAAGAAATTAGCCCAGTTTTTATTTTTAATTCAAGCTTTTCAAAATTGTTTTCAAACAATCACAAAGTATTTTGGTTTTAGAATATTTAATTTGACATATTTTCCTAAGGTAGCCGGATATCTTTTTAGATATACGGATTTCCTTAATTAAAGGAAAAAAATACATTTCATGCATTGCATTTTTATATTCATGCATTTATATAATATGTGATTCTTGCTATAATAATTTCTATGATATTGTTGTTATTTTGATTTATATTTTTTGATGTTACATGGTTTATTATATGGTTTCGAATATTTCATGATATCCTATGCTTTTATTTAGTTATCTTTATTTAGCATATACGTATTCATTTATTTTAAATGTTTTCAAAAGATAATGGTTTTCAATAAAAATAAAGATATTCCCGAGTTAAAATAATTCATGAGTTCTCTACCGGGTTTGCTGGAGGGAATATCATCAATTATCATTAATAAAGGAATATCTTTCTTTCAAAAAAGAGAATGATTCGGAAAGTTTTCCAAAACTAATAAAAATTTCTATATTTTGCCACGTTTGTTGGGGAATATAGGAAAATTTTGAATTTATAAATTCTGGATCATTTTCAATAAAAAAAATGAAATTATTTTTCTTTAAATTGGGAATTAACTTGAAATACTAAATTTAAAACCAACTTTTTACCGAGACTTGAGATAACACACGATTAATAAGGTACCGATTTATACGGGCGTTGTGGGGGTGCTAATCCTTCCCCACACGTAACCGACTCCCGAACCCGCTTCTTTGATTTCTCTGGTTTAAAACGCAGACTTGAAATTGGTTTTTAAAATGTTTTAATTAATTTTTAAAATATTTTATAAAACCGGTTTTAATAGGTGGCCGATCACACCTAGCTAAAAAAGATTGGTGGCGACTCCATGTCTTTTTTAAGGTCATTTTCAAAACCTTCATTTTTCCAGAGGAATTAAGTCGACTTTTCCTCGATTTTTTTAAATGTCACGCTTAACGAATAATAAAGTCTTGCGATGAGACTCGTCGTTATTTTTTTTTAGGTTGCGACATCACGCTTAACGAATAATAAAGTCTTGTGATGAGACTCGTTATTTTTTAGGTTGCGATAGCTTGGCGACTCCGCTGGGGACTAATAGAGAGTCAGGCCTAGAATTAGTCGTGTGTTATCAAAGTATCGATCTTGTTGGTTTAATTGGTATTTAATTTTAATTCCCACATTTTTTTAATAAGGAGAATTTTGAAAATAATAAAATGTTTTTTAAATATGTCCATATTTCATGTGCATACATATTATATTTGTTCTTTGGTTATTTTGGTGCATATATTTATTTATTGATTAATTGATGATTTATGTTGTTTAATCTTGTTGAGGCATTTAGAATAAGGGATATAGAATAGGTGGTGAAAGGTTTGTTATTTCTCCTCACACACTATACGTGCATTTGCATATCATGAATCCTATACCCGGGTTCCGTCCTTTTAGGTGGGAGCAAAGTAACTAAGCCTTCGTGATTAACAATCCACATAGGCTAGTGAAAAACTTTCGGAGTACTAAATTACCTAAGCCTTCGTGATTAACAATCCGCATGGGCTAGGGAAATAGACTCCAACGAATTGAACCCGCTAGGGAAATAGTACTAAAAGGGGTTCGAGATATGAGGATTGAATTGGAGGAACGATTTGGTGCTTTGGAATGCAATCAAGAGGAGTTTGGACATGAAATCCGGGAGATGAAAGAACAGCGCGTGAAATTGATGAAAATGGTTGAGGATATGGGTAAAAGTAAGAGGGAATTTTCTTAGGGTTTTCATTACTTTTGGATCAACCAAAACCATCAAATCCAGGACATACAATCCTTGCTGGATATTGCGCTTGTCAATACCACAAAGGTTGCAACCCTGATGAAAATTGTGGACAAAATCATAAAAATGATTAAACCAGAGAGCCTGATACCAAAGACAGAAATCTCGGATCCTGTACCATACCTGTAAACTGCTCTAAGTCCAAACCAGTATCCCCACCCTACTATGGCTTAAGTGTCCATTGGGATGACCAATACAGGATCTTTGGGTCCTACTCCATCACCACCAACTGGCAGTTCATACTTTTCCCTCATCAATCACCTTATCAAGCATCCGAGATAGGAACATCGAACTATGTATAACCTCCAAGGCTCCCGTGTCTGAATCCATACCCTTGCCTTGTTATTCAGCCATCTCCCCATGTAAACACTCCAGTTCGAACCTTATTTCGACCGTTAGGTACCCCAATTCCTAGGCCCTGTGTGACTAAGAAACAACCCCAATATAAGACCCAAAGGCATTTTGATCCCATTCCAGTCAGCTATCAAGAGCTTTTCCCAATGTTGGTCCGAAATCACCTAGTTGACTATGTGCCGTTGAAAACCCAGTCACCACCATACCCGAAGTGGTATAACCCGAATGCAAGATGCGATTATCACTATGGAACTGTTGGGCATAGCATTGAGCACTGCAATGCACTCAAGAACAAAGTACAGTCTCTTATAGATGCCAAGTGGTTGGATCCAACAACACTGATTGATAGAGGACTAGGAAAGGATAACTAGGATTGGGAGATTTACGGCAATGATGAAGATGGACTTCGGTCTAATATGATGTAGTAGGATTTCGGTTTTTTAGTAACCGGCTCTTATAGCCTTAGTATGCTAGGAAGAATAAAGTGCTTGTGAAGATAGTTTTAACCACTGCTCAGATTTTGTAAACCTGGTTTATACCGTGTGAACATTGATATGGGAATGAATTGGTTATGCTTCAAATTTATGAGATGTTGATGATTAAATTCCTCCAATTGTTATTTCCTCCGTGATATCTCCCCCTTTGCATTTTGCATCCAATCAATTATTTTACATACCATACATTCATATATGCATCTTGGTGGCATCAGGTGGTATTCATGACAAACATAGTCAGCACAATTTTTCTGTATATGTTCATGCATTAATTTGATTACTCTTTACATGCATTGATTTGTTTATATAAATCATGTTGACATCTGGTTGCATTCATGGCATACATAGTCATCATGATATGCTCATGCATTAAACCATCATGTTAACATCATGATCGCATTCATGACACACATGGTTAGCATGATTTTCTTTGTATATACTCTATGTCAATCATTCATTGTTTACATGCATCATGTTGATATCGTGTTGCATTCATAGGTTCATTCATTGCAAAATGCATCTGAACATACATAGTCACTCATTGCATATATCCATGCGTTGATTTGTTTATTCTTGGCTTGCATCATGGTGGCATCATGATTGCATTTATTACATACATGGTCAGCATTTTTCCACTGTATATGTCCATACATCACTTTGTTTATTCTTCACATGCATCAAATGACATTCATGGTCCATCAAATGACACATTTGGAGGAATAAAACGAAAATTGGCTTAGCTTTAAGAGTCCTTGAAAGAATTTTCATTTCAAATCAGAGGTATATAAAGTACTGAGTAATTTTTTTTTTTTAAATACAAGCTAGAGCTATGGAGAATGAACAAGAAGAATCGCGAGAACATGTGGCAATATTTGAAGCAGAATCTAGAGATCAGAGGACTAAATTCATGGAGCTGGTATCCTCCGCAGTTAAGGGAAAGAGATACACTGAAAACTTGGCCGCCAGAGAAGGGCTAGAGGTACAAAAAGGTCAAATTGAGGTTATGATATTGCATGGCCAGAATACAGTTAATCCCAGCAACATCCTGAACTTACATGATCTAGCTGATCAGGAAAAGTTGGAAATGATTGAATCGACTGGGGCTGAGTCGATAGATTCCCAAAGGAAGTATCAGCTGTTGGAGGAAAGGATTCAAGCTATTGAAGATGTAGATGAAGTAAGTGTAGGAGAGCTTATTTTGGTCCCTGATCTGGTCATCCCGCCAAAAGTCAAGGTTTAGGAATTCAAAAAGTATGATGGACTTAAAAACCCCAAAACACACTTGTCTGCATATTGTAATAGGATGGTGGGGCACGCGCATGATGAGAAATTGCTTATCCATGTTTTCCAGTACAGCCTGACAGGAAGGGCATCTAATTGGTATTATCAGTTGAAAAAAGGCCAAGTACATACGCATTCCTAAAAGAGTACAAGCATATGTTGGAAATGGCTCTAGATCGATTGACACTCCAGAATATGAAAAAAGAGCTCAATGAGAACTACAAAGAATATGCTCATAGATGGATAGATGTAGCCTTGCAAGTCCAACCACCTCTTACTGATAGAGAAATGAATGTTTTGTTTGTGGATACCCTCCCACATCCATACTATGACAAGTTGATCGGCAATGTCTCCTTAAAATTTGCAGATATACTGTTTGCAGTGGTTAGGATTGAGGATGGTATAAAAAAGGGAAAATTGTGGATACTAATGCCGAAATTTCTCTTGAAAAGAAAAATGATGTTGCCAAGGGGCACGTTCAAGTCATAAATGTTGAAGGCAGAAATAAAAGAGGGTTCAGTGCATTGCAAGACGATCCTTTTGGTGGTTATTTACATCCCCGATCCTATGTCGACCATTGGATGCAGCATGGTCATCATCATGCTTCAAGGCCTTTCACATCAACTCAGGGTTTCATCATGCCAAATGATCCAGAGTTTAGTTCAGTTTGTTCTCAGAGTAGTAAGAGAAAGAAGGCAAAGGTGTACCATTCAATTTCGATGACCTACACAAAACTTTTTCCATTGCTTGTCCAAAGCCAAATGATCTCCATTGTACCTGCAAAGTCCAGGAAGTCTCCTTACCCGAAATGGTATGATCCTAATGCCACATGCGAGTATCATAGCGGGGTTAAAGGGCATTCCATAGAGAACTGCACTGCATTCAAGGACAAGGTTCAGGTTGTAATTGATGTGAGCCCGACAAAGTTCAAAGAGCTCATGGATACTTATCAAGGACGACGGGGCTAAGGATCATTTGTTCTCAGGATAGTATGCTAATCAGGGGCAATTCTTAACATTGTTTTAAGTTTTGTACTTACTTTCAATTTATTTGAAATGAATGAACTTTTAAAATTCCAAGCATCATATATCATATCTCATTTGAAGTTTTGAATATTCTTCTTAAGCCTTGTTTATATGATTTGTGAAAAAAAAACAAAAAGATTGAAAATAAAAGTCCATATGGATAATTTTCCGTTTTGAAAAAAAAAAAATACTCCTTTGAATAGTGAAACGAGTTTCGAAAGAATGGGTGATCATCATGGGGGATGGATTCCTAGGAAACACTTTGTCTCTACACATACATAGATCATAGACCGGTTGAATAAATACCACTCAAAAGTCACAAAGAATAACCTTTATTGGGGTCATGAGTAATGAAATTTTGAAAAATTCTTTCGTGGATTTCTTGAAAGTCAAGCAAACATATCAATCTTCCAAAAGATAAAGATTAGGTAGTTTGATACGTGTTAAAGTTATGAAATGTTACAAATCATAGCAAAAATTCAAAGATTCAAAATCTTCGAATCCCTTTGAAAGAATCCAAGTCTCTAGGCCTTTTTCCAGACCTTGATTTATGAGCACATTAACCAAAGGATGAACCAGAACACCTTTCTTTTTCTCTTCCCATGTGTTGGAAAAACTTTGAAGAGATTGAAACCCAAACAAGTTCATTTAGCAAGAAGCTCAAAGATAAAATCTGAGATGTTCCTTCACAGTAGGGTTCTCGCAAACCGAAAGACCTTCACTTCAATGGCAAATCAAAGTAAGACATCAGTGGTGACTAAAAATGAATCAAAGTAGTATCTTTGGGTTGTCTAAAACTAAAAGGAGTTACTACTTTCCAGCATTATTACATAGAAAAAATAGTAAAGCACTAAAAAAGTGGAATAATCAATACAAAGTAAGAAAATTAATGAATGCCCCCAATAATATCAACTTGTTTAGGCATCTCAATGCCTTTTGGGGTGGATTATCTCATTTATTACGGGCGATGTACGTTCATCGTTGCCCGATATACAATGCTTATTCATAATGTAGAAATAAATGGCAAAAGATCAGAAGCATTCCTCCAAGTGTTCCTAGTTGCGGTGCATCAAACGAAAATCCGGCATGGCTTCGCCTAGGTTCACTATATGAGGGTGAATCGGTTCTAAAGGCCCCGAATTATTCCTCACTGTCGCCTGTGAAGGCTAGTAAGGCACCCTGATAAAAGCGGGTTCAATTCGTTAGAGTATATTTTCCTAAGCCCTTATGGAGGATCATCATGAAAGCTTAGGTACTTTATAATCCGAAAATGTTTCACTAGCCCATACGGAGGATTATCACGAAGGCGTTGTTACTTTACTCCCACTTAAAAGGACGGAACCAGGGTAGAGAGTTCATGTTATGCAAATGCAAGTGCAATGTGTGTGGAGGAACAAAACAAACCTTTCGCCACCTATTCTATAACCCTTATCCTAAATACCCCAACAATTTTAAACAATGTAAAGCATCAATTAAGCAAAGAATAAATATATGCAACAAAATAACCATAGAAGAGTAATAATATGTATGCACATGAATATGAACATATTTAAAACATTTTATTATTTTCAAAATTCTCCTTATTTTTAAAAAAATGTGGGAATTAAAATTAAATACCAAATAAAAATCAACAAAATTGAGACTTTGGTAACGCACGAGTAATTTTAGGCCTGACTCTCTAAATATCCCCAGTGGAGTCGCCAAGCTGTCGCAACCTAAACAATAATAGGTCTCTTCGCGAGACTTTATTCGTTAAGCGTGACATTGGGGGAAATAGAGGAAAAGACAAATTAATTCCTCTTAAAATAAAATGAGGGTTTGAAAGCAACCTCGAAAAAAGACATGGAGTCGCCACCAATCTTTTTTGGCTATGTGTGACCGGCCACCTATTAAAATCGGTTTTGTAAAATATTTTAAAATTAATTAAAACATTTTTAAAACTAATTTCAAGTCTACGTTTTTAAACCAGAGAAAATCAAAGAAGCGGGTTCGGGACTCAGTTACGTGCGGAGAAGGATTAGCACCCCCATAATGCTCGTATAAAATGGTACCTTATTTGTAACACCCTGTCCGAATAATCTACCTAAAATCCGGCAGAGTTTCCTTTCTATCTCAACTATAAACCTTCCTGCAAATAACACTCAATTTTATATCCTCAACCAGCAATATTTCTCAATACTATTATCACATATATCCATCATATTCAAAAATTATCCATGATCAATTTATGCTCAAGTCAAAATATACTGATCTATTGTCTCATATCTTCAAATATATACATATAATATATCCAAAAGTAAACCTATCTCAGCAAGGTTTACTAGGTAAAAACATCAAAAGATCAAGACTTCAATAAATTTTTACTATGATGCCCACCACGTCAAAATACTATTTGAAGCAAAAAATAGAGGAAGGTTGCAATCCCAACACCTAAATTATCACCTGAAAATAAGAATATGAAAAGGTGAGATATATGAATATCTCAGTGAGTAGAGAACATTTAAAGCGTGTGAAAACTATAATGGTAGTCTGTAAAGAATAACTGTCATTTTCAAAATAAATAATAGTAAAACCATAATTAGTAATTCAAAGACGTAGCAAAGTTTTCAAATGTATAACAATATTATAATATTAAATCAATAAATAAAATCTGTAAAGTAATTCAAGTTTCGTATAATTGGGCTCTAACTTTCTGTCATGCACAAGAGTACATCCATGAAATAACCAGGCAATATCCATGTAGGCATACTAGTAGCCGGCCCCAAAGGCATATGTGTCACTATGATGTGCCCCCAAAAGGCAAATATAACAGGATAGGGACTCTGGAGGTGGCTCCCACCACAAAGGCGTAGCACGCAGTTCCCATATCCCTGTTTAATATCACGGAATTGGGACTCTGGAGGTGGCTCCCGCCACAAAGGCGTAGCACGCAGCTCCCGTATTCCGGTCAAGGGAATAATCTCATACATTAAGTCAGGTGGAGCCAAAACCATGTACGTCAAATTCTATGTATAATCATATTTCATAAATCAATCAACTTACTCGATATAATATTTCTTGAAATAACTGTACTTTAATAACAAATCAATTCATATGATTAAATATCATATATACCTTTAATACGTAAAATAAATATTATGCTAAAAATATATATATAATTAAAATTAAAGAAATTTCAAATAACTATAGTTGTCGTCTACTCACTATCCTTGAGATGATCTTACTGTACACTTCGATCTGAAACTTCGGGATCCACAGGTGACGTCAGCTCTACGTGGCCTAGAGATTAACGATAATTAGTATCTATACATACTCAAAGCATTACACACTTATGAATGCAACTTAAATCTCATTATATTCCCTCAAGGTCAATACTAATTTCTCATACTCAAAACAACATATCCTAAATTTTAATATCATTTCCATAACCATTTTCTCCATAATTCAACTCCATATTCATGTCCTTATCAAATTCCTTTCTAGTACTCCATGCCTTAGAGATTTTTATAATCCATAACCATCCTTTGATACTATATTTCTCTTAAGCAATAAATTCCTTAATATCAAGTTAGATTAGAAAATCATAACTTGAGTTTGGTACCAATAAGTCTAATTTATGAAGAAAATAACTAACTTAGACAATTAGAACAAAATCTTGATCAAATTTGATAAAACCCGAAACTATGCTGAAACAGGGGTCACACTGAACAGCCAACTTCACCGAATTTTAGCTTTTTAACCGCTTATAGGTTTTGGGTGATTCAAAGACCAAAATTCTCGTATTGAAGTCTAGTTTCTAGGAAAAATATCAAAAAAATATAAACCCAACTGTGCCGAACCCAGAAAATCCGAACAGCAAGCATGCTCAGATTCTCCTGTTTTGCTTTTTCTTCTCATTTTCTTGTTCATGCTTTCAAATCCTTTTAATTCTTACCAAAAATGAGTAAAATTCATACTTAATAGATGGATTTCAGACCTTAACATGTTTATGGAGCAAAGATCTTAGCATGCCCAAGTAGAATATCTAAAGAAAATGAAGCATTTATCAAGAAACTAACCTTGGATGTGATTGTTGATGAGATTTTGGTGGAGTTCTTGAAGAGAAATGTTGGAGGAGATGAAGAAAATTGAGAGGGGAGGCTGCCGGCTGCCACTTGAAGAAGAGAATGAAAATTTTTAGTGTTTTTGGGAGATAAAAGGAAGATAAGAGATATTTTTCTTGTTTTTGGGATAATTGCATATTAGTCCCTCAACTTTTTATAAATAACCATTAAGCCCCTAAACTTTTTTAATATGTTCATTTTGATCCTTTCTTCTTTTATTTCCTTCACTTATAACTTCTTACCAATTTCCAAGTTTGTCCTTAAAATTTTCGGAATTTAACTTTACATGATTATACGTAACCTCGGTTGTTACAACTTACCCCCCTTAGAAAAATTTCGTCCTTGAAATTTACTTACCAACTTGATTGAACAAGTGAGGATATTGAGTCTGCATATCTTCCTCCCTTTCCCATGTAGCTTCTTCGTATAAATGATTCCTCTAAAGAACTTTCACTAATGGAATAGTCTTAGTCCTTAGAACTTGGTCCCTTCTATCCAAAATCTCAACCGGCTGCTCTTCATAAGTTAAGTTTTCCTCAATTTCCATAGGCAAGTCCTTCAATATATGTGAAGAATTGAAAATGTACTTTCGAAGCATAGCAACATGGAACACATTATGAATTCGTGACAATTCTTTTGGTAAGGCCAATCTATAAGCAACTGGGCTAATCCGTTCAATGATCTCATACGGCCCTATATATCGAGGACCCAACTTTTCTCGTCTTCCAAATCGGATTACTCCATTCCAAGGATTCACTTTCAAAAATATCATATCACCAACTTCAAACTCTAAATCTTTTCTCCGATTATCTGCATAGCTCTTTTGTCGATCTTGAGCTATTTTTATCTTTTCCTGAATTACCTTAACTTTGTCTGCAGTCATCATAACAATTTATGGACCTAGTAATTTCCTTTCATCTGTATCATCCCAACACACTGGAGTTCTGCACTTCTTTCCATACAAAGCTTCAAACGGAGCCATGTCGATGCTGGACTGATAACTATTGTTATATGCAAACTCTGCTAGAGGCAAGTATTCATCCCAGTTTCCTTTGAATTCCATAATACAAGACCTGAGCATATCTTCCAGAATTTGAATTGTCCGTTCAGATTGTCCATCCGTCTGGGGATGAAAAGCAGTACTGAACTTGAGTTTAGTACCCATAGCATTCTGCAGACTTGGCCAGAAGCGAGATGTGAATCGGGGGTCTCGATCAGATACAATCGATACTGGGGCACCATGTAGCCTAACAATTTCGTTGACATAAAGTTTAGCCAATCTTTCCATGGAAAAAGTCTTCTTGACTGGAAAAAAGTGAGCTGATTTTGTCAGACGATCAACAATCACCCAAATGCTGTCATAACCAGACTGTGTTCTTGGTAACCCCGAAATGAAATCCATAGCAATATCTTCCCACTTCCATTGAGGAATAGGTAGGGGGTTCAATTTCCCAGAAGGTTTTTGATGCTCGGCTTTAATTTGTTGGCATACCAAGCATTTAGAAACAAACTCAGCTATGTCCCGTTTCATACCTTGCCACCAATAATGTTCTCTTAAGGTTCGATACATCTTCACACTACCTGGATGTAACGCGTATGGTGCATTATGAGCTTCCTCCAAAATCACCTTTCGGAGTTCTTCATCCTGAGGCACACAAAGCCTATTTTTCATTATCAATACATCCTCATCTTTTATTTGAAAGTCAGTCCTCACACCATCATTTACTTCTTGCTTTAACTTTACCAGCATAGGGTCATTATTCTGTGCTTCACGTATCCAATCAATATGAATCGGTTTAACCTTCAAGTGGGCTATCAGGAGATTATTCTCATCAATCATCAATTCTAAAGGTAAAGACTTCAAATCATTTTGTAAGGATTTCTGAATTGCTCGGATATGAGCAAGAGAACTAGAAGACTTTCTACTAAGAGCATCAGCCACTACATTAGCCTTTCCTGGGTGATAGTCAATTACACAGTCATAATCTTTTATCAATTCCAACCATCTCCTTTGTCTCAAATTTAATTCTTTCTGATCCATCAGATATTTCAGACTCTTATGATCAGTGTAGATTGTACATTTTTTCTCCAAATAAATAATGCCTCCAAATTTTCAGTGCAAACACCACTGCCGCCAACTCCAAATCATGAGTGGAATAGTTTTACTCATGCTGCTTCATTTGTCGAGAAGCATAAGCTATCACCTTCCCATGTTGCATCAAAATGCAACCCAAACCTCGCCTCGAGGCATCACTGTATACCACAAAGCTTCCAGTCCCTGATGGTAGTGTAAGAACTGGTGCTGTGGTCAATCTACGCTTGAGCTCTTGGAAAGCTTGTTCACATTCGTCAGTCCACTCAAACTTAGCATGCTTCCTTGTTAGTTTTGACAAAGGAGAGGCAATCATGGAAAATCCTTCCACGAATCTTCGATAGTACCCTGCCAATCCGAGAAAGCTCCTAACTTCTGTGATATTAGTGGGTCTTTCCCAAGCAACTACAGCTTCTATCTTTTGTGGATCCACAAAAATCTCTTCCTTAGATACTACGTGACCAAGGAATGCTACTTTGTCTAGCCAGAATTCACACTTGGAAAACTTAGCATAAAGTTGCTTTTCACGCATAGTCTGCAACTCCGTTCTCAAATGGCTTACATGATCATCCTTATTCCTGGAATAAACTAGGATGTCATTGATGAAAACAATAACAAACTTATCTAAGTAGAGTCGTCAACCTATCTCGAATACTAACATGTAGCCCATCTTGGAATTCTTGCATCTATCAGCATCGTCGGCTACTATTGATGGAGAAAATTCTGATAGTTCATTGAATTTTTGCTCCTACTCTGCTACTTACATACTACCCTGTTTTAAATTCATAAACTCAGTCTATTTCTTTTCCCGCAAAGCCCGAGAATAGCATTTTTCTTCAAACCCTCTTCGAAAATCTACCCAGGTTATGGTAGGATGTCCAACATACCTTTGCACTGTAATTTTCCACCATGTGTGTGCATGATCCTCCAAAAATTGCACCGCACATGGTAACCTCATAGGCTCGGGAATCTGAAGAGTAATAGGAGTAGTCTCAATTTTTTTTTTTTTAGTCATGACCAGGCTAAATCTGATTCCAAAGACCCCGTTAAAATCTTGCAACCCATATTATTCAGATCTTTACAGAAATTAACTATCCCCTTTTTCAGTAGGCACAGTCAAAGCGGGAATTACTCTTGCCAAGGCCGCAACTGCCTCAGCTAAATTAAGATCAGCTGCTGGAGGTGCTGCTGAGGGTGCAGCAACAAAAGATGAACCAGCAGCTGAAGCTTGTTCTCCAATTTGCTCATCCATATTCACATTTCTATTCCTATCCCTATTTTGGGCTAGGGGATTCATTCTAGGCCTTCCTCTTCGACGTGGTGGCATCGTGTCTGATTTTCTACGCAAGTGACAATATTTTAATACTTCAACAAACAGTTTCTAAGTCTACAGGACCCATAACCTTGCTCTGATACCAAATTGTAACACCCTGTCCGAATAATCTACCTAAAATCCGGCAGAGTTTCCTTTCTATCTCAACTATAAACCTTCCTGCAAATAACACTCAATTTTATATCCTCAACCAGCAATATTTCTCAATACTATTATCACATATATCCATCATATTCAAAAATTATCCATGATCAATTTATGCTCAAGTCAAAATATACTGATCTATTGTCTCATATCTTCAAATATATACATATAATATATCCAAAAGTAAACCTATCTCAGCAAGGTTTACTAGGTAAAAACATCAAAAGATCAAGACTTCAATAAATTTTTACTATGATGCCCACCACGTCAAAATACTATTTGAAGCAAAAAATAGAGGAAGGTTGCAATCCCAACACCTAAATTATCACCTGAAAATAAGAATATGAAAAGGTGAGATATATGAATATCTCAGTGAGTAGAGAACATTTAAAGCGTGTGAAAACTATAATGGTAGTCTGTAAAGCATAACTGTCATTTTCAAAATAAATAATAGTAAAACCATAATTAGTAATTCAAAGACGTAGCAAAGTTTTCAAATGTATAACAATATTATAATATTAAATCAATAAATAAAATCTGTAAAGTAATTCAAGTTTCGTATAATTGGGCTCTAACTTTCTGTCATGCACAAGAGTACATCCATGAAATAACCAGGCAATATCCATGTAGGCATACTAGTAGCCGGCCCCAAAGGCATATGTGTCACTATGATGTGCCCCCAAAAGGCAAATATAACAGGATAGGGACTCTGGAGGTGGCTCCCACCACAAAGGCGTAGCACGCAGTTCCCATATCCCTGTTTAATATCACGGAATTGGGACTCTGGAGGTGGCTCCCGCCACAAAGGCGTAGCACGCAGCTCCCGTATTCCGGTCAAGGGAATAATCTCATACATTAAGTCAGGTGGAGCCAAAACCATGTACGTCAAATTCTATGTATAATCATATTTCATAAATCAATCAACTTACTCGATATAATATTTCTTGAAATAACTGTACTTTAATAACAAATCAATTCATATGATTAAATATCATATATACCTTTAATACGTAAAATAAATATTATGCTAAAAATATATATATAATTATAATTAAAGAAATTTCAAATAACTATAGTTGTCGTCTACTCACTATCCTTGAGATGATCTTACTGTACACTTCGATCTGAAACTTCGGGATCCACAGGTGACGTCAGCTCTACGTGGCCTAGAGATTAACGATAATTAGTATCTATACATACTCAAAGCATTACACACTTATGAATGCAACTTAAATCTCATTATATTCCCTCAAGGTCAATACTAATTTCTCATACTCAAAACAACATATCCTAAATTTTAATATCATTTCCATAACCATTTTCTCCATAATTCAACTCCATATTCATGTCCTTATCAAATTCCTTTCTAGTACTCCATGCCTTAGAGATTTTTATAATCCATAACCATCCTTTGATACTATATTTCTCTTAAGCAATAAATTCCTTAATATCAAGTTAGATTAGAAAATCATAACTTGAGTTTGGTACCAATAAGTCTAATTTATGAAGAAAATAACTAACTTAGACAATTAGAACAAAATCTTGATCAAATTTGATAAAACCCGAAACTATGCTGAAACAGGGGTCACACTGAACAGCCAACTTCACCGAATTTTAGCTTTTTAACCGCTTATAGGTTTTGGGTGATTCAAAGACCAAAATTCTCGTATTGAAGTCTAGTTTCTAGTAAAAATATCAAAAAAATATAAACCCAACTGTGCCGAACCCAGAAAATCCGAACAGCAAGCATGCTCAGATTCTCCTGTTTTGCTTTTTCTTCTCATTTTCTTGTTCATGCTTTCAAATCCTTTTAATTCTTACCAAAAATGAGTAAAATTCATACTTAATAGATGGATTTCAGACCTTAACATGTTTATGGAGCAAAGATCTTAGCATGCCCAAGTAGAATATCTAAAGAAAATGAAACATTTATCAAGAAACTAACCTTGGATGTGATTGTTGATGAGATTTTGGTGGAGTTCTTGAAGAGAAATGTTGGAGGAGATGAAGAAAATTGAGAGGGGAGGCTGCCGGCTGCCACTTGAAGAAGAGAATGAAAATTTTTAGTGTTTTTGGGAGATAAAAGGAAGATAAGAGATATTTTTCTTGTTTTTGGGATAATTGCATATTAGTCCCTCAACTTTTTATAAATAACCATTAAGCCCCTAAACTTTTTTAATATGTTCATTTTGATCCTTTCTTCTTTTATTTCCTTCACTTATAACTTCTTACCAATTTCCAAGTTTGTCCTTAAAATTTTCGGAATTTAACTTTACATGATTATACGTAACCTCGGTTGTTACATTATTAATCGTGTGTTATCTCAAGTTTCGGTAAAAAGTCAGTTTTAAATTTGGCATTTCAAATTAATTCCCAATTTAAAGAAAAATAATTCCATTTTTAATTGAAAATGATCCAAAATTTATTAATTCAAATTTTTCCTATATTCTTCGACAAAATTGGTAAAATATAGAAATTTTTATTTATTAGGAAAACTTTCTGAATCATTCTCGTTTTTTGAAAGAAAGATATTCCTTTATTAATGATAATTGATAATATCCTCTCCAGCAACCCGGTAGAGAACTCATGAATTATTTTAACTCGGGAATATCTTTATTTTTATTGAAAATCATTATCTTTTTCTAAAATATTTTTAAAAAGATGAATATGAACATGTGTAACATAATAAAAATGACATAGCAAAAATCTAAATGATATAATATATCCTAAATGACATGATATAACCTAAGTGACATAGTACTTTCTAAATGAAATGATATAATCTAAGTGACGTAGTATATTCTAAATGAAATGGCAAAATCTAAGTGACTTGTCAAAATCTAAGTGACATGGTATATTCTAAATGACATGGCAAAAAAGCATAGAATAACATGAAATATTCACAACCATATAACAATCAATACAACATCATAAAAAATAAATCAAAACAAATAGCATAGCCATAGAAATATTCATATCAAAAATCATATATCATATAATATGCATGGACATGGAAATTACAATGCATGAAAGTGTATTTTTTTTTTAAATAAGGAAATTCTTATACCTAAAAAGATATCCGACTACCTTAGGAAAAGATATCAATTTAAAATTTCTAAAATAAAAATACTTTGTGATTAGTTTGAAGAGAATTTTGAAAATTCTTGGATGAAAATGGCATATGGCCGAAACCCCCATTTAAAAAAGGCTCTATTTCCTAACTTTGAAAACCCGAACTTGACCACCCTTGACCCGAGCTTTATAAAATCATTTTTTCCGAATTAAAACGGCTTAGAAACCAACCTAGGATAGTAGCTAAGGTTCCTACTCAGCCTTCTCTTAATGCCTTAGACAAAACAAAAAATTAATTTTCCCTCAAATTCAAATTCAAATCTGACTCTACTGTCTAGTTTTAAAAGGAGATTTTTTATCCTATTTTAAAAAAAAAAATTCTAAAACATCTAAAAAAAGTATTGGAGACTTAGAACATGTCTAACTCTATGGTAAAAAATTGTCTTAATTTTTAGACTAAGGATAATCTACCAGAAAAAACACGAAAGTCAGAACACTGGGTGAAAAACTGTTTTACCAAAAATTATTTTTAAGCCTTTGATAAAATCATTCAAAATTCAAAGTACTCTTCTAAGGACCTACAAGTTGTAGCTAAAATATCTAAAAAATTGGACAAGAATTGCATAAGTAAAAAAAATCACAAAGGTAGAAATTTCAACTTGACAACTTCTCAATTTTCCACAAGTATGCTCATGTGAGCTTGACCTTAAGCCATTGATTGGCTTAAGTCAAAAATCAAGTGGTATGATATGAGATGCATGAGCAAACAACAAAATTAATGTATGAAATGCATGATCTAAGACCTAAATGACATAGAAAATGCATGGTAATTCAAAATGACCTAATGCCTAGCATGAGCTTGCATGGTAATAAATACCATCTAGACCTAATATGCATGAAATGCATGGCAATACAAATATGACCTAGACCTAAAATGTCATAAAAATGCATGGCAATACAAAGATGTCCTAATGCCTACTATGTCATGAAAATGCATGGTAGTACAAAGATGTCCTAATGCCTACTATGTCATAGAAAAATATGCATGGCATGAAATATAATTGCCTAGACTAATATGATATAAGAATCATAATGACCTAAAATCTATTATGGGAGATGAAACATGCATGAAAACCAAATAAAGACCTCTAAAATGACCTAGACTATGTATGGCCGAATGGTCTTAGGGTTCTAAATGTCATGAGTATGGCATGAAATGCAAGCATGGAAACCTAATAAAATGACATACAAAATATGTATGAAATGAAGACATAGCAACCTAACAAATAACATGTCATTCAAGATAGGCATGAAAATAAAATGAAGACCTAAAATGACCTAGAATACAAATATAACCGAATGACCCCTAATGAACTACATGACATAAGAAACATATATGGCATGCAATGAAAGTATGGAAACCTAATTCCTAAAATGACATACAAGATATGCATGAAATGAAAACATGGCAACCTAAGGCCTAAAATGTCATAGAAAATGTGCATGAAAAACAAATGAAGACCTAAAATGACCTAGACTTCCTATATGACCGAATAACTCCCTAATGAACTACATGTCATAAGAAACATGTATGGTATAAAATGAATGCATGAAAACCTAATAAAATGAAAATGCTCATACAGAAGAACCTAAGCAAAGAAACCGAATGGACCTTTTAAACAAACATGTGAAATCCTAGTAAGGCATTTTCACAAACACATGGCAACCTATATATGCAAAGTCTACATGGAAGCATGTTAAACTAGTAAACATGATAAAAATGCAAACATGGTAAATAAAATGATGTATGACTGAATATAAATGAGTGACTATGGCATGACAATATCACAAACACTTGGCATGGTATAGAGCTAAACTACCACAATCAAGCTAATCTACCACAAGTATGCTATCCTACCACAACAAATCATATGAACAAAAATAAACAATAGATCATCTTTAAAAAAAATCATTCGGCCATGTAGAAAAAAAAACTTAGTAAGAATTTGTTTTCTTGATTTCTTATGAAAATTCAAGGTAGAAACTCCTTAAAACTTAGTTTGAAAAACAAGTTCATTTCAGGAAAAAAAAAATAAAATGACAATCAAAATTGCAAAATCATATCAACAAAGCATGAAGGAAAGCATGAGAGAACATAGCTACCTTGCTCTAACTTTCCAAATCAAAGAGTGGTAAGCAAAACCTTACTTTTTTCTTTTTTTTTTTTTCCTTTTTTCTTTCTCCTTTCTTTTCTCTATAGCTACTGCCTCTATTCAGCCCCTCAGCCTCTATGAAAATCTGATAATAACCCCCATTTCCAGCCTTAGCCGAATGGCCTAGAATATTGTAGAAGGATGTTGTCAGTTTTTCTAACCAATTTTGATCCAAAGATCCTTAGTCAAAGATGCTTTTTATGTGAAATTACCACCCTTAGATTAATTAATCAGCCCCTAACTAATATGATAACATTATGTTGACATCATCCCTCTCCATGCACTGGTCCATCTGTCACAATTACAAAAGCTTGATAAAAAAATAACTACCTTACTATATACTCTTAGCCTTTGGATGCAAGAACTCAGAAAAATCACTCTCCAATATGGGCTTGGCTGGCTGACCCTTTAAATTCTAGCCCAATCTCCATTTTTTTTATTGCAAGAAAAACCCTTTTTGGTTTCTTCGATAAAATGACATTTTTGGCCCCCAAACCTAATTAAATAGAAAACGGACTCCAAATCCAAATCTTTTTTTTAATACTTCTTAAATAATAAAAAATTGAATTTTGGAAGTTTTCATAATTTTATGAGCCCATTTGCTATTTTCCTGGATTTTGCTTCCAAAATTGCCCCTTAGTGCACCCGAACCTTTACAATTTTTCAAACGAGCTCCGAATCCGGATTTTTCTTCACTAATCTCTTCCAAATAATTTAAAATTGAGATCTGGAAATTTTCCAAGCTCATTTGCTATTTTTTCGGGATTTATCTTTTTGAATTTTAGCTTAGTGGGCCCAAAATTTTCCATTTTGCAAATGAAATCCGAATCTGGATTTTTCTTCACAATCTATTCCAAATGATTTAAGATTGAGATCTGGAAGTTTTGGTAATTTTTGGAGCTCATTTGCTATTATTTTGAATTTTTCAAATTTGCCCTTTTACATCCAAATCCCAATTTTACTCAAAACAAGTATGATTTCCAAATTTTCTTTTTTCGTGCCTTTGTCATATATTGAATTGGAGTTGGTCCAAAAATGCCCAATTTTTATGATCAAATCCCCCTTAGTTTTGATTTTTCCTTTTTCCAATATTGGGAATTTCCTCGTTTTTCTATTTTTTCTCCAATCGGCTCTTTTCTTGGAATTACTTCAAACTAAGCCTTGGGCTATCCTTATTTGCTCACTCCTCATCAATTAGGAGCTTTAGTTTTACCGAATCGAGCCAGTTCTGCTATTTTCCTCAATTTCACCAAAATCCATCAAAAACCCTAATTCTTGGTTTTCTTCTAAATTGACTTTTCCTTTAGTTTTGGTTCCAAATGGCCTCTCCTTTTTTCCGTAGTCATAGCTTATCTTCCATTTGGAACCTTTAATTTCGACCAATTTTATGATTTAAGCATTTTTCCCCAAATTTTTCGAACTAGCGTTTCTTTTTCACTAAATCTTCGTAACACAACTTCCGAACTTCATATCTTTCATTGTAGACCTTGGATTATCAAAATTCTTTCACCATTGTTCAATTGGACTTTGAATCTTAATTTTGAAAGTGGGTTGACTTTTCAAGGTTGACTTTTTTGGGGTTGACTTTTTTTCAAATTGACTTTTCAAGCTTGCCCCCTTAAACTAAGTCTCGGAGTACCACCTGCAGGATGAGAAAAGACTTTTTGCATTCTAAAACATTATTTTAGGAAGAAAAATACCTGATTTAGTGGTCTAGACAAAATTAGGTGTCTACAATAAAAATAAAAAATTAATGACTTTATTTTTCAAAAAGAAAATAAATAAAGAACCAATCATTATACAACATGTGACACAAAAGTGTCATACACGAACATGACATGAAAAAAATAACTAAAATACGACACGAAAAAATAAAATGACCACGACATTAATACACGAATATGTCAAAATTTATATAAAATGAACTTGACACAAATTTGAGAATTATTTGAATAATGACAATTGGACTTTACAATTTCAAACTCGAAATGAACATGAAAAATAATTAAAACACAACACAACACGAAAAAATAACACTAAACAATACGAATGCACGAATGTGCCAAAATCTATCAACATGAAAAAAATAACGTGACACAAAATTGAAAGTTATTTGAATAGTACTAATTACATCTGTCAATTTCGAACGACACGAACAAGAAAAAATAACTAAACACAATACAACACGAAAAAATAACACTAACACAACATGAAAGCACGAATGTGTCAAAATCTATACACAACGTGTCTAAATTTATAAATGTATGTAATACCCTTAAAGCGATTATAACATGAAAAAATAACATAAATACAACACGTGATACTTATAAAAAAATATGAAATAAAATTACAAAATTGTACTTCAATTAAGAAAAAAATTACAAAATTGCCCCTCAATTGAGGGATAACTTTAATAGTATTGTGCCAGTGTTTAGACCCTATGATGCTTTAGTTGTAGATTGTGCCGAACGTTGAGGAAGATGTTAAGATACTTATATCATGTACATATCAAAATAAAATTATTTGTAAAACATATAATTGAAGTTAAGGAGACAGTATTAGAGTCTAAAAAGTGTACAAAAGTAAATAAAATATCGATTAGAGATTCAATGTTCGGTTCAGACCATAAAAAAATTTATTTGATTCATTTTTATTAATTTCCATTTGATTTTTTATATATTTTATAAAATAAAAATATTTTTATTTATAAATTTAAAATAATATTTAAAAAATGTAGATTTTAAATTTAAAAAATTGATGTCGAATAAATTTAAATTTGTGAAATTTGGTTAGAGGTCGATTAAAATTCTATGCTAATTAGGTTCAATTTAAAAAAAAAATCAATTCATTAACCCAAATTTATTTTTTGAAATCAAATTAAACCCAATTGAACAATTATCTATTATTATTCAATATTTTAATTTAACCAATAATTTATGAATACAATATTTTTTATTTAATAATAAAATAAAAAAAATAATATGACTTTATTTTTTATTTTTTTAAAAAGAACCAATCATTATACAACACGTGACACAAATTTAGGAGTTATTTAAATAGTGTCACACATGAACATGACATAGAAAAATAACTAAAATACGACACGACACGAAAAAATAACATGACCACGACATAAAGGCACGAACGCGTCAAAATTTTTATAAAACTAACTTGACACAAAATTGAAAATTATTTAAATAGTGCCAATTAAACCTAAGGATTTAGATACGAAACGAATATGAAAAAAGAACTAAAACATAATACAATAAGAAAAAAATAATACTAACACAACATGAAAGCACGAATGTGTCAAAATCTATCAGCATGACATAAAAAAATAATGGGACACAAAATTAAGAGTTATTTGAATAATGCTAATTAGACCTGGCAATTTCGAACATGACACGAACACGAAAAGTAACTAAAACACAATACAACACGAAAAAATAACACTAACACAATAAGAAAGCATCAAAATCTACACATAATGTGATAATTTATTTTTGTATATATAATACTCTTAATATGATTATAACACAAAAAATAAAATGAATACAACATGTAATAATTATAAAAAAAAAAAAAAATTTGTGATAGCTTGCCACGTGGCAAGCAAATGCCCTTCAATTGAGAGAGCAATTTACTTTTATTTATTTACTAGAATGGTGGTTACGCTTTGCGTGAGTCACTTTTTGAAATAAAATTATATAATAAAAGTAAAAATTAAATTATTTCAAGTTGAATTTTATATTGTAAGTACTATATTAATAAAAATATTTATTATAATAAATTGAAAATTTTAAAACTTTTAAGATAATAATGAAATGACTATTACGGAAGAATGAATGATTTTATTTGAACAATATAATTATAGTTAGCATTAGTTTTTAATATCATTATTATTGTTTTCATAAAAATAATGAAAAATGTTTACATTTTAATTAAAAATTCTCTTAGAAATTTTAATAATTTTTTAATTTTTTTAATCATTTGAAATAATGAAAAAATATAATAAAAACATTTGAATCAATTAATTTTTAAAAAAAAAATTGAAATGAGTGTTTATCTTTAATTATTTTTAAATTGATTGATAAAATGCTTATATTTGATAAATTTTTATGTTGAAATGAATTGTTTTCATAAAGACATGCATTATAGTATAATAAAATATAATTTTAACAACAATCATACAATAACTCATAAATTATAATATCATTTAATATAGTTTTTTTTATCATTTAACCATTATAATATTTTTCTTTTGATTTAATACCTAAAGTTTTTAAAAAAAGTTTTCACTTACATCAACCTATCTCATATTATTATTCAATATTTTAATTTTTACTGATCATTTAACAATACAATAGTTTTTTTAATTCAGTAGTATAAAAATAAAAAAATAATATGATCGTATTTTTCAAAAAAAATAAAATAGTTGATCATTATACGACACGTGACACAAAATTAAGATTTATTTGAATAGTGCCAATTTGAACTAGCAATTTCGAATACGTCACAGGAAAAATAATTAAAACACAATATGACACGAAAAAATAACATGAACATGACACGAAAACACAAACATGTCAAAATTTATATAAACGAATTATTAACGCGTCAATTTTTATATAAATATATAGTACTTTAAATATGATTATGACATAGAAAAAAAAATATAACACGAATATAAGAATATTTTTATTTTTCCTTTATCTTTTCTTCCTTTTTTTTTTCCTTTTTTTCTCTTTTCTTCCTTTAAAAAAGAAAAGAAAAGAAACAATGCTTGCCGCAAACGTGGCAAGCAAATTAAATCAATTGCCCTTCAATTTCTTGTGCAATTGAAGGGATTAGTTTAATATTATTGTATAATAAAGATATGATGTTTAATAAAAAATAATATTCTAATTAATTCAAAGAGTGTTAAAGCAATTTATTGGCAAAAATAAAAAGAAAAAAAAAGTAGGAAAGGGGAATAAAAAATGTTAAGGAAAGTGGCATGTTTGATGTGCGAAAGGAAGGGAGGAAAAGAGAGTAAATAAGAGCTGCTAAATGGACTGATTCGGACGGATTTAGATCGAGTTGTTTTTGAATTCGAGTTTATTTTGGGTTTGAATATTTTTGAGTTTGGATAATTTCAGATTCAAGCTTTTCAAGTTCGGATAATTTTAGATTCGAGTTTTTTCGAGTTTAGATAATTTCAGGTTAGAACCAACTTGATATTGGCTATTTCGGGTTTGGATTATTTCAAGCTCAGTTTAGTTCGAATTCTGATGGGTCTAGACAGGTTCGAAAATTTTTGAAAATTTTTAAGCTATATACATTTTTATAATTTCAAGTGTAATAATTAATTTTTCTTTTTACATAGTTAAATAAAAATATGACATAAATACTAAAGTTAAAATTTTAAAAATTAATAAATATAAATTGTATAATAATTTTGTATTTGAACATTGTCCGTTACTTTTTTAGTCTATCTCTTAAGTTCAAATAAAAGATAAATAAATATATAAGCTCATTAATAAATCCACTTATAGTATGAATAAATTTTTTTTATACAATTTGATATTTTTATTATTTGGCAATGTTTATATACTTATATTCTTTTGTTTTTACGATATTTGATATTAAATATAATTAATGATTATATAAGAATTTTGTTTTTTAAGTGAGCTAAAGAAAATATATAATAACATTAAAAAAAATAAAAGGCCAAAAGAATCAAAAGATACAAAATTATTGGGCTACATAAAAAATATATATATTTCCAGAAAATAAGTTATAAATAATGTCGACTAAATATTTACATAAATGGCTTTTTAGTTTTTACTCTTAACCCATCCATTAGGCACTTAACCACTTGTTCCAACAAATTTTCATTTTTAACTTTTTTTTTTCTTTTGTTTTATTAGCTTTTTTAGTCATTATATTATAAATTTTTAACATTATTTTAATTTTAATATTTTTTCTTAAATTTAATTTGTTTTTGGTTTGGACATAAATTAAATATCAACATAATTACATTAGATCTAATCATATACGGTAGTTGACTAAATGTTTGATTAGAATGCTGAATAGTTGACATTAATAGTATCAAATTGATTGGTTTAACCTTAATAATCAATACTTAGAAATTTTATAAAATCATGGTATGTAAAAAACTTGATATAGTATTGATCTAATTTTAATATTTGATCATTTTGACATTAACATCTGATATAATTATTTTCATCAATTACCAAATATCCAACTATAATGTTGAATAGTAGACATTATTAAAATAAAAGTGTTAATTGCCATTCACAAAAAAATTGTGATCTGTTGGACATAGATCCAATTTTTCATTTTTTATTTCTTAGAATTTCTTCTGTCTGTTTCTGGTGGTATATGAATAATTGATCAATTAATTAGCTCAACCTTGTAGACACTTAATTTTGACCAGGCAATTTTAAAATGTTATGATCGTAATTTTGAATTTTTAAATGTTCTAAAATTATATATCCTTTTTTAACTTAAAGTGTAAAATTAAAATTGGATTGTAAAATTGTAAATTTTTAAATTTTATTTAAATCTTTGAATGATGAAAAATTTTCAATCTTGAGTTTTAATGTTTACCCTTATTGGATTTTTTTAAAGTGGGAAATATTTTAATCAAAATGTTGAAAAAAGGAAATGAAAGAAAACGAAAAAAAGAAAAAAAAGATTTGAAAAAAGGAAAGGAACGAGGGGCATTTTGATAAACAAAGAAAGGAAGAAAAAAGATGTAGGGGCATTTTAAGGGAAGAATGTTGGTCCACATTTAGTTAGGAAAAGAGGATATAAAAAAAAGGGAAGATTAGGTTAGAAAGGGTTTTTTCTTTTTTTTTTTTTTTTTTTTTGTTTTTTTTGTTTTTTTTTTTTTGCATTTGTTGGCTGAGGTGCTTAGAACACATGATAAAAGAGAAGAAAGGGAAAAAAAGAGAAAAAAGGGGAAAATGAGGAGAAATGAGACTTAGTTTTTGATATTCAATAAAGGTTGATTCATTTTCTTAGTTTTTCAAACACTTTGTTTTTTATGCTTGCTTTTAGATTATTTTTGCTGGTTTGGTATTAGAGCTTTTCAATGTTTATTTTATCAAAATCAATTTTCAAAAACCAAGATGGCTATGAATTTGATGATCCACGACCTTCATGGCTGTAGGGGAAGGATGATGCCAATTTAAATACTGTAGCCATCATTGAACCAGCCAATATTTTTTCAAAAATGTTTTTATAAAACCCCCTAGATATTTTTGGCAATTAAATCTGTTGATCTTTGATCAAAACTGCTTTTCAATGTAGCTAGGAATAATAAGGTTTAAGAAATAGATTGGAAAAAGTCAGAATTTGGCTATATTTTTTTGGTTTCTAAAACTTGAGGATGAACAACCTCTTTTCATCATTTCTTCAAAATAAAACTAGAATTTTCAGCATGTTTTCTTAATTTAAGGGAAATAAAACATAATTTGGATTTCAAAACAAATCTATGTTTGGTCTTTTCTGAATTCTATTCATAAACTAGATTTTAAAACTGATTTGAAAGATGATTTTAGTTCTTTTTTCATGGCACTACAGTGGGCATTCACATGTCATATCTAGCTTTCAAATGCCCCACTTTTGAAACAAATTTCCCTAGATTTTACTCTAAGACATATGGATGCTCGACCTCCCTTTTATTTTTCACTCAAAAAAAGATTTTCAAAAATGTTATTCGAATGATCTTGGGCAGCATTCGAATACCTAGATTTTGTTTTAAGAATCTTTCAAAATTTATCTTGGTCATTCCTATGCCTCTCCAATAACATCTGAATGTCCTATTGTTTTCAATGTAAAATTATTTTGCCAAAAAGGGCATTCAAATGCTCCTCCAATGACATTTGGATGCCCAACCTTTTTACAATTTTGTTGGCACTTTCTCTACGGCATTCAAATACCCCTTTATGGGTATTTGAATTTCCTTTATTGAAAAGAAATACATTTACCCAGAATGGGTAATCAAATGCCCTTCTTTGGGCTTCAAATGCCCTATACTGGTTTTTTAATTTAATTTAATTGAATTGTTAATTAATTAATTTACTTTATTTATTTATTCAAAATTTTTTACTTTATTTTCCTTTTAATCGCTTTATTTATTTATGTTGCTATTTAATTGCTTATTTAATTTACACAATTATTTATTTTATCTTACAATTTTTTATTTCGCATTTTACTTTACTTGTTCTTTACTTTATTGCATTTTGATTTGTTATATGCTCGCACCTTTTATTTACTTTATATGCATTTTAATATTGTTGTTTATTTTCTTGTTATTTAAATTTATGCCCATTTACCTTTTTTTTTCTTGCACTATTTTTTTTTTCTTAGCATTTATTCATATTTCACTTTAATCAAAATAATATAAGAAATTGGACTTTTAATAAAAAGACAAAGGATGATATAAATTTGCGGGAAGTGATCCTTAAACCTTGCCTAAACATTGGAGGAATCTCGTTATCATCTTTTCGTGGGGAAATATTGTCCTTAGTTTTAGGGATTAGTATAAGGGCTCTCGAAATGAAGGTTCTCTTTCCTAACTTTCTCCTAGATGTTGAGAAATTTAAGGTAACATCCCAGAATGGAGGACTCTTATTTTATTATCGGCTAATAATTTTATGTTGGAAAATTAATGGAATTAATTTTTCCTTTTGTTTATTAACTATATTTTTGGAATATTTATGATTCTGCCCTTATTATTTGCCTAGCCATCATGTGACCATTCGCACGTGCCCCACAAATTCCATCATGGATTTCTTCTAATATCTTCTTTGCTTCTATAGCATCAACACATCTTAGGAGCACTTGATCTCGACTCCTCTTGTACAAAATCTCTCCATCAAGGAAGAATCCCATAGACAACCTTTGGATGAGCCGTTTATCTTTATCTGAGACGTGTTTTGGATATCGTTGATATTTGACATACTGCATGATATCACGATACCAAGGCTGACCATCAACTTCTTCTTCAACATCTAAACAATGTGCTGGTGACCCTTTCATGTCTAACTTGATTGGTCGTATTTCAGTATTTTCATCCAGCTTAAACATTGCAGCAAGGGTGACTAAAGCATCAGATTGAATCTCCTTTTGAGGTAGGTTTTGAAACTGAATCTTTTCAAATCACTTGATTAACTCGACTATGTATTTCTGGTACAGGATCAATTTTGCATCCCTTATCTTCTATTCTCCCTTCAATTGATAACTAACTAGGGCTGAATCACCATATACTTCCAACACATCAATCTTTCTTTCAATAGCTGCTTGCAAGCCCATGACACATGCCTCATACTCAGCCATGTTGTTCGTGTAATTAAAATCCAATCTTACAATGATCGCATAATATTGGCTATCTGGGGATATCAAGACTACCCCGATTCCATGCCCCAAAGCATTAGAAACTCCATCAAAGAAAATTTTCCAGGTTTTTTCTACATATTCTTTTTTTTTCTTCTACATCTAAAATGGCCATCAAATCCTCATGTGGGAAAAATAAATTGCATTGACTCATATTCTTCAGAAGCCCAATCTGCTAGGAATTCAGCTATCACGCTTTCTAAGTTACATAGACAATGTCATATTCAAACAATGTGACTTTCCATCTTGCAATTCTTCCTAATAGTGAAGGCTGTTCAAAAATGTACTTGAGAGGATCCAATCTTGCTATAAGCCAAGTTGTATTATACAACATATACTGCCTGAGTCTATGAACCGTCCAACCTAGAGTGCAACACATCTTTTCTAATGATGAGTATTAAGACTCATAGTAAGTGAACTTCTTACTCAGATAATAGATGGTATGCTTTTTCTTTCCTGTTTCATCTCGTTGCCCCAAAACACATCCTATAGATTTCTTGGAGACTGTCAAATACAAGATCAACGGCTTTCTAGGAATCGGTGGAACCAACACTGGCAGGTTCGACAAGTATTCTTTAACTTTCTCAAAAACTTCCTGACAATCTTCATTCCATTCGCCAGTATCATGCTTATAAAGAAGCTTAAAGATAGGATCACATTTGAAAGTAAGTTGGGAAATGAAGCGTGCTATGTAATTTAACCTTCCTAAGAAATTTCTCACTTCTTTTTGCGTACGAGGGGGAGACAAAATTTGGATCGCCCGTAACTTATCTGGATCCACTTCAATTCCTCTTTCACTAACCACAAAACCCAACATTTTCCCTGACTTGACATGAAAAGTGCACTTGGCAGGATTCAATTTTAGCTGAAACTTTCTTAGTCTTTCAAACAATCTCCTGATATTAACAACATGATCTTCTCCCTCACAAGATTTCACAATCATGTCATCTACATACACCTCAATCTCTGATACACAAAATAATGTATCTAATAAAACCTTGCACTAAATTATGATTGCAATTGTGTATAGTAGTAAGCAAGAGTCAAATCCACAGAGATTGTTCTTAATTTATATGTTAATTGATTCTAATACCTAAACTAAATTTGGATGGTTTTGTTTTGAAGATGAAAAGAAAATAAGAAAACTAAAATTTAAAATTATGATTTAAAGAAACAGGAATTTAAATATATCAAATAAAAATAATAATGAAAAGTATGGTTAATGAATCATTCTCCACCACTAAACATGAAATATAATCAATAATCATAATTACCTTTCAGTCTCTCTTCTAAATTTAATAATCCTAAGACAAAACACAAGCAGTCATTGTTGGTTATGCTACTCTCAGACTCATGCTTAAACAAAATTAACAAAGTGCAGCAGAAGTAAACAAAGCAGCACCCGAAGTACAACAGAATCTTAGGCTTGTGTTTAGGATAAACTTATAGCATTCAAAACAAATTAAATTACCCATATGATTTAGAAGTTACCTACTTAAGATATCGTAACCTTAAGTTGCAAATCCAAATCGCAAGTTGCTATGGAGTCCAAGATCCATTTCGAATAATATCACACGAAGCACAATTGTCCTTCCTCTAGAGCTAGTCCACACGAACAACTGATGGATCCTTCTCTAAGGTATGGTGATTCACGTGTGCTAGCAAGTTGATCCTAAGATCACATTCAAAAGATCTTTTTCTTTGGTGCTTAACTCTATAAAGCAATCTCACTCAACAAGGAAGAGAATTGGCAAGAACACACCAAAGACAAGAGGAATTATGGCAATACCCTTTTCTGTAGGGAGGTGGCGATTTATTATTTTGCTAAGTTAAGGTTCTCTTCTTGAAACCAAACTTCTCTCAAGAAAAAATGAGAATTTCTCAAGTAGAATGAAAGCCTTAGAGGCGGCTACAGCCTCTATATCTGATATATAAGTAGGTGCAAACCCTGGCACCCTCTCCTTAAGCTTGGTCGGCACCCTGTAGCTTGTTGCACAAGATTTTCATTAATCCACTTGGACTTAAACTATTCAATTCTAAGATGGATCAATAGGCCCATTATATTATCTAATAATAATAATGATCCATCAATCTTAATGCCTTAAGTTGGGCCAACCATCCTTAGTAGTCTCTTTGGACCCATTCTAATATATCATGCTTATTCATTGGATAGATTAATTTCTAAGCGAAAGTAATTTAATTCTCAATTTAATTTTTTCTCCTCATGAACAATTCATGTCGTTAATCTATTAATATCATCTCATGACATTAATCCAATATAGCATAGTCATTCGAAATTCACCTTGCATATCACTATGTCAAAGTCGACTATACTAGTTTATATAAGACTTCTTGATTCCTCTTAACTCATTAAGACATTGTCTTTGGATTTCTCAAATCTCAATCATGTCTTAATTTTTCTTAATTGAACTTCTTCAATTAAGTCCTCAATACATATCTTTTATTCCATTAAGCTTTACCTTAATAGAATACCATGTTTAATCCATACATATTTGTTCTTATGTGTGTGACCCTCTAGGTTCAATATGTTGGCAATGAATATAAGTTAATCTCATTAACTTATTTTCATAGATCATGAGCGGGATCTAGCAACCCATCATGACCACCCAAATATTGTGAAGTCAGCGTGACCTTTCTAGAAGCCTTTCAGCAACCAGCCTGTCAGTGTAATACGGTCCTTTCACCATATATCCCGGATAGCATATGAGCATGGTGTAGTGTCTACTCATGATCAATCCATATTAGTTCTTCACAACTTATGATTAACCTTATGAATTTAGAGAAACAACTTTCTCCTAAATCCTTCATGCTTTGGCCAAAGACTTAATGAAGTTAATCATAGTCAAGAACAAACGAGATATGTCTCCATTATCAGAGGGAGTGGTGAATCCTCTCTGGATCACTCATTCATCTTCGCATGGTTCATGTCATACCCAATAACACCCTACTATAAGCATCCTCTTGTTGGGACCTGTTCGTGATGGAATCTAAGTATGACACTCTCCATACAAGATTACTTGGTATCACAAGTCTGAGGACTAATTTACACGATTGGTACTAAGAGAACATTATCATAGACACTAGAGTGATATTACCAAATGAAGTTCTATTGGCAGGCCATGTTCAGTGAACTTGTTAAACAGACAAGCACCTATATGTTATCCCAAGTATCCCATACTTCAACCTGTATGAGATCAGTTGCTTACTTCATAAGTAAGAAGGCTTAACATATACTAGTCTTTGAGCATTGCCAATGCCCCGTCTTGGCAATAAGATGACCAGGAACAATTTGAGGAACAAGGCTTTGATGCATAAGGATCTCATAATTATAACTCTTTATAATTCTTTTGTAAGGCCATTATATTCCATGGGCTTCATCCGATTAGTACTTAATAACTCCTTATTATTGTACTAACATGAAGGAAAACCTTGTATCACTATCTTCATAGTGAATGGTATGCTTTATTGACTGTGTATCCCATGCTCAATCTGATTGGCTCTAGGGCATACACCAATAATCTCCCACTTGCACTAAGCCAATCACTAACGCATCCAATGCCGAACTCTTTCGATTAGTAATTGTGTCTCTACAAGGACGTAGCTTAAGTGCATTGAGAATATGCTTTGTCATATTCATGATAATCTCATTATCAAGGTTAATAATTCAGATCACAACGAGACCTAGATTCCATTCAAATGGCTTAGTTGTTTCTAGAACAACTATTGGAATCTACTTATTAGCAAGTAGCAAATGATTCAAATATAACTCCTTTTGCAAGCCAAAATAAAAGAGTTAGTCTTAAAAACCTTTAATATAAACGTGCAATCCTTTCAAGTTTGGAACGTTTCCAACTAATTGTATTTTTAAAAATGACAATTTATCATAACCCTTTTATCATTCAAAGAGTTATTAATAGCTCCCACTAAATCCTACATATGTAGATGTTAAGGGATTAATTCAATAACAATTCGAATTCCATGTCACTAAGCTAAATAGTATTCATAACACTTTGCAAGTTGTATAATATAAGACTATGTTATAGAACAATTCTATAACTGATTTATTTAAGAGGAAATTAAATAAGCATGGCATCCTATGCCAGCAAAGCAATATGTTTTGAAAACATAAATTAAATATCCTCAACATTAGCCCATAATGCAAATAAAACATCAAATGTTTCTAAATAAATCATAAATAAATGTCTTATTAAATATCCATAAGATTGGCAAGCTCTGATGTAACATCAAACTCGGTTGCCATCTTCATGGTCTAGCTTCACTGCTCCTTTCCTTTGGTCCCTTCAATATGTCATACATATTTAGTACCAAATGATAGGTATCATATACCAAGAGGAGTGAATCACATTATACCTGAAGTTGAAACTCCTTTCAGCTTCTTTCCCTTGTTAGACTCAAGGTACTCCTTGCTATTGCGCCTCAAATGACCAGTTTTCCCACAATGAAAGCAAGCTTTGTTAGCATTATCCTTATCCTTTGCTTCTTTTACAACACCATCATCAGGCTTCAAACTCTTTGAAGCAGGAGGTACATCCCATCTAGTCTTTCTTTTCTTCTTACCTTTCAGTTTAGAGGAAGAGATTAAATGGACAGATGACTTGTCCTTAACAATGGTTTGCTCGGCCTGTGTGAGCATATTCACCAACCCAGAAAGGGTAGCCTCTAAGTGGTTCATGTTGAAGTTCAACACAAACTGCGAATAACTCTCAGGTAGTGAAGTAAAGATTATATCAATGCTTAGATCATGATCCATAACCTATCCAATATGCTCCAAAAGGTAATATACCCTATCATCTTAAGCACATGAGGCCTCACTGGGCTTCTCTCTGACATCTTTGTTTGGAACAATTCCATTGAGATGTCAAATCTCTCAGTGCGATTCTCTTTAGCGAACAATTCTCTTAGGTTAAGGATGATATCCTGAGTATTCATGGCCTCATGCTGCTTTTGGAGATCGGGTGCCATACTAGCCAACATCACACATGTTGCTTGTACGAGATCATCTCTATGAACTCTATAGGCCACCCTCTCCTCCTCAGTTGCATCAACAACAGGCTTATTTGGAACAGGCTCATCAAGAACATAAGCCTTCTTTTCTTGTGTCAAGACAATCTTGACATTGCGAAACCAGTCAACGAAGTTTGGCCTAGTTAATTTATTAGCATCAAGTATGCTTCTCAGTGATAATGCATTTGCCATTTTAGCGTTTATATCCTATATGAATCAAAACATTTAATAGTCAATAAATAGCAAGTAGTAATCATTTATGTCAGGCTTTAATACTTAAATGATTATTCTCATTATTTTAACAAAATAATAGTCCTCAACTGCTATCTCAAGAAATTTAACTCTTAAACTTCTTAATGAGCTAGGACCCCTTTCATTCCAGCATAACCTTGAGTGACTCAACAAGCTATGTTGAAACTAATTGAGTAGGTAACTTAATTTACCAATTACATCTCTATGCAACTCCTAGATCCAGTTAGGTGACAACTCTTTGCCTCAATACATCATATGCATTTCACCTAACTTTGCCTCTAAATGTCATGCGATCAAGTTTTAAAGCATCCGGATAACATAACACTTAGTTAAGTAAGACCCACCTTCAATAACTCAAACATGTTCGTACATAAGTTTGACCTTGAGTGACTCAACAAGCCTCCGAATGGAAGAACTCTGGTTATCTTGTTATGATGATGGAAGGAAACTTATCATGCGTAACATGGACTCAATATAATTTAATGAGGGATTTCATTTAACTCTTATATAGGTCTCACTGATTTCATATTCGATTGACATGCATAGCATTCATTTAATTACATACATCACATATATTCATAATTCAAAATAAATCTATCACATGCAATCTACTAGGATGATTATGGACTTAATTCTAATCTAGTTTCCTTGAGCCATTAGGAAACTAGTTGGTCAAATTCCTAGGGGATACCATACATTGTCTTCGAAAGCTATGTTGGTGATCTCCTTGGTTACTTCTTCTTGGCGTCATATCTCCTTGGAAACTTGGAATTTACATAAATTCTACTTCCTATCCTATGTCTAAATCTATAAAGAATATAACAATTACATAGCTTTATCTCAAGAAATTTAACTCTTAAACTTCTTAATGAGCTAGGACCCTTTTCATTCCAGCATAACCTTGAGTGACCCAAAAAGCTATGTTGAAACTAATTGAGTAGGTAACTTAATTTACCAATTACATCTCTATGCAACTCCTAGATCCAGTTAGGTGACAAATCTATGCCTAAATACATCATATGAATTTCACCTAACTTTGCCTCTAAATGTTATGCGATCAAGTTTTAAAGCATCCAGATAACATAACACTTAGTTGAGTAAGACCCACCTTCAATAACTCAAACATGTTCGTACATAAGTTTGACCTTGAGTGACTCAACAAGCCTCCAAATGGAAGAACTCTGGTTATCTTGTTATGATGGTGGAAGGAAACTTATCATGCATAACATGGACTCAATATAATTTAATGAGGGATTTCATTTAACTCTTATATAAGCCTCACTGATTGCATATTCGATTGGCATGCATAGCATTCATTTAATTACATACATCACATATATTCATAATTCAAAATAAATCTATCAAATGCAATCTTCTAGGATGATTATGGACTTAATTCTAATCTAGTTTCCTTGAGCCATTAGGAAACTAGTTGGTCAAATTCCTAGGGGATACCATACATAGTCTTCGAAAGCTTTGTTGGTGATCTCCTTGGTTACTTCTTCTTGGCGCCATATCTCCTTACAAACTTGGAATTTACATAAATTCTACTTCCTATCCTATATCTAAATCTATAAAGAATATAACAATTACATAGCTTTATCAGAAACCTCGAGTTACATTCGAGGGGAGTTAGATGAGAAGAGAATTTACAACTCCGGAAAGAAAAAGAGAAGGCAGGGTGTGCAGACCCTATTTATAAAAAATACCAATAAGAAAATTCAACCATACATTCCCTAGTCATACTAAGGTCTAGTCCATAATCATCCTTCATGCTTACATGATCAGATTATAAGCATGAATTAAAAACATGCATAGTCAATATCACCAAGTGATCTTGTGTACTATTTGCATAAAAGTCACCACATGAATTTGAGACAATTTATCAAATCATTCTAGCAATTCCAGTTCAAACTTATTAAAACACTTTTAATAAAATATTAACAATTAAGAAAGCTATCTTGAAATCAGACTTTACCTAACTTTTAGGTTGCTTGTCTTAATTAGGACATAACATTCTAGCATGCTCAAAATCCTAAACATTTTAGGACATCTTATTGTCTTATACCGAGTCTTTAAGTTTGCAATCCATCCTAACTTTTTAGGAACTTAAAATCTCATTAGGTAACTCTTTCCTAATCATACTATAAGTCTCTCCTAACATTTAGGATTCACACTCCCACTAGGAAACGATTTCCTTGTTGAAGTAGGACTTTAACTTTTAGCGCCCTAAGCGCAGGCAATCTCTTTGGCCATCGAATGGCCGCTGCCAGCCCATGATCAGACCATTGTATGCCATCTACTGTGGCCACTAGATTCCCTAAAAGAGCTTGCTGGCCGCCTCTTACAGCTGCACTCAGTTCGGCAACAATTGCCTCCTTGGTGCCGCGGTTTGGCCTATTAGCGTGCAGCAACAGTTGCCGCTTAATCCAATCATGTTCCATGCCCAAACCAGCCATCATAGATGAATCATATTCACCTTAGATTCTGTCCAGAATTCCTAGAAAACATGTGGAACGTTTCCACACTCATGCTCAAATTTTATGGCACGCAAACACCTATAAAATAGTCCAGAAAATTTAAGCATTGTAGTAACAACGTTTCATGCCCAAAAACAACTTTTCTTAAATGTTTTAAGCTCAAATCAATTTTGTAACTTCAATGACAGAATGTAATATAAAATTTCCAGATTCGAAACATCTAAAAAATCAATTTTATATCATCCCCAAATCAGCTTAAAAACTTGACTCAAAATTATGTTTTTGACATCAAAACTTGTCGAGTTTACTAAGACATGTCATGGCTTTAATCCTTGTTGATTAAAACAATTTTAGTCTACCGTTTAAACAATTTTAAACATGGTTAAAGTCATTATATAGATGCTGTCCAGATTTAGCAAAATTTAAGAAAACAACTTTTCTTTTAAATACATAGGAATCGAGATCATGCCAAAATCAATACACAACACAATAACTTGTATACCACCAAGAATCGACATGCACAAACCTCATGTAAACAACAGAACCTTGGCTCTGATACCATTGTCGGTTATGCTACTCTAGGGCTCATGCTTAAACAAAATTAACAAAGTGCAGCGGAAGTAAACAAAGAAGCACCCGAAGTACAACAGGATCTTAGGCTTGTGTTTGGCATAGGTTTATAGCATTCAAAACAAATTAAATCACCCATATGGTTAAGAAATTACCTACTTAAGATATCATAATCTTAAGTTGAAGATCCAAATTGCAAGTTTCTATGGAGTCCAAGATCCAATTTGAGCAAGATCACAAGAAACATAATTGTCCTTCCTCTAAAGCTAGTCACACAAACAACTGATAGATCCCTCTCTAAGGTATGGTGATTCACTTGTGCTAGCAATTTGATCCGAAGATCACAATAAAAAGATCTATTTCTTTGGTGTTTAACTCTCTAAAGCAATCTCACTCAACAAGGAACAGAATTGGCAAGAACACACCAAAGACAAGAGGAATTGCAGCAACACCCTTTTCTACAAGGAAGTGGCGATTTCTTATTTTGTTAAGTTATGGTTCTCTTCTTGAAACTAAACTTCTCTTAAGCAAAAGTCAGAATATCTCAAGTAGAATGAAAGTCTTAGGGGCGGATTCAACCTCTATATCTGATATATAAGTAGGCGCAAATCCTGACCCCCTCTCCCTAAGCTTGGCCGGCCCCCTGTAGCTTGTTGCACAAGATTTTCATTAATCCACTTGGACTTAAACTATTTAATTCTAAGATGGATCAATAGGCCCATTATATTATCTAATAATAATAATGATCTATCAATATTAATGCCTTAAGTTGGGCCAACCATCCTTAGTAGATAGTCTCAAATTAGAATAATCTCTTTGGACCCATTCTAATATATCATGCATATTCATTGGATAGATTAATTTCTAAACGAAAGTAATTTAATTCTCAATTTAATTTTTTATCCTCATGAACAATTCATGTCGTTAATCTATTAATATCATCTCATGACATTAATCCAGTATAGCATAGTCATTCGAAATTCACCTTGCACATCACTATGTCAAAGTCAACTATACTAGTTTATATAAGACTTCCTGATTCCTCTTATCTCATTAAGACATTGTCTTTGGATTTCTCAAATCTCAATTCATGTCTTATCTTTCTTAATTGAAATTTTTTAATTAAGTCCTCAATACAAATCTTTTATTCCATTAAGCTTTACCTTAATAGAATACCATGTTTAATCCATACATATTTGTTCTTATGTGTGTGACCCTCTAGGTTCCCAATATGTTGGCAATGAAAATAAGTTAATCTCATTAACTTGTTTTCATAGATCATGAGCGGGATCTAGCAACCCATCATGACTATCCAAATATTGTGAAGTCAGCCTGACCTTTTTAGAAACCTTTCAGCAACTAGCCTGTCATTGTAATACGGTCCTTTCACCATATATCCCGGATAGCGTATAAGCATGGTGCAGTGTCTACTCATGATCAATCCATATTAATTCTTCGCAACTTATGATTAACCTTATGAATTTAGAGAAACAACTTTCTCCTAAATCCGTCATGCTTTGGCCAAAGACTTAATGAAGTTAATCGTATTCAAGAACAAACGAGATATGTCTCTATTATCACAGGGAGTGGTGAATCCTCTATGGATCACTCATTCATCTTTGTATGGTTCATGTCATACCCAATAACACCCTACTATAAGCATCCTCTTGTTGGGAACCATTCGTGATGGAATCTAAGTATGACACTCTCCATAATAGATGATTTGGTATCACAAGTCTGAGGACTAATTTACATGATTGGTACTATGAGAACATTATCATAGACACTAGAGTGATATTACCAAATGAAGTTCTCTCGGCGAGCCATGTTCAATGAACTTGTTCAACAGACAAGCACCTATATGTTATCCCAAGTATCCCATACTTCAACCTGTATGAGATCGGTTGGTTATTTCATAAGTAAAAAGGCTTAAAATATACTAGTCTTTGATCATTCCCAATGCCCCGTCTTGGCAATACAATGACCAGGGACAATTTGAGGAACAAGGCTTTGATGCATAAGTATCTCATAATTATAACTCTTTATAATTCCTTTGCAAGGCCATTATGTTCCATGGGCTTCATCTGATTTGTACTTAATAACTCATTATTGTACTAACATGAAGAAAAACCTTGTATCACTATCTTCATAGTGAAGGGTATGCTTTATTGACTATGTATCCCATGCTCAATCTGATTGGCTCTAGGGCATACACCAATGGTCATTGTCTCGAATCTTTCCTTACTGTGTCGTTGGGAAAAAGAACAAGCGCTTTTACCCAATCTCTTTTCAATGAACAACCTAGGATAAGCTCGCTAAATTTAATTCAATGAAAGATTTCAATTTAGAAAGAGAGATTAAATCAAGCAAGAAACACACAGAGGTGGGGTTCATTTAACTTGAGTCATACTCTACATTGTGTCGAACAAAGATCTTCCATTCATTGATAACAATTTGCTACTATATTTAGGAATCTTGACAATTACGGATCAAAACACTAAACTAGCAATCAAATCTCTATAATATTCATCTAGTTGAAACCTAAATAAACAAGATAGCAATTTATGACATGCATACAATAGAATATAACAAATTCACAAGAGAGTTGAAAGACAGTCTAAAATTATTAACTAACAATCATATCTAGAGCTTTGAAATCACCCTTAACCAAAAGAAAGTTTATACTAGCATAGGCATAGATAACATAAAAATAAACTAAAAAGAGAATAAAATAATGGAGAATAAGAAGAAGATTAATAAAAACCAAAACATGTATATTTTGTGGCTCAAAAGATGGTATTTATAGAGCTTTCAAACCTTGAGAACCCTTTCTTGCCGCACAAGTAAGTTTAGGGGCAAAATTTGCATTTTTTTAACTTTGGAAAGTTAGACCAGCGCTTTAGCGCTGGCTCTCCAAATATTTGGGCACCACGGTGCCAGCTTCCGATGTCGCGGCGCTGGTCGCTGAATTTTCTAATGCATCTTCTTGAACTTTCTTGACTGATTTGGATGACCATTTCTTGTCCGATTTGGGCGCATGATATATCGTTGGAAAGGTATTCAAGTCATATTCAAAAGTAAAAGGGAAGTTTCTTTGAATAAAGACTTTAACATCATGTTTTCTTAGCAACAAGCTCTAGACAAATCTGCCTTCTTGCCTTGCACTAAGAATTTGATATTTTTGACTCCCAAATCTTCTTTCATCTTGTGATTATGATTTTGTAAGCTCTTTAACATCATAATTGACATGTTTTGGATTCATTATCTTAAATATACTTGAAATTCTAAAATATAAGATAAGTAAACAAAATAAAGATCGAAAATATAGCGCAAACTAAGAATAGAAAGGGCATAAAATATGTAATTTATGAGCTTACCAAACACCTCCCACTTAGCTTTTGCTAGTCCTCGAGCAAAATAAAATAAAAAAAAAGTAAGAAAATATTATCTAATCCACTTTCTTAGGAAATCACGATGGCACTTAGCATGTGACACAAGCCTTTAAACCCCTAGGTGTCCTCAGTGGACGAGTTTAGTCTTGTGAGGGTTTATTAGGATGATACCCACAAACATTGAAAACATAAGAAAAACAAAAAACAAAAAATAATCATTACTCCTAATTTTTTCAATATAAATTAGAGAAAATCAATGGATAGGTCTTATAAACTAGTCAATAGCTTAAAGAATTTCACAAAGAATCATGCTTGAATGTATATGGTTTGAGTTAAGCCAACATTAACATAACATATCTCAATAAAAATAGTGTATATTCAAACTTAACCTCAACTTCTCACATAGAATACTCTCATGATTTTCACTCTTTAAAGTAGTGGTAAAGTGTATACACTCAATCAATCTCATAAAAACAATCCTACCATATGCTTGCTTGTCCACCTATTCTCCATTATTTAGATCATGCAACTTCATGAATCAAGAGGTCTTTAATCAAGGTTGTAATGAGGCCAAGGGGTTGTAATGTGGTTAAAGAATAAAAAGTAAAGGATATGACAAAGGTTCCAAAGATTTTATAGAGTTTAGAGACATATTAAAGTTATGCAAAGAAAACTTCTAAATACTCTTTAGAAGCACATAACAACATAGGCTAAATATTTTATCTTGAACCTTTACTTCATTCTTACCAACCTTGATCGCACCAGTGCACTTGGAGCCTTTAAAACCTCCATAACCCAAGTGGTATGATCCTAATGCCTGATATGACTACCATTCAGGGAATATTGGACACTTTACAGAAAATTGCACTGTATTGAAGTATAAGGTGCAAAGCCTGATTAAGGTCGACTTGATAAACTTTGAGAAAAAAAAATGGGCCAAATGATAGTGGCAATCTTCTACCAAACCATGCTGGGCTAGCAGTTAATAAATTGGGGGATGATAAGGTTACCGTCATAAAAAAAAGTCTTGATGAAGCCACAACTTTGATGGACCATATTTTGATGCTTTGGTTAAAGACGACATGATTCATGTAGTACCGATAAATTCAAGTACTCAACGTGGGAGGTATGACCCAAGCAAGACTTGCAAGTATCACAAGGGGCAGTTGGTCGTTCTATTTAGAACTGTATTGAGTTTCGGTGGGAATTATAGAAATTGATGGAGTCCTCTTAGATTGAATTCTATGAGGAATATAGGGCTAATAAAATTGATGTCGTGATTGAAGAATCTTCATCAGGATTGCCCTTTGTGAAACCAATAACATTTTTCTATGAGAGAAAGACAAAGTGAGAAACCAGTTAACAAGCCTGTCATCACAATCAGTGTCCCAAGTTCTTTTTCGTACCCAAATGACAAAGCAATACCTTGGAGGTATGGATGTGATGTCATATCTCAAGATTCAAAGGTTGGTTCAGTCATAATTAATTCTGATGCTGCCAAGATCGTTAATTTGACTAGAGTAGGAGGTATGACTAGGAGTGGGCGTTGTTATTTGCTAGAAAAGTTTGAAAGGGATAGGAAAAGAAAAGCAAAAGAAGGAGAAACGAATGAAGATTCAGGAAGCAAGACTAATCCATTACTAATTCAAGATGTTGAATACAAGAAACCTGTGATTGATAAGGAAGCTTGTGATTTTTTAAACCTGATTAAGCATAGTGAGTATAGTGTCGTGGAACAGTTGAATGAAATGCTATAGAGTATTTCACTATTGTCTTTGCTGTTGAATTCTGAACCTTATAGAGATACGTTGTTGAAGGCGCTGGGCAAGGCATATGTGGCTCACAACATCTCTGTAGAGAATGTGAATCATATCACAAGAAATCTAGTGGTTGCTAACTTTATTGTCTTTAATGATGATGAAATCCCTCTAGATGGCAAAGGAAGCACTAAATCCATCCATATCACAGTCAAATGCGAAAGCTATGTTATGGCCAAAGTTCTTATTGACAATGGTTTTTCCATCGGTGTCATGCCCATGACTACCTTGTCCAAGTTGCCAGTTGATGTGTCTTACCTCCGAGCTAGTCATATGATTGTAATAGCTTTCGATGGAACTCGTCGAGAGGTATTAGGGGATATTGAAGTGTTTTTACAGATTGAGCCTTGCATTTTCAATATAAAGTTTCAAGTTATGGAGATCTTGCCATCTTACAGTTGTTTGCTGGGAAGACTATGGATTCATATGGCAAGAGCAATCTCGTCTTCACTGTAGTAGAAAGTTAAGTTCGTTATGGAAGATTATCTTGTGTGTGTCAATGTGGAGGAAGATTTGTTGGTAACAAAGTCCCCAACTGCTCTTTATGTGAAGGCAGCTGATGAAGTGCTGGAATGTTTATTCAGATCTTTTGAGTTCATCAATGCGACCTATGTAGGTGAAGGATCCAAGGTGTTTGCTCCACGTCTTTCTCAAATTGCTAGCATGTTGTTCAAACAAACTATTGGAATGGGCTGGTGAGTTGGATTTGGATTAGAGAAGCATCTTCAAGGGATCAATAAGCTACTTGTGATACGAGAAAACAAGGAAAGGTTTGGAATAGATTACAAACCGACTAGGATTGATAGAGAAATGATTGAAGCTGAGAGAAAGAAAAGGAGAATGACTCGTGTGATGGGGTATGAGTGGGAACCTAGAAAGTTGGCCATTCCTTATCTTTATTCCATTTTTTATTCAGGGGATGTATTTACCTTGATACACCCCCATTGAGTTTAGAAGAAGCTTTTTCAGAGCTTTCTATTCAAGTGGTAAAGGAAGGAGTAAAGTCTGATGATGAAGGAGATTTGCTTGTTTACCCTTGTCCACAAGAAATAGAGTTGGGTAATTGGAAGATGACAAAGCTGTCGGTTATCCTTGAATCTTATAAAATGTAATGCAGTGAGTCAAGTCCTTAATTGCTCACGCACAAGGGCATTAGGGATGGTCTTTTATGTATGGGCTAGTTTATCTTTTCATTATTTTAATAAAATAGCAGTGTGATGCATTTTCATTCCCTCTTTCATTCATCATTGCCATTTTTCTTCTGTGTCATATACCAATCCATATTCTTTAAATTTCATTCAATTTTAGGATTCCTAGTAATGAATATAAAGACAATAATGACAATAATTTGGGGTTCAATTTTGAAAATTTAGTAATATTGGTGAATTTGATAATGAAGAGGATTCAGATGACTATATTTTGTCCCCTGATTTATTGAGATTAATGGAACAAGAGAAGAAACCGATTGAACCACATTAAGAGGTTACTGAAATGACCAATTTGTGATAAATGCTTAATTTCATGCATTTTTCTATCTACTTTCCTTATACGTTGTGCTTTGATTCTTGAAATCCTTGACATTTTACTAGGTTTTATGTTTTATAGGTGTTTTGGAAGACAATAGATGCTTTGGAGTTAAAAAGAATGATTTTGGACAAGTATTGAAGCTTCAAGCAAAAAGGCAGATTTGACCTCTGAAGCTTGTCGCAAGGAAAACATGATGTTAAATCTTTGTTTGAAGAAACTTCCTTCTTAACTTTTGAAGCTAACTTGAATACCTTTCCAACGGTAGTTCATACGTCCAAATCGGACAAGAAACATCCAAATCAGCCAAAGAAGTACGAGAAAGTGCATAAAAAAAAATCAGCGACCACACTGCGACGCCAGAGTCTGGCACCGCGGCGCCCAAAAGTCCAAAAGTCAGCACTGCAGCGTTGGCCGAGCCTTCCAAAAATTAAAAAATCACAAATTTTAATCCCTAAACTTCCTTGTGCGGCAAAAAAGGGTTCTGAGGGTTTTGAAGCTCAATAAATACCATCTTTTAAGCCACAAACTGGACATGTTTTTGATTATTATCAATATACTTCTTCTTAAACTCTATTCTCTTAGTTTTCTCCTTAGTTTTATTCTTTTTTTATGTTTATGTTAACAATGCCTATGCTAGGCTAAAATTCTTTTTGGTTAAGGGCGATTTCAAAGCCCTAGACATGTTGCGTAATTGATATTCAGATCTTATTTATCATTGATTTTCTATCAACATTGCTTATGTTCTTCTAGAAAAATTGTTTATAATCTTTGTCTTCATTTGTTTAGGTGGCCAACTAGATATATCTTGATAATTATCTAATGCTAGTTTAGGAGTCTTGATCCGTAATTGTCTTGATTTCCCATTCATAAGTGGCAATTTGTGATTAATGACTATGTTAGAGTTTTCGCTAATTGCAAAGTGGAACATAACCTAAGTTGAACAATCTGAGCTTATGTGTTTGTTGCTTAGATCAACCTATCTTTCTCATCATAAAGTTGCTATCAAATTGAATTTAGAGAGCCTATTCTAGGTTGTTTGATAGTTAGAGATTAAATAGAGAGCTTGTTCTATTTAACGACAAACTAAGGAAAGATTGGGGTAGCAGAGCTTGTTGTTATCTACAGTTGATAATTTTGATAGTTAATTGATGTTGATAAATCTGATTATTGATTTTCAATGATGTCTAGTGCATATTTTTCTCATATTTGATTTCTTACTTATTTGCTTACTTGCTTGCTTTTTACTATTCTTGTTCACTTTACTTTTAAAAACTACTTCAAAACCCCCTTTACTTTTATTTTCTTTGAACTTAAGATATTAACTAACATGAAAAGAGTTTGGAATTAATAAACTCTGAGTCATTCTCAACTAACTTCATCTTATGCCATGTCAACCATATGCCATGTCGATTTCATTCACATGCCATGTCCTTTTATGCCAGGTCACATGCCATGTCAAATGCCATGTCATTCTATGTCATCACCTTATACATGCCATTTCATATGCCATGTCATCTTGCTTTTCATGTCAATTTCATTCACATGTCATGTCAAATGCCATGTCATTTTATGTCATCACCTTATGCATGCCATTTCATATGCCATGTCATCTTGCTTTTCATGTCGGTTTCATTCACATGCCATGTCATTTTATGTCATCACCTTATGCCATGCCATCCATATGCCATGTCATCTTGCTTGCCATGTCGATTTCATTCACATGCCATGTCCTTTTATGCCATGTCACATGCCAAATCATTTTATGCCATTTGATATGCCATGTCATCTTGCTTGTCATGTCAATTTCGTTCACATGCCATGTCACATGCCATGTCATTTTATGTCATCACCTTATGTCATGCCATTCCATATGCCATGTCATCTTGCTTGCCATATCGATTTCATTTACATGCCATGTCATCTTACGCCATGTCACATGCCATGTCATCTTATGCCATTTCATATGCCATGTCATCTTGCTTGCTATGTCGATTTTATTCACATGCCATGTCATCTTACACCATGTCACATGCCATGTCATCTTATGCCATTTCATATGTCATGTCATCTCATGCCATTTCATATGCCATGTCATCTTGCTTTCCATGTCGATTTCATTCACATGCCATGTCATCTTACGCCATGTCACATGCCATGTCATCTTATGCCATTTCATATGCCATCTCATCTTGCTTGTCATGTCGATTTCATTAACATGCCATGTCATCTTACGCCATGTCATCTTATGCCATGCCATGCCATCTTGCTTGTCATGTCGATTTCATTCACATGCCATGCCACATGCCATGTCATCTTATGTCATTATGTATGCCATGTCGATTTCATTCACATGCCATTTTTCATGCCATGTCGATTTCATTCACATGCCATGTCATTTTATACCATGTCACGACAGTCATTCTTATGCCATGCCATCCATATGTCATGTCGATTTTATTCACATGTCATTTTGTGTGTTATGTCAATCATTTGTCGTGTTATTATGTTTTTTTATTAGATCATAATAAAATGTTTACCATATCATGATAAATATGCATGATTATTTAATTGTTATCTTAGTAACATTTTGGCATAACCATTGTCATTTTCTATGTTTTTACAAGGGATATTTTTGTAAATCAAGATTATTCCCGAGTTAAAATAATTCATGAATTCTCTACTGGGTCTGCCGGAGAAGATATCATCAATTATCATTAATAACGAAATATTCTTTTTAAAATGAAAATGATTCGGAGAACTTTAAAAATCAAGGAAAAATTCCATATTTTGCTGAGTCTGTCAAAAAATATGAGAAATTTTATGTTAGTAAGTTCCGGATTATTTTCAAATAAAATATGAATTTTTAAGGGAATTATTTACAAACACCAATTTTAAAACTGACTTTTTACCAAGACTTGAGATAACACATGACTAATAAAGTACTGATTTATACGGGCGTTGTGAGGGTGTGATCCTTCCCCGCATGTAACAGAGACTTCAAAATTGGTTTAAAAAAATGTTTTAATTAATTTTAAAATGTTTTATGAAAACCGTTTTTAATAGGTGGCCGATCACACCTAGCCAAAAAAAGATTGGTGGCGACTCATTTCTTTTGCCGAGGATGTTTTCATACCCTCGACCCTGCCTGTTGTTTTCCCCCCTCACTCGAACGGGTCAGCCAGATCACGTATCAACAGCTTGGCGACTCCGCTGGGGACTTTAGAGAGTTAGGCCTAAATTTAGTCGTGTGTTATCGAAAGTCTCAGTTTTGTTGGTTTTACTTCGTGTTTATTTTAATTCTCGTTTTCTAACAAAAGGGATTTGTTTTAAATATGCTTATCCTTATGTGCATGCGTATTTTTGCTGTTCTCTGGTTATTTAACATGTCATTAGTATTCTTTGTTTAATTACTGCTTTACATTGTTTAATTTTGTCTTTATTAAATTGCTCGAGTTTTAGAATAAGGGTATAGAATATGTGGTGAAAGGTTTGTTTGTTACTCTTTACACACTGTACTTGCATTTGCATAACATAAGCCTTCTACCCAAGTTCCATCCTTTAGGTAGGAGTAAAGTAACTACGCTCTCGTGAGGTGTTAACCTCCATATGGGCTAGCGAAATACTTTTGAAGTAGTAGACTACCTATGCCTTCGTGGAGTGATATCGTCTATATAGGCCTGGGAAATACACTCTAACAAATTGAACCCACTTTTATCGGGGTGGCTTACTAGTTTACCGACGATAGTGAGGAGCAATTTGGAGCCTTTTTAGAACCTAATGCAACTTCATATAGTGAGCTTAGGCGAAACCATGGCGAATTTCTGTTAGAAGTATCAAAGCTAGGAACACTCGAAGGAACCTTTCTCACCTTTAGCTATTTATTTCAACATTGCATTGATTTGATTATTATATACTAGTTGTGACTCGTTTCCCTTTGTTTTGTTTGTTTTGTTTTGCTTTTCTTTGTTTTCATTGCATGCATCATGGTTACTTAGGAGTGTTTGCCTTAAGCCAGATTCCAATCAGAGGGGTTTTCGTTACGATCATGGAACACTGAGATCTTGCTCCAATGTCAGTTATTTCTAAGACATACCGAGAGATCCGAACAGAGTTAGAGAAATATCAAGTTGACAAGGGAGACTGCTTGACTAGAAGCTTCATGTCTGTTCTTCCCGAGTCGGTTCATTTAATCTGGGTTGAAATGATTTGACAGAATTAGAGGAGATTTGGGGACGATGGAGAATTGCAAGGAAAAACGAGTTCACCAAGAACTATGGCAACATAGCATTACTTCTCCCGATCCAGATAGATGAGCAGTTGATCAGGGCAGTGGTACAGTTTTTGGATCCTTCTTACCGATGCTTCACGTTCAATCGGGAGGATATGACACCCACTATCGAGGAGTACTCAATCTTGCTCCATATCGAGTCGTCCACCCCTGATAAGATATATTGCAAGCAGCAGAAGACAGTTAGCTTTCGTAGGAAGCTATCTGACATATTGGGTATAGAGATTCCAATTGACTCCCCGAATATTAAGAGGAAGGGTTCTAGTGCTTGTACCCCATAGGTATTCTTAAGAGATTATATCATGAACAATCCGAGGAACGATCGTGTGGTGGATTTTTTTCCTTGGCGATCTATGGTTTGGTGATATTTCCAAAGATCTTGGGGCACATTGCGATGGCCGTAGTGGATTTCTTTGAGTGCCTAGGCAAAAAAATGGATCCTACTGCTATTCTTACTGAGACATCTAGGTCACTCAATTTCTGTTAGAGAAAAGGCGAAGGACGTTTAGAGGGATGTGCACAGCTCCTATATGTTTGGATCCAATGTCATTTCTGGGGGGATGATAAGGAAAATCTTCGTCCCTCCAAAAGTACTTTCATTCCTCTTAAGGAATTCCACAAGAAAGAATGGCCGAGAAAGGGAGATAAGAAACAATGGATAATGTCGTCGCTTAGCTCGAGAGGACGTCACTTGAGAGCTCCATGGATGCCGACGGGATCCATTCTGTATAGTTGTGGAGACAAACCATGGGTTACGTTAATGGGAATTTAGGGACCTATAAGCTATGCATCTCTCCTAGTACGAAGATAATATGGGTCTGAATAGTTCATCCCGATGACTCATGGGCTCTCTTTGGTGGATTTCACATATGATGGGCCCGAGTACATGAAGGAAATAGGTGAGCTCATCAAGGCATGGAGAAAGTTGCACCGATAAAAACTGGGTAGATATACCGATAACGCCACTCCTGGATACTTGGTTTGGAGAGCCAAAAGGGTCCACGACATAGTGCTCCCTACCAGTGATGCCTCTATCTATCCAGTAATCTTCAGCCAGAGCCGGTAGTACTCTCAGAGATTAAGCTTGTCAGGTAAGAATTAGAAAATGACAAAGGGAAACTGAAGCATAAGTATGATAAGCTTCAAGAGGAAGTCAAAGACTTGAGGACCGACCTTGAGATCCATGAGGCCAAGACATAGTGGTTGGTTAAAGAGTGAGCCACGATGCAATCCGATATACAGGACTTGCACCAAGAGAACAAAAGGCTAAGAACCAAGGGACAGTTCACTGGATCTAGCAGGTCTCTGAATGCCTATGAGAAAGAGATAGAAAAGCTTAAAAAAGAATTGGACTTCTGGAAGGGTAAGGCCAAGGACGGCAAGGAAAAGCAGTCTTGATTTTTTCATGAGCGGCAAAAGTGGAGAGATGCCTGTTCATTGATTTTAACCAGGTTAGAAAGATGCCTGCATGAAAATGAGCTATTAGAAGCAAAGTTGGGAAAGAGGGAAAGAACATCCATGCTACGCAAGGAGAATGAGACACTCCACGCGACCATTCAGGCCTTAAAGCATTATTTGCAAGACTAGAAAGATAACATTACTGCCATCATTTGGGAATACAGAGAGAGGAAGATTGAATGGAGCCAGGAGAATGACTTAGCTTTAGATGCTAGCTCAAGGTGAAAGACTGAGACCTTAGGAAGGAAGCAGTATATTGATCACCTGACTAGGTAGATTCGCAAGGCTGTGGTTAAGGCCGGAGAGATGTCGGAGAAAGTAAAGACTCTGAGATATGATGTCAACTCGACAGGGGAGAATGGACATCACCCATTGAATTTCCTGGAGGAGGCTCTAGACCAGTATGAGCAGATACGATCTTTTCATGTAACCCGAGAGTGAGAGAGGATATGTAATGAGTTTCTGTGAATTAATGAAAAACCTTTGTATTGGAAGTTTGATCTTAAGGCAAATACTATTATTTGCATCATCTCATTTCATACAATTAAAGAAGCATACATCCATTCATCTATGTGTTTGATCAGTCATGCATCGATTTATTCATTCATCCTTGCACACATTTAATTAATAAAAAGAAATATATGCCATTCCAATCCGTTGTATTTACACCAAGGTTCAAAAGTTGGGCGCCCCACCAAAACTCCTCGAGAGAAGCACTCCACATCAGTATAATACTCGATCACAGTTCAGGATCATGGAGTATGAACAAATGGCCCGAATGGAGAGAATGGAAAGGGCTTAGGATGAGCTGAGGGAACAATTGGCCTAGTCTCAGGCCGAATCAAGGGATCAGATGATTAAGCTGATGGAACTTGTGTCTGTCGCAGTCAAAGGAAAAGGACACATTGAGAATTTAGCCTCGGGTTTAGAATCCGAACATCAAGGGGAAAAAGGGGTAGCAAGAAGCCATATTGACAAACGGCCTGCGTAGAACATGGATACTCCACCTCCACCAACTGAAACGTCTTTCGTGTATATTCAACCCAACACATGGGCACAGAAACATATGCTAGTTGGGGTAAACCTTGGGACCCTCTCGACAAATCCTATTGATATCCCGACCTAGATGAGCTAGCCGAATAAGAGAAGAGAAAGGCGAAGGAACTGAAAAGGGTCAAAATAGCTGAATCACAAAAGAAGTATTAGCTATTGGAAGAAAGGCTACGGGCCGTGGAGGGGGATGAATTATTTGGAAGCCTCGATGCCAAAGAGATGAGTTTAGTATCCGGTATAGTGATCCGCCTAAGTTCAAGATGTCGAATTTTGACAAGTATAACGGTACCACCAATCCTTCAACACATTTGACAATGTATTGCAAGAAAATGATCAGACATGATAGTGATGAGAAGTTGCTCATCCATTGTTTCCAAGATAGCCTCACCAGGTTCGCCACTCGATGGTACAATCAACTCACTCACAGCAAGATCTGATCATGGATGGATTTGGATAGGGCCTTCCTCGAACATTGCAAGCACGTCTCTGACATGGTACCTGATAGATTGTCCCTGCAAAACATGGAGAAAAAAGATACTAAGAGTTTTAAACAGTATGCCCAGAAATGGAGAGACAAGGCTACCCAAGTGCAGCCACCCCTGACTGATAAAGGGACTACAGTTCTTTTCATCAACACCCTGAAGGAACCATACTATGAGAAGTTGGTGGGTAATGCCACCAAATTTTTTGTAGATATGGTCATATCTGGAGAGATGATTGAAATCGTGATAAAAACAGAGAGATATGAAGTGGGGAACAAGTCGCCTAAAAGAAAACAACTCATACCAAGAAAAAAAAGGGGATGTTGATGCAGTCAGTTTCAATAACCGATCTGTTTCACCTCCAGCACCCTATACACCTTACCCGATCTACAACCCTTACTATCCGGCTATAAACAGCCTCACTCAAAATCCTTTTCCTTACCACAGCAACCATATCAGACTAGCCTGTCGCCTCAGATAGTTGTTCCCTCAAGTACTACCCCAAATACTTCAAACATTCCCCGCAATGATCAAAGGCCTATGAGGAATACCCAAAAGCCTCAGTATGACCCTATCCCCACTACTTACAATTAGTTGTACCCCGAAGCTTCTATAGGGTCAACTCATGGTACCTATCTATCTTCAACCTTTGAAACCTCTCTATCCTAAGTGGTCATTGTGCGTACCATGCGGGGATCCAGGGACACTCAATCGAAAACTGCACTACTTTCAAACGCAATATTTAGAGCCTTATTGATGCAGGAATTTGGAAATTCAGGTCATAAAATAGACCTAATGTTGCAGGAAACCCATTGCCTAATCATACGGAGGCCAAGGTCAACGCCATCATGTCAGGGGAGGTTGAAAGGGTGAAAAGAGACGTAAGAAAAGTAAAAATGCCTATGATCAGAGTCTGGTTTGAGATGGTCAAAGCAGGTTCACACCATACAATATTGTAAAGAGTTTTTAGCAAAGATTCAAAAGATGATGGATATGGGCGAGGCCCAGTTTTGTGAAAAGATAGAGGAGCGTGAAATTGGTATGAATGAGACTGGTTGTGGGGTGGATAGACCCCTAATTGTATATTATGACAAGCCTGAGGTAAAGGCTGTTCCAGTAGTCGAGGGACCCACTCCAAAGATGATCATAGAATTGCTGCCACCTTTTCCTTACAAAGGAGACGAGACGATTCCAGGGAAGTACGAATGTAGTATGGCGACGCCAGGATCTTTGAACCATCAGGCAGCAGCCGTGGATGTAACCAGAGTGGGGCACCTAACCTGGAGTGGTAGATGTTATGCCCCTGTGACCGTTGAAATTGGAAAGACAAGGAGACCTAATAAAGGAAAAAGGCCAGTGGGACCGGATCCTATGGAGGTAGAACAATTTGGGGAAGTTGAAAAAAATTCAGCTCCGGTTAGTAAGGTAAAATAACCAATAGATGAAAAAGAAGTCTTTGAGTTCTTAAAATTCATCAAACATAGCGAGTACAGTGTGGTATAATAACTACACTGCCAATCAGTGAGGATTTTAGTTCTTTCACTACTGTTAAACTCAGAGCCAGACCGAAATGCTCTACTGAGAATTTTGAACCAGGCTTATGTAGCCAACAACATATCAATGGAGAAGTTAGATCGCAGGGTGGGGAACATCACAGCGGACGATTACATTTCCTTCAGTTATGATGAGATACCGCCGAATGGAATAAGATCCACCAAGGCTCTCCTTATCACCTCTACCTGTAAAAGGCATATTTTACCCTGAGTACTCCTTGACAATGGATCGTTTGTGAATGTGATGCCATTGGATACCTTATCAAAACTGCCAATTGATATGTCCTACATGTTATCGAGTCATACTATTGTTAGTGCCTTTGATGGCACTCGTCGTGAAATGATGAGAAACATTGAGATCCAACTCCATATAGGTCCTTGTACCTATAGGATGGATTTGCAAGTGATGGATATCACCGCATCTTATAATTGCTTACTGGGAAAGCTATAAATTCACTCTGCCGGGGCTCTGCCATTATCTTTCTTCCAAAAATTGAAGCTTGTAATGGAAGAACGCTTGATCAACGTGTCAGGAGAAGAGGACATCATCGCTTCTGCATCTACAGATACCCCTTACATTGAGGTAAACGAAGATGTTGTAGAATGCTTATTCAGGTCACTGGAATTTGTCAATGTCGTGTTCGTCATTGAGGGACATAAAATTCCAAAGACAAGGCTCTCCAAGAATACCAAGTTGGAGGTGAGAACAACAGCTGAAAAAGACTGTAGGGTAGGAAAAGGACTAGGAAAGTATTTGTAGGGAATGGCCAGAGCAATAGAAGTGACAGGGAAGAAAGATCGATTCGATCTCGGATATCTCTCTAAAGCTCACGAGAAAAGGAAACAGATTGAGAAGAATCGTAAAAGAAGGATGGCCCGTCTTGCGGGTGTGGATATGGAGTGGGAGCCCATGACTTTCCCGCCAATCCTTCACATCTTTCGCTCGATCGGGTTTGAGTTTGGGAGTAAGAATTTTGAGGATATGATGGTCCTGCTGGAGCAGGCTTTTGAGAAACTCTATGGAGTTGAAGACAAACAACCATATGAAATGATAGTTAGTATGGCTGAAACAAATTAACAAAGGGGTGAAAGCACTAGTTGGATGGTGCGCCCATGCCCGCTGGGTTATTAGCGAACCAATTGGAGCATGACTGAACTTCCCGTAGTTTTTAGGTCTACTCCAGTGTAATAATCAACCATAATTGCCCTTGCCCGAAGCCATTAGAGTCCTTTGTACGGGCTTATGTTAAAAATTATCATTTAATAAATAACAACCATGATGCATTTCCTTCATATTGATGTGTCCACATTCTTTTATTCTTTCATTATTATCACCTATCTGCCTTCCTATATTGTTTCTTCCTCACCTATTTACAGGTGCCCGGATACGAAATATGAGGACCGTCCTGTCAATAATTCTGAAATTTATTTTGAAAAACCCATATGTGTGGGTGATTTCGACGCTAACGAAGATGTCGAGGACTGTGATTTGCCTCCGGATTTGTTGAGAATAATAGAACAAGAGGAGAAACAGGTATTGCCTTACAAAGAGTTATTGGAATTGGTAAATTTGGGGAATGAAGAAGAAGTAAGAGAAGTCAAGATTGGGACTGCCATTTCACCCTCAATAAAGCAAGATTTGATAAGTTTACTCTGGGAATACACGGATGTGTTTGCATGGTCGTGCCAAGACATGCCATGGTTGGACCCTGACATTGTGGTTCACAAACTCCCTCTGAAACCAGATTTCCAAGCCAATGCAGTAGAAATTGAGAAGAATGAGGCCCGAAGTGCTATTAAAAGTGAAAGAAGAAGTGAAAAAGTAATTCGATGCCGAATTCTTGGAACTGGCAAAATACCCGGAGTGGGTAGCAAACATTATCCCAGTTCCAAAGAAAGATGGAAAAGTACGGATGTGTGTCGATTATAGGGACCTAAACAGGCGGAGCCTTAAAGATAATTTCCCCTTGCCTCACATTGATACTCTAGTCGATAATACAGCGAAGAATTCCATGTTTTCCTTCATAGACGGATTCTCGAGCTATAATCAAATTAAGATGGCACTAGAGGATATGGAGAAACCTACATTCGTAACGATGTGGGGACCTTTTGCTATAAGGTAATGCCATTTGGGTTGAAAAACGCTAGGGCAATGTATCAAAGAGCCATGGTAATTTTATTCCATGACATGATGCATAGAGGAATTGAAGTTTATGTCGATCATATGATCACAAAGTCGCAAGAAGAGGACGATCACATAGTGAATCTTAAAAAGCTTTTTGAAAGGTTGAGAAAGTTCCAACTTAAACTCAACCCAGCAAAGTGTACTTTCGAAGTCACCTCGGGGAAGCTGTTGGGCTTTGTTGTTAGCCGGAAAGGAATTGAAATTGATTCTAATAAAGTGAAAGCCATTCAAAGCTTGCCTCCACCTCCTACTCAGAAAAAAGTAAAAAGCTTTTTGGGCAGGCTGAATTATATCGGTCGGTTCATCTCTCAACTGACCGATAAGTGCGACCCGATCTTCAAGTTACTCCGAAAGCGTGATCCAGGGGAATGGGATGAAGGATGCCAGATAGGCTTCGATAAGTTCAAGCATTATCTATCAAACCCACTGGTACTAATGCCACTAGTCCCAGAAAAGCCACTAATATTGTACTTGTCAGTATTTGAAAGGTCCACGGGGTGTGTGTTGGGGCAACATGATAAAACTGGAAAGAAAGAACAAGCCATCTACTACCTCAGTAAAAGTTCAGTGAGTACGAGTTAAAGTATTCATTGGTAGAAAGGCTTTGTTGTGCCCTAGCCTGCACCACTGGAAGGCTCAGATAGTACATGTTGTATCACACGACATGGCTGATTGCGAAGCTAGATCCTTTCAAACACGTATTCGAGGCACCTTTATTGTCAGGAAGAACGGCAAGATAACAAGTGTTGCTTTTCGAGTACGATATTGTGTATGTGAGCCAAAAGGCTATAAAGGGTAGCACAATAGCCAAATTCCTAGCAAGTTGAGTAGTGGAGGATTATGAGCCTCTGGATTTGAAATTCCCCGATGAAGACCTAATGTGTGTCTCATAAGAATGAGAGACTTCCTCTGAGAAGAAAACCTAGAAAATGTATTTTGATGGCGCATGTAATGCCATGGAGCACGGAATCGGTGCAGTGCTCATATCCCGTGAGGAATATTACTATCCTTTCACTGCAAGATTGGATTTTGATTGTACAAACAATACCGCTAAGTATGAAGCATGTAACATGGGTCTCCGTGCCGCCATAGAAAGGATGATCAAAACACTAGAAGTCTTGGAAGATTCAGCCACGGTGATATACCAACTACGTGGATAGTGGGAAACCTGGATACAAAGTTAATCCGATATCATGAGCTTATATTGAGCTTGATTGAGGAATTCAAAGAGGTGGTTTTCAATTACTTGCCCCGAAAAAAAAAATCAAATAGCGGATGCTCTAGCCACTTTATCATCAATGTTTTAAGTGAATGAAGGGGTCGAAGTTGTGCTAATCAAAATGAGCATATATAAGTCTCTTGTCCACTGTTTAAGTATCGAAGAAGAAGCGGATAGTCACCCTTGGTATTACAACATCTTACAATACATCAAGAGTCAAAAGTACCCTGAGCAAGCAACGAAAAATGATAAGAGAACCCTGAGAAGATTGGCAATGGATTTTGTCTCAGACGGTGAAATCTTTTACAAGAAAGGGAAAGACTAGGTTTTGTTGAGGTGTGTTGTTTTTGCTGAGGCTCAAAGAATCCTTGAAGAGGTCCACAAAGGGATATGCGGCACTCACACCAATGGCCACATGCTGGATAGACCGATTATGAGGGCAGGATACTATTGGTAACTATGGAAGGGGATTGCATTAATTATTCCAGGAAGTGCCATAAATGCCAGATATACACTGACAAGATTCATGTGCCGCCATCGTCGCTGCATGTCATGACGGCTCCATGGCCATTTTCAATGTGGGGAATGGATATGATCGGGCCCATTACCCAAATAGCTACGAATGGACACCGCTTCATCCATGTAGCCATAGACTACTTCACAAAGTGGGCAGAAGCAGCTTCCTATTCCAATGTAACAAAGTTAGTGGTGTGTAGATTCCTCAAGAAAGAGATTGTATGCCGGTACGGACTCCTATAAAAAATAATTTCGGACAATGCTCTCAATCTGAACAATAAGATGATGAGAGAAATATGTACCTAGTTCAAGATCAAGCACCATAATTTGGTAACTTATCATCTGAAAATGAATGGGGCAATAGAAGCAGCCAACAAGAACATCAAGAAAATTATTGAAAAGATGACTAATGTGTACAAAGATTGGCATGAGATCTTGCCTTTTGCTCTCCACGCATACCGTACTTCGTTTCGCACATCTACGGGGCCTACATCATTTTCACTGGTATATGGGATGGAAGCAGTGCTGCCTATTGAGGGTGAAATCCCTTCACTTCGGGTTTTGATGGAAGTGGGCCTAGAAGAAGCAGAATAGGTTAGAGCTTATTATGAACAATTGAATCTCATTGAGGAGAAAAGACTAAAGGCAATTTGTCATGGGCAAATGTATCAAAAAAGAATGATCTGAGCCCACAAGAAGAAAGTTTGGCCCAGGCAGTTTCGAGAGGGAGAGTTGGTACTAAGGAAGGTTCTTCTGTTTTGAAAAGATCACCGTGGAAAGTGGGCTCCGAATTGGGAAGTAACTTATGTGGTGAAAAAAGCTTTTTCTGGAGGAGCATTGATTTTAACTCGGATTGACGGTGATGACTTGAGAAATCCTGTGAACGCCAACGAATTGAAAAAGAACTATGCCTGAAGAAAAAGAAGAAAAATAAAAAAGAGGAAAAGAAGAAGAAGAAAAAAAGAAAAAAAGAAAAGAAAAGAAAAATGTGATACTGTGCATGAGAGGATTCGAGTGACTCCAAATGTAGAAATGGAAATTCTATATATCTATTTCTCCTGAGGAGTGCTTTTCAATGAGAATATTCATGCTTGATAGGATGAATGGCCATTTTTCATATTCCTTTCACTAAGAAAAAATTATCCCTAGTCACCCATTTGAGCCTTAGGAATTCTTTCTTTCTTTGAACCTTGATCAAGGATCACCCTCTACACTGGAGGGTAAATGCGAGAAAAATCCTCCTTCAAAAAATCATGGTGAAAAGAGCCATCAGAAACAAAAATCATCACGGCAAAAAGAGCTATAAAAAAAACACACACACAAAAAAAAAAGAGGTGTGATATCAAAGAATGGCAAATGAAAGCCAAGAATGAAAAAGAACAAATTCCAAAAGGAGAAAAAAGTCCAAAAAGGACAAAGGATTCGAAAACGAATCATCCTCATGTAATGATCCTCGATCCGATCACCCTTAAGCACATTTTGGTCTACTTATCCTTTCTTTCTAAACCCAAACCTTGGCCTAAATTACAAGCTTTTAAAGCCCATTTTGTTCAAGCATGAGTATTTAACTTGAAGGTTTTTCTCAGATTTCATCCCATCTTATGAATTGTCATTTTTACATTGGAAGCATTTAGAATTCTTAGATGCATGGTAGAACACAAGAAAAAGAAAAAAAATAGAAAGAAAAAAAGAATGTAAAAGGAGAGGTTTAAGCCGATAACCCGAAAAGGGCTACTCAAAACCGAATGGGGGACACTTGGGTTGAAAACCTGCAAAGGGCGGCCCAAGTACTGATCAAAGATTGAATCAATGCTCCGTGTAAAGGGGGAGAAAATATAAAAAAATCAGAAAAAAAAAGGTAAAGTTCAGTCTGAGGCAATAGCGGAGGCCGAGAAGTTACCCAAGCAAAGGGCAGCTTAAAAGACGTTTCAGAGGAATTAAAACAAGAAGGGTCCAAAATATTCCAAATCCGGGGGCATCTACACCTTCTCCTTTTCATCTTCCTTTTAAACCTTGATATTCATCATTGTTATATAAATCTTTTTGCAATGAACTCATATTGGCCCTTCCAGGGCATTTGGCTATTTAATACCATCTTTCATACATGTTGTGATGCATTTTGAATGTTATCAAATTGAATGATGATTAGTAAACATAAAAATATTTAAATGAAAGGATTTCTTTGCATTACTATGGAGTAGATCTAAAATTTAGAAGAGGTTTGGAAACCACAAAGTTTGAGGAAAATCAGGACAACCCATAATGCTGAGAAACTCATCAAGTGGGGCAAACATTGGATATGCTGAACACGCCAGTCCAAAATACAAAGGAAAGCTCATCAAAAAGGGGCAAATCAAAGATAGATTGGAAATACTGTCAATGTCAAAACTTGTAGAGCACGGTGAAAACATAGAGAAAAACTCATCAAGTAAAGCAAACAGTGAGAGTTGAACAGATTCATGAACACCAATGAAATCATGAATTAAAACTCATAACAATCATGTAATTGCATTTCATCCCTAGGGAACATGCATCTACAAACAATTATAAAACCTATCATCCGCATCATTGCATTTGATTAACCTTGTATAAATCATGGAAAGTCTTCTTTCTTAAGTCCAACACAGCTGGAACAAAAAAAAGTAAGACATCCCAAGGAAACATGCATCTTACAAACAATTGTAAGACCTATCATCCGCATCATTGCATTTGATTAACCTTGCATAAATCATGGAAAGTCTTCTTTTTTAATTCCAACACAGCTAGAAAAAGAAGAAGTAAGACATCCCAATTTTCATGGACAAGACAACCAGACTTTTCGGACAAGACATCCAACTTTTCCTGGACAAGACAACCAGACTTCGGACAAGACATCCAAATTTTCCTAGACAAGACAACTAGATTTCGGACAAGACATCCAACTCTTCCTGGACAAGACAACCAGATTTCCCGAACCAGATTTCATTTTCACTTTTTATAGTTTACAAGAACATAAAAAAATATTTAAAAAATTAAAAAAAATTGGAAATTACCCTTCTTGCACATATGACTTTACTGGGAATAATTAATGCAATCTCCTTCTATCGTTAGCCAATAATATCTTGCCCTCATAATCTATTTAGCAAGCGTGTGACCATTGGCATGAGTGCCACAAAACCCTTCGTGGAATTCTTCAATGATTCTCCGAGCTTCGATAGACCCAACACACCTCAATAAAACTTGGTATTTCCCTTTCTTGTAGAGAATCTCACTATCTAGGACAAAACCCATTGCCAATCTTCTCAGAGTCCTCTTATCGTTTTCTATTGCTTGTTCAGGATATCGTTGACTCTTGATGTATTGCAAGATGTCGTAATACCAAAGGAGGCCATCCGCTTCTTCTTCGATACTCAGGCAGTGGGCGGGAGACTCGTATATGCTCATCTTTATTTGCACAACTCGGCCCCTTAATTTACTTTAAACATTGATGATAAAGTGGTTAAAGCATCCGCCATTCGATTTTTTTCTCGGGGGAAGTAGTTGAAACTCACTTCTTCGAATTCCTTTATCAGACTGAGTATGAGCTCTCAGTATCGGATTAATTTTGCATCCCGAGTATTCCATTCTCCTCCTAGTTGGTATACCACTAGGGCTGAATGTTCGAAAACTTCCAGTGTTTTGATCTTTCTGTCTACGGCAGCACGCAGGCCCACAATACAAGTTTCATATTCAGCGGTATTGTTTGTTTGTACAATCAAAATCCAATCTGGCAGTGAAAGGATAATAATCTTCCTCTGGGATATGAGCATTGTGCCAATCCCATCCCCTATGGTAGTAGATGCACCATCAAAGTACATTTTCCATATTTTCCTCTTCGGGGGAATCCCATATTCTTGCGAGGCACACATCAAGTCTTCATCGGGGAAATCAAAGTTCAAAGGCTCATAATTTTCAACTGCCCGACTTGCAAGAACATGGCTACTACGCTGTTCTTTATAGCTTTCTGACTCACATACACAATGTCATATTCTGACAACAAAACGTTCCATCTTGCCGTTCTTCCTGATATTGAAGGTGCTTCCAACATATAGTTGATGGGATCTAACTTGGAAATCAACCACGTCGTGTGGTACAACATGTATTGTCCGAGCCTTCGAGCAGTCCAAGCTAAAGCACAACAAAGCTTTTCTACCGATGAATAATTCAGCTCATACTCTATAAACTTCTTGTTGAGGTAATAAGTTACTTGTTCTTTCTTCCCAGTCTCATCATGCTACCCCAATACACAACCCATAGATCTCTCAAATACTGATAAATACAGTATCATTGGTTTCTTCGAAACAGGCGGCATTAGCACTGGTGGGTTGGATAGATAGTGCTTAACTTTATCAAAGGTGATCTGACACCCTTCATCCCATTCTATCAGATCACGCTACCGAAGTAGCTTAAATATAAAATCACACTTGTCGGTTAACTAACAAATAAACCGAGCAATGTAATTCAATCTTCCTAGAAAGCCTCTCACTTTCTTTTGAGTACGAGGCGATGGCAAATTCTGGATGGCCTTTACTTTATCTGGATCAATCTTGATTCCCCTCTTATTGATGAAAAAACCTAACAACTTCCGAAGAGACTCCGAAAATGCATTTTGTCTGGTTTAGTTTGAGTAGAAACTTTCTTAGTCTTTTGAAGAGCTTCTTAAGTTTCGCAACATGCTCATTTTCTCCTTGTGATTTTACGATCATGTCATCAACATAGACTTCAATATCCTTATGTATCATATCATGAAACAAAGTTACCATGGCTCTCTAGTATGTTACCCCGGCATTTTTCAATCCAAAAGACATCACCTTATAGCAAAACGTTCCCACATCGTTACAAACGTGATTTTTTCCATATCCTCTGATGCCATCTTAATCTGATTGTACCCTGAGAATCCGTCCATGCAGGAAAACAAAATGCTCTTTGCCGTATAATCCACCAAGGTATTAATGTGAGGCAAAGGGAAATTATCTTTAGGACTGGCCCTATTCAAATCCCGATAATCAGCACACATCCATACTTTTCCATTATTCTTCAAAACTGGGACAATATTAGCTACCCATCCCGGATATTTTGCCACTTCCAAGAACCCGACATCGAACTGATTTTTCACCTTTTCTTTTATTTTTAGCAGCATGTCATGCCTCATTCTTCTCATTTTCTGCTGAATTGGTTTGTAATTTGGTCTTAGAGGAAGCTTATGAACCACAATATCAGGATCCAACCCTAGCATGTCTTTGTATTACCATGCAAATACATCAACATATTCCCAGAGTAAAGCTATCAGTTCACACTTTGTTGATGGTGACAATGAGGGCCCAATTTTGATCTCTTTTATTTCTTCTCTACTTCCCAGGTTTATCATTTCTAACAGCTTCTTATAAGGCAATACTTGCTTCTCCTCTTGTTCTATTTTCCTTAATAAATCCGAGGGCAGACCATAATCTTTGACATCTTCGTTGACGTCAAAATCACTCGTGCAAATGGGTCTTTCAAAATCAATTCTAGAATTATTGACAGAACGGTCCTCATATTTCGCATCCATACACCTGTAAATAGGTGAGGAAGAAACAATATAGGAAGGCATATAGGCAATTAATAATGAAAAAAATGAAAGAATGGACACATCAATATGGAGAAAATGCATCGTGATTGTTTCTTATTAAATGAAGAGATTTAAATATAAGCCCATACAGAAAGATTGTTAATATCCTTGGGAAAAGATAATTAAGATTGTTTCAGAGTATTACTCTGGAGTAGACCTAAAAACTATAGGAAGCTCGGTCACACTCTAGTTTGTTAATTATAGCTCGGTGGACATGGATGCACCACCCAACTTGCAATCTATTTCCCATTTCTTCTTCCCTGGCCATGCAGATTACCATTTCTTGCATTTGTTCTTCATTGCTAATGTAGAACTTCTCAAAAGCTTGTTCTATCATTACTAACACATTATCGAAATCCTTCTCCCTAAACTCAAAACTAGCCGAACGAAAGGTGTGAAGGATTAGTGGGAAAGTCATGGGCTCCAACTCTATATCCATACCCGAGAGACGAGCCATTCTCTTATTTCGGTTTTTCTCCATTTGTTTCCTCTTTTCATGAGCTTTTGGGAGATATCTGAAACCAGATCGGTCTTTCTTCCTGATTACTTCAATTGCTCTGGCCATCCCCTAGAGATATTTTCCTAGTCCCTTTCCTGCTCTGCAGCCTTTCCCTACTGTCATTCTCACCTCCAACCTGGTATTCCTAGATAGCTTCGGCTTTGGAATTTTATGTCCTTCAGTGATGAACATAGCATTAACAAATTCCAGTGATCTGAATGAGCTATGATGTCCTTCTCTCCCGATACGCTGACCAGGCATCCTTCGATTACAAACTTCAATTTCTGGTGGAGAGATGATGGTACTGCCCCAGCTGAATGGATCCATGGCCTTCCCAATAAACAGTTGTAAGACAGGGTAATATCCATAAATTGAAAATCAACTCTATAGATACAGGGACCTATCTCGAGTGGGACCTCAATGGTTCCCATCACTTCTCGTCGGGTGCCATCAAAAGCCTTGACTATAGTGTGGCTGGGTAGCATGTAGGACATGTCGACTGTAGCTTAGACAAGGTCGCCAAGGACATCACATTCAACGAAGAACCATTATCCAGGAGTACTCATGGTAGAATATGCCATTTGCAAGTAGTCATGATATGAAGGGCTTTAGTAGATCTTACACCGTTGGGTGGTATCTCATCTTAACTGAAGAAGATTTGATCATCTACTGTGATGTTCCCCACCAACCGATCTAACTTCTCCACTGATATGTTCTGGGCACATATGCTTGATTCAAAATCCTTAGCAGGGCATTCTATGTGGTTTTGTGTTTAGCAACAGTGAAAGGACCAAAATCTTTACTGGTTGACGGTGCAGTTGTTCTACCACACTATACTCACTGTGTTTTATGAACTTTAAAAATTTTCAACCCTCTTTCTCATTCACCGGCTATTTCACCTTATTAACCAGGGTTGAATCTTTCTCTATTTCCTTTGACTGATCCATCTATATATGGACCGGTTTTTCTATTCTTTTACCTCTGTCAATTCCCCTAACCTTTTCCATCGGACTTTGTTCAACGGTTCCGGGGGCATAGCATCTACCACTACGAGTAGATATCCTACACTTGTTATATCGGTTGCTGTTTGCTGAATAGAAGAGACCGGCGTTACCATACTGCAATCGTATCTCCAAGGTGCGGCCTTATTCTCCTTATACGGGAAAGAAGATGGTAACTCTATAATCAACTTTGGCATGGTTTCTTTATCAAACGGGATAACCTTTTCTTTTGGCTCATCATAATAGATAACCAAAGGTCTGCCCACCCCATAACCAGTTGTACTCTCAGTAGTATCTACCTCTTTCTCTGTTTTTTCATAGAATAGGGGCTCGCCCTCATCCATTATTTGCTGAACTTTGGCTAAAAAACCTTCACACCCCTGTATAGTGTGACCCTCACATCTATGAAACGGAAAAAAATCCTCTGTCTTGCTCGCAAGTGTTTTCAAACCGGCTTCATCCTGAACTAATCCAGCCTTGACCATTTCAAACCATACTTTTATCATTTGCGTCTTCACTTCACTGATATCCATTTTTACCCTGCCAACTTCCCCTGACAAAATCGCATTTACCTTGGCCTTCGTGTGATTGGACAATGGGTTACCCGCAACATTAGGCTTATTCTTAGATCCGAACTTTACAACCCCAGTATCAGTCAAGCTTTGGACCTTCTGCTTAAAAGTGATGCAATCCCCAGTCGAATGCCCCTGAATTCTCGCATGATATGCGCAGTTAGCATTTGTGTTATACCATTTGGGATACGGTGGTTTCAAGGGTTAAGGTATACTGGTGCAATGAGTTGCCTTTATAACAGTTTAGGGTATAACTCACCATAGGTTGTAGGAATAGGATCAAATTGAGGCCTTTGATTATTCCTTGGTGGTTTTGGTCATTTCCATATTCTGGGTGCTTAGAACGGTGTTTTGGGGAATGGCTATTTACAGGGATATGCTAGTTGGGTATGGTTGTTGTGGTATGGCTGTGTAAGGAAAAGGGTTTTGGGTAAGGTGGTTCACGGTAGTGTAGTAGGGATTGTATGCCGGGTAAGTGTATAAGGTGCAGGAGGTGTATAGGGACGGTAGTTATAACTGACTGCATGAGTTTCCCCTTCTCTTTTTTTTGGCGAGGATTGTCTTCTTTGTAGTAGCAAGTTCTCCACCTTCCATCTTCCTACTCTTAATGGCAACTTCTATCATTTCATCGGATATGACCATATCCGTAAAATTCTTAGTGGCACTACCCATCAACTTGTCATAATACGATGTCTTGAAAGTGTTGATGAAAAGAACCGTAGTTTCCTTACTGGTTAGAGAAGGTTGCACCTGAGTTACCAGATCTCTCTACCTTTGAGAATACTCCTTGAAGCTTTCAATACCTTTTTTCTCCATGTTTTGCAAAGTGAGACGGTCAGGCACCATATCAGTCACATGCTTAGTGTTCCATAAAGGCTCTGGCCAGATCCATCCAATAGCGGATCTTAGTTCGGGTTAACTTATTATACCAATGGGTTGCAGAACCTATTAAGCTGTCTTGGAAATAGTGAATGAGTAGCTTTTCATCTTCATCATGCCTCATCATTTTTCGGTAATACATAGTTAAGTGTGCTAACGGGTTGGTGGTCCCATCATACTTCTCAAAATCTGGTACCTTAAACTTAGGGGGAATTACCAGGCCATGCTTCAGACTCATTTCCTCGGCATCCAGGCTGTCGAACAATTCTGCACCCTCCACAGCCCTTAACCTCTCTTCCAATAACTGATACTTTTTTTTTTGTGATTCAGCAGATTCAATCTTCTTCAATTCGGCGATCTTTGCTTTCTCTTTCTCAGCGATCTCTTCAAAATCCGAAACATCAACAAGATCAGTTGGGTCAACCCTAATGTTAACATTTCCATGAGCCTGGTTCTGTGCCTCTTCCATCGGACGGATATAAACAAAAGGCGCTGCCCCTGTCGGAGGCTCATTTTCAACATTCTGGGATGTTTAGCTATTTAATTGCATGGCTTCAAGTCGGCCTTCTTGATTTACTACCACTTTTCCTGCAACTGAATTCTCAACCGGCCCTTATGGCCTAAGCATGGCATTTATCATTTCCATAAGCTTGGCTATCTGCTCTCTTGATTCTTCCTAGGATTTAGCCAATTGGTCTTGTAGTTCCCTCTGAGCCCGTTCCATCATTTCGCTACGGGTATCATTTTCCATAATTCTGGCCTGAGATCTGGTATTATAACGGCGCTGAAAATCTGGTTTTTCCGGAGGATGCCTAATTTTTACCTTAAGTTTAAAAACCATGGATTAGAACTTGTTGATATTTCTTTATGTTTTATTATGAATGAATGAATAAATGAATGACTAAGTACATGAATATGATTAAATGTATGAATGAATGAATAATAGACTGAATAAATAAATGACTAAGTACATGAATATTAACGTAAGAATGAATATTAAAATGAATAAATGACTCAGTACATGAATATGAAAAAATGTATGTGTCGCAACCTAAAAAATAATAAGTCTCATCACGATAATTTATTCGTTAAGTGTGACATTGGGGGAAATAGAGAAAAATACGACTTAATTCTTCTTGAAATAAAATGAGGGTTCGAAAACAACCTTGAAAACGACATGGAGTCACCACCAATCTTTTTTTGGCTAGGTGTGATCGGCCACCTATTAAAATCGGTTTTGTAAAACATTTTAAAATTCATTAAAATATTTTTAAAACCAATTTCAAAGTCTGCGTTTTTAAACCAGAGAAATCAAAAAAGCAGGTTCGGGAGTCGATTACGTGCGGGTAAGGATTAGCACCCCCACAATGCCCGTATAAAGATGGTACCTTATTAATCGTGTGTTATCACAAGTCTCGATAAAAAGTCGGTTTTAGATTTGGTATTTCAAAATAATTCTCAATTTAAAGAAAAGTAATTCCATTTTTAATTGAAAATGATCCGAAATTTATTAATTCAAAATTTTCCTATATTACCCGCCAAGCTCGGGAAAATATAGAAAATTTTATTTATTTGGAAAATTTTTCGAATCATTCTCATTTTAAAAAAGATATTCCGTTATTAATGATAATTGATGAATCCTCCCCGGCAACCTGGAGGAGAACTCATGAATTATTTTAACTCGAGAATAATTTTATTTAATTTAAAATCATTATCCTTTTTTAACACGATTTTTAAAAGATGAATATGAAAATGTATGACATAATAAAAGACTATCTAGATGACACAGTATAATCTAAATGACTTGATATAATCTAAGTGACATAGTATATTCTAACTGACATGATATAATCTTAATGACATAGTATATTCTAAATGACATGATATAATCTAAGTGACATAGTATATTCTAAATGACATACCAATATAATTAATAAAATGAAATTATATGAAACATTGAATAATATTATCATGAAATATGCATGTGAATAAAAAAACAATGTATGAACATAATAAACCTAGAAGGAAAAATAAATAATGACTAAGCAAGAAGCATAGAAAAAAATAACATAAAATATTCACAACCATATAACAATCAATATAATATCATAAAATATAAATCAAAACAATAATATTACAATAGAAATATTCATAGCAAAAATCATATATCATATAATATGCATGACCATGGAAAATGCAATGAATGAAAGTGTATTTTTTCCTTTAAATAATAAAATCCATATACCTAAAAAGATATCCAAATACCTTAGGAAAAGACATTAAATCAAATTTTCTAAATCAAAAATACTTTGTGATTGATTGAAAATAATTTTGAAAATTTTGGATGAAAATGGCACTAAGACCGAAAACCCCCTTAAAAAAGCTTTATCTTCCTAACTTTGAAAACCCGGGTTGACCTCCCTTGACCCGACCTTTATAAAATAATTTTTAGGATCAAAATGACTTAGAAATAAACCTAGGGAAGTAGCTATTGTTATAAATCAGCCCCTCTTAATGCCTTAGCCAAAACAGAAAATTATTTTCTCTTTAAAAATAAATTTGACTTTTCTGTCGAGTTTTAAAACGTGATTTTTTTTACCTATTTTAAAATTTTCAAAAAATTCTGAAAAAATTATGGTAGACTCAGAACATGTCGAGCTCTATGGGAAAAAAGTTTCTTAAGTTTTAGACTAAGGATGGGCAACCAAAACAATCATGAAAGTTAGAATATTGGGTGAAAAACTATTTAACAAAAACATTTTTAAACCTTTGATAAAAACACTCAAAAATCAGAATAAAAATATTGGAGACTCCACTAAGGTCCTACAAATAGTATTAAAAATTTCTAAAAATTTGGACAAGAATTACCTAATGAAAAAAATCACAAAGGTAGAAAATCCAACTTGACAATTTCTTAATTTTCCACAAGCATGCTCATGTGAGCTTGGCTTTGAGCCATTGACTGGCCTAAGTCAAAAATCAAGTGGGATGAGATGAAATGCATGAATAAAATACAAGTTAAATGCATGAAATTCATGACCTAATGCCTAAATGACATAGAAAAAGCATGGCATGAAAGAGGACCTAATGCCTAAATAGAAATTGTGCATGGCAATAAGTGCAACTCTAGACCTAATATGCATGAAAATGCATGGCAATAAATACCCTAGACCTAATGAACATGAAACATGCATGGAAATACAAGATGACCTAAGACCTAATAAGCATGAAAATGAATGGCAATACAAAGATGATCTAAAGCCTAAAATGTCATAATAAGATGCATGACAACACAACATAACCTAATGCCTAATATGACATACAAACATGCATGGCTATAATATGAACATATAATGATCAAATGAATATAATACTAATGCATGAACATGGAAAAACAAGTACACAATAACATAGCATAATGATGCAAAGCATGATAACCAAACAACCATGATAAAAATGCAAATACACAAAGGCAAAAAAAAAACATGTAGAAACCGAATAGTCATGAGCATGTGTAAGGAAATGTAGCAAGGCAATAACACAAATATATGGCATGGAAAATCAAATACACAATAACATGGCATAATGAAGCAAAGCATAAATGAAAGCATGGTAACTAAACAAGATGAAAATGCACACACAAGGCAAAAATAAGCATGGAAACCGAATAGACCTTTAAATAATATGTGAGATCCTAGCATGGCAATAACACAAACACATGGCATAGCAAATATGCAAGACATAAATGAAAGCATGATAAACAAATAATCATAATGAAAATGCAAAGATATAGTTACGCAAATACACAAACACATGGTATAGCAATAGGACAAAGCATGAACAACTTAATATATTAAAAACAGAAAATTAAAATTAGTAAATAAAGCAAGTAGACATGAAAATAAATGATAAAAACAGCAAAATAAGACCAAGTAATAAAAAAAGTTAGAAATAAGCTTCATATCTTGATTATTTTAGAAATCTAAAACATCAAAACAAGCTAACATACTACAAATAACATAGGAATAAAATCAAACACAATACAAACATACCCTAAGAATACCAATCGGCCATGTTGAAAAAAGGATGAATTTTTTTTTTCATGAAAACATAAGATAGGAGCATTAAAAGGAATTTTTGAAACCTTTATTACACAATAAAATAATAAGAAATCATATGGAAAATGAGCAAAAAATTAGCATAGAAAAAGAAAGAAAAATGCAAGAGTTAGGTGCCAAAAGGCTACCTTTCAAAACTATCTTTCAAGCTTTCTTCTCTTCTAAATTTTTCTTTACTTTTCTACACTTCGCTATTGCTCCAACATGAATAATGATCAGCCAAAAGAACCCTTGATAAAATGAAAACCTCCTCCTTATAAGGGCAGCCAAATGGTCATTATGGTGTAAGGATGTTGTCATTTTTTTCCTAGCTAATTTGATCCAAAGGCCACACTAATCAAAGATGCTAAAAATGTGAATTTACCACCCTTAGATGAAGTGATCAGCTCCTAACAAATACAACTGGTATAAAATATGTAACCATAATGTTGACATCCTTCCTCTTCATTCATTTGACAATGTGGCAAAATCACAAAGGCTCAATAAAAAAAAATAACCACCTACTATCCATTTTTGGCCTTTGGATGAAAGAACTCAGCAAAAGGTCTCCTCCTCTTGGGCAGACAGAATGGCCCTTCAAATTCCAGCCATCTCTCTATTTTTTAAATTGCAAAAATGGCCCTCTTTAGTTTCTTTAGTAAAATTACATTTTAGCCCCCCAAACTTGATTAAATTGCAAACGGACTCCAAATTTGGATTTCCTTTTTCCAATACTTCCTAAATAATATAAAATTGAGTTTTGGAATTTTCATAATTTTTTGAGCCCATTTGCTATTTTTTTCGGATTTATCTTCTGGAATTTCAACTTAGTGCACCCGAACTTTTGCCATTTTTCAAATGAGCTCCGATTCTGGATTTTTCATCTCCAATATCTTCCAAATAATATAAAATTGACATCTGAAAGTTTTTCTAATTTTTCGAGCTCAAATTCTATTTTTCCCGGATTTATCTTCTGGAATTTCAGCTTAGTGGGCCCGAACTTTGCCATTTTTAAACGAGCCCCAATTTTTTATTTTTCTTCACAAATATCTTCCAAATAATATAAATTGAGATCTGGAAGTTTTCATAATTGTTTGACCTCATTTGCTATTTTTGCGGGATTTATCTTCTAGAATTTCAACTTAGTGGGCCCGAATTTTGCCATTTTTCAAATGAGCTACGATTTCGGATTTTTTTCGCCAATCTCTTCCAAATAATATCAAATTGGGATCTAGAAGTTTTCTTAATTTTTTGAGCTCATTTACTATTTTTCCCTAATTTGTCAAAATTGCCCTTTAACCCCGAAACATCGGTTTTACTAAAAACTAGTCCGATTTCCATATTTTCTTTTTCCATGCCTTTGTTATATATTGATTTGGAGTTGGTCCAAAATGCCCAATTTTTACGATCAAACTCCCCTCCCTTCCCCTCCGATTTGATTTTTCCTTTTTTCAATATTGGGAATTTTCTCGTTTTTTCGTTTTTCCTCCAATCAGCTCTTTTCTCGGAATTATTTCAAACTGAGCCTTGGGCTATCTTTGTTTACCCACTCTTCATCAATAGGGGCTTTAATTTTTCCGAATCGGGCCATTTATGCAGTTTTCCCTAATTCACCAAAATTCACCAAAAACCCGAATTTTCGATTTTCTTCCAAATTGGCCCTTTCTTTAGTTTTGCTTCCAAATGGACCCTTCTTTTGGTTTTGCTTCCAAATAGCCTTTCCGATACCCATAGTCATTGATTATATTCCCATTGAAACCTCCAACTTTGACCAAGTTGATCGTTTAAGAACTTTTCCCCAAATTTATCGAATTAGGGTTTCCTTTCCACTGAATCTCTATAACCCATCTTTTGGACTCCATATCTCTCATTGTAGACCTCGGATTATCAAAATTCTTTCACCATTGTTCAATTAAACTTTGAATCTTGATTTTGAATGAGGGTTGACTTGTTAGTGGTTGACTTTTTAGAGTTGATTTTTTTTCAGATTGACTTTTCATGCTTGCCTTCTTAAACAAAGTCTCAAAATACCACCTGCACGATGAAAAGAGCTTTTCTGCATTCTAAAACATCACAAGGAATAATTTTACCTAATTTAGTGGTCCGGACAAAATTAGGTAACTACAACTGCTCCTTTTTGGCTATTGTTGAGAATCAGGAATCAGTCAAAGATAAGAAAACACTAATTTTGTCTAGTTAGTGAAATCATATGTGGAGAAAAGGAAGGAGAGTTTTCATTTTTCATCATTTTTTTTAATGATTAAAAGCTGTATGTAGAAGATTTTGTCCTTAAACTGAGTTCCCTGACTAATCGAGGCTCGACCCGTCTTAAGGAAACGAATTTGATTTGCAAAAAAAGAAAATACCTCGACGGTGGTCTCGGGGTTTTATCCTATCTTGTGCTTAGCTGTGTTTAAAATTCTGGGTATCTCCTCCAGAAGCTTCGACTATCAACACCAAAGACTTGGTCATTTTTAAAACTGTAAAACTCTGGATATCTCCACCAGAAGCTTCAGCTATAAGCACCGAAGACTTGCTCACTGTTTAAAATTTGTAAAACCCTAGATATCTCCACCAAAGGCTTTGGTATCACTACCAAAGGCTTGTTTACTTTTAAAACTATAAAATCCTGGATATCTCCAATAGAGGCTTTGGCTATCACCACCAAAGACTTATTCATTTATAAAACTATAAAATTAATGGTGCCCGGAGGTCTTATCCATGATTTAGACAGAAAAGTTATGCCTGGAGGCAACTTTAAGAATGGTGCCCGGAGGTCTTATCCATGATTTAATAGAAAATTGTGCTCGGAGGTGACTTTAAGAATGGTGCTCGAAGGTCTTATCCATGATTTGAACAAAAAATTATGCTCGGAGACGACTTTAAGAATAGTGCCCGGAGGTCTTATTCATGATTTAAACAGAAAATTATGCTCGGAGGCGACTTTAAGAATAGTGCCCGGATGTCTTATCCATGATTTAGACAGAAAAATTATGCCTAGAGTAAAAGGTTCCTTAAGTAGGCATCAGTGAACAATTGAAGACTCCGTCCTGAAGTCAAATAATCTGTGAACTTCAAAGAAACCATGGATTAGAAATCATGATACAATCATTTGATTGCATTCATCCTTAGGAAACATACAAGAATTTGAAAAGCTTGTTATTCTCATCATTGCATTTAGCTAACATTGCAGGAATCAGGAAAGCTTTGCCTTCCCCGAATCAAACTCGTTTTGCTTCTCAAATAAGTCGAACCTAGAGACCGTCATCGAGGTATGTTCCTTTCCTTTTCAAGTTAAATTTATTTTTTACAATTTGAATCAAACTCAGGGTCATTCTTGGTATTTCCTTTTGTTTTAAATCGAATTCATTCTATTTATCAAATGAGTCTAGACCCGAGACCATCGTCGAGTTATTTTCTTTTGTTTTAAATCAAATTCATTCTGTTTATCAAATGAGTCGAGCCTCGGGACCATCGTCAAGATATTTCCTTTTGTTTTAAATCGAATTCATTCTGTTTATCAAATGAGTCGAGCCTCGAGACCATCGTCGAGGTAATTCTTTTTGTTTTAAATTGAATGCATTCTGTTTATCAAATGAACCGAACCTCGAGACGATCGTCAACGTATTTCTTTTTTTAAAATCGAATTCATTCTACTTATCAAATGAGTCGAGCCTCGAGACCATCGTCGAGGTATTTCCTTTTGTTTCAAAACTCGTTATGCTTTTAAATGAGTAAAATGTTTTGTTTTAAAATCGAACCGGTTTCCTTAAGAAGGGTCTAGGGTTGATTAGTCAGGGAATTCAATTTAAGGATGAAATCTTCAATTTACAGCTTTTTTCAACAAAAAAAATGAAAAATGGAAATGAATGAAAACCCCTTTCCCTTTTCTTCACATATGATTTCACTAACCGAACAAAATTAGTGTTTGTTTATCTTTGCCTGATTCCTGATTCTCAGCAATAGCCAAAGAGGGGCAGCTGTAGACACCTAATTTTGTCCAAATCACTAAAATTGTTATGTTTTCTTCCTAAATTGTTGTTTCAAAATGCAAAAAGGCTTTTCTCATCCTGCAGGTGATACTCCGAGACTTAGTCTAAGAAGTCGAGCATAAAAAGTCAAACTTCAAAAAGTCAACCCCAAAAAAGTCAACAAGATTTGAAGTTTAATTGAAGAATGGTGAAAGAATTTTGATAATCCGAGGTCTACATTGAAAGATATGGAGTTCGAAAGTTGGGTTACGGAATTTCATTAGAAAGGAAACCCTAATTCGGAAAATTTGGGGAAAATTGCTTAAATGATCAAATTGGTCGGAATTGAAGGTTCCAAATGAAAGATAAGCATTGACTACGGGTAATGGAGAAGCTACTTGGAAAAAAAACTGAAATAAAAGTCAATTCCAAAGAAAACCGAGAATTAGGGTTTTTGGTGGATTTTAGTGAAATCTGGAAAAACGAGGAAAAACGAGGAAATTCTCGATATTGAAAAGAGGAAAAACCAAAACGAAAGGGAATTTGATTGTAAAAATTAGGCGTTTTCGGACCAACTCCAATTCAATATATGATAAAGGTCTAGAAAAAGAAAATCTGAAAATCAAATTTGTTTTGAGCAAAATCGAGCTTCAGAGGCAAAAGAGCAAAATTGGAAAATTGAAAAATTTGGGAAAAATACCAAATGAGCTCCAAAAATACCAAAATTTGCAGATCTCATTCTTAAATCATTTCGGAGATATTGGCAAAAGAAAATCTAGATTTGGAGCTCGTTTGCAAAATGGCCAAATCCCGAGCCTACTATGTAGAAATTCAAAAGGATATATCTCGAAAAAATAGCAAATGAGCTCCAAAAATTCTGAAAATTTGCAGATCTCATTCTTAAATTATTTGGAAGAGATTGGCAAAATAAAATCCGGATTCGGAGTTTGTTTGCAAAATGGCCAAATCCAGGTCCCCTTGTAGAAATTCAAGAAGAAAAATCCCGAAAAAATAGCAAACGAACTTCCAGATCACACTTTTAAATTATTTGGAAGAGATTGGTGAAGAAAAATCTGGATTCGGATCTTGTTTAAAAATGGTGAAAGTTCGGGTGCATAAAAGGGCAATTTTGGAAGAAAAAATAAAAAAAATAGCAAATGGGCTCGAAAAATTTTGAAAACTTCTAGAATTCAATTTTTTATTATTTTGAAAGTATTAAAAAAATTGAATTTGGAGTCCTTTTTCTATTTATTAAGGTTCGGGGGTCAAAAACGTCATTTTACCAAAGAAACCGAAAGGGGCCAATTTGTGATTGAGAAAAATATGAAAAATGAAAGATTTGCTAAGATAATTCCTCCCTTGGTCAGCCAGCATAAAGGAAAAGAAGGAAGCTTGATCAATTTAATTCCTTAGTCACTATCAAGCTCAAAATTCTTCCACTAGTACCTTGCAAATTGTCCCCCTTCATCCAATGGCTTAGGTGCCTTGTAGAAAAGTTGAATGCACCATTCAATGGCCAAGGTTAAATGCCAAGATGAAATTTTTATTTTTCATGAAAGAACCCTCATCCAATAGCCAAGAATGAAAGAAGAAAGATGAGCACAACTCATCCAAGGGTAGCCAAGCAAGGGAGTGCATAGGATTGGTCATTTTCATCTAATGACTAAGGCCATTTACAAGGGCTGAGTACACCTTCTAAGGGTTGGGATTAAATGCCAAGATGACATTTTTATGTTGTCATGAAAGAATCCTCATCCAATGGCGAAGAATTGTTGAAAAAAAATGAGCACAACTCATCCAAGGGTAGGGGTCCATTCGGCCAAGCTTGTATCCTTATTTCATCTAAGGGATGAGGTTATTAGAAGGGCTGAGTACACATCTTAAGGGGCTGCTATCAATTGGCAAGAAGGTATTTTTATTATGTCATCAAAGAATTCTAATCTAAGGGCCAAAAATGGAGAAAAATTGCACAAATCATCCAAGGGTGGGCATGCCAACCGGCCAAGATGAGAGAGGGAAAGGAATGTTTTATTTTTTCCATATAGGGGAGGTTATTTGAGAAAACATTGCAGTATCTAATTTAGAAAAGAAAAGGTTTTGAAAGAAAAAAGAAAGGTTTTCAATAGAAGAGCTTGAAGGTAGTCATCTCTACCAAGCTCTAGCATAGTTTTCTTCTTGTTTTCCATGTTGATTTCTTGATTTTCCACTTTGTTTTCCTACTACATTTCTCATAGAAATCAAGTTTTTTAAATGTTTACTTAAGTTTTCATCTCTTCTTCTTCATCAAAAATGGTTGAAAGCAATTTTTTTTACAAGGATTTTTCATTGGCCGAATGTGACATGAGTACTTGCCATGATTTTTTTCTTTTTTTTATTCTTTGCATGATGTTGTGGGAAACATGATTTTTTATGGTTTATTTAAGTATTTAAGGTTCTGATTTTTTTACAAAAAGTGAAGCAAAAGAGGTTGAAATGGCTACATGATCTTGATACATATCAAGTGACCATGGTTACGGGAGAGGCTATGCCCATTTTTACCAACCATGAAGCTCACCTCTATTTTGTTGATTAGCATGGTTTATATTCTAATTTTTTGAAATGGAAAGGCTTCATGATCTTGATGAGATCAAGTGATTATGAGGGGAGAGGCTATGCCCATTTTTATACCAACCATGGAGCTTAACTTTCCTTGTTTTGTTTACTAGTTTTTCTTGTTATTTTCTTTGCATGTCTATGTTTGTCTTGATCATGTTCTTTACATTTTTTTATGCTATATTTGCTTTTATATTTCTTATTTTCTTCATGATATTTCCTTGTAGGTTTCGGCCCTTGTGTTTTCCTTGATAATATTTTGCATTTTTCTCATGTATCATACCTTGTATATTGCTATGTTTGCATTTTATATTTTGACATAGGACCATTCGGCTTCCCCCATTTCCTATGCTTTGTATATGCATTTTCATCATGTTAGTTGATAGGTTTGCATGCCATAAGTTTATGTATCTTGCATGTTAGTATGTTAAATGTTTGTGAAAATGCCATACTCGTTTAGGCTTGAGAGCATTCGGATACCCTCCCTCTCTTTGCTTTGCATGTGCATTTTCATCTTGTTTGCTAACTTGTTTGCATTTCCATGCTTTGTTTTGGCTTACATTTCCATGCATTTCATGCATTTTAGATCTAAGTTGCATTAAATGCCATGCAAGTTCATTTTAGGTCTAGGCCATATTTACTATGCCATGCATTTTCATGCCATTTAGGTTTTAAATCATACATTTCATACATCATATTTGCTGTATGTTCATGCATTTCATGTCATGCCACATGATTTATGGCTTAGGCCAATCAATGGCTCAAAGTTATGCTCACTTGAGCATACTTGTGGAAAATTAAAGAGTTGTCAAATTGATTATTCTACCTTTGTGATTATTTTTACTTAGCCAATTTTTGTCCCAGCTTTTAAAATGTTTTAGCTACTGTTTGTAGGTCTTTAGGAGAGTCTCCAACATTTTAACTTTGATTTTCAAATGATTTTATCAAAAGCAAAAAAATGTGTTTTGAAAAAACAGTTTTTTTACCCAGTACTCGTACTTTCCCTATTTTTCTGGGCCGTCATATTTAATCAAAAAATTAAGCCAATTTTTTAAGTGTATTTTTACATGTTCAGAGTCTCCAGTATTTTTTTAGATTTTTTTTGAATTTTTAAAAATAGGCTAAAAATCGTGTGTTAAAACCGGACAGTAGAGGCAGATTTGAATTCAAAAGAAAAACAATTGTTGAATTTAGCTAAGTTACCTAGAGGGGGCTGATTAGAAAATTTAGCTTCTGTTTTAGGGTGGTTTCTAAGCCATTTTAAACTTAAAAAATTATTTTTATAGAGTTCGAGTCAAAGGTGGTCAAGTCCGGGATTTTAAACTTAGAAAATTAGAGCCATTTTTAAAAGGTCTTGGCTAGGGTTTTAATCTTCATTCAAGCTTTTCAAAATTGTTTTCAAACAATCACAAAGTATTTTGATTTTAGAAGATTTAATTTGATATATTTTTCCTAAGGTAGCGGATATCCTTTTAGATATACGAATTTCCTTAATTAAAGGAAAAAATACATTTTCATGCATTGCATTTTCCATGTTCATGCATACTATACGTGATTTTTGATATGATAATTTCTATGATATTGTTATTATTTTTATTTATTTTATGGTGTTATGTTGTTTGTTATATAGTTTTGAATATTACATGCTATCCTATGCTTTTTATTTAGTTATTTATTTTTGTCACATTATTTAACATATACTATATTCATGCATTTTTTTTTTCATGCATATTACATGATAGCATTATTTTATGTTTCATGTCATTTCATGTTATTTAGATTATATTCCATGTCATTTAGATTATATTATTTAAAATATGTCATGTCATTTATAATATGCCATATCATTTAAACATGCCATGTCATTTAAAATATGCTATTTTAATTAAATTTTCCATGTCATTTAAATCATTTCATTTCATATAGAATATATTTTGTTGCTTAGGACATTTCATTTTTTTAGGATATTTCATTTACAATATCATGTCATTTAAATCATTTCATTTCATGTAGAAAATACTATGTCACATAGGTTATTCATTTCATTTAGAATACATTATGACACTTAGGTTATTCATTTCATTTAGAATATATTATATCACCAAGGTTATTCATGTTATTTGGATTATACTATGTCACACATATTCATATTCATATATTTTTTAAATGTTTTGAAAAAGATAATGGTTTTCAATAAAAATAAAGATATTCCCGAGTTGAAATAATTCTTGAGTTCTCTGCTGGGTTTGTTAGGGAGGATATCATCAATTATCATTAATAATGGAATATCTTCTTTAAAACGAGAATGATTCTGAAAATTTTTCAAAATAAATAAAAATTTCTATATTTTGCCATGTTTGTCGGGAAATATAGGAAAATTTTGAATTAATAAATTCCGAATCATTTTCAATTAAAATTTGAATTATTTTTTCTTTAAATTGGGAATTAACTTGAAATATTAAATTAAAAAATGACTTTTTATCGAGACTTGAGATAACACACGATTAATAAGGTACCATTGTCGCAACCTAAAAAATAACGAGTCTCATCGCAAGACTTTATTATTCGTTAAGCGTGACATTAAAAAAAAATCGAGGAAAAGTCGACTTAATTCCTCTAAAAAATGAAGGTTTTGAAAATGACCTTAAAAAAGACATGGAGTCGCCACCAATCTTTTTTAGCTAGGTGTGATCGGCCACCTATTAAAACCGGTTTTATAAAATATTTTAAAAATTAATTAAAACATTTTAAAAACCAATTTCAAGTCTGCGTTTTAAAACCAGAGAAATCAAAGAAGCGGGTTAGGGAGTCGGTTACGTGCGGGGAACGATTAGCACCCCCACAACGCCCGTATAAATCGGTACCATATTAATCGTGTGTTATCTCAAGTCTCAGTAAAAAGTTGGTTTTAAATTTAGTATTTCGAGTTAATTCCCAATTTAAAGAAAAATAATTCCATTTTTTATTAAAAATGATCCGGAATTTATAAAATCAAAATTTTCCTATATTCCCCAACAAACGTGGCAAAATATAGAAATTTTTATTAGTTTTGAAAAACTTTCCGAATTATTCTCTTTTTTGAAAGAAAGATATTCCTTTATTAATGATAATTGATGATATTCCCTCCAGCAAACCCAGTAGAGAACTCATGAATTATTTTAACTCGGGAATATCTTTATTTTTTATTGAAAAATCATTATCCTTTCGAAAACATTTTAAAAGATATGAATATGTATATGCATAACATAAATAAAATGACATAGCAAAATCTAAATAATATAATGCTTCCTAAATGATATGATATAATGTAAATGCCTTAGCATATTCTAAATGAAATGAAATAAATGCCTTAGCATATTCTAAATGAAATAAAATATCCTAAGTTATATGAAATATTATAAATAAAATGAAATGACCTAGGGAACATAGTATATTCAATATGAGATGCAATATCCTAAGTCATATGATATATTCCAAATGAAATAAAATAACCTAAGTAACATAACATATTCTATATGAAATGAAATAACCTAAGTAACATGATATTTTCTAAATGAAATAAAATAACCTAAGTAACATAACATATCCTATATGAAATGAAATAATTTAAATGACATGGCAAACATGAATGATATGGCATATAAATTAAATGGGATGGAATATGAAATAATGCTATCATATAATATGCATGAAAAAAATAAAAATGAAAATAATAATGCATGAACATAGTATATGCTAAATAATATGACCAAAAAAAATAACTAAATAAAAAGCATAGGATATCATGAAATATTCCAAATCATATAACAAACCATATAACATCAAAAAATATAAATCAAAATAATAACAATATCATAGAAATTATCATAGCAAGAATCACATATTATATAAAATGCATGAATATGGAAAATGCAATACATGAAATGTATTTTTTCCTTTAATTAAGGAAATCTGTATATCTAAAAATGATATCCGGCTACCTTAGGAAAATATGTCAAATTAAATATTATAAAACCAAAATACTTTGTGATTGTTTGAAAACAATTTTGAAAAGCTTGAATTAAAAATAAAAACTGGGCTAAATCTTTTTTTAATGGCTCTAATTTCCTAAGTTTAAAAATTTGGACTTGACTACCCTTAACCCGAAACTTGAAAAACCATTTTTAGAGTTTAAAAAGGCTTAGAAACTACCCTAAGTCAGTAGCTAACCCTCCAAATCAGCCCACTCTAAGTAACTTAACCAAAACAGAAAAATGATTTTTCTTTAAATTCAATTCTGACTCCACTGTCCAGTTTTAATCCATGATTTTTTATCATATTTTCAAAAATTCAACAAATTCTGAAAAAAAACACTGGAGACTCAGGACATGTAAAACTACACGGGAAAAAGTCGTCTTAATTTTATAATTAAAGGCGAATGCCCAGAAAAATCAGAAATTTACAAAAAGTGGGTGAAAAAAAACTGCTTTGTCAAAACACATTTTTACCTTTGATAAAATCATTTAAAAATCAAAGTAAAAATATTTGAAACTCATAAAATGACTTACAAACAGTAGCTATGACTTTTTGAAAGTTAGATAAAAATTGGTAAGTAAAAAAAAATCACAAAGGTAGAATAATCAACTTGACAAACTTAATTTTCCACAAGTGTGCTCAAGAGAGCATGACTTTGAACCATTAATTGGCTCAAGTCATTATTCAAGTGGCATGAACATGAAATGCATGAAACAATACAGCAAACATAATGCATGAAATGCATGGATTTAAACCTAAATGTCATGAAAAAATGCATGGCATTCATAAAGTGACCTAGACGTAAATGAAGTTGTATGACATTTAATGCAACCTAGACCTAAAATGCATGAACATTCAAGGCAAATAAACCTAACTTAATAACTAAAATATGCATGGCATTTTCACAAACACAAAGCATGCTTAAACCAAAAACTCAACCAAATATTATGCAAATGCTAACCTATCAACTAACATGGCAAGAATGCACAAAAAATGCAAAAATTCCAAGAGGGCCGAATAGAATAATGTAACAAGCAAACATGACATTTTCACAAACACTTGGTATACTAGCATGCAAAACTAAATCAAATGACATGTAAATGCAAAAACCTACCAACTAACATGGCAAAAAATGCAACACAATGGAAAACACATGGAGTAGCCAAATGGCCTCAAGCTCTAACAAGCATGGCATTTTCACAAACACTTGGTATACTAACATGCTCAACTAAAATATAACACTTAAATTATGTAAAAATCACACAAGCATTTTCACAAACACTTAATATACTAAATCTAAAACATGCTCAACTAAGATATAAAACTCAAATCATGCAAAGACCACACAAGCATTTTCACAAACACTTGATATACTAAATCTAAAACATGCTCAAATTTAAAAATCATGAAAACAAAAAATTAAAAATTAAAAATGCAAAAACATGATATTTAAAACATAAATGGCAACAAACAAAGCAACCAAATTAAAATATAACTCAAGAATATGAAGTAACATAACATTTAAAACATCAAAATCAAAGAAAATAACATAAACAATATGGTAAAATAAATCAAAACAGCAACTTAACTAAATAATGTTGGCCATTTGGCCATGGTGAGTTTATTGTAAAAATCAAATGTAAAAAATATACTTAAGAAAGAGATGAAGGAAGAACTTGAAAAGAACAATAAAAAACATTTATTTAAAATGGAAACTCACCAAATAGAGATCAAAAATAGCAAAAACAAGAATAGAAAATCAAGAAAGTGCAAGAGTTGGTGCTCAAGAGCAACCTCAAGAAGCTATCTTTCAAGCTTTATCTCTTCAAACTTTCATTTTTTTTCTAAACTTTTCTTTTTTGCTCTCAACCAAGAAGAGAAAAACTAAGTAAAAACTCTAAGAACTCAGCAAAATGAAGATGAAAAAATGAAATTCTGACCTCCAATACAAGGCTGTCCGTAACCCCCTAATAATGGCTCAAGATGTTGTCATTTTTTTGTAACCAATTTCCCATCAAATGGCTAATAATTCAAGGTGAAAAATCATGAAATTACCACCTTTAGATTTGCATCTCAGCTCTCTCAAATTACAACTGTTCAAGAATAATGTTGACATCTTTCTTGGCCTATGTGGCTTAATCACCATGGCTTGATCAAAGAGAATCTCTAACTAACTCTTGATTTCTAGCCATTTGATTGAAAAATCAGAAGCTTCCTCCTTCCTTTGGGCTTGGGCAGGCCAGCACTTCTCTTTTCCAGCCCAACTCTGATTTTTTGAAAAACCCAAAGAAGCCCTTTTCGGTTGCTTGGGTGAAATGACCGTTTTGCCCCCCGGATGCAAATAAATATCAAACGGACTCCAAATTCAATTTTTTTTAATACTTCCAAAATTATAAAATATTGAGTTCCGAAAGTTTTCAAAATTATTCGAGTCCGTTTGCTATTTATTTGGATTTTTCTTCCAAAAATGCCCTTTTATGCCCCTACATTTTACCATTTTTTAAACGAGCTCCAAATCAAGATTTTTCTTCACCAATATCTTCAAAATAATTAAAAAGTGCGATCTGGAAGTTTTCATAATTTATGGAGCTTATTTAGTATTTTTTCGGGATTTATCGGCTTGAATTACTACATAGGAGGCCCGGGATTTGGCCATTTTGCAAACGAACTCCGAATCAAGTTTTTATTTCGCCAGTCTCTTCCAAATAATTTAAAAATGAGATTTGCAAAATTTCAGAATTTTTGGAGTCCATTTGCTATTTTTCCGGGATTTATCTTCTTGAATTATTGCATAGGAGGCCCGGGATTTGGCCATTTTGCAAACGAACTCCGAATCAAGATTTTCTTTCGCCAATCTCTTCCAAATAATTTAAAAATGAGATTTGAAAAATTTCAGAAGATTTGGAACTCATTTACTATTTTTTCGGGATTTTCCTTTTTGAATTACTACATAAGAAGCCCGAGATTTTGGCCATTTTGCAAACGAACTCCGAATCAAGATTTTATTTTGCCAATCTCTTCCAAATAATTTAAAAATGATATTTGCAAAATTTCAGAAGATTTGGATCTCATTTGCTATTTTTTCGAGATTTTCCTTTTTGAATTAATGTATTAGAAGCCCGGGATTTTGGCCATTTTGCAAACGAAATCCGAATCAAGATTTTCTTTCGCCAATCTCTTCCAAAGAATTTAAAAATTATATTTGCAAAATTTCAGAAGATTTGGAGCTCATTTGCTATTTTTCCGGGATTTTTCTTTTTGAATTACTACATTAGAAGCCTGGGATTTTGGCCATTTTGCAAACGAACTCCGAATCAAGATTTTCTTTTACCAATCTCTTTAAAATGATTTAAGAATGAGATTGACAAATTTTCAGAATTTTTGGAGTCCATTTGCTATTTTTCCCAAATTTTTCGATTTTGCCCTTTTGCCTCCGAAACCCGGTTTTGCTCAAAACAAGTCCGAATTTTAGATTTTCTTCAATCTGAGCCTTAGGCTATCCTTTTAAATCATTATTCATCCATTGGAGGTTTTGTTCTTACCAAGTCAGGCCATTTCTGTGATTCTTCCCGATTTCACGGAAATCTACTAAAAACCTTAATTCTCAGTTTTTCTCCCGGATTGACTTTTCTTTCGATTTTTCTTGCAAGTGGCTTCTCCATTACCTGTAGTCAGTGCTTATCTTTCATTTGGAAACTTCAATTTCAACCAATTTGATCGTTTAAGCACTTTTCCCCAAATTTCTCGGATTAAGGTTTCCTTTCTACTGAATCTCCAAATCCCAACTTCCGAACTCCATATCTTTCAATGTAGACCTCGGATTATCAAAATTCTTTCACCATTTTTCAATTGAACTTAAAATCTTGATTTTGAAACTGGGTTGACTTTTTTAGTAGTTGACTTTCTAAGGTTGACTTTTTCGGGTTTGACTTTTTCAAGTTTGACTTTTTATGCTCGCCCTCTGAAACTAAGTCTCGGAGTACCACCTGCAGGATAAAAACAGTCTTTTTACACTCGGAAACATCAATATAGGAAGAAAACATACCTGTTTAGTGGTCCGGACAAAATTAGGTGTCTACAGCTGCCCCTCTTTAGCTATTGCTGAGAATCAGGAATCAGACAAAGATAAACCAACACTAATTTTGTATGATCAGTGAAATCACATGTGAAGGAAAGGGAAAGGGGTTTTCTTTTTCATTCTTCTATCATTCTTTTCATTTTTCAATTTTTTTTTTTTTTTGAAAATAAGCTGTAAATTGAAGATTGGTCCTTAAATTGAATTCCTTGACTAATCAAGGCTCGATCCGTCTCAAGAAAACGAATTCGATTTTCAAAAGAAAAATTATGCCCGAAGATCTTTAAAAATGGTGCCCGAAAGTCTTAAAATGGTTCCGGAGGTCTTTAAAATGGTGCCCGGAGGTCTTTAAAATGGTGTCTGAAGGTCTTTAAAATGGTGCCCGGAGGTTTTTAAAATTGGTGCCCGAAGGTCTTAAAAAACTGGTGCTCGAAGGTCTTAAAAAGTTGGTGCCCGGAGGTCTTTAAAATGGTGCCCGGAGGTCTTAACAAACTGGTGCCTGGAGGTCTTTAAAATGGTGCCCGGAGGTCTTAAAAATTGGTGCCCGAAGGTCTTAAAAAACTGGTGCCCGAAGGTCTTTTAAAATGGTGCTCGGAGGTCTTTAAAATTGGTGCCCGGAGGTCTTTGAAATGATGTCCAGAGGTCTTTAAAATGGTGCCTGGAGGTCTTTAAAATGGTGCCCAGAGGTCTTAAAAATTGGTGCTCGAAAGTCTTAAAAAATTGGTGCCCGAAGGTCTTTTAAATGGTGCCCGAAGGTCTTTAAAATTGGTGCCCGGAGGTCTTTGAAATGATGCCCGGAGGTCTTAAAAAACTAGTGCCCGGAGGTCTTAAAAAATTGGTGCCCGGAGGGCTTTAAAATGGTGCCCGGAGGTCTTTAAAATAGTGTCCGGAGGTCTTAAAAATTGGTGCCCGGAGGTCTTAAAAAACTGGTGCCCGAAGGTCTTTAAAATGATTTGAAAATACCTTGACGACGGTCTCAAGGCTCTATTTGTCTGATTAACAAAATGAATTCAATTTAAAACAGGAGGAAATACCTTGATGGCGATCTCAAACTGTGAATCTTTTGAGAAACAAAACGAGTTCTTTTTTGGGGAAGTCCAAGCTTTCCTGATTTCTGCACTGTTAGCTAAATGCAATGATGAGAATGCCATGCTTTTGCAAATGCTTGTATGCTTCCTAAAATAAATGCAATCAAATGATTGTGCCATAATTTATAATCCATGGTTTCTTTGAGGTTCACAGATTATATGACTTCAGGACAGAGTCTTCAACTGTTCTTTGATGCCCTACTTGAGGAATCCTTCACTCAAGATATCTTGTCAAACAGTCTCAACTTCTGTCTCTCGCTGAAGTTCACAGATTTTTTGACTTCGCGACGGAGCCTCCACCACGTTCACTGTTTTCTTTTCTTAGTGAACTTTCCAAACCTTCCCAAGATTTAAATCTATTACTTAGTAATACTTTGAAATCCCTTTATTTAAAGATTTTTATTACTAAACATCATTCAATTTAATAACAACCATAATGCATCTCAAAAGTATATGAAAGAGAATATGAATCAATCAAAAATTGTCATGAAAAGGATAACAAGAATTTATTGCAAGAAATGTTTTAAAATGGTAAAAATAAATATCAAGGATATAAGAAACAAATATAAGGTTATAGGCTGTAGATGCCCCGGATGCGGAATATCTTGGACCCCTCCTTTTTCAAACAATCTGAAATTTCTCTTGAACGATCAATTCACTTGGGTAACCTCTTAACTTCTATAGTTACATCAGATTGCATTGTTCCCCTTTTCTCTGATTGTCAGATACTTTCTTCCCCCATTACACGAAGCATTAATTCAAGCTTTGATTAGTAATTGAGCCGTCTTTTGTAGGTTTTCAACTCAAGTGTCCTCCGTTCAGTATTAAGTCGCCCTTTGCGGGTTTTCGGCTTAAACCTCTCCTTTTTCATTCATTTTTTTTTTGTTTTTTTTGTACTCTACCCAGCATCTGAGAATTCTAAATGCTTCGAAGGTAAAAATATCAATTCAAAAGATGGGATGAATTCTGAGAATAACCTTTCAAATTAAATATCCATGCTTGATCAAAATGGGCTTTTAAAGCATGTAATGTAGGCCAAGGTTTAGGTTTAGAAAGAAATGATAAATAGGCCCAAAATGTGTTTAAGGGTTATTGGATCAAGGATCGCTTCCTGAGGAAAACTAATTCTTGAAACATTTGTCCCTTTTTGGACTTTCTTTTCTTTTTTGCTTTGTTGGCTTTCATTTGCCACATTTTCTGATGGCTTTCTTTTTTTATTTATTTATTTTTTGATTATATTTCCTCTTATTTGCCCTCCAGTGTAGAGGGTGATCCTTGATTAAGGTTTTAAAGAAAGAAATAATTCTTAAGCCTAAAAGGGTGACTAAGGATAATTTCTTCTTAGTGTAAGGAATATGAAAAACGGCCATTCATCATATCAAGCATAAATATTCTCTTTAAAAAGCAATTCTCAGGGGAAATAGATATATAGAATTTCTATTTTTACACTTGGAATCATTCAAATTTTCATGTGCACAGCATCACACATTTTTTTTTAAAGCATAATACTTCTTCAATTCATCAGCATTCACGGGATGTCTAAAATCATCTCCGTCCATCCGAGTTAGAATCAATGCTCCTCCAGAAACAGCTCTCTTTACCACATAGGGTCCTTCCCAATTTGGAGCCCATTTTTCTCTAGGGTCCTTCACTATAGGGAGAATTTTCCTCAATACCAACTCCTCCTCTCGGAACTGTCTAGGACGAACTTTCTTGTTGTGGGCTCGAATCATCCTTTTCTGATACAACTGCCCGTGACAAATTGCTTTCAATCTTTTCTCCTCGATGAGATTCAACTGTTCATAATGAGCTCTAACCCATTCTTCTTCCTCTAGGCCAACTTCCATCAGAACCCGAAGTGAAGGGATCTCAACTTCAATAGGTAGCACTGCTTCCATCCCGTATACCAAAGAAAATGGTGTTGCCCCTGTAGATGTGCGGACCGAAGTACGATATGCATGAAGAGCGAAAGGCAGGATCTCATGCCAATCTTTGTACACATTGGTCATCTTCTCAATAATCCTCTTGATGTTCTTATTAGCTGCTTCTACTGCGCCATTCATCTTCGGATGGTAAGGTGTCGAATTATGATGTGTGATCTTGAATTGAGTACACACTTCTCTCATCATCCTATTGTTCAAATTGAGAGCATTATCCGAAATAATTCTTGCTGGCAACCCATAACGGCATATAATTTCTTCCTTGACGAATCTGCATACCATCGACTTTGTTACATTTGCATAAGACGCAGCTTCTACCCACTTTGTGAAATAATCTATGGCCTCCAAGATGAAACGATGTCCATTTGAAGCTTTCGGGGTAATAGGCCCGATCATATCCATTCCCCACATTGAAAAAGGCCATGGTGCAGTCATGACATGTAAAGGCGATGGCGACACATGAATCTTATCTGCATAAATCTGGCATTTATGACACTTCCGGGAATAACTGATACAGTCTCCTTCCATGGTCAGCCAATAGTACCCTGCCCTCATAATCTGTTTAGCAAGCATGTGACCATTAGCATGGGTGCCACATATCCCTTCATGGACCTCTTCTATGATTCTTTGAGCTTCGGCAGACCCGACACATCTCAATAAGACTTGATATTTCCCTTTCTTGTAGAGAATCTCGCCATCTTGAACAAAACCCATTGCTAACCTTCTCAGAGTCCTCTTGTCATTCTCTGTTGCTTGTTCTGGATACTTTTGATCTTGATGTACTGCAAGATGTCATTATACTAAGGGAGACCATCTGCTTCTTCTTCGATACTCAAACAGTGGGCAGGAGACTCATATATGCTCATCTTGATCGGCACAACTTCCGCCCCTTCATTCACTTTAAACATTGATGACAAAGTAGCCAGAGCATCTGCCATCCGGTTTTCTTCTCGAGGAAAGTAATTGAAATTCACTTCTTCAAACTCCTCTAATAAACTCAGTATGAGTTCTCGATATCGGATTAGCTTTGTATCTCGGGTTTCCCATTCTCCTCGTAACTGGTAAATCACTAAGGCTGAGTCTCCGTAAACTTCCAATACTTTGATCTTTCTGTCCACTGCAGCACGAAGGCCCATAATACATGCTTCATACTCGGCAGTATTGTTTGTACAATCAAAATCCAATCTAGCAGTGAAAGGATAATAATCTTCTTCTGGGGATATAAGCACTGCCCCAATTCCATACTAAGGCTGAGTCTCCGTAAACTTCCAATACTTTGATCTTTCTGTCCACTGCAGCACGAAGGCCCATAATACATGCTTCATACTCGGCAGTATTGTTTGTACAATCAAAATCCAATCTAGCAGTGAAAGGATAATAATCTTCTTCTGGGGATATAAGCACTGCCCCAATTCCATGCCCCATGGCATTAGATACGCCATCAAAGTACATTTTCCATACTTTCTTCTTTAAGGGAATATCATCTGCTTGTGACACATACATCAAATTTTCATCTGGGAAGTCAAAGTTCAACGGCTCATAATCTTCCACTGCCCGACTTGCTAAGAATTCAGCCACTGCACTGCCCTTGATAGCTTTTTGACTTACATATACAATGTCGTATTCTGACAATAAAACCTGCCATCTTGCTGTCCTCCTTGACAAAGAAGGTGCTTCCAACATGTACTTGACTGGATCCAGCTTGGCAATTAGCCATGTTGTGTGATACAACATATACTGTCTAAGTCTTCGAGCAGTCCAAGCTAAGGCGCAACACAACTTTTCTACCGATGAATATTTCAACTCATAATCTGTAACTTTTTACTGAGGTAGTAAACTGCCTGTTCCTTCTTTCCAGTTTCATCAAGCTGCCCCAAAACACAACCCATGGATCTTTCAAATACTGATAAATACAGTATCATTGGTTTATCCGGAATAGGTGGCATTAATACTGGTGGGTTTGATAGATAATGCTTAACCTTTTCAAAAGCAATCTGACACCCTTCATCCCATTCTCCTGGATCACGTTTTCGAAGTAACTTAAATATTGGATCACATTTATCGGTTAACTGCGAAATAAACCGAGCAATGTAATTCAATCTCCCCAGAAAGCCTCTTACTTCCTTTTGAGTGCGAGGTGGTGGCAGATTCTGAATGGCCTTCACTTTATCTGGGTCAATCTCAATTTCAGTTTTGCTGACGACAAAACCCAACAACTTCCCCAAGGTGACTCCAAAAGTGCATTTTGCCGGATTTAGCTTGAGTCTAAATTTCCTTAAGTCCAAAGAGCTTCTTAAGATTCACAATATGCTCCTCTTCTCCTTGTGACTTTGCGATCATATCATCAACGTAGACCTCAATTCCCTTATGCATCATATCATGAAACAAGGTCACCATGGCTCTCTGGTATGTTGCCCCAGCATTCTTCAATCCAAATGGAATTACTTTGTAGTAGAACGTTCCCCACATTGTAACAAATGTGGTTTTCTCCATATCTTCCGGTGCCATCTTGATCTGATTGTATCCTGAGAATCCGTCCATAAAAGAAAATAAAGAACTTTTCACTGTATTATCCACCAGAGTATCAATATGGGGCAAAGGGAAATTATCTTTAGGGCTGGCCTTGTTGAAATCTTGATAATCAACGCACATTCGCACCTTGCCATCCTTCTTCGGTACTGGAACAATATATGCCACCCATTCTGGATATTTTTCCACCTCTAGGAATCCAGCATCAAATTGTTTCTTCACCTCCTCTTTTATCTTTAACAGCATATCAGGCCTCATTCTTCTCAGCTTTTGCTGAATTGGCTTGCATTCTGGCCTCAAAGGGAGCTTATGAACCACAATATCCGGATCTAACCCTGGCATATCTTGGTAAGACCATGCAAATACATCCAATACTCCTGGAGCAAAGCTATCAATTCACCTTTTATTAATGGTGACAATGAAGTTCCAATTTTGACTTCTTTTATCTCTTCACCATTTCCCAAATTTATTGTTTCCAATAATTCCTTATGAGAAAGTACTTGCTTTTCTTCTTGTTCTATTTTCCTCAATAGATCCGAAGGTAGACCATAATCCTCAGTATCTTCATTAGCCTCAAAATCACCCGTGCAAATGGGTCTTTCAAAATCAATTTCAAAATTACTGATAGGAAGGTCCTCATATTCCGCCTCCGTACACCTGTAAATAGGTGGAGAAAAAACAATATAGGAAAATATATATAGAAAACAAAATAAATAACAAAAATGAAAGAATATGGACACAACAATATGGATAATGCATTGTGCTTGTTATTTATTGAATGAAAATGTTTAAAAAGCCCATTACAGAAAAAAAAAAAAAAAACTCTTAATATCTCTGGGTAAAGATAATTAAGATTGCCTTTTAAAAATTATTACTTTGGAATAGACTTAAAGACTATGGGCAACTCAGTCGCACTCCAGTTGGTTAGTCTATATCCTCGTGGACAAGGTCACACCATCCAGCTAGTACTCTCTCTTTCAATCCTGTCTTTCTCGATCGTGCAAGCCTCCACATCATACATATGCTCATCATTATTCACCTGGAATCTCTTGAAGGCATTCTCTATCATTACAAGCACATCATCAAAATTCTTTTCTCCGAACAGAGAACCGGCTGAGCGGAAGCTGTGAAGGATAGGTGGGAATGTCATAGGCTCCCACTCAATATCCATACCCGTAAGACGGGCCATCCTCCTTTGTCGGTTCTTTTCAACTTGTCTTCTTTTCTCATGGGCCTTCGGAAGATATCCTAGGCCAAATCGGTCCTTCTTTCCTTTTACCTCTATGGCTCGAGCCATCCCCTAAAGATATTTCCCGAGACCCTTTCCGGCTCTGCAGTCTTTTCCTACGGTGGTTCTTACCCCCAGCCTTGTGTTCTTGGACAGCTTCGATTTTGGAATTTTTTGTCCTTCAGCGACAAAAACTGCATTTACAAATTCCAAAGACCGAAAAGAACACTCCACGGCCTCTTCATTCGGCTCCACATAAGGAGATTCAGTGGATGCGGAGGCTATTATGTCTTCCTCCCCTGATACCGTGATCAACCGGCCCTCCATCACAAATTTTAGTTTCTGGTGAAGAGACGAGGGTACAGCCCTAGCTGAATGTATCCATGGTCTTCCTAACAAGCAGTTATAAGATGGATTGATATCCATAACCTGGAAATTCACTGTATATGTGCACGGGCCTATTTCCAGAGGAACTTCAATGGTTCCCATAACCTCCCTCCTTGTTCCGTCAAAAGCTCTGACCACCGTGCAACTTGGTATCATATAGAATAAATCCACTGGTAACTTGGATAAGGTTGCTAAAGATATCACATTTAGTGAAGAACCATTATCCAAAAGGATCCTCGGTAATATGTGCCCCTTACAAGTGGTGGTTATATGGAGAGCTTTTGTTGATCCAATACCATTGGGTGGTATTTTCTCATAGCTGAAAAATATGTAGTCATCAGCTGCGATGTTTCCCACCAACCTATCCAGCTTTTCCACTGATATATTATTGGCCACGTATGCTTGATTTAATACTCTTAATAAAGCATTTCTGTGTGGTTCTGAATTTAAAAGCAAGGATAAGATTGAGATCCTAGCTGATTGACGTTGCAGTTGTTCAACCACGCTATATTCACTATGCTTTATAAATTTCAAGAACTCACAAGCTTCTTTCTCACATACTGGCTCCTTGATTCGGTTAACCGAGGCTGATCCCCTCTCTGTTTCCTCTGGCAAATCCATCTCAATATGGATTGGCTCGACGACCTTCTTCCCTTTATCAATTCCTCTGTCTTTCCCTGCTACCCCTTGTTCAATGGCCTCCGGAGCATAACACCTCCCGCTTCGGGTTAAATGCCCCACACCTGTAATATCCTGTTGGCCTGAAGACCCGGGCATAACCATGCTGCAGTCATATTTCCATGGTGTAGCCTTGTTTTCTTTGTATGGAAAGGAAACAGGTAAATCAATGATTAATTTGGGAGCATTTTCTTCCATGGCTGGCATAACTTTTTCCTCCGGTTCATCATAGTAGATGATTAGGGATCTTCCTATCCCATAGCCACCTGTATTTTCAATGACTTTTATTTCCCCTTCTATCTCCTCATAGAAATGGGCTACCCTATTATCTATCATCTTTTGGACTTTAACCCGAAAGTCCCCGCATTTCTGTATATCATGGCCTTCAACTTTATGGAACGGGCACCAATTATGCACCATTCTGGCAACCATTTTCAGACCTTCCATACCTTCCACCAATCCTTCCTTGACCATTTCAGCCCATATTGTCATCATTGGAGTCTTAATCTCCCCAATATCCCTTTTTAATCTTCTGTCCCCTCCGGTCAATATTGCATTCACCTGATTCCCAGCATGACTGGGTAATGGATTTCCAGCTACGTTCGGCCCATTTTTTGATCCAAACTTCACTACCCCAGCATTAATCAAGCATTGGACTTTCTTTTTGAAAGCCAGGTAATCTTCAATTGAATGTCCTTGGATTCCCGCATGGTATGCACAGTTGGTGTTTGCATTGTACCATCTTGGATATGGAGGTGTCAAAGGTTTTAGGTACACGGGTGCAACAAGTTGACCCTGCAACAGTTTTGGGTATAGATCACCGTAGGTAGTGGGAATCGGATCAAATTGGGCTTTTTGATTGCTCCTTGGTGAACGTTGGTCATTACGCGCAGGCCCTTGTGTATTTGGAACAGCATTTCAAGGAAGGGTGATTTGAGGGGATATGCCAGTTGGGAATGGCTGTTGTGGTATATTGGTGTAGGGGAACGGGTTTTGAGTAAGGTGGTTGATATTAGGGTAATAAGGATTATACCCGGGTATGGTGTGTATGATGTAGGAGGTGTATAAGGTATGGTAGGGGTATAAGGCCTCGGTGGTGTGTATGGTGTAGGAGGTGTATAAGGGTATTGGTTGAAGCTTACTGCATGGGTTTCCTCCTTTTTCTTTGTAGGAAAAGCTCTCTTTGGGGTAGCAGACTCACCCCCTTCCATCTTTCCACTCTTAATGGCTGACTCAATCATTTCTCCAGATATTACCATATCCACAAAATATTTGGTAGCGTTTCCCACCAATCTGTCATAATAAGGTGCTTTCAACCCCCTTCAGTTAAGTCATTTTGGCCCTTTCCTTCCCTACCATTTCCTCGAAGTCTGGAACCTCAACCTCAATTGGATCAACTCCGATGGTCCCCCTTTTTGGACCGAAATTCTGTTCTTCGGCCGCCGGCTGGATGTAGATGTAGGATGCTGCCCCAGTTGGGATTTCATTTCCCACAGGTTGGGATATCTGGCCATTTCTCTGTACCACTTCTGGTCTATCCTCCTGATTTACTGCCCCCATTCCAGCAACTGAATTCTCTCCGGGCCACTTCTGCTTCATCATATTGCTCATCATCTCCATGAGCTTTGTCATCTGTTCTCGTGTCTCCTCTTGAGACTTAGTCAACTGTTCTTGTAATTCTTTCTGGATTCTTTCCATTCTCTCAATTCTGGCAAGCTGATCATTTTCCATGGCTTTTGTTCGAGACCGAGTATTGTAAGAGTGTTGGAAATCTGGTTCTTTCTGAGTGCGACCAATTGTACCTATATTTTTTGAAAACCATGGATTAGAAATTATTGACACATTTCTTATTTTATTTTATATATAAAAAAAATAAATGAATGAAAAAATGAATCAGTGTTAATGAATGAACAACTAAGTAAATGACTACGGGTATGAACTTAGAAGACTAATTATAAATGAATGAACAAATAAATGGCTAAGTGTATGAACAATTTATAAAGAATAAATGAATGAATGATTATGAATATGAAAAAATAAATATAAAAAAAAAAGCTAGTGAATGATGAATGTATTTAAAGTATTGGCCCCGGGATAATTCCAACCAAACGGTCTTTCATTGATTTCCTGGAACTAAATACATCAAAAAAAAGATCCCTGTTTAAGACAACATGATAATCTGTCTCTCCTAAAAAACTATTACAAGATACTAATCCTATAATAACTCCCTCGGATCCTGGACCTTCTTCAATGTCCTCCTTTAACTGCCTTGCTCTTTCATCTGATCCCTACTTGTACACGGCCCTTTGACGTGTTAGCAGAAGCATCGCCCTGTAAGCTCTCCTTAGCTTGTTTCTCAAGTTGATTTGCTCGGGCTTCCTCGTGTTTTGCCTTTTCTGCCCAATAGTTCTTCTCCTTTTTGAGGTTTTTGACTTCTTGCTCCCATTCCCCGGAAGTCTTGAGAGTCCCCTCAAATCTGAGCTCAAAGCGATACCTCTTGTTCTCCAAATGTAATTCCCGAAAGTTGCCCTTAACGGTGTCCCTTTCTCTCTTAATCTATTCCTTCTCTTTTTCCCGAGCTGATTCCCTATCTTTCATGTCCTCAAGCTCTTCTTGCAGTTGGGCAATTTCCTTGCTCATCCGGGCCTTTTCTTTTTCAAATTCCGCTCTTGCAATTTCTAACTCAGATGGCATTTCCCTCGGTGGCGGATTCATGAACTGGACCTCCTCCCCATCTGATGTCAATAGTCTATCATTAACCCTTAATTCCCTCCATACCAGATAATCAGGTGTGACGGTATCGGTATATCTGGCCACTTTTATCCGGTGAGTTTTCTTCCATGCTTCAATTGCTGCCCGCACTTTTTCGGAATATCTGTCTTCCCCATAAGTGAACTCTGAGGATCCTAGATTATGAGTCATGGGTGTGAATTGTCGGGACTCAACCTGTCTTTGCACCAACAAAGGAGCATAACTCACAGACCCCCAAATTCCGAGCAGTGGAACTCCCGGGTTGTCCCCACATTTGTACATAATCGGCATAGGAATCATCCATGGAGCTCTCCAAGTCACCATCTCCCCTTTTAGATTCCGGAACATGTTGACCCATTTCTCTTCATTCTCGTCCTTAGGCCAAATCGAAACTAAAGTCTTCATGTATGGTTTGAAGGAAACATTTTCTATCTTCCAAAAGTGACTTTGAATCCAAATATAAAGGAGTTGTACACACCCCTTGATTCTCCCTTGTCCGGCCCTTTTACAAAAATTCAAGGATCGGATAGTTTCAGCTATGATGGCCGGAGATGGGTTGATCTTTTGTTCCAACTTTTCAAAGAAATCAAACACGGCTATATCCACATGACCCAATATCTTCTGGAATATGATTAACCCGTAGATGGCTAGAGCGAAGATGTCCCTGACTTTTGCTTTGTCGGAACAACCCAATATCAACTGTCGGAGAGTTTCCCACGAAATGCACCCATTTTTCTGCTTTGTGTCCACATGAATTTCAACCCATGTTGTATCCATTCCCGTGATCCTAGCCACTTTCTTCTTAAGACCTGAAGGTTTCATTTCCTTCAAATATACCCGATCAAGATTAGGACATTCAATACGTAACAGTGTCGAATATTCTTCGATCAGTGGTGTCATATCCTCCTTGTTAAAAGTGAAACATCTATAAGCAGGATTCCAAAACTGTACCATAGCCTGAATCAACCCACTATTGACCTGAATCGGAATTAAGACTGCTATGTCTCCATATTTCTGAGTGAAGGCTTCTTTCTCTGATACATTCCACTGATTCCAAATGTCGACTAACCCTCGGAGATCATTCTGTCTAAGATCCACTTTGACCCTATCCGGCAATACTGACACATAATCTTTCTTGAGGCAATCACCATTCTCCCTATGATCTTTTTTCGACCGTGCCCTGACTACTGCATGATCTTCTATCATTGAAATAACTTGACACTCCATGAAAGTCCTTTGGGTTGATAACTATCCCGAGGCCAATAAACTTCAAGTGTATGATGATGTCTATGATGCATGTCAAAGAAAAGAAAACAGAAAGAAATAGATTAGTAAGGAAATGAATTCACAAATATAACATAAACAACAACTTGCTTTTTAAAAAAATGTCCCGAAAATTTAAACAGAGCTTCGGCATTACGACGCCTTTGGGACAAAAAAAAAATACGAGCGGTATGATGTTCGTTCATCATCACCCAATTTGTATCTAACATATAGAAAGATGGTAAAAGGTTGGAAATGTTCCTCCATGTGTTCTTAAACTTCGGGTATCTAACAGAAATCCGGCATGGCTTCGCCTAGGTTCACTATATGAAGGTGAATTGGTTCTAAGGCCCCGAATTGTTCCTCACTGTCACCGGTGAAGGCTAGTAAAGCACCCCGATAAAAGTGGGTTCAATTCGTTGGAGTATATTTTCCTATGTCCGTACGGAGGATTATCACGAAGGCATTAGGTACTTTACTTCCATTTAAAAGGAAGGAACCCGGGTAGATGATTCATGTTATGCAAATACAGTGTGTGCGGAGGAACAAAACAAACCTGCCACCACCTATTCTACAACCCTTATTCTAAATACCCCACTAAAATCAAACAATGTAAAGCATCAGTCCAACAAACATATAAATATACGCAACAAAATAACCAGAGAACAAATAATAATATGAATGCACATGAATATGGACATATTAAGACATTTTTTTATTTTCAAAATTCTCTTTTATTTTAAAAATATGGGAATTAAAATTAAATACCAATTAAACCAACAAAACCGAGACTTAGATAACACACGAGTAATTCTAGGCCTGACTCTCTAAAAAATCCCCAGTGGAGTCGCCAAGCTGTCGCAATCTAAAAAATAATGAGTCTCATCGCAATACTTTATTATTCGTTAAGCGTGACATTAAAAAAATAACCGAGGAAAAGTCGACTTAATTCCTCTAAAAAATGAAGGTTTTGAAAATGACCTTAAAAAAGACATGGAGTCGCCACCAATCTTTTTTAGCTAGGTGTCATCGGCCACCTATTAAAACCGGTTTTATAAAATATTTTAAAAATTAATTAAAACATTTTAAAAACCAATTTCAAGTCTGCGTTTTAAAACCAGAGAAATCAAAGAAGCGGGTTCGGGAGTCAGTTACGTACGGGGAAGGATTAGCACCCCCACAACGCCCGTATAAATCGGTACCTTATTAATCGTGTGTTATCTCAAGTCTCGGTAAAAAGTTGATTTTAAATTTAGTATTTCGAGTTAATTCCCAATTTAAAGAAAAATAATTCCATTTTTTATTAAAAATGATCCGGAATTTATAAATTCAAAATTTTCCTATATTCCCCAACAAACGTGGCAAAATATAGAAATTTTTATTAGTTTTGGAAAACTTTCCAAATCATTCTCTTTTTTAAAAGAAAGATATTCCTTTATTAATGATAATTGATGATATTTCCTCCAGCAAACCCGGTAGAGAACTCATGAATTATTTTAACTCGGGAATATCTTTATTTTTTATTGAAAAATCATTATCCTTTCGAAAACATTTTAAAAGATATGAATATGTATATGCATAACATAAATAAAATGACATAGCAAAATCTAAATAATATAATGCTTCCTAAATGATATGATATAATGTAAATGCCTTAGCATATTCTAAATGAAATGAAATAAATGCCTTAGCATATTCTAAATGAAATAAAATATCCTAAGTTATATGACATATTATAAATAAAATGAAATGACTTAGGGAACATAGTATATTCAATATGAGATGCAATATCCTAAGTCATATGATATATTCTAAATGAAATAAAATAACCTAAGTAACATAACATATTCTATATGAAATGAAATAACCTAAGTAACATGATATTTTCTAAATGAAATAAAATAACCTAAGTAACATAACATATCCTATATGAAATGAAATAATTTAAATGATATGGCAAACATGAATGATATGGCATATAAATTAAATGAGATGGAATATGAAATAATGCTATCATATAATATGCATGAAAAAAATAAAAAAGAAAAAAATAATGCATGAACATAGTATATGCTAAATAATATGACCCAAAAAAATAACTAAATAAAAAGCATAGGATATCATGAAATATTCCAAATCATATAACAAACCATATAACATCAAAAAATATAAATCAAAATAATAACAATATCATAGAAATTATCATAGCAAGAATCACATATTCTATAAAATGCATGAATATGGAAAATGCAATGCATGAAATGTATTTTTTTCCTTTAATTAAGGAAATCCGTATATCTAAAAAAGATATCTGGCTACCTTAGGAAAATATGTCAAATTAAATATTCTAAAACCAAAATACTTTGTGATTGTTTGAAAACAATTTTGAAAAGCTTGAATTAAAAATAAAAAATGGGCTAAATCTTTTTTTTCATGGCTCTAATTTCCTAAGTTTAAAAATCCGGACTTGACTACCCTTAACGCGAGACTTGAAAAATCATTTTCAAAGTTTAAAAAGGCTTAGAAACTACCCTAAGTCAGTAGCTAACCCTCCTAATCAGCCCACTCTAAGTAACTTAACCAAAACCGAAAAATGATTTTTCTTTAAATTCAATTCTGACTCCACTGTCCAGTTTTAAGCCACGATTTTTTATCCTATTTTTAGAAATTCAAAAAATTCTGAAAAAAAATACTGGAGACTCAGGAGATGTAAAAATACACGGGAAAAAATCTTCTTAATTTTCTGATTAAAGACGAATTCCCAGAAAAAATGGAAAGTTACGAAAACTGGGTGAAAAAAAACTGCTTTGCCAAAACACATTTTTGCCTTTGATAAAATCATTTAAAAATCAAAGTAAAAATATTTGAAACTCATAAAATGACTTACAAACAGTAGCTATGACTTTTTGAAAGTTAGATAAAAATTGGTAAGTAAAAAAACTCACAAAGGTAGAATAATCAACTTGACAAACTTAATTTTCCACAAGTGTGCTCAAGAGAGCATGACTTTGAACCATTAATTGGCTCAAGTCATTATTCAAGTGGCATGTACATGAAATGCATAAACAATACAACAAACATAATGCATGAAATGCATGGATTTAAACTTAAATGTCATGAAAAAATGCATGGCATTCATAAAGTGACCTGACCTAAATGAACTTGCATGGCATTTAATGCAACCTAGACCTAAAATGCATGAACATGCATGGCAAATAAACCTAACTTAATAACTAAAATATGCATGGAATTTTCACAAACACAAAGCATGCTTAAACCAAAAACTGAACCAAATATCATGCAAATAATAACCTATCAACTAACATGGCAAGAATGCTCAAAAAATGCAAAAATTCCAAGAGGGCCGAATAGCATAATGTAACTAGCAAACATGACATTTTCACAAATACTTGGTATACTAGCATGCAAAACTAAATCAAATGACATGTAAATGCAAAAACCTACCAACTAACATGGCAAAAAATGCAACACACAATGCAAAACACATGGAGTAGCCAAATGGCCTCAAGATCCAACAAGCATGACATTTTCACAAACATTTGGTATACTAACATGCTCAACTAAAATATAACACTTAAATTATGCAAAAATCACACAAGCATTTTCACAAACACTTAATATACTAAATCTAAAACATGCTCAACTAAGATATAAAACTCAAATCATGCAAAGACCACACAAGCATTTTCACAAACACTTGATATACTAAATCTAAAACATGCTCAAATTTAAAAATTATGAAAACAAAAAATTAAAAATGCAAAAACATGATATTTAAAACATAAATGGCAACAAACAAAGCAACCAAATTAAAATATAACTCAAGAATATGAAGTGACATCACATTTAAAACATCAAAATCAAAGAAAATAACATAAACAATATGGTAAAATAAATCAAAACAGCAACTTAACTAAATAATGTAGGCCATTTGGCCATGGTGAGTTTATTGTAAAAATAAAATGTAAAAAATATACTTAAGAAATAGATGAAGGAAGAACTTGAAAAGAACAATAAAAAAACATTTATTTAAAATGGAAACTCACCAAATAGAATAAAAAATAGCAAAAACAAGAATAGAAAATCAAGAAAGTGCAAGAGTTGGTGCTCAAGAGCAACCTCAAGAAGCTATCTTTCAAGCTTTATCTCTTCAAACTTTCCTTTTTTTTCTAAACTTTTCTTTTTTGCTCTCAACCAAGAAGAGAAAAACTAAGTAAAAACTCTAAGAACTCAGCAAAATGAAGATGAAAAAATGAAATTCTGGCCTCCAATACAAGGTTGGCCGAAACCCCCTAATAATGGCTCAAGGTGTTGTCATTTTTTTTGTAACCAATTTCCCATCAAATGGCTAATAATTCAATGTGAAAAATCATGAAATTACCACCTTTAGATTAGCATCTCAGCTCTCTCAAATTACAGTTGTTCAAGAATAATGTTGACATCTTTCTTGGCCTATGTGGCTTAATCACCATGGCTTGATCAAAGAGAATCTCTAACTAACTCTTGATTTCTAGCCATTTGATTGAAAAATCAGAAGCTTCCTCCTTCCTTTCGGCTTGGGCAGGCCAGCACTTCTCTTTTCCAGCCCAACTCTGATTTTTTGAAAGGCCCAAAGAAGCCCTTTTCGGTTGCTTGGGTGAAATGACCGTTTTGCCCCCCGGATGCAAATAAATATCAATCGGACTCCAAATTCAATGTTACTTTTTTTTTTTAATACTTCCAAAATAATAAAATATTGAGTTTTGGAAGTTTTCAAAATTATCCGAGTCCGTTTGCTATTTATTTAGATTTTTTCTTCCAAAAATGCCCTTTTATGCCCCTACATTTTACCATTTTTTAAACGAGCTCCAAATCAAGATTTTTCTTCACCAATATCTTCAAAATAATTAAAAAGTGTGATCTGGAAGTTTTCATAATTTTTGGAGCTTATTTGTATTTTTTCGGGATTTATCGGCTTGAATTACTGCATTGGAGGCCCGGGATTTGGCTATTCTGCAAACGAACGCAGAATCAAGTTTTTCTTTTGCCAATATATTCAAAATAATTTAAAAATGATATTTGAAAATTTTCAGAATTTTTGGAGTCCATTTGCTATTTTTCCGGGATTTATCTTCTTGAATTATTGCATAGGAGGCCCGGATTTGGCCATTTTGCAAACGAACTCCGAATCAAGATTTTCTTTCGCCAATCTCTTCCAAATAATTTAAAATTGATATTTGCAAAATTTCAAAAGATTTGGAGCTCATTTGCTATTTTTTTCAGGATTTTTCTTTTTGAATTACTACATTAGAAGCCCGAGATTTTGGCCATTTTGCTAACGAACTCTGAATCAAGATTTTCTTTTACCAATCTCTTTCAAATGATTTAAGAATGAGATTGACAAATTTTCAAAATTTTTAGAGTCCATTTGCTATTTTTCTTGAATTTTCCGATTTTGCCCTTTTGCCTCCGAAACCCGGTTTTGCTCAAAACAAGTCCGATTTTTAGATTTTCTTCAATCTGAGCCTTGGGATGTCCTTTTTAATCATTCTTCATCCATTGGGGGCTTTGGTCTTACCAAGTCGGGCCATTTTTGTGATTCTTCCCGATTTCACCAAAATCCACTAAAAACCCTAATTCTCGGTTTTTCTCCCGGATTGACTTTTCTTTCGATTTTTCTTGCAAGTGGCTTCTCCATTACCCATAGTCAGTGCTTATCTTTCATTTGGAACCTTCAATCTCGACCAATTTGATCGTTTAAGCACTTTTCCCCAAATTTCTCGGATTAGGGTTTCCTTTTTACTGAATCTCCAAATCCCAACTTCCGAACTCCATATCTTTCAATGTAGACCTCGGATTATCAAAATTCTTTCGCCATTTTTCAATTGAACATAAAATCTTGATTTTGAAAGTGGGTTGACTTTTTCAGTAGTTGACTTTCTAGGGTTGACTTTTTGGGGTTGACTTTTTTCAAGTTTGACTTTTTGTGCTCGCCCTCTTAAACTAAGTCTCGAAGTACCACCTGCAGGATGAAAACAGTCTTTTTACACTCGGAAACATCAATATAGGAAGAAAACATACATGTTTAGTGGTCCGGACAAAATTAGGTGTCTACAACCATTTTATACGAGCGTTGTAGGGGTACTAATCCTTCCCCACACATAATCGAGTCCTGAACCCACTTCTTTGATTTCTCTGGTTTAAAACACAGACTTGAAATTAGTTTTGAAAAATGTTTTAATTAATTTTAAAATGTTATACAAAATCGGTTTTAATAGGTGGCTGATCATACCTAGCCAAAAAATATTGGTGGCGACTCCATGTCTTTTTCAAGGTCATTGTCAAAACCTTCGTTTTTCTAGAGGAATTAAGTCAACTTTTCCTCGATTTTTTTAATGTCATGCTTAACGAATAATAAAGTCTTGCGATGAGAGTTATTATTTTTTAGGTTGCGACAAAGTAAAAACTTTTTTAAATATGCAATGCATGAAGATGTATTTCTCCCTTGAAGTAAGGACATCCGTATACCTAAAAAGGTATCCGACTACCTTTGGAAGAAAATTAAATTGAATTTTCAAAAACCGAAAGACTTTGGGCTTGGATTTGAATAAAAAAATAATAATAATAGAATTTTTAGGATGAAAATTAGGCCTTGGCCAAACCACCCTCTTTAAAAGCTTTATTTTTCCTAGTTTTGAAACCCGGGTTGACCACCCTTGACCCGACTTTTATAAAATCTAATTTTTATGATTGAAATGACATACAAATTAACCTAAAACATTAACCAGTGTCCCAAATCAGCCTTATCTAAATATCCTAACCAAAACATAAAATTATTATTTCTTAAAAACAAATCTGACTCTCACAGGCAGTTTTGAAAACCTTTTTTTTTTGCTCTTCTAAAGAATTTCAGAAAAATCTATAAAAATTAGGGTAGACCTAGGACATGTTGACGTCAATGGGAAAAAATAAGCTTATTTTACCAAAATCAAGACAGTGAGTTAAGAATTGCTTTGTCAAAATCCATTTTTTCAACCATGACAAAAAAAAATGTAAAAATCATGAGAAAAAGATCATGGCATCCCCTATATAACTATTGCATGTGGTAAAAAATAATTTTATTTTAACCATGGATGAGTAGTGAGAAAAAATCCCAATGTCAGAATACCCAATCTAAACTATCAATCTTACAACTAGCATATGCAAAGGATTTTTGGCTTGAGATCATTAGTTGATCTTGGCCAAAAACCTAGTTGAAATGCATGATTTTCAGCCAACCAACCATATGACAATGAATCAACCAAGAGTTAAGAATATTAACAAGCAAACAAGCAAGAAATATCAAGCAAGAACAAGCATAAAAATACTAGCTAGGTTCGGCTAGCACAAGGAATGTAATTTTTTTTTTGTCAAAACTTGGTTATTTTAATAAAGAATGAGGAATAAAGGATAGAAAACCTTTGAAATTTATTTTTGAAAACCTTTTTATTCAATAAGATTTAACAAATCACATGAATAAAAAGAGAAGAAAAAGAATCACAACATCAAAAAAGAACATTAGAGAAGAAGAAGGAAAGTGATAGCTACCTAACTATTGCTTTCCAAATCAAGATGGCCAAATTTTTCTCTTCCTTTTCTCTCAAGAGTAAAAATGCCTTAAGAAAAAATGAAACCTCCCTCCTTTGCTCCCTTGGCCGGCTGCCCTATATTTGTGAGTGAGTGTGTTTTATTTTTTTACCCCTTGTCATGCTTCCCATGCTCCTCCAACATCCATTGCCACATGGCCAAAAATGTTCCCCTAAATGATATTTTCCTTAAAAATAGGGAGCTTGTCCCCTATTTGCATCGTTCTTCCCTTAAAAATAAGGTTTCCTAGCCTCCCATTGGCCAACAATGCCACCTAGACTATTCTTGTCCCCTTGTCTCTACAAAATATCTTGGCCACTTGTCAAGATCATATGGCCTTCTATTAAAATATCTTCCTAGGTGACATTTTTAATCCTACTTGGCCCCATCTCCTCACCGTCAGATGCTCTTCACATGGCTTTTACATTGCTTTGCAATTTGGAGCCTTCCCATTGGCTTAAAATGCCATGTAGGCAAAGTAGTGGAGAATCTTGTCCTTGTAAAAATGTCATCTTTCTTTCCATCCTTAGCTATTTGATCCAAGATAATCACACAGCCACCTTTATCCAAGGGCTGACCGAAAATGGCCTAGAAATTTCCAGGCCATTCATCTTTTTTTATTTGCAAATTGGTCCTTTTCGATTTCTTTGGTAAAATTGCTTTTTGGCCCCCATACTTAATTTAATTGCAAACGGACCCCAATTTTGGAATTTTCTTTTCCAACTCATCACGTCTAATATAAAACTCAGTTCTGGAGGCTTTCATATTTTTTTCGAGCTCGGATTCTATTTTTCCCGAATTTTTCTCTAAATTTTGGTTTAGTGCCTCCCAAACTTTGTCTTTTTCATTTGAGCTTCGATTCTCAGTTTTTCTTCTCCAATCTCTTCGATAAAACATAAAATTCAGATCTGGAAGTTTTCATAGTTTTCTGAGTTCGGATTCTATTTTTCTCGGATTTTTCTCTAAAGTTTCGGTTTAGAGCCTCCCAAACTTTGTCGTTTTCATTTGAGCTCCAATTTTAGATTTTTCTTCTCCAATATCTTCCATAAAATATAAATTTCAGATCTGGAAGTTCTCATAATTTTTTGAGCTCGTTTCCTATTTTTCCCGAAATTTTCCTTTGGAATTTCATATTAGTGCACCAGAACTTTGCCTTTTTTCATTTGAGCTCCGATTCCGGATTTTCATTCTCCAATCCCTTCCATAAAATATAAAATTCAGATCTGGAAGTTTTCATAATTTTCAGAGCTCGTTTCCTATTTTCCCCGGAAATTTCCTATGGAATTTCGGATTAGTGCACCCGAACTTTACCATTTTTCATTTGAGCTCCGATTTTAGATTTTCTTTCTCCAATCCCTTCCATCAAGTATAAAACTTAGATCTGGAATTTTCATAATTTTTCAAACTTGGATTCTATTTTTTTTTGGATTTTCCAAAATTGCGCTTTAAACCCCGAAACCTTGATTTTACTCAAAACGGGCCCGATTTTTGGATTTCCTTTTTCCACAACCTTTTTCATATATTTAATTGGAGTTGGTTCAAAAATACCCAATTTTTACATCTGAATTCCTCTTCTATTTAGCCTTCCCCTTTTTCAATATTGGGAATGTAGAAACCTAATTTTGTCCGGACCACTCAAACATGTATGTTTTCTTCCTAAATGGATGCTTCAGAATGTAAAAAGATTTTTTTTCATCTTGTAGGTGGTACTCCGGGACTTAGTCTAAGAAGGCGAGCATAAAAAGTCAAACTTGAAAAAGTCAACCCCGAAAAGTCAACCCTAAAAAGTCAACTAGTGCAAAAGTCAACCCACTTTCAAAATCAAAATTTGCAGTTCAATTGAAAAATGGTGAAAGAATTTTGATAATCCGAGGTCTACATTGAAAGATATGGAGTTCAGAAGTTGGGTTATGGAGATTCAGTATAAAGGAAACCCTAATCCAAGAAATTTGGGAAAAAGTGCTTAAACGATCGAATTGGTTGAAATTGAAGGTTCCAAATGAAAGATAAGCACTGAATACGGGTAATGGAGAAGCCACTTGAAGGAAAAACTAAAAGAAAAATCAATCTGAAAGAAAACCGAGAATTACGATTTTTGGTAAATTTCGGTGAAATTGGGAAAAATTACCGAAATGGCCCGACTCGATAAGACTAAAGCCCCTAATGGATGAGGAGTGATTAAAAAAGGATAGCCTAAGGCTCAGTTTGAAGAAAATCTGAAAATCGGACTTGTTTTGAGCAAAACCGGGTTTCAAAGGTAAAAGGGCAAAATTGGAAAATTTGGGAAAAATAGCAAATGAACTCCAAAAATTCTGAAAAATTGTAAATCTCATTCTTAAATCATTTTGAAGAGATTGGCGAAATAAAATACTGATTCGGAGTTCATTTGCAAAATTGCCAAATCCCGAGTCCTTTATGTAGAAATTCAAGAAGATAAATCCCGAAAGAATAGAAAATGAACTCCAAAAATTCTGAAAAATTGCAAATCTCATTTTTAAATTAGTTGGAAGAGATTGGCGAAAGAAAATCTTGATTCAGAGTTCGTTTTCCAAATGACCAAATCCCGGGCCCCTTATGTTGTAATTCAAGCAGATAAATCCCGAAACAATACCAAATAAGTTCCAAAACTCATGAAAACTTCCAGATCACACTTTTAAATTATTTGGAAGAGATTGGTGAAGAAAAATATGGATTTGGACTCGTTTAAAAAATGGTAAAATTTGGGGGCATAAAAGTGCAATTTTGGAAGAAAAAATCAAAATAAATAGCAAATGGACTCGAAATTTTTTGAAATCTTTCAGAATTTAATTTTTTATTATTTTGAAAGTATTGAAAAAAGAAAATTTGAATTTGGAGTCTGTTTTCCATTTATTTAAGTTCGGGGGGCAAAAAGGTCATTTTATCCAAGAAATCGGAAAGGGCTTTTCTTGCCTTTTAAAAAAATGAAGCGTGGGCTGGAAGGAAAAGGTCTGGCCAGCCAATGGCCAAAGATAGGTAGGAAGTTTCTGATTTTTTAATCAAAAGGCCAACAATGAAGAGGAAGTTAGTTATTTTTGGATCAAGCTTTTGCAAATAAGCCACATGGACCAATGCATGAAGAGAGAGAGTGTCAACATAACGGCTTAAGACTCTTGAACAGCTATAATTGTGGATAGCTGATGGCCTAATCTAAGGGTGATAATTTCATGTTTTAAACATCTTGGATCAATAGCCCTTGGATGAAAAATTGGTTGATGAAAAAATGACAACATCCTAGCCTAGAGGGGGGTTTCTGTAACACCCTGTCCGGATAATCTACCTAAAATCCGGCAGAGCTTCCTTTCTATCTCAACGATAATCCTCCTGCAAATAACACTCAATTCATATCCTCAACCAGCAATATTCCTCAATACTATTATCACATATATCCATATATATTCAAAAAAAATTTCCATGATCAATTTATGCTCAAATCAAAACATATTGATCTATTGTCTCATATCTTCAAATATATACAATATATCCAAAAGTAAACCTATCTCAGCAAGGTTTACTAGATAAAAACATCAAAAGATCAAGACTTCAATAAATTTTTACTATGATGCCCACCACGTCACAATACTATTTGAAGCAGAGAATAGAGGAAGGTTGCAATCCCAACACCTAACTATCACCTGAAAATGAGAATATGAAATGGTGAGATATATGAATATCTCAGTGAGTAAACAACTTTTAAAACATTTGAAAACTATGATTATAATCCTTTAAAACATAATAGACATTTTCAAAATAAATAATAATAAAATCATAATGAGTAATTCAAAGACGTAGCAAAGTTTTCAAATGTATAACAATATTATAATATTAAATCAATGAATAAAATCTGTAAAGTAAATCAAGTTCCGTATAATTGGGCTCCAACTTTCTGTCCTGCATAAGAGTACATCCATGAAATAACCAAGCAATATCCATGTAGGCATACTAGTAGCCGGCCCCAAAGGCCAATACCACCATAGGACGCCCCAAAGGCATATGTGTCACTATGATGTGCCCCCAAAAGGCAAATATAATGGGATAGGGACTCTGGAGGTGGCTCCCACCACAAAGGCGTAGCACGCAGCTCCCATACCCCAGTATAATATCACGGAATAGGGACTCTGGAGGTGGCTCCAGCCACAAAGGCGTAGCACGCAGCTCCCGTATTCCGGTCTAATATCACGGAATGGGGACTCTGGAGGTGGCTCCCGCCACAAAGGCGTAGCACGCAGCTCCCGTATTCCGGTCAAGGAAATAATCTCATACATTAAGTCAGGTGGAGCCAAAACCATGTACGTCAAATTCTATGTAAAATCATATTTCATAAAATCAACCAACTTACTCGATATAATATTTCTTGAAATAAAACTACTTTAATAACAAATCAATTCATATGATTAAATATCGTATATACCTTTAATACGTAAAATAAATATATATGCTAAAAAATATATATATATATAATTATAATTAAAGAAATTTCAAATAACTATAGTTGTCGTCTACTCACAATCCTTGAGATGATCTCACTGTACACCTCGACCTGAAACTTCGGGATCCATAGGTGACGTCGGATCTACGTGGCCTAGAGATTAACAATAATTAGTATCTATACATGCTCAAAGCATTACACAATTTTGAATGCAACTTAAGTCTCATAATCTTCCCTCAAGGTCAATACTAATTCCTCATACTCAAAACAACATATCCCAAATTTTTAATATCATTTCCATAATCATTTTCTCCAAATATTCAACTCCATATTCATGTCCTTATCAAATTCCTTTCTAGTATTCCATGCCTTAGAGATTTTCATAATCCATAACCATCAATAGTACTATATTTCTCTTAAGCAATAAATTCCTTAATATCAATTTAGATTAAAAAATCATAACTTGAGTTTGGTAAGGAATTTGGAAGTGATTCCAATTGTTTTATTTCAACCAATATATCTAACTTATGAATAAAATAACTAACTTATACAACTAGAACAAAATCTTGATCAAATTTGATAAATCCCGAAACCATGCTGAAACAGGGATCAACACAGAACAGTAAACTTCACCGAATTTTATCTTTTTAACCGCTTATCGGTTTTGGGTGATTCAAAAACCCAAATTCTCGTATTGAAGTCTAGTTTCTAGGAAAAATATTAAAAAAATATAAAACCAACTGTGACGAACCCAAAAAATCCGAACAGCAAGCATGCTCAGATTCCCCTATTTTGCTTTTTCTTTCCATTTTCTTGTTCATGCTTTCAAATCCTTTTAATACATACCAAAAATGAGTAAAATTCATACTTAATAGATGGATTTCAGACCTTAACATGTTTATGGAGCAAAGATCTTAGCATGCTCAAGTAGAATATCTAAAGAAAATGAAGAATTTATCAAGAAACTAACCTTGGATGTAATTGTTGTTGAGATTTTTGGTGTTGTTGTTTGAAGAGAATTTTTTTTTTTTGAGAGAGAGAGATGATGGAAGGCCGGCTGCACTTGAAGAATGAATGAAAAATGTGTAGAGTTTTCGGGAGAAAAGATGAAGACAAGAGATATTTTTCTTGTTTTTGGGATAATTGCATATTAGTCCCTCAACTTTTTATAAATAACCATTAAGCCCCTAAACTTTTTTAATATGTTCATTTTGATCCTTTCTTCTTTTATTTCCTTCACTTATAACTTCTTACCAATTTTCAAGTTCGTCCTTAAAATTTTCGGGATTTAACTTTACATGATTATACGTAACCTCGGTTGTTACAACTTACCCCCCATAGAAAAATTTCGTCCTCGAAATTTACTTACCAACTTGATTGAATAAGTGAGGATATTGAGTCTGCATATCTTCCTCCCTTTCCCATGTAGCTTCTTCGTATAAATGATTCCTCCAAAGAACTTTCACTAATGGAATAGTCTTAGTCCTTAGAACTTGGTCCCTTCTATCCAAAATCTCAACCGGCTGCTCTTCATAAGTTAAGTTTTCCTCAATTTCCATAGGCAAATCCTTCAATATATGTGAAGAATCGAAAATGTACTTTCGGAGCATGGAAACATGGAACACATTATGAATTCGTGACAATTCTTCTGGTAAGGCCAATCTATAAGCAACTGGGCCAATCCGTTCAATGATCTCATACGGCCCTATATATCGAGGGCCCAACTTTCCTCGTCTTCCAAACCGGATTACTCCTTTCCAAGGAGTCACTTTTAAAAACACCATATCACCAATTTCAAACTCTAAATCTTTTCTCCGATTATCTGCATAGCTCTTTTGCCGATCTTGAGCTATTTTTATCTTTTCCCGAATTACCTTAACTTTGTCTGCAGTCATCATAACAATTTCTGGACCTAGTAATTTCCTTTCATCTGTATCATCCCAACACACCGGAGTTCTGCACATCCTTCCATACAAAGCTTCAAACGGAGCCATGTCGATGCTGGACTGATAACTATTGTTATACGCAAATTCTGCTAGAGGCAAGTGTTCATCCCAGTTTCCTTTGAATTCCATAATACAAGATCTGAGCATATCTTCCAAAATTTGAATTGTCCGTTCAGATTGCCCATCTGTCTGAGGATGAAAAGCAGTACTGAACTTGAGTTTAGTGCCCATAGCATTCTGCAAACTTGGCCAAAATCGAGATGTGAATCGGGGGTCTCGATCAGATACAATCGATACTGGGGCACCATGTAACCTAACAATTTCGTTCACATAAAATTGAGCCAATCTTTCCATGGAAAAAGTCTTCTTGACTGGCAAAAAGTGAGCTGATTTTGTCAGATGATCAACAATCACCCAAATGCTGTCATAACCAGACTGTGTTCTTGGCAATCCCGAAACGAAATCCATAGCAACATCTTCCCCCTTCCACTGAGGAATAGGTAGGGGGTTCAATTTCCCAGAAGGTTTTTGATGTTCGACTTTAATTTGTTGGCATACCAAGCATCTAGAAACAAACTCAGCTATATCCCGTTTCATACCTTGCCACCAATAATGTTCTCTTAAGGTTCGATACATTTTCACACTACCGGGATGTAACGCGTATGGTGCATTATGAGCTTCCTCCAAAATCACCTTCCGGAGTTCTTCATCCTGAGGCACATAAAGCCTATTTTTCATTATCAGTACTTCATCATCTTTTATTTGAAAGTCAGTCCTCACACCATCATTTACTTCTTGCTTTAACTTTACCAGCATAGGGTCATTATTCTGTGCTTCACGTATCCAAACAATATGAATCGGTTTAACCTTCAAGTGGGTTATCAGGAGATTATTCTCAATAATCATCAATTCTAAAGGTAAAGACTTCAACTCATTTTGTAAGGGTTTCTGAATTGCTCGAATATGAGTAAGAGAACTAGAAGATTTTCTACTAAGAGCATCGGCCACTACATTGGCCTTTCCTGGGTGATAGTCAATTACACAGTCATAATCTTTTATCAATTCCAACCATCTCCGTTGCCTCAAATTTAATTCTTTCTGATCCATCAGATATTTCAGACTCTTATGATCAGTGTAGATTGTACATTTTTCTCCAAATAAATAATGCCTCCAAATTTTCAGTGCAAACACCACTGCCGCTAACTCTAAATCATGAGTGGGATAGTTTTGCTCATGCTATTTCAGTTGTCGAGAAGCATAAGCTATCACCTTCCCATGTTGCATCAAAACGCAACCCAAACCTCGCCTCGAGGCATCACTGTATACCACAAAGCTTCCATTCCCTGATGGTAGTGTAAGAACTGGTGCAGTGGTCAATCTACGCTTGAGCTCTTGGAAAGCTTGCTCACATTCGTCAGTCCACTCAAACTTAGCATGCTTCCTTGTTAGTTTTGACAAAGGAGAGGCAATCATGGAAAATCCTTCCACGAATCTTCGATAGTACCCTGCCAATCCGAGAAAGCTCCTAATTTCTGTGACATTAATGGGTCTTTCCCAAGCAACTATAGCTTCTATCTTTTGTGGATCCACAAAAATCCCTTCCTTAGATACTACATGACCAAGGAATGCTACTTTGTCTAGCCAGAATTCACACTTGGAAAATTTAGCATAAAGTTGCTTTTCGCGCATAGTCTGCAACACCGTTCTCAAATGGCTTACATGACCATCCTTATTCCTGAAATAAACTAGGATGTCATTGATGAAAACAATAACAAACTTATCTAAGTAGGGTCGTCAACCTATCTCAAATACTAACATGTAGCCCATCTTGGAATTTCTTGCATCTATCAGCATCGTTGGCTACTATCGATGGAGCAAATTCTGATAGTTCATTGAACTTTTGCTCATACTCTGCTACTGACATACCGCCCTGTTTTAAATTCATAAACTCAGTCCATTTCTTTTCCCGCAAGGCCCGAGAATAGTATTTTTCTTCAAACTCTCTTCGAAAATCTGCCCAGGTTGTGGCAGGACGTCCAACATACCTTTGCACTGTAGTTTTCCACCATGTGTGTGCATGATCCTCCAAAAATTGCACCGCACATAGTAACCTCATAGGCTCGGGAATCTGAAGAGTAATGGAAGTAGTCTCAATTTTTTTTTTGTAGTCATGACCAGGCTAAATCTGATTCCAAAGATCCCGTGAAAATCTTGCAACCCATATTCTTCAGATCCTTACAGTAATCAACTATCCTCCTTTTTAGTAGGGGCAGTCAAAACGGGAATTACTCTTCCCAAGGCCGCAACTGCCTTAGCTAAATTAAGATTAGCTGCTGAGGGTGCAGCAACAGAAGATGAACCAGCAATTAAAGCTTGTTCTCTAATTTGCTCATCAGTATTCTTATTTCTATTCCTATCCTTATTTTAGGCTAGGGGATTGATTCTAGGCCTTCCTCTTCGACGTGGTGGCATCGTGTCTGATTTCTTACACAAGTGACAATATTTTAATACTTCAACAAACAGTTTCTAAGTCTACAGGACCTATAACCTTGCTCTGATAACAAATTGTAACACCCTGTCCGTATAATCTACCTAAAATCCGGCAGAGTTTCCTTTCTATCTCAACGATAATCCTCCTGCAAATAACACTCAATTCATATCCTCAACCAGCAATATTCCTCAATACTATTATCACATATATCCATATATATTAAAAAAAAATTTCCATGATCAATTTATGCTCAAATCAAAACATATTGATCTATTGTCTCATATCTTCAAATATATACAATATATCCAAAAGTAAACCTATCTCAGCAAGGTTTACTAGATAAAAACATCAAAAGATCAAGACTTCAATAAATTTTTACTATGATGCCCACCACGTCACAATACTATTTGAAGCAGAGAATAGAGGAAGGTTGCAATCCCAACACCTAACTATCACCTGAAAATGAGAATATGAAATGGTGAGATATATGAATATCTCAGTGAGTAAACAACTTTTAAAACATTTGAAAACTATGATTATAATCCTTTAAAACATAAAACACATTTTCAAAATAAATAATAATAAAATCATAATGAGTAATTCAAAGACGTAGCAAAGTTTTCAAATGTATAACAATATTATAATATTAAATCAATGAATAAAATCTGTAAAGTAAATCAAGTTCCGTATAATTGGGCTCCAACTTTCTGTCCTGCATAAGAGTACATCCATGAAATAACCAAGCAATATCCATGTAGGCATACTAGTAGCCGGCCCCAAAGGCCAATACCACCATAGGACGCCCCAAAGGCATATGTGTCACTATGATGTGCCCCCAAAAGGCAAATATAATGGGATAGGGACTCTGGAGGTGGCTCCCACCACAAAGGCGTAGCACGCAGCTCCCATACCCCAGTATAATATCACGGAATAGGGACTCTGGAGGTGGCTCCCGCCACAAAGGCGTAGCACGCAGCTCCCGTATTCCGGTCTAATATCACGGAATGGGGACTCTGGAGGTGGCTCCCGCCACAAAGGCGTAGCACGCAGCTCCCGTATTCCGGTCAAGGAAATAATCTCATACATTAAGTCAGGTGGAGCCAAAACCATGTACGTCAAATTCTATGTAAAATCATATTTCATAAAATCAACCAACTTACTCGATATAATATTTCTTGAAATAAAACTACTTTAATAACAAATCAATTCATATGATTAAATATCGTATATACCTTTAATACGTAAAATAAATATATATGCTAAAAAATATATATATATATAATTATAATTAAAGAAATTTCAAATAACTATAGTTGTCGTCTACTCACAATCCTTGAGATGATCTCACTGTACACCTCGACCTGAAACTTCGGGATCCATAGGTGACGTCGGATCTACGTGGCCTAGAGATTAACAATAATTAGTATCTATACATGCTCAAAGCATTACACAATTTTGAATGCAACTTAAGTCTCATAATCTTCCCTCAAGGTCAATACTAATTCCTCATACTCAAAACAACATATCCCAAATTTTTAATATCATTTCCATAATCATTTTCTCCAAATATTCAACTCCATATTCATGTCCTTATCAAATTCCTTTCTAGTATTCCATGCCTTAGAGATTTTCATAATCCATAACCATCAATAGTACTATATTTCTCTTAAGCAATAAATTCCTTAATATCAATTTAGATTAAAAAATCATAACTTGAGTTTGGTAAGGAATTTGGAAGTGATTCCAATTGTTTTATTTCAACCAATATATCTAACTTATGAATAAAATAACTAACTTATACAACTAGAACAAAATCTTGATCAAATTTGATAAATCCCGAAACCATGCTGAAACAGGGATCAACACAGAACAGTAAACTTCACCGAATTTTATCTTTTTAACCGCTTATCGGTTTTGGGTGATTCAAAAACCCAAATTCTCGTATTGAAGTCTAGTTTCTAGGAAAAATATTAAAAAAATATAAAACCAACTGTGACGAACCCAAAAAATCCGAACAGCAAGCATGCTCAGATTCCCCTGTTTTGCTTTTTCTTTCCATTTTCTTGTTCATGCTTTCAAATCCTTTTAATACATACCAAAAATGAGTAAAATTCATACTTAATAGATGGATTTCAGACCTTAACATGTTTATGGAGCAAAGATCTTAGCATGCTCAAGTAGAATATCTAAAGAAAATGAAGAATTTATCAAGAAACTAACCTTGGATGTAATTGTTGTTGAGATTTTTGGTGTTGTTGTTTGAAGAGAATTTTTTTTTTTTGAGAGAGAGATGATGGAAGGCCGGCTGCACTTGAAGAATGAATGAAAAATGTGTAGAGTTTTCGGGAGAAAAGATGAAGACAAGAGATATTTTTCTTGTTTTTGGGATAATTGCATATTAGTCCCTCAACTTTTTATAAATAACCATTAAGCCCCTAAACTTTTTTAATATGTTCATTTTGATCCTTTCTTCTTTTATTTCCTTCACTTATAACTTCTTACCAATTTTCAAGTTCGTCCTTAAAATTTTCGGGATTTAACTTTACATGATTATACGTAACCTCGGTTGTTACAGTTTCGGCCACACTACAAGGGGACTCTCTCTTTCATTTTCAGCCATTCACTCTCTATTCTCTCTTGGTTTTGGCTGATTTTCTCTCCATTGTTTAAAATCAAAAAGAAAAGTTTAGAATAGAAAAAGAAAAGAAAAGAAAAGAAAGTTAGAAGAGAAAAAGCTTGAAAGATAGCTTCTAGAGGTTCCTTTAAGCACCATACTCTTGCACTTTCTTTGATTTCCCATTCTTGATTTGCTGTTTTGATTATTATTTTGGTGAGTTTCTTTTGATTTCTCTTTTTAAATAAGTGTTTTTAATGTTCTTCTTTAAGTTCCTTCTTGATTCTTTCTTGTAAAAAGCTTTTGAAAATGTTTTTTCCTTTTGTTTTGGGGCTGGCCGAATGGTCTAGTGTTTTTTAGATTTGCTGTTCTGCTTTGTTATTTCATTGTATTCTTGATATTTAATAAGTTTTGATGCTTTAATCTTCTTCTAATTACATAAACTTGAAGCTTGTTTTAATGTGGTTGCTTGCTTATTTCCATTTTTGAGTCTATTACCATGTTTATTTTACTATTCTTGCATTTTTGATTTTCTGTTTTCAAAATGTTTAAGTTTGTTTATGTTTTTATATTTTGTAATCCATGTGTTTGTGAAAATGGTTGTTGGTTTTCATGCCTCTACTTTATATTTGCATGATTTGAGTGTTATTTTTTAGTTAAGCATGTTAGTATATCAAGTGTTTGTGAAAATGCCATGCTCATTTTGAACATAAAGGTATTTGGCCATTTCATTTTGTTTGCTTTGTGTGTGCAGTTTTTGTTATGTTTGTTGATAGGTTTGTATTTTCATGATATTTGGTTGAGTATTTTGTTTAAGCATGCCATGTGTTTGTGTTATTGCCATGCATATTTTAGGTTTAGGATTGGTTTGTTTTGCCATGCATTTTAGACCTAGGTTCCATTAAATGCCATGCAAGTTTATTTAGGTCTGGGTCATTTTATTGATGGCATGCATTTTTTTATGTCATTTAGGTTTTAAATCATGCATTTCATGCATCATATTTGCTGTATTTTTCATGCATTTCATGTCCTTGCCACTTGACTTATGACTTAGGCCAATCAATGGTTCAAAGTCATGCTCTCTTGAGCATACTTATGGAAAATTAAAGAGTTGTCAAATTGATTATTCTACTTTTGTGATTTCTTTTACTTAGCCAATTTTTTGTCTAACTTTTCAAAAGTGTTAGCTACTGTTTGTGAATCATTTAAAGAGTCTTTAATATTTTTACTTTGATTTTTTAAATGATTTTATCAAAGGCAAAAGAATGTGTTTTGGCAAAACAGTTTTTTCACCCAGTACTTGTACTTTCCCGATTTTTGTGGGCAGTCATCTTTAATCAGAAAATTAAGCTGATTTTTTTCCATGTAGTTTTACGTGTCCTGAGTCCCAGTATTTGTTTTATATTTTTTTGAATTTTTAAAAATAGGGTAAAAAATCGTGCTTTAAAACTGGACAGTGGAGTCAGAATTGAATTTGAAGGAAGATCATTTTTCTGTTTTGGTTAAGTTACTTAGAGAGGGCTGGTTAGGAAGTTTAGCTACTGACTTAGGGTAGTTTCTAAGACTTTTTAAACTCTAAAAATGATTTTTCAAGTCTCGGGTTAAGGGTGGTCAAGTCAGGGATTTTAAACTTAGGAAATTAGAGTCATTTAAAAAAGGGTTTAGCTAAGTTTTTATTTTTAATCTAAGCTTTTCAAAATTGTTTTCAAACAATCACAAAGTATTTTGGTTATAGAATATTTAATTTGATATATTTTTCTAAGGTAGCCGGACATCTTTTTAGATATACGAATTTCCTTAATTAAAGGAAAAAATACATTCTCATGCATTATATTTTCCATATTCATGCATATTATATAATATGTAATTTTTGCTATGTTTAATTTTCATGATGGTGTTATTATCTTGGAGTTAAATTTTTGATATTATATTATTTGTTATATGGTTTTGAATATTTCATGATATCCTATGCTTTTATTTAGTTATTTTTGTCATATTATTTAGCATATACTATGTTCATGCATCATTATTTTTATTTTTATTTCCATGCATACTATATGATAGCAATATTTTATGTTTCATGTCATTTAGATTATAGGCCATATCATTTATATTTGCCATGTCATTTAAATTATTTCATTTCATATAGAATATATTATGTTACCTAGGTTATTACATTTCATATAGAATATATCATGTTACCTAGGTCGTTTCATTTCATTTAGAATATATCATATAACTTAGGATATTTCATTTCATTTAAAATATGCTAAGACATTTAAATTATGTCATACCATTTAGGTTGCATTATATTATTTAGACTTTGCTATGTCATTTTATTTATGTCACACATATTCATATTTTTTTTAAATGTTTTGAAAAAGGTAATAATTTTCAATAAAATAAAGATATTTTCGAGTTAAAATAGTTCATGAGTTTTCTGCCAGGTTTACTGGGGAGGATATCATCAATTATCATTAATAACGGAATATCTTCTTTAAAATGAGAATGATTCGAAAAATTTTCAAACTAATAAAATTTTCTATATTTTGCCACGTTTGTTGGGGAATATAGGAAAATTTTGAATTAATAGATTTTGGATCATTTTCAATTATAAATGAAATTATTTTTCTTTAAATTGGGAATTAACTTGAAATACCAAATTAAAAATCGACTTTTTTACCGAGACTTGAGATAACACACGATTAATAACGTACAGTTTTATACGGGCATTGTGGGGGTGCTAATACTTCCCCACACATAACCGAGTCCCAAACCCGCTTCTTTGATTTCTCTGGTTTAAAACGCAAACTTGAAATTGGTTTAAAAATATTTTAATTAATTTTAAAATATTTTATAAAACCGGTTTTAATAGGTGGCCGATCACACCTAGCTAAAAAAGATTGGTGGCGACTCCACGTCTTTTTCAAGGTCATTTTCAAAACCTTCATTTTTCAAGAGGAATTAAGTCGACTTTTCCTCGGTTTTTTTTTTTTTTTTAAATTTCACGCTTAATGAATAATAAAGTCTTGCGATGAGACATGTTATTTTTTAGGTTGCGACAGGGAATTTTTTTTCGTTTTTCCCTTTTTTTCCAACCGGCTCTTCTTTGGGATTCACTTCAAACTGGGACTTGGAATCTTTTTATTTATTTATCATTTATCATTTGGGGACTTCAATTTCACCGAATCGAGCCATTTTTGTAGTTTTTCCCAAATTTGTGAAATTGGATATTTTTCCATTAAATTCTTAGTTTCTTTTTTCTCTTCAAACCACATCTTCCTTCAACTCTACTTCTAAATTGAACTTTCCAATATCCATATTTATTGATCTTAATCCATTTGGAACCTCCAATTCCATCCAATTTGATCGTTTACGCACTTTTCTCCAATATGCCAGATTAGGTATTTTTCTACACTAAATTTCTGCAACCTGTCTTTCAAACTCTCTATCTTTCGTTGTAAATCTCTCATTAGCAAAAAAAAATCACCATTGTTCAATTCAACTTAGAATCTTGATTTTGACTGAATGTTCACTTTTTAGTGGCTGACTTATTAGGGTTGACTTTTTCAGAGTTGACTTTTTTTGAATTGACTTTTTCATTTTAACCTTCGAATCAAAGTCTTGGAGACCTATTAGCAGAATGAGGGAAGATTCTTTGCATTCCGGGAAGTCAAAAAAGAGAAAATCGCCTTGTTTAGGGGACTCAGACAAAATTAGGTGTGTACAGTCCATATAAGAAAAACAAAACAAAACAAAAAAATTTCTTTTTTGGAAAGGTTATTTTAGGTATTTTGTACTTGATAATCTTTTTTTCTTGTAATACCAAACATTGTAGTTTAATATCATTAGTGATTTATAATGTTATACCAAACATGGTAATATAAAATCACTAGTGATCAAATCACCTTGATAGTCTTATCACCATAGTAATTAAATCACCACGGTGATCTTGCAAGTGATACCAAACGCTACCTAAGGAAGAATGTATTAATTTGTAATTAACCAACTGACTTATAATGATTTTAATTATTTGAGTTACATAACATAACGCATTAATAAGCTGATATTGTTCTTTATGTAATTCGTTAATCTATATAATATATATTTCCCACACCTATAGAAGTAAATAGGGTCAAAATAGACCTTTTTTTTTTTTCATGTATATTTTTTTTGATGTCTTTTCAATTATTTATAGCTAATTAATTCTAATTTGATGTTATTCATTCTCTCACTAAATATTTAATTACCCTAATTATTATTCATTTCTATATATATATATATTATATTATATCTCCAACTGCCTAATAAATATGAGTCATTTAGATATTTAAAACTGAATAAATTTGAGTTAAAATTTGGTTTTGTATATTTGATATTTATTCCTTTCACGCGCGTTACCAACAAATCAGTATGCACGTTACTTTTTTTTTTTTTTTTTTTAACTTTTATTATTTTTAAACTTTTTTTTTTAAACTTTTATTATTTTTAACCTTCTAATTGCTCCATGCTATAGCTAGGTATTTAATTCTTATATTTTAGATTTAAATAACTTAAGCTTTTGACCGCCTCTTTTCTCAACTGTTTTTCACATTTCAAAATCATTTACCCATTAATTCTCCATTTATTTTTCATTTTCCGTTTTCTTTCTTTTTTTTTCCTTTTAAGTTTTGCTTCTCTTTATTTCCTATATATAAATACTTTTCAAATAGTTTGATGCATATCAGGCTTTTGGTTATCAATCCTATCCCATTTACTCTCTCAACATTGGGTAAGTTTTTCTCACTTGTTTTCATGTTTTTTGGATTCTCTCTCTCTCTCTCTCTTTCTCTCTCTCTCTATATATATATATCAATTCTTTGATTTTTTTGAAATAGTAAATGTCGCAACCTAAAAAAAATAACGACGAGTCTCATCGCAAGACTTTATTATTCGTTAAGCGTGACATTAAAAAAAACGAGGAAAAGTCGACTTAATTCCTCTAGAAAAATGAAGGTTTTGAAAATGACCTTAAAAAAGACATGGAGTCGCCACCAATCTTTTTTAGCTAGGTGTGATCGGCCACCTATTAAAACCGGTTTTATAAAATATTTTAAAAATTAATTAAAACATTTTAAAAACCAATTTCAAGTCTGCGTTTTAAACCAGAGAAATCAAAGAAGCGGGTTCGGGAGTCGGTTACGTGTGGGGAAGGATTAGCACCCCCACAACGCCCGTATAAATCGGTACCTTATTAATCGTGTGTTATCTCAAGTCTCGGTGAAAAGTTGGTTTTAAATTTAGCATTTCAAGTTAATTCCCAATTGAAAGAAAAATAATTTCATTTTTTTTTTATTGAAAATGATCCGGAATTCATAAATTCAAAATTTTCCTATATTCCCCAACAAACGTGGCAAAATATAGAAATTTTTATTAGTCTTGGAAAACTTTCTGAATCATTCTCTTTTTTGAAAGAAAGATATTCCTTTATTAATGATAATTGATGATATTCCCTCCAGCAAACCCGGTAGAGAACTCATGAATTATTTTAACTCGGGAATATCTTTATATTTTTTATTGAAAACCATTATCTTTTTTTTTGAAAATATTTAAAAGAAATGAATATGTATATGCATGACATAAATAAAATGACATAGTACAGTCTAAATAATATAATGCAACCTAAATGACATTACAAATATGAATGGTATGGCATATAATTTAAATGACATGGAATAAAATAATGCTATCATATAATATGCATGAAAATAAAAATGCAATGCATGAAATGTATTTTTTCCTTTAATTAAGGAAATCCGTATATCTAAAAAGATATCCGGCTACCTTAGGAAAATATGTCAAATTAAATATTCTAAAACCAAAATACTTTGTGATTGTTTGAAAACAATTTTGAAAAGCTTGAATTATCAATAAAAACTGGGCTAAAAATTTTTAAATGGCTCTAATTTCCTAAGTTTAAAAAATCCGGACTTGACTACCCTTAACCCGGGACTTGAAAAACCATTTTTAGAGTTTAAAAAGGCTTAGAAATTATTCTAAGTCAGTAGCTAACCCTCCTAATCAGCCCACTCTAAATAAATTAACCAAATCAGAAAAATGGTTTTTCTTTAAATTCAATTCTGACTCCACTGTCCAGTTTTAATCCACGATTTTTTACCCTATTTTTAAAAATTCTAAAAATTCTGAAAAAATTATTGGAGACTCAGGACATGTAAAAACACAAGGAAAAAAATCGACTTAATTTACTGATCAAAGATGAATTCCCAGAAAAACCAGAGATGTACGAGTTTTTGGAGGAGAAAAAACTGCTTTGTTTTTCTTTAAAATCAATTCTGACTCCACTGTCCAGTTTTAATCCACGATTTTTTATCCTATTTTTAAAAATTCCAAAAATTCTAAAAAAAATACTGGAGACTCAGGACATGTAAAACTACACGAAAACAAATCAGCTTAATTTTCTGATCAAAGATGAATTCCCAGAAAAATCATAAATATACGAGTTTTTGGAGGAGAAAAAAAACTGCTTTGTTTTTTCTTTAAATTCAATTCTGACTCCACTGTCCAGTTTTAATCCACGATTTTTTACCCAATTTTTAAATCTTCCAAAAATTCTAAAAAAAATACTGGAGACTCAGGACATGTAAAACTACATGAAAACAAATCGGCTTAATTTTCTGATCAAAGATGAATTCCCAGAAAAATCATAGATGTACGAGTTTTTGGAGGAGAAAAAAAACTGCTTTGCCAACACATTTTTGCTTTTGATAAAATCATTTAAAAACCAAAGTAAAAATATTTGAAACTCATAAAATGACTTGAAAGCAGTAGCTAGGACTCTTTGAAAGTTAGATAAAAATTGGCTAAATAAAAAAAAATCACAAAGGTAGAGTAATCAATTTGACAAACTTAATTTTCCACAAGTGTGCTCAAGAGAGCATGATCTTGAACCATTAATTGGCTCAAGTCATTATTCAAGTGGCATGAACATGAAATGCATGAAACAATGCAGCAAACATAATGCATGAAATGCATGGATCTAAACCTAAATGTAAGGAAAATGCATGACATAAATAATATGGCCTAGACCTAACATGAACTTGCATGGCATTTAATGTAACCTAGACCTAAGACATGCATGGCATTTTCACAAACACAAGGCATGCTTAATTCAAAAATCCAACCAAATATCATGCAAATGCAAAAACCTAACAACTAGCATGACAAAAATACAACACACAATGCAAAACCCATGGAGTAGCCAAATGGCCCCAAGCTCCAACAAGCATGGCATTTTCACAAACACTTGGTATGCTAGCATGAAAAACTAAGTCATAACACAAAAATCACACAAGCATTTTCACAAACACCTAATATACCAAATCTAAAACATGCTCACTAAGATATAAAACAAGAATCATGCAAAGAATCACACAAGCATTTTCACAAACACTTAATATGCTAACTCTAAAACATGCTCAAATTTAAACAACATGAAAACAGAAAATTAAAAATGCAAAAACATGATATCTAAGACATAAATGGCAACAAACAAAGCAACCAAATTAAATATAACTTAAGAACATGAAATAACATAATATTTAAAACATCAAAAATAAAGAAAATAGCATAAACAATATGGTAAAATGAATCAAAAACAACAACTTAAAATAAATAATGTAGGCCATTTGGCCATGGTGAGTTTATTGTAAAAACAAAATGTAAGAAAAATATACTTAAGAAAGGAAATGAAGGAAGAACAAGAAACATTATTTTAAAATGAAAACTCACCAAGTAGCTTTTGAACGGATTAAGCTATAAACCCTCAAAGTAGCTTTTGAACGGATTAAGCTACGAACCCTCAGAGTAGCTTTTGAACGGATTAAGCTACGAACCCTCAGAGTAGCTTTTGAACGGATTAAGCTACGAACCCTCAGAGTAGCTTTTGAACGGATTAAGCTACGAACCCTCAGAGTAGCTTTTGAACGGATTAAGCTACAAACCCTCAGAGTAGCTTTTGAACGGATTAAGCTACGAACCCTCAGAGTAGCTTTTGAACGGATTAAGCTACGAACCCTCAGAGTAAAACACTATGACTCACCACCCGAATAATCCTAATACAAGTAAATCTCTAACTTAACTCTTGATTTTTAATCACTTGATTGAAAAAAATCCTAAGCTTCCTCTTTCCTTTGGGCTTGGGAAGGCCAGCACTTCTCTTTTCCAGCCCAGCTCTGATTTTTGAAAGGCCCAAAGAAGCCCTTTTCGGTTGCTTGGGTGAAACGACCATTTTGCCCCCCGGATGCAAAATAAATATCAAACGGGCTCCAAATTCAATTTTTCTTTTTTAAATACTTCCAAAATAATAAAATATTGAGTTCTGGAAGTTTTCAAAATTATCCGAGTCCGTTTGCTATTTATTTGGATTTTTTCTTCCCAAAATGTCCTTTTATGCCCCTACTTTTTACCATTTTTTAAACGAGCTCCAAATCAAGATTTTTCTTCACCAATCTCTTCAAAATAATTAAAAACTGTGATCTGGAAGTTTTCATAATTTTTGGAGCTCATTTGTATTTTTTCGGGATTTATCGGCTTGAATTACTGCATGGGAGGCCCGGGATTTGACCATTTTGCAAACGAACTCGGAATCAAGATTTTCTTTCGCCAATCTCCTTCAAATGATTTAAGAATGAGATTGACAAATTTTCCATAATTTTCGGAGTCCATTTGCTATTTTTCCCAAAATTTTCCAATTTTGCCCTTTAACCTCCGAAACCTGGTTTTGCTCAAAACAAGTCCGATTTTTAGATTTTCTTCAATCTGAGCCTTGGGCCATCCTTTTTAATCATTCCTCATCCATTGGGGGCTTTGGTCTTACCAAGTCGGGCCATTTCTGTGATTCTTCCTGATTTCACCGAAATCCACTAGAACCCTAATTCTCGGTTTTCTCCCGGATTGACTTTTCTCTCAGTTTTTCTTGCAAGTGACTTCTCCATTACCCGTAGTCAGTGCTTATCTTTCATTTGGAACCTTCAATTTCGACCAGTTTGATCGTTTAAGCACTTTTCCCTAAATTTCTCGGATTAGGGTTTCTTTTCTACTGAATCTCCAAATCCCAACTTCCGAAGTCCATATCTTTCAATGTAGATCTCGGATTATCAAAATTCTTTCTCCATTTTTCAATTGAACTTAAAATCTTGATTTTGAAAGTGGGTTGACTTTTTCAACAGTTGACTTTCTAGGGTTGACTTTTTCGGGTTTGACTTTTTCAGGGTTGACTTTTTTTTTATGTTTGACTTTTTGTGCTCGCCCTCTTAAACTAAGTCTCGGAGTACCACCTGCAGGATGAAAACAGTCTTTTTATACTCGGAAACATCAATATGGAGGAAAACATACCTGTTTAGTGGTCCGGACAAAATTAGGTGTCTACAGCTGCCCCTCTTTGGCTATTGCTGAGAATCAGGAATCAGGCAAAGATAAACCGACACTAATTTTGTACGGTCAGTGACATCACATGTGAAGGAAAGGGAAAGGGGTTTCTTTTTCTTTTTCTTTTTCATTTTTTCATTTTTTCATTTTCTATTTTTCATTTTTTTCTTCTTTTTTCTTCTTTTTTTCTTTTTTTCTTTTTTTCTTTTTTCTATTTTCTCTTTTTTCATTTTTTTTATTATTTTTTTTAAACAATAAATTGAAGGTTTTGTCCTTAAATTGAATTCCCTGCCTAAACAAGGCTCGATTCGTCTTAAGGAAACGAATTCGATTTTCAAAAGAAAAATTTATGCTCGAAGGGCTTTAAAATTGGTGCCCGAAGGTCTTAAAATGGTGCCCGGAGGTCTTAAAAATTGGTGCCCGGAGGTCTTACCCCTGAAAAAAGTTATGCCCGGAGGTCTTAAAGATGTTGCCCGGAGGTCTTACCTGTGATTTGAAAAAAATTAAGCCCGGAGGTTTTAAAAATGGTGCCCATAGGCCTTACCCCTGAAAAAAAAAGTTATGCCCGGAGGTCTTAAAGATGTTGCCCGGAGGTCTTACCTGTGATTTGAAAAATTATGCGCTGTATGCGACTTTAAAAATGATGCCCGGAGGTCTTAAGAATGGTGCCCGGAGGCCTTACCTGTGATTTGAAAAAATGCGCTGTATGCGACTTTAAAAATGATGCCCGGAGGTCTTAAGAATGGTGCCCGGAGGCCTTACCCGTGATTTGGAAGAAATGCGCTGTATGCGACTTTAAAAATGATGCCCGGAGGTCTTAAGAATGGTGCCCGGAGGCCTTACCCATAATTTGGAAGAAATGCGCTGTATGCGACTTTAAAAATGATGCCCGGAGGTCTTAAGAATGGTGCCCGGAGGCCTTACCCATAATTTGGAAGAAATTTGCTGTATGCGACTTTAAAAATGATGCCCGGAGGTCTTAAGAATAGTGCCCGGAGGCCTTACCCGTGATTTGGAAGAAATGCGCTGTATGCGACTTTAAAAATGATGCCCGGAGGTCTTAAGAATGGTGCCCGGAGGTCTTACCCATAATTTGGAAGAAATGCGCTGTATGCGACTTTAAAAATGATGCCCGGAGGTCTTAAGAATGGTGCCCGGAGGTCTTACCCATAATTTGGAAGAAATGCGCTGTATGCGACTTTAAAAATGATGCCCGGAGGTCTTAAGAATGGTGCCCGGAGGTCTTACCCATAATTTGGAAGAAATGCGCTGTATGCGACTTTAAAAATGATGCCCGGAGGTCTTAAGAATGGTGCCCGGAGGCCTTACCCATAATTTGGAAGAAATGCGCTGTATGCGACTTTAAAAATGATGCCCGGAGGTCTTAAGAATGGTGCCCGGAGGTCTTACCCATAATTTGGAAGAAATGCGCTGTATGCGACTTTAAAAATGATGCCCGGAGGTCTTAAGAATGGTGCCCGGAGGTCTTACCCATAATTTGGAAGAAATGCGCTGTATGCGACTTTAAAAATGATGCCCGGAGGTCTTAAGAATGGTGCCCGGAGGCCTTACCCGTGATTTGTAAGAAATGCGCTGTATGCGACTTTAAAAATGATGCCCGGAGGTCTTAAGAATGGTGCCAGGAGGCCTTACCCGTGATTTGGAAAAAATGCGCTGTATGCGACTTTAAAAATGATGCCCGGGGGTCTTAAGAATGGTGCCCGGAGGCCTTACCCGTGATTTAGAAAAAATGCGCTGTATGCGACTTTAAAAATGATGCCCGGAGGTCTTAAGAATGGTGCCCGGAGGCCTTACCCGTGATTTGGAAGAAATGCGCTGTATGCGACTTTAAAAATGATGCCCGGAGGTCTTAAGAATGGTGCCCGGAGGCCTTACCCATAATTTGGAAAAAATGCGCTGTATGCGACTTTAAAAATGATGCCCGGAGGTCTTAAGAATGGTGCCCGGAGGCCTTACCCGTGATTTGAAAAAAATGCGCTGTATGCGACTTTAAAATGATGCCCGGGGGTCTTAAGAATGGTGCCTGGAGGCCTTACCCGTGATTTGAAAAAAATGCGCTGTATGCGACTTTAAAAATGATGCCCGGGGGTCTTAAGAATGGTGCCCATAGGCCTTACCCCTGAAAAAGAGTTATGCCCGGAGGTCTTAAAGATGTTGGTGAAGAATTGTTGAAAATTAACCTAAAGATTTTGAGAAGATGCGAATGCTTTTTGATGCAAATGCATATGTTGAATAAGATACGAAATGACTTAAACTGGTGCAAATGTCTTTAATGCAAATGTAAATGACTTGGATTGATGCCCATGTTTCATGATGCAGATGCCCCTACTAATTGTGTTCATGTAACTGGTTTATGAATGGTGTAACTACAATTACTACACATTAATGAAAATGCAATGATTCTAGAAATGATGCAATTGTTTGAGATGACACAAATACGAATTCCATGAAGAATGTAAATGTAAAGATAAAATGCAGATGCTTATGGAATAATGCCAATGCAAATACCCATGAATGATGCAAATGCTTGCCGACACTGTGCAGATGTAATAGCTTGATAGAGAGATGAGTGCTCATGAGTGATGCAAATGCCCCCGGTTGTTCCTCTAGACTTTGGCTTAGCCTTTCAAATTCATTTTTCCTCTTCAAATCAAAGTATATCTTCAATTCATTTTGGCTATTCTCTTTGCCCCAACAGTTTTTCAAACTTTCATCAACAGAGATTTGAACCGGGTTCTATTTCTTCTTCTCATATCTGGAAGTCAGGACTTATCCTGGCAGTTCTATACCTTTGGGTTAGAAAAACCCTTGTCTCATGTCAACATCAAAAATGGGTATTTCAAAAATATTTTTATTTGTTTTCGCATTTTGAAAACTTCTGAACAAAAAATATTAACCCCACAATGTGTGATGTACAAATATTTTAAAGACTGATGATCGTTGTTAGAAATTTCTCTAAGTATCGATCTGGTTTTTTTCAACTGGGATTGGCAAGGTTGTGTATAACAAGATTCTGGCTTTTCCAGGAAAACTTCATGACAAAAATGTATATCCCTTCTAGGCTCACAAATGGAACAGTTTTTATAAATCATGAATTCATTGAGAACCAAACAAATTCAACATTCTTTTAGTTTCCATATCAAGGCATTTTGACAAGCGTCAAGATTGGCTGGGATGTTTAAACCGGAAAGTTTAATATTGGGAACAAAGTTTCTGTTTTTGAAGACAATCCTCCGAATGAGAGCTGACAATTTGGGGGGTTCAGGAATTCCTAGATGTTCCTCGATGACCACTCCTTTAATAAGATCTTTTCTTTTGGGGTATCGGCACTATCATCGATGGCATCGAAAATTCCCATTCTACTCTAGACCGCCCGTTTTTTTTGGGTTTTCGCCCTAGAGTCCCGTTCTTTTCAATTTTTCTCTTTTTTTTTTTACCATGCACTTGAGAATTCTAAATTCTTCCTTAGTGAAATGAGAATTTGATAAGATGGGATAAAATCTGAGGAAAACCCTTCAAATTAAACATTCATGCTTGATCAAAATGGACTTTTAAAGCACGTAATGTAGGCCATGGCTCAGGATTCAGAAAGAAAGGATAAATAGGCCCAAAATATGTGTTTGAGGGTAATCAGATCAAGGATCCTTTCTTGAAGAGGATTTTCTTTGAAGCATGTGTCTCTTCTTGGACATTTCTTTCTTTTTGATTTTGCTCTTTTTCTTCCTTGCTTTTGGCTTTCAATTTGCCATGTCTTTCACACACATTTTTTTATTGTGTTTTTTGTTTGTTTTTCTTGGCTTTCATTTCGTCATCTTTTCCTCTTCTTTTTTTCTTTGACAGAGTGCGCCCGTATTTATTCGGGGCTCCATTTGCTTTGTGTCTGTCCCTGAGCTGTCACTCATTTCTCAATGATCTTTGAAAAGATCTTTCCTCGCATTTGCCCCCCAGTGTAGAGGGTAATCCTTGATCAGGGTTCAAAGAATTAAGAATTCTTTTGGCTAAAAAGGGGTGACTATGGATAATAATTTTTTTCTTGTGAAATGGATATGAAAGATGGCCATTCATCATATCAAGCCCAAATATTCTCATTGAAAAGCAATCCTCAGGGGAAATAGATATTCAGAATTTCATTTTGCACTTTGGAATCATCCGAATTCTCATATGCATGATATCATGATTTTTCTTTTTCTTTTTTTTCTTTTTTTTTTTTGTTTTTTTCGTCGCATGCCCCCAATGATTCATGCATTAGCCCATCCTTCTTCACTATGTATCCATCATTTCCACATATGATGCCCCAATTTGATTATCCATGCGAATTTGTATCAACGAGGAACATGGCAAGTCTAGGTCTGTTTTGAAAAGGCTGAGTTTCCAATCTGAGTTCTTTGAAGAGACAAGGAAAACATGACCCAAAAGCAGGTTTTCTCTGGGACAAGGGATAATCTAGTTTAATCATTGTGCCCCAAGGTGTCAATCATGAAGTGATGTCTGGGCAATTAGTGTTTTGTGGTCATTGGGAAAGGTCATGAATGGTTTTAGCACAATCCTGAGACACACCAAATTATCAAAATCTGGATTCTTGAAAGAATGTCTCATTTGTTTGATTTTCAAGGAATTCAAAAAATTTCAAAAAGTTTGTTCCTTTGTTCATAGCCTAGACTAGGATTTACATCCTTGCTTATTTTGCAATGACAATGCTTCTCTTTTTTCATTCATTTTTCCTTGAAGCATTAGGTCTTTCAAGTGTTATTGATTCAAGGTTTAGGTATAGAGAAGCCCAAAAAAGAGGGGGATGGTGCTGGGTCATTTCTAACACTGATCATCAATCTTCTTGAGACTATCCATTATTAAAACTTCCTTAATGCTTGTTTTTGTAAATTCACGTTTATTTAAAACACAACAAACACAAAGCATTTAAAATTCATTTAATTCATGTAGATGTTAACATGAGACAAGTGCTTTCATCATCACAGTGTATAAAACTACATGCGTAAAAAATGCTCCTATTGACATCCTTCAAAGGTAGTAATTCTCCCCCTAAAACCCTGAAAGAAATTGATTTAGGGCTAAGTGGCCTTCCATTGATCGATAAGCTCCGGTGTCAAAATACCATCACGGATAAAACTTTCAATCATTTCCTTCAGTTGTCTGCATTTTTCAGTTGAATGCCCAACTACCCCTAGGTGATAATCACACTTGCTGTCAGGGTCATAACTCCTTGCTGATGGATTCGGAGCTATTTTCAAAGGTACCGGGGTAAGGTACTGATTCTTTATTAGTAATGGCAGTAAGTCAGGGATGGGGATTGGAATTCTTTCTTGATTTTCTCGCGGTCGTTTTCTAGAAGTAGGCCTTGTTGCAAGGGCTGGTATAGGATTAGGTGTTTGGGTAGGTAGGTAAGGATAAAGGCTTGGAGATACCTCAGTAGGGTAACATGATTGGTATGAGGGAAATTGGGAATATGGGATGAAATCTTCCATAGTTTGGACATCTTCCTCTTTCTTTCTTGGTGCCTTATTTCTCTCGGTATTGGATGTTCCTTCTCTTTCAAGTTTCCCATTCTTGATAGCATTCTCAATCATCTCCCCTGAAATTACCATGTCCGCAAAATTCTTTGAAGCATTGCCGACAAGTCTGTCATAGTACGGGGCGTGCAGTGTATTCACAAAAAGGATAGTGATTTCCTTTTGTGTCAAGGGCGGTTGTATTTGGGCAGCCAGGCTCATCCACCGTTGTGCATATTCTTTGAAGCTCTCAGTAGCTTTTTTCTCCATATTTTGCAAAGTGAGACGATCAAGTGTCTTGTCGGTCATATGCTTGTACTGGTTTAGAAAAGCCCCAGCCAAATCATTCCAAGAGCGAATCTGATCCTTGCTCAACTGACTATACCACCTAATTGCGGACCCGCTGAGGCTATCCTGAAAGCAGTGAATCAAAAGCTTATCATTATCTATCTGACTTGTCATCTTTCGGCAGAACATAGTGATGTGGGCTGATGGATCAGTCGTCCCGTCATATTTCACAAAGTCAGGGATCTTGAACTTAGGAGGAATGACTAAATCGAGGACCAAGCATCGTTCTTTCGCCTCCACACTCCCGAATACATCTTTTCTTTCTATTGCCCGGAGCCTTTCATCTAACAACTGATATTTCCCTTGGGAATCTGCCAACTCAACCTCATTTACTGCAACCCTTTTCAACTTTGCCTGTTCAGCCGGATCATCTGATTTTAGGACATTGACGGGGTTAACAGTGTTCTGGGCATCACTTATTGCTACCTCATCTTGGCCCTTTTGTACCTCTAACCCTTCTCCGGCGACAAAGTTTTCGGTGTATCCTTTTCCGTTCATTACAGCAGACATTAGCTCCATCAGTTTAGTCATCTGATCCTTAGATTCTGCTTGAGATTTTGCTAGCTGTTCTCGCAATTCTCTCTGTTCCCTTTCCATTTTTTCCATTCGGGCAACTTGTTCATCCTCCATAGCACCAGCCTGTATTAAAAGTGTACTCAGTACTTCTTCTGATTTGAAATGGAAATTCTTTCAAAGACTCCTAAAGCCAAGCCAACTTCTATTTTATTTCCCCCAAATGTATGTCATGATGAATGAGCCATGAATGCAATTTGATGCATGTGAAGCCTAAACAATATGATGTATGGATATGTACAATGGAAACATGCTGACCATATATGTGATAAATGCAATCACAATGCCAACATGTTGCAAACAAAGAATAAACAAATCAACACATGGATATATGAAATGACTGATCATGTGCATTTTAGCATATTTCCCAATGAATAATCATATATCCTATGAATGCAACACAGTGTCAATTATGATACATGCAAACAATGAATGATTGATACAGAGTATATACAAAGAAAATCATGCTAACCATGTGTGTCATGAATGTGACCTAATGCTAATCATGATGTATGTAATAAGCAAATTAATGCATGGATATATACAGAAAAATCATGCTGATTATGAATGCATGAATGCAACCTGACAAATAATTGATGGGATGCAAAATGCAAAGGGGAAGATATCACGGAGGAAATAAGAATCGGAGGAACTTAATCATCAACATCTTATAAATTTGAAGAATACTCAATTCATTCCCATATCAATGTTCACAATGGTATAAACCATGTTTTACAAAATTTGAGCAGTAGTTAAAACTGTCTTTACAAGCACTTTATTCTTCCTAGCATCCTAAGGCTATAAGAGCCGGCTACTGAAAAAGTGAAATCCTATTACATCATATAAGACCGAAGTCTTTCCACCTCAATGCTGTAAATCTCCCAATCCTAATGGCGTTTTCCCAGTCCTTTATCAATCAGTGTCGTTGGATCCAACCACTTGGCATCTATGAGAGCTTGCACTTTCCTTTTGACTGCTATACAATCTTCGATGCTATGGCCAACAATTCCACAGTGATAATCACATCTTTCATTTGGATTATACCACATTGGATATGGTGGTAACAGGGGTTTCAATGGGACACAGGCAACCATGTGATTTTGGATCACTATAGGGAGGAGCTCTTGGTAGCTGATTGGAATGGGATCAAAATGCATTTGGGTCTTATTCTGGGATCGTTTCTTAGTCACACATGGCCTAGGAGTTGGGGCACTTGGTGGTGGCACTAAGGTTCGAACCGGAGTGTTTACATGGGGATGTGGCGGAACAGCATGGTAAGGGTATGGATTTGGACACGGGGCCTTTGGAGGTTGTACATAGCTCGAGGTTCCTATCCCAGGTACTGGATAAGGTGATTGATGAGGGAAATAGTATGAACTGGTAGTTGGTAACGATGGAGTGGGATTCAGGAATCCCGTAGTGGTCGTCCCAATGGACGATTGGACCATAGTAGGGTGGGGATACTGGTTTGGACCTAGAACAGTTTGCAGGTATGGTACAGGATCCAAGGTTTCTATCTTTGGTATCAGGCTCTCAGGTTTAATCATTTTCACGATTTTGTCCATAATTTCATCAGGATTGCAACCTTTGTGGCATTGACAAGCGCAGGATCCAGCAAGGATTATGTGTTCTGGGCCTAATGGTTTTGGTTGATCCGAAGATGATGCGAAGCCCTGAGAAAGTTCACCTTTACTGTTACCCATATCCTCAACCATTTTCAGCAATTTGGCAAGTTGTTCCTTCACCTCTCGGATTTCATGTCCATATTCCTCTTGATTGCGTTCCAAAGCACCCAATCGTTCCTCCGATTCATTCCTCATATCTCGAATCCCTTTCATGCAAATGAAAATGTCATGAGATTAAGAATACAATTATGAATGTACATGCTCTATTCCTATGTGCATGAATAAACTGATCATTAATGCATGAACATATACAGAGAAATTATGATGACTATGTATGCTATGGATGCAATCTAATGCCAGGTATATACAGATAATGACTGTGCATGTCATAAACATATCTTACAATGAATGACTATGCATGCTATGACTATAACATGATGTCAAAATGATACATGCAAAAATAAATGAATTAACACAAAGGTATATACAAAGAAATCAATGATTACACGAAATTGGTGGGACCTAAATCTTGATTATTCAAAAATCTCATTATGCAAGATTTGCCTCCAAATTTATGATTTTTTTTTTAACATGTTTTTTTTTTTGTGTTTTTTATTTATTTATGAAAAACCAATCACATTATTTTCAAAATAATTTCAGGGTGGATCCCACTATGGTACCATATGCAAATGTTCATGTGACACTACCGGTTTTATGAAATCATCAAGTGAAATTACCAACTGTTTATTGCAAAGAATGAGATCAATAATACAACCAAAAATGTACATGCTCCATTCACACATGCATGAAATGTGCAACATGCAAAAATGCTTGAAAAAGGATTTTTTTTTTAAATAGCTAATGAACATCTGACCCAGCAATATCTGCTTATTTAGGCATCACGATGCCTTCGAGGCGGAGTATCACATTTATTACGGGCGATGTACGTACATCGTTGCCCGATCTACCACACTTATTCGGAGTGTAAAATAGGTAACAAAAACTTTAGAAATGTCCCTCCATGTGTTCCTATTTTTGGTATATCTAACGGAAATTCGGGATGGCTTCACCTAGGTTCAACTATATGAGGGTGAATGAGTTCTAAGGCTCCGAATTGTTCCTCACTGTCGCCGGTGAAGGCTAGTAAGGCACCCCGATAAAAGCGGGTTCAATTCGTTAGAGTATATTTTCCTATGCCCATGCGGAGGATCATCACGAAGGCATTAGGTACTTTATACTCCGAAAGTGTTTCACTAGCCCATACGGAGGATCAATCACGAAGGCGTAGTTACTTTACTCCCACTTAAAAGGACGGAACCCGGGTATAGGATTCATGTTATGCAAATGCACGTGTAGTGTGTGTGGAGGAATAATAAACCTTTCACCACCTATTCTACAAACCTTATTCTAAATGCCCTAGCAATTAAAATATTCAAGAATAGTGTAACGCATTAACCAACAAGCAATTATAATATACAACCTTAAATAACTAGAGAACAAAAATAAAATGCATGCACATGAGTATGAACATATTTAAAAACAATTTATTATTTTCAAAATTCTCCTTATTAAAAAAATGTGGGAATTAAAATCAAATACCAATTAAACCAACAAAACCGAGACTTTGATAACACACGACTAATTCTAGGCCTGACTCTCTAATATGTCCCCAGTGGAGTCGCCAAGCTGTCGCAACCTAAAAAAAAAATAACGACGAGTCTCATCGCAAGACTTTATTATTCGTTAAGCGTGACATTAAAAAAAACGAGGAAAAGTCGACTTAATTCCTTTAGAAAAATGAAGGTTTTGAAAATGACCTTAAAAAAGACATGGAGTCGCCACCAATCTTTTTTAGCTAGGTGTGATCGGCCACCTATTAAAACCGATTTTATAAAATATTTTAAAAATTAATTAAAACATTTTAAAAACCAATTTCAAGTCTGCGTTTTAAACCAGAGAAATCAAAGAAGCGGGTTCGGGAGTCGGTTACGTGTGGGGAAGGATTAGCACCCCCACAACGCCCGTATAAATCGGTACCTTATTAATCGTGTGTTATCTCAAGTCTCGGTGAAAAGTTGGTTTTAAATTTAGCATTTCAAGTTAATTCCCAATTGAAAGAAAAATAATTTCATTTTTTTTTATTGAAAATGATCCGGAATTCATAAATTCAAAATTTTCCTATATTCCCCAACAAACGTGGCAAAATATAGAAATTTTTATTAGTCTTGGAAAACTTTCTGAATCATTCTCTTTTTTGAAAGAAAGATATTCCTTTATTAATGATAATTGATGATATTCCCTCCAGCAAACCCGGTAGAGAACTCATGAATTATTTTAACTCGGGAATATCTTTATATTTTTTATTGAAAACCATTATCTTTTTTTTTGAAAATATTTAAAAGAAATGAATATGTATATGCATGACATAAATAAAATGACATAGTACAGTCTAAATAATATAATGCAACCTAAATGACATTACAAATATGAATGGTATGGCATATAATTTAAATGACATGGAATAAAATAATGCTATCATATAATATGCATGAAAATAAAAATGCAATGCATGAAATGTATTTTTTCCTTTAATTAAGGAAATCCGTATATCTAAAAAGATATCCGGCTACCTTAGGAAAATATGTCAAATTAAATATTCTAAAACCAAAATACTTTGTGATTGTTTGAAAACAATTTTGAAAAGCTTGAATTATCAATAAAAACTGGGCTAAAAATTTTTAAATGGCTCTAATTTCCTAAGTTTAAAAAATCCGGACTTGACTACCCTTAACCCGGGACTTGAAAAACCATTTTTAGAGTTTAAAAAGGCTTAGAAATTATTCTAAGTCAGTAGCTAACCCTCCTAATCAGCCCACTCTAAATAAATTAACCAAATCAGAAAAATGGTTTTTCTTTAAATTCAATTCTGACTCCACTGTCCAGTTTTAATCCACGATTTTTTACCCTATTTTTAAAAATTCTAAAAATTCTGAAACAATTATTGGAGACTCAGGACATGTAAAAATACAAGGAAAAAAATCGACTTAATTTTCTGATCAAAGATGAATTCCCAGAAAAACCAGAGATGTACGAGTTTTTGGAGGAGAAAAAACTGCTTTGTTTTTCTTTAAAATCAATTCTGACTCCACTGTCCAGTTTTAATCCACGATTTTTTATCCTATTTTTAAAAATTCCAAAAATTCTAAAACAAATACTGGAGACTCAGGACATGTAAAACTACACGAAAACAAATCGGCTTAATTTTCTGATCAAAGATGAATTCCCAGAAAAATCATAAATGTACGAGTTTTTGGAGGAGAAAAAAAACTGCTTTATTTTTTCTTTAAATTCAATTCTGACTCCACTGTCCAGTTTTAATCCACGATTTTTTACCCAATTTTTAAAACTTCCAAAAATTCTAAAAAAAATATTGGAGACTCAGGACATGTAAAACTACATGAAAACAAATCGGCTTAATTTTCTGATCAAAGATGAATTCCCAGAAAAATCATAGATGTACGAGTTTTTGGAGGAGAAAAAAAACTGCTTTGCCAACACATTTTTGCTTTTGATAAAATCATTTAAAAACCAAAGTAAAAATATTTGAAACTCATAAAATGACTTGAAAGCAGTAGCTAGGACTCTTTGAAAGTTAGATAAAAATTGGCTAAATAAAAAAAATCACAAAGGTAGAGTAATCAATTTGACAAACTTAATTTTCCACAAGTGTGCTCAAGAGAGCATGATCTTGAACCATTAATTGGCTCAAGTCATTATTCAAGTGGCATGAACATGAAATGCATGAAACAATGCAGCAAACATAATGCATGAAATGCATGGATCTAAACCTAAATGTAAGGAAAATGCATGACATAAATAATATGGCCTAGACCTAACATGAACTTGCATGGCATTTAATGTAACCTAGACCTAAGACATGCATGGCATTTTCACAAACACAAGGCATGCTTAATTCAAAAATCCAACCAAATATCATGCAAATGCAAAAACCTAACAACTAGCATGACAAAAATACAACACAAAATGCAAAACCCATGGAGTAGCCAAATGGCCCCAAGCTCCAACAAGCATGGCATTTTCACAAACACTTGGTATGCTAGCATGAAAAACTAAGTCATAACACAAAAATCACACAAGCATTTTCACAAACACCTAATATACCAAATCTAAAACATGCTCACTAAGATATAAAACAAGAATCATGCAAAGAATCACACAAGCATTTTCACAAACACTTAATATGCTAACTCTAAAACATGCTCAAATTTAAACAACATGAAAACAGAAAATTAAAAATGCAAAAACATGATATCTAAGACATAAATGGCAACAAACAAAGCAACCAAATTAAATATAACTTAAGAACATGAAATAACATAATATTTAAAACATCAAAAATAAAGAAAATAGCATAAACAATATGGTAAAATGAATCAAAAACAACAACTTAAAATAAATAATGTAGGCCATTTGGCCATGGTGAGTTTATTGTAAAAACAAAATGTAAGAAAAATATACTTAAGAAAGGAAATGAAGGAAGAACAAGAAACATTATTTTAAAATGAAAACTCACCAAGTAGCTTTTGAACGGATTAAGCTATAAACCCTCAGAGTAGCTTTTGAACGGATTAAGCTACGAACCCTCAGAGTAGCTTTTGAACGGATTAAGCTACGAACCCTCAGAGTAGCTTTTGAACGGATTAAGCTACGAACCCTCAGAGTAGCTTTTGAACGGATTAAGCTACGAACCCTCAGAGTAGCTTTTGAACGGATTAAGCTACAAACCCTCAGAGTAGCTTTTGAACGGATTAAGCTACGAACCCTCAGAGTAGCTTTTGAACGGATTAAGCTACGAACCCTCAGAGTAAAACACTATGACTCACCACCCGAATAATCCTAATACAAGTGTATAGACTATCTCACAAGGGGTAGTGGGTGATTTCAACCAAAGGCCAAGACCCCTTATTTATAAGGTGAGCACCTCCTTGGCTTGACATTACAAAGGGATGTGGGATTGGGACTTAGGCTCAAAAATGAAAATCTCTAACTTAACTCTTGATTTTTAATCACTTGATTGAAAAAAATCCTAAGCTTCCTCCTTCCTTTGGGCTTGGGCAGGCCAGCACTTCTCTTTTCCAGCCCAGCTCTGATTTTTGAAAGGCCCAAAGAAGCCCTTTTCGGTTGCTTGGGTGAAACGACCATTTTGCCCCCCGGATGCAAAATAAATATCAAACGGGCTCCAAATTCAATTTTTCTTTTTTTAATACTTCCAAAATAATAAAATATTGAGTTCTGGAAGTTTTCAAAATTATCCGAGTCCGTTTGCTATTTATTTGGATTTTTTCTTCCCAAAATGTCCTTTTATGCCCCTACTTTTTACCATTTTTTAAACGAGCTCCAAATCAAGATTTTTCTTCACCAATCTCTTCAAAATAATTAAAAAGTGTGATATGGAAGTTTTCATAATTTTTGGAGCTCATTTGTATTTTTTCGGGATTTATCGGCTTGAATTACTGCATGGGAGGCCCGGGATTTGACCATTTTGCAAACGAACTCGGAATCAAGATTTTCTTTCGCCAATCTCCTTCAAATGATTTGAGAATGAGATTGACAAATTTTCCATAATTTTCGGAGTCCATTTGCTATTTTTCCCAAAATTTTCCAATTTTGCCCTTTAACCTCCGAAACCTGGTTTTGCTCAAAACAAGTCCGATTTTCAGATTTTCTTCAATCTGAGCCTTGGGCCATCCTTTTTAATCATTCCTCATCCATTGGGGGCTTTGGTCTTACCAAGTCGGGCCATTTCTGTGATTCTTCCTGATTTCACCGAAATCCACTAAAACCCTAATTCTCGGTTTTCTCCCGGATTGACTTTTCTCTCGGTTTTTCTTGCAAGTGACTTCTCCATTACCCGTAGTCAGTGCTTATCTTTCATTTGGAACCTTCAATTTCGACCAGTTTGATCGTTTAAGCACTTTTCCCTAAATTTCTCGGATTAGGGTTTCTTTTCTACTGAATCTCCAAATCCCAACTTCCGAAGTCCATATCTTTCAATGTAGATCTCGGATTATCAAAATTCTTTCTCCATTTTTCAATTGAACTTAAAATCTTGATTTTGAAAGTGGGTTGACTTTTTTAATAGTTGACTTTCTAGGGTTGACTTTTTCGGGTTTGACATTTTCAGGGTTGACTTTTTTTTTATGTTTGACTTTTTGTGCTCGCCCTCTTAAACTAAGTCTCGGAGTACCGCCTGCAGGATGAAAACTGTAACAACCGAGGTTACGTATAATCATGTAAAGTTAAATCCCGAAAATTTTAAGGACGAACTTGAAAATTGGTAAGAAGTTATAAGTGAAGGAAATAAAAGAAGAAAGGATCAAAATGAACATATTAAAAAAGTTTAGGGGCTTAATGGTTATTTATAAAAAGTTGAGGGACTAATATGCAATTATCCCAAAAACAAGAAAAATATCACTTATTCATCTTTCTCTCCCGAAATCCCTAGACATTTTCATTCCCTTCTTCAAGTGGCAGCAGCTCCCAACATCCCTCTCTCTCAAAATTCTCTTCAAACAACTCAACCAAAAATCTCAACAATAATTACATCCAAGGTTAGTTTCTTGATAAATTCTTCATTTTCTTTAGATATTCTACTAGGGCATGCTAAGATCTTAGCTCCATAAACATGTTAAGGTCTGAAATCCATCTATTAAGTATGAATTTTACTCATTCTTGGTAAGAATTAAAAGGAATTGAAAGCATGAACAAGAAAATGGGAAGAAAAAGCAAAACAGGGGAAACTGAGCATGCTTGCTGTTCGGATTTTCTGGGTTCGGTAAATTAGGGTTTGTATTTTTTTGATATTTTTCTAGAAACTAGACTTCAATATGAGAATTTTGGTTTTTGAATCACCCAAAACCGATAAGCGGTTAAAAAGATAAAATTCGGTGAAGTTTACTGTTCTGTGTTGATCTCTGTTTCAGCATGGTTTCGGGATTTATCAAATTTGATCAAAATTTTGTTCTAGTTGTATAAGTTAGTTATTTTATTCATAAATTAGATATATTGGTTGAAATAAAACAATTGGGATCACTTCCAAATTCCTTACCAAACTCAAGTTATGATTTTCTAATCTAACTTGATATTAAGGAATTTATTGCCTAAGAGAAATATAGTATCAAAGGATGGTTATGGATTATGAAAATCTCTTAAGGCATGGAATACTAGAAACGAATTTGATAAGGACATGATTATGGAGTTGAATTTTGGAGAAAATGATTATGGAAATGATATTAAAAATTAAGGATATGTTGTTTTGAGTATGAGAAATTAGTATATGGGGTAGATTTATGGGACTTAAGTTACATTCAAAATTGTGTAATGCTTTGAGCATGTATAGATACTAATTATTGTTAATCTCTAGGCCACGTAGATCCGACGTCACCTGTGGATCCCGAAGTTTCAGGTCGAGGTGTACAGTGAGATCATCCAAAGGATTGTGAGTAGACAACAACTATAGTTATTTGAAATATTTTTAATTATAATTATATATATATATTTTTTTACATAATATTTATTTTACGTATTAAAGGTATATACGATATTTAATCATATGAATTGATTTGTTATTAAAGTACTTTTATTTCAAGAAATATTATATCGAGTACGTTGGTTGATTTTATGAAATATGATTTTACATAGAATTTGACGTACATGGTTTTGGCTCCACCTGACTTAATGTATGAGATTATTTCCTTGACCGGAATACGGGAGCTGCGTGCTACGCCTTTGTGGCGGGAGCCACCTCCAGAGTCCCCATTCCGTGATATTAGACCGGAATACGGGAGCTGCGTGCTACGCCTTTGTGGCGGGAGCCACCTCCAGAGTCCCAATTCCGTGATATTAGACTGGGGTATGGGAGCTGCGTGCTACGCCTTTGTGGTGGGAGCCACCTCCAGAGTCCCTATCCCGTTATATTTGCCTTTTGGGGGCACATCATAGCGACACATATGCCTTTGGGGCGTCTTATGGTGGTATTGGCCTTTGGGGCCGGCTACTAGTATGCCTACATGGATGTTGCCTGGTTATTTCATGGATGTATTCTTGTGCATGACAGAAAGTTGGAGCCCAATTATACGAAACTTGAATTACTTTACGGATTTTATTCATTGATTTAATATTGTTATACATTTGAAAAGCTTGCTACGTCTTTGAATTACTTATTATGGTTTTATTATTATTTATTTTGAAAATGTCAATTATACTTTACAGATTTCCATTATGGTTTTCACACGCTTTAAATGTTGTCTACTCATTGAGATATTCATATATCTCACCTCCCCTTATTTCTCATTTTTAGGACACACTTAGGTGTCGGGATTGCTGCCTTCCTCTACTCTCCGCTTCAAGAATATATTGACGTGGTGGGCATCATATCTAAATTTCTAGAAGATTTGGTCTTTTGATGTTTTTATCTAGTAAACCTTGCTGAGATAGGTTTATTTCTAGATATATTGTATATATTTGAAGATATGAGACAATAGATCAATATGTTTTGATTTGAGCATAAATTGATCATGAATAATTTTTGAATATGCATGGATATATGTGGTAATAGTATTGAGAAATACTGCTGGTTGAGGATATAAAATTGAGTGTTATTTGCAGGAGGGTTATAGTTGAAATAGAAAGGAAACTCTGCCGGATTTTAGGTAGATTATCCGGACAGGGTGTTACAATTTGGTATCAGAGCAAGGTTATAGGTCCTGTAGACTTAGGAACTGTTTGTTGAAGTATTAAAATATTGTCACCTGTGCAAAAAATCAGACACGATGCCACCACGTCGAAGAGGAAGGCCTAGAATCAATCCCCTACCCCAAAATAGGGATAGGAATAGAAATGTGAATGTCGATGAGCAAATTGGAGAACAAGCTTCAGCTGCTGGTTCATCTTCTGTTGCTGCACCCTCAACAGCACCTCCAGCAGCTGATCGTAATTTAGCTGAGGCAGTTGCGGCCTTGGCAAGAGTAATTCCCGCTTTGACTGCCCCTGCTGAGAAGGGGATAGTTGATTACTGTAAAGATTTGAAGAATATGGGTTGCAAGATTTTCACAGGGTCTTTGGAATCAGATTTAGCTTGGTCATGGCTACAAAAATTTGAGACTACTTCCATTACTCTTCAGGTTCCCGAGCCTATGAGGTTACCATGTGCGGTGCAATTTTTGGAGGATCATGCACACACATGGTGGAAAACTACAGTGCAAAGGTATGTTGGACGTCCTGCCATAACCTGGGCAGATTTTCGAAGAGAGTTTGAAGAAAAATACTATTCTCGGGCCTTGCGGGAAAAGAAATGGACTGAGTTTATGAATTTAAAACAGGGTGGTATGTCAGTAGCAGAGTACGAGCAAAAATTCAGTGAACTATCAGAATTTGCTCCATCGATAGTAGCCAACGATGCTGATAGATGCAAGAAATTCCAAGATGGGCTACATGTTAGTATTCGAGATAGGTTGACGACCCTAGATACAGATGACTTTAATAAATGGGTCAACATGGCAATTAAAGCTGAACAGAATCTGAAAGAAATGAAAGATAGAGAAGAGATGTTCAGAAAAAGAAAAGGGCAATTTTCCAGTGAGGACATGAGGCCTAAGAAAAGTTATGTAGAAAGCAGTGTCAGTGGTTCCAAACCCTTGAGATTTCAGGAGGGATTAGACAGAAAACCTATTAGTGGTTCTTCTAGTAGATTTATCATTGGACCTCAACAGCAGACTAGATTGCCACCTGGGAGGTCAGGAGGATCTCGTACATTGACTTATCCTCAGTGTCCCCATTGTGGGAAGAATCACCCTGGTGAATGTTGGAGACTACAGGGTGTGTGTTTTTACTGCAAAGAACCGGGACACATGAAACGGGATTGTCCCAAGCTGGAGAACAAGGGAGTTACTAGTCAGTTGTCAGTGGGTCAAAAAGAAAGGACCCAACCTACTGCTGCACATCAGCCGACAGCAGTTAGAGATAGAATTGGGGTACAATCTCAAGTTGGTTCATCTACTGGCCCTCGACAGAGTGGACAACCTGGTAGACCTCGAACTACAGCCATAATTTATGCTATGACCCAACAACAGGCTCAGGCTACTCCTGAAGTGGTTACAGGTACTCTCCCAATTTCTAAGGCAAATGCTAGGATCTTAATAGATCCAGGTGCAACTCATTCTTTTGTTGCTAATTCATATGTCATGCATTTGGGTAGAGAGTCTAGGAGGTTAGACATCCCTATGGTCGTTAGTACCCCAATGGGAGAAACTTTGAAAATTGATGTGGTTTATCCGGATTGTACCGTTATGGTTCAGGAGCATGAATTACCAGTTAATTTGTTTCCATTAGGAATGTATGATTTCGATGTGATTTTGGGAATGGATTGGTTGTCTAAAAACAATGCAGTGATAGATTGTTTTTCCAAAATTGTGACTTTTAAGAAGTCAGGAGATTTGGAGTTTACTTTTCAAGGAGAAAGGAAAGTTTTACCTTCTTGCCTTATCTCCAAGATGGCAGCCAATAGATACTTGCAAAAAGGGTATTCTGCTTACCTTGCTTATGTGATTAACAAGGACATACATGAGGCAAAGTTGGAAACTATACCTGTCGTCAAAGAGTTTCCTGAGATCTTTCCTGAAGAATTGGTCGGTTTACCTCCTGACAGGGAATTGCAGTTTACTATTGACTTAATCCCTGGCAGTGCTCCTATTTCTCAGGCACCCTATAGAATGGCACCTTCGGAGCTAAAGGAATTGAAAGTGCAGTTGCAAGACCTAGTTGACAGAGGTTTCATTCGGCCTAGTACTTCACCTTGGGGAGCACCGGTTTTATTTGTAAAGAAAAAGGATGGATCTTTACGATTGTGTATCGACTACCGGCAACTGAACAAGGTCACCATTAAGAATAAGTATCCTTTGCCAAGGATTGATGACTTGTTTGATCAGTTGCAAGGTGCAAGTGTGTTCTCCAAAATAGACCTAAGATCGGGTTATCATCAATTGAAGATTAAAGAATCTGATATTCCAAAGACTGCTTTTAGAACTCGATATGGTCATTATGAATTCTTAGTTATGCCTTTTGGGCTAACTAATGCACCTGCAGTCTTTATGGATTTGATGAATAGGGTGTTTCGACCCTACTTAGATAAGTTTGTTATTGTTTTCATCGATGACATCCTAGTTTATTCCAGGAATAAGAATGATCATGTAAGCCATTTGAGAACGGTGTTGCAGACTATGCGTGAAAAGCAACTTTATGCTAAATTTTCCAAGTGTGAATTCTGGCTAGACAAAGTAGCATTCCTTGGTCATGTAGTATCTAAGGAAGGGATTTTTGTGGATCCACAAAAGATAGAAGCTGTAGTTGCTTGGGAAAGACCCACTAATGTCACAGAAGTTAGGAGCTTTCTCGGATTGGCAGGGTACTATCGAAGATTCGTGGAAGGATTTTCCATGATTGCCTCTCCTTTGTCAAAATTAACAAGGAAGCATGCTAAGTTTGAGTGGACTGATGAATGTGAGCAAGCTTTCGAAGAGCTCAAGCATAGATTGACCACAGCACCAGTTCTTACACTACCATCAGGGAATGGAAGCTTTGTGGTATACAGTGATGCCTCGAGGCGAGGTTTGGGTTGCGTTTTGATGCAACATGGGAAGGTGATAGCTTATGCTTCTCGACAACTGAAACAGCATGAGCAAAACTATCCCACTCATGATTTAGAGTTAGCGGCAGTGGTGTTTGCACTGAAAATTTGGAGGCATTATTTATTTGGAGAAAAATGTACAATCTACACTGATCATAAGAGTCTGAAATATCTGATGGATCAGAAAGAATTAAATTTGAGGCAAAGGAGATGGTTGGAATTGATAAAAGATTATGACTGTGTAATTGACTATCACCCAGGAAAGGCCAATGTAGTGGCCGATGCTCTTAGTAGAAAGTCTTCTAGTTCTCTTGCTCATATCCGAGCAATTCAGAAACCCTTACAAAATGAGTTGAAGTCTTTACCTTTAGAATTGATGATTGATGAGAATAATCTCCTGATAGCCCACTTGAAGGTTAAACCGATTCATATTGATTGGATACGTGAAGCACAAAATAATGACCCTATGTTGGTAAAGTTAAAGCAAGAAGTAAGGGATGGTGTGAGGACTGACTATCAATTAAAGGATGATGATGTACTGATAATGAGAAATAGGCTTTGTGTGCCTCAGGATGAAGAACTCCGGAAGGTGATTTTGGAGGAAGCTCATAATGCACCATATGCGTTACATCCCGGTAGCGTGAAGATGTATCGAACCTTAAGAGAACATTATTGGTGGCAAGGTATGAAACGAGACATAGCTGAGTTTGTTTCTAGATGCTTGGTATGCCAACAAATTAAAGCCGAGCATCAAAAACCTTCTGGGAAATTGAACCCTCTACCTATTCCTCAATGGAAATGGGAAGATATTGCTATGGATTTCGTTTCGGGATTACCAAGAACACAGTCTGGTTATGATAGTATTTGGGTGATTTTTGATCGTCTGACAAAATCAGCTCACTTTTTGCCAGTTAAGAAGACTTTTTCCATGGAAAGATTGGCTAAACTTTATGTGAATGAAATTGTTAGGTTACATGGTGCCCCAGTATCGATTGTATCTGATCGAGACCCCCGATTCACATCTCGATTTTGGCCAAGTTTGCATAATGCTATGGGCACTAAACTCAAGTTCAGTACTGCTTTTCATCCTCAGACAGATGGGCAATCTGAACGGACAATTCAAATTTTGGAAGATATGCTCAGATCTTGTATTATGGAATTCAAAGGAAACTGGGATGAACACTTGCCCCTAGCAGAGTTTGCGTATAACAATAATTATCAGTCCAGTATCGACATGGCTCCGTTTGAAGCTTTGTATGGAAGAAAGTGTAGAACTCCAGTGTGTTGGGATGATACAGATGAAAGGAAATTACTAGGTCCAGAAATTGTTATGATGACTGCAGACAAAGTTAAGGTAATTCGGGAAAAGATAAAAATAGCTCAAGATCGACAAAAGAACTATGCAGATAATCGGAGAAAAGATTTAGAGTTTGAAATTGGTGATATGGTGTTTTTAAAAGTGACTCCTTGGAAAGGAGTAATCCGGTTTGGAAGACGAGGAAAGTTGGGCCCTCGATATATAGGGCCGTATGAGATCATTGAACGGATTGGCCCAGTTGCTTATAGATTGGCCTTACCAGAAGAATTGTCACGAATTCATAATGTGTTCCATGTTTCCATGCTCCGAAAGTACATTTTCGATTCTTCACATATATTGAAGGATTTGCCTATGGAAATTGAGGAAAACTTAACTTATGAAGAGCAGCCGGTTGAGATTTTGGATAGAAGGGACCAAGTTCTAAGGACTAAGACTATTCCATTAGTGAAAGTTCTTTGGAGGAATCAATTATACGAAGAAGCTACATGGGAAAGGGAGGAAGATATGCAGACTCAATATCCTCACTTATTCAATCAAGTTGGTAAGTAAATTTCGAGGACGAAATTTTTCTATGGGGGGTAAGTTGTAACAACCGAGGTTACGTATAATCATGTAAAGTTAAATCCCGAAAATTTTAAGGACGAACTTGAAAATTGGTAAGAAGTTATAAGTGAAGGAAATAAAAGAAGAAAGGATCAAAATGAACATATTAAAAAAGTTTAGGGGCTTAATGGTTATTTATAAAAAATTGAGGGACTAATATGCAATTATCCCAAAAACAAGAAAAATATCACTTATTCATCTTTCTCTCCCGAAATCCCTAGACATTTTCATTCCCTTCTTCAAGTGGCAGCAGCTCCCAACATCCCTCTCTCTCAAAATTCTCTTCAAACAACTCAACCAAAAATCTCAACAATAATTACATCCAAGGTTAGTTTCTTGATAAATTCTTCATTTTCTTTAGATATTCTACTAGGGCATGCTAAGATCTTAGCTCCATAAACATGTTAAGGTCTGAAATCCATCTATTAAGTATGAATTTTACTCATTCTTGGTAAGAATTAAAAGGAATTGAAAGCATGAACAAGAAAATGGGAAGAAAAAGCAAAACAGGGGAAACTGAGCATGCTTGCTGTTCGGATTTTCTGGGTTCGGTAAATTAGGGTTTGTATTTTTTTTGATATTTTTCCTAGAAACTAGACTTCAATATGAGAATTTTGGTTTTTGAATCACCCAAAACCGATAAGCGGTTAAAAAGATAAAATTCGGTGAAGTTTACTGTTCTGTGTTGATCTCTGTTTCAGCATGGTTTCGGGATTTATCAAATTTGATCAAAATTTTGTTCTAGTTGTATAAGTTAGTTATTTTATTCATAAATTAGATATATTGGTTGAAATAAAACAATTGGGATCACTTCCAAATTCCTTACCAAACTCAAGTTATGATTTTCTAATCTAACTTGATATTAAGGAATTTATTGCCTAAGAGAAATATAGTATCAAAGGATGGTTATGGATTATGAAAATCTCTTAAGGCATGGAATACTAGAAACGAATTTGATAAGGACATGATTATGGAGTTGAATTTTGGAGAAAATGATTATGGAAATGATATTAAAAATTAAGGATATGTTGTTTTGAGTATGAGAAATTAGTATACGAGGTAGATTTATGGGACTTAAGTTACATTCAAAATTGTGTAATGCTTTGAGCATGTATAGATACTAATTATTGTTAATCTCTAGGCCACGTAGATCCGACGTCACCTGTGGATCCCGAAGTTTCAGGTCGAGGTGTACAGTGAGATCATCCAAAGGATTGTGAGTAGACAACAACTATAGTTATTTGAAATATTTTTAATTATAATTATATATATATATATTTTTTTACATAATATTTATTTTACGTATTAAAGGTATATACGATATTTAATCATATGAATTGATTTGTTATTAAAGTACTTTTATTTCAAGAAATATTATATCGAGTAAGTTGGTTGATTTTATGAAATATGATTTTACATAGAATTTGACGTACATGGTTTTGGCTCCACCTGACTTAATGTATGAGATTATTTCCTTGACCGGAATACGGGAGCTGCGTGCTACGCCTTTGTGGCGGGAGCCACCTCCAGAGTCCCCATTCCGTGATATTAGACCGGAATACGGGAGCTGCGTGCTACGCCTTTGTGGCGGGAGCCACCTCCAGAGTCCCAATTCCGTGATATTAGACTGGGGTATGGGAGCTGCGTGCTACGCCTTTGTGGTGGGAGCCACCTCCAGAGTCCCTATCCCGTTATATTTGCCTTTTGGGGGCACATCATAGCGACACATATGCCTTTGGGGCGTCCTATGGTGGTATTGGCCTTTGGGGCCGGCTACTAGTATGCCTACATGGATGTTGCCTGGTTATTTCATGGATGTATTCTTGTGCATGACAGAAAGTTGGAGCCCAATTATACGAAACTTGAATTACTTTACGGATTTTATTCATTGATTTAATATTGTTATACATTTGAAAAGCTTGCTACGTCTTTGAATTACTTATTATGGTTTTATTATTATTTATTTTGAAAATGTCAATTATACTTTACAGATTTCCATTATGGTTTTCACACGCTTTAAATGTTGTCTACTCATTGAGATATTCATATATCTCACCTCCCCTTATTTCTCATTTTTAGGACACACTTAGGTGTCGGGATTGCTGCCTTCCTCTACTCTCCGCTTCAAGAATATATTGACGTGGTGGGCATCATATCTAAATTTCTAGAAGATTTGGTCTTTTGATGTTTTTATCTAGTAAACCTTGCTGAGATAGGTTTATTTCTAGATATATTGTATATATTTGAAGATATGAGACAATAGATCAATATGTTTTGATTTGAGCATAAATTGATCATGAATAATTTTTGAATATGCATGGATATATGTGGTAATAGTATTGAGAAATACTGCTGGTTGAGGATATAAAATTGAGTGTTATTTGCAGGAGGGTTATAGTTGAAATAGAAAGGAAACTCTGCCGGATTTTAGGTAGATTATCCGGACAGGGTGTTACAAAAACAGTCTTTTTATACTCGGAAACATCAATATGGGAGGAAAACATACCTGTTTAGTGGTCCGGACAAAATTAGGTGTCTACAGTAAAAATTTGACATTTTTTTATTAATCAAAATGACTGCACCATTTTCATACTTGGCAACTCCAATGTGCAAAGCTCTGGCATCTGTCTTCGATACGCTGCATATAGGGCAAAAACAAGGTTTGCAATATTATAAGATATTATTTTCAATATTCAATTTTCTAACTCTTTTCAATTTTTAAATGATTTCGAATACTCTTTTTATTTATTGTCAATTTCGGTTATAAATATTTTACTGTATAAATTCCTTTCTCTTTGAGTTTTATGCATATCAACTACCTTATAGCAAAATTCCACTAATTTTTATTAGGTTTCTGTTTCTAAGGTTAGTTCATAGTTGCATATTTTTTAACGCTTTATATATATATATATATATTTAATTATTGTGTGATTAAGATTTTCAATTTTAGACTGATTTTACTCAAATTATTATTCTTACAATATTCATTGACTTAATTACTAAGTTTACTTATCCATTGTAGCTACTTTGAAGTTTTATTTTTGAAATCTGGATAGTTGTAGACGGAGCTAAAACCGAATGATTCCATGGTTCTTCTGACAGTTTCCACTATTTTTTTAAGTTAATAGGGGAAAATTTGATATTTTTGATAGAATTAATTTAGAGAATAATTAGGTGTGTGATATTTGACATTTAATTAAATAAAATTATTTCTAAACTTATCAATTTCCTAATTACTAAATATTAAAACCGACATTTAATTTCTGTAACATTCTCTATTTTTAATTACTCAATAATCACAATTACCCAATAATAAAATTGATAATTGCAAATTAGCTATTTCTAATTAAATTAATTTAAGAAATAATTAAGTGTGTGATATTTGATATTTGATTAAATAAAATTATTCCTAAATTTATCAACTTCCTAAATTACTAAATATTAAAGTTGACATTTAATTTCTATAACATTCTTTATCCTTAATTACTCAATAATGATAATTACCCATAATAACATTGATAATTTAAGGTATATAATATATTTAACGTTTTCACTTTTACTTTACATTTTTAAATTGCTTTATTTCATCTCTTATAAACTTTTTCCTCACTCTTTTTTGCTATTACCTCTCAAAAAATCCCTAAACCCATGAAATTCTTTTTTTTCTTTTTACAAGATCTACACAGGTTGGTTCATTCACCCAACTATTATTTAGGATTTGTTTTTGTTCATGTAGGGCTTTTTGATGAAGTTATTGTTTTGTGGTTTGACTTATTCGTTTTCTGTTTTTGAACTGTAGTGGAGATCAATTGAAGATAATTTGGACGTCTCAAATCTTTTTTCATGTGAGTTTTATTTATCGAGTAATTTTTATTGATTAAATTTTTATCCCTCATTTTGCATTTTTTTATTTTCCAATGTTGATGTTTTTTAATTTAAAAAAAGAACCTGTTATCTTTATTATTAAAGGGAAATATTGTTGAAAGTTACACCAACTCCTCTCTCTTATCTCTAGAATCATCTCTATCTTTCTTCTACTCAAGTTTTCTAGATTTCTCTTCTTTGTTCTTTCTCTAGATTTTTCTTTAGAATTTCTCCTTAGTCTTCTAGTTCCAGAAATCTCTTCAGTTTTCTTCATTGAATAATCAAAGTCTTAGCTATCTAGAGAATTCTAAGTTGGCTACAACACCAACTTGAAGAACTATAAATAGAGATGTGTGTTGTGTGATAGGTGTGTGGTGTGTAGAGAGAAAAAGAAAGAAAAAGATTTGAGTGAAAGTTTGTGTGAGGTTGTTTCTATTGTTAGTTGCTATTCACACCAATTGTATTTGGTCTTTTCTCATATTAATAAAAGAGTTGTTTTTCGGAAGTTACTGTAGCATCCCGAGATAAAGTTACTGTAGCAATCGGTACTGTAGCACAAAACTACAATTGGTACCGAGAGTCAGAAATCAACAAATATTAATTCTTGCATTCAATGCCATGTTTTAATATTTAAGAAGATGACTGCTTAAGGTGTGATTATTAAAAATAAAAAATAAATAAATATTTGTTTACTATCATGATGCATGTATTCGGCAGCCTCTTTTTATATTAAACACTTGAATTTCTTGATTTCCTCTCAATATATAGGAAAGTGGTTGTAATTTATAATTTGCTTGACGTACCATTTTATTCATTTCATATGAAGAAATTAATTTTTTCATTTCATATATATAGACATCAATTACATATGTGCTTACAGCGTAATTAAAATTAATAACAGCAGAATATGATTACATGAAAGCAATTAAAAGTTTCACATGTAAAATGATCATTTTTGCATCAAGAACTATTTGATTTTAAAAGTTTAAGCATTTTACTTATATATATATATATATATATATATTCAATAAGTTGAATTCCAATCCCCACTCTTATTAAAAAAAAGTTTAATTATGCTGTTATAGGAGATTTTAAAAATAGTTTTTTAATTTATTAACATGCAAATGAATGGATTTAGATAGATCATGAGAATATTAATGAAGTCAAAGTACAAGAATCAATGGAACAATGATGCTTTGATAACTCCTTTTATTTTAGTATAGTAACTCGATCCATGTCGTTATGTATCCAACTTTTATCTTCATTATTTAGGAGTATAAATTTAGGAATATGTTAAAGTTAAATCAATGGATTTATTGGAACGCTACTCTAGAATATGTGCTGTGAGATAGTTTACAACATTAAAAATGAACCACATTGGTTGAATGGAAATGAGAATGTTTTTCTCTAAATAATGTGTGGAATAGATAATAGGGTTAATGGCAGGCTCTCCCACATTTATAAATTTATAAGAGTATTTTTTAGGCAAAGGTTTTAGACAATTGTTAATCATTTATAAATTATATTAGATAATAATTTTCTATAGCAATGAAGAAAGTAAGCCATAACATTTTCCTTAATTTTGATAATTGTTATCACTTCATACAATATGTTATTTGAATAATAAAATGTAATTAATATCATATTATCTTCACTTATTTCATCGTAATAATTGGTTAATTAATAAAATAAAATTTAGATATATGAAACTGTTTGATTCTTTTAGTTTTCTTTCTAAGTTTAGAAATGTTGTCCATGCAGCAACACCTAGCCAGAGCAGCATAAGACACAATGAGGGTCTTGAAGGAAAGAATTAAAAAAAAAAAAAAAAAATTCAAGGGAAGAATAAGAATTTTTATATATTTCGGAATTAAGGAAGAATAAATTAATCGGAAAATATAGGTTTGTGATTGTATTATAATAAATTAATTAGCATTGGCCAAATTACAATTGTCTTTTGATTGTGGATTACAAATTGATAAAATAGTCGTTACATTTTTTGTATTTATTGACAATTAAATCATTATTATTAATTATGAAGTTATACATTTTTTGTATTAATTGACAATTAAATCATTATTATTAATTATGAAATTTGACGATAATCTTAAATGCATTTTTAAATGGACACAAAGTAACCTTATTTATTGTTTTATTTGATAATTATAATTAAATTTTTAATGTGATTTTTAAAGGATCATTTGATTTAACTATCAATAGGTACTTATTTTATATGATTTTTCTAATTTGAAGAAATTCAATCGTTGTACACCAAAAAATTTAGACATGTTAAACTTATATATATATCAATAGGTACTGTAGCAATCGGTACTGTAGCACAAACTACAATTGGTACCGAGAGTCAGAAATCAACAAATTGGTATCAGAGCTAGACGGTCAGGGACCGGAGTACGCATATCGGAGAAAGACAGTCTGGGACTGTGAAGATTATTGGTCTGGGACCAAGACGATCGAGGATCGTAGTTCGTGGAGACATGGAAATTCTGCCGGTACACGGTCAGGGACTGTGAAATTAAGTGAACGAGAATCAAATTTGAGGTAAGTGCAGGCACTCTCAAGACACTATGGCAGATATTTCTAATTCCGCTAGCAACATTGAGAAGCTCAATGAAAACAATTACAATACGTGGAGCATCCGGATGCAATATTACATGCTCGGGCAAGATTTATGGGATATTGTTAACGGTGAAGTTCAACACCACCAACTGATGCCGGAGAACTAAGAAAATGGAAGATCAAAGCCGGTAAGGCCATGTACGTGTTATCAGTCACTGTTGAGGATGGTTTATTACAACGCATCAAGGATGCAAAGACACCGAAGGAAGCCTGGGACACACTCACAATGCTGTTCGCGAGGAAAAATGATGCTAGGCTCCAACAATTGGAGAATGAACTCCTGTCAATCTCGCAGCAAAATATGTCGGTAAGCGAATATTTCTCTAAAGTTAAAACTCTTTGTGATGAAATTTCAAAATTAGATCCAGAAAATGCCATTACCGAAACGAGGATGAGAAGAATTATCATCCATGGCTTGCGACCTGAATACAACGAGATTGTTACTGCAACCCGTGGTTGGAGCAAAGAACCAACTTTAACTGAGTTGGAAAATATCCTAGCCAATCAAGAGACTTTAGATAAACAAATGTCTAAAGTCTCGATAAAAGATGACGAGAAAGCACTCTTTAGTAATAAAAGAGGCTTTAATAAAAGAAGCAAAGTTGTTACAAAGCTAGGCGTGGAAGAAAATAAATTTCGAAGGCAAGAAACATGGCCAAAGCAAGGGGGAAGGAGCTTTCGGCAAGAGGGAGCCCAGCATGTTCGAGAAAGAGACAAAAATGAAAATAGGTATCATCGTCAAAACAATCAGTGTTACAACTGTGGAAAATCTGGTCACTTTGCTCGAGACTGTCGGTTTAAGCAAGTCCAAGGCAACGCGGCAACCTCGTCACGAGAAGAGAATAATAGCGAAGAAGAGTGGGATTTTCAAGCATCAATTGCTATTGAAGAATGCGAAGAACTTGCAGCTGCTTGCATCACCGAGTCAGAAGAAGAGTGTTCACTCGCATCGGTGAGTAAATTAATCGACTATAATAATGATTGGATAGTTGATTCTGGATGCTCAAATCACATGACTGGAGATAAGGAGAAGTTGACTAATACCTCAACATACAAAGGAGAACGAGTTGTGGTAACTGCAAATAATTCAAGGTTACCTATTACTCACATCGGCCAAACAACTATTGTGCCACGATTTAGTCCACACCAAATCGAGCTGCAAAACGTATTCCATGTGCCAGGTATGAAGAAAAATCTGCTATCGGTTTCACAACTCACTGCCTCAGGAAATTATGTCGTGTTTGGTCCAAATGATGTGAAAGTATATCCAAACTTAAAGCCAACAAGTACACCAATAATGGAAGGGAAGCGTCTGGAGTCAGTCTACGTTATGTCCGCTCAGACTGCATATGTGGACAAGACAAGAAAGAATGAAACAGCTGACTTGTGGCATGCAAGGCTTGGGCACGTGAGTTATCTCAAGTTAAAGGTAATGATGAAAAAGTCTATGCTCAAAGGTCTTCCTCAATTAGACATTCAAGAGGACACAGTATGTGCCGGGTGCCAATATGGGAAAGCTCACCAGCTGCCATACAAGGAGTCAAAGTTTAGAGCTAAGGAGCCTCTTCAGCTAATTCACTCAGACGTGTTCGGGAAGATAAAACAACCTTCTGTCAGTGGCTGCCAATACATGATAACTTTCATTGATGATTTTTCAAGGTACGTCTGGATTGATTTTATGAAAGAAAAATCAGAGGCACTTACTAAATTTATAGAGTTCAAAGAAAAGGTGGAAAAAGAAGTAGGCCGAAAGATACAATGCCTACGCACAGATAACGGGGGAGAATACACATCCAAGGAGTTTTCAGAATTCTTACAGGAATGCAAGATACGCCGACAATTGACATGTCCGAACACTCCACAACAAAATGGAGTTGCCGAGAGAAAGAATCGGCATTTGGCTGAGATATGTCGAAGCATGTTACATGCGAAGAATGTGCCACCTCGTTTTTGGGCAGAATGTTTGAAGACTGCAGCTCACGTGACTAATAGGCTTCCACAAGCAAGGCTTGGTTTTATCTCACCCTTTGAGAAACTATGGAACATCAAACCCACGGTGAGTCACTTTCGAGTATTTGGTTGCGTATGTTATGTATTTGTACCAGATCATCTACGTAGCAAATTCGACAAAAAGGCAATTCGTTGCATATTTGTGGGATATGACGATCAAAGAAAAGGGTGGAGATGTTGTGATCCAACGAGTGGCAGATGCTATGTGTCTAGAAATGTTGTGTTCGATGAAGCTTCGTCATGGTGGTCACCACAAGCAGTGTTGTTGCCAGACTCAAAAGAAATTGAAGAAAAACTTCAAGAAAATATGGAGGAACAATTTGAGCAGACTCAACCAAGTGACGAGTATTCAGAAGTTACTGTAGCATCCCGAGATAAAGTTACTGTAGCAATCGGTACTGTAGCACAAAACTACAATTGGTACCGAGAGTCAGAAATCAACAAATATTAATTCTTGCATTCAATGCCATGTTTTAATATTTAAGAAGATGACTGCTTAAGGTGTGATTATTAAAAATAAAAAATAAATAAATATTTGTTTACTATCATGATGCATGTATTCGGCAGCCTCTTTTTATATTAAACACTTGAATTTCTTGATTTCCTCTCAATATATAGGAAAGTGGTTGTAATTTATAATTTGCTTGACGTACCATTTTATTCATTTCATATGAAGAAATTAATTTTTTCATTTCATATATATAGACATCAATTACATATGTGCTTACAGCGTAATTAAAATTAATAACAGCAGAATATGATTACATGAAAGCAATTAAAAGTTTCACATGTAAAATGATCATTTTTGCATCAAGAACTATTTGATTTTAAAAGTTTAAGCATTTTACTTATATATATATATATATATATATATATTCAATAAGTTGAATTCCAATCCCCACTCTTATTAAAAAAAAGTTTAATTATGCTGTTATAGGAGATTTTAAAAATAGTTTTTTAATTTATTAACATGCAAATGAATGGATTTAGATAGATCATGAGAATATTAATGAAGTCAAAGTACAAGAATCAATGGAACAATGATGCTTTGATAACTCCTTTTATTTTAGTATAGTAACTCGATCCATGTCGTTATGTATCCAACTTTTATCTTCATTATTTAGGAGTATAAATTTAGGAATATGTTAAAGTTAAATCAATGGATTTATTGGAACGCTACTCTAGAATATGTGCTGTGAGATAGTTTACAACATTAAAAATGAACCACATTGGTTGAATGGAAATGAGAATGTTTTTCTCTAAATAATGTGTGGAATAGATAATAGGGTTAATGGCAGGCTCTCCCACATTTATAAATTTATAAGAGTATTTTTTAGGCAAAGGTTTTAGACAATTGTTAATCATTTATAAATTATATTAGATAATAATTTTCTATAGCAATGAAGAAAGTAAGCCATAACATTTTCCTTAATTTTGATAATTGTTATCACTTCATACAATATGTTATTTGAATAATAAAATGTAATTAATATCATATTATCTTCACTTATTTCATCGTAATAATTGGTTAATTAATAAAATAAAATTTAGATATATGAAACTGTTTGATTCTTTTAGTTTTCTTTCTAAGTTTAGAAATGTTGTCCATGCAGCAACACCTAGCCAGAGCAGCATAAGACACAATGAGGGTCTTGAAGGAAAGAATTAAAAAAAAAAAAAAAAAATTCAAGGGAAGAATAAGAATTTTTATATATTTCGGAATTAAGGAAGAATAAATTAATCGGAAAATATAGGTTTGTGATTGTATTATAATAAATTAATTAGCATTGGCCAAATTACAATTGTCTTTTGATTGTGGATTACAAATTGATAAAATAGTCGTTACATTTTTTGTATTTATTGACAATTAAATCATTATTATTAATTATGAAGTTATACATTTTTTGTATTAATTGACAATTAAATCATTATTATTAATTATGAAATTTGACGATAATCTTAAATGCATTTTTAAATGGACACAAAGTAACCTTATTTATTGTTTTATTTGATAATTATAATTAAATTTTTAATGTGATTTTTAAAGGATCATTTGATTTAACTATCAATAGGTACTTATTTTATATGATTTTTCTAATTTGAAGAAATTCAATCGTTGTACACCAAAAAATTTAGACATGTTAAACTTATATATATATATATATATATATTTAACCTTTTCTTTATCAATTTTAAGATTAATTTATAATTTTGACCTTTTCTTTATCAATTTTTAGATCAATTTATAATTTTGTGAGTTTATTTTTTATATATATTTATGTTGATTGATAACTTAATGCTTATTTATACTTTTCTACTATTATGAGATCATCAATTTAATATTGACTTTAGCTTAAGATTAATTTAGAATTTTATAATGTTTTTAATATGAATATTTTATTTTATTTTTAATTGTTAACTTTAATTCTATTATTATATGCAAAGTTAATTTTTATTTTATGTTACACTTGAAAGTTGTAAATAAATAGATATTTTCTAATTAAATTGTTTTAATTAAATGTAACTTTTAATGTATATTATAGGATTTAGCCCAATTATTTACATGAATTGTTGATTTCAAACAATTTCTTTTATCTAAAAAACATTTATATTAATTTACTAAAATCTGGACCCCGCATCGCGGGGTTATATTCCTAGTTAACTATATTTCCCAGTTTCCCATCAAGAGAAACACATATATAATACATAATTATAATTCATTATTAAGCCAAAAGAGAACATTTTATTTACACCTGGAAGTAGCAATCAACTTGCAAACTTCTATAACTTGAAAGATGATGCAAAATACTCTCTTTCTCAAGATTAAAATTTGCAATATAAGCCAAAGCAAAAACAAAGTGACACCCTTTCATTTTTCCTGTACTACAAAGCAGGACTATACATCCACGCATTATTCTCTCTTTTTTTTCTTTATTTTTATTTTTATATTTTGGCTCCATTTTGTCTGAATATAGACTCACACCTCTAATTCAAAGTTCCTGTAATTTGATTTCCCAATGCAGAATAATACTGCAAATTTTGGTTTCCATCAGCAATTTGGGGAGCATCAAGTTTGGCAGCTGCCAATGCCTTGACACATCTATCAGCTTCAGGGCCAATAACGCTAACATCATAGTTTGCGCTCATTGCATCTTCACGCAGTTCTTTATATATCATTCCAAATGATTTGACAGCATATCTATAGACATCCTCGCAAGTTTTCAAAGCTTGCAGAGCTGCGGGTGAAGTTGGGTTCTTAATCATTTCGGCGATGACATTGAGCGTAGTTTTAGCAGTTGATGCTGCTGATTTCATGACAGCATTGACAAGTTGGTTCGGGTTTTCTGCAGCTAAAACTTTGGGATCTGAAAGAACTTTCAAGCAGAAATCGGGATTCAAGATTGAGTTGCCATTATTGCACACTTTCCCTATTAATTCTGGAGAAGCTGCTACCATTGATGGTGAAGGAGAAAGGACATATACAGACAAGAAGATTGTTAAAAATACAATGAAATTACTTTGAGGAGCCATTGTCTTGTTTGAAAGGGCTGATGTTGCTAGGCTTAATTAATTTGTTTTCGGGTGAATGTATTGCTAAGGTTTCTCATAGTTGTTTCTTTTTATAGAGGTAGAGGAAAGTCTATTTTTGAAAGAGTCGAGTTGCGATATTCCATGACCACCACAAATCATCCGCTTATATACATAGAATCTTGTGTTTTCTGGTACATATATCCTGTTAACACTGAAACTTCAGTGGTCTATTTTGTTGCCCTTCAACTAAAAATAGAAATAGAAATTTGTTGGTTAGATCCATGAACTAACCATTTTTCATGTCAAAATATTCGGAGGTAAACCTTTGTGGGACAAATCAAATTCATTTTCTAACACATCATGATTTTGCACTATAAAATAAAAGATAGCTTTCTCTTATTCTTAAATCATATCACCCCCTATTTCAGGAATATAAATTAGCTAGCCCTATGATTAATAGCTACAAGGAAAAAGATAAATAATGCGAGATCGTCTTATAGCTGACTCCTGTGACCTCTCAATTCAACTTGTAATATAGTATCCATTTTGAATATTGGATTTTGCCGTAGTATATGGGGATTAGATCAAGATGTTGGAAGGAAATTTGGCGTTGAAAATGACCATTATTCCTACATAATAAGTTTCGTACAGAATGTAAGCATTAAAATGAATTTTATATTTAACAACAAAAAGAATTTTGACCATGTAAAATATATCTTTTTGTTGTATAAAAAATATTATGTTACAATAGGTTATTATAAATTATATTGTACAATATATAAACACATTTCAACAATTGTTTCAAATGCTTTTACATCATTATCATTTTTAACACTCCGTAACAAATTTTTTCTTTTTATACGAAAAAGGTTGCAACCTGGAAATAGAAAAAAAAAAATTATAGATGTTGGGATTTGAATCGTCACTTTTTAAAGGTGATTACATAAACAAACTGAATTAATTTTTGAGTTCTAACACTCGGCAACAATTTATGTTTTGTTAAAAAAATTACAACATAAATTTTTTTATATTGTAACAAGTATTACAAACTATTTTTTATAGAAAAATATATACTAAAATTATTGTAAATATTTTTTATAACAACTTACAACATTAATTAGATAAAATTTTTGTTATTAGTTATCAAATTTTTTTATAATGAAAGAGCTATTGAGGTGCTTTGAAGGACGGTCAGTTCATGTTACAACATGCACAACCATAACTCGCGAGTTTCCGAGATATATATGAAAGCAACAAATGAAATTATTGTCCGAATTAATAGAAGAGTGTTCCACTTTTGTCGCAACCTAAAAAAATAACGAGTCTAATCGCAAGATTTTATTATTTGTTAAGCGTGACATTAAAAAAAAACGAGGAAAAGTCGACTTAATTCCTCTAGAAAAATGAAGGTTTTGAAAATGACCTTAAAAAAAAAGACATGGAGTCGCCACCAATCTTTTTTAGCTAGGTGTGATCGGCCACCTATTAAAACAGGTTTAATAAAATATTTTAAAAATTAATTAAAACATTTTAAAAACCAATTTCAAGTCTGCATTTTAAACCAGAGAAATCAAAGAAGCGGGTTCGGGAGTCAGTTACGTGTGGGGAAGGATTAGCACCCCCACAACGCCCGTATAAATCGGTACCTTATTAATCGTGTGTTATCTCAAGTCTCGGTAAAAATTGGTTTTAAATTTAGTATTTCAAGTTAATTCCCAATTTAAAAAAATAATTCCATTTTTAATTGAAAATGATCCGGAATTTATAAATTCAAAATTTTCTTATATTCCCCAACAAACGTGGCAAACTATAGAAATTTTTATTAATTTGGAAAAATATTCCGAACTATTCTCGTTTTTTGAAAGAAAGATATTCTTTTATTAATGATAATTGATGATATTCCCTCCAGCAAACCCGGTAGAGAACTCATGAATTATTTTAACTCGGGAATATCTTTATTTTATTGAAAAAACTCATTATCCTTTTGAAAACATTTTAAAAGATATGAATATGTATATGCATGACATAAATAAAATGACATAGCAAAATCTAAATAATATAATGCTTCCTAAATGATATGATATAATGTAAATGCCTTAGCATATTCTAAATGAAATGAAATAAATGCCTTAGCATATTCTAAATGAAATAAAATATCCTAAGTTATATGACATATTATAAATAAAATGAAATGACCTAGGTAACATAGTATATTCTATATGAGATGTAATATCCTAAGTCATATGATATATTCTAAATGAAATAAAATAACCTAAGTAACACAACATATTCTATATGAAGTGAAATAACCTAAGTAACATGATATTTTCTAAATGAAATAAAATAACCTAAGTAACATAACATATTCTATATGAAATGAAATAATTTAAATGACATGGCAAACATGAATGATATGGCATATAAATTAAATGAGAGGGAATATGAAATAATGTATCATATAATATGCATGAAAATAAAAATGAAAATAATAATGCATGAACATAGTATATGCTAAATAATATGACCAAAAAAATAACTAAATAAAAGCATAGGATATCATGGAATATTCAAAACCATATAATAAACCATATAACATCAAAAAATATAAATCAAAATAATAACAATATCATAGAAATTATTATAACAAGAATCACATATTATATAAAATGCATGAATATGAAAAATGCAATGCATGAAATGTATTTTTTCCTTTTATTAAGGAAATCCGTATATCTAAAAAGATATCCGGCTACCTTAGTAAATATGTTAAATTAAATATTCTAAAACCAAAATACTTTGTGATTGTTTGAAAATAATTTTGAAAAGCTTGAAATAAAAATAAAAACTGGGCTAAATCTTTTTTAAATGGCTCTAACTTCCTAAGTTTAAAAATCCGGACTTGACTACCCTTAACCCGAGACTTGAAAAACCATTTTTAGAGTTTAAAAAGGCTTAGAAACTACCCTAAGTCAGTAGCTAACCCTCCTAATTAACCCACTCTAAGTAACTTAACCAAAACAGAAAATTAATTTTTCTTTAAATTCAATTTTGACTCCACTGTCCAGTTTTAAGCCACGATTTTTTATCCTCTTTTTAGAAATTTAAAAAATTCTGAAAAAAGTACTGGAGACTCAGGACATGTAAAACTACACGGTAAAAAATCGGCTTAATTTTCTGATCAAAGATGAATTCCCAGAAAAATCGGAGATGTACGAGTTTTGGGTGAAAAAAAAACTGCTTTGCCAAAACACATTTTTGCCTTTGATAAAATCATTTAAAAATCAAAGTAAAAATATTTGAAACTCCTAAAATGACTTACAAACGGTAGTTAGGACTTTTTGAAAGTTAGATAAAAATTGGCTAAGTAAAAAAAATCACAAAGGTAGAATAATCAACTTGGCAAACTTAATTTTCCACAAGTGTGCTCAAGAGAGCATGACTTTGAACCATTAATTGGCTCAAGTCATTATTCAAGTGGCATGAACATGAAATTCATGAAACAATACAGCAAACATAATGCATGAAATGCATGGATTTAAACCTAAATGTCATGAAAAAATGCATGGCATTCATAAAGTGACCTAGACCTAAATGAACTTGCATGGCATTTAATGTCACCTAATGCATGGAAAATAAACCTAACTTAATAACTAAAATATGCATGGCATTTTCACAAACACAAAGCATGCTTAAACCAAAAACTCAACCAAATATCATGCAAATGCTAACCTATCAACTAACATGGCAAGAATGCACAAAAAATACAAAAATTCCAAGAGGGCCAAATAGCATAATGTAACTAGCAAACATGGCATTTTCACAAACACTTGGTATACTAGCATGCAAAACTAAATCAAATGACATGTAAATGCAAAAACCTACCAACTAACATGGCAAAAAATGCAACACACAATGCAAAACACATGGAGTAGCCAAATGGCCTCAAGCTCTAACAAGCATGGCATTTTCACAAACACTTGGTATACTAACATGCTCAACTAAAATATAACACTTAAATCATGCAAAAATCACACAAGCATTTTCACAAACACTTAATATACTAAATCTAAAACATGCTCAACTAAGATATAAAACTCAAATCATGCAAAGACCACACAAGCATTTTCACAAACACTTAATATACTAAATCTAAAACATGCTCAAATTTAAACATCATGAAAATAGAAAATTAAAAATGTAAAAACATGATATTTAAAACATAAATGGCAACAAACAAAGCAACCAAATTAAAATATAACTCAAGAATATGAAGTAACATAACATTTAAAACATCAAAATCAAAGAAAATAACATAAACAATATGGTAAAATAAATCAAAACAGCAACTTAACTAAATAATGTAGGCCATTTGGCCATGGTAAGTTTATTGTAAAAATAAAATGTAAAAAATATACTTAAGAAAGAAATGAAGGAAGCACTTAAAAGAACAAATAAAAAAAAAAACATTTATTGAAAATGGAAACTCACCAAATAGAAATCAAAATAGCAAAAACAAGAATGGAAAATCAAGAAAGTGCAAGAGTTGGTGCTCAAGAGCAACCTCAAGAAGCTAATATTTCAAGCTTTTCTCTTCAAACTTTCCTTTCTTTTCTAAACTTTTCTTTTTTGCTTTCAACCAAGAAGAGAAAAACTAAGAAAAACTAAGAGAAATCAGCAAAAATGAAGTTCCAAATTCGAAATTCTGACCTCCCCTTAATGTTGGCAGAATTTTACCTCTCTCCTCCCCTAGGATGTTGTCAGTTTTTGTGTAACCAATTTTCCATCAAATGGTTAATAATTCAAGGTGAAAAATCATGAAATTACCACCTTTAGATTAGCATCTCAGCTCTCTCAAATTACAGCTGTTAAAGAATAATGTTGACATCTCTCTTGGCCTATGTGGCTTAATCACCATGGCTTGATCAAAAAGAATCTCTAACTCTTGATTTTTAGCCATTTGATTGAAAAATCAGAAGCTTCCTCCTTCCTTTGGGCTTGGGCAGGCCAACACTTCTCTTTTCCAGCCCAACTCTGATTTTTTTGAAAGGCCCAAAGAAGCCCTTTTCGGTTGCTTGGGTGAAATGATTGTTTTGCCCCCCAGATGCAAATGAATATCAAACGGACTCCAAATTCAATTTTTATTTTTTTAATACTTCCAAAATAATAAAATATTGAGTTCTGGGAGTTTTCAAAATTATCCGAGTCCGTTTGCTATTTATTTGGATTTTTCTTCCAAAAACGCCCTTTTATGCCCCTACATTTTACCACTTTTTAAACGAGCTCCAAATCAAGATTTTTCTTCGCCAATCTCTTCCAAATAATTTAAAATTGTGATCTGGAAGTTTTAATAATTTTTGGAGATCATTTGGTATTTTTTCGGGATTTATCGGCTTGAATTACTGCATAAGAGGCTCGGGATTTGGCCATTTTGCAAACGGACTCCGAATCAAGATTTTCTTTCGCCAATATCTTCCAAATAATTTAAAAATGATATTTGCAAAATTTTAGAATTTTTGGAGTCCATTTGCTATTTTTCCGGGATTTATCTTTTTGAATTATTGCATAGGAGGCCCGGGATTTGGCCATTTTGCAAATGAACTCCGAATCAAGATTATCTTTCGCCAATATCTTTCAAATAATTTAAAAATGAGATTGTCAAAATTTCAGAAGATTTGGAGCTCATTTGCTATTTTTTCGAGATTTTCCTTTTTGAATTACTGCATAAGAGGCCCGGGATTTGGCCATTTTGCAAACGAACTCCGAATCAAGATTTTCTTTCGCCAATCTCTTTCAAATGATTTAAGAATGAGATTGACAAATTTTCAGAATTTTTCGTAGTACATTTTCTATTTTTCCCAAATTTTCCAATTTTGCTCTTTTGCCTCCGAAACCCGGTTTTGCACAAAACAAGTCCGATTTTCAGATTTTCTTCAATCTGAGCCTTGGGCTATCCTTTTTAATCATTCTTCATCCATTGGGGTCTTTGGTCTTACCAAGTCGGGCCATTTCTGTGATTCTTCCCGATTTCACCGAAATCCACTAAAAACCCTAATTCTCGGTTTTCTCCTGGATTGACTTTTCTTTCGGTTTTTCTTGCAAGTGACTTCTCCATTACCCGTAGTCAGTGCTTATCTTTCATTTGGAACCTTCAATTTCGACCAATTTGATCGATTATGCACTTTTCCCCAAATTTCTCGGATTAAGGTTTCCTTTCTACTAAATCTCCAAATCCCAACTTCCGAACTCCATATCTTTCAATGTAGACCACGGATTATCAAAATTCTTTCGCCATTTTTTAATTGAACTTAAAATCTTGATTTTGAAAGTAGGTTGACTTTTTCAGTAGTTGAATTTCTGGGGTTGACTTTTTTGGGGTTGACTTTTTTCGGGGTTGACTTTTTTTTCAAGTTTTACTTTTTGTGCTCGCCCTCTTAAACTAAGTCTCGAAGTACCACCTGCAGGATGAAAAAAGTCTTTTTACACTCGGAAACATCAATATAGGAAGAAAACATACCTCTTTAGTGGTCCGAACAAAATTAGGTGTCTACAGCTGCCCTTCTTTGGCTATTGCTGAGAATCAGGAATCAGGCAAAGATAAACCGACACTAATTTTGTACGGTCAGTGACATCACATATGAAGGAAAGGGAAAGGGATTTCTTTTTCATTCTTCTATCATTTTTCATTTTTTTTCATTTTTTTTCATTTTTTTTCATTTTTTTTCATTTTTCCTTTTTTCTTTTTTTCAATTTTTTTTTTTACCATACAGTAAATTAAATATTTTGTCCTTAAATTGAATTCCCTGACTAAGCAAGGCTCGACCCATCTTAAGAAAATGAATTCGATTTGCAAGAAAGGAAACGACCTCGACGATGGTCTCAGGGCCTTAACCTGTCTTGTTCTCAGTTGTGTTTAAAATTCTGGATATCTACTCTAGAAGCTTCGGCTATCACCACCAAAGTCTAGCTCATTTTTTAAAATGTAAAAATTCTGGGTATCACCTCCACAAGCTTCAGCTATCACCACCGAAGACTTTTTACCTTTTCAAAGGATTTTAAAACTCTGGATATCTCCACTAGAGGCTTCAGCTATCACCACCGAAGACTTGTTCATAATACTAATAAAAAAAAAGGTACCTCGACGATGATCTCGGGGCTCGACTCGTCTTAAGAAAACGAATTCGATTTTCAAGGAAGGAAATGACCTCGACGATGGTCTCGGGGCCTTAACCTGTCTTGTTCTCAGCTGTGTTTAAAATTCTGGATATCTCCTCCAAAAGCTTCGCCTATCACCACCAAAGTCTTGCTCATTTTTTAAAATGTAAAAATTCTAGATATCACCTCCAGAAGCTTCAGCTATCACCACCGAAGACTTTTTACTTTTCAAAGGATTTTAAAACTCTGGATATCTCCACCAGAGGCTTCAGCTATCACCACCGAAGACTTGTTTATAATAATAATAAAAAAGTACCTCGACGATGATCTCGGGGCTCGACTCCTCTTAAGAAAACGAATTCGATTTGGAAGAAAGGAAATGACCTCGACGATGGTCTCGGGGCCTTAACCTGTCATGTTCTCAGCTGTGTTTAAAATTTTGGATACCTCCTCCAGAAGCTTCGGCTATCACCACCAAAGTCTTGCTCATTTTTTAAAATGTAAAAATTCTGGGTATCACCTCCAGAAGCTTCAGCTATAACCACCGAAGACTTTCTACCTTTTCAAAGGATTTTAAAACTCTGGATGTCTCCACCAGAGGCTTCAGCTATCACCACCGAAGACTTGTTCATAATAAAAAAAAAGTACCTCGACGATGATCTCGGAGCTCGACTCATTTGAGAAGCAAAACGAGTTCGATTATACCTGACAGCTTTAAGAGATGATGCAAATGCAAATGTCTTTAGTTGATGCAAATGCTTCTTGATGTAGATGCGAATGACTTAGATTGGTGCAAATGTCTTTGATGCAAATGTAAATGACTTGATTTGATGCAAACTTTCTTGATGCAGATTCAACTAACTTAGATTGATGCAAATGCTTCTTGATATAGATGCACATGTTGAATAAAATTCTGGACAACTCCTCCAAAAGAAGATTTCTCATTTTTCAAAATTATAAAACCCTGGATATCTCCACCAGAGGCTTCAGCTATCACCACCGAAGACTTCTTCACTTTTAAAACTGTAAAATTTTGGATATCCCCACCAGAAGCTTTGTCTATCACCACCAAAGACTTGCTCATTGTAAAATTCTAGGTAACTCCTTCAGAAGAAGATTTCTCATGTTTCAAAATTATAAAACCCTGGATATCTCTACCAGAGGCTTCAGCTATCACCACCGAAGACTTGTTCACTTTTAAAACTGTAAAATTCTAGATATCCCCACCAGAAGCTTTGGCTATCACCACCAAAGACTTGCTCATTGTAAAATTCTGGGTAACTCCTCCAAAAGAAGATTTCTCATTTTTCAAAATTATAAAACCCTGGATATCTCCACCAGAGGCTTCAGCTATCACCACCGAAGACTTTCAATTTTAAAACTATAAAATTCTGGATATCCCCACTGGAAGTTTTGAGAAATGATGCAGATGCACATGTCTTTTAACAAGGTGTTCATGCTTCATGGTGCAAATGTAAATGCTTGGATTGATGTAAATGTTTCTTAGTGCAAATGCAAATGGCCTGGATTGATGCCCATGTTTAATGATGCAGATGCCCCTACTAATTGTATTCATGTAACTGGTTTATAAATGGTGTAACTACAATTACCACACAATAATGCAATGATTCTAGAAATGATGCAATTGTTTGAGATGACACAAATGCAAATTTCATGAAGAATGTAAATGTAAAGGTAAAATGCAGATGCTTATGGAATAATGCCAATGCAAATACCTATGAATGATGCAAATGCTTGCCGACACTGTGCGGATGTAAAAAGCTTGATAAAGAGATGGGTGCTCATGAGTGATGCAAATGCCCCCGATTGTTTTTCTAAACTTTGGCTTAGCCTTTCAAATTCATTTTCCCCTTTCATATCAGAGTATATCTTCAATTCATTTTGGCTATTCTCTTTGCCCCAACAGTTTTCAAACTTTCATCAACAGAGATTTGAACCGGGTTTTATTTCTTCTTCTCATATCTGGAAGTCAGGACCTATCTTGGCAGTTCTACACCTTTGGGTTAGAAAAAATCCTTCTCTCATATCAACATCAAAATGGGTATTTCAAAAAATCTCTTTATTTGTTTTCTTATTTTGGAAACTTCTGAACAAAAAATATTAACCCCACAATGTGTGATGTATAAATATTTTGAAGACTGATGATCGTTGTTAGAAATTTCTCTAAGTATTAATCTGGGTTTTTTTAACTGGGATTGGCAAGGCTTGGTATAACAAGATTCTGGCTTTTCCAGGAAAACTTCATGACAAAAAATGTATATCCCTTCTAGGCTCACAAATGGAACAGGTTTTACAAATCATGAATTCATTGAGAACCAAACAAAGTCAATATTCTTTTAGTTTCCATATCAAGGCATTTTGACAAGCGTCAAGATTGGTCGGGATGTTCAAACCGAAAAGTTTAATCTTGGAGAAAAAGTTTTAGTTTTTTGAAGACAATCCTCTGAATGAGAGTTGGCAATTTGGGGGTTCAAGAATTCCTAGATGTTCCTCGATGACCACTCCTTTAATAAGATCTTTTCTTTTGTGGTATCAGCACTTTCATAGATGGCATCAAAAATTTTCATTTTACTCTAGACCGCCCGTTTTTGGGTTTTCGCCCTAGAGTCCTTTTTCTCTCCAATTTTCTTTTTTCATTGTTTTACCATGCATTTGGGAATTCTAAATTCTTCCTTAGTGAAATGAGAATTTGATGAGATGGGATAAAATCTGAGGAAAACCCTTCAAATTAAATATTCATGCTTGATCAAAATGGACTTTTAAAGCATGTAATGTAGGCCATGGCTCAGGGTTCAGAAAGAAAGGATAAATAGGCCCAAAATATGTGTTTGAGGGTAATTAGATCAAGGATCCTTTCTTTGAGGAGGATTCTCTTTGAAGCATTTGTCCCTTCTTGGACATTTCTTTCCTTTTGACTTTGCTCTTTTTCTTCCTTGCTTTTGGCTTTCAATTTGCCATGGCTTTCACACATTTTTTCATTTTTTTTTTCAACGGAGTGAGCCCGTCTTTATTCGGGGCTCCATTTTCTTTGCATCTGTCTTTGAGCTAGGATTCGTTTCTCAATGATCTTTTAAAAAGATATTTCCTTACATTTTCCCCCTAGTGTAGAGGGTGATCCTTGATCAGGGTTCAAAGAAGAAAGAATTCTTTTGGCTCAAAAGGGGTGACTATGGATGATTTCTTTTTTATGCGAAATGGATATGAAAGATGGCCATTCCTTATGTCAAGCACGAATATTCACTTTGAAAAGCAATCCCCAGGGGAAATAGATATTCAGAATTTCATTTTGCACTTTGGAATCATCCGAATTCTCATATGCATGATATCACAAATTTTTTCATTTTTCATTTTTCATCGCATGCCCCAATGATTCATGCGTTAGTCCATCCTTATTCCCCATGTATCCATCATTTCCACATATGATGCCCCAATTTGATTAACCATGAGAATTTGTATCAACGAGGAACATAGCAAATCTAGGTCTATTTTGAAAAGGCTGAGTTTCCAATCTGAGTTCTTTGAAGAGACAAGGAAAATATGACCCAAAAACGGGTTTTCTCTGGGACAAGGGATAATCTAGTTTAATCATTGTGCCCCAAGGTGTCAATCATGAATTGATGTTTGGGCAATTAGTGTTTTGTGGTCATTGGGAAAGGTCATGAATGGTTTTAGCACAATCTTGACACACACCAAATTATCAAAATCTAGATTCTTGAAAGAATGTCTCATTTGTTTGAATTTCAAGGAATTTAAAAATTTTCAAAAAGTTCGTTCCTTTGTTCATAGCCTAGACTAAGATCTACGTCTTTGCTTATTCTGTGATGATAATGGTTTTATGAAGTCAAATAATTCATATTCCTTAAAGCATTAAGTCTTTCAAGTGTTTTTGGTTTAAAAGATTTAGGCTTAGGAAATCCTAAAGAGAGGGGAAAAGGTATTGGGTCATTTGTAACACTGATCATCAATCTTCTTGAGACTATCTGTTATTAAAAATTCCTTAATGCTTGTTTTTGCAAATTCAAGTTATTGTTAAAACACAACAAACACAAAGCATTTAGAATTCAAAATTCATTTAATTCATGTAGATGTTAACATGAGACAAGTGCTTTCATCATCACAGTGTATAGAAATACATGTATCAAAAACCTAATATAATCATGCACAATGTTTCTTATGACACTTGGCTTCCCCATCTTCAAAACTTATCGAACCAGCCTTGATGGGATCTCTGACCTTGTACTTCAAAGCGAGGCAGTTCTCTGTTGAGTGACCTTGATTGCCAGAATGATAACCACAACACTCATTAGCATCATACCAGCTCGGATAAGGGGGCTTCAAAGGCTCTAATTGCATGGGTGTTACAAGGTGATTCTGGATGAGTTGAGGTAATAGCTCACTGTATGTCACAGGAATCGGGTCAACCTGATTTCTTTTTCGCTTTTTATGCCCCATTCGATTATTCCCAAGGGTGTTCGATTGATAGACAGATGTAAATTCTGGTGTAGTTGTAGTTGTCGCAACCTAAAAAATAACGAATCTCATCGCAAGACTTTATTATTCGTTAAGCGTGACATTAAAAAAAACCGAGGAAAAGTCGACTTAATTCCTCTAGAAAAATGAAGGTTTTAAAAATGACCTTAAAAAAAGACATGGAGTCACCACCAATCTTTTTTAGCTAGGTGTGATCGGCCAGCTATTAAAACCGGTTTTATAAAATATTTTAAAAATTAATTAAAACATTTTAAAAACCAATTTCAAGTCTGCATTTTAAACCAGAGAAATCAAAGAAGCGGGTTCGGGAGTCGGTTACGTGTGGGGAAGGATTAGCACCCCCACAACGCCCGTATAAATCGGTACCTTATTAATCGTGTATTATCTCAAGTCTCGGTAAAAATTGGTTTTAAATTTAGTATTTCAAGTTAATTCCCAATTTAAAGAAAAATAATTCCATTTTTATTGAGAATGATCCGGAATTTATAAATTCAAAATTTTCCTATATTCCCCAACAAACGTGGCAAAATATAGAATTTTTTATTAGTTTTGGAAAATTTTCCGAACCATTCTCTTTTTAAAGAAGATATTCCGTTATTAATAATAATTGATGATATCCTCCCCAGCAAACCCGGCAGAGAACTCATGAATTATTTGAACTCGGGAATATCTTTATTTTATTGAAAAACATTATCTTTTTTGAAACCATTTAAAATAAATGAATATGTATATGCATGACATAAATAAAATGACATAGCAAAGTCTAAATAATATAATGCAACCTAAATGACATGACATGATTTGAATGCCTTAGCATATTCTAAATGAAATGGAATATCCTAAGTTATATAATATATTCTAAATAAAATGAAATGACCTAGGTAACATAGTATATTCTATATGAGATGCAATATTCTAAGTCATATGATATAATCTAAATGAAATAGAATAACCTAAGTAACATAACATATTCTATATGAAATAAAATAACCTAAGTAACATGATATTTTCTAAATGAAATGAAATGATTTAAATGACATGACAAATATGAATGGTATGACATATAATTTAAATGACATGGAATAAAATAATGCTATCATATAATATGCATGAAAATAATAATGCATGAACATTGTATATGCTAACTAAAAATAACTAAATAAAAACATAGGATATCATGAAATATTCAAAACTATATAATAAACCATATAACATCAAAAAATATAAATCAAAATAACAACAATATCATAGAAATTATTATGGCAAGAATCACATATTATATAAAATGCATGAATATAAAAATGCAATGCATGAAATGTATTTTTTCCTTTAATTAAGGAAATCCGTATATCTAAAAAGATATCCGGCTACCTTAGGAAAATATGTCAAATTAAATATTCTAAAACCAAAATACTTTGTGATTGTTTGAAAACAATTTTGAGAAGCTTGAATTAAAAATAAAAACGGGGCTAAATTTTTTTAAAATGGCTCTAATTTCCTAAGTTTAAAAAATCCGGACTTGACTACCCTTAAACCGGGACTTGAAAAACCATTTTTAGAGTTTAAAAAGGCTTAAAAATTACTCTAAGTCAGTAGCTAACCCTCCTAATCAGCCCACTCTAAGTAAATTAACCAAAACAGAAAATTGGTTTTTCTTTAAATTCAATTCTGACTCCACTGTCCAGTTTTAATCCACGATTTTTTACCCTATTTTTAAAATTTCCAAAAATTCTGAAACAAATACTGGAGACTCAGGACATGTAACACTACACGAGAAAAAATCGGCTTAATTTTCTGATCAAAGATGAATTCCCCGAAAAATCAGAGATATACGAGTTTTTGGAGGAGAAAAAACTGCTTTGCCAACACATTTTTGCCTTTGATAAAATCATTTAAAAACCAAAGTAAAAATATTTGAAACTCATAAAATGACTTGCAAACAATAGCTAGGACTTTTTGAAAGTTAGATACAAATTGGCTAAGTAAAAAAAATCACAAAGGTAGAATAATCAATTTGACAAACTTAATTTTCCACAAGTGTGCTCAAGAGAGCATGACTTTGAACCATTAATTGGCTCAAGTCATTATTCAAGTGGCATGAACATGAAATGCATGAAATAATGCAGCAAACATAATGCATGAAATGCATGGATTTAAAACCTAAATATAAGGAAAATGCATGACATAAATAATATGACCTAGACCTAACATGAACTTGCATGGCAATAAATGTAACCTAGACCTAAAATATGCATGGCATTTTCACAAACACAAGGCATGCTTAATTCAAAAATCCAACCAAATATCATGCAAATGCAAAAACCTAACAACTAGCATGACAAAAAATGCAACACACAATGCAAAACACATGGAGTAGCCAAATGGCCTCAAGCTCCAACAAGCATGGCATTTTCACAAACACTTGGCATACTAGCATGAAAAACTAAGTCATAACACTTAAATCATGCAAAAATCACACAAGCATTTTCACAAACACTTAATATACTAAATCTAAAACATGCTCAACTAAGATATAAAACAAAAATCATGCAAAGAATCACACAAGCATTTTCACAAACACTTAATATGCTAAATCTAAAACATGCTCAAATTTAAACAACATGAAAACAGAAAATTAAAAATGCAAAAACTTGATATCTAAGACATAAATGGCAACAAACAAAGCAACCAAATTAAAATATAACTCATGAACATGAAATAACATAACATTTAATCATCAAAATCAAAAAAATAGCATAAACAATATGGTAAAATGAACCCAAAACAGCAACTCAAAGTAAATAATGTAGGCCATTTGGCCATGGTGAGTTTATTGTAAAAATAAAATGTAAAAAAAATATGCTTAAGAAAGGAGATGAAGGAAGAACAAAAACATTATTTTAAAATGAAAACTCACCAAGTAGAGATTAAAATAGCAAAAACTAAGTAGAAAACTCTAAGAACTCAGCAAAATAGAAAACAAAAAATGAAAATCTGACCTGAAAACAAGGGCTGGCCGAATGGATATAAATGGTACAAGGATGTTGTCATTTTTTTGTAACCAAATTTCCATCAAATGGCCAATAATTCAAGATGAAAAATCATGAAATTACCACCTTTAGATTAGCATCTCAGCCCTCTCAAATTACATCTGTCCAAGAATAATGTTGACATCTTTCTTAGCCTATGTGGCTTAATCACCATGGCTTGATCAAAGAGAATCTCTAACTAACTCTTGATTTTTAGCCACTTGATTGAAAAATCAGAAGCTTCCTCCTTCCTTTGCACTTGGGCAGATCAGCACTTCTCTTTTCCAGCCCAACTCTGATTTTTTGAAAGGCCCAAAGAAGCCCTTTTCGGTTGCTTGGGTGAAATGACCATTTTGCCCCCCGGATGCAAATAAATATCAATCTGACTCCAAATTCAATTTTTCTTTTTTTAATACTTCCAAAATAATAAAATATTGAGTTCTGGAAGTTTTCAAAATTATCCGAGTCCGTTTGCTATTTATTTGGATTTTTTCTTCCCAAAATGCCCTTTTATGCCCCTACATTTTACCATTTTTTAAACGAGCTCCAAATCAAGATTTTTCTTCACCAATCTCTTCAAAATAATTAAAAAGTGTGATCTGGAAGTTTTAATAATTTTTGGAGCTCATTTGGTATTTTTTCGGGATTTATCGGCTTGAATTACTACATAGGAGGCCCGGGATTTGGCCATTTTGCAAACGAACTCCGAATCAAGATTTTCTTTCGCCAATCTCTTCCAAATAATTTTAAAATGATATTTTCCAAATTTCAGAATTTTTGGAGTCCATTTGCTATTTTTCCGGGATTTATCTTTTTGAATTATTGCATAGGAGGCCCGAGATTTGGCCATTTTGCAAACGAACTCGGAATCAAGATGTTCTTTCGTCAATCTGTTCCAAATAATTTAAAAATGATATCTGAAAATTTTCAAAAGATTTGGAGCTCATTTGCTATTTTTTCCGGGATTTTCCTTTTTGAATTACTACATAAGAAGCCCGGGATTTGGCTATTTTGCAAACGAACTCCGAATCAAGATTTTATTTTACCAATCTCTTTCAAATGATTTAAGAATGAGATTGATAAATTTTTCAGAATTTTTGGAGTCCATTTGCTATTTTTCCCAAATTTTCCAATTTTGCCCTTTTACCTCCGAAACCCGGTTTTGCTCAAAACAAGTCCGATTTTCAAATTTTCTTCAATCTGAGCCTTGGGATATCCTTTTTAATCATTCTTCATCCATTGGGGGCTTTGGTCTCACCAATTCATGCCATTTCTGTGATTCTTCCTGATTTCACCGAAATCCACTAAAAAACCTAATTCTCGGTTTTCTCCCGGATTGACTTTTCTTTCGATTTTTCTTGCAAGTGACTTCTCCATTACCCGTAGTCAGTGCTTATCTTTCATTTGGAACCTTCAATTTCGATCAATTTGATCTTTAAGCACTTTTCCCCAAATTTCTCGGATTAGGGTTTCTTTTCTACTGAATCTCCAAATCCCAACTTCCGAACTCCATATCTTTCAATATAGACCTCGGATTATCAAAATTCTTTCGCCATTTTTCAATTGAACTTAAAATCTTGATTTTGAAAGTGGGTTGACTTTTTCAGTAGTTGATTTTCTGGGGTTGACTTTTTCGAGGTTGACTTTTTTCGGGGTTTACTTTTTTCAAGTTTGACTTTTTGTGCTCGCCCTCTTAAACTAAGACTCGGAGTACCACCTGCAGGATAAAAACAGTCTTTTTACACTCGGAAACATCAATATAGGAAGAAAACATACCTGTTTAGTGGTCCGGACAAAATTAGGTGTCTACAGCTGCCCCTCTTTGGCTATTGCTGAGAATCAGGAATCAGGCAAAGATAAACCGACACTAATTTTGTACGGTCAGTGAAATCACATGTAAAGGAAAGGGAAAGGGATTTTCTTTTTCATTCTTCTATCATTTTTCATTTTTTTCATTTTTCATTTTTTTCATTTTTCATTTTTTTCATTTTTCATTTTTTTCATTTTTCATTTTTTTGTCTTTTTTCATTTTCATTTTTTCATTTTTTTTCAATTTTTTTTTTTGTTTTTGTTTTTACCATACAGTAAATTGAAGATTTTGTCCTTAAATTGAATTCACTGACTAAACAAGGCTCGACCCGTCTTAAGGAAACGAATTCGATTTGCAAGAAAGGAAATGACCTCGACGATGGTCTCGGGGCCTTAAGTTGTCTTGTTCTCAGCTATGTTTAAAATTCTGGATATCTCCTCCAGAAGCTTCGGCTATCACCACCAAAGTCTTGCTCATTTTTTTCTAAAATGTAAAAATTCTGGGTATCACCTCCAGAAGCTTCAGCTATCACCACCGAAGACTTTTTACCTTTTCAAGGATTTTAAAACTCTGGACATCTCCACCAGAGGCTTCAGCTATCACCATCGAAGACTTGTTCATAATAAAAAAAAAAAGTACCTCGACGATGATCTCGGGGCTCGACTCGTCTTAAGAAAACGAATTCGATTTGTAAGAAAAGAAATTTACTCGACGATGATCTCGGGGCCTTAACCTGTCTTGTTCTCAGCTGTGTTTAAAATTATGGATATCTCCTCCAGAAGCTTTGGCTATCACCACCAAATTCTTGCTCATTTTTAAAACTGTAAAAAATTCTGGGTATCACCTCCAGAAGCTTCAGCTATCAGCACCGAAGACTTTCTACTTTTCAATGGATTTTAAAACTCTGGATATCTCCACCAGAGGCTTCAGCTATCACCACCGAAGACTTGTTCATAATAATAATAAATAAATAAAAAGTACCTCGACGATGATCTCGGGGCTCGACTCGTCTTAAGAAAACGAATTCGATTTGTAAGAAAAGAAATGACCTCGACGATGGTCTCGGGGCCTTAACCTGTCTTGTTCTCAGCTGTGTTTAAAATTCTGGATATCTCCTCCAGAAGCTTTGGCTATCACCACTAAAGTCTTGCTCATTTTTAAAACTGTAAAAAATTCTGGGTATCCACCTCCAGAAGCTTCAGCTATCACCACCGAAGACTTTCTACCTTTTCAAAGGATTTTAAAACTCTTGATATCTCCACCAGAGGCTTCAGCTATCACCACCGAAGACTTGTTCATAATATTAAAAAAAAGGTACCTCGACAATGATCTCGGGGCTCGACTCTTTGAGAGGCAAAACAAGTTCGATTATACCTGACAGCTTTAAGAGATGATGCAAATGCAAATGTCTTTGATTGATGCAAACGCTTCTTGATGCAGATGCAAATGACTTAGATTGGTGCAAATGTCTTTCGTGCAAATGTAAATGACTTGATTTGATGCAAACTTTCTTGATGCAGATTCAACTAACTTAGATTGATGCAAATGCTTCTTGATGTAGATGCACATGTTGAATAAAATTTTGGATAACTCATCCAAAAGAAGGATTTCTCATTTTTCAAAATTATAAAACCCTGGATATCTCTACCAGAGGCTTCAGCTATCACCACCGAAGACTTGTTCACTTTTAAAACTGTAAAATTCTGGATATCCCCACCAGAAGCTTTGGCTATCACCACCAAAGACTTGCTCATTGTAAAATTCTGGGTAACTCCTTCAGAAGATGATTTTTCATGTTTCAAAATTATAAAACCCTGGATATCTCTACCAGAGGCTTCAGCTATCACCACCGAAGACTTGTTCACTTTTAAAACTGTAAAATTCTGGATATCCCCACCAGAAGCTTTGGCTATCACCACCAAAGACTTGCTCATTGTAAAATTCTGGGTAACTCCTTCAAAAGAAGATTTCTCATGTTTCAAAATTATAAAACCCTGGATATCTCTACCAGAGGCTTCAGCTATCAGCACCGAAGACTTTTTCACTTTTAAAACTGTAAAATTCCTGATATCCCCACCAGAAGCTTTGGCTATCACCACCAAAGACTTGCTCATTGTAAAATTCTGGGTAACTCCTTCAGAAGAAGATTTCTCATTTCCAAAATTATAAAACCCTGGATATCTCCACCAGAGGCTTCAGCTATCAACACCGAAGACTTGTTCTTTTAAAACTGTAAAATTCTGGATATCCCTACCAGAAGCTTTGAGAAATGATGCAGATGCACAAGTCTTTTAACAAGGTGCTCATGCTTCATGGTACAAATGCAAAATATTTCTTAGTGCAAATGCAAATGGCCTGGATTGATGCCCATGTTTCATGATGCAGATGCCCCTACTAATTGTGTTCATGTAACTGGTTTATGAATGGTATAACTACAATTACCACACAATAATGAAAATGCAATGATTCTAGAAATTATGCAATTGCTTGAGATGACACAAAAGCGAATTCCATGAAGAATGTAAATGTAAAGGTAAAATGCATATGCTTATGGAATAATGCCAATGTAAACACCCATGAAGGATGCAAATGCTTGCCGACACTATGCAGATGTAAAAGCTTGATAAAGAGATGAGTGCTCATGAGTGATGCAAATGCCCCAATTGTTTTTCTAGACTTTGGCTTAGCCTTTCAAATTCCTTTTTCCTCTTCAAATCAGAGTATATTTTCAATTCATTTTGGCTATTCTCTTTGCCCCAACAGTTTTCAAACTTTCATCAACAGAGATCTGAACCGGGTTCTATTTCTTCTTCTCATATCTGGAAGTCAGGACCTATCTTGGCAGTTCTACACCTTTGTGTTAAAAAAAAATCCTTGTCTCATGTCAACATCAAAATGGGTATTTCAAAAATCTCTTTATTTGTTTTCGCATTTTGAAAACTTCTGAACAAAAAATATTAACCCCACAATGTGTGATGTACAAATCTTTTGAAGATTGATGATCATTGTTAGAAATTTCTCTAAGTATCAATCTGGGTTTTTTCAACTGGGATTGGCAAGGTTTGGTATAACAAGATTCTGGCTTTTCCAGGAAAACTTCATGACAAAAATGTATATCCCCTTTAGGCTCACAAATGGAACAGGTTTTATAAATCATGAATTCATTGAGAACCAAACAAATTCAACATTCTTTTAGTTTCCAATATCAAGGTATTTTTGACAAGCGTCAAGATTGGCTGGGATGTTTAAACTGGAAAGTTGAATCTTGGAGAAAAAGTTTCAGTTTTTGAAGACAACCCTCCGAATGAGAGCTAACAATTTGGGGGGTTCAGGAATTCCTAGATGTTCCTCGATGACCACTTTTTCAAGATGACCTTCTCTTTTTGTGGTATCGACACTTTCATAGATGACATCAAAAATTCCCATTCTACTCTAGACCGCCCGTTTTTGGGTTTTCGCCCTAGAGTCCCATTTTTTCCATTTTTTTTCCTACCATACACTTGAGAATTCTGAATTCTTCCTTAGTGAAATGATAATTCGATGAAATGGGATAAAATCTGAGGAAAAACCTTTCAAATTAAATATTCATGCTTGATCAAAATGGACTTCTAAAGCACGTAATGTAGGCCATGGCTCAGGGTTCAGAAAGAAAGGATAAATAGGCCCAAAATACATGTTTGAGGGTAATCAGATCAAGGATCATTTCTTGAGGAGGATTCTCTTTGAAGCATTTGTCCCTTCTTGGACATTTCTTTCCTTTTGACTTTTGTGTCTTTCTTTCCTCGTTCTTGGCTTTCAATTTGCCATGTCTTTCACACATTTTGTTTTCTGTTTTTTCTTTTGTTTTTCTTGGCTTTCATTTCTCTATCTTTTCCTCTTCTTTTTTCTTTGACAGAGTGAGCCCGTATTTATTCGGGGTTCCATTTGCTTTGTATCTGTCTTTGAGCTAGGACTCATTTCTCAGTGATCTTAAAAAAGATCTTTCCTCGCATTTGCCCCCCAGTGTAGAGGATGATCCTTGATCAGGGTTCAAAGAAGAAAGAATTCTTTTGGCTCAAAAGGGGTGACTATGAATAATAATTTTTTCTTGTGAAAGGGATATGAAAGATGGCCATTCATCATATCAAGCCCAAATATTCTCATTGAAAAGCAATCCTCAGGGGAAATAGATAATCAAAATTTCATTTTGCACTTTGGAATCATCCGAATTCTCATATGCATGATATCACAAAAAATTTCTTCTCTTTTTTCCATCGCATACCCCAATGATTTCATGTGTTAGCCCATCCTTCTTCACCATGTATCCATCATTTCCACATATGATGCCCCAAATTGATTAACCATGAGAATTTGTATCAACGAGGAACATAGCAAGTCTAGGTCAATTTTGAAAAGGCTGAGTTTCCAATCTGAGTTCTTTGAAGAGACAAGGAAAATATGACCCAAAAACAGGTTTTCTCTGGGACAAGGAGTAATCTAGTTTAATCATTGTGCCCCAAGGTGTCAATCATGAAGTGATGTTTGGGCAATTAGTGTTTTGTGGTTTGTTGAAATTGACATGAATGGTTTTGGCACAACCTTGGCACAGATCAAATTACCAAAATCTAGATTCTTGAAATAATGTCTCATTTGTTTGAATTTCAAGGAATTCGAAAAATTTCAAAAAAGTTCGTTCCTTTGTTCATAGCCTAGACTAGGATTTACATCCTTGCTTATTCTGTAATGACAATGCTTCTCTTTTTTTTTCAAGTTCATTTTTCCTTGAAGCATTAGGTCTTTCAAGTGTTCTTGATTCAAGGTTTAGGTATAGAGAAGCCCAAAAAAAAAGGGGATGGTGTTGGGTCATTTCTAACACTGATCATCAATCCTCTTGAGACTATCCATTATTAAAACTTCCTTAATGCTTGTTTTTGCAAATTCAAGTTATTGTTAAAACACAACAATCACAAAGCATTTAAAATTCAAAATTCATTTAATTCATGTAGATGCTAACATGAGACAAGTGCTTTCATCATCACAGTGTATAGAACTACATGCGTCAAAAACCTAATATGATCATGCACAATGTTTCTTATGACACTTGACTTCCCCATCTTCAAAACTTATCGAACCAGCCTTGATGAGATCTCTGACCTTGTACTTCAAAGCAGGGCAGTTCTCTGTTGAGTGACCTTGATTGCCAGAATGGTAACCACAACACTCTTTAGCATCATACCAGCTCGGATAAGGGGGCTTCAGAGGCTCTAATTGCATGGGTGTCACAAGGTGATCCTGGATGAGTTGAGGTAGTAGCTCACTGTATGTCACAGGAATCGGGTCAACCTGATTTCTTTTTCGCTTTTTATGCCCCCTTCGATTATTCCCAAGGATATTCGATTGATAGACATATGTAAATTCTGGTGTAGTTGCAGTCATTGGTTGGTAAGGATAAAAACCTTGAGAGACATTGTTCAGGGTAGAGTAAAATGGCTGATACGAGGAGAATTGGGGAGGTGGGGCAAAGTCTTCCACGACTTGGGTATCTTCCTTTTTCTTTTCAGATGCCCTATTGTTCTTGGTATTGGATGTTTTCTCTCCTTCAATTTTCCCATCCTTGATAGCATTCTCAATCATCTCCCCTGAAATTACCATGTCCGAAAAATTCTTCGTGGTGTTGCCAACAAGTATATCATAGTACGGGGCCTGTAGTGTATCCATAAAAATGACAGCGGTTTCCTTCTGAGTTAAGGGCGGTTGTACTTGGACGGCCAGGCTCATCCACCGTTGCACATATTCTTTGAAGCTCTCAGTAGCTCTTTTCTTCATATTTTGCAAGGTGAAATGGTTAGGCGCCATGTCGGTCATATGCTTGTACTGGTTTAGAAAAGCCCTAGCCAAATCATTCCAAGAGCGAATCTGGTCCTTGCTCAACTGACTATACCACATAATTGCGAAACCACTGAGGCTATCCTGAAAACAGTGAATCAAAAGCTTATCATTATCTATATAACTTGTCATCTTCCGGCAGAACATAGTGATGTGGGCTGATGGATCGGTCGTCCCGTCATATTTCACAAAGTCAGGGATCTTGAACTTAGGAGGAATGACTAAATCGAGGACCAAGCATCGTTCTTTCGCCTCCACACTCCCGAATACGTCTGTATTTTCTACTGCCCGGAGCCTTTCATCTAACAACTGATATTTCCCTTGGGAATCTGCAAACTCAATCTCATTTACTGCAACCCTTTTCAACTTTGCCTGTTCAGCTGGATCATCTGAGTTTAGGATATTGACGGGGTTAACAGTGTTCTGGGCATCACTTATTACGACCTCCTCTTGGCCCTTTTGTGCCTCTAACCCTTCTCCGGCGATAAAGTTTTCGGTGTATCCTTCTCCCTTGATTACGGCAGACATCAGCTCCATCAATTTAGTCATCTGATCCTTAGATTCTGCTTGAGACTTTGCTAGCTGTTCTCGCAATTCTCTCTGTTCCCTTTCCATTTTTTCCATTCGGGCAACTTGTTCATCCTCCATAGCACCAGCCTGTATTAAAAGTGTACTCAGTACTTCTTCTGATTTGAAATGGAAATTCTTTCAAAGACTCCTGCAGCCAAGCCAACTTCTGTTTTATTTCCCCCAATGTATGTCATGATGAATGAGCCATGAATGCAATTTGATGCATGTGAAGCCTAAGCAATATGATGTATGGAACATGCTGACCATATATGTAATAAATGCAATCACGATGCCAACATGTTTCAAGCAAAGAATAAACAAATCAACACATGAATATATACAATGACTGATCATGTGCATTTTAGCATATTTCCCAATGAATGATCATATATCCTATGAATGCAACACGGTGGTCAATTATGATACATGAAAACAATGAATGATTGATACAGAGTATATACAAAGAAAATCATGCTAACCATGTGAGTCATGAATGCGACCTAATGCTAACATGATGTATGTAATAAGCAAATGAACATATACAAAGAAATCATGCTGACTATGTTTGTTATGAATGCAACCCAAAGTCAACATGATGCATGTAAAGAATAAGCAGATTAATGCATGGATATATACAGAAAAATCATGCTGATTATGAATGTATGAATGCAACCTGGCAAATAATTGATCGGATGCAAAATGCAAAGGGGAAGATATCACGGAGGAAATAAGAATCGGAGGAACTTAATCATCAACATCTCATAAATTTGAAGCATAGCCAATTCATTCCCATATCAATGTTCACAATGGTATAAACCATGTTTTACAAAATTTGAGCAGTAGTTAAAACTGTCTTTTACAAGAAATTTATTCTTCCTAGCATCCTAAGGCTATAAGAGCCGGCTACTGAAAAAGTGAAATCCTATTACATCATATAAGACCGAAGTCTTTCCACCTCAATGCTGTAAATCTCCCAATCCTAATGGCGTTTTCCCAGTCCTTTATCAATCAGTGTCGTTGGATCCAACCACTTGGCATCTATGAGAGTTTGCATTTTCTTTTTGAAGGCCATACAGTCTTCAATGCTATGGCCAACAATTCCACAGTGATACTCATATCTTGCATTTGGATTATACCCCTTTGGATATGGTGGTGACAGGGATTTCAATGGGACACAGGCAACCATGTGATTTTGGATCAGTATAGGGAGAAGCTCTCGGTAGCTGATTGGAATGGGATCAAAAGGCATTTGGGTCTTATCCTGGGGTCGTTTCTTAGTCACACATGGCCTAGGAGTTGGGGCACTTGGTGGTGGCACTAAGGTTCGAACCAGTGTGTTCACATGGAGCTGTGGCGAAACAGCATGGTAAGGATATGGATTTGGACACGAGGCCTTTGGAGGTTGTACATAGCTCGAGGTTCCTATCCCAGGTACTGGATAAGGTGATTGATGAGGGAAATAGTATGAACTGGCAGTTGTTGGTGATGGTGTAGGATTCTGGAATCCCGTAGTGGTCATCCCAATGGACGATTGGACCATAGTAGGATGGGGATACTGGTTTGGACCTAGCACAGTTTGCAGGTATGGTACAGGATCCAAGGTTTCTATCTTTGGTATCAGGCTTTCAGGTTTAATTATTTTCATGATTTTGTCCCCAATTTCATCAGGATTGCAACCTTTGTGGCATTGACAAGCGCAGGATCCAGCAAGGATTGTATGTTCTAGACCTAAGGGTTTTGGTTGATCCGAAGGCGATGCAGAGCCCTGAGAAAGTTCTTTTTTACTTTTACCCATATCCTCAACCATTTTCAGCAATTTGGCAAGTTGTTCCTTCACCTCTCGGATTTCATGTCCATATTCCTCTTGATTGCGTTCCAAAGCACCCAATCGTTCCTCCGATTCATTCCTCATATCTCGAACCCCTTTCATGCAAATGAAAATGTCATGAGATTAAGAATACAATTATGAATGTACATGCTCTATTCCTATGTGCATGAATAAACTGATGATTAATGCATGAACATATACAGAGAAATTATGATGACTATGTATGCTATGGATGCAATCTAATGCCAGGTATATACAGATAATGACTATGCATGTCATAAACGTGTCCTACAATGAATGACCATGCATGCTATGATGTCAAAATGATACATGCTAAGAATAAATGAATTAATACAAAGGTAGGTACAAAGAATGACCATGTATATCACAAATGTATTCTACAATGAATAATCATGCATGTTATGACTGTAACACGATGTCAAAATGACACAAATAAAGAATAAATGAATTAACACCAAGGTATATACAAAGAAATCAATGATTACACGAAATTGATGGGACCTAAATCTTGATTATTCAAAAATCTCATTATGCAAGATTTGCCTCCAAATTCATGATTTTTTGAAACATGCTTTTTTTCTAAAAAAAAATATTATTTTCAAAAAAATTTCGGGATTGTGGATCCTACTATGGTACAATGTTCAAAATGTTCATGCAAACACTACCGGTTTTATGAAATCATCAAATGAAATTATTATCACCATCCATTTTTTGCAAAAACGAGATCAATAATACAACCAAAATGTACATGCTCTATTCACACATGTATGAAATGTACAAAATGCAAAAATGCTTGAAAAAGGATTTTAAAAAAAAAAAAACAGCTAATGAACATCTGCCCCAACAATATCTGCTTATTTAGGCATCACGATGCCTTTGGGACGGATTAACACATTTATTACGAGCGATGTACGTACATCGTTGCCCGATCTACAAAACTTCTTCAGAATGTAAAATAGGTAACAAAAGTTTAGAAATGTCCCTCCCTGTGTTCCTATTTTAGGTATATCTAACTGAAATCCGGCATGGCTTCGCCTAGGTTCACTATATGAGGGTGAATCGGATCTAAAGGCCCCGAATTGATCCTCACTGTCGCCGGTGAAGGCTAGTACGGCACCCCAATAAAAGCAGGTTCAATTCGTTAGAGTCTATTTCCCTAGCCCATGCGGATTGTTAATCACGAAGGCTTAGGTAATTTGGTACTCCATAAGTGTTTCACTAGCCCATGCGGATTGTTAATCACGAAGGCTTAGTTACTTTGCTCCCACCTAAAAGGACGAAACCCGGGTATAGGGCTCATGATATGAAAATGCACGTGTAGTGTGTGTGGAGGAACAACAAACCTTTCACCACCTATTCTACAAACCTTATTGTAAATGTCCTAGGAATTAAAACATTCAAGAATAGTGTAACACATTAACCAACAAGCAATTATAATATACAACCTTAAATAACTATAAAATGCATGTAATGAGTATGAACATATTTAAAAACATTTTATTATTTTCAAAATTCTCCTTATTAAAAAAATGTGGGAATTAAAATTAAATACGAATTAAACCAACAAAACCGAGACTTTGATAACACACGACTAATTCTAGGCCTGACTCTCTAATAGTCCCCAGTGGAGTCGCCAAGCTGTCGCAACCTAAAAAATAACGAGTCTCATCGCAAGACTTTATTATTCGTTAAGCGTGACATTAAAAAAAACCGAGGAAAAGTCGACTTAATTCCTCTAGAAAAATGAAGGTTTTAAAAATGACCTTAAAAAAAGACATGGAGTCGCCACCAATCTTTTTTAGCTAGGTGTGATCGGCCAGCTATTAAAACCGGTTTTATAGAATATTTTAAAAATTAATTAAAACAGTTTAAAAACCAATTTCAAGTCTGCGTTTTAAACCAGAGAAATCAAAGAAGCGGGTTCGGGAGTCGGTTACGTGTGGGGAAGGATTAGCACCCCCACAACGCCCGTATAAATCGGTACCTTATTAATCGTGTATTATCTCAAGTCTCGGTAAAAATTGGTTTTAGATTTAGTATTTCAAGTTAATTCCCAATTTAAAGAAAAATAATTCCATTTTTATTGAGAATGATCCGGAATTTATAAATTCAAAATTTTCCTATATTCCCCAACAAACGTGGCAAAATATAGAAATTTTTATTAGTTTTGGAAAATTTTCCGAACCATTCTCTTTTTAAAGAAGATATTCCGTTATTAATAATAATTGATGATATCCTCCCCAGCAAACCCGGCAGAGAACTCATGAATTATTTTAACTCGGGAATATCTTTATTTTATTGAAAAAAATTATCTTTTTTGAAACCATTTAAAATAAATGAATATGTATATGCATGACATAAATAAAATGACATAGCAAAGTCTAAATAATATAATGCAACCTAAATGACATGACATGATTTGAATGCCTTAGCATATTCTAAATGAAATGGAATATCCTAAGTTATATAATATATTCTAAATAAAATGAAATGACCTAGGTAACATAGTATATTCTATATGAGATGCAATATTCTAAGTCATATGATATAATCTAAATGAAATAGAATAACCTAAGTAACATAACATATTCTATATGAAATGAAATAACCTAAGTAACATGATATTTTCTAAATGAAATGAAATGATTTAAATGACATGACAAATATGAATGGTATGGCATATAATTTAAATGACATGGAATAAAATAATGCTATCATATAATATGCATGAAAATAATAATGCATGAACATAGTATATGCTAAATAAAAATAACTAAATAAAAACATAGGATATCATGAAATATTCAAAACTATATAATAAACCATATAACATCAAAAAATATAAATCAAAATAACAACAATATCATAGAAATTATTATGGCAAGAATCACATATTATATAAAATGCATGAATATAAAAATGCAATGCATGAAATGTATTTTTTTCCTTTAATTAAGGAAATCCGTATATCTAAAAGGATATCCGGCTACCTTAGGAAAATATGTCAAATTAAATATTCTAAAACCAAAATACTTTGTGATTGTTTGAAAACAATTTTGAGAAGCTTGAATTAAAAATAAAAACTGGGCTAAATTTTTTTAAAATGCCTCTAATTTCCTAAGTTTAAAAAATCCGCACTTAAAATACTAAATCTAAAACATGCTCAACTAAGATATAAAACAAAAATCATGCAAAGAATCACACAAGCATTTTCACAAACACTTAATATGCTAAATCTAAAACATGCTCAAATTTAAACAACATGAAAACAGAAAATTAAAAATGCAAAAACATGATATCTAAGACATAAATGGCAACAAACAAAGCAACCAAATTAAAATATAAATCATGAACATGAAATAACATAACATTTAAACATCAAAATCAAAAAAATAGCATAAACAATATGGTAAAATGAACCCAAAACAGCAACTCAAAGTAAATAATGTAGGCCATTTGGCCATGGTGAGTTTATTGTAAAAATAAAATGTAAAAAAAATATGCTTAAGAAAGGAGATGAAGGAAGAACAAAAACATTATTTTAAAATGAAAACTCACCAAGTAGAGATTAAAATAGCAAAAACTAAGTAGAAAACTCTAAGAACTCAGCAAAATGGAAAAGAAAAAATGAAAATCTGACCTGAAAACAAGGGCTGGCCGAATGGATATAAATGGTACAAGGATGTTGTCATTTTTTTGTAACCAATTTTCCATCAAATGGCCAATAATTCAAGATGAAAAATCATGAAATTACCACCTTTAGATTAGCATCTCAGCCCTCTCAAATTACAGCTGTCCAAGAATAATGTTGACATCTTTCTTAGCCTATGTGGCTTAATCACCATGGCTTGATCAAAGAGAATCTCTAACTAACTCTTGATTTTTAGCCACTTGATTGAAAAATCAGAAGCTTTCTCCTTCCTTTGGGCTTGGGCAGGTCAGCACTTCTCTTTTCCAGCCCAACTCTGATTTTTTGAAAGGCCCAAAGAAGCCCTTTTCGGTTGCTTGGGTGAAATGACCATTTTGCCCCCCGGATGCAAATAAATATCAATCTGACTCCAAATTCAATTTTTATTTTTTTAATACTTCCAAAATAATAAAATATTGAGTTCTGGAAGTTTTCAAAATTATCCGAGTCCGTTTGCTATTTATTTGGATTTTTTCTTCCCAAAATGCCCTTTTATGCCCCTACATTTTACCATTTTTTAAACGAGCTCCAAATTAAGATTTTTCTTCACCAATCTCTTCAAAATAATTAAAAAGTGTGATCTAGAAGTTTTCATAATTTTTGGAGTTCATTTGGTATTTTTTCGGGATTTATCGGCTTGAATTACTGCATAGGAGGCCCGGGATTTGGCCATTTTGCAAACGAACACCGAATCAAGATTTTCTTTCGCCAATATCTTCCAAATAATTAAAAAATGATATTTGCCAAATTTCAGAATTTTTGGAGTCCATTTGCTATTTTTCCGGGATTTATCTTTTTGAATTATTGCATAGAAGGCCCGGGATTTGGCCATTTTGCAAACGAACTCGGAATCAAGATTTCCTTTCGTCAATCTCTTTCAAATAATTTAAAAATGAGATCTGAAAATTTCAAAAGATTTGGAGCTCATTTGCTATTTTTTTCAGGATTTTCCTTTTTGAATTACTACATAAGAAGCCCGGGATTTGGCTATTTTGCAAACGAACTCCGAATCAAGATTTTATTTTACCAATCTCTTTCAAATGATTTAAGAATGAGATTGACAAATTGTTCAGAATTTTTGGAGTCCATTTGTTATTTTTCCCAAATTTTCCAATTTTGCCCTTTTACCTCCGAAACCCGGTTTTGCTCAAAACAAGTCCGATTTTCAAATTTTCTTCAATCTGAGCCTTGGGATATCCTTTTTAATCATTCTTCATCCATTTGGGGCTTTGGTCTCACCAAGTCATGCCATTTCTGTGATTCTTCCCGATTTCACCGAAATCCACTAAAAAACCTAATTCTCGGTTTTCTCCCGGATTGACTTTTCTTTCCATTTTTCTTGCAAGTGACTTCTCCATTACCCGTAGTCAGTGCTTATCTTTCATTTGGAACCTTCAATTTCGATCAATTTGATCGTTTAAGCACTTTTCCCCAAATTTCTCGGATTAGGGTTTCTTTTCTACTGAATCTCCAAATCCCAACTTTCGAACTCCATATCTTTCAATATAGACCTCGGATTATCAAAATTCTTTCTCCATTTTTCAATAGAACTTAAAATCTTGATTTTGAAAGTGGGTTGACTTTTTCAGTAGTTGACTTTCTGGGGTTGACTTTTTCGAGGTTGACTTTTTTTGGGGTTGACTTTTTCAAGTTTGACTTTTTGTGCTCGCCCTCTTAAACTAAGACTCGGAGTACCACCTGCAGGATGAAAACAGTCTTTTTACACTCGAAAACATCAATATAGGATGAAAACATACCTGTTTAGTGGTCTGGACAAAATTAGGTGTCTACAGTAGTCATTGGTTGGTAAGGATAAAAACCTTGAGAGACATTGTTCAGGGTAGAGTAAAATGGCTGATACGAGGAGTATTGGGGAGGTGGGGCAAAGTCTTCCACGACTTGGGTATCTTCCTTTTTCTTTTCAAATGCCCCATTGTTCTTGGTATCGGATCTTCTTTCTCCTTCAATTTTCCAATCTTTGATAGCATTCTCAATTATCTCTCCTGAAATTACCATGTCCAAAAAAATCTTTGTGATGTTGCCGACAAGTATATCATAGTCTGGGGCCTGCAGTGTATTCACAAAAAGGATAGTGGTTTCCTTCTGAGTTAAAGGCGGTTGTACTTGGACGGCCAGACTCATCCACCGTTGCGCATATTCTTTGAAGCTCTCAGTAGCTCTTTTCTTCATATTTTGCAAAGTGAGACGGTCAGGCGGCATGTCGGTCATATGCTTGTACTGGTTTAGAAAAACCCTAGCCAGGTCATTCCAAGAGTGAATCTGATCCTTGCTCAACTGACTATACCACCTAATTGCGGATCCGCTGAGGCTATCCTGAAAGCAGTGAATCAAAAGCTTATCATTATATATATAACTTGTCATCTTCCGGCAGAACATAGTGATGTGGGCTGACGGATCGGTCGTCCCATCATATTTCACAAAGTCAGGGATCTTGAACTTAGGAGGAATGACTAAATCGCTGACCAAACATCGTTCTTTCGCATCTAAACTCCCAAATACATTTGTATTTTCTACTACCCGGAGCCTTTCATCTAGCAACTGATATTTCCCTTGGGAATCTGCCAACTCAACCTCATTTACTGCAACCCTTTTCAACTTTGCCTGTTCAGCTGGATCATCTGAGTTTAGGACATTGACGGGGTTAACAGTGTTCTGGGCATCACTCATTACGACCTCATCCTGACCCTTTTGTGCCTTTAACCCTTCTCTGGTGACAAAGTTTTCGGTGTATCCTTTTCCCTTGATTACGGCGGACATTAGCTCCATCAATTTAGTCATCTGATCCTTAGATTTTGCTTGAGACTTTGCTAGCTGTTCTCGCAATTCTTTCTGTTCCCTTTCCATTTTTTCCATTCGGGCAACTTGTTCATCCTCCATAGCACTAGCCTGTATTAAAAGGGTACTCAGCACTTCTTCTGATTTGAAATGGAAAATCTTTCAAAGACTCCTAAAGCCAAGCCAACTTCTATTTTATTTTCCCCAAATGTATGTCATGATGAATGAGCCATGATTGTCATTTGATGCATATGAAGCCTAAACAATATGATGTATGGACATGTACAATGGAAACATGCTGACCATATATGTAATAAATGCAATCAGATGCCAATCATGTTGCAAGCAAAGAATAAACAAATCAACACATGGATATATGCAATGACTGATCATGTACATTTTAGCATATTTCCCAATGAATGTTCATATATCCTATGAATGCAACACGGGGTCAATTATGATACATGCAAACAATGAATGATTGATACAGAGTATATATAAAGAAAATCATGCTAACCATGTGTGTCATGAATGTGACCTAATGCTAATCATGATGTATGTAATAAGAAAATTAATGCATGGATATATATAGAAAAAATCATGCTGATTATGAATGCATAAATGCAACCTGATGCTAACATGATACATGTATGAATGTATGGTATGACCAATAATTGATTCGATGCAAAATGCAAAAGGGGAAGATATCACAAAGGAAATAAGAATCGGAGGAACTTAATCATCAACCTCTCATAAATTTGAAACATAATAAATTCATTCTCATATCAACATTCACAATGGTATAAACCATGTTTTACAAAATCTGAACAGTGGTTAAAACTGTCTTTACAAGCACTTTATTCTTCCTAGCATCCTAAGGCTATAAGAGTCGGCTATTGAAAAAGTGAAATCCTATTACATCATATAAGACCAAAGTCTTTCCACCTCAACGCTGTAAATCTCCCAATCCTAATGACGCTTTCCCAGCCCTCTATCAATCAGTGTTGTTGGATCCAACCACTTGGCATCTATAAGAGTTTGCACTTTCTTTTTGAAGGCCATACAGTCTTCAATGCTATGGCCAACAATTCCACTGTGATAATCACATCTTGCATTTGGATTATACCCACGTGGATATGGTGGTAACAGGGGTTTCAATGGGAGACAGGCAACCATGTGATTTTGGATCAGTATAGGGAGAAGCTCTCGGTAGCTAATTGGAAGGGGATCAAAAGGCCTTTGTCGTTTCTTAGTTACACTGAACCTAGGAGTTGGGGCACTTGGTGGTGGCACTAAGGTCCGAACCGGAGTGTTTACATGGAGATGTGGCGGAACAGCATGGTAAGGGTATGGATTTGGACACGGGGCCTTTAGAGGTTGTACATAGCTCGAGGTTCCTATCCGAGGTACTAGATAAGGTGATTGATGAGGAACATAGTATGAACTGGCAGTTGGTGGTGATGGAGTGGGATTCAGGAATCCCGTAGTGGTCATCCCAATGGACGATTGGACCATAGTTGGGTGAGGATACTGGTTTGGACCTAGAACAGTTTGCAGGTATGGTACAGGATCCAAGGTTTCTATCTTTGGTATCAGGCTCTCAGGTTTAATCATTTTCACGATTTTGTCCATAATTTCATCAAGATTGCAACCTTTGTGGCATTGACAAGTGCAGGATCCAGCAAGGATTGTATGTTCTGGACCTAATGGTTTTGGTTGATCCGAAGACAATGCGAATCCCTGAGAAAGTTCCCCTTTACTCTTTCCCATATTCTCAACCATTTCCAGCAATTTGGCAAGTTGTTCATTCACTTCCCGAATTTCATGTCCACATTCCTCTTGGTTGCGTTCCAGAACACCCAATCGTTCCTCCGATTCATTCGTCATATCTCAAACCCCTTTCATGCAAATGAAAATGTCATGAGATTAAGAATACAATTATGAATGTACATACTCTATTTCTATGTGCATGAATATACTGATGATTAATGCATGAACATATACAGGGAAATAATGATGACTATGTATGCTATGGATGCAATCTAATGCCAACATGATGGATTAAAAAAAATGAATAAATTGATGCATGGGTATATACAAATAATGACTATGTATGTATTCTACAATGAATGACCATGCATGCTATGATGTCAAAATGATACATGCTACGACTAAATGAATTAACACAAAGGTATACACAAAGAATGACCAAGTATATCACAAATGTATTCTACAATGAATAACCATGCATGTTAGGACTGTGACATGCTGTCAAAATGATACAAATAAAGAATAAATTAATTAACACCAAGGTATATACAAAGAAATCAATGATTACATGAAATTTGTGGGACCTAAATCTTGATTATTCAACAATCTCATTATGCAAGATTTGCCTCCAAATTTATAATTTTTTTTTTTAAACATGTTTTTTCTCTATGAAAATCCAATCATATTATTTTCAAAAGAAATTCAGAGTAGTGGATCCTACTATGGTACAATATCCAAATGTTCATGTAACACTACCGGTTTATAGAAACCATCAAATAAAATTACCAACTGTTTATTGCATAGAATGAGATCAATAATACAACAAAAAATGTACATGCTCTATTCACACATGCATGAAATGTGCAACATGCAAAAATGCTTGAAAAAGGATTTTTTATTTATTTTTAAAACAGCTAATGAACATCTGCCCCACAATATCTACTTATTTAGGCATCTCGATGCCTTCGAGGCGGAGTATCACATTTATTACGGGCGATGTACGTACATCGTTGCCCGATCTACCACACTTATTCGGAGTGTAAAATAGGTAACAAAAGGTTTAGAAATGTCCCTCCATGTGCTCCTATTTTCGGTATATCTAACGGAAATCTGGCATGGCTTCGCCTAGGTTCACTATATGAGGGTGAATCGGTTCTAAGGCCCCGAATTGTTCCTCACTGTCGCCGGTGAAGGCTAGTAAGGCACCCCGATAAAAGCGGGTTCAATTCGTTAGTGTATATTTTCCTATGCCCATACGGAGGATTATCACGAAGGCATTAGGTACTTTATACTCCGAAAGTGTTTCACTAGCCCATACGGAGGATCAATCACGAAGGCTTAGTTACTTTACTCCCACTTAAAAGGACGGAACCCGGGTAGAGAGTTCATGTTATGCAAATGCACGTGTAGTGTGTGTGGAGGAATAACAAACCTTTCACTACCTATTCTACAAACCTTATTCTAAATGCCCTAGCAATTGAAACATTCAAGAATAGTGTAACGCATTAACCAACAAGCAATTATAATATACAACATTAAATAACTAGAGAACAATAATAAAATGCATGCACATGAAAATGAAAATATTTAAAAACATTTTAATATTTTCAAAATTCTCCTTATTAAAAAATGTGGGAATTAAAATTAAATACCAATTAAACCAACAAAACTAGACATTGATAACACACGACTAATTCTAGGCCTGACTCTCTAATAGTCCCCAGTGGAGTCGCCAAGCTGTCGCAACCTAAAAAAATAACGAGTCTCATCGCAAGACTTTATTATTTGTTAAGCGTGACATTAAAAAAACCGAGGAAAAGTCGACTTAATTCCTCTAGAAAAATGAAGGTTTTGAAAATGACCTTAAAAAAAAGACATGGAGTCGCCACCAATCTTTTTTAGCTAGGTGTGATCGGCCACCTATTAAAACCGGTTTTATAAAATATTTTAAAAATTAATAAAAACATTTTAAAAACCAATTTCAAGTTTGCGTTTTAAACTAGAGAAATCGAAGAAGCGGGTTAGGGAGTCGGTTACGTGTGGGGAAGGATTAGCACCCCCACAACACCCGTATAAATCGGTACCTTATTAATCGTGTGTTATCTCAAGTCTCAGTAAAAATTGGATTTAAATTTAGTATTTCAAGTTAATTCCCAATTTAAAGAAAAATAATTCCATTTTTAATTGAAAATGATCCGGAATTTATAAATTCAAAATTTTCCTATATTCCCCAACAAACGTGGCAAAATATAGAAATTTTTATTAATTTGGAAAAACTTTCCGAACCATTCTCGTTTTTTGAAAGAAAGATATTCCTTTATTAATGATAATTGATGATATTCCCTCCAGCAAACCCGGTAGAGAACTCATGAATTATTTTAACTCGGGAATATCTTTATTTTATTGAAAAAAATCATTATCCTTTTGAAAACATTTTAAAAGATATGAATATGTATATGCATGACATAAATAAAATGACATAGCAAAATCTAAATAATATAATGCTTCCTAAATGATATGATATAATGTAAATGCCTTAGCATATTCTAAATGAAATGAAATAAATGCCTTAGCATATTCTAAATGAAATAAAATATCCTAAGTTATATGACATATTATAAATAAAATGAAATGACCTAGGCAACATAGTATATTCTATATGAGATGCAATATCCTAAGTCATATGATATATTCTAAATGAAATAAAATAACCTAAGTAACATAACATATTCTATATGAAATGAAATAACCTAAGTAACATGATATTTTCTAAATGAAATAAAATAACCTAAGTAACATAACATATTCTATATGAAATGAAATAATTTAATTGACATGGCAAACATGAATGATATGGCATATAAATTAAATGAGAGGGAATATTAAATAATGCTATCATATAATATGCATGAAAATAAAAATGAAAATAATAATGCATGAACATAGTATATGCTAAATAATATGACCAAAAAAATAACTAAATAAAAGCATAGGATATCATGGAATATTCAAAACCATATAATAAACCATATAACATCAAAAATATAAATCAAAATAATAACAATATCATAGAAATTATTATAACAAGAATCACATATTATATAAAATGCATGAATATGAAAAATGCAATGCATGAAATGTATTTTTTCCTTTTATTAAGGAAATCCGTATATCTAAAAAGATATCCGGCTACCTTAGGAAAATATGTCAAATTAAATATTCTAAAACCAAAATACTTTGTGATTGTTTGAAAACAATTTTGAAAAGCTTGAAATAAAAATAAAAACTGGGCTAAATCTTTTTTAAATGGCTCTAACTTCCTAAGTTTAAAAATCCGGACTTGACTACCCTTAACCCGAGACTTGAAAAACCATTTTCAGAGTTTAAAAAGGCTTAGAAACTACCCTAAGTCAGTAGCTAACCCTCCTAATCAGCCCATTCTAAGTAACTTAACATAAACAGAAAAATGATTTTTCTTTAAATTCAATTCTGACTCCACTGTCCAGTTTTAAGCCATGATTTTTTATCCTATTTTTAAAAATTCAAAAAATTATGAAACAAATACTGGAGACTTAAGACATGTAAAACTACACGGTAAAAAATCGGCTTAATTTTCTGATCAAAGATGAATTCCCTGAAAAATCGGAGATGTACGAGTTTTGGGTGAAACAAAAACTGCTTTGCCAAAACACATTTTTGCCTTTGATAAAATCATTTAAAAATCAAAGTAAAAATATTTGAAACTCCTAAAATGACTTACAAACAGTATCTAGGACTTTTTGAAAGTTAGATAAAAATTGGCTAATAAAAAAAAATCACAAAGGTATAGTAATCAACTTGGCAAACTTAATTTTCCACAAGTGTGCTCAAGAGAGCATGACTTTGAACCATTAATTGGCTCAAGTCATTATTCAAGTGGCATGAACATGAAATGCATGAAACAATACAGCAAAAATAATGTATGAAATGCATGGATTTAAACCTAAATGTCATGAAAAAATGCATGGCATTCATAAAGTGACCTAGACCTAAATGAACTTGCATGGCATTTAATGTCACCTAGACCTAGAATGCATGAACATGCATGGAAAATAAACCTAACTTAATAACTAAAATATGCATGGCATTTTCACAAACACAAAGCATGCTTAAACCAGAAACTCAAACAAATATCATGCAAATGCCAACCTATCAACTAACATGGCAAGAATGCACAAAAAATGCAAAAATTCCAAAAGGGCCGAATAGCATAATGTAACTAGCAAACATGGCATTTTCACAAACACTTGGTATACTAGCATGCAAAACTAAATATAATGACATGTAAATGCAAAAACCTACCAACTAACATGGCAAAAAATGCAACACACAATGCAAAACACATGGAGTAGCCAAATGGCCTCAAGCTCCAACAAGCATGGCATTTTCACAAACACTTGGTATACTAACATGCTCAACTAAAATATAACACTTAAATCATGCAAAAATCACACAAGCATTTTCAAAAACACTTAATATACTAAATCTAAAACATGCTCAACTAAGATATAAAACTCAAATCATGCAAAGACCACACAAGCATTTTCACAAACACTTGATATACAAAATCTAAAACATGCTCAAATTTAAACATCATGAAAATAGAAAATTAAAAATGTAAAAACATGATATTTAAAACATAAATGGCAACAAACAAAGCAACCAAATTAAAATATAACTCAAGAATATGAAGTAACATAACATTTAAAACATCAAAATCAAATAAAATAACATAAACAATATGGTAAAATAAATCAAAACAACAACTTAACTAAATAATGTACGCCATTTGGCCATGGTGAGTTTATTGTAAAAATAAAATGTAAAAAATATACTTAAGAAAGAAATGAAGGAAGCACTTAAAAGAACAAATAAAAAAAAAACATTTATTGAAAATGGAAACTCACCAAATAGAGATCAAAATAGCAAAAACAAGAATGGAAAATCAAGAAAGTGCAAGAGTTGGTGCTCAAGAGCAACCTCAAGAAGCTAATATTTCAAGCTTTTCTCTTCAAACTTTCCTTTCCTTTCTTTTCCTTTCTTTTCTTTTTTGCTTTCAACCAAGAAGACAAAAAAAAAGAAAAACTAAGAGAAATCAGCAAAAATGAAGTTCCAAATTCGAAATTCTGACCTCCCCTTAATGTTGGCAGAATTTTACCTCTCTCCTCCCCTAGGATGTTGTCATTTTTTGTGTAACCAATTTTCCATCAAATGGTTAATAATTCAAGGTGAAAAATAATGAAATTACCACCTTTAGATTAGCATCTCAGCTCTCTCAAATTACAGCTGTTAAAGAATAATGTTGACATCTCTCTTGGCCTATGTGGCTTAATCACCATGACTTGATCAAAGAGAATCTCTAACTCTTGATTTTTAGCCATTTGATTGAAAAATCAGAAGCTTCCTCCTTCCTTTGGGCTTGGGCAGGCCAACACTTCTCTTTTCCATCCCAACTCTAATTTTTTTGAAAGGCCCAAAGAAGCCCTTTTCCGTTGCTTGGGTGAAATGACCGTTTTGCCCCCCGGATGCAAATAAATATCAAACGGACTCCAAATTCAATTTTTATTTATTTAATACTTCCAAAATAATAAAACATTGAGTTATGGGAATTTTCAAAATTATCCGAGTTCGTTTGCTATTTATTTGGATTTTTTCTTCCAAAAATGCCCTTTTATGCCCCTACATTTTACCACTTTTTAAATGAGCTCCAAATCAAGATTTTTCTTCACCAATATCTTCCAAATAATTTAAAAGTATGATCTGGAAGTTTTCATAAATTTTGGAGCTCATTTGGTATTTTTTCGGGATTTATCGGCTTGAATTACTGCATAGGAGGCTCGGGATTTGGCCATTTTGCCAACGGAGTCCGAATCAAGATTTATTTCACCAATCTCTTCCAAATAATTTAAAATGATATTTGCAAAATTTCAGAATTTTTGGAGTTCATTTGCTATTTTTCCGGGATTTATCTTTTTGAATTATTGCATAGGAGGCCCGGGATTTGGCCATTTTGCAAACGAACTCCGAATCAAGATTTTCTTTCGCCAATATCTTTCAAATAATTAAAAAAAGAGATTTGTAAAATTTCAGAAGATTTGGAGCTCATTTGCTATTTTTCCGTGATTTTCCTTTTTGAATTACTACATAGGAGGCCCGGGATTTGACCATTTTGCAAACGAACTCCGAATCAAGATTTTCTTTTGCCAATCTCTTTCAAATGATTTAATAATGAGATTGACAAATTTTCAGAATTTTCGGAGTCCATTTGCTATTTTCCCAAATTTTCCAATTTTGCCCTTTTGCCTCCGAAACCCGGTTTTGCTCAAAACAAGTCTGATTTTCAGATTTTCTTCAATCTGAGCCTTGGGCTATTCTTTTTAATCATTCTTCATCCATTGGGGGCTTTGGTCTTACCAAGTCGGGCCATTTCTGTGATTCTTCCCGATTTCACCGAAATCCACTAAAAACCCTAATTCTCGGTTTTCTCCTAGATTGACTTTTTTTTTCGATTTTTCTTGCAAGTGACTTCTCCATTACCCGTAGTCAGTGCTTATCTTTCATTTGGAACCTTCAATTTAGACCAATTTGATCGATTAAGCACTTTTTCCCAAATTTCTCGGATTAGGGTTTCCTTTCTACTGAATATCCAAATCCCAACTTCCGAACTCCATATCTTTCAATATAGACCTCGGATTATCAAAATTCTTTCGCCATTTTTTAATTGAACTTAAAATCTTGATTTTGAAGTGGGTTGACTTTTTCAGTAGTTGACTTTCTGGGGTTGACTTTTTGGGGTTGACTTTTTTCGGGGTTGACTTTTTTTTCAAGTTTGACTTTTTTTGCTCGCCCTCTTAAACTAAGTCTCGGTGTACCACCTGCAGGATGAAAAAAGTCTTTTTACACTCGGAACTTCAATATAGGAAGAAAACATACCTATTTAGTGGTCCGGACAAAATTAGGTGTCTACAACTTTCATTTGTAGACTGTACAAAAAGTACAAATAGACACTAATCAATAATTCAACAAAAAACCCTTCGTTTCTAAACAATGAAAGAAAATTAAAATAAACAAATAAATAAATGAAATTTAATTCTATAAATCTACTTGAATCCAATCCATCTTATTATGTCACCAAATTTCTGATGACAAAAAGGTAAAAAAAAAAAAAATCTCTGAAAGTGGGATAAAACAGATCAAACTGGAACTAATGCAAGTTAAATATAGATCATTCAAAACTTCCTAATCCTAATTATCGGGGGGAGAGAGAGAGAGAGCTTTTCGATAATTTTGTGGGTGGAGCAGTAAAAATAATATTTTGACAAATGAAATAAGAACAAAACTAGACATTCCACCCAACGTTGCATATCAGTCAACAATACTAAGAGAGAGGAAAGAATAAAAAGGAAGACGCTGTTCAGTTATCTTCTCAAAAACAATTACAAAGTCATATTCCTATAGATTGTGATGCACTTATAATAGTGTATCTATTTAATTCTTACACTAAATATAATTGATGTTTAGTAAAATAGTAATAAGGCTCGAATCCACAAAGATTGTTCTTGATCTATAAGTTATTGATTTATAACTTCTACCTCTAGTCTAATAAAGGGGGTTTGAGTTGTTTTGAAAGTTGAAGAAAACAAGAAAAGTAAGATTTAAAGAAAATAATGTAAAATCAATTAAGTAAAAGCATGGTTAAGGAGTTGTAGCAACCGTTTTTAGCCGGGTCAGATCCGAATTCGACCCGTGGCATCTGCAAGCCTAACCAAGGCTAGGCCCCCAACCAAGGCCCGTTTGGGCCTGCTGACCAAGCAGGTTAATCGGGCCTGTTGGCCTAGCAAGCCCACCTAGGCAGCCAGGCCACCAGGCCTACTGTCTGGCCCAACAGGGCCTGCTACCTAGTAGGCCCATTCCCAAACCCCAACCCAGCAAACACTAATGCTGATGCTTGCACCCTACCCCTAGCCAGCAAGCCCCCACGCCACCACCCTAACCAATCCAAGCCCTCACGCCACCCGCCTGCACACACCCAGCCACCATCACAGTCCACCATTTTCTTTTCATTCCAATTTTATTTTTCTTTTCTCGGGCAGAACCAGCCCAGGAAATCTGGGATCTCCTAGAAATTGGTTCCCAGCCCTTGCACAAATAGGCCCAATTCACAGACACACCAGAGCGTTTTTTTTTTTTTTTGGTTTTCGAGGAAATCTGAAAAAAACCTAGGCACCCAAACTGTAACACTCTGTCTGAATAATCTACCTAAAATTCGACAGAGTTTCCTTTCTATCTCAACTATAACCCTCATGCAAATAACACTCAATTCATATCCTCAACCAGTAATATTTCTCAATACTATTATCACATATATCCATGCATATTCAAAAATTATCCATGATCAATTTATGCTCAAGTCAAAACATAACTTTAATTATATACAAATCATCTAAAAGTAAACCTATCTTAGAAAGGTTTACTAGATAAGAGACATCAAAAGATCAAGACTTCAAGAAATTTTTAGTATGATGCCCACCACGTCAATATACTATTTGAAGCAGAGAATAGAGTAAGGTTGCAATCTCGACACCTAACTGTCACATGAAAATGAGAATATGAAAAGGTGAGATATATGAATATCTCAGTGAGTAGACAACTTTTAAAACATTTGAAAACTATGATTATAATCCTTTAAAACATAATAGACGTTGTCGAAATAAATAATAGTAAAACCATAATGAATAATTCGAAGATGTAGCGAATATTAAAATGTATATCAGTATTATAATACCAAATCAATGTATAAAATCTGTAAGCTAAATCAGGTTTCGTATAATTGGGCTCCAACTTTCTGTCATGCACAAGAGTACATCCATGAAATAACCAGGTAATATCTATGTAGGCATACTAGTAGCCTGCCCCAAAGGCCAATACCACCATAGGACGCCCCAAAGGCATATGTGTCCCTATGATGTGCCCCCAAAAGGCAAATATAACGGGATAGGGACTCTGGAGGTGGCTCCCACCACAAAGGCGTAGCACGTAACTCCTATACCCAGTCTAATATCACGGAATTGGGACTCTGGAGGTGGCTCCCGCCACAAAGGCGTAGCACACAGCTCTCGTATTCCGATCAAGGGTATAATCTCATACATTAAGTCAGGTGGAGCCAAAACCATGTACGTCAAATTCTATGTATAATCATATTTCATAAATCAACCAACTTACTCGATATAATATTTCTTGAAATAAATGAACTTTAATAACAAATCAATTCATATGATTATATATCGTATATACCTTTACTACGTAAAATAAATATCATGCTAAATATATATATATATATATATAATTATAATTAAAGAAATTTCAAATAACTATAGTTGTCATCTACTCACCATCCTTGAGATGATCTCACTGCACACCTCGATCTGAAACTTCGGGGTCCACAGGTGACGTCGGATCTACGTGGCCTAGAGATTAATAATAATTAGTATCTATACATGCTCAAAGCATTACACAATTATAAATGCAACTTAAGTCCCATTAATCTACCCCATAGTCAATACTAATTTCTCATACTCAAAACAACATATCCTTAATTTTTAATACCATTTCCATAATCATTTTCTCCATAATTCAACTCCATATTCATGTCCTTATCAAATTACTTTCTAGTACTCCATGCCTTAGAGATTTTCATAATCCATAACCATCATTTAGTACTATATTTCTCTTAAGCAATAAATTTCTTACTATCAAGCTAGATTAGAAAATCATAACTTGAGTTTGGTAAGGAATTTTGAAGTGATTCCAATTGGTTTATTTCAACCAATAAGTCTAGTTTATGAATAAAATAACTAACTTAGACAATTAGAACAAAATCTTGATCAAATTTGATAAATCCCGAAACTATGCTGAAACAGGGGTCAACACAGAACAGCCAAAGTCACCGAATTTTATCTTTTTAACCGCTTATCAGTTTTGGGTGATTCAAAAACCAAAATTCTCGTATTGAAGTCTGGTTTCTAGGAAAAATATCAAAAAAATAAAAACCTAGATTTTCCGAACCCAGAAAATCCGAACAGCAAGCATGGTCAACTTCCCCTGTTTTGCTTTTTCTTCCCATTTTCTTGTTCATGCTTTCAAATCCTTTTAATTCTTACCAAAGGTGAGTAAAACTCATACTTAATAGATGGATTTCAGAACTTAACATGTTTATGGAGCTAAGGTCTTAGCATGCTCAAGTAGAATATCTAAAGAAAAGGAAAAATTAATCAAGAAACTAACCTTGGATGTGATTATTGAAGAAATTTTTGTGTAAGATGTTTGAAGATAATTTTGGGAGAACAAGGAGAAGGAAGGCCAGCTACCACTTGAAGAATAGAATGAAAAATTCTAGATTTTTCAAGAGATTAAATGAACTTAAAGATATTTTTAAATTTTTGGTATAATTGCACATTGGTCCCTCAACTTTTTATAAATAACCATTAAGCCCCTAAACTTTTTAATTCTTCTTTTATTTCCTTCACTTATAACTTCTTACCAATTTCCAAGTTTGTCCTTAAAATTTTTGGAATTTAACTTTACATGATTGTACGTAACCTCGGTTGTTACAACTTACCCCCTTTAGAAAAATTTCGTCCTCGAAATTTACGTACCAACTTGATTGAACAAGTGAGGATATTGAGTCCGCATATCTTCCTCCCTTTTCCATGTAGCTTCTTCATATGAATGATTCCTCTAAAGAACTTTCACTAATGGAATAGTCTTAGTCCTTAGAACTTGGTCCTTTCTATCCAAAATCTCAAGCGGCTGCTCTTCATAAGTTAAATTTTCCTCAATTTCCATAGGCAAGTTCTTCAATATATGTGAAGAATCGAAAATATACTTTCGGAGCATAGAAACATGGAACACATTATGAATTCGTGAAAATTCTTCTTGTAAGGCCAATCTATAAGCAACTGGGCCAATTCGTTCAGTGATCTCATACGGCCCAATATACCGAGGACTCAACTTTCCTCGTCTTCCATACCGGATTACTCCCTTCCAAGGAGTTACTTTCAAAAACACCATATCACCAACTTCAAACTCTAAATCTTTTCTTCGATTCTCTGCATAGTTTTTTTGTCGATCTTGAGCTATTTTTATCTTTTCCCGGATTACCTTAACTTTGTCTGCAGTCATCATAACAATTTCTGGACCTAGTAATTTCCTTTCATCTGTATCATCCCAACACACCGGAGTTCTGCTCTTCCTTCCATACAAAGCTTCAAACGGAGCCATGTCGATGCTGGACTGATAACTATTGTTATATGCAAACTCTGCTAGAGGCAAGTGTTCATCCCAGTTTCCTTTGAGTTCCATAATACAAGATATGAGCATATCTTCCAGAATTTGAATTGTCCGTTCAGATTGTCCATCTGTCTGGGGATGAAAAGCGGTACTGAACTTGAGTTTAGTGCCCATAGCATTCTACAAACTTGGCCAAAATCGAGATGTAAATAGGGGATCTCGATCAGATACAATCGATACTGGGGCACCATGTAACCTAACAATTTCGTTCACATAAAGTTTAGCTAGTCTTTCCATGGAAAAAGTCTTCTTAACTAGCAAAAAGTGAGCTAATTTTGTTAAATGATCAACAATCACCCAAATGCTATCATAACCAGACTGCGTTCTTGGCAATCCCGAAACGAAATCCATAGCAATATCTTCCCACTTCCATTGAGGAATAGGTAGGGGGTTCAATTTCCCTGAAGGTTTTTGATGCTCGGCTTTAATTTGTTGGCATACCAAGCATCTAGAAACAAACTCAGCTATGTCCCGTTTCATACCTTGCCACCAATAATGTTATCTTAAGGTTCGATACATCTTCACACTACTGGGATGTAACGCATATGGTGCATTATGAGCTTCCTCCAAAATAACCTTCTGGAGTTCTTCATCCTGAGGCACACAAAGCCTATTTTTCATTATCAGTACATCATCATCCTTTATTTGAAAGTCAGTCCTCACACCATCCCTTACTTCTTGCTTTAACTTTACCAGCATAGGGTCATTATTCTGTGCTTCACGTATCCAATCAATATGAAACGGTTTAACCTTCAAGTGGGCTATTAGGAGATCATTCTCATCAATCATCAATTCTAAAGGTAAAGACTTCAACTCATTTTGTAAGGGTTTCTGAATCGCTCGGATATGAGCAAGAGAACTAGAAGACTTTCTACTAAGAGCATAGGCCACTACATTGGCCTTCCTGGGTGGTAATCAATTACACAGTCATAATCTTTTATCGATTCCAATCATCTCCTTTGCCTGAAATTTAGTTCCTTCTGATCCATCAGATATTTCAGACTCTTATGATCAGTGTAGATTGTACATTTTTCTCCAAATAAATAATGCCTCCAAATTTTCAGTGCAAACACCACTACCGCCAACTCTAAATCGTGAGTGGGAGAAGCTCATGCTGTTTCAATTGTCGAGAAGCATAAGCTATCACCTTCCCATGTTGCATCAAAACGCAACCCAAACCTTACCTCGAGGCATCACTGTATACCACAAAGCTTCCAGTCACTAATGCTAGTGTAAGAACTGGTGCTATGGTCAATCTACGCTTGAGCTCTTGGAAAGCTTGCTCACATTCGTCAGTCTACTCAAGCTTAGCATGCTTCCTTATTAGTTTTGACAAAGGAGAGGCAATCATGGAAAATCCTTCCACGAATCTTCGATAGTACCCTGCCAATCCGAGAAAGCTCCTAACTTCTGTGACATTAGTAGGTCTTTTCCAAGCAACTACAGCTTCTATCTTTTGTGGCTCCACAAAAATCCCTTCCTTAGATATTACGTGACCAAGGAATGCTACTTTGTCCAGCTAGAATTCACACTTGGAAAATTTAGCATGAAATTGCTTTTCACGCATAGTCTGCAACACCGTTCTCAAATAGTTTACGTGATCATCCTTATTCCTAGAATAAACTAGGATGTCATCGATGAACACAATAACAAACTTATGTAAGTAGGGTCGAAACACCCTATTCATCAAATCCATAAAGACTACAGGTGCATTAGTTAGCCCAAAAGGCATAACTAAAAATTCATAATGACCATATCGAGTTCTGAAAGCAGTCTTTGGAATATCAGATTCTTTGATCTTCAATTGATGATAACCTGACCTTAGGTCTATTTTGGAGAACACACTTGCACCTTGCAACTGATCAAACAAGTCATCAATCCTTGGCAAAGGATACTTATTCTAATGGTGACCTTGTTCAGTTGCCGATAGTCGATACACAATCGTAAAGATCCATCCTTTTTCTTTACAAATAAAACCGGTGCTCCACGGTGAAGTACTAGGCCGAATGAAACCTCTGTCAACTAGGTCTTGCAACTGCACTTTCAATTCCTTTAGCTCTGAAGGTGCCATTCTATAGGGTGCCTGAGGAATAGGAGTACTGCCAGGGATTAAGTCGATAGTAAACTCCAATTCCCTGTCAGGAGGTAAACCAACCAATTCTTCAGGAAAGATCTCAGGAAACTCTTTGACCACAGGTATAGTTTCCAACTTTGCCTCATGTATGTCCTTGTTAATCACATAAGCAAGGTAAGCAGAATACCCTTTCTGCAAGTATCTATTGGCTGCCATCTTGGAGATAAGGCAAGAAGGTAAAACTTTCCTTTCTCCTTGAAAGGTAAACTCCGAGTCTCCCGACTTCTTAAAAGTCACAGTTTTGGAAAAACAATCTATCACTACATTGTGTTTAGACAACCAATCCATTCCCAAAATCACATCAAAATTATACATTCCTAATGGAAACAAATTAGCTGGTAATTCATGCTCCTGAACCATAACGGTACAATCCGGATAAACCACATCAATTTTCAAAGTTTCTCCCACTGGGGTACTAACGACCATAGGGATGTCTAACCTCCTAGACTCTCTATCCAAATGCATGACATATGAAATAGCAACAAAAGAATGAGTTGCACCCGGATCTATTAAGATCCTAGCATTTGCCTTAGAAATTGGGAGAGTACCTGTAACCACTTCAGGAGTAGCCTGAGCCTAGTCTCCAACATTCACCAGGATGATTCCTCCCACAATGGGAACACTGAGGATAAGTCAATGTACGAGGTCCTCCTGACCTCCCAGGTAGCGATCTAGTTTGCTGTTGAGGTCCGATGATAAATCTGCTAGAAGAACCACTAATAGGTTTTCTGTCTAATCTTTCTTGAAATCTCGAGGGTTTGTAACCACTGACACAGCTTTCTACATAACTTTTCTTAGGCCTCACTTCCTCACTGGAGAATTGCCCTTTTCTTTTTCAGAACTTCTCTTCTCTATCTTTCATTTCTTTCAGATTCTGTTAAGCTTTGATTGCAATGTTGACCCATTTATTAAAGTCATTTGTATCCAGGGTCGTCAACCTATCTCGAATACTAACATGTAGCCCATCTTGGAATTTCTTGCATCTATCAGCATCGTTGGCAACTATCGATAGAGCAAATTTTGATAGTTCGCTGAAGTTTTGCTCATAGTCTGCTACTGACATACTACCCTGTTTTAAATTTATAAACTCAATCCATTTCTTTTCTCGCAAGGCCCGAGAATAGTATTTTTCTTCAAATTCTCTTCGAAAATCTGCCCAGGTTATGGCAGGACGTCCAGCATACCTTTGCACTGTAGTTTTCCACCATGTGTTTGCATGATCCTACAAAAAATTGCACCGCACATGATAACCTCATAGGCTCGGGAATCTGAAGAGTAATGCACGTAGTCTTAATTTTTTGTAGCCATGACCAGGCTAAATCTGATTCCAAAGATCCCGTGAAAATCTTGCAACCCATATTCTTCAGATCTTTACAGTAATCAACTATCACCTTTTCAGCAGGGGCAGTCAAAGCGGGAATTACTCTTGCCAAGGCCGCAACTACCTCAGCTAAATTAAGATCAGCTGCTGGAGGTGCTGCTGAGGGTGCAGCAACCAAATATGAACCAGCAGCTGAAGCTTGTTCTCCAATTTGCTCATCAATTTTTTCATTTCTATTCCTATCCATTTTTTGGGGTAGGGGATTGATTCTAGGCCTTCCTCGTCGACGTGGTGGCATCGTGTCTGATTTCCTACATAAGTGACTATATTTTAATACTTCAACAAATAGTTTCTAAATCTAAAGGACCTATAACCTTGCTCTGATACCAAATTGAAACACCCTATCCGAATAATCTACCTAAAATTCGGCAGAGTTTCCTTTCTATCTCAACTATAACCCTCCTGCAAATAAAACTCAATTCATATCCTCAACCAGCAATATTTCTCAATACTATTATCACATATATCCATGCATATTCAAAAATTATCCACGATCAATTTATGCTCAAGTCAGAACATATTGATCTATTGTCTCATAAATTCAATTATATACAAATCATCTAAAGGTAAACCTATCTCAGAAAGGTTTACTAGATAAGAGACATCAAAAGATCAAGACTTCAAGAAATTTTTAGTATGATGCCCACCACGTCAATATACTATTTGAAGCAGAGAATAGAGGAAGGTTGCAATCCCGACACCTAACTGTCACCTGAAAATGAGAATATGAAAAGGTGAGATATATGAAAATCTCAGTGAGTAGACAACTTTTAAAACATTTGAAAACTATGATTATAATCCTTTAAAACATAATAGACGTTGTCGAAATAAATAATAGTAAAACTATAATGAATAATTCGAAGATGTAGCAAAGTTTTAAAATGTATATCAGTATTATAATAACAAATCAATGTATAAAATCTGTAAAGTAAATCAGGTTTCGTATAATTGGGCTCCAACTTTCTGTCATGCACAAGAGTACATCCATGAAATAACCAGGTAATATCTATGTAAGCATACTAGTAGCCAGCCCCAAAGGCCAATACCACCATAGGATGCCCCGAAGGCATATGTGTCGCTATGATGTGCCCCCAAAAGGCAAATAAAACGGGATAGAGACTCTAGAGTTGGCTCCCACCACAAAGGCGTAGCACGCAGCTCCCATACCCCAGTCTAATATCACGAAATTGGGACTCTGGAGGTGGTTCCCGCCACAAAGGCGTAGCACACAGCTCCCGTATTCCGATCAAGGGTATAATCTCATACATTAAGTCAGGTGGAGCCAAAACCATGTACGTCAAATTCTATGTATAATCATATTTCATAAATCAACCAACTTACTCGATATAATATTTCTTGAAATAAATGTACTTTAATATCAAATCAATTCATATGATTATATATCGTATATACCTTTAATACGTAAAATAAATATCATGCTAAAAATATATATATATATATATAATTATAATTAAATAAATTTCAAATAACTATAGTTGTCGTCTACTCACCATCCATGCGATGATCTCACTGTACATCTCGATCTGAAACTTCGGGGTCCACAGGTGACGTCGGATCTACGTGGCCTAGAGATTAATAATAATTAGTATCTATACATGCTCAAAGCATTACACAATTATGAATGCAACTTAAGTTCCATTAATCTACCCCATAGTCAATACTAATTTCTCATACTCAAAACAACATATCCTTATTTTTAAATATCATTTCCATTATCATCTTCTCCATAATTCAACTCCATATTCATGTCCTTATCAAATTCGTTTCTAGTACTCCATGCCTTAGAGATTTTCATAATCCATAACCATCCTTTAGTACTATATTTCTCTTAAGCAATAAATTCCTTCCTATCAAGCTAGATTAGAAAATCATAAATTGAGTTTGGTAAGGAATTTTGAAGTGATTCCAATTGGTTTATTTCAAACAATAAGTCTAGTTTATGAATAAAATAACTAACTTAGACAATTAGAACAAAATCTTGATCAAATTTGATAAATCCCGAAACTATGCTGAAACAGGGGTCAACACAGAACAGCCAATTTCACCGAATTTTATCTTTTTAACCGCTTATCGGTTTTGGGTGATTCAAAAACAAAAATTCTTGTACTGAATTCTAGTTTCTAGGAAAAATATCAAAAAAATACAAAACCAGATGTTCCAAACCCAGAAAATCCGAACAGCAAGCATGCTCAACTTCCCCTGTTTTGCTTTTTCTTCCCATTTTCTTGTTCATGCTTTCAAATCCTTTTAATTCTTACTAAAGATGAGTAAAACTCATACTTAATAGATGGATTTCAGACCTTAACATGTTTATAGAGCTAATATATTAGCATGCTCAAGTAGAATATCTAAAGAAAAGGAAAAATTAATCAAGAAACTAACCTTGGATGTGATTATTGAAGAAATTTTGATGTAAGATGTTTGAAGAGAATTTTGGGAGAACAAGGAGAAGGAAGGCCGGCTGCCACTTGAAGAATAGAATGAAAAATTCTAGAGTTTTCAAAAGGTTAAATGAACTTAAATATATTTTTAAATTTTTGGTATAATTGCACATTGGTCCCTCAATTTTTTATAAATAACCATTAAGCCCCTAAACTTTTTAATATATTCAATTTGATCCTTTCTTCTTTTATTTCCTTCACTTATAACTTCTTACAAATTTCCAAGTTTGTCCTTAAAAGTTTCGGAATTTAACTTTACATGATTGTACGTAACCTCGGTTGTTACACAAACAACCAAAACACAAAAAAAAACAACACCATCAACCAAACACGATACGCGAGAATCCAACATACACAAGAAAATGAAATGTTTTTTTAGGCTCTTGATTTAGGGTTTCGGGGAGGAGTTGGGATTCGGTTTTTGGAGAACCAAACGGTGGCTAACGAGGGGAGAGGATGAGAGGGCTTGGGCTCAATTTCAGGGGTGGTCAGGAGATGAAGAGTCTAAGATTTCGGGTTTAGACTTACGAGATATAGGTTGGGTTTGGAGGTAACGAGTGGGTTTTTTCGAAAAGGGAAGAGAAAAGGAAGATTTTGGTCGGAAAAGCCATCGGCAACGGCGACAGACGACGGCGCCGGCATCAAAATCTTGGTTTTGGATGCGTTTTCCTTTGACCTGAAGAACAGCCTACGTTTTAGAGAGAGAAGCTCCCACGTTTAGAGAGAGAGAAGGCAGAAATAAAAAAATAATTTTTTTTTTTGGGTTTATATAGACGTCAAAACAATGTCGTTTGGAGAAGAGGAGGGTCCGCGCGCGGACCCGGATCCCACTCAGGGTCCGTGCGCCTGAGCCAGGCCTAAAAAGAGGAAAAGATCCGACTCGCGTGTAGATCCGCGACCTGACCCGTGAAGATCCAACCCGAATCGTCGTTGGAAGGCCTGGACTTGGGCTTCAGACTTGCATATTGGGCTTTGGCTTTAAGGCTTTCCTTGGGTAAATTTTTTTAGCCCATTCTATTCAAATTTTTACACAAGTTTTTTATATATATAAATCATAATATATTATATATATATATATATATAAATGATTGTCATGTATTTGCCTACATATATATAATTATTTTTTAGGATATTAAGGTCAACTTATTTAACTTAGTATTGAAAAACAATGGATTTTCTCTATAAAATAAAAAATATAAATATAAATAAGGTTTATTTTGGCTATGTGTCGTATATGTGAGAACTTTTATGTGGATATGTGTCACGTATAATAAAAAAATTTATCATAACTTGTTGACTCATAAACAAAAACGCAATTAATATCAGGTAATTTTTAGAAATGAATAAAAAATGATTTTTCTTTTTTTTAGAAAAAAAGGATAAATAATAAATTAGTAAAAATAATTTTCTCAAAATTTGGATTAGGACAAAAAAAAAAAAACTCAAAAAAATAATAATAAAAAATATATAAAAATAATAATAATAACATTTTATTGATTCTCGCCTAAATGTTGGGAGGATCCCGGTATTTTCAAAAGTGGTTGTCTAAAGGTTCCTTATAAGAACTCTCAAGTATGGAGAACCTTTTCAAATTTCGCCTAGACGTTGGGGAATTTGGGAAGTCTCTTACATAGCGTTTGTGTTTTACTTTTAAAAATATATATATATATATAAAATAATAATAAAAAATATAAAAACATAATAAAAATAAAAATATTAATCATTTATTGATTCTTGCCTAGATGTTGGAAGAATCCCAATAATTCGAATATGGTCGTTTTAGGGTTCGTTATAAGAACTTTCAAATATGGAGAGCCTCTCCAAATTCCGCTTAGACATTGGGAAATTTGAGAAGGCTCTCTCACATACGTCGAAAGTTCGTATTTTATAAAAAAAATAATAATAATATAAAAAAATATATATAAAAAAGTAATAATGATCAAAATAATAGTTAAAATAAATAATGAGTGAAAAAGGATAAAAAAGGGATAATAACAATACAAAAAGCTCATAAAATATATTTTTAATCAATTCGTTGTGTTGCCTATTTATTCGTCTTTGGTCTGCATGTTAACATTATTTATTCAGTTCATAATCTATTATGCAACACAAACATTAAATAAAATTTTTCAACAAAAAAGGAGAATTTTCTCGAATAAGAACAATATGCTTAAATGAGAATTTTGAAGTTTAGAGATCTTCTCCAAATTCCGCCTAGACGATGGGGAATTTGGGGAAGATCTCACATCGAGGGTTCTCTTATTGCCTTTAAAAAATAAAACATTCCATTTTACAATTGAATTAGTTCATTAACTACGTTGTTGTATATGTCGGATTAAAGAATGGGAACACGTTAATTTTAAGGACCGAGATTAGAATTTTCAAATGTAGAGATCTTCTCCAAATTTCGCCTAGATGATAGGGAATTTGGGAAAGTTCTCACACCGAATATTCTTATCCTCACCGGAATGAAAATTTTATTTTTAAAATTTAAACAATTTGTTGTTTAAATTATTGTTCTTTATTTTTATGCTTGCCCTTTCATTATAGTTGATTATTACCTTCATTATTTATCAATTTTTATAAAATAAAAAAAGAAAATGAGAGTTTTAAGAGGGTCTTACGAAATAAAAATAAAATAATATTCCGAGTAAAAACAAGTATTGATATCCTGCCTAGATGTTGGAGGATTTTGAATAATTGTTATTTACAAAGGAACATTACTCGATTTAGAGGAATGTTATGCGAACTCGAAAGCAAAGAGTCTCTTCCCAAATTATACCTAGATGTTGGAGAATTCGGTGGAAGTTTTCGATGCCAAAGATTCTCATTTTATTCCCAAATAAAATAATTTATTTTTCTACAAATATAAAATTTGTAATAAAGAGCGTTATTGGAATTATTTTTAAATATCGAAATTAAAATTGTTTTATCGAGATTAAAGGATAACACATGATTAATTGGTACCATTTTAAACGGGCGTCGTCTGGGTGCTAATCCTTCCCCACACGTAACCGACTCCCGAACTCGATTTTGCTTTCTCTGGTTTAAAGCGCGGACTCCGAAATTGGTTTTTAAAATATTTTAATTAATTTATAAATATTTTACTAAAATCTATTTTAATAGGTGACCAATCACACCTAAACAAAAAAGATTGGTGGCGACTCCATTTGTGTTTCCAAATCGTCTATCGGTCTAAAAAACCGTTATAACAGCTTGGGGACTCCGCTGGGGACTTTGAGAGTCGAGCCATTAATTTAATCATGTGTTATCCAAAGTCTCGATTTGTTAATTTTAACCGATGTTTAATTATAATTCCCACACTTTTTAATAAAGAAGATTTTTTTGCATACATTTATTGTTCTTTAGTTATCCTTGTATATTATCACCGTTATCTATTTATTTAACTTTATATATTGTTAATACTCTTTGTTTAAATAAGGTGTTACATTGTTTAATTTTGTTTTAATAAATTGTCAGGGTATTTTGAATAAAGGTTATAGAATAGGTGGTGAAAGGTTAGTTTATTCCTCCTCACACACTACACTTGCATTTGCATATCATGAGCTCTATACCCAGGCTCCGTCTTTTTAAGTGGAAGTAAAGTAACCACGCCTTTGTGGTAATCCTCCGTATGGGCTAGTGAAACACTTTCGGAGTATAAAGTATCTAAAGCCTTCGCGATTAATCCTCCGTACAGGCTTAGGAAAATATAGTCTAACAAATTGAACCCGTTTTTATCAGGGTGCCACACTAGCCTTCATCGACGACAGTGAGGAACAATTTGAGGCCTTTAGAACTGAATCTAACCTCATATACTGAACCTAGGTGAAGCCATGCTGAATTTCTGTTAGATACTCGAAGTTAGGAACACATGAAGGAACACCTCTAACCCTCTACCATATCTTTGTATTTTAAACCTCGCAAGTCGGGTGATGATGAACAGACATCATGTCACCCGTAATAAGCTTGATATCTTGTCCCAAAGGCGTCGTGATGCCGAAGTTTCGTTACGTTTTTGGATAATTATTTAGTATACATTGTTATTTGCTTCATACTTGTGAATTCATCTCCTGACTAATTTCTCTATTTTTCTCTATCATGCATCATATTGACATCATAGCGAGAAGTATTGGTCTCAGGATAATCATTATCAAAAATGGCTTTTCATTAGGGAGTGTCGGGTGTCTCTATCAGAATCCAGCATATGTCAGAAGTATCTAGAAGTTAAGGGCTAAGCTGAAAATTTGCAACGCAAAGATGAAGACTGTTTAAAAAAGGATATTTTTCTGATCTTCCTCAACGAGTTTATTTGGATTTACGCCAGAATGATTTGTCTGGATTGATGAACATATGGGAGCAATGGGGAGTAGAAAATAAGAGAACTTTTTCCCAAAAATACGGAGATATAGCCTTACTCATTCAGATAGAGGTGAATGAGCAATTCCTTTAAGCTATGGTGCATTTTTGGGACCCGCCATATCGTTGGTTTACTTCAACAAGGAGGATATAACTCCTACTATTGAAGAATATTCGACCTTGTTGCGCAAAGAGTTGCCGAACCGGGACAAGATTTATTGGAAGGAATAGAAAATATCGAGATATCGAAAGAAGCTCTTGAGAATGATGGGGATAGAGCCCGAGGATGTTGACACGTATGTGGAAAAAAAGTGTGAGAGTGATTGCATTCCGTGGGATGTCCTGCGTGCTCTAATTTTGAAGAATCAAAGGAAAGAACAAGCTCTCGATTTGCTTGCCCTGGCAATTTATGGGTTGATAATCTTTCCAAAAATATTGGGGCACATTGAAGCAGCAATAGTAGATTTCTTCGAACAAGTTGATAAAAACATTAACCCTTCTCCAACTATTGTAGCAGAAACAATCAGACTATTGAACTTTTGTCGGAGAAAGGGAAATGGTGTTTCACGGGTTGCGTACAACTTTTTACATTTGGATTCAGAGTTATTTTTGGCAGAAAGAGGAAGCCCCTCTGCGCCCATATGTCGCAACTCTGGTGCCAATCGAAGAATTTTGCAAAAGGGAATAGACGAGAGGAGGAACCGAAGATCAGTGGATTACGATGCTCAAGAGCCTTACAAAGAAAGATGTGTCATGGAAAGCCCCTTGGATGCCTCATATGCCCATATTGTATAAACGCGGAGACAAGTAATGGGTCTCACTCCTAGGGATATGGGGAGCCGTCAGTTACGCACCGCTTCTACTGCAAAGGTAGTATGGGTCGTGGCAGTTTGTCCCAATGACTCATGAGCTTGGTCAATTAGAATTCGTCTATGGGGGGGCCAAATATATGAGACAAGTTCGAGAGGTCACTAAGGCATGGAAACAAACCTTTCGGGTGGAGTTGGCTAGATACGCCGTTGATGTCACACCAGAATACCTTGCTTGGAGACGAAGCGAATCAATGATATGATGTCATCTTCGAAAAGTGCGACTATCAGACTGATTGATCTTCGCCCGAAGCTAACTTTGACAGAGGTTGATATTGCAAGACAAGAGTTCGAGGTTTAAAGAGCAAGTGTGAACAAAAAAATTCTGAAACTAGAGGAAGAAGTTAATCAGAGAAAGTATGAAGAGATGATACAAGTGGCCAGGATAGAGAAGTTGAAAAAAGAGCTGGATATGACCAAAGATGATTTAAAGAATCTACACCAAGAAAACGAGAAGTTGAGGATCGAGATGAGGGTCGATGGAATCATGAAAACTTTTGAGGAACGAAAACGATAAATTGAAGAGCTTAAAAGAGGAATGGAATATTGGAAATGCAAAGCAAAGGAATATAAAGAAAAGACCACTCGACTATTTCAAGAAAGGCAAAGGTGGGAGAACATGTATTCTGCAACCGCGACAAGGCTTTTGGAGAGTAAAAAAAAGGAATAAGAATTTAAAAGCCACGTTGAAAATCGAAGAAGAAAGACATGGTGAGACCGAAATGCTCTGGCAAAGGATCCAAGATTTGGAGTTGCAACTACAGAGCCATAAGAACCACATCCGTGACATCCTCGGAGCATGGGATGAGAAAGACAAGGAATGGAACACTCTGCAAAGTTTAAGCACATCAGCATGCCTCGGTAGGCAGATGTACATAGAGCACCTGGCTTCACAAATTTCGAAGGCATTACGAAAAGCAAGAGACATGGTTGAAAAGGCAGAAGCTTTAAGGAAAAATGTTGTCCTCACTAGAAGAGGCGGACAGAAGCTGCTAAACTATTTAGAGGAAGCGAAGGAGCAATATTAACAGATCAAATATTTTTATGGATATAATCCTAGGATGTTGGATGACATGTAATGAAGTTTATGATTAATGAAATATCACTTTTGTTAAGTTTATCCAAAAGGCCAATACCTCGCATTGCATTACATTCATGCATATCACGCATCTCATAAACCTCAATCATAAAGTTTCGTCTAATTGTAGAAATATTTTTGCATATCATTATCATGATGACATCTTTCTAATCTACAATTGTCACATCCCAAGTTCGGGAGTGTGACCGACTAGAGACAAGTATATGCCCTTGTTTCTGAAGCCTTAACCATTCATCTACCTAACAAAATTTCGGCATGACCCTGCCCAATATGGTGGGGTTACCGAACCTGCAAAACATTTATAATAATAATAATAACAATAATAACACATGACATCCCGGTTAGGACACCTCCAACTAGGGAGTAACTGAGATGCCCCGTAGCAGACGCGCAAGGTGAACCATAATGTACATATATATACAATGCCAAAAATGTAAACAACAATCTCGGTCTCCGAGCTGATAACTGAATGACACATAATACAACATATTTAGACAAAAGAATATATGACATCCCTAGGTGACTGTGCACGGCTCCTCCATCAAGTGACGGATCACTTCGTCAAAATGACATGTCATGCTCACCGACTAGCGTCATGAACGAAATCGGTGGGGTAGATGAGGGACCGGGTCGATCAGTATTTGAAAAAAAAAAATAACTAAAGAGTGAGTCATGAGGACCCAATGAGCAAACGCAAGTTATATTAATTAATATCACCTGGATGTTTCTATCCAACATCACAAACAACTATAATAGGGTCCGTAGACTTCTACAAACCGGTAGGCTCGAAAGCTCCTACAAAATTTGTAGGGCATGAAGGTTCTTACAGAACCGATAGGGCTCGAAGGCTCTTACAAAACTGGTAGGGCACGAAGGCTCTTACAAAATCTATAGGGCTCGAAGGCTCCTACAAAATCGGTAGGGCACGAAGGCTCCTACAAAATAGGTAGGGCTCAATGGCAGCCTACAAATTCGGTAGGGCACAATGGCATCCTACAAATCCGGTATAGCTTAACATTACAATAAACATGCATCACATAGCATTTAAGGGTTTTAATCTTTATTCAACTTTTTCCTCAAAATTGTTTTCAAACAATCACTTTTTTTTAGAAAATCTAATTTGGCATATTTTCCTAAGGTAGCCAGATATCTTTTTAGATATACGAATTTCTTTATTTAGAGGAAAAAATACATTTTCATGCATTGCATTTTCCATGTTCATGCATTTTATTTAAATATGTGATTTTTGCTATGATATTTTCCATGGTATTATTATTATTTTTATTCACATTTTATGATCTTATATTGTTTGCCATATGATTTTGAATATTTCATGATATCCCATATTTTTTATTTAGTCATTTATTTTTGTCACATTATTTAGCATATACTATGTTCATGCATTTTTTTAATTTTATTTTCATGCATATTTTATGATAGCATTATTTTATGTTTCATGTCTTTTTTTTTTTGTTATTTAGATCATATTCCATGTCATTTAGGTTATTTTATTTATAATATGCCATGTCATTTAAAATACACCATATCATTTAAAATTGCCATGTCATTTAAATCATTTTATCTCATTTAGAATATACCATGATACTTAGGATTTTTCATTTCACCTAGAATATACTATGCCATTTAAATTATGTCATATCATTTAGGTTGCATTATACTATCTAGAATTTGCCATGTCATTTTATTTATGTCATACATGTTCATGTTCATATTTTGAAATGTTTTGAAAAAATAATGATTTTCAATAAAAGATAAAAATATTCCCGAGTTAAAATAATTCATGAGTTCTTTACCGGGTTTGCTGGATGGAATATCATCAATTATCATTAATAAAGGAATATCTTTCTTTGGAAAAATGAGAATGATTCGGAAAGTTTTCCAAATGAATAAAAATTTCTATATTTTGCCGATTTTGTCGAGGAATATAGGAAAATTTTGAATTAATAAATTTCGGATCATTTTGAATTAAAAATGGAATTATTTTCTTAAAATTGGGAATTAACTTGGAATACTAGATTGAAAACCAACTTTTTACCGAGACTTGAGATAACACACGATTAATAAGGTACCAATTTATACGGGCATTGTGGGGCTGCTAATCCTTCCCCGCACGTAACCGACTCCCAAACCCGCTTCTTTGATTTCTCTGGTTTATAACGCAGACATGTAATTGGTTTTAAAAAATGTTTTAATTAATTTTAAAATGTTTTATAAAATCAGTTTTAACAGGTGGCCGATCAAACCTAGCTAAAAAAGATTGCTGGCGACTCCATGTCTTTTTACGAGGCCGTTTTCATACCCTCGACCTTTTATTTCAATCTAGAGGAATTAAGTTGTCTTTTCCTCTGCTTCTGTTTCCGTCCTCACTCGAACGGGTCCCCGTGATCGGGATCACATATAGACACCTACGTTTTTCTAGAGGAATTAAGTCGACTTTTCCTCTTTTTTTAATGTCAAGCCTAACGAATAATAAAATTTTGCGATGAGAGTTGTTATTGTTATTTTTTAGGTTGCGACAACTTGGCGACTCCGCTGGGGACTTTTTTAGAGAGTCAGGCCTAGAATTAGTCATGTGTTATCTAAGTCTCGATTTTGTTGGTTTAATTGGTATTTAATTTTAATTCCCATATTTTTAAAATAATAAAGGAGAATTTTGGAAATAATAAAATGTTTTAAATATGCCCATCTTCATATGCATGCACATTATTAGTTGTTCTCTATTTATTTTGTTGCGTATATTTACATGTTTGCTTGATTGATGCTTTACATTGTTTGATTTTAGTGTGGTATTTATAATAAGGGCTGTAGAATAGGTGGTGACAGGTTTGTTTTATTCCTTCACACACATTATATTTTCATTTGCATAACATGAACTCTCTACCCGGGTTCCATCATTTTAAGTGGGAGTAACGTAACTACGCCTTCGTGATGATCCTCCGTATGGGCTAGTGAAACACTTTCGGAGTATAAAGTACCTAATGCCTTCGTGATAATCCTCCGTACGATCATAGGAAAATATACTCTAACGAATTGAACCCGCTTTTATCGGGGTGCCTTACTAGCCTTCACAGGCGACAGTGAGGAACAATTCGGGGCCTTAGAACCGATTCACCTTCATATAGTTAACCTAGACGAAGCCATGCCAGATTTCTATTAGATACCCGAAGTTTAAAAACACATGGAGGAACATTTCCAACCTTTTACCATCTTTCCGTATATTAGATTTTACAAATTGGGTGATGATGAATGAACATCATATCGCTCGTAATAAATTTATTATTTTGTCCCAAAGGCGTCGTAATGCCGAAGCTCTTTTTAAATTTTTGGGACATTTTTTAAAGCATGTTTTATTTATGTTATATTTGCGAATTCATTTCTTTACAAATTTATTTTTTTCTGTTTTCTTTTCTTTGACATGCATCATAGACATCATCATACACTTGGAGTTTATTGGCCTCGGGATAGTCATCAACCCAAAGGACTTTCATGGAGTGTCAGGTTATTTCAGTGATAGAAGATCATGCAGTAATTAGGGCACGGTCAAAAAAAGATTAGAGGGAGGATGGTGATTGCCTGAAGAAAGATTATGTGTCATTATTGCCGGAAAGGATCAAAGTGGATTCTAGACAGAATAATCTCTGAGGGTTAGCCGACATTTGGAATCAGTGGAACATATCAGAGAAAGAAGCCTTCACTCAGAAATATGGAGATATAGCACTCTTAATTCCGATTCGGGTCAATAGTGGGGTGATTCAGGCTATGGTACAGTTTTGGAATCCTGCTTATAGATGTTTTACTTTTAACAAAGAGGATTTGACCCCATTGATTGAAGAATATTCAGCACTGTTACGTATTGAATGTCCTAATACTGACCGGGTATATTTGAAGAAAGTGAAACCTTTAGGTTTTAAGGGGAAAATTGCTAGGATCACAGGAATTGATACAACATGGGTTGAGAGTCATGTGGATACAAAGTAGAAAAATAGATGCATTCTGTGGGAAATTCTCTAACAATTGATATTGGGTTATTCCGACAAAGAAAAAGCCAGGGACATCTTCGCTCTAGCCATCTACGGATTAATCATATTCTCGAAGATATTGGGTCATGTGGATATAGCCGTGTTTGATTTATTTGAAAAGTTGGAACAGAAGATCAACCCATCTCCGACCATCCTAGCGGAAACTATCCGATCTTTGAATTTTTGGAAAAAGGCATGACAAGGGAGAATCAAGGGGTGTGTACAACTCCTCTATATTTGGATTCAAAGTCACTTTTGGATGATAGAAAAGGTTTCCTTCAAACCGTACATGAAGTCTTTAGTTTCGATTAGGGAATTCCTTCAAAATGATTGGCTTGAAGACGGGGATGAAGAGAAATGGGTCAACATGTTTCGGAATCTAAAAGGGGACATGGTGACTTGGAGAGCTCCATGGATGGTTCCTATGCTGATTATGTACAAATGTGGGGACAACTCTAGAGCTCTACTACTCGAAATTTAGGGGTCTATGAGTTATGCGCCTTTATTGGTGCAAAGACAGGTTGAGTCTCGACAAATTTAGAGGTTTAAGTCAAAAACCCACAAAGGCCGACTTAATACCGAATAGGGGACACTTGAGTTGAAAACACGCAAAGGGCGGCTCAAGTACTGATTAAGGTTTGAGTCAATGCTTCGTGTAAAGGGGGAGAAATTATTTGAAAATCAGAGGAAACGGGAACAACTCAGTCTGACGTAACTATGGAAGCCGAGGGATTACCCAAGTAAATTGACCGTTCAAGAGAAATTTCAGATGATTTGAAAAAAGAGGGGTCCAAGGTATTCCGCATCCAGGGAATCAACAACCTATAACTTTACATTTGTTTCTTATATCCTTGATATCCACTTTTACCATTTTAAAACTTCTTGTTGCAATAAATTCTTGTTACCCCTTTTATGACAATTGCCAGTTTCATACTTTCTTTCATACTTTTTTGATATTGCATTTTGTTTGTTATTAAATTGAGTGATGATTAGTATACATAAATTTTTAAAATAAAAGGGAGTTTAAAAGTATTACTAAGGAATAGATCTAAATCTTAGAAAAAGTTTGGAAATCACTAATCCTGATGGAAAATTCACCAAGAGAAGGAAAACAGTAAATGTGTTGGAGACTCCACCATGAAGTCAGAAATTTGTGAATTTCAGCGAAGTCAGAAACTGGGACTGTTTGACAAATTATCTTGAGTAAAGGGTTCTTTAAGTGGGGCATCAGTGAACAATTGAAGACTCCATCATGAAGTCGAATAATCTGTGAACCTCAAAGAAACCATGGATTATAAATCATGACACAATCATTTGACTGCATTCATCCTCAAGAAACATATAAGCATTTGCAAAGCATGTCATTCTCATCATTGCATTTAGCTAACATTGCAGGAATCAAGAAAACTTCGGCTTCCCAAATCGAACTCGTTCTACTTCTCAAATTAGTAGAGCCTTGAGACCACCGTTGAGGTATTTCCTTTTGTTTTAAATCGAATTCATTCTGTTTATCAAATGAGTCGACCCTTAAGACTATCGTTAAGGTATTTTCATCACGGGTAAGGCCTCCAGGCACCTTTTTAAAGACCTTCGGGCATCATTTTTAAGACCTCCGGGCACCATTTTTAAGACCTTCGGGCATAATTTTTCATCACAGGTAAAACCTCCGGGCACCATTTTTAAAGACCTTCAGGCACCATTTTTAAGACCTTAAGGCACCATTTTAAAGACCTTCGGGTAAAATTTTAAAGACCTTCGGGCACCATTTTAAAGACTTTCAGGTACTATTTTTAAGACCTTCGGGCACCACTTTTAATACCTCCGGGCACCATTTTAAAGACCTTCGGGCAACCTTTTTAAAGACCTCCGGGCACCATTTTCAAGACCTCCTGGCACCATTTTTAGAAACCTTCAGGCACTATTTTAAAGACCTTCGGGCACTATTTTTAAAGTCCTTCGGGCACCACTTTCAAGACCTCCGGGCACCAATTTTAAAGACCTTCGGGCACCATTTTTAAGACCTCCGAGCATAATTTTAAGACCTCTAGTCACCATTTTAAAGACCTCCGGGCACCATTTTTAAGACATTCGGGCACAATTTTAAAGACCTTCGGGCATAATTTTTAAAACCTTCGGGCACCATTTTTAAGACCTTTGAGCATAATTTTTTCTTTTAAAATTGAACTCGTTTCCTTAAGACGGGTCGAACCTTGATTAGTAAGGGAATTCAGTTTAAGGAAAAAATCTTCAATTTACAGCTTTTTCAAAAAAAAAAAAAAAAACAAAAAAAAATTGAGGAAAATGATGAAAAAATAAAAAAATTAAATGAAAAAAGAAAACCCCTTTCCCTTTCCTTCACATGTGATTTCACTAACTGTACAAAATTAGTGTCTATTTATCTTGCTTGATTCCTGATTTTCAGCAATAGCCAAAGATAGACAGCTGTAGATACCTAATTTTGTCCGGACCCCTAAAACAGGTACATTTTCTTCCTAAATTGATGTTTGAGAATGCTAAAAGGCTTTTCTCATCCTGCAGGTGGTACTCTGAGGCTTAGTATAAGAAAGCAGACAGAAAAAGTGAAACTCAAAAATTGTCAACCCCAAAAATAGTCAACCCCAAAAAAGTCAACCCTAAAAAAAGTCAATTACTAAAAAAGTCAACCTATTTTCGAAATCAAGATTTGAGGTTCAATTGAAAAACAGTAAAAGAATTTTGATAATCCGAGGTCTACATTGAAATATACGGAGTTTGAAAGTTGGGTTACGAGATTCAGTAGAAAAGAAACCCTAATTCGGGAAATTTGGGGAAAGTGATTAAACGATCAAATTGGTCGGAATTGAAGGTCTCAAATGAAAGATAAGCACTGACTACGGGTAATGGAGAAGCTACTTGGAAGAAAAACTGATAGAAAAGTCAATTCGAAAGAAAACCGAGAATTAGGTTTTTTTGGTGGATTTCGGTGAAATTTGGAAAAATTGTAGAAATGATCCGATTTGGTAGGACTAAAGCCCCTAATTAATGATAAATTACCAAACAAGGATATCCCAAGGCTCAGTTTGAAGAAAATCTGAAAATCAGACTTGTTTTAAGCAAAATTGGTTTAGGAGGTAAAAAGGCAAAATTGGAAAATATGGGAAAATAGAAAATGAACTCTAAAAATTCTGAAAATTTGCAAATCTCATTCTTAAATATTTTTAAGAGATTGGCAAAATAAAATCTTGATTCGGATTTCGTTTGCAAAATGGCCGAATATCGGGTCTCCTATGCAGTAATTCAAGCAGATAAATCCCGAAAAAATAGCAAACGAGTTCCAAAAATTATGAAAATTTGCAAATCTCATTTTTAAATTAATTGGAAGATATTGCAGAAAGAAAATTTTGATTCGGAGTTCGTTTGCAAAATGGCCAAATCCCGGGTCCCCTATGTTACTGATTTTTAAATTATCTTGATTCAAGCAGATAAATCCCGAAAAAATAGCAAATAAGCTCCAAAAATTATGAAAACTTCCAGATCACATTTTTAAATTATTTGGAAAAGATTGGTGAAGAAAAATCTGGACTCGGAGCTTGTTTAAAAAATGGTAAAGTTCGGGTGCATAAAAGGGGTAGTTTCGGAAGTAAATCTGAAATAAATAGCAAATGAACTCGAAAATTTTTGAAAACATCTAGAATTCAATTTTTTTTTATTTATTTCAGAAGTATTGAAAAAAGAAAATTCAAATTTGGTGTCCGTTTGCTATTTATTTAGGTTTAGGGGGCAAACAGGTCATTTCACCAAAGAAACCAAAAAGGGCAAATTTGTAATTGAGAAAAATATGGAAGAAGAAGGAATTGCTGGGATTTTTCTTCCCTTGGTCAGCCAGGATAGAGGAGAAGAAGGAAGCTTGAACAATTTAATTCCTTAGTCACTATCAAGCCACATGCTACCACTAACACCTTGCAAATGGTCCCCCGATCATCCAATGGCTTAGGTGCCTTGTAGGAAAGTTGAATACACCATCCAATGGCCAAGTTTAAATGCCAAGATGAAATTTTTATTTGTCATGAAAGAACCCTCATCTAATGGACAAGAATGGAAGAAAAAAAGTGAGCACAATTCATCCAAGGGTGAGCATCCATTCGGATAAGCAAGGGAGTGCATGGGATTATCTCTTTTCATCTAATGGCTTAGGCCATATAAAAGGGCCGAGTACACATGTTGAGGGCTTGATTTAATCTACAAGATGTCATTTTTATGTTATGCTCATCCAATGACCAAGAATGGAAGAGCACAACTCATCCAAGGGTAGGCACTCAAGGGGGCAAGTAAAGGAGTGCATAGGATTGGTCCTCTATTGCATCTAAGGTCTAAGGTTACTAAAAGGGCTGAGTACACATCTTAAGGGCTACTATAAATTGGCAAGATTACATTTTTATGTTTTCATCAAAATATCTTAATCTAAAGGCCAATATTGGAGGAGAAAAAGTGCAATTCCCATCCAAGGGTTAAAGGCCATTCGGCCAAGGCTAAAGGGAGGGGGGTGATTTCATTTTTTCAGATTTTTTTTTGGCTGAAGTCAGTAGCTAATTTAGCAAGAAAATGGTTTTTAAAGAAAGAAAAAAAGGTTTTCAATAGAGTGCTTGAAGGTAGTCATTCTACCAAGTTCTAGCATAGCTTTCTTCTTGTTTTCCATGGTGTTTTCTTGATTTTCTATCTTCTTTTCCTACTACATTTTTCATGGAAATAAAGTTTTTTAATGTTTACTTATGTTTTCATCTCTTCTTCTTCATTAAAATGGTGGAAAACAATTTTTTTACATGGTTTCATGCTATGGTCGAATATGGCTTGTTTACTTGCCTTGGTTTTCTTTTTTTGCTTCCTTGCATGTTGTTGTGAAAAATGATTTTTAGAAGGTTTTTTAGAGTATTCTAAGGTTCTGATTTTTTACAAAAGATGAAGAAAAAAGGTTGAAATGGCTACATGATCTTGGCTAGACCAAGTGGCCATGGTTAGGAGAGAGGCTATGCCCATACCATGAAGCCTACCTTATTTTTTTTGTTTAAAATGGTTTATTTTCTGTTTTATTGAGATGGAAAGGCTTCATGATCTTGGCAAGACCAAGTGGTTATGGTTAGGTGAGAGGCTATGCCCATTTGATACCAACCATGGAGCTTAACTTCCCTTGTTTTGTTTACTAGTTTTGCTTGTTATTTGTTTTACATGTCTATGTTAAATTTTTTATATGTTCTTTTCATTATTTTCCATGCTATATTTACTTATATATTTCTATTCCATGCTTAATAACTTTCCCTTGCGTATTTGACCATTGTGTTCATATGCTCATGTTGTGCATTTTTTTTCATGTATCATGTCTTATGTTATAAACATGTTCGCGTTTTTCATATATTGTTAAATGGTCATTTGGTTACTCTATTTTAATATGCCTTGCATGTGCATTTTCATTTTGATTCTTGACTTGTTTGCATCTCCATGCCATGTACTTATGAAAATGCTATGATAAAATGCCATCATTTTGTTACATGGCCATTCGGCTACTCCATATTGATATGCCTTGCATGTGCATTTTCAGTTTGCTTCTTGACTTGTTTGCATCTCCATGCCATGAGCTTGTGCATTTTGATTTTAGTATGTCATATGCTTATGAAAATGTCATGACATTATGCATCTTAATATGATTTGTCATGTACTTGTGTCATTTACTAGATAGGATTGCATTAGAGCATCATGTAATTACATTTGGCCTCTTCATGCATCCCTTGCCTTATCATGCATTTGCATTTTGTTTAGGTAACATCCTTCGCATTATCATTCTCGCAACCTAAAAAATAACAAGTCTCATCGCAAGACTTTATTATTCATTAAGCGTGACCTTAAAAAAAATCGAGAAAAAGCTGACTTAATTCCTCTAGAAAAATGAAGGTTTTGAAAATGACCTTGAAAAAGACATGGAGTCGCCACCAATCTTTTTTAGCTAGGTGTGATCGGCCACCTATTAAAACCGGTTTTATAAAGTATTTTAAAATTAATTAAAACATTTTTAAAGCCAATTTCAAGTCTGCGTTTTAAACCAAAGAAATCAAAGAAATGGGTTCGGGACTCGGTTACGTGTGCGGAAGGATTAACACCCCCCACAATGCCCGTATAAAATGGTACCTTATTAATCATGTGTTATCTCAAGTCTTGGTAAAAAAATTCGGTTTTAAATTTAGTATTTCAAGTTAATTCCCAATTTAAATAAAAATAATTCCACTTTTTAATTGAAAATTATCCGGAATTTATAAATCCAAAATTTTCCTATATTCCCCAACAAACGTGGCAAAATATAGAAATTTTTATTAATTTTGGAAAACTTTTCGAATCATTCTCATTTTAAAGAAGATATTCCGTTATTAATGATAATTGATGGTATCCTCCCCAGCAAACCCGACAGAGAACTCATGAATTATTTTAACTCGGGAATATCTTTATTTTATTGAAAAACATTACCTTTTTGAAAACATTTTAAAAGATATGAATATGTATATGCATATGCATGACATAAATAAAATGACAAAGCAAAATCTAAATAATATAATGCAGCCTAAATGATATGATATAATTTAAATGTCTTAGCATATTCTAAATGAAATGAAATTTCCTAAGTTATATGACATATTCTAAATGAAATGACCTAGGTAAGATAATATATTCTATATGAAATGAAATAATTTAAATGACATGGCAAATATGAATGATATGGCATATAATTTAAATGACATGAAATATAAAATAATGCTATCATATAATATGCATGAAAATAAAAAATAAAAATAATAATGCATGAACATAGTATATGCTAAAGAATATATATAAAAAAATAACTCAATAAAAAGCATAGGATATCATGAAATATTCAAAATCATATAATAAACAATATAACAAAACTCAAAATCATAACAATATCATAGAAATTATCATAGAAAAAATCACATATTATATAAAATGCATGAATATGGAAAATGCAATGCATGAAAATGTATTTTTTCCTTTAATTAAGGAAATCCGTATATCTAAAAAGATATCTGGCTACCTTAGGAAAATATATCAAATTAAATATTCTAAAACCAAAATATTTTGTGATTGTTTGAAAACAATTTTGAAAAGCTTAGGTTAAAAATAAAAATTTGGCTAAACCCTTTTTTAAGTGGCTCTAATTTCCTAAGTTTAAAATCCCGGACTTGACCACCCTTAACCCGAGACTTAAAAAATCATTTTTAGAGTTTGAAAAGGCTTAGAAACTACCCTAATTCAATAGCTAGACTTCCTAATCAGCCCTCTCTAAGTAACTTAACCAAAACAGAAAAAGGATTTTCTTTCAAATTCAATTCTTACTCCACTGTCCAGTTTTAAGCTACGATTTTTTACCCTATTTTTAAAAATTCTAAAAAATCTAAAGAAAGATACTGGAGACTCAGGACATGTAAAACTACACAGAAAAAACTCACCTTAATTTTTTGATAAAAGATGAATGCCCATAAAAATTGCGAAAGTACAAGTACTGGGTGAAAAAACTGTTTTGCCAAAACACATTTTTGGCCTTTGATAAAATCACTTAAAAATCAAGGTAAAAATATTTAAGACTCACAAAATGACTCATAAACAGTAGCTAGGACTTTTAAAAAGTTAGGCAAAAATAGGCTAAGTAAAAAAATCACAAAGGTAGAATAATCAATTTGACAACTCTTTAATTTTTCACAAGTATACTCAAGAGAGTATGACTTTGAACCATTAATTGGTCTAAGTCATTAGTCAAGTGGCATGGACATGAAATGCATGAAAAATACAGCAAATATGATGCATGAAATGCATGAATTTAAACCTAAATGTTATGAAAAATGCATGGCATCAATAAAATGACCTAGACCTAAATGAACTTGCATGGCATTTAATGCAACCTAGGTCTAAAATGCATGGACATGCATGGCAAAATAAACCAAACCTAACATCTAAAATATAAATGGCAATAACACAAACACAAGGCATAGTTAAGCCAAATACTCATTCAAATGTCATGCAAATGCCAACTTATCCACTAACATAGCAAAAATGCAAAATACAAAGCAAAATACATGGATGGCCGAATGGCCTCAAGCTCCAAACAAGCATGGCATTTTCACAAACACTTGATATACTTAAACCAAATACTCAATCAAATGTCATGCAAATACAAACCTATCGACTAACATAGCAAAAATGCATACACAATACAAAATACTTGAAGTGGCCGAATGGCCTTAAGTTCCAAACAAGCATGGCATTTTCACAAACACTTGATATACTAACATACTCAACTAATATATAACACTCAAATCATGTAAATATAAAGTAGAGATATTAAAACTAACAAGCATTTTCACAAACACATGGATTACAAAATATAAAACATCAACAAATTTAAACATTATGAAAACAGAAAATTAAAAATGTAAGAACATGATAATAAACTCATAAATGGCAACAAACAAGCAACCAAATTAAAACAAGCTTCAAGTATATGTAGTAGAAGAATATTTGAAGCATCAAAACTAAAGAAAATAACAAAAATAACATGACAAATCAAAGCAAAACAGCAACAATAAAATTCTGGGCCATTCAGCCAAGGTAAGAAAACAAGAAAAAAAATTGTAAGAAGTTGTTTAAGAAAAAGATGAAGAAAAACTTAAAAAGAACATTAAAAAAAAAAAAAACTTATTTAAAAAGAAAACTCACCAAAATAATAATCAAAACAGCAAAAACAAGAATGGAGAATCAAAGAAAGTGAAAGAGTTGGTGCTAAAAGCAACCTCAAGAAGCTATCTTTCAAGCTTTTTCTCTTCAAACTTTCTTTTCTTTTCTAAACTTTTCTTTTTGCTTTGGTGCAATGGAGAGAACACTAAGCAAGAACCAAGAGAGAAATCTGAAATTGAAGTGCTGAAAATAAAAAATCTGAATCCCTTATGCTGGCCAAAACTTACCTCTCTCCTCCCTAGGATGTTGTGATTTTTACTCCAACCAATTTCCATCCAAGGGCAAATGAATCAAGAGATTTAAAATATGAATTTATCACCCTTAGGTTAAGCCATCAGCTGTCCGTAATTACAGCTGTTTAAGAATAATGTTGACACTCTCCCTCTTCATGCATTGGCCCATGTCGCTTATTTGCAAAGGCTTGATCAAAAAATCACTAACTAACTCTTAATTTTTGGCCTTTTGATTGAAAAATAAGAAACTCTATCCCTTGCTTGGGCCTTGGCCAACCAGCACTCCCTTTTCCAGCCTAAGTCTGATTTTTTTGAAAGGCAAGAGAAGCCCTTTTCGGTTTCTTGGGTAAAAAGACTTTTTTGCCCCCCGGATGCAAATAAATGGCAAACGGACTCCACATTCAAATTTTATTTTTTCAACGCTTTCAAAATAATAAAATTTGAATTATGAAAGTTTTCAAAAATTTTCGAGTCCGTTTGCTATTTATTTGGATTTTTCTTCTAAAATTGCCCTTTTATGCCCCCACATTTTACCATTTTTTAAACGAGCTCCAAATCAAGATATTTCTTCACCAAACTCTTCCAAATAATTTAAAAATGTGATCTGGAAGTTTTCATAATTTTTGGAATTTTTGAGATTTATCTTCTTGAATTACTATATTGGGGGCCCCGGATTTGGCCATTTTGCAAACGAACTCCGAATCAAGATTTTCTTTCGCCAATCTCATCCAAATAATTTAAAAATGAGATTTGCAAATTTTAAAATTTTTGGAGTCCATTTGCTATTTTTCCAGGATTTATTTTTGGAGTACATAAGAGACCCGGGATTTGGTCATTTTGTAAACGAACTCCGAATCAAGATTTTATTTCACCAATCTCTTCCAAATGATTTAAGAATGAGATTTGCAAATTTTCAAAAATTTTGGAGTCCATTTGCTATTTTTCCCAAATTTTCCTATTTTGCCTCTGAAACCCGATTTTGCTCAAAACAAGTCCGATTTTCAGATTTTCTTCAAACTGAGCCTTGGGCTATCCTTTTTAATCAACTCCTCATTCATTAGAGGCTTTTGTCTTACCAAGTCGGGCCATTTCTGTAACTCTTCCCAATTTCACCGAAATCCACCAAAAATCCTAATTCTCGATTTTCTTCTAAATTGACTTTTCTTTCAGTTTTTCTTTCAAGTGGCTTCTCCATTACCCATAGTAAGTGCTTATATTTCATTTTGTAACCTTCAATTTTGACCAATTTGATCATTTAAGCACTTTTCCCCAAATTTCCTGGATTAGGGTTTGCTTTCCTATTGAATCTCCATAACCCAACTTTCGAACTCCATACCTTTCAATGTAGACCTTGGATTATCAAAATTCTTTCGCCATTTTTCAATTGAGTTTCAAATCTTGATTTTGAAAGTGGGTTGAATTTTTTAGTAGTTGACTTTTTGGGGTTTACTTTTTTGGGGTTGACTTTTTTTGAGGTTGACTTTTTTGAGTTTGACTTTTTATGCTCGCCCTCTTAAACTAAGTCTCAGAGTACCACTTATAGGATGAAAAAAGTCTTTTTACATTCTGAAACATCAATTTAGGAAGAAAATCTACCTGTTTTAGTGGTCCGGACAAAACTAGGTGTCTACAATCATATCTTGAAATTGTGTATTAGTTGTTATTTGTTCCAGCATTAACAGTAGTTTCATTGGTCATTGTATGTTCACGGTATTGTTATGCATGTTCATTACATTTTAGGTCTAGGCCATGTTGATATTGCCATGCATATTGGGTCTTAAATCACATTGGTATTATCATGCATTACTATGCTATTTAGGTCTTAGGTTACATTAGCATTTTCATGCATATTCATAACATATTAGGTCCAAGTCACATTTACATTTTCAAGCATTGCATGCATATTGAGTTAGGATAGCATTTATTGCCATGCAAATTCATGATAGGCATTTAGGTTGTCTTGAATTGTCAAGCATTTCCTTTACCATTTAGACCTTTAGATCATGCATCTCATACATTCCATTTGCTGTATGTTCATGCATTCCATGTCATTGCCACTTGATTTGTGACTTAGGCCAATTAATGGCTCAAAGTCATGCTCTCTTGAGCATACTTGTGGAAAATTAAGGAATTATCAAATTGATTATTCTACTTTTCTGATTTTTTTTTTTACTTAGCAAATTTTTTTCCAAGGTTTTTAAATGTTTAGCTACTGTCCTTAGGTCTTTAGAATGATCTCCAACAATTTTTACTTTGATTTTTGAATAACTTTATCAAAGGCAAAAAATGTGTTTTGACAAAACAGTTTTTTTCACCCAAAACTTGAAAATCTCCGATTTTTTTGGGCAGTCATCTTTAATCAGAAAATTAAAACAATATTTTCTCGAGTAGTTTTACATGTTCTGAGTCTCTGAGATTTGTTTTAGATTTTTTTGAATTTTTAAAAAGAGGCAACAAAATCGGGTGATAAAACCGGACAGTAGAGGCAGATTTGAAATCAAAAGAGGAATAGTGGTTGAATTTGGCTAAGGCATTTAGAGGCGGTTGGTTAGAAACCTTAGATACTGTCTTAGAGTAGTTTCTAAGCCTTTTTAAACTTTAAAAATGATTTTATAAATCTCGGGTTAAGGGTGGTTAAGTCTGGGATTTTAAACTTGGGAAATTAGAGCCATTTTAAAAGGTTTGGTAAGGGTTTTAATCTTTATTCAAGTTTTTCCTCAAAGTTGTTTTCAAACAATCACAAAATTTTGTTTTTTTTAGAAAATCTAAATTGACATATTTTCCTAAGGTAGCTGGATATCTTTTTAGATATACAGATTTCTTTTTTTAGAGGAAAAAAAATACATTTTCATGCATTACATTTTTCACGTCCATGCATTTTATTTAAATATGTGATTTTTGCTATGATATTTTCCATGGTATTATTATTATTATTCACATTTTATGATCTTATATTATTTGCCATATGATTTTGAATATGTCATGATATCCCATATTTTTTATTTAGTCATTTATTTTTGTCACATTATTTAGCATATACTATGTTCATGCATTTTTTTTTCATGCATCTTTTATGATATAATTATTTTAAGTTTTATGTCATTTTTTTTGTTATTTGGATCATATTCCATGTCATTTAGGTTATTTTATTTATAATATGCCAAGTCATTTAAAATATATCATATCATTTAAATTGACATGTCATTTAAATCATTTTATCTCATTTAGAATATACCATGATACTTAGGATTTTTCATTTCACCTAGAATATACTATGCCATTTAAATTATGTCATATCATTTAGGTTGCATTATATTATCTAGACTTTGCCATGTCATTATTTATGTCATACATGTTCATGTTCATATTTTTAAATGTTTTGAAAAAGATAATGATTTTCAATAAAAAAAATAAAGATATTCCCGAGTTAAAATAATTCATGAGTTCTCTACCGGGTTTGCTGGAGGGAATATCATCAATTACCATTAATAAAGGAATATCTTTCTTTCAAAAAACTAGAATGATTCGGAAAGTTTTCCAAATGAATAAAAAATTTCTATATTTTGCCGATTTTGTCAGGGAATATAGGAAAATTTTGAATTAATAAATTCCGGATCATTTTCAATGAAAAATGGAATTATTTTTCTTAAAATTGGGAATTTACTTGAAATACTAAATTAAAACCCAACTTTTTACGAAGACATGAGATAACACACGATTAATAAGGTACCGATTTATACGAGCGTTGTGGGGGTGCTAATCTTCCTCGCACATAACCGACTCCCGAACCCGCTTCTTTGATTTCTCTGGTTTATAACACAGACTTGAAATTGGTTTTAATTGGTTTTAAAAAATGTTTTAATTAATTTTAAAATATTTTATAAAACCAGTTTTAATAGGTGGCCGATTACACCTAGCTAAAAAAGATTGGTGGCGACTACATGTCTTTTTACGAAAACGTTTTCATACCCTCGACCTTTTATTTCAATCTAGAGGAATTAAGTCGTCTTTTCCTCTGCTTCTGTTTCTGTCCTCACTCGAACGGGTCCAGGCAATCGAGATCTCTACTGGGTAAAAATAATTGGGCAATCGAGATATTCCGGAGTTAAAATAATTCATGAGTTCTCTACTGGGTTTGCTGGAGAGGATATCACCAACTATCATTATTAAAAGAATATTTTTCTTCCAAAAAAATGAGAATGATTCGGAAGTTTTTCTAAATAAATAAAAATTTTTGTATTTTGCTGATTTTGTCAGGGAATATAGGAAAATTTTGAATTAATAAATTTCGGATCATTTTCAATCAAAAATGGAATTATTTTTCTTTAAATTGGGAATTAACTTGAAATACTAAATTAAAAACCAACTTTTTATCAAGACTTGAGATAATACATGATTAATAAGGTACTGTTTTATACGGACGTTTCGGGGGTGCTAATCGTTCCCCGCACGTAACCGAGTCCCGAACCCGATTCTTCGATTTTCTTTGGTTTATAATGCCGACTTGAAATTGGTTTTAAAATGTTTTTATTAATTTTAAAATGTTTTATAAAATCGGTTTTAATAGGTGGCCGATCACACCTAGCTAAAAAAGATTGGTGGCGACTCTATGTCTTTTTCCGAGGTTGTTTTCAAGCCCACATTTTATTTCAAGAGGAATTAAGTTGACTTTTCCTCTATTTTTCCAATGTCACGCTTAACGAATAATAAAGTCTTGCGATAAGACCTCGTTATTTTTTAGGTTGAGACAGCTTGGCGACTTCGCTTGGGACTTTAGAGAGTCAAGCCTAGAATTAGTCGTGTGTTATCAAAGTCTCGATTTTTGTTGGTTTATTCGGTATTTAATTTTAATTCCCACATTTTTTTTTAAAAAAGATGGAGAATTTTGAAAATAATAAAATGTTTTAAACATCTTCATTTTTAATATACATTTATATTATTATTTGTTCTCTGGTTATTTTGTTACATATATTTATATGTTTGATTGACTGATGCTTTACACTGTTTGATTTTAGTGGGTATTTAGAATAAGGGGTGTAGAATAGGTGGTGACAGGTTTGTTTTGTTCCTCCACTCACACTACACTTGCATTTGCATAACATGAACCCTCTACCCGGGTTCCGTCCTTTTAAGGGGGAGTAAATTAACTACGTCTTCGTGATGATCCTCCGTATGGGCTAGTGAAACATTTTCAGAGTATAAAGTACCTAATGCCTTCGTGATGATCCTTCGTCAGGGCATAGGAAAATATACTCTAACGAATTGAACCTGCTTTTATCGGGGTGCCTTAATAGCCCTCACAGGCGATAGTGAGGAACAATTCGGGGCCTTAGAACCGATCCACCTTCATATAGTGAACCTAGGAGAAGCCATGCCGGATTTCTGTTAGATATCTGAAGTTTAAGAACACGCGGAGGAACATTTCCAACCTTTTACCATCTTTCTATATGTTAGATTTTACAATTTGGGTGATGATGAACGAACATCATATCGCTTGTAATAAGTTTGTTATTTCGTCCCAAAGATGTCATAATGCCGAAACTCTGTTAAAATTTTTGGGACATTTAAAAAAAAAAAAGCATGTTATTATTCTTGCTATACTTGTGAATTCATTTCATTACTACTTTATTTCTTTTTGTTTACTTTTATTTGACATGCATCATAGATATCATCATACACTTGAAGTTTATTGGCCTCGGGATAGTCATCAACCCAAAGGACTTTCATTAAGTGTCAGGTTATTTCAGTAATAGAAGATCATGTAGTAGTTAGGGCACGGTTGGAGAAAGATCAGAGGGAGGATGGTGATTGCCTGAAGAAAGATTATGTGTCAGTATTGCCGGAAAGGGTCAAAGTGGATTTTAGATAGAATAATCTCCGAGGGTTAACCAAAATTTGGAGTCAGTGGAATGTATCAAAAAATAATCCTTCACTTAGAAATATGGAGATATAGCACTCTTAATTTCGATTAGGGTCAATAGTTGGTTGATTCAGGCTATGGTACAGTTTTGGAATCCTGCTTATAGATGTTTTACTTTTAACAAGGAGGATATGACCCCACTTATTGAAGAATATTCAGCACTGTTACGTATTAAATGTCCTAATCCTGATTAGGTATATTTGAAGGAGGTGAAACCTTCAGGTTTTAAGAGGAAAGTGGCTAGGATCACAAGAATAGATACAACATGGGTTGAGAGTCATGTGGATACAAAGCAGAAAAATGGATGCATTCCATGGGAAACTCTCTTGCAATTGATATTGGGTTATTCCGATAAAGAAAAAGCCAGGGCAAAAAGCTAGGGACATCTTCGCTCTAGCCATCTACGGATTAATCATATTCCCGAAGATATTGGGTCATGTGGATATAGCCTTGTTTGATTTCTTTGAAAAGTTTGAACAGAAGATCAACCCATCTCCGGCCATTATAGCTGAAACTATCCGATCTTTGAATTTTTGTAAAAGGAAAGGACAAGGGAGAATCAAGAGGTGTGTATAACTCCTTTATATTTGGATTCAAAGTCACTTTTGGAAGATAGAAGAGGTTTCCTTCAAACTGTACATGAAGTCTTTAGTTCCGATTAGGGAATTCCTTCAAAATGATTGGCCTGAAGACAGAGATGAAGAGACATAGGTCAAGATGTTCCAGAATCTAAAAGGGGAGATAGTGACTTAGAGAGCTCCATGGATGGTTCCTATGCCGATTATGAATAAATTTGGGGACAACCCGGGAGTTCCACTACTCGAAATTTGGGGGTCTGTGAGTGATGCACCTCTATCGGTGCAAAGACAAGTTGAGCCTCGGCAATTCACACCCGTGACTCATAAGCTAGGATCATCAGAGTTCACTTATGGAGAGGATGTGTATTCTAGAGAGGTGTAGGCAGTGATTGAATCATGGTAGAAAACTCACTGATAAAAGTGGCCCGATATGTTGACATCGTCACACCTGATTACCTGGTATGGAGGGAATTAAGGGTTAATGATAGGTTGTTGACATTAGATGTGGAGGAGGTCCAGTTCATGAATCTACCACCAAAGGAAGTGCCAATAGAGTTAGAAATTGCAAGGGCAGAATTCGAAAAAGAAAACACCCAGATGAGCAAGGAGATTGCTCGTCTGTAATAAGAGATTGAAGACATGAAAAAAAAGGGCTCGGGAAAGAGAAAAGGAAAAGATCAAGAGAGAATGGGACACTGTCAAGGGAGATCTTAGGGATTTGCACTTTGAAAACAAAAGGTACCGCTTCGATCTCATATTTGAAGGGACATTCAAGACTTCCTGGGAATAGGAGTAAGAGGTCAAAAACTTCAAGAAGGAGAGTAACTATTGGAAAGAGAAAGCGAAACACGAAGAAATCTGAGCCAACCAGCTTGAGAAGGAAGCTAAGGAAAACCTACACAGTAATGTTTATGCTAGTATGTCAGAGGGCCATGAACAAGTAAGGGTTAGATTGAAGAGCAGGGCAATCAAAAGGGGACAGTGAAAGAAAGTCCAAGATCCAAGCGAGTTACTACAAGACTAATATTTTTGTAACAGCACCTTGAAAAGCAAATAATGGACTTGTCTTAGGCAGTGATATTTTTATTTTATCTTTGATGTATTTAGTTCCAGTAAATCAATGAAACACCGTTTGGCTGGAATTATCCCGGGGCAAATACTTTCAAATGCATACATATTTTATCATTCATTTATTCTGTCCTTTATATATTTTGTTTGTTCATTCATACATTTATTCATAGTTATGATTATTCATTCATTTATTCTGCATGTTTATTCATTCATATTCATATACTTAGTCATTTATTTATTCATTCATTTACTCTTTCATATTTTTATACTTAGTCATTTATTTATTCATTTTATTTGTACATTCATTTTTAATAAAACATAAAAAAAATGTGTCAATAATTTCTAATTCATGGTTTTCAAAACTAAAGGTACAATTAGTCGCACTATGAAAGAATCGGATTTTCGACACCCTTACAATACTCGGTCTCAAGCCAGAGCTATGGAGAATGATCAGTTTGCTAGAATTGAAAAGATGGAAAGAACTCAAAGGGAACTGCAGGAACAGTTGGCTAAGTCTCAGGAGAAGTCATGGGAACAAATGACCAAACTCATGGAAATGATGAATACCATGATGAGGCAGAAATGGCCAAAGGAAAATTCAGTTACAGGAATGGGGGCAGTGAAACAGGAAGGCCAACCTGAGGTGGTGCAGCTGAACGGCCAGACATCCCAGCATGTGGGAAATGAACTTCCAACTAGGGCAGCATCCTATCTTTACATTCAACCAGTGGGTGAAGCACAGAATTATGGTCCTGGGAAGGGAAACATTGGGGTTGACCCAATTGATGTTAATGTTCCAGCCTTTGAGGAATTGGCTGAAAAGGAAAAAACAAAGATGACTCAGCTGAAGAAGGTTGAAATGGCAGAATCCCAAAAAAAAATATCAACGGCTAAAGGAGAGGCTGAGGGTCGTTGAAGGGGCATAGTTATTTGGCAGTCTGGATCCCAAAGTGATGAGTTTAGTACAGGTTCTGGTAATTGCCCCAAAGTTCAAAGTACCAGACTTTGAGAAGTATAATGAGACTACCAACTCATCAGCATATCTGACCATGTACTGCAGCAAAATGATAAGGCATGATGATGATGAGAAACTGCTTATCTACTGTTTCCAAGATAGCTTGACAAGGTCTGCAACTTGATGGTATAATCAACAGACTCGCAATAAGATTCATTCGTGGACGAATTTAGCCAGGGCATTCATGGAGCATTATAAGCATGTATCTGATATGGTACCTGACAAACTGTCACTACAAAACATGGAAAAGAAGACTACTAAGAGTTTCAAAGAATACTCGCAAAGGTGGAGGGATCTGGCTACACAAGTGCAACCCCCTTTAACTAGCAAAGAAACTACAGTGCTTTTCATCAATACCTTGAAAGCACCTTATTATGATAAATTGGTGAAAAGTGCCACCAAGGACTTTGCTGACATGGTGATATCCGGGGAGATGATAGAGTCTGCCACTAAAAATGAGAAAATGGAAGGGGGTGAGTCTGCTACTCGGGATAAGGTATTCCCTTTTAGGAAGAGAGAGGAGACCCACGCAGATAGTACCAACCAATATCCATATGCACCTCCCACACCATATACACCACCAAGGCCCTATACTCCTACTACATCTTATGCACCTCCTACACCCTACACACCTTACCCAGGGTATAATCCTTACTACCGAATGTGAACCACCTTACCCAAAATCTATTTCCTTATACCAATATACCCCAACAGCCATTTCAAACTGGCATATCACTACAGATAACCCTCCCTCGAAACACTATCCCAAATACGCAGGGTCCCGTGTGTAATGACCAACATTCACCAAGGAACGATCAAAAACCCCTTTGATCCTATTTCTACCACCTATGGTGAGCTATATCCCAAACTGTTGCAAGGTCAACTTGTTGCACCTGTATACCTCAAACCTCCGACACCACCATATCGAAGGTGGTACAATGCAAATACTAACTGCGCGTATCATGCAGGAAATCAAGGACATTCGACTGAAGATTGCCTGGCCTTTAAAAAGAAAATCCAAAGCCTGATCAACACTGTGGTTGTGAAGTTCGGGACAAAGAATAGGCCGAATATAGTAGGAAATCCATTACCCGATCATGTTGAGAACCGGGTAAATACAGTATTGACAGGGGAAGTTAGAAGAGTAAAAAGGTATGTCAGTGAAGTCAAGACTCCAATGATAATGTGTGGGTCAAAATGGTGAAAACATGAATGGTTGAGGATGGAGACAGTTTAAAAATGGTTGCAAACAAGGTGGAGAATTGGTGCCCGTTCTATGGATTTAAAGGTCATATCATACAGGACTGTGGGGACTTTTTGGCTAAAGTCCAAAAGATGATAGATGAGGGGGAAGCCTAGTTTTACAAGGAAATAGAGGAGGAAGTAGAGGTTATTGAGAATGTAGCTGGCTATGGGATAGGAAAACCTTTGATCATCTATTACGATGTACCAGAAGAGAAAGTTTGCCAGTTATGGAGGAAATTACGCCTAAGTTAATCATAGATTTGCCTTTTTTTTCATACAAGGAAATCACAGCTGCACTGTGGAAGTATGACTGCAGCATGGTTATGCCAAGGCCTTCGAGTCAATAAGATATCACAGGTGTAGGGCACTTAACACGAAGTGGAAGGTGTTATGCCCCTGAGGTTGTTGGACAAGGATCAACAAGAATGGATGGAGGAGTGGACAAAAGAAAGAAGGAATTACAGTAATGGCCCGATTTGGTAAGACTAAAGCCCCCAATGGATGAGGAATGATTAAAAAGGGATAGACCAAGGCTCAGCTTGAAGAAAATATAAAACTCAGACTTGTTTTGAGCAAAACCGGGTTTCGGAGGCAAAAGGACAAAATTGGAAAATTTGGGAAAAATAGCAAATGGACTCGGAAAATTCTAAAAATTTGCAAATCTCATTATTAAATCATTTAAAAGAGAGTGGAAAAATAAAATCTTGATTCGGAGTTCGTTTGCAAAATGGCCAAATCCGGGGCTTTTTATACAGTAATTCAAAAAGAAAAATCCCGAAAAATAGCAAATGAGCTCTAAATATTTTGAAATTTTGAAAATCTCAATTTTAAATTATTTGGAAGAGGTTGATGAAATAAAATCTTGATTCGGAGTTTGTTTGCAAAATGGCCAAATCCCGAGCCTCCTATGCAATAATTGAAGAAGATAAATCCCAAACAAAAATAGCAAATGGACTCCAAAAATTCTAAAATTTTTCAAATATCATTTTTAAATTATTTGGAAGAGATTGGCGAAAGAAAATATTAATTCGGAATTTGTTTGCAAAATGGCCAAATCCCGAGCCCTATATAGTAATTCAAGTAGATAAATCCCGAAAAAATACCAAATGAGCTCCAAAAATTATGAAAACTTCCAGATCACACTTTTAAATTATTTTGAAGACATTGGTGAAGAAAAATCTAGATTTGGAGCTCGTTTAAAAAATGGTCAAATGTGGAGGCATGAAAGGGCATTTTTGGAAGAAAAAATCCGAATAAATAGCAAATGGACTCTGAATATTTTGAAAACTTCCAGAATTCAATATTTTATTATTTTAAAAGTATTAAAAAAAAAAGAAAATTTGAATTTAGAGTCCGTTTAATATTTATTTGCATCCGGGGGGCAAAACGGTCATTTCACCCAAGCAACCGAAAAGGGCTTCTTTTGTCCTTTCAAAAAATCAGACTTGGGCTGAAAAAGAGAAGTGCTGGCCTGCCAAGGTCCAAAAGAAATAGGAAACTTCTGATTTTTCAATCAAATGGCCAAGAATTAAGAAATAGTTAGAGATTCTTTTTAATCAAGCCATTATGATTAAGCCACATAGGCCAAGGGAGAGTGTCAACATTATTCTTGAATAGCTGTAATTATGGACAGCTGCTATGCCAATCTAGGGGTGGTAATTTCATGATTTTCACCTTGAATTATTAGCCATTTGATAGAAATTGGTTAAGATGAAAATGACAACATCCTTGCATGAGAGAGGGGCATTCGGCTAGCTTAAGGGAGGGGAGCAGAATTTCATTTTTCAGACTTCATTTTTGAGATTTGTCTTGGTTTTTCTCTCTTTGGTTGAAAGCAAAAAGAAAAATTTTAGAAAAGAAAGGAAAGTTTGAAGAGATAAAGCTTGAAATATAGCTTCTTGAGGTTGCATTTAGCACCAACTCTTACACTTTCTTGATTTTCCATTCTTATTTTTTCTATTTTGATTATCATTTGGTGAGTTTTCTTTTTAAATAAGTGTTTTTTTTTTCATTTTAAGTTCTTTCTTCATATTTTTCTTAAAACAAGTTTTTTTACATTTTTTTTTCACTTCCTCACCATGGCTGAATGGCCTACATTTTATTATTGATGCAGTTTTTTCCTTTAATTTATCATATCATTCATGTTATTTTATTTAATCTTGATGTTTTAAGTGTTATTCTACTTCATATACTTAAGTCATATTTTAATTTGGTTGCTTTATTTGTTGCCATTTATGATTTAAATATCATGTTCTTGCATTTTTAATTTTCTGTTTTCATAATATTTAAATTTGTGATGTTTTATATTTAGTATATCAAGTGTTTGTGAAAATGTTTGTGAGTATTTCTACATTGTGTTTGCATGATTTGAGTGTTATAGTTGAGCATGTTAGTATATCAAGTGTTTGTGAAAATGCTTATGAGTTTCTCTACTTTGTGTTTGCATGATTTGAGTGTTATATTTTAGTTGAGCATGTTAGCATATCAAGTGTTTGTGAAAATGTCATGCTTGTTGGAGCTTGAGGCCATTCGGCTACTCCATGTGTTTTGCATTATGTGTTGCATTTTTGCCATGTTAGTTGATAGGTTTTGCATTTGCATGACATTTGATTGAGTATTTAGTTTAAGTATACGAAGTGTTTGTAAAAATGCCATGCTTGTTGGAGCTTAAGGCCATTCGGCTACTCCATGTGTTTTGCATTGTGTGTTGCATTTTTGCTATGTTAGTTGATAGGTTAACATTTGCATGATATTTGGTTGAGTTTTTAATTTAAGCATGCCTTGTGTTTGTGAAAATGCCATGCATATTTTAGTTATTAGGTTTGGTTTATTTGCCATGCATGTTCATGTATTTTAGACCTAGGTTGCATTAAATGCCATGCAAGTTCATTTAGGTCTAGGTCATTATATGGATGCCATGCATTTTTTCATGACATTTTATTTAAACTCATACATTTCATGCATCATATTTTCTGTAATTTTTCAAGCATTTCATGTTCATGCCACTTGACTAATGACTTAGACCAATTAATGGTTCAAAGTCATGCTATCTTGAGCACACTTGTGGAAAATTAAGTTTTGTCAAATTGATTATTCTACCTTTGTGATTTTTTTTACTTGGCCAATTTTTATCTAACTTTTAAAAAGTCTTAGCTACTGTTTGTGAGTCATGTTGTGAGTTTTAAATATTTTTTACTTTGATTTTTAAATGATTTTATGAAAAGCAAAAAATGTATTTTGACAAAACAGTTTCTTTCACCAGTACTCATACTTTTCCGATTTTTCTGGGCATTCATCTTTAATCAGAAAATTAAGTTGATTTTTTCCCGTATATTTCTACATGTCCTGAGTCTCTAGTATTTTGTTTAGATTTTTTTTGAATTTTGAAAATTGGATAAAAATCGTGGCTTAAAACTGGACAGTGGAGTCAGAAATGAATTTAAAGAAAAATCATTTTTCTGTTTAGGTTAAGTTACTTAGAGGGGGCTGATTAGGAAGTTTAGCTACTGGCTTAGGGTAGTTTATAAGCCTTTTTAAACTCTAAAAATGATTTCTTAAGTCTCGGGTTAAGGGTGGTCAAGTCCGGGGTTTTAAACTTAGGAAATTAGAGCCATTTTAAAAGAATTTAGGCCAGTTTTTATTCTTAATTTAAGCTTTTCAAAATTGTTCTCAAACAATGACAAAGTATTTTGGTTTTAGAATATTTAATTTGACATATTTTCCTAAGGTAGTCGGATATCTTTTTAGATATACGGATTTCCTTAATTAAAGGAAAAAGTACATTTTCATGCATTGCATTTTCCATATTCATGCATTTTATATAATATGTGATTTTTTCTATGATAACCTCTATGATATTGTTATGATTTTGAGTTATGTTATATTGTTTATAATATGATTTGGAATATTTCATGATATCCTATGCTTTTTATTTAATTAATTTTTTTTTTTGTTATATTATTTAGCATATACTATGTTCATGCATTATTATTTTCATTTTTTTTTTCATGCATATTATATGATAGCATTATTTCATATTCCATGTCATTTAAATTATATGCCATATCATTCATATTTGTCATGTCATTTAAATCATTTCATTTCATATAGAATATGTATGTTACTTAGGTCATTTCATTTCATGTAGAATATACTATATTACCTAGGTCATTTCATTTCATTTAGGATATATTATGTCATCTAGGATATTTTATTTCATTTAGATTATATCATATGACTTAGGATATTGCATCTCATATAGAATGTATTATGTTACCTAGGTCATTTCATTTCATTTAGAATATATCATATAACTTAGGATATTTCATTTCATTTATAATATGCTAAGACATTTAAATTATATCATATCATTTAGGTTGCATTATATTATTTAGATTTTGCTATGTCATTTTATTTATGTCATGCATATACATATTCATTTTTTCTAAATGTTTTCAAAAAAAGATAATGATTTTCAATAAAATAAAGATATTCTCGAGTTAAAATAATTCATGAGTTCTCTGCCGGGTTTGCTGGAGAGGATATCATCAATTATTATTAATAACGAAATATCTTCTTTAAAAAGAGAATGATTCGGAAAGTTTTCCAAAATTAATAAAAATTTCTATATTTTGCCACGTTTGTTGGGGAATATAGGAAAATTTTGAATTTTATAAATTTCGGACTATTTTTAATTAAAAATGAAATTATTTTTCTTTAAATTGGGAATTAACTTGAAATACTAAATTTAAAACCAACTTTATACCGAGATTTGAGATAACACACGATTAATAAGGTACCGTTTTATACGGGCATTTTGGGGGTGCTAGTCCTTCCCCATATGTAATCGAGTCCCGAACCCGTTTCTTTGATTTCTCTGGTTTTAAACGCAGACGTGAAATTGATTTTAGAAAATGTTTTAATTAATTTTTAAAATATTTTATAAAACCGGTTTTAAAAGGTTGCCGATCACACCTAGCTAAAAAAGATTGGTGGCGACTCCATGTCTTTTTCAAGGTCTTTTTCAAAACCTTCATTTTTCTAGAGGAATTAAGTCGACTTTTCCTCGGTTTTTTTTTAATGTCACGCTTAACGAATAATAAAGTCTTGCGATGAGACTCGTTATTTTTTAGGTTGCGACAGCTTGGCGACTCCACTAGGGACAATTAGAGAGTCAGGCCTAATATTAGTCGTGTGTTATCAAAGTCTCGGTTTCGTTGGTTTAATTGGTATTTAATTTTAATTCCCATATTAAAAAAATAATAATTTCAAAAAAAAAAATAATAATAATGAAATGTTTTTAAATATGTCCATATTTCATGTGCATACATATTAAAATTGTTCTCTGGTTATTTTGGTGCATATATTTATTTATTGATTAGTTGATGATTTATGTTGTTTAATCTTGTTGGGGCATTTAGAATAAGGGATATAGAATAGGTGGTGAAAGGTTTGTTATTTCTCCTCACACACTACACGTGCATTTGCATATCATGAATCCTATACCCGGGTTCCGTCCTTTTAGGTGGGAGCAAAGTAACTAAGCCTTCGTGATTAACAATCCGCATGGGCTAGTGAAACACTTCCGGAGTACTAAATTACCTAAGCCTTCGTGATTAACAATCCGCATGGGCTAGGGAAATAGACTCTAACGAATTGAACCCGCTTTTATCGGGGTGCCTTACTAGCCTTCACTAGCGATAGTGAGGAACAATTCGGGTCTTTTAGAATTCATTCACTTTCATATAGTAAACCTAGGCGAAGCCATGCCAGATTTCCAATTAGATATCCCGAAGTTAAGAACACATGGAGGAATATTTCCAATCCTTTTACCTTCTATTCTACTTTCCGAATAAGTTTATTTTTTCGGAAAATGATGAACATACATCACAATGCCCGTAATAAATGTTGATATTTCATCCCCGGGGTGTTATAATGCTGAAATTTTGTTGGCATCCTCGGGGATAATTATTTAATTGAATTATATGTTTTTGTATTATTCATATTTATTCCCGTTACTAATTCATTTTCTTTTTGTTGTTTTTTTTTTTTGCTTTTTTTTTGCATTCTTGCCATCATTTTTACATAATTGAAGGTTATTGGTCTCGGGATATTATTCAACAAAAAGGGCTTTCATGGAGGGTCAGAGTGTCTCAGTGGTCGAGAAACATTTTATTGGTTAGGAAGCAGTCCGAGAAAGGTCAGCAGGATAATGGGGATTGTTTGAACATGGGATATGTGTCAGCATTGCCAGCCGAGGTTGATCTTATTATCAAGCAAAATAATCTCCGGGAATTGATTGGTATATGGAATCAGTGGAACATATCGGGAAAAGAAGCCTTCACTCAGACATATGGGGACATAGCATTGTTAGCTCAGGTTAAGGTCAGTGGCAAGGTGATTCGGGCTGTGGTACAATTCTGGAATCCCGCTTATCAGTGTTTTACTTTCAACCGAGAGAATATGACTCCAACCATAGAGAAGTATTCGACCTTGCTGCATATTGAGAATGTTATTCCTGATCGTATTTATCTGAAGGATACAAAGACGTCGGGTTTCAAGAAAAAGGTGTCGAAGATTTTGGGAGTGGAAAGAAATTGGGTAGAAAGTCATGTTGTCCGAAAAAGAGTAAACTACTGTATATCATGGATATTTTACGGGCTTTAATCCATAGCCATTCAAGTCAGGAGACAGTTAGGAATATTTTTGCTTTGGCTATCTATGGTTTAGTTATCTTCCCGAAAACATTAGGGTATGTGGATGTGGCGATATTTGATGTTTTCCAGAGGCTTGAGCAACGGATAAACCCAGCCCCGACAATCATAGCAGAAACAATCTGATCCCTGAATTTCTCTAGACAGAAAGGCAAAGGTCATTTTCTAGGTTGTATACAGCTCCTCTACATATGGGTTCATAGCCATTTTTGTAAACAGGAAAATTTCCCTCTTTGCTCATACTGGAAATCTTTTGCACCAATTGGTGAATTTCTTAAGAGGGATTGTCTTGAGAATAGGACTGAGGAGCAATGGATCAACATATTCTAGAATATCAGGGCTGAGATGATAGTCTGGAGAGCTCCATGGATAGCTCCTATGCCGACATTGTATAAATGCGGAGGTAAAGCTTCTGTTCCATTATTGGGAGTATGGGGAGGAGTGAGCTATGCACCACCGCTAATACTAAGGCAATCAGAATCTCGTCAGTTTACTCCAATGACCCATGACCTTAGTAATTTGGAATTTTCTTACGGAGAGGTTGGATATTCGGGAAAGGTCCGTGAGATTATGGTGGCATGGAAGGAAACTTATCAGGTGGAGGTAGCTAGATATGCCGATATCGTCACACCTGATTACCTGGCATGTAGGGAATCGAGGGTTAATGATAGGTTGTTGACATCGGACGGGGAAGAAGTTTGGCATTTGAGTTCGCCTCCCAAGGAAGCACCATCAGAGTTAGAAATCGCAAGAGAAGAATTTGAAAAAGAAAAAGCCTGGATGAATAAGGAGATTGCCCGACTGAAATAAGGGCTTGAGGACATGAAAGATAGGGAGGTAGCCCGAGAAAAAGAAAAGAAAAAGATCAAGAGAGAGCGGGATACTGTTCAAAGTGATCTTCAAGAATTACACTTGGAGAACAAGAGATACCATTTCGAGCTCAAATTCGAAGGGACTCTCAAGACTTCCGTGGAATGGGAACAAGAAATCAGAAACCTCAAGAAGGAGAAGAACTATTGGGCAGAAAAAACAAAACACGAGGAAGCCCGAGCAAATCAACTTGAGAAACAAGCTAGGGAAAACTTACACGGCGATGCTTCTACTTACACGTCAAAGGGTCGTGAACAAGTAGGGATCAGATGGAAGAATAAGGCAATCAAAGGAGGGCAGTGAAGAAGGTCCAGGATCTAAGGGAGTTCTTATTGGACCAGTATTTTGTAATAGTTTTCTAGAGAGACAGATTATCATATTGTTTTAAGCAGGGATGTTTTTTTGATGTATTTAGTTCCAGGAAATCAATGAAAGATCGTTTGGTTGGAGTTATCCCGGGGCCAATACTTTTAAATGCATTCATCATTCATTTGTTCTTTCTTTTATATATTTCATTTTATTTGTTCATTCATTTTTATTCATAATCATTTATTCGTTTATTCTTTATAATTTGGTCATACACTTAGTCATTTATTTATTTGTCTATTCATTTATTATTAATAATTAGTCATTTAAGTTCATACACTTAGTCATTTACATAGTTGTTCAGTCATTAGCACTGGTTCATTCATTTATTCATTTATTCATTTTTTATAAAATAAAATAAGAAATGTGTCAATAATTTCTAATCCATGGTTTTTAAAACTAAAAGTACAATTTGGGCGCACTCAGAAAGAACCAGACTTCCAACACCCTTACAATACTCGATCTCGAATAAGAGCCATGGAAAATGATCAGCTTGCCAGAATTGAGAGAATGAAAAGAATCCAGAAAAAACTGCAAGAACACTTAACTAAGTCTCAAGAGGAGACACGGGAACAGATGAAAAAACTCATGGAGATGATGAGCACTATGATGAAGCAGAAAGTGGCCCGGAGAAAATTCAGCTACTGGAATGGGGGCAGTGAATCAGGAGGATCGACCAGAAGTGGTACAGAGAAATGCCCAAACATCCCAACTTGTGGGAAATGAAATCCCAACTGGGGCAACATCCTACATCTATATCCAACCAGCAGTCGAAGCACAAAACTTCGGTCCAAAAAGGGGTAATATCGGAGTGAGTCCAATTGAGGTTGAGGTTCCCGACTTCGAAGAAATAGCAGAAAAGGAAAGGGCCAAAATGATTGAATTGAAGAGGGTCGAAACTGCAGAATCTCAGAAGAAATATTAGCTGCTGGAAGAAAGGCTAAGGGCAGTTGAAGGAGCATAGTTATTTGGCAGTCTAGCCAAAGAGATGAGCTTAGTACATGATCTAGTGATTCCCCCAAAGTTCAAAGTACCAGACTTTGAAAAGTATAATGGGACCACCAACCCATCAGCTCATCTGACCATGTACTATAGAAGGATGACGGGGCATGATGATAATGAGAAATTGCTTATTCATTGCTTCCAAGATAGCTTAACAGGGTCAGCCACCCGATAGTACAATCAAGTAAGTCTTACCAAGATTCGTTCATGGACGGATTTGGCTAGGGCTTTCATGGAATATTATAAGCATGTTTCTGACATGGTACCCGATAGGCTGTCATTACAGAATATGGAAAAGAGGTCCAATGAGACCTTCAAAGAATATTCGCAGAAGTGAAGGGATTTGGCCACACAAGTGCAACCCCCTTTAACTAGCAAAGAAACCACGGTACTTTTCATCAACACATTGAAAGCACCCTATTATGACAAATTGGTGGGAAGCGCTACCAAAGATTTTGTAGATATGGTAATATCTGGGGAAATGATTGAGTCAGCTATTAAGAATGGGAAGATGAAAGGGGGTGAGTCTGCTACCCCAAAGGGAGCTTTTCCTGCAAAAAAGAATGAGGAAACCCATGCAGTAAGCTTCAACCAATACCCCTATACACCTCCTACACACTACCCACCACCAAGGCCGTATACTCCTACCACACCTTATGCAACTCCGACACCTTACACACCATATCCGGGGTATAATCCTTATTACCCCAATGTCAACCACCTTACCCAAAACCCATTCCCCTACAGCAATATACCACAACAGCCATTCCCAACTGGCATATCCTTATAAATAACCTTTCCCCGAAATACTGTCCCAAACACACAAGGGCCTGCGCGCAATAACCAACGTTCACCAAGGAATAATCAAAAACCCCAATTTGATCCGATTCCTACCACTTACGGTGAGCTATATCCAAAACTATTGTAGGGTCAACTTGTTGCATCCGTGTACCTAAAACCTTTGACACCTCCATATCCAAGATGGTACAATGCAAACACTAACTGCGCATACCACGCGGGAATCCATGGACATTCGATTGAAGATTGCCTAGCCTTCAAAAAGAAAGTCCAAAGCCTGATCAATGCTGGGGTTGTGAAGTTTGGATCAAAAAATGGGCCGAACATAGCTGGAAACCCATTGCCTGATCATGCTGGGAATCAGGTAAATACAATATTGACCGGAGAAGGTAGAAGATTAAAAGGGATATTGGAGAAGTTAAGACTCCGATGATGACAGTATGGGTTGAAATGGTCAAGGTAGGATTGGTGGAAGATACAGATAGTCTGAAAATGGTTGCAAAAAGGGTGCATAATTGGTGCTCGTTCTATAAGTATGGAGGCCATGACATACAGAACTACGGGGACTTTCGTGTTAAAGTCCAAAGGATGATGGATAATGGGGAAGCCCAATTCTACGTCGAGATAGAATAGGAAATAGAAGTCATTGAAAATGCAGGTGGCTATGGGATCGGAAGACCCCTGATCATCTATTATGATGAACCGGAGGAGAAAATTATGCCAGTCATTGAGGAAAATGCACCCAAGTTAATAATTGATTTACCTGTTTCCTTTTCATACAAGGAAAACAAGGCTACAACATGGAAATATGACTGCAGCATGGTTATGCCTAGGTCTTCAAGCCAGCAAGATATCACAGGTGTGGGGCATTTAACCCGAAGCGAGAGATGTTATGGTCAGAAGGCTGTTGGACAGGGGTTAGCAGGGAAAGATAGAGGAACAGATAAAGGGAAGAAAGTAGTCGAGCCAATCCATATTGAGATGGATTTACCAAAAAAACAGAGAGGGGATCAGCCCCGGTTAATGGAATGAAAGAACCAGTATGTGAGAAGGAAGCCTGTGAGTTCTTAAAATTTATAAAGCATAGTGAGTATAGCGTCATTGAACAACTGCAACGTCAACCAGCTAGGATCTCAATCTTATCCTTGCTTTTGAATTCAGAGCCACACAAAAATGCTCTGTTAAGAGTATTAAATCAGGCATACGTAGCTAATAATATATCAGTGGAAAAGCTGGATAGGCTGGTAGGAAACATCGCAGCAGATGATTACATATTTTTTAGCTATGAGGAGATACCACCCAATAGTATTGGATCAACGAAAGCACTCCATATAACTACCACTTGTAAGGGGCACATATTACCAAGGGTCCTTTTGGATAATGGTTCTTCACTAAATGTGATGCCTTTAGCAACCCTATTCAAATTGCCAGTGGATATATCTTATATGATACCAAGTTGCACAGTGGTTAGGGCTTTTGATGGAACAAGGAGAGAGGTTATGGGAACTATTGAAGTTCCTCTAGAGATAGGCCCGTGCATTTATACGATGAACTTCCAAGTCATGGTTATTAATCCATCGTATAATTGATTGTTGGGAAGGCCGTGGATACATTCAGCTGGGGCTGTACCCTCGTCTCTTCACCAAAAACTGAAATTTGTGATGGAGGGCCGTTTGATCTCAGTATCAAGAGAAGAAGATTAATAGCCTCCACATCTACTGAATCTCCTGATGTTGAGCCCAATGAAGATGCCGTGGAATACTCTTTCTGGTCTTTGGAATTTGTAAATGCAGTTTTCCTCGCTGAATGACGAAAAATTCTGAAACCGAGGCTGTCCAAGAACACAACGCTTAGCGTAAGAACTACCGTAGGAAAAAGCTGCAGGGCTGGAAAAGGTCTCGGGTAATATCTTCAAGGGATGGTACGAGCAATGGAAGTAAAAGGAAAGAAGGACCGGTTTGGCCTATGGTATCTTCCGAAGGCCCATGAGAAAATGAGACAAGTTGAAAAGAACCGACAAAAGAGGATCGCCCGTCTTACGAGTATGGATATGGAATGGGAGCCTATGACATTCCCACCTTTCCTTCACAGCTTTCGCTCATCCGATTCTCTGTTCAGAGAAAAAAATTCTGATGATGTGCTCGTAATGATATAGCAAGCCTTCGAGAGATTCCAGGTGAACAGGGATGAGCAGATGTATGATGTGGATATCTGCACAACTGAGGAAGACATAATTGAAAGAGAGAATGCTAACTGGATGGTGCGACCTTGTCCACCAGGATATAGACTAACCAATTGGAGTACGACTGAGTTACCCATAATTTTTAAGTCTATTCCAAAGTAATACTTTTACAAAAGCAATCTTAATTATCTTTACCCAGAGATATTAAGAGTTTTTCTGTAATGGGTTTTTTAAGCATTTTCATTCAATAAATAACAAGCACAACGCATTTTATCCATATTGATGTGTCCATAATCTTTCATTTTTGTTATTTATTTTGTTTTCACTATATATTTTCCTATATTGTTTCTTCTCCACCTATTTACAGGTGTACGGATGCTGAATATGAGGACCTTCCTGTCAGTAATTCTGAAATTGATTTTGAAAGACCCATTTGCACGAGTGATTTTGAGGCTAATGAAGATACTGAGGATTATGGTCTACCTCCGGATCTATTAAGGAAAATAGAACAAGAGGAGAAACAAGTGCTTCCTCATAAGGAATTATTGGAAACGATAAATCTGGGAAATGGTGAAGAGATAAAGGAAGTTAAAATTGGAACTTCATTGTCATCATCAATAAAAGGTGAATTGATAGCTTTACTCCAGGAGTATGTGGATGCATTTGCTTGGTCTTACCAAGACATGCCAGGTTTCGATCTGGATATTGTGGTTCATAAGCTCTCTTTAAGGCCAAAATGCAAGCCAATTCAGCAAAAGTTGAGAAGAATGAGGCCCGACATGCTGCTAAAGATAAAAGAGGAGGTGAAGAAGCCTTTTGATGCTGGATTCCTAGAGGTGGCAAAATATCCAGAATGGGTGGCAAAAATGGTTCCAGTACCAAAGAAGGATGGCAAGGTGCGGATGTGCGTTGATTACCGAGATTTGAACAAGGCCAGTCCTAAAGATAATTTCCCTTTGCCCCACATTGATACTCTGGTGGATAAACAACAAAGAGTTCTTTATTTTCTTTCATAGACAGATTCTCAGGATACAATCAGATCAAGATGGCACCGGAAGATATGGATAAAACCACATTTGTTACAATGTGGGGAACCTTCTGCTACAAAGTAATGCCATTTGGGTTGAAGAATGCTGGGGAAACATACCAAAGAGCCATGGTAACCTTGTTTCATGATATGATGCATAAGGGAATTGAGGTCAACGTTGATGATATGATCGTTAAGTCACAAGGAGAAGAGGGGCATATTGCGAATCTTAAGAAGCTCTTTGAACGACTAAGAAAGTTTAGACTCAAGCAAAATCCGACAAAATGCACTTTTGGAGTCACCTCAGGGAAATTGTTGGGATTTGTCGTGAGCAAAAGAGGAACTGAGATTGACCGGGATAAAGTGAAGGCTATTCATTATATGCCACCACCTCACACTCAGAAGGAAGTAAGAGGCTTTCTGGGGAGATTGAATTACATTGCTCGGTTTATTTCACAGTTAACCGACAAATATGATCCAATATTTAAGTTACTTCGAGAACGTGATCCAGGAGAATGGGATGAAGGTTGTCAGATTGCATTTGAAAAGGTTAAACATTATCTATCCAATCCACCAGTATTAATGCCACCTATTTCGGACAAACTAATGATACTGTATTTATCAGTATTTGAGAGATCCATGGGTTATGTTTTGTGGCAGCTTGATGAAACTGGAAAGAAAGAACAGGTAGTTTACTACCTCAGCAAGAAGTTCACAGATTATGAGTTGAAATATTCGTCAGTAGAGAAGTTGTGTTGCGCCTTAGCTTGGACTGCTCAAAGACTCAGATAGTATATGTTGTATCACACAACGTGGTTGATTGCTAAGCTGGATCCAGTCAAATACATGTTGAAGCACCTTCTTTGTCAGGGAGGACGAAATATGGAAGGTTTTATTGTGAAAATACGACATTGTTTATGTAAGTCAAAAAGCTATCAAGGGCATGCAGTGGCTGACTTCTTAGCAAGTCGAGCAGTGGAAGATTATGAGCCGTTGAACTTTGACTTCCCGGATGAAGATTTGATGTATGTGTCGCAAGCAGATGAGATTCCCTTGAAGAAGAAAGTATGGAAAATGTACTTTGATGCCGCATCTAACGCCATGGGGCATGGAATCTGTGCGGTGCTTATATCCCCAGAAGAAGATTATTTAGAATCGATTCACCCTTATATAGTGAACCTAGGTGAAGCCATGCCGGATTTTCGTTAGATGCACCAAAGTTAGGAACACTTGGAGGAATGCTTCTGATCTTTTACCATGTATCTCTACATTCTGAATAAGCATGGCAGATCGGGCAACGATGTACGTACATAGCCTATAATAAGTTTTATACCCCGTCCCAAAGGTATCGTGATGCCTAAATGAGTCAATACTGTTGGGACAAGTGTTCACTAACTTTTTGAAATTGAAAATATAAACATTTTTTTCAAACATTTTTGCATTTTGCACATTTCATGCATATGTGAATAGATCATGTACATTTATGGTTGTATTTTTTATCGCATTCTTTGCAATAAACGAATGGTGATAATAATCTCATTTCATGATTTCATAACCATTCATTGGTTACATAAAAATTTCAAACCAGTAGTGTCGAATAAATATTTGGACACCCGTGCCATAATAAGACCCATTACCCCAAAAGTTCTTGATAAAAATTGGTTTTGGAAAATAATATTTTGATCTTTGCGGAGAAAACATGTTTCAAAAAAAAAATTTGTGGAGTAAATTTAGAGGCCAATCTTGCATAAAAAGATTTTTGAATAATCAAGATTTGGTCCCACAAATTTCGTGTAATCATCGATTAATTTCTTCGTATATAATTGTGTCAATCATTTATTCTTTACATGCATCATAATTGACATCATGTTCAGTCCTAACATGCATGGTCATTCATTATAGCATACATTTGTGATAGACCTGGTAATTCTTTGTATATACTCTTGTGTTAATTTATGAATTCGTTACATGCATCATATGTACATCATGTTACAGTCATAGCATGCATGGTCATTCATTGTAGAATATATTTAGGACATTCATTGTCATTATCTGTATATACCCATGTATCAACTTGTTCATTTTTTACATGCATCATGTTGGCATTAGGTTGTGTTCATGACAAACACAGTCAGCATGATTTCTCTGTATATGTTCATGCATTAATTTGTTCATTGTTTACATACATCACGTGACATCAGGTCGCTTTAATGGCATACATAGTTATCATGAGTTCTTCGTATATGCTCATGCATTAATTTCTCATATTAGCCTCAGGTTGCATTCATGACATACAAGGTCAGCATGATTTTCTTCATATATACTTTGTGTCAATCATTTATTCTTTACATGCATCATAATTGACATTGTGTGGCATTCATAGTGTATATGATCATTCATTGGGAAATGCATCTGGAACATACATGGACATTCATTGCTTATATCCATGCATTGATTTTGCTTATTCTTTAAATGCATCATGTTAGCATCGTGTTGCATTTATAACATACATGGTCAACATGTTTCCACTATATATGACTATACATCACTTTGTTTATTCTTCACATGTATCAAATTGCATTCATGACATTCATAGCTCATTCATCATGAAACACATTAATGAGATGAAATAGAAATTGGCTTAGCTTTATTTAAAGAGCTTTCTTCGTTAGCTAAAAGCTATGACCCCAACAGCAAGTGCGAGTATCACATTGGGGCAATTGGGCATTCGACTAAAAAATGCAGACAACTGAAGGAAAGAATTGAAGGTCTTGTCCACGATGGCATTTTGATTCCAAAGCTTATAGAACTTTGGTAATCTATTTTACCATAGATTGATTTCCTCTTGAAGAATTTTCAGGATAAAAATTGTTATTTTTGAAAGCATGTAAATAAGAGCATTCGGATGCATATATTTCTATATACTTTGATGATAAAAGCGCTTGTCTCATGTTGACATCTACATGAAATAAATAAACTTTGAATTTAAATATTTTGTGTTCATTTTATTTTAGCAATAAATTTGAATTTGCAAAAACAAATGAAACTTTGAGAAAATCTATGGTAAACAATAAATAAGTGGTTTTCACATGAAATAAAGAACAATCTTCAGAATATGATGATCATTGTTAGAAATGACCCAATACTTTCCCTCTCTCTTTTGGGTTTTCCTATACTTAAATCCCTTGAATCAAGACCACTTGAAAGACCTAATCTTCAAGGAATATGAATAAATTAAACTTCATAAACCATTGTCATTATAGAATAAGCAAAGATGTAGATCCTAATCTAGACTATGAACAAAGGAACAAACTTTTTTAAAATTTTTCGAATTCCTTGAAATTAAACAAATGAGACATTCTTGCAAGAATCTAGATCATGGTAATTTGATATGTGTAAGGCTGTGCCAAAGCCATTCACATCCTTTCCAATAACCATAAAACACCAATTTCCCAAACATCACTTCATGATTGATACCTCGGGGCGCCATGACCAAACAAGATTAGCTCATGTCCTAGAGAAAACCTATCTTTGGGGGAATATTTTCCTAGGCACTTCAAACAACCCAAGATTGAAACTCAGCATTTTCAGTGTAAACCTAGACTTGTGATGTTTCTCACAATGATACAATTCCTCATGGTTGACCAAATTGGGGCATCATATGTGGAAATAATGGATACATGATAAAAAAGATGGAGCTAATGCCCAAATCATTAGGGGCATACAAAAAAAAGAGAACAGAAAAAAATTGTGATATTATCTATATGAGAATTCGGATGATTCCAATGTGCAAAATGAAACTTTGATTATCTATTTCCCCGGGGATTGCTTTTCAATAAGAATATTCATGCTTGATATGATGAATGGCCATCTTTCATATTACTTTCACAAAAAGAAATTATCCATAGTTACCCTTTTTTTTAGCTTAAGGAATTCTTTTTCTTTAAACCCTGATCAAGGATCACCCTCTACATTGGGGGGGGCAACAGCGAGGAAAAATATTTTCAAAGATCATTGAGAAATGAGTCCTAGCTCGAGGATAGATACAAAGCAAATTGAGTGCCTAAATAAATACGGGCTCACTCTATCGAAGAAAAAGGAAAAGATGGCGAAATGGAAGCCAAGAACAAAAGAAAACAAAACACAAAGAAAAAAAGTGTGTGAAAAAGTATGGCAAATGAAAGCCAAAAGCAAAGAAGAAAAAGAGTAAAAGTAAAAAGGAAAGAAATGTCCAAGAAGGGACAAATGCTTCAAAAAGAATTCTCCTCAAGAAATGATCCTTTGATCTGATTACCCTCAAACACATATTTTGGGCCTATTTATCCTTTCTTTTTGAACCCCAAACCATGGCCTACATTACGTTCTTTAAAAGACCATTTTGATCAAGCATGAATGTTTAATTTGGAGGGTTTTTCCTTGGATTTTATCCCATCTCATCGAATTATCATTTCACTAAGAAAGAATTTAGAATTCTCAAGTGCATGGTAAAACAATGAATAAGAAAAAAAAAGAGAAAGAGAAAGAAAGAAAGAAAAATGGAAAGAATGGGACTCTAGGGCGAAAACCCAAAAATGGGCGGTCGAGTAAGATGGGAATTTTTGATGCCATCTATGATAGTGCTGATACCACGAAAGAGAATATCATCTTAAGAAGTGGCCATCAAAAAACATTTAGGAATTCCTGAACCTCCCAAAGTGTCAACTCTCATTCGAAAGATTGATTTCAAAAACTGAAACTTTTTTCCTCCAAAATCAACTTTCCAGTTTAAACATCCCAGCCAATCTTGACGCTTGTCAAAATACATTGATATTGGAAACTAAATGAATGTTGAATTTGTTTGGTTCTCAATTAATTCATGATTTATAAAATCTGTTCCATTTGTGAGCCTAGAAGGGACATACATTTTTGTTGTGAAGTTTTCCTGGAAAAACCAAAATCTTGTTGTACCAAGCCTTGTCAATCCAAATTGAAAAACCCAAATTGATACTTAGGGAAATTTCTAACAGTGATCATCAGTCATCAAAAGATTCGTACATTACACACTATGGGGTTAAAATTTTTGGCTCATAAGTTTTCCTTAAATAAGCAAAATTGTTTTTCAGAAAAGGAAAATAAAAATATTTTTAAAATACCCATTTTTGATGTTGACATGAGACAAGGGTTTTTATAACCCAAAGGTCTGGAATTACTAGGGATAACCTTGACTTCCAAATAGGAGAAGAAGCTCAGCAAGCAGATCTCTGTTGATGAGAGTTTGAAAACTGGTGGGGCAAAGAGAATGGCCAAAGATTGAAGAAAGGAGTTAAAGATATACACTGATTTGAAGAGGAAAAATGAATTGGAAAGACTAAGCTAAAGTCTAGAAGAACGATCGGGGGCATGTGCATCACTCATGAGCAATCATCTCTTTATTGGGCTTTGCATCTGCACAATGTCAGCAAGCATTTGCATCATTCATGAGTATTTGCATTAGCACTATTCCATGAACATTGGCATTTTACCTTTATATTAACATCCTTCATCGATATTTGCATTTGCGTCATCTCAAGCAATTGCATATTTTTTAGAATCATTGCATTTTCATTATTATGTGATCTTTGGGGAAGTCCAAGTTTCCTTGATTTCTGCACTGTTAGTCAAATACAATGATGAGAATGTCATGCTTTGCAAATGCTTGTATGTTTCCTAAAAATAAATGTACTCAAATGATTGTGCCATGATTTCTAATCCATGGTTTCTTTGAGGTTCACAGATTATCTGACTTCATGATAGAGTCTTCAATTGTTCATTGATGCCCCACTTAAGGAATTCTTCACTCAAGATATCTTGTCAAACAGTCTCAGTTTCTGTCTTTCGCTGAAGTTCACAGATTTTCTGACTTCCTGATGGAGTTTCCACCATGTTCACTGCTTTCTTTTCTTGGTGAACTTTCCAAACCTTTCCCAAGATTTAAATATATTCCTTAGTAATACTTTAAAATCCCTTTATTTAAAGATTTTTATTACTAATCATCATTCAATTTAATAACAACCATAATGCATCTCAAAAGTATATGAAAGAGAAGACGAACAAAAATTGTCATGAAAAGGACAACAAGAATTTATTGCAAGAAATGTTTTTAAAATAATAAATATATATCAACGATATAAGAAACAAATGTAAGGTTATAGGCTGTAGATGCCCCAGATGCAGAATATCTTGGACCCCTCTTTTTTCAAACCATCTGAAATTTCTCTTGAACGAGCAATTCACTTGGGTAACCTCTCAGCTTCTGTAGTTACATCAGACTGAGTTGTTCCCCTTTCCTATGATTTTCAGATACTTTCTCCCCCTTTACACGGAGCATTGATTCAAGCTTTGATCAGTACTTGAGCCGCCCTTTGTGGGTTTTCAACTAAGTGTCCTCCATTCGGTATCAAGCCGCCCTTTGCGGGTTTTCGGCTTAAACCTCTCCTTTTACATTCTTTTTTCATTTCCATTTTTTTATTCTACCATGCATCTGAGAATTCTAAATGCTTTCAAGGTAAAAATATCAATTCAAAAGATGGGATGAATTCTGAGAATAACCTTTCAAATTAAATATCCATGCTTGATCAAAATGGGCTTTTAAAGCACGTAATGTAGGCCAAGGTTTAGGTTTAGAAAGAAAGGATAAATAGGCCCAAAATGTGTTTAGAGATGATTGGATCAAGGATCATTTCCTGAGGAGAACTAATTCTTGAAACATTTGTCACTTTTTGGGCTTTATTTATTTTTATTTTTTTTTGCTTTGTTGGCTTTCATTTGCCACATTTTCCGATGGCTTTCTTTTTTTTGCCATGATTTTTTATTATCTTTCCTCGCATTTGCCCTCCAGTATAGAGGGTGATCCTCGATCAAGGTTTAAAGAAAGAAATAATTCCTAAAGCTGAAAAGGGGTGACTAAGGATAATTTCTTCTTAGTGGAAGGAATATGAAAGATGGCCATTCATCATATCAAGCATGAATATTTTCTTTGAAAAGCAATTCAGAGGGGTAATAGATATATAGAATTTATATTTTTACACTTGGAATCATTCGAATTTCCATGTGCACAGCATCACAATTTTTTTTTTCAAGCATAATACTTATTTAGTTCATCAGCATTCACGGGATGTCTAAAATCATCCCCGTCCATTCTATTTAAAATCAATACTCCTCCAGAAAAAGCTCTTTTTACCACATAGGATCTTTCCCAATTCGGAGCCCATTTTTCTCTCGGGTCTTTCACTATAGGGAAAATTTTCCTCAATACCAACTCCCCCTCTCGGAATTGTCTAGGACGAACCTTCTTGTTATGGGCTCGAATCATCATTTTCTGATACAACTGCACATGACAAATTGGTTTCAATCTTTTCTCCTTGATGAGATTCAACTGTTCATAATGAGCTCTAACCCATTTTGCTTCCTCTAGGCCAACTTCCATCAAAACCCGAAGTGAAGGGATCTCAACTTCAATAGGTAGCACTGCTTCCATCCCGTATACCAAAGAAAACGGTGTTGCGCCTGTAGATGTACAGACCGAAGTACGATATGCATGAAGAGAAAATGGCAAGATCTCATGCCAATCTTTGTACACATTGGTCATCTTCTCGACAATCTTCTTGATATTCTTGTTAGCTGCTTCTACTATGCCATTCATCTTCGGACTGTAAGGTGCCGAATTATGATGTGTGATCCTGAATTGAGTACACACTTGTCTCATCATCTTATTGTTCAAATTGAGAGCATTATCCGAAATAAATCTTGCTGGCAACCCGTAATTGATTTCTTTCTTGACGAATCTACGTACCACCGACTTTGTTACATTCGCATAGGAAGCAGCTTCTACCCACTTTGTGTAATTATGGCCACCAAAATAAAATGATGTCCGTTTGAAGCTTTCGAGGTAATAGGCCCGATCATATCTATTCCCCACATTGAAAAAGGCCAAGGTGCAGTTATGACATTTAATGGCGATGGTGACACATGAATCTTATCTGTATAAATCTGGCATTTATGGCACTTTCGGGAATAACTGATACAATCTCCTTCCATTGTCAGCCAATAGTAACCTGCCCTCATAATCTGTTTAGCAAGCATGTGACCATTAGCATGAGTGCCACATATCTCTTCATGGACCTCTTCTATGATTCTTCGAGCTTCGGCAGACCCGTCACATCTCAGTAGGACTTGATCTTTCCCTTTCTTGTAGAGAATCTCACTGTCTAGAATGAAACCCATTGCTAACCTTCTCAGAGTCCTCTTGTCATTCTCTGTTGCTTGTTCTGGGTATTGTTGATTCTTAATGTACTGCAAGATGTCATTATACCAATGAAGACCATCTGCTTCTTCTTCAATACTCAGACAGTGGGCAGGAGACTCATATATGCTCATCTTGATCCGCATAACTTTCGCCCCTTCTTTCACTTTGAACATTGATGACAAAGTAGCTAAAGCATCTGCCATTCGATTTTCTTCTTGCGGAAAGTAATTGAAATTCACTTCTTCAAACTCCTCCAATAAACTCAGTATGAGTTCTTGGTATCGGATTAGCTTTGTATCTCGGGTTTCCCATTCTCCTCGTAGCTGGTAAATCACTAAGGCTGAGTCTCCAAAAACTTCCAATACTTTGATCTTTCTGTCCACTGCAGCACGAAGGCCCATAGTACATGCTTCATACTCGGCAGTATTGTTTGTACAATTAAAATCCAATCTTGCAGTGAAAGGATAAAGGCCCCGAATTTCTCCTCACTGTCGCCAGTGAAGGCTAGTAAGGCACCCCGATAAAAGCGGGTTCAATTCATTAGAGTATATTTTCCTAGCCCATGCAGATTGTTAATCACGAAGGCTTCGGTAATTTGGTACTCCGGAAGTGTTTCACTAGCCCATAAGGATTGTTAATATTGATAGCATAGCTACTTTACTTCCACTTAAAGGGACGGAACCCTGGTATAGAGCTAATGTTATGCAAATGTAAGTGCAATGTGTGTGGAGGAACAAAACAAACCTTTGAACACCTATTCTATAATCCTTATTCTAAATGCCCCAATAATATTAAACAATGAAAAGCAATAATTAAGCAATAAATAAATGCACCAAAATAATCAGAGAACAATAATAATATGCATGTACATGAATATGGACATATTTAAAAACATTTTATTATTTTCAAAGTTCTCCTCATTTAAAAAAATATAGGAATTAAAATTGAATACAAATTAAACCCTACAAAACCGAGACTTTGCCCTTTTTAAAAAAAAAAAAAACAACCATATTATTTGAGAATGATCCGAAATTTATTAATGCAAAATTTTTCCATATTTCCCAGCAGACCCGGCAATACAGCACAACTTTTATTTATTTTGAAATTTTTTTGAATCACCCTCGGTTTGAAAAAAAAAAGATATTTCGTTGTTAATGATAATTGATGATATCTTCTCCGACATACCAAGCATAGAACTCATGAATTATTTTAACCCAGGAATAACCTTATTTTGTTAAAAATCATTAATTTTTTATGCCTTTTAAATCATTTAAAAATAAATGATCATGGATATGCAAATTATTACTAAGATACAAATATAAATTAAACAAACATGCATAATTATCATGACATGGCAAAAGAATTAATGACAGGGCATGCATTACATGGCAAATAATTCATGACATGGCACATATGATATGGCAAATATGACATGGCAAGAGAATTTATGATATAGCATAGATGGCATGGCAACATGGTAAGTAACTCATGACATGGCATACATGACATGACATGACATGACATGACATATGACTCATAACATGGCAAACATTTCATGACATGACATGCATAACTTGGCATATATGACATATGCACCAATGACATCATCATAGAACATTCACAATCATATCATGATGAAAATGACAACACGAATATTGGATTATAAAATGACATCATCCTAGAATATTCATAAACATAGAATTTGCATGATTAAAATGACAAATGTTGACATTAATTATTAAATTACCTAATAATGGAACATGCATGAACATAGAATATGAACACATCATTATTTTTAATTTTTTTTTTCATGAATTTTCTCTTTGGTGGAATTATATAAATGACATGTGTCGAGACATTTTACTGAACTCCCCGGTAGACCCAACAAAGCTTTGAAAAAATATCTTTTCACATGACATGTATATAATTCTAGTTAAAACGAAAACCATACCTTTCAATTTCATAAACACTTGTGTTGAATAATTTCCTAACCTCCCGAACAGACCCAACAAAGATTAGGAACTAATTCCCGCTAAATGTCTAGGAAACCGAAAAATACATTTTTACGCTAAATTAAATAAAAACATTTTAAAATATGCAATGCATGAAAACAGAATGTGTTTCTCTCTTAAAGAGAGGACATCTGAACACCGAAAAATATGTCCGACTACATTTGAAAGAAACCTAAGTTGGATATTATGAAAGATTTCGGGCATGGATTTTGGCTCGGATTAAAGGGCATTCAGATGCCCTTGTTTTACATTCGAGTATCTTTAAACAAGCTTTGATTGCAACATTTTGGAAACCAAAAATGAGTAAAAAATATATGCAATTTTTGAAATGAAATCCTTATGGCCAAATGGCCTAGTGTCTAAAATCCTAGTTTTTGACTCACTTTTTGAAGCCCGGATTAGCTACCCATGACCCGATTTTTGTAAAATCAATTTTTTACCTTTGAACTAATGTGGAAAGCATCCCAAAACAATAGCTTATGGATTTCGGCCAGCCCCCTCCCCTTTGGTAAAACTGGACAAAAGTGAAAAAATGGAAATTGCCATTTTGGGAAAAAGTATGAAATTTTGCAAATTTGGAAAATACTATAGAGATGGTCAAATTGAGTAAAATTGATGTTCCGATTTGAAGAAAAATCAATAAATAAAGATATCCAAAGGTCCAATTTGAAGTGAAATCAAAAGGAAAGTCAATTAGAAAAAAGAAGCAAAATGAGAAAATTCTCAATTTTGGAGGAAAAAGGGGAAAATAAAATCGGAAGGGAAATCGAGTTTACAAATTGGGCAAAATTGGTCCAAATCTAATTCAATATATGGAAAAGGAGATGAAAAAGGAAAATCCAAAAATTGGCTCGTTTCGAGAAAATTGACGTTTTAGGGGCTAAAATGCAATTTTAGAAAATCTGGGAAAAATAGAATTCGAGTTCAGAATATTGTAAAACTTTCCAGAATTAAGTTTTAGAATGGAAAATAGAAAATGAGAAGGAAAAAAAACCCAAAATTGGGGCCGAAATGCAAATAAGCTAAATTCGAGGGACTAATCCGCAATTTTAGAGATAAATCTTAAAAAATAGAAAACGAGATCAGAAAATTATGAATACTTCCAGAACTGTGTTTAATATTGGATAGGATGGATTGGAGAATAAAATTCCAAAAATGGAGCTAAAATGAAAATAGGCAAAGTTCGAGGGAGCTAAAATGCAATTTTGGAGATTAATCCGAAAAAATGGAAAACGAGCTCAAAAAATTATGAAAACTTACATAACTGAGTTTTATATTGGATAGGATGGATTTTAGGAAAAAATCCAAAATTGGAGCCCATTTGCAAGTAGATCAAGTTTAGAGGCTAAAATGCAATTTTATAAAAAAATCGAGAAAGGACCAATTTGCAACTCGAGGCCATTTTCTGCCAAGTGAGAGAGAGGGATAAAAAATTTTGATCTAATGGCCAAGATGTAGGAGAAAGTAGATATTTTGAAACAAAGGCTATGAGCTTTTACTTATAGCATATGTGGCACTTCTTGGACAATAAGAGGCATTTTAATAGTAGAGATGGAAGGTTATTGGCCAAGGCCATGTGAAGACCATATGATGAGGCCAAGTGGATTAAAAATGCCAACTAGGAAGATATTTTGTTGTTAAGCTACATGATCATGACAAATGGCTTAAGATAGGTTGTAGAGATAGGAGATAAGAATAATTGAGGTGGCATTTAGAGCCAATGAGAGGTTAGTGATTTTTAATTTTAGCAGATATCCATGAGGAAGTGGGACAATAAATAGCCATGTGGAAAGGATATTGGAGAAGCATGTAGAAAGCATGACAAAGGAGAAAAGATGAGATTCTCTACAAAATAAAAGGCCATTCGGCCAAGCAAGGGAGAGAGGTTTTTCATTCATTTCTTTTCACACTATTCACTACGTTTTGAAAGAGAAGTCAGTTGCTAAAACCTCTCAAGTAGAAAAGGAAAGGAAGAGAGAAAAAGGAGAAAAAAGGGTGGAATTGTAAGAGGATTTTGGAAGCTTTTCTAGGTAGCTTTCCTTTCTCCTCTTAGAAGAGAGAAAAAAGAGAAAAAAAAGGGGTTGGCCGATATCATGTGGCTACTGTTTTATGATGTTTTCCATGTTAGTTCAAAGGAAAACAATTGGTTTTATAAAAATTGGGTCATGCGTAATTAATTCGGGTTTCAAGAAGTGAGTCTAAAACTAGGATTTTAGACTATAGGCCATTCGGCCATTTTGATTGTGTTTCAAAAGTTGCATTCTTTTTTACTCATCTTTTATTTCCAAAATGTTGCATTCAAAGTTTTTAAAGATACTTGGGTGTCAAACATGGGCATTTGAATGCCCCCTAACCCGAGCCAAAATTCGAAATCTCTCATTTTAAAATATCCAACTTAAGTTTCTTTCAAATGTAGTCGAATATCATTTTAGGTGTTCGGATATCCTCTCTTCAAGGGAGAAAAACATTCTGTTTTCATGCATTTCATATTTGAATGTTTTCTTTATATAGTAAAAACGTGCCTTTTGATTTCATAAACATTTGGCAAGAATCCTTTCTTAATTTCCTCCAAGTTGCTGGGGAGGTTAAGAAATTATTCAACGTACGTGTTTATGAAATCATAAGGTATGGGTTTTGTTTTACTCAAAATTATGTAAGTGCCATGTGAAAGAATTATTTTACAAACTTTGCCAGGTTTGCTGAGGAGTGCGGTAATATTTTTTGACATATGACATTAATATAATTTCATAAAGAAAATTCATAGAAAGAATTTTAAAAAATAATGATGTGTGCATATTCCATGTTCATACATATTCCACGATGATGTGATTTTAGATTTGATATCCATGTTGCTATCTTGATGGATTTTGTCATATGCCATGTCATGTTAAATAATATGCCATGTCATGATGATTTTTGCCATGTGTTAAATTATATGCCATGTCATATTGAATTTTTCCATGTATTAGATTATGTGCAATGTCATGATTTGTTTCCCATGTCATAAAATGCTTTTCATGCCATGATAGTTATGCATATTTTATATTTATGTCTTAGTGATAATTAGTACATTCATGATCATTTAAATTTTTTAAAATTGACGTTTTTCAATAAATAAGGCAATATTCCTGAGTTAATATAATTCATGGATCCTCCTCCAGGTTGCCGGGGAATCTTCATCAATTATTATTAACAAAGGAATACCCTTCTAAAAGATGATGATACAGAGATTTTCCAAAACAATAAAAATTCTATATTTTGCCAGGTTGCTAGGGAATATAAATTTTTTTTGCAATAATAAATTCCGGATCATTTTCAGAATAATATCACCATTTTTTTGGGAATTATTTTTAAATGTCAAATATAAAACCGATTGTTATCGAGACTATTGATAACACATGATTAATAAGGTACCATTTTATACGGGCATTGTAGGGGTGCTAATCCTTCCCCGTACTTAACCGACTCCCGAACCCGCTTTTGTTTTCTCTCTGGTTCAAAGCACAAACTTCGAAATTGGTTTTAAAAAATGTTTTAATTAATTTTAAAATGTTTTACGAAATTAGTTTTAATAGGTGGCCGATTACACCTGTCCGAAAAAGATTGGTGGCGACTCCATTTTTTTTCGACATTGTTTTCAAACCCTCAATTTTATCTGAGAGGAACTAAGTCGTATATTCCTCTCTTTCCCCTAATATTACACTTAACATGGATGTCCTGTGACGAGGCATTTTTCGCCATGTTGCGACAGCTTGGCGACTCCACTGGGACTATTTAGAGAGTCAAGCCTAGAATTAATCATGTGTTATCAAAAGTCTCAGTTTTGTCGATTCTAATTGGTATTTAATTATAGTTCCCATTTTTTCATAAAATAAAGAGGATTTTCAAAAATAGTAAAAAATTTTTAAATATGTTCATTTGCATGCATATTATTGTTTCTCTGGTTATTTAATGTTGTATATTACTATTGCTCTTTGGTTGATTAATACGTTACACTATTCTTGATCTTTATTTTAATAAGTTGTTGGGGCATCTAGAATAAAGGTTGTAGGGTAGATGGTGAAAGGTTTGGTTCCTCCTCACACACTACATGTGAATTTGCATAACATGAGCCCTATACTTGGGTTCTGTCCTTTTAGTTGGAATAAAGTACCTACATTTGTTGAGGTGATAACCTCCGCATAAGGTAGCGAAACACTTCCGGAGTATCAGACTACCTACGCTTATGAGGTTATAACCTCCACATAAGCCTGAGAAATGTACTCTAACAAATTGAGCCCGTTTTTATCCGGGTGCCTTACTAGCCTTCACCGACGATAGTGAAGAACAATGTGGGGCCTTTAGAACCGAACTCAACCTCATATATGGAACCAACCTAGGTAGACCCATGCTGAATTTTCGTTACATATCCTGAAGCTAGGAACACATGGAGTAACACTTCTGACCTCTTGCTATTTATTTTACATTCCAAATAACCATTGTGGATCCGGCAAGGATGAACGTGCATCGCTCGTAATAAGTTTGATATTCAGCCCCGAAGGCACCTTAATGCCTACATAAGTATATACTATTGAGGCAAATGTTCATTGACTTTTTGAAATTGAAAATATAAAAATTCGATTTTCAAGCATTTTGACATCTTGTACATTTCATGCATTAATGCATATGTAAATAGAGCATGTACATTTGCAATATATTTTTGATTTCACGGTGATAATAATCTCATTTGTTAATTGCATAAACATTTGTTGATAGATTAAATAAGAATTGTAAACCGATAGTGTTGAATAAATATTTGGACACCCGTGCCATAATAAGACCCACTACCCTAAAAGTTTTTGATAAAAATTGGTTTTGGAAAATAATATTTTGATTTTTGCAGGGAAAATATGTTTTAGAAAATCGTGGATTGAATTTGGGGGCAAATCTTGTGCAATGAAATTGTTGAATAAATTAAGTTTGGTCCCATCATGTTAATTTAATTATTGAATATTTTCTTGTATATATTCGTGCATCAATTTATTTATTTTTTACATGCATCAAATTGGCATCATGTTGTAGTCATAAAATGCATGGTCATTCATTGTAGAATATATTTGAGACATACATGGTCATTCTATGTATATACCTGTGCATCAATTTATTTCTTCTTTACATGCATCATATTGACATTGTGTTGCATTCATAACAATATGATCATTCATTGTAGAATAAATTCGTGACATACATGATCATTCACTATATATGTCCGCGTATTACTTTGTTTATTCGTTACATGCATCAAATTACATTCATGACATTCATGGCTCACTCATCATGAGACGCATTTGGGAGGGGGATAAAACAGAAGTTGGCTTGGCTGTAAGAGCCTTTGAAGAAATTTATGTTTCAAATTAGAGGCATAAGAAGTATTGAGTACTTTTGTAACACAGGCCAAAGCCATGGAGAATGAACAAACAGCTTAGATGGAGAGAATGGAAAGAGCACAAGAAGATAACCGAGAACAAATGGCTAAACTAATGGAATTGATGTCTGCCACTGTCTAAGGCAAGGGGCATATCGAGGGTTCTGCAAAGGTAGAAAGAGTCGTGGAAGGCAATTACTTAGCTAGAATAGATGGATTGGAATGGGTTCAGCAAGAGATGAAAAAAGAGGTAATTAGAACTCAGGAAGGGATCCGAGAACAAATGACCAAGCTCATGGAACTGAAGTACTCCATAGTCAAAGAAAATGGGCATATTGAGAATTCTACTATAAAAGGAAAATCGAAAGCCTTGGGAAACGGTTCGAGGAATTGCCTCCCTTGCCTGTTTGGGGTAACAGTAATCAAAAGGCAAATTCTGAAGGCACACAGCCCCAAGTTACACTACTAGCAAAATACCAGCTATTAGAGGAGAAAGCTTTGTGCACTGGAGAAACAAATATATTTGGGAATGGGATCTGAAAAAATTTAGCCTGGTTCCTGATTTAGTCATTACACCTGAATTCGAGGTCCCCAACTTTGAGATATATGATGGAACAACTGATCCGATGACCCATCTCAAAATGTTCTACCGAAAGATGGTGAGCCATGTGGATAATGAAAAGTTATTAGTCCATTTATTTTAGGATAGCCTTAGTGGGTCTGCAATCAAATGGTATAATTAGTTGAGTAAGGGTCAGATTTGTTCTTGGAATGATTTGGCTAGAGCTTTCCATGAACAATACAAGCATATGACCGAGATGGCACCGGACCGTCTCTTTTTTGCAAAATATGGAGAAGAAAGCCACTGAATGTTTCAAAGAGTATTCTTGTAGGTGGAGAGATATAACGGCCCAGGTGTAGCTACCCATAACTAAAAAAAAAGCTACTGTCCTTTTTGCAAATACACTACAGGCCCCAGACTATGATGAATTCGTTGGTAACACCACGAGAAACTCCGTGGACATATTAATCCCAAAAGAGATGATGGAGAAGACAGCCAAGAATGGGAAGCTCAAAGTAGGTGAGACATCCGGTACCAAAGGAAGTTGGGTACCCTAGAAAATGTAAAAGATATCCAATCTATGACCTATGGAGGGAATATATGGGAAACTTTATATCGTATCCTTCATACCCCATGTACCAACCGTTCTGCCCGTCCATGAACAATATATATAAGGACCTTTACTCATACCCGTTGGCCTCTCAATATAACTACCCAGCACATCTTCAACCTTAGGCCAGCCAAAGAAAACCAAATAGCATTCGAAAAAGAGATCTGCTTGAGCCATTCCCCATCTCTTACTATAATTTGCTACCCCAGCTTGTTGAAGATCGACTTCTCACTAAAGTTCCAGTGAAGCCCATTCAACCCCATATTCCAAGCTAGTATAATGAAAATGCATTTTGTGATTATCATTGAGGGATTCGAGGTCATTCCATGGAAAATTTTTGTCTCTAAAATAAAGGGTTCAAGCACTCATCATTAACAGGCAGATAGATCTTGAGAAAAAACAAAGGTTAAATGACATGAAGAAACCATTGTTCATCCATGGTAGGGCAAATAGGGATGTTATAATGGAAGAGAAAGGCATACATGGGTTCAAGAAGAGAGAGAATGATCAAGTCGACTCGATTCCTATGTTATATAATGAGGTGCTGCCTCAACTTATTTAGAGATACCTTCTGACACCCAATCAACGGGAGCCTCTAAAGCCTTCGTACCCGAGCTGGTATGATGCTAAAAAGCATTGTAGCTACCATTCTGGAAATCAAGGCCACTCAACAGAGAACTGCCCCTCTTTGAAATACATGATCATGGATCTCATCAAAGCAGGTTTGCCGAGTTTTTGAAGAAGGGAAATCCAAGTGTCATGATAGACCTCCTTCCCAAAAATGACCACGGGACAACCAAAAGAAGATTTTGATCCTAATCCCAATCCCTAACCTGCTGCCATTACTGATAAAGAACCAATACCTTACCCTTATGTTTTTGAAAACAGTTCCAGATTCATGAGCTAGAAGTTATGACCCTAACAGCAAGTGTGAGTATCACATGAGGGCAATTGGGCATTCAATTGGAAAATGCAAAAAACTGAAGAAAAAGATTGAATGTCTCGTCCACGATGACATTTTAACTCCAGAGTTTACCGAACAGTGGAAATCTGCTTTGCCATGGATTTATTTCCTCTTTAAGAATTTTGAGGATGAGAATTGCTACCTTTGAAGGCATATCAATAGGAGCATTCTGATGCATGTAGTTTCATCCCTCATGATGAAAGCACTTGTCTCATGTCGACATCTATATGAAATAAATAAATTTTGAATTTTAAATGTTTTGTGTTCATTATATTTTAGCAATAATTTGAATTTATAAAAAAATAATAAAACTTTGAGAAAACATTTTGATGAACAACAATAATGATGTCTTTTAAAAGAAAATTCTTTTCTCACATTAAGAAATAATAGAGGGTCTCGAGAACATTGATGATCATTGTTAGAAATGGTCCAATACCCTCACACTTCTCTTTCAGGCTTTCCTATGCCTAAATTCTTTAAATTGAGATCTCTTGAAAGACCTGTTGCTTCAAGGAAGAAGAGTTCTAAATTTCATAAACCATTGTCACTGCAAAATAAGAAAAGATCTAGATCTTAGCTTAGACTATGAACAATGGAACAAACATTATGAAAAAATTTTGAGCTCAGTGGAAACTCGAACAAATGAGACATTCTTTCAAGAATCTAGATCGTGGTAATTTGATATGTGTCAAGGTTGTGCCAAAACCATTCATATCCTTTCCAATAACCACAAAACACCAATGTCCCAAACATCACGTGATTATTGACACCTCGAGGCACAATGACTAAACCAGATTATCCTATGTCATAGAGAAAACCTATTTCAGGCCATATTCTTTCTTGTCACTTCAAACAACCCAATATAAAAATGAAATTATGCTTGATGATTCAAAGTGCAAAATGAAATTATGATTATCTATTCCCATGAGGATTGCTTTTCAATGAGAATATTTGTGCTTGATATGAGAAATGGACATCTTTCATATCCCTTTCACAAAAAGAAATTATTCAGAGTTACCCATTTTGAGCCGAAAAAATTCTTTCTTCTTTGAACCCTGATCAAGGATCACCCTCTACACTGGAGGGAAAATGCGAGGAAAGATCTTCTCAAAGATCATGGAGAAATGAGTCCTAACTCAAAGACAGAAACAAAGTAATTTGAGCTCCGAAATAAGTACGGGCTCACTTTGTCAAAATAGAGATGCAAAAGAAAAAGGAGAAGGAAAATGGAGAAAAGATGGAGAAATGAAAAAAATAACAAAACAAGAAAGAAAAAAGAAACATGAAACATGAAAAAGATGGCAAAATGAACGCCAAGAACAACGAAGAAAAGAAGCAAAAATCAAAAAAAGAAAATAGAAGTCCAGAAGGGACAAATGTTTCAAAGGGAATTCTCCTCAAGAAATGATCCTTGATCTGATTACCCTTAAACACATATTTTGGGCCTATTTATCCTTACTTTCAGAACCCCAGACCTTGGCCTACGTTACGTGCTTTAAAAGTCCATTTTGATCAAGCGTGGATATTTAACTTGAAGAGTTTTCCTCAGATTTTATCCCATCTCTTCGAATTATCATTTCAGTATAGAAGAATTTAGAATTCTCAGATGCATGGTGGAACAATTAAAAAAAACAAAAAAAGAGAAAGAAACGATGAAGCTCTAGGGTGAAAACCCAAAAATGGGCAGTCTAAAGAAAAACAAGAGGAAATTTTTGATGCCACTCATGGTATTATCGAAGGCATGACGAAAGAGGAAATCATCTTGAAGGAATCAAGAAACATCAGGGAATTCCTAAATATTCCCACAAAATAGTCAACTCTCGTTTGGGGGATTGACTTAAAAAATTAAGACTTTTTTTTCCTCCAAAATTAACTTTCCAGTTTGAACATCTTGGCTAATCTTGAATCTTGTCAAAATGCCATGATTTGAAAACTAAAAGAATGTTGAATTTGTTTGATTCTCAAGGAATTCATGTTTTATGAGACCTGTTCCATTTGTGAGCCTAAAAGGGACATACATTTTTCTTGTTGTGACGTTTTCTTGGATCAACCAAAATCCTGTTATACGAAGCCTTTCAATTCAAGTTGAAAAACCCAAATTCACATTTAGAAAAATTTCTAATGATGATCATCACTCTTCAAGAGATTTGTACATCACAACTATGGGATTAATATTTTTGGCTCATAAGTTTTCATTAAATGGGTATTTTTTCCAAAAAGGGGAAAACAAATAAAAGAGATAAAAATATTTTTGAAACAACCATTTTTTATGTTGACATGAGACAAGGGTTTTTCTAACCCAAAGGTATGGAACTACTGGGGTTGACCTTGACTTCCAGATATGAGAAGAAGAAATAAAACTCGGAAAACATGCTTCTATTGATAAGAGTTTGAGAACTGTTGGGACAAACAGATAGCCAATGACTGTCAGTAAGTATTTGCATCATTCATAGGTATTAGCATTTGCACCATTCCATGAGCATCTGTATTTTACCATTACATTTACATCCTTCATGGATATTTTCATTTTCATTGCCTCATTTCTAGGATCATTGCATCTTCACTATTGTGTGGTAACTACAGTTACACCATTAATGGACTATTTACATTAACACAATTCATAGAAGCATCTGCATCTTTTCATGAAGCATCAGCATCATTACTGATACTTGCATTTGCATCTTTTCATGAAGCATTTGCATCATTTTTGATATTTGCATCTGCATCCTTTCATGAAGCATTAGCATCATAATTGATCCTTGCATTTGCATCTTTTCATGAAGCATTTGCATCATTATTGATATTTGCATCTGCATTATTCCATGAAGTAGTTGAATCAATTCGAGGATATTTGCATTTTCATTATTCAGAAGCATTTGCGCATTTATAATCTTTGCATTTGCATCATACAGAAGCATTTGCACACTGTTAATCTCTGCATTTGCATCATTCAAAAGCATTTGCACATTGTTGATCGTTGAATCTGCATCATTCCATGAAGTAGTTGCATCATTTGAAGACATTTGCATTTGCATCATACAGAAGCATTTGCACATTGATAATCCCTACATTCACATCATTTTATGAAGCATTTGCATCAATCCAAGACATCTGCATTTGCATCAAGAACCATTTGCATCAGCCGTAGACATTTGCACTTGCACCATGAAGCATTTGCATCTTATTCAATCTCTGCATCTACATCAAGAAGCATTTGCATTCGCACCATTAAGCATGTGCGTATTGTTTAATCTTTGCATCTGCATCATGAGGCATTTGCATCAATTAAAGACATTTGCACCTGTATCATGAAGCATTTGCATCCTCTCTCAAAACTTTCGGGTGTAATTTTCAACACGTTTTCAAGAACAAATATCCAGAATAATAAAAATGAGCAAGTCTTCGGTGGTGATAGCCAAAGCTTCTAGAAAAGACATCCAGAATTTTACTGTTTTAAAAATAAACAAGTATTTGGTGGTAATAACCGAAGCTTCTAGAAAAGACATCCAGATTTTACTATTTAAAAAATGAACAAGTCTTTAGTGGTGATAGCCGAAGCTTCTGGAAAAGACATCCAAAATTTTACTATTTCAAAAATTAATAATTCTTTAGCTTATAGCCAAAGCTTTTGGAAAAGACATCCAAAATTTTACTGTTTTAAATGTCAACAAGTCTTTGGTGGTGATAGCCGAAGTTTCTGGAGGAGATACCTAGAATTTTACTATTTTAAAAGAATTTTAAATGTGACCAAGTCTTTGGTTGTGATAGCCGAAGCTTTTAGAAGAGATATCCAAAATTTTACTGTTTTAAAATAAAGAAATCAAGTCTTTGGTGGTGATAGCAGAAGCTTCTAGAGGAGATACCCAGAATTTTAAACAAATTTCACAAGTAAGATTAGGCCCCAAGATCACCGTTGAAGTATTTTCTTCTCCTGCAAATTGAACTCGTTTCCTTAAGACGAGTCGAGCCTTGATTAGTCAAGGAACTCAATTTAAGGACAAATCATTTTATCTACAATTTACAAAAAACAAAAAAAAAATATGTAGTGATAAAAAAATAAAAAATAAAGAAAACTCTCTCTTCTCTCTTTCACATGTGATCTCACTGACCGGACAAAATTGTTGTCTATTTTATGTTTGCCTGATTCCTGATTCTAAGCAATAGTCAAAGAGGGGCAGCTGTAGACACCTAAATTTGTTCGGGCCCCCTAAATAAGGTAAGTTCTCCTTCAACTTCCCGGAATGCATAGAATCTCCCTTAATTCCATAGTTAGGACTCTAAGATTGATTCGAAAGTCAACACAAAAAAGTCAAGACAAAAAGTCAATTCCAAAAAAGTCAACTCTAAAAAGTCAACCATTAAAAATGTCAATTTAGGAAAAATGAAGATTCGACAGAAGAATTGAACAATGGTAAGCAATCTTGATAATCAGAGATCCCCAATTGAGGATAAAAGGAAAATTTGAAGGTGGAAAAGCAAAGAGCAAATTTGAGTATAGGAGAAAAGTATGGAATATCCAAATTTGGGAAAAAATACGTAAACGATCAAATTGAATGAAATTGAAACCTCAAATTGAAGGATAATCAATAAATATAAGCACCTCAAGGTCCAATTTCACAAAGATTTGAGGAAAAACTAGACAAAAGTGAAAAATTGGAAATTGCCATTTTGGGCGAAAATATGAATTTTGCAAATTTAGAGATGGTCAAATTGAGTAAAATTGAAGTCCCAAAATTGAAGAACAATCAATAAATAAAGATATCCAAAGGTCCAACTTGAAGTGGAATCAAAAGGAAAGTCAATTGGAAAAAAAAGAAGCAAAAAGAGAAAATTTTCAATTTTAGAGGAAAAAGGGGAAAATAAAATCGGAAGGGAAATCAGATGTAAAAATTGGAAAAAATTGGTCAAACTCCAATTGAGTATATGGAAAAGGGGATGAAAAAGGAAAATCCAAAAAATTGGCTCGTTTCGCGTAAAACTGAGGTTTCATGGGCTAAAATGCAATTTTAGAAAATAAGAGAAAAATTCAATCGAAGCTCGAAAAATTGTGAAACTTTCCAAAATTAAGTTTTAGGATGGAAAGATGGAAATGAGAAGAAAAAAACCCGAAATTGGGGCCGAAATGCGAATAGGCCAAATTCAGGAGACTAATTCATAATTTTAGAGAAATATCCGAAAAAAAAATAGAAAACGAACTTAGAAAATTATGAAAAATTTTTGAACTAATTTTATTATTGATAGGACAGAGTGGAGAAGAAAAATAAAAAAATGGAGCTAAAATGAAAATACGCAAAGTTCAGGTGAGCCAAAATGCAATTATGGAGAATAATCCGAAAAAATTGGAAAACAAGCTCAAAAAATTATGAAAACTTCTAGAACTGAGTTTAATATTGTGTAGGATGGATTGGAGGAAAAAAATCCAAAATTAGGGCCCATTTGCGAATAGATCAAGTTTAGCGGCCAAAAATGCACTTTTATAAAAAAAAACGAGGAATGACCAATTTGCAAATAAAAAAATAGGAATGGCCTGGAATATTCTAGGCCATTTTTTGCAAGGAGAGAGAGAGGGGGATAAAAAAAATTTCCAAGATGTAGGAGAAAGTAGATATTTTTAACGAAAGGTCATGAGTCACCACTTATAGCTTATATGGCATTTCTTGGCCGATGAGATGCATTTTAATTGTAATGAGGAAAGGTCATTGGCCAAGCCCATGTGAAGACCATATGGGAGCCATAGGATAAGGCCAAGTGGATTAAAAATGCCAACTAGGAAGACATTTGGTTGTTAAGCTACACGTTCATGACAAGTGGCTTAAGAGAGGTTGTAAAGATATGAGACAAGAATAATTTAGGTTGAATTTAGAGCCAATGAGAGGTTAGTAGATCCTTAATTTTAGGAGATTGCCATGAAGAAGGGGGACAAGACATATCCATGTGGAAAGGATGTTGGAGAAGCATGTAGAAAGCATGACAAAGGAAAAAAGATGAGATTCTCTACAAAATAGAAGGCCATTCGGCCAAGCAAGGGAGAGAGGTTTTTCATTCATTTTTTTTCACACTATTCACTATATTTTTAAAGAGAAGTCAGTTGCTAAAACCTCTCAAGGAAAAAATAAAATGAAGAGAGAAAAAGGAGAAAATATGGTAGAATTCTAAGAGGATTTTGGAAGCTTTTCTAGGTGGCTTTCCTTTCTCCTCTTGTTTATGGTTTTCTTTTCATTTCCATGTCTATGATTTCTTTTCTTCTATGTCATGTTCATCTCCTCTCCTGAAAAATGGTTTTTTAAAAGGGTTTTAAAAAGGCTTTCTTCTATTCTCTACAAAATATCAAAGTTTACAAAAAGTTTCCTACACTTCCTTTGGCCGAAACTTGTGTTGTTCATTATGCTTGTCTTTTGCTTTATTTTCTTGCTTTCATGTTGGATGTGGGTTTCAATATTGTGGTAGGATAGATTTTATTTTTGGTTTTCTTTTTAAAAAAATGAAATAAAGGTTTGATGTGCTTGAGGATCTTGGTTTTACCAAGTGATTTTGGTTAGGTAGGACTATGTCTAAAGAACCAACCATTGAGCCAACCTTGTTTTTTCTTGTTTTCTTATGTTTCTAGCTTTCAATTTCATTATATTAATATGCTTGTCTTGCTGATTTTCATGTTACATTTCATACATGGAATATTGTGTGTTTGTTGGGAAATGATGCTAGTGCTTGATGATCTTGGTCTCCCACCAAGAGATGGCTAAGTAGGATTCATTTCCAATAAGCCAGCCTTGAGCCTAACATTTGTGCTTGCTGTAAAATATGTTTTTAACTCATTTCCAACTTTATTTTGGCTAGGATTAATTAATGGTCCATAGCCAAAATCTATTTTTCAAACTAGTTGGAAGAAAATAATGTCTTACAAGTTGGATATGTTGATTTTAGGCAAGGTTTTTACCATGTATTTTTTTTTTCAAAATAAAAAACTGCTTTTACCGCTTTTATTTAGTCATTTTTTGAGTCTAAGCCAATTTTTCCAGAATTTTTTGAATTTTTTTACAAAGGTCAAAAAATAGCTTTGTAAAATCGGTTTAAGTGTCAAAACAAGCTTTTAAGCTAGCAAAAATCTATTTTTTTTCACCAAAAAGAGGGTTGGCAGAAATCATGTCACTACTGTTTTATGATTTTTTTCCATGTTAGTTTAAGGGAAAAAATTGGTCTTACAAAAATTGGGTCATGGGTAATTAATCCGGGTTTCAAGAAGTGAGTCAAAAACTAGGATTTTTGACAATAGGCCATTCGGCCACTTTGATTGTGTTACAAAAATTGCATTCTTTTTTACTCTTTTTTTATTTCCAAAATATCGCATTCAAGGTTTGTAAAGATACTTGGGTGTCAAAATGGGCATTCGAATGCCCTCGAACCCTAGTCAAAATTCATGCCCAAATCTCTCATTTTAAAATATCCAAGTTAAGTTTCTTTCAAAGTTAGTCGAATATCTTTTTAAGTGTTCGGATATCCTCTAATCAAGAGAGAAACGCATTCTACTTTTAGGCATTTCATATTTGAATGTTTTCTTTATTATTAACAATGTGCCTTTCGGTTTCATAAATATTTTGCGAGAATCCTTTCTTAATTTCGTCCGGGTTGCGGGGAGGTTAAGAAATTATTCAACGCACGTGTTTATGAAATCATAAGGTACGAGTTTTGTTTTACTCGAAATTATGTAAGTGCCATGTGAAAGAATTATTTTTCAAGCTTTCCCAGGTTTGTCGGGGAGTGCGATAATATTTTTTGACATATGAAATTGATATAATTTCATAAAGAAAATTCATAAAAAGAATTTAAAAAAGTAATGATGTGTGCACATTCCATGTTCATGCATAATCCATGATGATGTCATTTTAGAATTGATATCCATGTTGCTATCTTGATCACGTTACTTTGATTAATAAGCATATTCTATGTTGATGTTATTTGATGGATTTTGTCATATGCTATGTCATGTTAAATTATATGCCATGTCATGATGATTTTTGCCATGTGTTAAATTATATGCCATGTGTTAAATTATATGCCCTGTCATGATTTATTTCACATGTCATAAAATGCTTGCCATGCCATGATAATTACGCATATTTTATATTTATGTCTTAGTGATAATTTGTACATTCATGATCATTTAAATTTTTGAAAATTGACGTTTTTCAATAAATAAGACAATATCTCTGAGTTAATATAATTCATGGATCTTTCTTCGGGTTGCCGGGGAGTCTTCATCAATTATTATTAACAAAGGAATACCCTTCTAAAAGAGGATGATATGGAGATTTTCCAGAACAATAAAAATTCTATATTTTGCCGATTTTCTAGGGAATGTAGAAAAGTTTTGCAATAATAAATTCTGGATCATCCTCAGAATAATATAACCATTTTTTTGGGAATTATTTTTAAATGTCAAATACAAAACCGATTGTTACCGAGACTATTGATAACACATGATTAATAAGGTACCATTTTATACGGGCGTTGTAGGTGTTCTAATCCTTCCCCGTTCTTAACCGACTCCCGAACCCGCTTTTGTTTTCTCTCTGGTTCAAAGTGCAAACTTCAAAATTGGTTTTAAAAAATGTTTTAATTAATTTTAAAATGTTTTACGAAAATCAGTTTTAAGAGGTGGTCGATTACACCTATCCAAAAAAGATTGGTGGCGACTCTATTTTCTTTTTCGAGATTGTTTTCAAACCCTCAATTTTATCTTAGAGGAACTAAGTCATTTGTTCCTCTCTTTCCCCCAATGTTACACTTAACGTGGATGTCCCGTGACGGGGCATTTTTTGCCACGTTGCGACAACATACTTTTCTCCTACACTAAAATTTGAAATTGTCGTTCCACCTTCAATTTTTCTTCTATCTTCAATTGTGGATCTCCAATTATCAAATTACTTCACCAATATTCAATTCTCCTTCCGAATCTTGATTTTTCTAAGAGTTGACTTTTCAAAGTTGATTTTTTGGTGTTGCTTTTCTGTATCGACCTCCGAATCAAAGTATTAGTGACCTAACTATGGAATTAGGGGAGATTCTATGCATTCTGGGAAGTTGAATGAAGAACTTACCTTATTTAGTGGGCCCGGACAAAATTAGATTTCTACAACAGTCTTTAAATAAGAAATGCAAATATAAGCAAGAGATCAAGTGCTCAATAATTGAAAATCACATCCTAACATGAGACTAACAAAAGAATTTAACATAAACTCAAATCATGCCTATGTTTTCCAACAGTCAAGATAAATAAATAACTAAGTTTCATCATTAGATAGGGGACTTATTATAATAAATGCAAAATATCTTAAGTTTTTTTTTTTTTTTTTTTATGAATAAAGACTCCTAAACATAAACATAGAAAAGAAATTAAAAAGAAAACACACAAAACAAATAAAAAAAAATAGACAAAATAAAAGTAACTGATAAGCTAAAGACACCCCAAACTTAAAACAATCTTCAATGTGTAGAAATAAAAAGAGTACGAACAAAAAAACTCCCCTATCGATGAAAGCAACGCAAGAGAAGCTCTAGTTTTCCTCTTTGACCTCATTATGCTTGTCCAGTGTAGACACCTAATTTTGTCCGGACCACTAAACAGGTATGTTTTCTTCCTATATTAATGTTTCCGAGTGTAAAAAGACTTTTTTCATCTTGCAGGTGGTACTCCGAGACTTAGTTTAAGAGTGCGAGCACAAAAAGTCAAACTTGAAAAAAGTCAACCATAGAAAAAAAACGTCAACCCCGAAAAAGTCAACCCTAGAAAGTCAACTACTAAAAAAGTCACCCCACTCTCAAAATCAAGATTTTAAGTTCAATTGAAAAATGGCGAAAGAATTTTGATAATCTGAGGTCTACATTGAAAGATATGGAGTTCGGAAATTGGGATTTGGAGATTCAATAGAAAGGAAACCCTAATCCGAGAAATTTGGGGAAAAGTGCTTAAACGATCAAATTGATCGAAATTGAAGGTTCCAAATGAAAGATAAGCACTGACTACGGGTAATGGAGAAGTCACTTGCAAGAAAAATCGAAAGAAAAGTCAATCCGGGAGAAAACCGAGAATTAGGTTTTTTAGTGGATTTCGGTGAAATCGGGAAGAATCACAGAAATGGCCTGACTTGGTGAGACCAAAGCCCCCAATGGATGAAGAATGATTAAAAAGGATAGCCCAAGGCTCAGATTGAAGAAAATTTGAAAATCGGACTTGTTTTGAGCAAAACCGGGTTTCGGAGGTAAAAGGGCAAAATTGGAAAATTTGGGAAAAATAGCAAATGGACTCCAAAAATTAAAAAAAAAATTAGAAGCTTGATCAAAGAGAATGGTTAACTAACTCTTGATTTTTAACCACTTGGGAAAAACCTATGTAGTTTAATCACCATGGCTTGATCAAAGAGAATGGTTAACTAACTCTTGATTTTTAACCACTTGATTAAAAAAAAAATTAGAAGCTTCCTCCTTTCTTTGGGCTTGGGCATGCCAGCACTTCTCTTTTCCAGCCCAACTCTGATTTTTTTGAAGGGCCAAAAAAGCCCTTTTCGGTTGCTTGGGTGAAATGACCATTTTGCCCCCCGGATGCAAATAAATATCAAACGGACTCCAAATTCAATTTTTCTTTTTTTAATACTTCCAAAATAATAAAATATTGAGTTCTGGAAGTTTTCAAAATTATCCGAGTCCGTTTGCTATTTATTTGGATTTTTTCTTCCCAAAAATGCCCTTTTATGCCCCTACATTTTACCATTTTTTAAACGAGCTCCAAATCAAGATTTTTCTTCACCAATCTCTTCAAAATAATTAAAAAGTGTGATCTGGAAGTTTTCATAATTTTTGGAGCTCATTTGGTATTTTTTTGGGATTTATCGGCTTGAATTACTGCATAGGAGGCCCGGGATTTGGCCATTTTGCAAACGAACTCGGAATCAAGATTTTCTTTCGCCAATCTCTTCCAAATAATTTAAAAATGAGATTTGCCAAATTTCAGAATTTTTGGAGTCCATTTGCTATTTTTCCGGGATTTATCTTTTTGAATTACTACATAAGAAGCCCGGGATTTGGCCACTTTGCAAACGAACTCGGAATCAAGATTTTCTTTCTCCAATCTCTTTCAAATGATTTAAGAATGAGATTGACAAATTTTCCATAATTTTCGGAGTCCATTTGCTATTTTTCCCAAATTTTTCCAATTTTACCCTTTAACCTCCGAAACCCGGTTTTGCTCAAAACAAGTCCGATTTTCAGATTTTCTTCAATCTGAGCCTTGGGCCATCCTTTTTAATCATTTCTCAGCCATTGGGGGCTTTGGTCTTACCAAGTCGGGCCATTTCTGTGATTCTTCCCGATTTCACCGAAATCCACTAAAAACCCTAATTCTCGGTTTTCTCCCGGATTGACTTTTTTTTCGGTTTTTCTTGCAAGTGACTTCTCCATTACCCGTAGTCAGTGATTATCTTTCATTTGGAACCTTCAATTTCGACCAGTTTGATCGTTTAAGCACTTTTCCCCAAATTTCTCGGATTAGGGTTTCCTTTCTACTGAATCTCCAAATCCCAACTTCCGAACTCCATATCTTTCAATGTAGACCTCGGATTATCAAAATTCTTTCGCCATTTTTCAATTGAACTTAAAATCTTGATTTTGAAAGTGGGTTGACTTTTTCAGTAGTTGACTTTCTGGGGTGACTTTTTCGGGGTTGACTTTTTCGGGGTTGACTTTTTTTCAAGTTTGACTTTTTGTGCTCGCCCTCTTAAACTAAGTCTCGGAGTACCACCTGCAGGATGAAAACAGTCTTTTTACACTTGGGAACATCAATATGGGAAGAAAACATACCTGTTTAGTGGTCCGGACAAAATTAGGTGTCTACAGCTGCCCCTCTTTGGCTATTGCTGAGAATCAGGAATCATGCAAAGATAAACCGACACTAATTTTGTACGGTCAGTGACATCACATGTGAAGGAAAGGGGTTTCTTTTTCATTTTCTATATTTCATTTTTTCATTTTTTTCTTCTTTCTTCTTTTTTTCTTTTTTCTTTTTTCCTTTTTTTTTATTTATTTATTTTTTCTATTTTCTCTTTTTTCATTTTTTTTAAAAACAATAAATTGAAGATTTTGTCCTTAAATTGAATTCCCTGCCTAAACAAGGCTCGATTCGTCTTAAGGGAATGAATTCGATTTCAAAAGAAAAATTTATGCTCGAAGGGCTTTAAAATTGGTGCCCGAAGGTCTTAAAATGGTGCCCGGAGGTCTTAAAAATTGGTGCCCGGAGGTCTTAAAAATTGGTGCCCGGAGGTCTTACCCCTGAAAAATGTTATGCCCGGAGGTCTTACCTGGGATTTGAAAAATTATGCCCGGAGGTCTTAAAAATTGGTGCCCGGAGGTCTTACCCCTGGAAAAAGTTATGCCCGGAGGTCTTAAAGATGTTGCCCAGAGGTCTTACCTATGATTTGAAAAAAATTATGCCCGGAGGTCTTAAAAATTAGTGCCCGGATGTCTTACCCCTAAAAAAAATAATGCCCGGAGGTCTTAAAGATGTTGCCCGGAGGTCTTACCTGTGATTTGAAAAATTATGCCCGGAGGTCTTAAAAATGGTGCCCATAGGCCTTACCCCTGAAAAAAAGAGTTATGCCCGGAGGTCTTTAAAGATGTTGCCCGGAGGTCTTACTTATGATTTGAAAAATTATGCCCGGAGGTCTTAAAATGGTGCCCGGAGGTCTTAAAAATTGGTGCCCGGAGGTCTTACCTGTGATTTGAAAAAAATGCGCTGTATGCGACTTTAAAAATGATGCCCGGAGGCCTTACCCATAATTTGGAAAAAATGCGCTGTATGCGACTTTAAATATGATGGCCGGAGGTCTTAAGAATAGTGCCCGGAGGCCTTACCCGTGATTTGGAAGAAATGCGCTGTATGCGACTTTAAAAATGATGCCCGGAGGTCTTAAGAATGGTGCCCGGAGGCCTTACCCATAATTTGGAAAAAATGCGCTGTATGCGACTTTAAAAATGATGCCCGGAGGTCTTAAGAATAGTGCCCGGAGGCCTTACCCCTGAAAAAAGTTATGCCCGGAGGTCTTAAAGATGTTGCCCGGAGGTCTTAAAGATATTGCCCGGAGGTCTTACCTGTGATTTGAAAAATTATGCCCGGAGGTCTTAAAAATGTTCTTTGAAGAATTGTTGAAAATTACCCTAACGATTTTGCGAAGATGCGAATGCTTTTTGATGCAGATGCAGGTGTTGAATAAGACACGAAATGACTTAAACTGGTGCAAATGTCTTTAATGCAAATGTAAATGACTTGGATTGATGCCCATGTTTCATGATGCAGATGCCCCTACTAATTGTGTTCATGTAACTGGTTTATGAATGGTGTAACTACAATTACCACACAGTAATGAAAATGCAATGATTCTAGAAATGATGCAATTGCTTGAGATGACACAAATACGAATTCCATGAAGAATGTAAATGTAAAGGTAAAATACAGATGCTTATGGAATAATGCCAATGCAAATACCCATGAATGATGCAAATGCTTGCCGACACTGTGCAGATGCAAAAGCTCGATAAAGAGATGAGTGCTCATGAGTGATGCAAGTGCCCCCGACTGTTTTTCTAGACTTTGGCTTAGCCTTTCAAATTCATTTTTCCTCTTCAAATCAGAGTATATCTTCAATTCATTTTGGCTATTCTCTTTGCCCCAACAGTTTTTCAAACTTTCATCAACAGAGATCTGAACCGGGTTCTATTTCTTCTTCTCATATCTGGAAGTCAAGACCTATCCTGGCAGTTCTACACCTTTGAGTTAGAAAAATTCTTGTCTCATGCCAACATCAAAATGGGTATTTCAAAAAAATCTTTTTATTTGTTTTCGCATTTTGAAAACTTCTGAACAAAAAATATTAACTCCACAATGTGTGATGTACAAATCTTTTGAAGAGTGATGATCATTGTTAGAAATTTCTCTAAGTATCAATCTGGGTTTTTTCAACTGGATTGGCAAGGCTTGGTATAACAAGATTCTGGCTTTTCCAGGAAAACTTCATGACAAAAATGTATATCCCTTCTAGGCTCACAAATGGAACAGGTTTTATAAATCATGAATTCATTGAGAACCAAACAAATTCAACATTCTTTTAGTTTCCATATCAAGGCATTTTGTCAAGCATCAAGATTGGCTGGGATGTTTAAACCGGAAAGTTTAATCTTGGGAACAAAGTTTCAGTTTTTGAAGACAATCCTCCGAATGAGAGCTGACAATTTGGGGGGTTCAGGAATTCCTAGATGTTCCTCGATGACCACTCCTTTAATAAGATATTTTCTTTTGGGGTATCGGCACTATCATCGATGGCATCGAAAATTCCCATTCTACTCTAGACCGCCCATTTTTTTGGGTTTTCGCCCTAGAGTCCCATTCTTTTCAATTTTTCTCTTTTTTTTTTTACCATGCACTTGAGAATTCTAAATTCTTCCTTAGTGAAATGAGAATTTGATAAGATGGGATAAAATCTGAGGAAAACCCTTCAAATTAAACATTCATGCTTGATCAAAATGGACTTTTAAAGCACGTAATGTAGGCCATGGCTCAGGATTCAGAAAGAAAGGATAAATAGGCCCAAAATATGTGTTTGAGGGTAATCAGATCAAGGATCCTTTCTTGAAGAGGATTTTCTTTGAAGCATGTGTCTCTTCTTGGACATTTCTTTCTTTTTGATTTTGCTCTTTTTCTTCCTTGCTTTTGGCTTTCAATTTGCCATGTCTTTCACACACATTTTTTTATTGTGTTTTTTGTTTGTTTTTCTTGGCTTTCATTTCGTCATCTTTTCCTCTTCTTTTTTTCTTTGACAGAGTGCGCCCGTATTTATTCGGGGCTCCATTTGCTTTGTGTCTGTCCCTGAGCTGTCACTCATTTCTCAATGATCTTTGAAAAGATCTTTCCTCGCATTTGCCCCCCAGTGTAGAGGGTAATCCTTGATCAGGGTTCAAAGAATTAAGAATTCTTTTGGCTCAAAAGGGGTGACTATGGATAATAATTTTTTTCTTGTGAAATGGATATGAAAGATGGCCATTCATCATATCAAGCCCAAATATTCTCATTGAAAAGCAATCCTCAGGGGAAATAGATATTCAGAATTTCATTTTGCACTTTGGAATCATCCGAATTCTCATATGCATGATATCATGATTTTTCTTTTTCTTTTTTTCTTTTTTTTTTTGTTTTTTTCGTCGCATGCCCCCAATGATTCATGCATTAGCCCATCCTTCTTCACTATGTATCCATCATTTCCACATATGATGCCCCAATTTGATTAACCATGCGAATTTGTATCAACGAGGAACATTGCAAGTCTAGGTCTGTTTTGAAAAGGCTGAGTTTCCAATCTGAGTTCTTTGAAGAGACAAGGAAAATATGACCCAAAAACAGGTTTTCTCTGGGACAAGGGATAATCTAGTTTAATCATTGTGCCCCGGGGTGTCAATCATGAAGTGATGTCTGGGCAATTAGTGTTTTGTGGTCATTGGGAAAGGTCATGAATGGTTTTAGCACAATCTTGACACACACCAAATTATCAAAATCTGGATTCTTGAAAGAATGTCTGATTTGTTTGATTTTCAAGGAATTCAAAAAATTTCAAAAAGTTTGTTCCTTTGTTCATAGACTAGACTAGGATTTACATCCTTGCTTATTTTGCAATGACAATGCTTCTCTTTTTTCATTCATTTTTCCTTGAAGCATTAGGTCTTTCAAGTGTTATTGATTCAAGGTTTAGGTATAGAGAAGCCCAAAAAAGAGGGGGATGGTGTTGGGTCATTTCTAACACTGATCATCAATCTTCTTGAGACTATCCATTATTAAAACTTCCTTAATGCTTGTTTTTGTAAATTCACGTTTATTTAAAACACAACAAACACAAAGCATTTAAAATTCATTTAATTCATGTAGATGTTAACATGAGACAAGTGCTTTCATCATCACAGTGTATAAAACTACATGCGTCAAAAATGCTCCTATTGACATCCTTCAAAGGTAGTAATTCTCCCCCTAAAACCCTGAAAGAAACTGATTTAGGGCTAAACGGCCTTCCATTGATTGATAAGCTCCGATGTCAAAATACCATTACGGATAAGACTTTCAATCCTTTCCTTCAGTTGTCTGCATTTTTCAGTTGAATGCCCAACTACCCCTAGGTGATAATCACACTTGCTGTCAGGGTCATAACTCCTTGCTGATGGATTCGGAGCTATTTTCAAAGGTACCGGGGTAAGGTACTGATTCTTTATTAGTAATGGCAGTAAGTCAGGGATGGGGATTGGAATTCTTTCTTGATTTTCTCGCGGTCGTTTTCTAGAAGTAGGCCTTGTTGCAAGGGCTGGTATAGGATTAGGTGTTTGGGTAGGTAGGTAAGGATAAAGGCTTGGAGATACCTCAGTAGGGTAACATGATTGGTATGAGGGAAATTGGGAATATGGGATGAAATCTTCCATAGTTTGGACATCTTCCTCTTTCTTTCTTGGTGCCTTATTTCTCTCGGTATTGGATGTTCCTTCTCTTTCAAGTTTCCCATTCTTGATAGCATTCTCAATCATCTCCCCTGAAATTACCATGTCCGCAAAATTCTTCGAAGCATTGCCGACAAGTCTGTCATAGTACGGGGCGTGCAGTGTATTCACAAAAAGGATAGTGATTTCCTTTTGTGTCAAGGGCGGTTGTATTTGGGCAGCCAGGCTCATCCACCGTTGTGCATATTCTTTGAAGCTCTCAGTAGCTTTTTTCTCCATATTTTGCAAAGTGAGACGATCAAGTGTCTTGTCGGTCATATGCTTGTACTGGTTTAGAAAAGCCCCAGCCAAATCATTCCAAGAGCGAATCTGATCCTTGCTCAACTGACTATACCACCTAATTGCGGACCCGCTGAGGCTATCCTGAAAGCAGTGAATCAAAAGCTTATCATTATCTATCTGACTTGTCATCTTTCGGCAGAACATAGTGATGTGGGCTGATGGATCGGTCGTCCCGTCATATTTCACAAAGTCAGGGATCTTGAACTTAGGAGGAATGACTAAATCGAGGACCAAGCATCGTTCTTTCGCCTCCACACTCCCGAATACATCTTTTCTTTCTATTGCCCGGAGCCTTTCATCTAACAACTGATATTTCCCTTGGGAATCTGCCAACTCAACCTCATTTACTGCAACCCTTTTCAACTTTGCCTGTTCAGCTGGATCATCTGATTTTAGGACATTGACGGGGTTAACAGTGTTCTGGGCATCACTTATTGCTACCTCATCTTGGCCCTTTTGTACCTCTAACCCTTCTCCGGCGACAAAGTTTTCGGTGTATCCTTTTCCCTTCATTACAGCAGACATTAGCTCCATCAGTTTAGTCATCTGATCCTTAGATTCTGCTTGAGATTTTGCTAGCTGTTCTCGCAATTCTCTCTGTTCCCTTTCCATTTTTTCCATTCGGGCAACTTGTTCATCCTCCATAGCACCGGCCTGTATTAAAAGTGTACTCAGTACTTCTTCTGATTTGAAATGGAAATTCTTTCAAAGACTCCTAAAGCCAAGCCAACTTCTATTTTATTTCCCCCAAATGTATGTCATGATGAATGAGCCATGAATGCAATTTCATGCATGTGAAGCCTAAACAATATGATCTATGGATATGTACAATGGAAACATGCTGACCATATATGTGATAAATGCAATCACAATGCCAACATGTTGCAAACAAAGAATAAACAAATCAACACATGGATATATGCAATGACTGATCATGTGCATTTTAGCATGTTTCCCAATGAATGATCATATATCCTATGAATGCAACACGGTGTCAATTATGATACATGCAAACAATGAATGATTGATATAGAGTATATACAAAGAAAATCATGCTAACCATGTGTGTCATGAATGCGACCTAATGCTAACATGATGTATGTAATAAGCAAATTAATGCATGAACATATACAAAGAAATTATGCTGACTATGTTTGTTATGAATGCAACCTGACAAATAATTGATGGGATGCAAAATGCAAAGGGGAAGATATCACGGAGGAAATAAGAATCGGAGGAACTTAATCATCAACATCTTATAAATTTGAAGCATACTCAATTCATTCCCATATCAATGTTCACAATGGTATAAACCATGTTTTACAAAATTTGAGCAGTAGTTAAAACTGTCTTTACAAGCACTTTATTCTTCCTAGCATCCTAAGGCTATAAGAGCCGGCTACTGAAAAAGTGAAATCCTATTACATCATATAAGACCGAAGTCTTTCCACTTCAATGCTGTAAATCTCCCAATCCTAATGGCGTTTTCCCAGTCCTTTATCAATCAGTGTCGTTGGATACAACCACTTGGCATCTATGAGAGCTTGCACTATCCTTTTGACTGCTATACAATCTTCGATGCTATGGCCAACAATTCCACAGTGATAATCACATCTTTCATTTGGATTATACCACATTGGATATGGTGGTAACAGGGGTTTCAATGGGACACAGGCAACCATGTGATTTTGGATCAGTATAGGGAGGAGCTCTTGGTAGCTGATTGGAATGGGATCAAAATGCATTTGGGTCTTATTCTGGGATCGTTTCTTAGTCACACATGGCCTAGGAGTTGGGGCACTTGGTGGTAGCACTAAGGTTCGAACCGGAGTGTTTACATGGGGATGTGGCGGAACAGCATGGTAAGTGTATGGATTTGGACACGGGGCCTTTGGAGGTTGTACATAGCTCGAGGTTCCTATCTCAGGTACTGGATAAGGTGATTGATGAGGGAAATAGTATGAACTGGTAGTTGGTAACGATGAAGTGGGATTCAGGAATCCCGTAGTGGTCGTCCCAATGGACGATTGGACCATAGTAAGGTGGGGATACTGGTTTGGACCTAGAACAGTTTGCAGGTATGGTACTGGATTCGAGGTTTCTGTCTTTGGTATCAGGCTTTCCGGTTTAATTATTTTCATGATTTTGTCCACAATTTCATCAGGATTGCAACCTTTGTGGCATTGACAAGTGCAGGATCTAGCAAGGATTGTATGTTCTGGACCTAATGGTTTTGGTTGATCCGAAGATGATGCGAAGCCCTGAGAAAGTTCACCTTTACTGTTACCCATATCCTCAACCATTTTCAGCAATTTGGCAAGTTGTTCCTTCACCTCTCGGATTTCATGTCCATATTCATCTTGATTGCGTTCCAAAGCACCCAATCGTTCCTCCGATTCATTCCTCATATCTCGAACCCCTTTCATGCAAATGAAAATGTCATGAGATTAAGATTATGAATGTACATGCTCTATTCCTATGTGCATGAATAAACTGATGGTTAATGCATGAACATATACAGAGAAATTATGATGACTATGTATGCTATGGATGCAATCTAATGCCAGGTATATACAGATAATGACTATGCATGTTATAAACGTGTCCTACAATGAATGACCATGCATGCTATGATGTCAAAATGATACATGCTAAGAATAAATGAATTAATACAAAGGTAGGTACAAAGAATGACCATGTATATCACAAATGTATTCTACAATGAATAATCATGCATGTTATGACTGTAACACGATGTCAAAATGACACAAATAAATTAACCAATGATTACACGAAATTGGTGGGACCTAAATCTTGATTATTCAAAAATCTCATTATGCAAGATTTGCCTCCTAATTTATGATTTTTTTTTTAACATGCTTTTTTTTTTGTGTTTTTTTATTTATTTATGAAAAACCAATCACATTATTTTCAAAAGAATTTCAGGGTGGATCCCACTATGGTACCATATGCAAATGTTCATGTGACACTACCGGTTTTATGAAATCATCAAATGAAATTACCAACTGTTTATTGCAAAGAATGAGATCAATAACACAACCAAAAATGTACATGCTCTATTCACACATGTATGAAATGTGCAACATGCAAAATGCTTGAAAAAAGATTTTTTTTTTTTTTTTTTTATTTTAAAAAACAGCTAATGAACATCTGCCCCAGCAATATCTGCTTATTTAGGCATCACGATGTCTTCGAGGCGGAGTATCACATTTATTACGGGCGATGTACGTACATCGTTGCCCGATCTACCACACTTATTCGGAGTGTAAAATAGGTAACAAAAGGTTTAGAACTGTCCCTCTATGTGTTCCTATTTTCGGTATATCTAACGGAAATCCGGCATGGCTTCGCCTAGGTTCACTATATGAGGGTGAATCGGTTCTAAGGCCCCAAATTGTTCCTCACTGTCGCCGGTGAAGGCTAGTAAGGCACCCCGATAAAAGCGGGTTCAATTCGTTAGAGTATATTTTCCTATGCCCGTACGGAGGATTATCACGAAGGCATTAGGTACATTATACTCCGAAAGTGTTTCACTAGCCCATACGGAGGATCATCACGAAGGCGTAGTTACTTTACTCCCACTTAAAAGGACGGAACCCGGGTATAGGATTCATGTTATGAAAATGCACGTGTAGTGTGTGTGGAGGAATAACAAACCTTTCACTACCTATTCTACAAAACCTTATTCTAAATGCCCTAGCAATTAAAACATTCAAGAATAGTGTAACGCATTAACCAACAAGCAATTATAATATACAACCTTAAATAACTAGAGAACAATAATAAAATGCGCGCACATGAGGATGAACATATTTAAAAACATTTTATTATTTTCAAAATTCTCTTTATTAGAAAAATGTGGGAATTAAAATTAAATACCAATTAAACCAACCAAAACCGAGACTTTGATAACACACGACTAATTCTAGGCCTGACTCTCTAATAGTCCCCAGCGGAGTCGCCAAGCTGTCGCAACCTAAAAAAAAATAACGACGACTCATCGCAAGACTTTATTATTCGTTAGGCGTGACATTAAAAAAAATCGAGGAAAAGTCGACTTAATTCCTCTAGAAAAATGAAGGTTTTGAAAATGACCTTAAAAAGACATGGAGTCGCCACCAATCTTTTTTAGCTAGGTGTGATCGGCCACCTATTAAAACCGGTTTTATAAAATATTTTAAAAATTAATTAAAACATTTTAAAAACCAATTTCAAGTCTGCGTTTTAAACCAGAGAAATCAAAGAAGCGGGTTCGGGAGTCGGTTACGTGTGGGGAAGGATTAGCACCCCCACAACGCCCGTATAAATCTGTACCTTATTAATCGTGTGTTATCTCAAGTCTCGGTAAAAAAGTTGGTTTTAAATTTAGTATTTCAAGTTAATTCCCAATTTAAAGAAAAATAATTTCATTTTTTTTTATTGAAAATGATCCAGAATTTATAAATTCAAAATTTTCCTATATTCCCCAACAAACGTGGCAAAATATAGAAATTTTTATTAGTTTTGGAAAACTTTCCGAATCATTCTCTTTTTTGAAAGAAAGATATTCCTTTATTAATGATAATTGATGATATTCCCTCCAGCAAACCCGGTAGAGAACTCATGAATTATTTTAACTCGGGAATATCTTTATTTTTATTGAAAACCATTATCTTTTGAAAACATTTAAAATAAATGAATACGTATATGCTAAATAAAGATAACTAAATAAAAGCATAGGATATCATGAAATATTCGAAACCATATAATAAACCATGTAACATCAAAAAATATAAATCAAAATAACAACAATATCATAGAAATTATTATAGCAAGAATCACATATTATATAAAATGCATGAATATAAAAATGCAATGCATGAAATGTATTTTTTTCCTTTAATTAAGGAAATCCGTATATCTAAAAAGATATCCGGCTACCTTAGGAAAATATGTCAAATTAAATATTCTAAAACCAAAATACTTTGTGATTGTTTGAAAATAATTTTGAAAAGCTTGAATTAAAAATAAAAACTGGGCTAATTTCTTTAAAATGGCTCTAATTTCCTAAGTTTAAAAAATCCGGACTTGACTACCCTTAACCCGGGACTTGAAAAACCATTTTTAGAGTTTGAAAAGGCTTAGAAATTACCCTAAGTCAGTAGCTAACCCTTCTAATCAGCCCACTCTAAGTAAATTAACCAAAACAGAAAATTGTTTTTTTTTTTAAATTCAATTCTGACTCCACTGTCCAGTTTTAATCCACGAATTTTTATCCTATTTTTAAAAATTCCAAAAATTCTAAAAGAAAATACTGGAAACTCAGAACATGTAAAACTACATGAAAAAAAATCGGCTTAATTTTCGAATCAAAGATGAATTCCCAGAAAAATCAGAGATGTACGAGTTTTTGGAGGAGAAAAAACATGCTTTGTTTTTCTTTAAATTCAATTCTGACTACACTGTCCAGTTTTAATCCACGATTTTTTACCCTATTTTAAGAAATTCCAAAAATTCTGAAAAAAATACTGGAGACTCACGACATTTAAAACTACACGAGAAAAAATTGGCTTAATTTTTTGATCAAAGATGAATTCCCAAAAAAATCAGAGATGTACGAGTTTTTGGAGGAGAAAAAACTGCTTTGTTTTTCTTTAAATTCAATTCTGACTCCACTGTCCAGTTTTAATCCACGATTTTTTACCCTATTTTTAAAAATTCCAAAAATTCTAAAACAAATACTGGAGACTCAGGACATATAAAACTACATGAGAAAAAATTGGCTTAATTTTCTGATCAAAGATGAATTCCCAGAAAAATCGGAGATGTACGAGTTTTGGGTGGAAAAAAAACTGCTTTGCCAACACATTTTTTTTGTCTTTGATAAAATCATTTAAAAATAAAAATAAAAATATTTGAAACTCATAAAATGACTTGAAAGCAGTAGCTAGGACTTTTTGAAAGTTAGATAAAAATTGGCTAAATAAAAAAAATCACAAAGGTAGAATAATCAATTTGACAAACTTAATTTTCCACAAGTGTGCTCAAGAGAGCATGACTTTGAACCATTAATTGGCTCAAGTCATTATTCAAGTGGCATGAACATGAAATGCATGAAACAATGCAGCAAACATAATGCATGAAATGCATGGATCTAAACCTAAATGTAAGGAAAATGCATGACATAAATAATATGGCCTAGACCTAACATGAACTTGCATGGCATTTAATGTAACCTAGACCTAAGACATGCATGGCATTTTCACAAACACAAGGCATGCTTAATTCAAAAATCCAACCAAATATCATGCAAATGCAAAAACCTAACAACTAGCATGACAAAAAATACAACACACAATGCAAAACACATGGAGTAGCCAAATGGCCCCAAGCTCCAACAAGCATGGCATTTTCACAAACACTTGGTATGCTAGCATGAAAAACTAAGTCATAACACAAAAATCACACAAGCATTTTCACAAACACCTAATATACCAAATCTAAAACATGCTCACTAAGATATAAAACAAGAATCATGCAAAGAATCACACAAGCATTTTCACAAACACTTAATATGCTAACTCTAAAACATGCTCAAATTTAAACAACATGAAAACAGAAAATTAAAAATGCAAAAACATGATATCTAAGACATAAATGGCAACAAACAAAGCAACCAAATTAAATATAACTTAAGAACATGAAATAACATAACACTTAAAACATCAAAAACAAAGAAAATAGCATAAACAATATGGTAAAATGAATTGAAACAACAACTCAAAATAAATAATGTAGGCCATTTGGCCATGGTGAGTTTATTGTAAAAACAAAATGTAAAAAAAATATACTTAAGAAAGGAAATGAAGGAAGAACAAGAAACATTATTTTAAAATGAAAAATCACCAAGTAGAGATTAAAATAGCAAAAAACAAGAATAGAAAATGAAAGTGCAAGAGTTGGTGCTCAAGAGCAACCTCAAGAAGCTAATATTTCAAGCTTTTCTCTTCAAACTTTCCTTTATTTCTAAACTTTTCTTTTTTTGCTCTCAACCAAGAAGATAAAAACTAAGAAAAACTAAGAGAAATCAGCCAAAATGGAAAAGAAGAAACCAAAATCTGCCTCCCCCCCCTTAGGGCTAGCCTTAATGCATGGTTATATAGCCTCCAAGATGTTGTCATTTTTGTGTAACCTAATTTCCATCAAATGGCCAATAATTCAAGATGAAAAGTCATGAAATTACCACCTTTAGATTAGCATCTCAGCCCTCTCAAATTACATCTATGCAAAAATAATGTTGACATCTTTCTTAACCTATGTGGTTTAATCACCATGGCTTGATCAAAGAGAATGGTTAACTAACTCTTGATTTTTAACCACTTGATTAAAAAAAAAAATTAGAAGCTTCCTCCTTTCTTTGGGCTTGGGCATGCCAGCACTTCTCTTTTCCAGCCCAACTCTGATTTTTTTGAAGGGCCAAAAAAGCCCTTTTCGGTTGCTTGGGTGAAATGACCATTTTGCCCCCCGGATGCAAATAAATATCAAACGGACTCCAAATTAAATTTTTCTTTTTTTAATACTTCCAAAATAATAAAATATTGAGTTCTGGAAGTTTTCAAAATTATCCGAGTCCGTTTGCTATTTATTTGGATTTTTTCTTCCCAAAAATGCCCTTTTATGCCCCTACATTTTACCATTTTTTAAACGAGCTCCAAATCAAGATTTTTCTTCACCAATCTCTTCAAAATAATTAAAAAGTGTGATCTGGAAGTTTTCATAATTTTTGGAGCTCATTTGGTATTTTTTTGGGATTTATCGGCTTGAATTACTGCATAGGAGGCCCGGGATTTGGCCATTTTGCAAACAAACTCGGAATCAAGATTTTCTTTCGCCAATCTCTTCCAAATAATTTAAAAATGAGATTTGCCAAATTTCAGAATTTTTGGAGTCCATTTGCTATTTTTCCGGGATTTATCTTTTTGAATTACTACATAAGAAGCCCGGGATTTGGCCACTTTGCAAACGAACTCGGAATCAAGATTTTCTTTCTCCAATCTCTTTCAAATGATTTAAGAATGAGATTGACAAATTTTCCATAATTTTCGGAGTCCATTTGCTATTTTTCCCAAATTTTTCCAATTTTACCCTTTAACCTCCGAAACCCGGTTTTGCTCAAAACAAGTCCGATTTTCAGATTTTCTTCAATCTGAGCCTTGGGCCATCCTTTTTAATCATTCCTCATCCATTGGGGGCTTTGGTCTTACCAAGTCGGGCCATTTCTGTGATTCTTCCCGATTTCACCGAAATCCACTAAAAACCCTAATTCTCGGTTTTCTCCCGGATTGACTTTTTTTCGGTTTTTCTTGCAAGTGACTTCTCCATTACCCGTATTCAGTGCTTATCTTTCATTTGGAACCTTCAATTTCGACCAGTTTGATCGTTTAAGCACTTTTCCCCAAATTTCTCGAATTAGGGTTTCCTTTCTACTGAATCTCCAAATCCCAACTTCCGAACTCCATATCTTTCAATGTAGACCTCGGATTATCAAAATTCTTTCGCCATTTTTCAATTGAACTTAAAATCTTGATTTTGAAAGTGGGTTGACTTTTGCAGTAGTTGACTTTCTGGGGTTGACTTTTTCGGGGTTGACTTTTTCGGGGTTGACTTTTTTTCAAGTTTGACTTTTTGTGCTCGCCCTCTTAAACTAAGTCTCGGAGTACCACCTGCAGGATGAAAACAGTCTTTTTACACTTGGGAACATCAATATGGGAAGAAAACATACCTGTTTAGTGGTCCGGACAAAATTAGGTGTCTACAGTCACGCTTAACGAATAATAAAGTCCTGCGATGAGACTCGTTATTTTTTAGGTTGCGACATCCAGGATGAGTGACTACTACAAAAGAAAAGAAAGTAAAAAAATAATAATAAAAATATCTTAACAAAATATAAAAATTGCAAAAGAAAAAAAAATACTTGGGTTGCCTCCCAAGAAGCGCTTGACTTATGGCCATCGGCTTGACTTTCTCAGGTTTATCATTCTGTATCCAACCATATTATAATTTTCTTGTCATGCCATCTCTTTGTCTTTTCTTTGAAAGCTGAATTCACCCTTTTTAGAAGTAGAAAACAAAGATGCTTCAAGCGGATCAATGGGATAAATTTCGATGAACTCCTCTTTAGTAGTACTATATATCACATTGACTAGCTTTGTCTGTTGGATGCATTGAGGAAAAGATGGTGGTGGGTCACACTGGGTTTTCTCTTCGTGAACCTTTTCATCTTTATTTTCCATGACAACTTCTTCTTTATAGGCTTGGTTGGTGGTGGGTAATATTGAATTTCCTCTTCTTGAGCCTTTTCATCTTTTTTTTCCATCACAACTTTTTCTTGAAGCTGCTTATTTGGCAATTATGGGTTCTTGATATCCCCTTCTATATCTTTTTCACACTCGGAGAGCACTTAGAAGAGTTTTTTCAGGGATGTTGTTAATGGCGTTAGCAAGCTGGCAGATTTGTGTTTCAAGAGCCCGGCATGATACCTCTTGACTTTGAAGGATAACATCAGTAATCGCCATGTACTACATAAACATCTCTTCCAATGATGGCTTCTTTTCTAGGGCAGGTGCTTGATTTTGTGAGAGAAACCCAAAATGATATGCTTGATTGGCTGAATAGGAGGGTCATTGATTGTTGCTCCATGAAAAATTTTGGTGATTTCCCCAACCTGGATTGTAGTCATTGGAATGAAAATTATTCAGCTGCATATTGTTGTTTCCAACATATTTTACTATTTCAGCATTGGTTGGGCACCAATCACTATGATGTCCTTCCCTACATAGTTCACAAATTACAACTGGGTTATTTCCCCAACCTGCATTGTAGTTGTTGGAATAAAGATTATTCTGCTGCATACTATAGTTTCCAACATATTGCATTGTTTTAACATTGGCACCAATCACTATGATATCCTTCGCCACATAATTCGCAAATCAAAAACGAACTTTGGATGGCATGTATACCCAAATTGTCTAATTTTTTGAAAAAAGATAACTCATTTTTTCGAATAACCTCCACACCTGGACAATTTTTTTGTCTATTTATCTTTGCCTGATTTCTGATTCTCAACAATAGCCAAAGAGGGGCAGTTGTAGACACTAAAATTTGTGCGGGCCCCTAAACAAGGTACGTTTCTTCCAGCAAATCCGTCTTTCTAAATTCGTCCTATTTTCTTGGTTTAGTGGCCCTAACATTTGAGTTCATCAAAGTGGACAAGACCAAAGTCAAGATCGATTCAAAACCAAAGTTGAGCAAAAGTCAAAATCAATGAGTAAAAAGTCATCTTTGGAAAATTGAGATCGAAAAAGAAAATTGAGATAACAAAGAGGTCAATTTGAACAAATTAAAGATGATGAAAATGGATTTTGAGACAAATGGGTTGAAGAAAGGTGAAATAGGAGATGGAAACGTTGGAAGGACCAAATTGAATAAATTGAAAGTTTCAATTTTAAGGGAAATTATAGAAATGATTGAAATGGATGAAATTGATAGTTCAATTAGAGGAAAAATCAATAGATGGAGATACTTAAAAGTCCAATTCGAAGTATAATTAAAGGAGAAGTCAATTGGAAGATGAATTAGAAAAGCAATGACCAAATTCAATAAATTGAAAGTTTCAATTTCAAGTGAAATTATAGAAATGATTAAATTGGATGAAATTGAAAGTTTTATTTGAGAAATAAGTAATAAATACATGGATTCGAGAAGCTCAATTACAAGGAGAATGAAAGGAAGAGCTAATTTGAAGAAAAATAAAAAATGGAGGGACTAAATTGAAGAAATTGGAAGTTCAATTTGAAGGAAAATTATGGAAATTTTTAAATTGTTGGAAATTGAAAGTTCAATTTAGAGGAGAATCAATAAAGAATTGGAGTTGAAGAGCTCAATTGCATTGAGAATCAATAAAGGAGCTGAATTGAGGGACTAAATTGCACAAATTAGAAGTATGGAGGATGCAATTCAAACGAGAAAATTAAGTGGAAGACTAGGAGAAAGAGGGAGTAAGAGGTACATGACATGGCATTTTGGTCCAATAGGAATGCTACTTGGTCCCCAAGACTAGGAAAGGAGGACCAATTGGAAGGGGGACCACTTAGAATGAAAAATAAATGACCAAAGAGGTTTTGCTAGGCTCTTCGGCCAAGGGTAAAAAGAGTAAGAGGAGCCTTCATTTCTTGAGGGCATTATGCTATTACCATTTGAAGGGAGAAAAAAGTTTAAAATTTCACTAAGAAAAGGAAAGGAAGAGAGAAAAAAGGGAAAAGGAGGAAAGTTTAAGGTTTTTGCTCTTGAAAGCTTACTTAGGTATCTTGCTTTCCTTCATCTTTTTCATAATTTTCCATCCATTTTCAAGTTTTATTTCTTGTGTTTTTTCTTGAAATCTGAAGGTTTTCAAAAGGTTTATCAAAATCTTTTCTTCTCTTCTTTTTAACAAAACTATAAAGTTTGCAAAAGTTTTTCCTTTTCCCTTTTATGTTGGCCAAACCTAGAGGCCTTATTGTGATTGTGTTTGTTTCATGTTTCTACCTTGCTATTTGATTTGGGTTGGTCTATTGTGGTAGGTTAGTGATTTTTCTTTTGTTTTAATTATTAAAATAAAAAGGTTTTAGGATTGATGATCTTGGTTTTATCCATGTGATGGTTAGGGCGGATATAACATCCAAGGGGTCAACCTTGAGCCAACCTTTGTTTTCTTGCTTATTTATGTGTTTTTGCTTATATATTGTCATTCTCATGTGAATACTTTGCTGAATATTTTATTGTGGAGCATTCTCTTTGTTACATATCGTTTGCTTCCTTTAGAGAAAGTGATTATGAGTTTGATGACCTTGATTTCTACCAAGTGATGGTTACGCCAGATGTAGCATCCAAGAGGCTAACCTTGAGCCAATCACTTCATTTGCATTAAAACATGTTTTTAAACCATTTCCAACATGATTTTGGCTAGGACCAATCAATGGTCCATAGCCAAAATCTTGTTTTCCAAAGAGTTGGATAAAAATAATATTTTAAGATTGGATATGCTGATTTCGGGCAACAAGAATCCTATTCATTTTTTGTCCAAATAAAAAAATTGTTTTAACCTCATATACTAGACCCTTGACCAAACCTAGGGTTAATTTTTTAGATTTTTTTGAAATTTGTTTAAGGGTCAAAAAAATAGTTAGCTAAAACCAGGTTTTGTAAGGCTAAAACGAGTTTTAAAACTAATACAAGTTGGGATTTTTCACAAAAGGGGGAGGGGCTGGCCAAGACCTTTATGGGCTGTTTAGAGGTTGTTTTCTTGGTCCTTTAAAGTCTAAAAACATGGTTTTGATAAATCGGGTCTTGGGTAGTTAAAACAAGCTCCAAAAATCAAGTTAAAATTTGGATGGTTTGCACTAGGGGCATTTGGCCAAGGTGATTTTCTTCCAAAAATTTTGCATTTTTGTTTTCTCAGTTTTAAGAAAAAGGCATTTGCATTAAGGCTCATTTAGAGGTATTTGAATATCGAACAATGGCATTCGTATATCCATTACTCCAAGCAAAAATTTGCGTTGAAATCTTTCGATTTATTAGGTTCAATCTAAGTTTCTTTCAAAGATAGTCGAATACCTTTATAGGTGTCGATACGTGGTCCATCCGTCGTCGGGGGACTCGTTCTAGTGAGTTAAGGAAAAAAACAGAGGGAAAGATTACTTAATTCCTCTTGAAAAGAAATGGAGTCGCAACCAATTTTTGTTTGGCTAGGTGTGATCGACACCTATTAAAACCGGTTTTGTAAAACATTTTAAAATTAATTAAAACATTTTTAAATACCAATTTTGAAATATACACTTTAAACTAGAGAAAATCAAAAAGCGGGTTCGGAAGTCAGTTACGCGTGGGGAAGGATTAGCACCCCCGCAACACTCGTGTAAAATGGTACCTTGTTAATCATGTATTCTCTCGAGTCTTGGTATAAAAGTCGATTTTGAAATTGTTATTTAAAAATAATTCCCATTTTACAGAAAAATAATTCCACTTGATTTGAAAATGATCCGGAATTTATTAATTCAAAATTTTCCTACATTCCCCGACAAACTCGGCAAGATATAGAAATTTTTATTTAGTTGGAAAGTTTTCCAATCATTCTCGTTTTAAAAAAAAGATATTATGTTATTAATGATAATTGATGAAAAAATTGTGGGAGACTTAGAACATATTTAACTCTATGGGAAAAAATTAGATTAATTTTTAGACTAAGGATGACCTACCCTAGAATTCATGAAAGACAAAACAGTGTGCAAAAATCTGCTTAACCAAAAAACATTTTTTAACCTTTGATAAAAATGTCCACAAATCAGAATAAAAATATTAGAGACTCCTCTAAGGTCCTACAACCAGTGGTAAAAATTTATAAAAATTTGGACAAGGGTTGCCTAATGAGAAAAAATCATAAAGTTAGAAAATCTAATTTCTACAAATTTTAATTTTCCACAAGCATGCTCATGAGAGCCTGGCTTTGAGCTATTGATTGGCTTTAGTCAAAAATCAAGTGGGAAATGCAAAAATGAATGAAATAAATGTCATGGAATATGCATGACCTAGTGACTTAATAACATGGAAAATGACATGGAATAATGAAAATGGCCAAGTGCCTAAATGACATGGGATAATAAAAATTACCTAAATGTCTAAGTGACATGGAAAATGACCTAAATGACTAAATGACATGGAAAATGACATGGCATGCAAAAATGAACTAAATGTTTAAGTGACATGGAAAATGACCTAAATGCCTAAATGACATGGAAAATGACATGGCATGTAAAAATGACCTAAAGCTTAAATGACATGTAAAATGAAAATGGCCTAAAGCTTAAATGACATGTAAAATGACATGGCATATGAAAATGGCCTAAAGCTTAAATGACATGTAAAATGACATGGCATATGAATTTTGCCTAAATGCCTAAATGACATGTAAAATGACAAGGCATGCAAAAATAACCTAAAGCTTAAATGATATGTAAAATGAAAATGGCCTAAAGCTTAAGTGAAATGTAAAATGACGTGTAAAATGACGTGGCATGTGAAAATGGCCTAAAGCTTAAATGACATGTAAAATGACATGGCAGAATAAAAATGAGCTAAATGTCTAAGTGACATGGAAAATGAACTAAATGCCTAAATGACAAGGAAAATGACATGGCATGTAAAAATGACCTAAAGCTAAAATGACATGTAAAATGAAAATGGCATATGAAAATGGCCTAAATGCCTAAATGACATGTAAAATGATAAGGTATGCAAAAATGACCTAAAGCTTAAATGACATGTAAAATGACATGGCATATGAAAATGGCCTAAAGCTTAAATGACATGTGAAATGACATGGCATAACAAAAATGAACTAAATGTCTAAGTGACATGGAAAATGACCTAAATGCCTAAATGACATGGCATAATAAAAATGATCTAAATGTCTAAGTGACATGGAAAATGACCTAAATGCCTAAAAGACATGGAAAATGACATGACTTGTAAAAATGACCTAAAGCTTAAATGACATGTAAAATGAAATTGGCCTAAACTATATGACAAATAGCCACAATATGCAAAAATGTGTCATAAATCAAAATAACAAAATGGTTAGTAAGAATATAAATACACATGAAAATAAATAATAATAGAAATAAGAAAGTTAAAGTAAGTAAATAAATAAAATAAAATAATAAAAAAATGGAAATTAACTCCATGGTTGGTATATTGGACAAAGCCCACCCTAATCATTATCACTTGATTCATATCAAGATCCTGAAGCCTAACCATTGTTTTATTTGTTTTGAAAAAGAAAGAACAACAAGAAAGCTTTCATAAAACTTTTATTAAGCAAAGAAAATAGTAGAAAATCACATGAAAAAATGAAGAATAACATGAACAAGAAGAAGGAAAAAATGTAAGAACCAAAGAGGAATGGCTACCTTAGCAAAAACTTTCTTTCTTTCCTTTCGAAAATCTTTTTTTTCTAAGGTTTAGCTACTGACTTCAGCTCCTTAAACAGCCCACTTATATGTGAAAAAAATGAAAACCCCTCTTCCAAATGCCCTTGGCGAACCCCCCTATGTTGGTGTCAATGGTGGAGATCATTTCATTTAATCCTCCTACACAATCTAAGCCCTTGGACCCAAGATATTTTCATGACAATAAAAATGTCATGTTGCAAATTGATCTTAGCCATTCAAGGATGTACTCATCTTTTCATAAGGTACCTAAGCCATAGGATGAGCAAGGATATTTTATTTGGCTACATGCATTTCCAACCATTGGATGACTTGTGTTCATCTTTCTTCCACCAATATTGGCCATTGGATGAGGACATTTCCATGACAGGAAAATTTTCATCTTGCAATTTGATCTTGACCATTCAAGGATGTACTCATATTTTCATAAGGTACTTAGGCCATTGGATGAAGCAAGGACATTTCAAGATAGTAAAAATGACATCTTGTAGCTTGATATTGACCATTGGATGAAATGAATTAAATCTCACCCTTCATCATGAGCTAACCAGCCAAGGGCCTGGAATATCCCAGCAATTCCTTCACTTTTCAATTTTTTTTTAATTGCAAATTGGCCATTTTCAGTTTCTTCGGTAAAATTGCATTTTGGCCCCAAACTTGATTTTATTGCAAACGGACCCCAAATCCAGTTTTTCTTTCTCCAATCCATCCAAATAAAAATAATGTTGAGATCTGGAGATTTTCAGAATTTTTCGAGCTCGTTTCCTATTTTTTTCGGAATTTTCTCTTGAATTTTTCGGTTAATGGCACCCAAAATTCACCTTTTTCATTTAAACGCCGATTTTGGATTTTTCTTCACCAATCTCTTCCAAAAAATATAAAACTCAGATGTGAAAGTTTTCATAAATTTTGGAGCTCGTTTGCTATTTTTCCCTGAATTATCTTCTAGAATTTCGGCTTAGTGCACCCTAACTTTGCCATTTTCAAATGAGCTCCGATTCAAGATTTTTCTTCACCGATCTCTTCCAAAAATTATAGAACTAATATCTGGAAGTTTTCATAATTTTTGGAGCTCGTTTGCTATTTTTCCCGAAATTATCTTCTGGAATTTCAGCTTAGTGCACCCGAACTTTGCCATTTTTCAAATGAGCTCCGATTTCAGATTTTTCTTCACCGATCTCTTCCAAAAATTATAAAACTCAGATCTGGAATTTTTCATAATTTTTGGAGTTCGTTCGCTATTTTTCCCGAAATTATCTTCTGGAATTTCGTCTTAATGCACCCAAACTTTGCCATTTTTTAAATGAGCTCCGATTCCAGATTTTTCTTCACCGATCTCTTCCAAAAATTATAAAAGTTTGCTATTTTCCCGAAATTATCTTCTGGAATTTCGGCTTAGTGCACCCAAACTTTGCCATTTTTCAAATGAGCTCTAATTCTAGATTTTTCTTCACCGATCTCTTCCAAAAATTATAAAACTTAGATCTGAAAGTTTTTATAATTTTTGGAGCTCGTTTGCTATTTTTCCCGGAATTATCTTCTGGAATTTCGACTTAGTGCACCTGAACTCTGCCATTTTTCAAATGAGCTCCGATTCTGGATTTTTCTTCGTCACTCTCTTCCAAAAATTATAAAACTCAGAACTCCAAGTTTTCAGAATTTTTCGAGCTCCTTTGCTGTTTTTCCTGGAATTATCTTTTGGAATTTCGGCTTAGTGCACCCGAACTCTGTCATTTTTCAAATGAGCTCTGATTCTGCATTTTTCTTTGCCGATCTCTTCCAAAAATTATAAAACTTAGAACTTCAAGTTTTCATAATTTTTCGAGCTCATTTGCTATTTTTCTCGGAATTATCCTTCGGATTTTCCAATAATGCCCTCCAACCTCCGAAACCTCGGTTTTACTCAAAACGAGTCTGATTTTTGGATTTTCTTTCTCCGCTTCCTTTTTCCTATATTGAATTTGAGTTGGCCCGAAAATGCCCAATTTTTATGATCCAATTCCCCTCTGGTTTTGTTTTCCCCATTTCAAACTCGGGAATTAACTCATTTTTTCGTTTTTGTTCCAATCGGCTCTTTCTTTGGATTCACTTCAAACGGGCCTTGGGCTATCCTTGTTTACTCATTCTTTATCAACTGGGGGCTTCAATTTCACCGAATTGGGCAATCTTTATAGCTTTCCCCAAATTTATAAAATTTACCTTTTTTAACCGAAACCCTTTTTTTCGATTTTCCTTCCAAATTGACTCTTCCTTTAGTTCTGCTTCCAATTGGCCCTTCCAATACCCATAATCATTAATTATATTCCATTTGGAACCTCCAATTTTGACCAATTTGATCGTTTAAGCACTTTTTCCCAAATTTGCCGGATTAGGTCTTTCGCTACGCTGAATTTATGTAACCCATCTTAAGAACTCCATATCTTTTGTTGTAGATCTCGGATTGTCAAAATTATTTTACCATTGTTCAATTGAACTTCAGATCTTGATTTTGACTAAAGGTTGACTTTTTAGTGGTTGAATTTTTAAGGTTGACTTTTTAGAGTTTACTCTTTGACATTGACTTTTTAGAGTTGACTTTTTCCGGATTGACTTTTCATGTTGAACTCCGAATCACAAGTCTTGAAGGACCATCTGCAAGATGAGAAGAGATTTTCTGCATTCTAAAAAAGTACAAGGATGAATTTACCTGGTTTAGGGGGCCCTGAAAAAATTAGATGTCTACAATAGGTGTTCAGATATTCTCTCTTCAAGAGAGAAACACATTCCGATAATGGTCCCGTTTTCATGCATTGCATAATTAAAAAATATTTTTTCCTAAATCTTGTCATAAAAACGTGTTTTCTTGATTTCGTGAGCATTTGGCGAGAGTTATTTCCTAATCTTTGCCGGGTTGCCAGGGAGGTTAGAAAATTCTTCAACGCGCGTGCTTATGAAATTATGAAGTATGGTTTTCATTTTACCCGGAATTATATAAATGTTATGTGAAAGAAATATTTTTCAAGCTTTGCCGGGCAGTACGTTAATATTTTCCGACACATGCCATTTATGTAATTTCACTATGAAAATACATGAAAAAGATTTTCTAATAATGTTGTGTGCATATTCTATGTTCATTAATGTGCATATTCTATGATTATGTTGTCGATACGTGATCCCGTCGCGGGGACCCGTTCGAGTGAGGGGGAAACAGAAGCAGCGAAAAAGATAACTTAATTCCTCTAGATTGAAATAAAAGGTCGAGGGTATGCAAACAGCCTCGTAAAAAGACATGGAGTCGCCACTAATCTTTTTTATCTAGGTGGGATCAGCCACCTATTAAAACCAATTTATAAAACATTTTAAAATTAATTAAAACATTTTTAAAACCAATTTCAAGTGTGCGTTATAAACCAGAGAAAATCGAAAAATCAGGTTCAGGACTCGTTTACGTGCGGGGAAGGATTAGCACCCCCACAACACCCGTACAAAACGGTACCTTATTAATCATGTGTTATCTCAAGTCTCGGTAAAAAAGTCGGTTTTAATTTAGTATTTCAAGTTAATTCCCCATTTAAAGAAAAATAATTCCATTTTTAATTGAAAATTATCAGAAATTTATTAATTCAAAAATTTCCTATATTCCAAGACAAAATGGGCAAAATATAGAAATTTTATTTATTTGGAAAAATTTCCGAATCATTCTCATTTTTTGAAAGAAAGATATTCCTTTATTAATGATAATTGATGATATCCCCTCCAGCAAACCCGGTAGAGAACTCATGAATTATTTTAACTCGAGAATATCTTTATTGTTTATTGAAAATCATTATCCGTTTTTTTTAACATTTAAAAAAAATGAATATGAACATGTATGACATAAATAAATTGACATAGCAAAGTCTAGATAATATAATGCAACCTAAAGGAGATGACATAACTTAAATGGCATAGTATATTCTAGATGAAATGAAAAAATCCTAAGTATCATGGTATATTCTAAATGAAATAAAATGATTTAAATGTCATGGCAATTTTAAATGATATGGCATATTTTAAATGACATGGTATATTCTAAATAATATAATCTAAATGGCATGGAATATGATATAAGTGACAAGAAATGACATGAAACATAAAATAATGCTATCATAAATTATGTATGAAAATAAAATAAAAATGCATGAACATATAGGATAGCATGAAATATTCAAAATCATATGGAAAACAATATAACATCATAAAATGTAAATCAAAGTAATAATAATACCATGGAAAATATCATAGCAAAAATCACATATTAAATAAAATCCATGAACATGGAAAATGCAATGCATGAAAATGTATTTTTCCTCTAAATAAAGAAATCCGTATATCTAAAAAGATATCCGGCTACCTTAGGAAAATATGTCAAATTAGATTGTCGAAAACCAAAACTATGTGATTGTTTGAAAACAATTTTGAAAAAAACTTTGAATGAAGATTGAAAACCCCTACCAAAAACCCCTTTTAAAATGGCTCTAATTTCCTAAGTTTAAAATCCCGAACTTGACCACCCTTAACCCGAGATTTATAAAATCATTTTTAAAGTTTAAAAAGTCTTAGAAACTATCCTAAGATTGTACCTAAAGCTTCTAACCAACCCCCTGTAAATGCCTTAGCCAAATTCAACCATTGTTTTTTTCTTTTGAATTCAAAGCTGCCTCTACTGTCCGATTTTGACACACAATTTTTTATCCTATTTTTAAAAATTCAAAAAAATCTAAAAAACATACTGGAGACTCATAAAATGTAAAACTACAAAAAAAAAATTGGCTTAATTTTCTGATTAAAGATGATTGCCCCAAAAATTCGGAGAAGTTCGAGTACTGGGTGAAAAAAAACTGTTTTGTCAAAACACATTTTTTGCCTTTGATAAAGTCATTCAAAAAGTCAAAGTAAAAATTGTTTGAGATCATCCTAAAGACCTAAAAACAATAGCTAAAACATTTAAAAACCTTGGACAAAAATTGGCTAAGTAAAAAAAATCACAAAGGTAGAATAATCAATTTGACAACTCTTTAATTTTCCACAAGTATGCTCAAGAGAGTATGACTTTGAGCCATTGATTGGCCTAAGTCATAAATCATGTGGAAATGACATGGAATGCATGAACATACAGCAAATGAAATGTATGAAAGGCATGGTCTAAAGCATAAATGGTAAAGGAAATGCATGACAATTCAAAATAACCTAAATGCCTAGCATGAGTTTGCATGGCAATAAATGCTATCCTAACTTAATATGCATGTAATGCTTGATAATGCAAATATGACTTGGACCTAATATGTTATGAATATGCATGAAAAAAGCTAATGTAACCTAAGACCTAAGTAGCATAGCAATGCATGGAAATACCAATATGATTTAAGACCTAATATGCATGGAAATACCAATATGGCCTAGACCTAAAATGTAATGGAAATGCATAGCAATGCTATGAACATACAATGACCAATGAACCTAATGCTAATGCTGGAACAAACAGCAACTAACACACAATTTCAAGATATGATAATGCAAAGCATGTTACCTAAACAAAATGCAAATGCATGACAAGGCAAGGAACACATGAAGAGGCCGAATGGTCACATGGTACTCTAGTGCAATCATATCTAGTAAATGACACAAGTACATGACAAATCATATCAAGATACATAATGTCATGACATTTTCACAAGCATATGACATACTAAAATCAAAATACACAACCTCATGGCATGGAGATGCAAACAAGTCAAGAAGCAAGAAGAAAATGCACATGCAAGGCATACTAAATATCAAGATATGCTAACTCCTGGCACGGAGATGCAAATAAGTCAAGAAGCAAGATGAAAATGCACATGTAAGGCATAGCAAAATGAAGTAGCCGAATGGTTATATAACCAAATATAAAAATGAAAACATGTTTATAATATAAGACATGATATATAAAAAAATACACAATATGATTCCAATGAACACAATGGCCGAATCTACAAGGAAAAATTATTAAGCATGGAAAAGAAATATAGAAACAAATATAGCATAGAAAATAATGTAAATAACATAAAAAAAAAGCATAGACATGCAAAGCAAATAACAAGCAAAACTAGTAAATAAAACAAGGAAAGTTAAGCTCCATGGTTGGTATAAAATGGGCATAGTCTCTCACCTAACCATAATCATTTGGTCTTGCCAAGATCATGAAGCCTTTCCATTTCAAAAATCAGAAATAAACCATGCTAAATAATAAAATTAAGGTGAGCTTTATGGTAGGTAAAAATGGGCATAGCCTCTCTCCTAACCATGGTCACATGGTCTTGCCAAGATCATGTAGCCATTGCAACCTCTTTTGCTGCATCTTTTTGTAAAAAAATCAGAATATAAAATACTCAGTCAAACCTTCTAAAAATCATTTTTCCACAACAACATGCAAAGAAGAAAAAAATCAATGCAAGCATTCCTTCAAATTCGGCCAAGCACAAACTTTGTAAAAAAAAAAATATTTTCAACCATTTTGATGAAGAAGAAGAGATGAAAACTTAAGTAAACATTTTAAAAACTTTATTTCTATGAGAAATGTAGTAGGAAAACAAAGTGGAAAATCAAGAAATCAACATAGAAAACAAGAAGAAAACCATGCTAGAGCTAGGTAGAAATGACTATCTTTAAGCTCTGTTATTGAAAACCTTTATTTTTTCTTTCAAAACCATTTTTTTCTCCCTTAGCTATTGTTTCTAGCCTCCAAACTTGTGAAAAAATGCTCAGCCCCCCTCCCTTAGCCTTGGCCAAATGGCCTCTCCACCATAGGATCAAATGTGCATTTTTTTCTCCCCCAATTTTGGCCTTTAGATCAAGATATTTTCGTGACAACATAAAAATGTCAACTTGCCAATTGATAGTAGTCCTTAAGATGTGTACTCATCCCTTGTAATAACCTCAGCCCTTAGATGTAAAAGAGGACCAATCCCATGCAATCCCTTGCTTGGCCTTTTGAGTGCCTACCCTTGGATGAGTTATGCTCTTCCATTCTTGGTCATTGGATGAGGACAACATAGAAATGACATCTTGTAGATTAAATGCAGCCCTTAACATGTGTACTCATCCCTTGTACATAACCTAAGCCATTGGATGAAAAAGAACAATCCCATGCAATTCCTTGCTTGGCCAAATGGATGTCCACCTTTGGATGAGTTGTGTCTTCCATTCTTGGCCATTAGATGAGGGTTCTTTCATGAAAAAAAAAAATTTCATCTTGGCATTTAAATTTGGCTATTGGATGGTGCATTCAACTTTCCTACAAGGCACATAAGCCATTGGATGAAGGGGGGACCATTTGCAAGGTGTTAGTGGTAGCATGTGAGCTTGATAGTAACTAAGGAATTAAATTGATCAAGCTTCCTTCTTCTCCTCTATGCTGGCTGACCACGGGAAGAAAAATCCCAACTATTCCTTCTTCTTTCATATTTTTCTTAATTACGAATTTGCCCTTTATGGTTTCTTCGATAAAATAACCTTTTTGACCCCTGAACCTAAATAAATAGCAAACAGACTCCAAATTCAAATTTTCTTTTTTTAATACTTCCAAAATAATAAAAATTTGAATTCTGAAAGTTTTCAAAAAATTTCGAGTCCATTTGCTATTTATTTCAGATTTATTTCCAAAATTGCCCCTTTTATACACCCAAACTTTACCATTTTTTAAACGAGCTTCGAATCCAGATTTTTCTTCACCAATATCTTCCAAATAATTTAAAAATGTGATCTGGAAGTTTTCATAATTTTTGGACATCATTTACTATTTTTTCGGGATTTATCTACTTGAATTACTACATAAGGGACCCGAATTTCAGCCATTTTGCAAACGAACTCCGAATCAAAATTTTCTTTCGCCAATTTGTTCCAAATAATTTAAAAATTATCTCTACAAATTTTTAGAATTTTTGGAACTCGTTTGGTATTTTTTCAGGATTTATCCTATTGAATTTTTGCATAGTGGACCCGGGATTTGGCCCTTTTGCAAACGAACTCTGAATCAAGATTTTCTTTTTCCAATCTCTTCAAAATGGTTTAAGAATGAGATTTGCAAGTCTTGAAAATTTTTGGAATTCATTTGCTACTTTTCCCAAATTTTCCAATTTTGCCCTTTTGCGTCTGAAACCTGATTTTGCTCAAAACAAGTTCGATTTTCAGATTTTCTTCAAACTGAGCCTTGGGCTATCCTTGTTTAATCACTCCTCATCAATTAGGGCTTTATTCTTATCGAATCGGGCCATTTTTGTAATTCCTCCAAATTTCATCGAAATCCACCAAAAAACCCAATTCTTAGTTTTCTTCTGAATTGATTTTTCTATCAGTTTTTCTTCCAAGTAGCTTCTCCATTACCCATAGTCAGTACTTATATTTCATTTCGGACCTTCAATTTAGACCAATTTGATCGTTCAAGCACTTTTTCCCAAATTTCTTGAACTAGGGTTTCCTTTCTACTGAATCTTCGTAACCCAACTTCCGAACTCCATATCTTTCAATGTAGACTTGGATTATCAAAATTCTTTCACCGTTTTTCAATTAAACCTCAAATATTGATTTTGAAAGTGGGTTGATTTCTTTAGTAGTTGACTTTTCTAGGGTTGACTTTTTTGAGTTTGACTTTTTTGTATGCTTTCTTAGACTAAGTCTCGGAGTACCACCTGCAGGATGAGAAAAGCCTTTTAGCATTCTGAAACATCAATTTAGGAAGAAAACATACCTGTCTTAGTGGTTTGGACAAAATTAGGTGTTTACATCTGCCCCTCTTTGGCTATTGCTGAGAATCAGGAATCTGACAAAGATAAACAAACACTAATTTTGTCCGATTAGTGAAATCACATGTGAAGAGAAGGGAAAGGGAGTTTTTTTTTTCTATTTTTTTTCTTTTTCATCATTTTTCATTTTTTTTTTGAAAGACCTGTAAATTGAAGATTTTGTCCTTAAATTGAATTCCCTGACTAATCAAGGCTCATCCTATCTTAAGGAACTGGGTTTGATTTTAAAAAGAAAAAATTATGCCCGAAGTTCTTAAAAATAGTGCATGGAGGTCCTATCCATGATTTAAAGAAAAATTATGCCTAGAGGTCTTAAAAATGGTGCCCGAAGGCCTTATCCGTTATTTCAAAAAATGCACTATATGCGACTTTAAAAATGATGCCCGGAGGTCTTAAGAATGGTGCCCGGAGGCCTTACCCGTGATTTGGAAAAATGCGCTGGATGCGACTTTAAAAATGATGCCCGAAGGTCTTAAGAATGGTGCCCGGAGGCCTTACTCTTGATTTGGAAAAATGCGCTGTATGAGACTTTAAAAATAATGCCCGGAGGTTTTAAGAATGTTGCCCAGAGGCCTTACCCGTGATTCGGAAAAATATGCTGTATGCGACTTTAAAAATGATGCCTGGAGGTCTTAAGAATGGTGCCCAGAGGCCTTACCCGTGATTTGGAAAAATGCGCTGTATGCGACTTTAAAAATGATGCCTGGAGGTCTTAAGAATGGTGCCCGGAGGCCTTACCCGTGGTTTGGAAAAATATGTTGTATGCAACTTTAAAAATGATGCCCGGAGGTCTTAAGAATGGTGCCCGGAGTCCTTACCCGTGATTTGGAAAAATTCACTGTATGCGACTTTAAAAATGATGCTCGGAGGTCTTAAGAATGGTGCCCAGAGGCCTTACCTGTGTTTTGGAAAAATACACTGTATGCGACTTTAAAAATGATGCCCGGAGGTCTTCAGAATAGTGCCCGGAGGCCTTACCCTTGATTTGTAAAAATACGCTGTATTCAACTTTAAAAATGATGCCCGATGGTCTTAAGAATGGTGCCCGGAGGCCTTATCCATGATTTAAAGAGGAAAAACTATGCCCGAAGGTTTTAAAAATGGTCTGAACAATGATCTTTGAAGAATTGTTGAAAATTAACCTGAAGATTTTGAGAAGATGCGAATTCTTTTTGATGCTGGTGCAAATGATTAACAGGATGTACATACCTCATATTGCATATGTAAATGTTTTGAATTGATGCAAATGTTTCTTGATGCTTATGTTGGATAAGATGCAAATGCTTCTAAATGCAACTGCAAATGCTCTCAGATTGATGCAACTACTTTATAGAGTGATGCAAATGCAAAATTTAACAAGATACAAATGCTTCTAAATAATGCAAATGCAAGGATCAATAATGATGCAAATACTTTATGAAAATATGCAAATGCCCCCGATCATTTTCTAAACTTTGGCTTATCCTTTCCAATTCATTTTTCCTTTTCAAATCAAAGTATATTTTCAATTCATTGTTTACCTTTGACTATTCTCTTTGCCCCAGCAGTTTTCAAACTCTTATTGACAGAAATCTGCTTGCCGGGTTCTATTTCTTCTTATCATATTTGAAAATCAAGATTAACCCTAGTAGTTCCACACATTTGGGTTAGAAAAACCTTTATCTCACGTCAACATCAAAAATGGGTATTTCAAAAAATATCTTTATTTGTTTTCTCATTTTGAAAACTTCTGAAAAAAAATATTAATCCCACAGTGTGTGATGCGCAAATCTTTTGAAGACTGATGATCATTGTTAAAAATTTCTCTAAGTGTCAATCTGGGTTTTTTCAACTGGGATTGGCAAGGCTTGGTATAACAAGATTTAGTTGATCAAAGAAAATTTAATAACAAAATGTATGTCCCTTCTAGGCTCACGAATGGAATAGGTTTTATAAATCATGAATTCAGTGAGAATCAAACAAATTCAACCTTCTTTTAGTTTTCATATTAAGGCATTTTGACAAGCATCAAGATTGGCTGGGATGTTTAAACTGGGAAGTTTAATCTTGGAGGGAAAAAATCTCAATTTTTGAAATCAATCCTCGAAATAGAGTTGACAATTTATGAGGTTCATGAATTGCTAGATGTTCATCGATGATCACTTCTTCAAGATGACCTTCTCTTTTGTGGTGTCGGCACTAATACAAATGGCATCAGAAATTCCATCTTACTCTAGACCGCCCATTTTTGGGTTTTCACCCTAGAGTCCCATTCTTTCTATTTTTTGTTCTTTTTTTTATTATTATTTTACATGCACTTGAGAATTCTAAATTCTTCCATACTGAAATGATAATTAGATGAGATAGGATAAAATCTGAGGAAAGACCCTCAAGTTAAATATTCATGCTTAATCAAAATGGACTTTTAAAGCATGTAATGTAGGCCATGGTTCGGTGTTTCGAAAGAAAGGATAAATAGGCCCAAAATATGTGTTTAAGGGTAATCAAATCAAGGATCATTTCTTGAGGAGGATTTTCTTTGAAGCATTTGTCTCTTTTGGACTTTTCATTTCTTTTGACTTTGCTCTTTTTCTTCTTTTCTTTTGGTTCTCATTTGCCATACTTTTTCACACTTTTTCTTTTGTTTTTGTTTTTCTTTTGTATCTTTGTTTTGACAAAGTGGACTCATATTTATTCGAAACTCAATTTGCTTTGTATCTGTCTTTGAGTTAGGACTCATTTCTCAGTAATCTTTCCTCGCATTTTCCCCTAGTGTAGAGGGTGATCCTTGATCAGGGTTCAAAGATGAAAGAATTTTGTTGGCTCAAAAGGGGAGAATTTTTTTAGGTCAAAAGGGGTGACTAGGGATAATTTTCTCTTTGTGAGAGGGATATGAAAGATGGCCATTTATCATATCAAGCACGAATATTCTCATTGAAAAACGATCCCTATGGGGAATAGATAATCAAAATTTCATTTTGCACTTTGGAATCATTCGAATTCTCATATGCATGATATCACAATTTTTCTTTTTTTCTTTTTTTATTTCTCTTTTTTTTTTCCTCGCATGCCCCACTGATTCATGCATTAGTGCTATCCTTTTTCACCATATAACCATCATTTTCACATATGATGCCCCAATTTGATTAACCCTGAGAATTTGTATCAACGAGGAACATAGCGAGTCTAGGTCTATTTGGAAAAGGCTGAGTTTCAGTTATGACTTCTTTGAAGAGACAAGGAAAATATGGCCCAATAATAGGCTTTCTCTGTGACATGGGATAATCTAGTTTAATCATTGTGCCCCAGGGTGTCAATCATGAAGTGATGTTTGGACAATTAGTGTTTCGTGGTTCTTGAAAATGTCATGAATGGTTTTGGCACAACCTTAACACGCACCAAATTACCATGATCTAAATTCTTGAAGGAATGTCTCATTTGTTTGAATTTCAAGGAATTCGAAAAAATTTCAAAAAGTTCGTTCTTTTGTTCATAGCCTAGACTAAGATCTACATCTTTGCTTATTCTATGATAACAATGGTTTTATGAAGTTCAATCATTCATATTCCTTAAAGCATTAGGTTTTTCAAGTGGTCTTGGTTCAAGGGATTTAGGCCTAGGAAAGCCTAAAATAGAGGGGAGAGAGTATTGGGTCATTTATAAGAATAATCATCAATAGTCTTAAGACTATCCATTATTAAAACTTCCTTAATGCTTGTTTTTGCAAATTCAAATTATTGTTAAAACACAACAAACGCAAAGCATTTAAAATTCATTTAATTTATATGAATGTCAACATGAGACAAGTGTTTTCATCCTAAGGTCTGAAACTACATGCATTAAAACGCTCCTATTGACATCCTTCAAAGGTAGTAATTCTCCTCTTAAAACCCTAAAAGAAACTGATTTACGGCAAAACGACGTTCCACTGATTGATAAGCTCTGGTCTCAAAATACCATTACGGATAAGACTTTCAATCCTTTCCCTCAATTGTCTGCATTTTTCAATTGAAAGCCCAACTACCCCTAGGTGATAATCACACTTGCTGTCAGGGTTATATCTCTTTGCTGATGCATTCAGAGTTATTTTCAAAGGTATCGAGCTAAGGTACTGATTCTTTATTAGCAATGGCAGTAGGTCAGGGATTGGGATTGGAATTCTTTCTTGGTTATCCCGCGGTCATTTTCTGGAAGTAGGCCTTGGTGCAAGAACTGGTATAGGATTAGGTGCTTGGGTTGGTGGTAAGAATAAAGCTTGGAGATATCTTAGTAGGATAACATGATTGGTATGAGGGAAATTGGGAATATGGGACGAAATCTCCCATAGCTTGGACATCTTCCTTTTTCTTTCTAGATACCCTATTTCTCTCGGCATTGGATGTTCCTTCTCCTTCAAATTTCCCATTATTGATAGCATTCTCAATCATCTCCCCTGAGATTACCACATTCGCAAAATTCTTCGAGGCATTGCCAAAAAGTCTATCATGGCACGGGGCCCGTAGTGTACTCACAAAAAGGACGGTGATTTCTTTTGGTGTCAAAGGTGGTTGCACTTGGGTGAACATGTTCCTCCACCTCTGAGCATACTCTTTGAAGCTCTCAGTAGCTCTTTTCTGCATATTTTGCAAAGTGAGACGGTCAAGTGTCATGTCGATCATATGCTTGTACTGATTTAGAAAAGCCATGGCCAAATCATTCCAATAGCGAATCTGATTCTTCCGCAACTGACCACACCACCTAATTGCGGACCCACTGAGGCTATCTTGAAAGTAGTGGATCAGAAGCTTATCATTATCTATATGGCTTGTCATCTTTCGGCAGAACATAGTGATGTAGGCTGACGAATCAATCGTCCCGTCATATTTCACAAAGTCAGGGACCTTGAATTTGGGAGGAATGACTAAATCGAGGACCAAGCATCGTTCTTTCGCACCCACACTTCCGAATATGTCTGCATTTTCTACTTCCTGGAGCCTTTCATCTAACAACTGATGTTTCCCTTGGGAATCTGTCAACTCTACCTCTTTTACTGCAACCATTTTCAACTTTGCCTTTTGAGCTGGATCATGTAAATCTAAGACATTGTCGGGGTTAACTATGTTCTAGGCATCCATCATTATGACCTCATTCTGACCCTTTTATGCCTCTAACTCTTCTCTACCGGCCAAGTTTTCAGTGTATCATTTTCCCTTGATTACGATGGACATCAACTCCATCAATTTAGTCATCTGATCTTTAGATTCTACTTCAGATTTTACTGACTTTTCTAGCAATTATTCATGTGCCCTTTCCATTCTTTCTATTCGGGTAGCTTGTTCATTCTCCATAGCACTAGCGTGTATTAAAAAGGTACTCAGTACTTCTTGTACCTTTGATTTGAAATGGAAGCTTCTTTAAAACTCTTAAAGCCAAGCCAAGTTCTGTTTTACTTCCCCAAATGTATGTCATGATGAATGAGCCATGATTGTCATTTGATGAATGTGAAGAATAAACAAAATGATGTATGGACATATATAGTGCAAAAATGCTGACCATGTATGTAATAAATGCAATCACGATGCCAACATACTGCAAGCAAAGAATAAACAAATCAATGCATGGATATATGCAATGAATCACCATGTATATTTCAGTGTATTTCCCAATCAATGATCGTATTCACTATAAATGCAACACGATGTCAATTATGATGCATGTAAACAATGAATGATTGACACAGAGTATTTACATAGAAACTCATGTTGACCATGTGTGTTATGAATGCGACCTAATGCTAACATGATGTATGTAATAAGCAAATTAGTGCATGAACATATAGAGAAATTATGCTGACTATGTTTATCATAAATACCAACTGATGCTACCAAGATGCATGTATGAATGTATGGTATGACAAATAATTGATCGGATGCAAAATGCAACGGGGAAGATACCACTGAGGAATTAAGAGTCGGAGGAACTTAATCATCAACATCTCAAAAATTGAAGCACAATCGATCCATTCCCAAATCAACATTCACAATGGTATAAACCATGTTTACAAAATCATGAGCAGTGGTTAAAATTGTCTTCACAAGCACTTTATTCTTCCTAGCATCCTAAGGCTATAAGAGCCGGCCACTGAAAAAGTGAAATCATACTACATCATATCAGACCAAAGTCTTTCTACATCATTGCCGTAGATATCCCAATCCTAATGACACTTTCCCATTCCTTTATCAATCAGTGTCATTGGATTGATCCACTTGATCTCTATAAGAGATTGCACATTCTTTTCGAATGCTATATAATCTTCAATGCTATGGTCAGCAATTCCACAATGATAACCATATCTTGCATTTTGATTATACCACTTTGGATATGGTGGTAACACGGGTTTCAGCAGGATACAGGCAACCATGTGATTTTGGATCAGTATAGGGAGAAGCTCTCAGTAGCTGATTGGAATGGGATCATATTACTCTTGTGTCTTGTTTTTGGGTTGTTTCTTAATCACACATGGCCTATAAGTTTGGACACTTGGTGGTGGTACTACGGTCCGAACTGGAGTGTTCACATTGGGAGATGGCGGAATAATAAGGCAAAGGTATCGATTTGGACTCGGGACCCTTGGAGGTTGTACATAATTCGAGGTTCCTATCCTGGATGCTTGATAAGGTGATTGATGAGGGAAATAGTACGAACTGCCAGTTGGTGGTGAGGGAGTGGGATTCAGGGATCCCGTAGTGATCATCCCAAGTGGACAATTGAGCCATAGTAGGGTAGGGATACTGGTTTGGACTTAGAGCAGTTTGTAGGTAATGTACAGGATCCGTGATTTCTGTTTTTGGTATCAAGCTCTCTGATTTAATCATTTTCATGATTTTGTCCCCAATTTCATCAGGACTGGAACCTTTGTGGCATTGACAAGTGCAGAAGCCAGCATGGATTGTATGCTCTAGACCTAATGGTTGTGGTTGATCCGAAGACGATGCAGAGCCCTGAGAAAGTTTCCCCTTACTCTTTCCCACATCCTCAAACATTTTCAGCAATTTGGCGAGTTGTTCTTTCACTTCCCAGATTTCATGTCTAAACTCCTCTTGACTACATTCTAAAGCACCCAATCGTTCCTCCGATCCATTCCTCATATCTCGAACCCTTTTCATGCGAATGAAAATGTCATGAGATTAAGAATACAATTATGAATGTACATGCTCTATTCTTACATGCATGAATATACTGATAATTAATGCATGAGCATATATAGAGAAATTATTATGACTATGTATGCCATGGATGCAATCTAATGATGCATTTAAAGAATGAATAAATTGATGCACAAGTATAAACAAATAATGACCATGCATGTCATAAACGTATTCTACAATGAGTGACTATACATGCTATGACTGTAACATGATGTCAAAATGATACATGAAAAGAATAAATGAATTAATTCAAAGGTATATACAAAGAAATCAATGATTACATGAAATTGGTGGGACCTAAATCTTGATTATTCAAAAATCTCATTATGCAACATTTGCCTCCAAATTTAACCTATGATTTTTTTTAAACATGTTTTCTCTATGAAAAACCAAACATATTATTCTTCAAAATAATTTCGGAATAATGGATCCTACTATGGTATAATATGAAAATGTTCATGTAACGCCACCGGTTTATGAAATCATCAAATGAGATTATTATTACCAACTGTTTATTGCAAAGAATGAGATCAAAAATACAACCATGAATGTACATGCTCTTTTCACACATGCATGAAATGTGTATAGACACCTAATTTTTTTCGGACCCCTAAATCAGGTACATTTTCTTCCTAAATTGATGTTTCAGAATGCTAAATGGCTTTTCTAATCTTGCAGGTGGAACTCAAAGGCTTAGTCTAAGAAAGCAGACAGAAAAAGTCAAACTCAAAAAAAGTCAACCTCGAAAAAGTCAACTATTGAAAAAGTCAACCTATTTTCAAAATCAAGATTTGAGGTTCAATTGAAAAATGGTGAAAGAATTTTGATAATCCGAGGTCTACATTGAAAGATATAGAGTTCGGAAGTTGGGTTACGAGATTTAGTAGAAAGAAAACCCTAATTCTGGAAATTTGGGCAAAAGTGCTTAAACGATCAAATTTGTCAGAATTGAAGGTCTCAAATGAAAGATAAGCACTGACTACGGGTAATGGAGAAGCTACTTGGAAGAAAAACTGATAGAAAAGTCAATTTGGAAGAAAAACGAGAATTAGGGTTTTCTTTGTGGATTTCGGTGAAATTTGGAAGAACTATAGAAATAGCCCAATTCAGAAGATCTAAAGCCCTTAAATGATGAGAAATGATTAAACAAGGATAGCCCAAGGCTCAGTTTGAAGAAAATCTGAAAATCGAACTTGTTTTGAGCAAAACTGGGTTTCAGAGATAAAAAGGCAAAATTTGAAAATATGGGAAAAATAGAAAATGAACTCCAAAAATTCTGAAAATTTTTAAATCTCATTCTTAAATAATTTTGAAGAGATTGGAAAAAGAAAATCTTCATTCGGAGTTCGTTTGCAAAATGGCGAAATATCGGGTCTCCTATGTAGTAATTTCGAGCAGATAAATCCTGAAAAAATAACAAACGAGTTCCAAAAATTCTGAAAATTTGCAAATCTCATTTTTAAATTATTTTTAAGAGATTGGCGAAAGAAAATCTTGATTCGGAGTTCATTTGCAAAATGGCCAAATACCGAGTCCCCTATGTAGTAATTCAAGCAGATAAATCCTGACAAAATAGAAAATGAGCTCCAAAAATTATGAAAACTTCCAGATCACATTTTTAAATTATTTGGAAGAGATTGGTGAAGAAAAATCTGTATTCGGAGCTCGTTTAAAAAATGGTAAAGTTCGGGTGCATAAAAGGGGTAATTTCTAAAATAAATCCGAAATAAATAGAAAATGAACTCGAAAAATTTTGAAAACTTTCAGAATTCAATTTTTTATATTTTGAAAGTATTCAAAAAAATAAATTTGAATTTGGAGTCCGTTGGCTATTTATTTAAGTTCTGGGGGCAAAAAGGTCATTTCACCAAGGAAACCAAAAAGGGCAAATTTGTAATTAAGGAAAGTATGAAAGAAGAAGGAATTGCTGGGATTTTTTCTTCCCTTTCTCAGACAACATAGAGGAGACGAAGGAAGCTTGAACAATTTAATTCCCTAGTCACTATCAAGCCACATGCTACCACTAACACCTTGCAAATGGTCCTCCCTTCATCCAATGGCTTAGGTGCCTTGTAGGAAAGTTGAATGCACCATCCAATGGCCATGTTTAAATGCCAAAATGACATTTTTATTTTTCATAAAAGAACCCTCATCTAATGGCCAAGAATGGAAGAAAAAAGATCAGCACAATTCATCCAAGGGTGAGCATCCATTCGGTTGAGCAAGGGAGTGCATGGGATCATCTCTTTTCATCCAATGGCTTAGGCCATCTAGAAGGGTTGAGTACACATGTTGTGGGCTGGATTTAGTCTACAAGATGCCATTTTTATGTTAGCCTCATCTAATGACCAAGAATGGAAGAGCACAACTCATCCAAGGGTAGGCACTCAAGAGGGGCAAGCAAGGGAGTGCATGGGATTGGTCCTCTTTTGCATCTAATGGCTAAGGTTACTACAAGGGATGAGTACACATCTTAAGGGCTTCTATCAATTAGAAAGATGACATTTTTATGTTGTCATCAAAATATCTAAATCTAAAGGCCAAGATTGGAGGAGAAAGAGTGCAATTCCCATCCAAGGGCTAGAGGGCCATTCAGCCAAGGCTAAAGGGAGGGGGAGGATTTCATTTTTTCAAGGGTTTTTTGGCTGGAAACAGTAGCTAATTTGGCCACACAAAAAAAGGTTTTGAAAGAAAGAAAAAAAAGGTTTTCAATAGAGAGCTTGAAGGTAGTCATCTCAACAAAGCTTTAGCCTAGCTTTCTTTTTCTTTTCCATGGTGTTTTCTTGTTTTTTCTATCATGTTTTCCTACTACATTTTTCATAGAAATAAAGTTTTTTTAATGTTTACTTATGTTTTCATCTCTTCTTCTTCTTTAAAATGGTGGAAAATTTTTTTTTCTATGGTTTCATGCTATGGCCGAAAATGGCACATTTATTTGCCTTGTTTTTCATTTTTTTTCTTCCTTGCATGTTGTTGTGAAAAAATGATTTTTACAAGTTTTCTAGAGTATTCTATTGTTCTGATTTTTTACAAAATATTAAGAAAAAAATGTTGAACTGGCTACATGATCTTGGCTAGACCAAGTGACCATGGTTAGGAGAGAGGCTATGCCCATTTTTACCTACCATGAAGCTCACCTTATTCTCTGTTTAACATGGTTTATTTTCTGTTTTATTGAGATGGAAAGTCTTCATGATCTTGGCAAGACCAAGTGATTATGGTTTGTTGAGAGGCTATGCCCATTTGATACCAACCATGGAGCTTAAGTTTCCTTGTTCTACTTACTAGTTTTGCTTGTTATTTGTTTTGCATGTCTATGTTAAATCTTTTGTATATATGTTCTTTACATTATTTTCTATGCTATATTTACTTATATATTTCATTTCCATGCTTGATATTGCATCCTTGCATATCCGGCCATTGTTGTTCATATGCTTATGTTGTGCATTTTTTTCATGTATCATGTCTTACATGTTTGCATTTTCTTGGTATTGTTCCATGACCATTCGGCCACTCCATTTTGTATGCCTTGCATGTGTATTTTCCTTTTGCTTCTTAACTTGTTTGCATCTCCATGCCATGAATTTGTATATTCTGATTTTAGTCTTCCATGTGCTTATGAAAATGCTATGATAAAAATGCCACCATATTGTTCCATGACCATTCGGCAATCTCATGTTTGTTTGCCTTGCATATGCATTTTCCTTTTCTTTCTTAACTTGTTTGCATTTCCATGCCATGAGCTTGTGCATTTTGATTTTGGTATGTTATATGCTATTGAAAATGTCATGACATTATGCATTTTAATATGATTTGTCATGTACTTATGTCATTTACTAAATAGGATTGCATTAGAGTCTCATGTGATCATTTGGCCTCTTCATGCATCCCTTGCCTTGTCATGCATTTGCATTTTGTTTAGGTAACATGCTTTGCATTATCATATCTTGAAATTGTGTATTAGTTTTTGTTTGTTCCAACATTGACATTAGTTTCATGAGTCATTGTATGTTCATAGTATTGTTATCCATGTTCATTACATTTTAGGTCTAGGCCATATTGGTATTGCCATGCATATTGAGTCTTAAATCACATTGGTATTGTCATGCATTACTATGCTATTTAGGTCTTCCGTCACATTAGCATTTTCATGCATATTCATAACATATTAGATCCTAGTCACATTTTCATTATCAAGCATTGCATGCATATTGAGTTAGGATATCATTTATTGCCATGCAAATTCATGCTAGGCATTTAGGTTGCCATGAATTGTCATGCATTTCTTTTACCATTTAGACCTTTAGACCATGCATTTCATACATTTCATTTGATGTATGATCAAGCATTCCATGTCATTGCCACTTGATTTGTGACTTAGGCCAATTGATGGCTCAAAGTCATGCTCCCTTGAGCATACTTGTGGAAAATTAAGGAATTGTAAAATTGATTATTCTACCTTTGTAATTTTTTTTACTTAGCCAATTTTGTCCAAGGTTTTTAAAATGTTTTGCTACTGTCCTTGGGTCTTTAGGATTATTTCCAACAATTTCTACTTTGGTTTTTGAATGAATTTATCAAAGGCAAAAAAATGTGTTTTGACAAACAGTTTTTTTTCACCCAGTACTTGAACATCTCTAATTTTTTTGGGCAGTCATATTTAATCAGATAATTAATCCAAATTTTTTTGTGTATATTTACATGTTCTGAGTCTCCAGCATTTTTTTTAGATTTTTTTGAATTTTTGAAAATAGGCAAACAAATCGTGTGGCAAAAATGGATAGTAAAGGCAGATTGGAAATCAAAAGAGGAATAAGGGTTGAATTTGGCTAAGGTATTTAGAGGGGGTTGGTTAGAAGATTTAGCTACTTCTTTAGAGTATTTTCTAAGCCTTTTTAAACTCTATAAATGATTTTATAAATCTTGGGTTAAGGGTAGTTAAGTCCGGGATTTTAAACTTAGGAAATTAGAGCCTTTTAAAAGGGTTTGGTAAGGGTTTTAATTTTTCTTCAAGTTTTTCTTCTAAATTATTTTCAAACAATCACAAAGTTTTTGTTTTTTTTTAGAAAAATATCTGTTTAGATATACGGATTTCTTTAATTAAAGGAAAAAATACATTTTTATGCATTTTATTTAAATGTGTGATTTTTGCTATGATATTTTCCATGATATTATTATTATTTTAGTTCACATTTTATGATCCTATATTTGTTTGCCATATGATTTTGAAGGTTTCATGATATCTTATGCTTTTTATTTAGTTATTTTTGTCATATTGTTTAGCATATACCATGTTCATGCATTATTATTTTTATTTTCATATTCATGCATATTATATGTTAGTATTATTTTAATTTCATGTCAATTCTTGTCATTTAGATCATATTCCATGTCATTTAGGTTATTTTATTTATAACATGCCATGTCATTTATACTATGCCATATCGTTCAAAATTGCCATGTCATTTAAATCATTTTATCTCATTTAGAATTTACCATGATACTTAGGATTTTTTTCATTTTACCTAGAATATACTATGCCATTTAAATTATGTCATGTCATTTATGTTGCATTATATTATTTTGCCATGTCATTTTATTTATGTGATACCTGTTCATGTTCGTAATTTTAAATGTTTTGAAAACGATAATGATTTTCAATAAAAAATAAAGAAATTTTCGAGTTAAAATAATTCATGAGTTCTCTACCGGGTTTGCTGAAGGGAATATCATCAATTATCATTAATAAAGGAATATCTTTCTTTCAAAAAACGAGAATTATTCGGAAAGTTTTCCAAATGAATAAAAATTTCTATATTTTGCCCATTTTGTCGGGGAATATGGAATTATTTTTCATAAAATTGGGAATTAAATTGAAATACTAAAAAACCAACTTTTTACCTAAACTTGAGATCACACACGATTAATAAGGTACCAATTTATACGGGCGTTGTGGGGGTGGTAATCTTTCCCCACACGTAACCGACTCCCGGACCCGCTTCTTTGATTTCTCTGGTTTATAACACAGACTTGAAATTGGTTTTAAAAATGTTTTAATTAATTTTAAAATGTTTTATAAAACCGGTTTTAATAGGTGGCCGATCACACCTAGCTAAAAAAGATTGGTGGCGACTCCATGTCTTTTTATGAGGCCGTTTTCATACCCTCGACCTTTTATTTCAGTCTAGAGGAATTAAGTCATCTTTTCCTCTGATCTTGTTTCCCCCTCACTCGGACAGGTCCCCGCGATCAGGATCACGTATCGACAACTTTGTTTTTCTAGAGGAATTAAGTCGAGTTTTCCTCATTTTTTTCAATGTCACGCCTAAACGAATAATGAAGTCTCGCGATGAGACTTGTTTTTGTTATGGTTATTTTTTTAGGTTGCGACAGCTTGGCGACTCCACTAGGAACTTTTATTTTAGAGAGTCATGCCTAGAATTAGTCGTGTGTTATCTAAGTATCGGTTTTGTTGGTTTAATTGTTATTTAATTTTAATTCCCATATTTATAAAATAATAAAGAGAATTTTGAAAATAATAAAATGTTTTAAATATGTCCGTCTTCATATGCATGCATATTATTATTTGTTCTCTAGTTATTTTGTTGCGTATATTTATATGTTTGCTTGAGTGATGCTTTACATTGTTTGATTTTAGTGGGGAATTTATAATAAGGGGTGTAGAATAGGTGGTGACAGGTTTGTTTTGTTCCTCCGCACACACTATATTTGCATTTGCATAACATGAACTCTCTACCCGGGTTTCGTCCTTTTAAGTGGGAGTAAAGTAACTACGCCTTCGTGATGATCCTCCGTATGGGCTAGTGAAACACTTTCGGAGTATAAAGTACCTAATGCCTTCGTGATAATCCTCCGTACGGGGAAAATATACTCTAACGAATTGAACCTGCTTTTGTCGGGGTGCCTTACTAGCCTTCACAGGCGACAGAGAGGAAAAATTCGGGGCCTTAGAACCGACTCACCTTCATATAGTGAACCTAGGGGAAGCCATGCCTGATTTCTGTTAGATACCCGAAGTTTAAGAACACATGGAGGAACATTTCCAACCTTTTACCATCTTTCTATCTGTTAGATTTTACAAATTGGTTGATGATGAACGAAAATCATATCACTCGTAATAAATTTATTATTTTGTCCCTAAGGCGTCATAATGCCGAAGCTCTGTTAAATTTTCGAGACATTTTTTTAAAGCATGTTGTTATTTATGTTATATTTGTGAATTCATTTCTTTACTAATCTATTTCTTTCTGTTTTCTTTTCTTTGACATGCATCATAGACATCATCATACACTTGGAGTTTATTGGCCTCGGGATAGTCATCAACCCAAAGGACTTTCATGGAGTGTCAGGTTATTCCAGTGATAGAAGATCATGCAGTAGTCAGGGCACGGTTGGAGAAAGATCAGAGGGAGGATGGTGATTGCCTGAAGAAAGATTATGTGTCAGTATTGCCGGAAAGGGTCAAAGTGGATTCTAGGCAGAATAATCTCTGAAGGTTAGCCGACATTTGGAATCAGTAGAATGTATCAGAGAAAGAAGCCTTCAGTCAGAAATATGGAGATATAGCACTCTTAATTCCGATTCGGGTCAATAGTGGGTTGATTCAGGCTATGGTACAATTTTGGAATCTTGCTTATAGATGTTTCACTTTTAACAAGGAGGATATGACACCACTGATTGAAGAATATTTAGCATTGTTACGCATTGAATGTCCTAATCCTGATCGGGTATATTTGATGGAAGTGAAACCTTCAGGTTTAAGAAGAAAGTGGCTAGGATCACAGGAATGGATACAACATGGGTTGAGAGTAATGTGGACACAAAGCAGAAAAATAGGTGCATTCCGTGGGAAACTCTCCGACAGTTGATATTGGGTTGTTCCGACAAAGAAAAAGCCAGGGACATCTTCGCTCTAGCCATCTAAGGGTTAATCATATTTCCGAAGATATTGGGTCATGTGGATATAGCCGTGTTTGATTTCTTTGAAAGGTTGGAATAGAAGATCAACCCATCTCCGGCCATCATAGCTGAAACTATCTGATCTTTAAATTTTTGTAAAAGAACAGGACAAGGGAGAATCAGGGGGTGTGTACAACTCCTTTATATTTGGATTCAAAGTCACTTTTGGAAGATAGAAAAGGTTTCCTTCAAACTGTATATGAAGTCTTTAGTTCCGATTAGGGAATTCCTTCAAAGTGATTGGCCTGAAAACGGGGATGAAGAGAAATGGGTCAACATGTTCTGGAATCTAAAAGGGGAGATGATGACTTGGAGAGCTCGATGGATGGTTCTTATGCCGATTATGCACAAATGTGGGGACAACTTGGGAGTTCCAATGCTTGAAATTTGGGGTTCTGTGAGTTATACACCTTTGTTGGTGCAAAGACAGGTTGAGTCTCGGTAATTCACACCCGTGACTCATAATCTCGGATCATCAGAGTTCACTTATGGGGAAGACAAATATTCTGGAAAGGTGCGGGCAGTGATTGAAGCATGGAAGAAAGCTCACCGGATAAAAGTGGCCAGATATGCCGACATTGTCACACCTGATTACCTGGCATGAAAGGAATTAAGGGTTAATGATAGGCTGTTCACATCAGATGGGGAAGAGGTCCAGTTCATGAATCCGCCACCGAGGGAAATGCCATCAGAGTTAGAAATCGCAAGGGCGGAATTTGAAAAAGAAAAGGCCTAGATGAGCAAGGAGAATGCCCGACTGGAAGAAGAGCTTGAGGACATTAAAAATAAGGAATCAGCTCGGGAAAGAGAAAAGGAAAGGATCTAGAGAGAAAGGGACATCGCTAAGAACGATCTTCGGGAATTACATTTGGAACAAGAGGTACCGCTTCGAGCATAGATTTGAGGGGACTCTCAAGACTTTCGGGGAGTGGGAACATGAGGTCAAAAACCTCAAGAAAGAGAATAACTACTGGAAAGAGAGAGCAGATTGAAGAGCAAGGCAATCAAAAGAAGACTGTGAAAGAAAGTCCAAGATCCGAGAAAGTCATTATAGGACTAATTTTGTAATAGCACTTTGAAAGGCGAATTACAGACTTATCTTAGGCAGTGATCCTTTTATTCTATTTGTGATGTATTTTGTTCCAGGAAATCAATGAAAGACCATTCGACTGAAATTATCCCGGGGCCAATACATTCAAATGCATTCATACTTTATATGTTTTGTTTGTTTATTTGTACATTTATTCATATTTATAATCATTCATTTTTGAAGTTTGTTTATGTTCATACACTTAACCACTTATTTATTCCTTTTACTTGTTCATTCATTCATATTCAAACACTTAACACTTATTTGTTCATTTCACTTGTTCATTCATTTATTCTTTCGTATTCATATACATAGTCATGTACATATCCATTTTATTTGATTCATTCATTCATATTTAGTCATACATTCATTCATTCGTTTTTAAAAAACATAAAAAAGATATGTTAATAATTTCTAATTAATGTTTTTCAAAAACTAAATGTACAATTGTTCGCACTTAGAAAGAAACGGATTTTCGACACCCTTACAATACTCTATCTCAAGCCAGAGCTATGGAAAACGATCAGCTTGCTAGAATTGAAAGAATGGAAATAACTCAAAGGGAACTACAGGAACAGTTAGCTAAATCTCAGAAGGACTCTCGAGAATAGATGACTAAGCTCATGGAAATGATGAGTTCCATGATGAAACAAAAAGGGTCGGGAGAGAACTCGATCATCGGGAAAAAGGTGGTAGTTGAAGAGGATCAGCCTGAAAACATACAGCAAAAGGGCCAAGAGGTGCCAATTCGGGTAGCCTCCTATGTTTACATCCAGCCAGCTGCAGAGACACAGAACTATGTTCTCGAAATGGGTAATGTGGGAGCTGACCTAAATGATGTTAACGTTCCCGACTTTGAGAAACTAGCTGAAAAGGAAAAAGTAAAGATGACAGAGCTGAAGAGGGTCGAAATGGAAGAATCCCAGAAAAAATATCAACTGCTAGAGGAGAGGCTAGGGCCGTTGAAGGGGCAGAGTTATTTGGCAGTCTGGATGCCAAAGACATGAGCTTAGTACACGATCTAGTAATTCCCTTAAAGTTCAAACTACCAGACTTTGAAAAGTATAATGGGACTACCAACCCATCAGCATATCTGACCATGTACTGCAGAAGGATGACGGGGCACGATGATAATGAGAAACTGCTTATCCATTGTTTCCAAGATAGCTTGACAGGGTCAGCAACTCGATGGTACAATCAACTGAGTCGTACCAAGATTCATTCATGGATAGATTTAGCGAGGGCTTTCATGGAATATTAGAAGCATGTGTCTGACATGGTACCTGATAGGCTGTCGCTACAGAATATGGAAAAGAGGTCCACTGAGAGATTCAAAGAGTACTCGCAAAAGTGGAGGGATCTGGCCACACAAGTGCAACCCCCTTTAACTAGCAAAGAAACTACAGTGCTTTTCATCAACACTTTGAAAACACAATTGTAGACACCAAATTTTGTCCGGACCACTAAAATAGGTATGTTTTCTTCCTAAATTCATGTTTCAGAATGTAAAAAGATTTTTTTTTCATCTTGCAGATGGTACTCCGAGACTTAGTTTAAAAGGACGAGCATAAAAAGTCAAACTCAAAAAAAGTCAAACTCGAAAAAAGTAAACCCTCAAAAAGTCAACTACTGAAAAAGTCAACCCACTTTCAAAATCAAGATTTGAAGTTCAATTGAAAAATGGCGAAAGAATTTTGATAATCCGAGGTCTTCATCGAAAGATATGGAGTTCGAAAATTGGGATATGGAGATTCAGTAGAAAAAAACCTAATCCGAGAAATTTGGGGAAAAGTGCTTAAACGATCAAAATGGTCAAAATTGAAGGTTCCAAATGAAAGTTAAGCACTGACTACGGGTAATGGAGAAGCCACTTGAAAGAAAAACTGAAAGAAAAGTCAATCTGGGAGAAAACCCAGAATTAGTATTTTTGGTGGATTTCGATGAAATGGGGAAGAATTACAGAAATGGCCCGACTTGGTAAGAAAAAAGCCCCTAATGGATGAGGAATGATTAAAAAAGGATAGCCCAAGGCTCAGTTGAAGAAAATATGAAAAATCAGATTTCTTTTGAGCAAAACTAGGTTTTGGAGATAAAAAGGCAAAATTTGAAAAATTGGGAAAAATAGCAAATGAACTCCAAATTTTTTGAAAAATTGCAAATCTCATTTTTAAATTATTTGAAAGAGATTGGCGAAAGAAAATCTTGATTCAGAGTTCGTTTGTAAAATGGCCAAATCTCGGGTCTCATATGTAGTAATTCAAGAAGATAAATCCCGAAAAAATAGCAAATGGACTCCAAATCTTCTAAAAATTTTCAAATATTTTTTTTAAATTATTTGAAAGAGATTGGCGAAAGAAAATCTTGATTCGTAGTTCGTTTGCAAAATGGCCAAATCTCGGGTCTCATATACAGTAATTCAAGAAGATAAATCTCAAAAAAATAGAAAATGGACTCCAAATCTTCTGAAAATTTGCAAATCTCATTTTTAAATTATTTTAAAGAGATTGGCGAAAGAAAATCTTGATTCGGAGTTTGTTTGCTAAATGGCTAAATCTTAGGCCCCTCTATGTAGTAATTCAAGTAGATAAATCCCGAAAAAATACCAAATGAGTTCCAAAAATTATAAAAACTTCCAGATCACACTTTTAAATTATTTGGAAGAGATTGGTGAAGAAAAATATTGATTTGGAGCTCGTTTAAAAAATGATAAAATTTAGGGGTATAAAAGGTCATTTTTAGAAGAAAAATATCCAAATAAATAGTAAACGGACTCGGAAAATTTTGACAACTTGCAAAATTCAAATTTTTATTACTTTGAAAGTATTGAGAAAAGAAAATTTGAATTTAGAGTCCGTTTGCCATTTATTTGCATCCGGGGGGCAAAAATGTCATTTTACCCAAGAAACCGAAAAGGGCTTCTCTTGCCTTCCAAAAAAATAAGACTTGGGCTGGAAAAGGGAGTGCTGGCCGGCCAAGGCCCAAGGAAGGGAATAAGCTTCTGATTTTTCAATCAAAAGGCCAAAAATTAAGAGTATGTTAGTGATTTTTTTTATCAAGCCATTTCAAATAAGCCACATAGGCCAATGCATGAAGAAGGAGAGTGTCAACATAATTCTTGAACAGCTGTAATTATGGGCAGCTGAAGGCCTAATATAAGGGTGATAATTTCATGTTTTAAACCTCTTGATTCATTAGCCATTGGATGAAAATTGGTTGGAAGAAGGATGACAACATCCTAGCTTATATGAGAGAGGGTTTCGGCCAGCCGCCTAGGGGGATCCAGATTTTTTTCATTTTTAGCATTCTATTTTTCATATTTCTCTCTTGTTTGGCTGAGTTTTCTCTCTTTGGTTGCAAATCAAAAAGAAAATTAGAAAAGAAAAGAAAGTTTGAAGAGAAAAAGCTTGGAACATAGCTTCTAGAGGTTGCTTTTAGCACCAACTCTTGCACTTTCTTGATTTTCCATTCTTGTTTTTGCTGTTTTGATTATTATTTTGGTGAGTTTTTTCTTTTGATTTTTCTTTTTAAATAAGTGTTTTTTAATGTTTTTTTTTTTAAGTTCTTTCTTCATCTCTTCTTAAAAAAGTTCTTGCATTTTTTTTCCTTTTGATTTCTTGTCTTGGCTGAATAGCCCATGTTTTTTGTTCTTGTTGTTTTGCTTTGATTTGTCATGGTATTCATGTTCTTTTTTTAGTCTTGATGCTTTAAATATTATTCTGCTAAATATACTTGAAGTTTGTTTTAATTTGGTTGCTTGTTTGTTGCCATTTATGAGTTTATTATCATGTTCTTGCATTTTTAATTTTCAATTTTCATAATGTTTAAATTAGTCGATGTTTTATATTTTGTAATCCATGTGTTTGTGAAAATGCTTGTTAGTTTTAATATATCCACCTTATATTTGCATGATTTGAGTGTCATATTTAGGTTGAGTATGTTAGTATATCAAGTGTTTGTGAAAATGCCAAGCTCTGTTAGACATGAGGCCATTCGGCCATCTCACATTATTTTGCTTTGTGTGTGCATTTTTGTTATGTTAGATGATAGGTTTGCATTTTTATGACATTTGGTTGAGTTTTTGGTTTAAGCATGCCTTGTGTTTTTCTTATTGCCATGCATATTTTAGATGTTAGGTTTGGTTTATTTTGCCATGCATTTTAGACCTAGGTTGCTTTAAATGCCATGCAAGTTCATTTAGGTCTAGGTCACTTTATTGATGCCATGCATTTTCCATGACATTTATGTTTAAACTCATGCATTTCATGAATTATATTTGCTGTAATTTTTCATGCATTTCATGTCCATGCCACTTGACTAATGACTTAGGCCAATTAATGGTTCAAAGTCATGCTCTCTTGAGTATACTTGTGGAAAATTAAAGAGTTGTCAAATTGATTATTCTACCTTTGTGATTTTTTTTTATTTAGCCAATTTTTGTCTAACTTTTTAAAAGTCCTATCTAATGTTTGTGAGTCATTTTATGTGTCTTAAATATTTTTACTTTGATTTTTAAATGATTTTATCAAAGGCAAAAAAATTTGTTTTGGCAAAACAATTTTTTCACCCAGTACTAATACTTTCCCGATTTTTTTTGGGCATTCATCTTTAATCAGAAAATTAAGACGATTTTTTTTTTTGTGTGTATTTGTACATGTACTGAGTTTCCATTATTTTTTTTTTTAGATTTTTTTGAATTTTTAAAAATAGGAGAAAAAATTGTGGCTTAAAACTGGATAGTGGAGTCATAATTGAATTTGAAGGAAAATCATTTTTCTGTTTTGGTTAAGTTACCTAGAAGGGGCTGATTAGGAAGTTTAGCTACTGACTTAGGGTAGTTTCTAAGCCTTTTTAAACTTTAAAAATGATTTTTTAAGTTTTGCGTTAAGAGTGGTCAAGTCCGGGATTTTGGTTTTAGAATATTTTATTTGTCATATTTTCCTAAGGTAGCCGGATATCTTTTTAGATATACAAATTTCCTTAATTGAAAGAAAAAAATACATTTTCATGCATTGCATTTTCCATATTCATGCATTTTATATAATATGTGATTTTTTGCTAAGATAATTCCTATGATATTGTTATTATTTTGATTTATATTTTTTGATGTTATATTGTTTATTATATGGTTTTGAATATTTCATGATATCCTTTTTTTTATTTAGTTATTTTTTGTCATATTATTTAGCATATACTATGTTCATGCATTATTATTTTCATTTTTATTTTCATGCATATTATATGATAGCATTATTTTATATTCCATGTCATTTAAATTATATGCCATATCATTCATATTTTCCATGTCATTTAAATTATTTCATTTCATATATAATATATTATGTTACTTAGGTCATTTCATTTCATGTAGAATATATTATGTTACCTAGGTCATTTCATTCCATTTAGAATATATCATGTGACTTAGGTCATTTCATTTCATTTAGAATATATCATGTGACTTAGGATATTTCATTTCATTTAGAATATATCATGTGACTTAGGCTATTTCATTTCATTTAGAATATATCATATAACTTAGGATATTTCATTTCATTTAGAATATGCTAAGGCATTTAAATTATATCATATTAGGTTGCATGATATTATTTAGATTTTGCTATGTCATTTTATTTATGTCATGCATATACATACTGATTTCTTTTAAATGTTTTCAAAAAAGGTAATGATTTTCGTTAAAATAAAGATATTCTCGAGTTAAAATAATTCATGAGTTCTCTGCCGGGTTTGCTGGGGAGGATATCATCAATTATCGTTAATAACAGAATATCTTCTTTAAAATAAGAATGGTTCGGAAAGTTTTCCAAATTTATAAAAATTTCTATATTTTGCCACGTTTGTTGGGGAATATAGAAAAATTTTGAATTTATAAATTCCGGATCATTTTCATTTAAAAAATGGAATTATTTTTCTTTAAATTGGGAATTAACTTGAAATACTAAATTTAAAAACCAACTTTTTTACCGAGACTTGAGATAACACATGACTAATAAGGTATCGTTTTATACGGGCGTTGTGGGGGTGCTAATCCTTCCCCACACGTAATCAAGTCCCGAACCCGTTTCTTTGATTTCTATAGTTTAAAACACAGACTTGAAATTGGTTTTAAAAATGTTTTAATTAATTTTAAAATATTTTATAAAACCAGTTTTAATAGGTGACCGATCACATTTAGCTAACAAAGTTTGGTGGCGACTCCATGTCTTTTTTAAGGTCATTTTCCAAACCTTCATTTTTCTAAGGAATTAAGTCGACTTTTCCTCGGTCTTTTTTAATGTCACGCTTAACGAATAATTAAATCTTGCAATGAGACTTGTTATTTTTTAGGTCGCGACACCTTGGTGACTCCGCCAGGGACCTATTAGTGAGTCAGGCCTAGAATTAGTCATGTGTTATCAAAGTCTCGATTTTGTTGGTTTAATTGGTTTTTAATTTTAATTCCCACATTTTTTTTAATAAGGAGAATTTTGAAAATAATAAAATGTTTTTAAATATGTTCATACTCATGTGCATGCATTTTATTTTTGTTCTCTAGTTATTTAAGGTTGTATATTATAATTGCTTGTTGGTTAATGCGTTACACTATTCTTGATTATTCTTTTAATAAATTGTTAGGGTATTTAGAATAAGGTTTGTAGAACAGGAGGTGAAAGGTTTGTTGTTCCTCCACACATACTACACGTGTATTTGCATATCATGAGCCCTATACTCGGGTTTCGTCCTTTTAGGTGGGAGCAAAGTAACTAAGCCTTCATGATTAACAATCCGCATGGGCTAGGGAAATAGACTCTAACGAATTGAACCCGCTTCTATCGGGGTGCCTTACTAGCCTTCACCGGCGACAGTGAGGAGCAATTCGGGGCCTTTAGAACCAATTCACTCTCATATAATGAACCTAGGAAAAACCATGCCGGATTTCCGTTAGATGTACCGAAAATAGGAACACATGGAGGGACATTTCTAAACCTTTTGTAACCTATTTTACAATCTGAAGAAGCTTTGTAGATCGGGCAACGATGTACGTACATTGCCCGTAATAATGTGATAATCCGTCCCAAAGGAACTGTGATACCTATATAATTAGATATTTGTTGGGGCAAATATTCATTAACTGTTTGAAATAAAGAATAAAAATCCTTTTTCAAGCATTTTTGTTTTTTTTTTTTTTTGCATTTTGCACATTTCATGCATGTGTGAATAGAGTATGTACATTTTTTATTGTATTATTGATCTCATTTTTGCAATAAATGGATGGTGATAATAATTTCATTTGATGATTTCATAAAACCGGTAGTGTAGACACCTAATTTTGTCCGGACCACTAAAACAAGTATGTTTTCTTCCTAAATTTATGTTTCCAAATGTAAAAAGATTTTTTTCATCCTGCAGCCGAGACTTAGTTTAATAAGGTGAGCATAAAAAGTCAAACTCAAAAAACGTCAACCCCGAAAAAATCAACCCCAGAAAGTCAACTACTGAAAAACTCAACCCACTTTCAAAATCAAGATTTGAAGTTCAATTGAAAAATGGCGAAAGAATTTTGATATCCGAGGTCTACATTGAAAGTTGTGGAGTTCGGAAGATGGGATTTTGAGATTCAGTAGAAAGAAAACCCTAATCTAAGAAATTTGGGGAAAATGCTTAAACGATCGAATTTATCAAAATTGAAGGTTCCAAATGAAAGATAAGCACTAACTACGGGTAATGGAGAAGCCACTTGAAAGAAAAATTGAAAGAAAAGTGAATCCGGGAGAAAATCGAGAATTAGGATTTTTGGTGGATTTCGGTGAAATCGGGAAGAATTACAGAAATAGCTCGACTTGGTAAGACTAAATCCTCCAATGGATGAGGAATGATTAAAAAGGGATAGCCCAAGGCTCAACTTAAAGAAAATCTGAAAATCAAACTTGTTTTGAGCAAAACCGAGTTTCGGAGGCGAAAGGGCAAAAATGGAAAATTTGGGAAAAATAGCAAATGGACTCTGAAAATTCTGGAAATTTGCAAATCTCATTCTTAAATCATTTGAAAGAGTTTGGCAAAAGAAAATCTTGATTCGGAGTTCGTTTGCAAAATGACCAAATCCCGGGCTTCTTATGTAGTAATTCGAGAAGGAAAATCTCGAAAAAATAGCAAATGAGCTCTAAATCTTCTAAAATTTTGCAAATCACATTTTTAAATTATTTTTAAGAGATTGGAGAAACAAAATCTTGATTCGGAGTTCGTTTGCAAAATGACCAGATCCCGGGCTTCTAATGTAGTAATTCGAGAAGGAAAATCTAAAAAAAAATAGCAAATGAGCTCCAAATCTTTTGAAATTTTGCAAATCTTATTTTTAAATTATTTGGAAGAGATTGGCAAAAGACAATCTTGATTCGGAGTTCGTTTTCAAAATGGCCAAATCTCGGGCTTCTTATGTAATAATTCAAAAAGGAAAATCCCGAAAAAATAGCAAATGAGCTCCAAATCTTCTGAAATTTTGCAAATATCATTTTTAAATTATTTAGAAGAGATTGGTGAAAGAAAATCTTGATTCGGAGTTCGTTTGCAAAATGGACAAATCTCGGGCCTCCTATGTAATAATTCAAGAAGATAAATCTCGGAAAAATAGCAAATGGGCTCCAAGAATTCTGAAAATTTTCAAATCTCATTTTTAAATTATTTGGAAGATATTGGCGAAAGAAAATGTTGATTCGGAGTTCGTTTGCAAAATGGCCAAATCCCGGGCCTCCTATGCAATAATTCAAGAAGATAAATCCCAGAAAAATAGCAAATGGACTCAAAAAATTTGGAAATTTTGCAAACCTCATTTTTAGATTATTTGGAAGAGATTGGCAACAGAAAATCTTGCTTCAGAGTTCGTTTGCAAAATGGCCAAACCCCGAGCTCCTATGTTGTAATTCAAGCAAATAAATCCCGAAAAAATACCAAATGAGTTCCAAAAACTATGAAAACTTCCAGATCACACTTTTAATTTATTTGAAAAAGATTGGTGAAGAAAAATCTTGATTTGGAGCTCGTTTAAAAAATGGTAAAATGTGGGGGCATGAAAGGGCATTTTTGAAAGAAAAATCCAAATAAATAGCAAACGGACTCGAAAAATTTTGAAAACTTCCAGAATTAATTATTTTATTATTTTGAAAGTATTAAAAAATGAAATTTTGAATTTGGAGTCCTTTGATATTTATTTGCATCCGGGGGGCAAAACGATCATTTCACCCAAGCAACGGAAAGGGCTTCTTTTGGCCTTTCAAAAAATCAGACTTGGGCTAGAAAAGAGAAGTTTTGGCCTGCCAAGGCCCAAAGGAAAGAGAAAGCTTCTGATTTTTCAATCAAATGGCCAAGAATTAAGAGTTAGTTAGAGATTCGTTTTGATCAAGCCATTGTGATTAGGCCACATAGGCCAAAGGAGAGTGTCAACATTATTCTTGAATAGCTGTAATTATGGACAGCTGATATGCTAATCTAAGGGTGATAATTTCATGATTTTTTCACCTTGAATCACTAGCCCTTGGATGGAAGTTGGTTGGAATCAAAATGACAACATCCTAGGGGAGAAGAGAGGTAAAATTCTACCAGCATTAAGGGGAGGTACAGAATTTTCATTTGGAGACTTGATTTTCAGATTTCTTCTTAGTTTTTCTTAGTTGTTTCTCTCCTTGGTTGAAAGCAAAAAGAAAAATTTTAGAAAAGAAAGGAAATTTTAAAGAGATAAAACTTGAAATATAGCTTCTTGAGGTTGCTTTGAGCACAAACTCTTGTACTTTCTTGATTTTCCATTCCTATTTTTGCTATTTTGATTATTATTTGGCGAGTTTTCTTTTTAAATAAGTGTTTTTATTGTTCTTCTTAAATTCTTTCTTCATCTCTTTCTTAAATATTTTTTTTACAATTTTTTTCTTATTTTTCTTTAATGGCCAAATGGCCTACATTTTTCTTATTATGGTTGCTCTTTTTGCTTTAATTTATCATGTTATTTATGTTATTTTCTTAATTTTGATGCATTAAGTGTTCTTCTACTTCATATATTTGAATCATGTTTTAATTTGGTTGCTTCGTTTGTTGCCATTTATGATTTAAATATCATGTTCTTGCATTTTTAATTTTCTGTTTTCATAATGTCTAAATTTGTTCATGTTTTATATTTAGTATATCAAGTGTTTGTGAAAATGCTTATGAGTATCTCTACCTTGTGTTTGAATGATTTGAATGTTATATTTTAGTTGAGCATGTTAGTATATCAAGGGTTTGTGAAAATGCTTGTTTGGTTTTAGTATCTCTACTTTGTGTTTGCATAATTTGAGTGATATATTTTAGTTGAGCATGTTAGCATATCGAGTGTTTGTGAAAATGCCATGCTTGTTGGAGCTTGAAGCCATTCGGCTACTCCATGTGTTTTACATTGTATGCGCATTTTTGCCATGTTAGTTGGTAGGTTTGCATTTGCATGACATTTGATTGAGTATTTAGTTTAAGTATACCAAGTTTTTGTGAAAATGCCATCCTTGTTGGAGCTTGAGGCCATTCGGCTACTCCATGTGTTTTGCATTGTGTGTTGCATTTTTGCTATGTTAGTTGATAGGTTGGCGTTTGCATGATATTTGGTTGAGTTTTTGGTTTAAGCATGCTTTGTGTTTGTGTTATTGCCATGCATGTTTTAGTCATTAGGTTTGGTTTATTTTGCCATGCATGTCCATGCATTTAGACCTAAGTTGCATTAAATGCCATGCAAGTTCATTTAGGTCTAGGTCGCTATATTGATGCCATGCATTTTTTATGACATTTAGGTTTAAACTCATGCATTTCATGCATCATATTTGTTGTATCTTTTATGCATTTCATGTCCATGCCACTTGACTAATGACTTAGGCCAATTAATGGTTCAATGTCATGCTCTATTGAGCACACTTGTGGAAAATTAAGGTTTGTCAAATTGATTATTCTACCTTTGTGATTTTTTTTTTCCTTAGCCAATTTTTATCTAACTTTCAAAAAGTCCTAGCTACTGTTTGTAAGTCATTTTGTGAGTCTTAAATATTTTTACGTTGATTTTTAAATGATTTTATCACAGGCAAAAATGTATTTTGGCAAAGCAGTTTTTTCACCGAGTACTAGTACTTTCCCGATTTTTTCTGGGAATTCATCTTTAATCAGAAAATGAAGCCAATTTTTTTCTATGTAGTTTTACATGTCCTAAGTCTCCAGTATTTGTTTTAGATTTTTTTGAATTTTTAAAAATAGGGTAAAAAATAATGGCTTAAAACTGGATAGTGGAGTCAGAATTGAATTTAAAGAAAAATCATTTTTCTGTTTTGGTTAAGTTACTTAGAGGGGGCTGATTAGGAAGTTTAGCTACTGACTTAGGGTAGTTTCTAATCTTTTTTAGACTCTAAAAATGATTTTTTAAGTCTCGGGTTAAGGGTGGCCAGGTCCTGGATTTTAAACTTAGGAAGTTAGGGCCATTTAAAAAAAGGTTTAGCCGAGTTTTTATTTTTAATCTAAGCTTTCAAAATTGTTTTCAAAATTGTTTTCGAACAATCACAAAGTATTTTGGTTTTAGGATATTTAATTTGACATATTTTCCTAAGGCAGCCAGATATCTTTTTAGATATACGGATTTCCTCAATAAAAGGAAAAAAATTTCATGCATTGCATTTTCCATATTCATGCATTTTATATAATATGTGATTTTTGCTATGATAATTTCTATGATATTGTTAGGATTTTGAGTTTATGTTATATTGTTTATTATATGATTTGGAATATTTCATGATATCCTATGCTTTTTATTTACTTATTTTTTGTTATATTATTTAGCATATACTATGTTCATGCATTATTATTTTCATTTTTATTTTGATGCATATTTTATGATAGTATTATTCTATATTCCATGTCATTTAAATTATATGTCATATCATTCATATTTGCCATGTCATTTAAATCATTTCATTTCATATAGAATATGTATGTTACTTAGGTCATTTCATTTCATGTAGAATATATTAGGTTACCTAGGTCATTTCATTTAGAATATATCATATAACTTAGGATATTTCATTTCATTTAGAATATGCTAAGGCCTTCAAATCATGTCATATCATTTAGGTTGCATTATATTATCTAGATTTTGCTATTTCATTTTATTTATGTCATGCATATACATATTCATTTCTTTTAAATGTTTTCAAAAAAAGATAATGATTTTCAATAAAATAAAGATATTCCCGAGTTTAAATAATTCATGAGTTCTCTGGCGGGTTTGCTGGGGAGGATATCATCAATTATTATTAATAACGGAATATCTTCTTTAGAAAGAGAATGATTCGGAAAGTTTTCTAAAATTAATAAAAGAATTTATATTTTGCCACGTTTGTTGGGGAATATAGGAAAATTTTGAATTTATAAATTTCGGATCATTTTCAATTAAAAATGGAATTATTTTTATTTAAATTGGGAATTAACTTGAAATACTAAATTTAAAACCAACTTTACACCGAGATTTGAGATAACACACGATTAATAAGATACCGTTTTATATGGGCGTTTTGGGGGTGCTAATCCTTCCCCATACGTAATTGAGTCCCGAACCCGTTGATTTCTCTGGTTTAAAACGCAGACTTGAAATTGGTTATTAAAATGTTTTAATTAATTTTTAAAATAATTTATAAAACCAGTTTTAATAGGTGGCCGATCACACCTAGCTAAAAAATATTGGTGGCGACTCCATCTCTTTTTCAAGGTCATTTTCAAAACCTTCATTTTTCTAGAGGAATTAAATCGACTTTTCCTCGGTTTTTTTTTTAATGTCACGCTTAACGAATAATAAAGTCTTGCGATGAGACTTGTTATTTTTTAGGTTGTGACAGCTTGGCGACTCCACTGGGGACTTTTTTTAGAGAGTCAGGCCTAGAATTAGTTGTGTGCTATCAAAGTCTTGGTTTTGTTGGTTTAATTGGTATTTAATTTTAATTCCCATATTTTTAAAAGTAAAAGAGAATTTTGAAAATAAAAAATGTTTTAATACGTCCATATTCATGTGCATTCATATTATTATTTGTTCTCTGGTTATTTTGTTGCGTATATTTATATGTTTGCTTGACTGATGCTTTACATTGTTTGATTTTAGTGGGGTATTTAGAATAAAGGGTGTAGAATAGGTGGTGACAGGTTTGTTTTGTTCCTCCACACACACTGTATTTGCATTTGCATAACATGAACTCTCTACCCAGGTTTCGTCCTTTTAAGTGAGAGTAAAGTAACTACGCCTTCGTGATGATCCTCCGTATGGGCTAGTGAAACATTTTTGGAGTATAAAGTACCTAATGCCTTCGTGATAATCCTCCGTACGGGCATAGGAAAATATACTTTAACGAATTGGACTCACTTTTATCGGGGTGCCTTACTAGCCTTCACCGGCGACAGTGAGGAACAATTCGGGGCCTTAGAACCGATTCACCCTTATATAGTGAACCTAGGCGAAGCCATGTCGAATTTTCGTTAGATATACCGAAGATAGGAACACATGGAGGGACATTTCTAACCTTTTATTACCTATTTTTACATCTCAAATAAATTTTGTAAACCGGGCAAAGATGAACGTACATCGCCTGTAATAAGTGTGATACTCCGCCCCAAAGACACCGTGATGCCTATATAAGTAGATATTGTTGGGGCAAGTGTTCACTAACCTTTTGAAATTCAAAATAAAAATCCTTTTTCAAGCATTTTTGCATTTTGCACATTTCATGCATGTGTGAATAGAGCATGTACATTTTTTTATTGTATTATTCATCTCATTCTTTGCAATAAACAGTTGGTAATTTCATTTGATGATTTCATAAAACCGGTAGTGTTGCATGAACATTTGGATATTGTACCATAGTAGGATCCACTACCCGAAATTCTTTTGAAAATAATATGATTGGTTTTTCATAGAAAAAAACATGTTCTAAAAAATCATAAATTTGGAGGCAAATCTTGCATAATGAGATTTTTTAATAATCAAGATTTAGGTCCCACCAATTTCGTGTAATCATTGGTTAATTTATTTATATCATGTTGACATCATGTCACATTCCTAACATGCATGGTTATTCATTGTAGAATACATTTGTGATATGCATGGTCATTCTTTGTACCTACCTTTTTAGTAATTCATTTAGTCTTAGCATGTATCATTTTGACATCATAGCATGCATGGTCATTCATTGTAGAATACTTTTATGACATGCATAGTCATTATTTGTATATACCTGTGCATCAATTTATTCATTTTTTAATTCATCATGTTGGCATTAGATTGCATCCATAGCATAAATAGTCATCATAATTTCTCTGTATATGTTCATGCATTAATCATCAGTATATTCATGCATATAGGAATAGAGCATGTACATTGATAATTGTAATCTTAATCTCATGACATTTTCATTTGCACGAAAGGGGTTCGAGATATGAGGAATGAATCGGAGGAACGACTAGATGCTTTAGAACGAAATCAAGAGGAGTTTAGACATGAAATCAGGGAAATGAAAGAACAACTCGCTAAATTGGTAAAAATGGTTGAGGATATGAGTAAGTATAAAGAGGAACTTTCTAAGGGCTCTGCATCGCCTTCGGATCAACCAAAACCATTAAGTCTAGACCATACAATCCTTGCTGGATCCTGCACTTGTCAATACCACAAAGGTTGCAATCCTGATGACATTATGGACAAAATCGTGAAAATGATTAAACTTGAGAGCCTGATACCAAAGATAGAAACCTCGGATCCAGTACCATGCCTGCAAAATGTTCTAGGTCCAAACCAATATCCCCACCCTACTATGGTCCAATCGTCCATTGGGATGACCACTACGGGATTCCTGAAACCCACTCCATCATCAACAACTGTCAGTTCATACTATTTCCCTCATCAATCACCTTATCCAGCATTTGGGATAGGAACCTTGAGCTATGTACAACCTCCAAAGGCCCCGTGTCCAAATCCATACCCTTACCATGCTGTTCTGCCACATCTCCATGTAAACACTCTGGTTCGGACTTTAATGCCACCGCCAAGTGCCCCAACTCATAGGCCATGTGTGACTAAGAAACGACCCAGGGATAAGACCTAAACGCATTTTGATCCCATTCCAATTAGCTACCTAGAGCTTTTCCCTATACTGATCCAAAATCACATGGTTGCCTGTGTCCTATTGAAATCCATGTTACGACCATATCCAAGATGGTATAATCCAAATGCAAGATGTGATTACCACTGTGGAATTGTTGGCCATAGCATCGAAGACTGTATAGCATTCAAAAAGAAAGTACAAACTATTATAGATGCCAAGTGGTTGGATCCAACGACATTGATTGATAGAGGACTGGGAAAGCGTCATTAGGATTGGGAGATTTACAGCATTGAGGTGGAAAGGCTTCGTTCTTATATGATGTAATAGGATTTCACTTATTCAGTAGTCGGTTCTTATAGCCTTAGGATGCTAGGAAGAATAAAGTGCTTGTAAAGACAGTTTTAACTAATGCTAAGATTTTGTAAAACATGGTTTATACCATTGTGAACATTGATATGGGAATGAATTGACTATGCTTCAAATTTATGAGATGTTGATGATTAAGTTCCTTCTATTCTTATTTCCTCCGTGATATCTTCCCTTTTTGCATTTTGCATTCGATCAATTATTGGTCATACCATACATTCATACATGTATCATGTTAGCATCAGGTTGCATTTATGCATTCATAATCAGCATGATTTATCTGTATATATCCATGCATTAATTTTCTTATTACATACATCATGTTAGCATTAGTCGCGTTCATGACACACATGGTTAGCATGATTTTCTTTGTATATACTCTGTATCAATCATTCATTGTTTGCATGTATCGTAATTGACATCGTGTTGTATTCATAGTTTATATGATCATTCATTGGGAAATACGCTAAAATGTACATGATCATTCATTGCATATATCCATGTGGTGATTTGTTTATTCTTTGCTTGCAACATGTTGGCATCGTGATTGCATTTATGACATACATGGTCAGCATGTTTCCACTATATATGTCCATGCATCTTTTTTTATTCTTCACATGCATCAAATAATAATCATGGCTCATTCATCATGACACGCACTTTAGGGGAATAAAACAGAGATTGGCTTGGCTTTAAGAGTCTTTCAAAGAATTTCCATTTCAAATCAGAGGTACAAGAAGTACTTAGTACCCTTTTTAATTTTGGCTAGTGCTATGGAGAATGAACAAGTTGCCCGAATGGAAAAAATGGAAAGGAAACAGAAAGAATTACGAGAACAGCTGGCAAAGTCTCAAGCAAAATCTAAAGATTAGATGATTAAATTGATGGAGCTAATATCCACCGTAATCAAAGGACACACTGAAAACTTGGCCGCCAGAGAAAGGTTAGAGGCACGAAAGGGTCAGAATGAGGTCGTAATGATGGATGCCCAGAACACAGTTAACCCCGTCAATGTCCTAAACTCAGATAATCCAGCTGAACAGGCAAAGTTGAAAATGGTTGCAGTAAATGAGGTTCAGTTGGCATATTCCCAAGGGAAATATCAGTTGTTAGATGAAAGGCTCCGGGTAGTAGAAAGTACAGATGTATTTGGGAGCTTAGATGCGGAAGAACGATGTTTGGTCCTCGATTTAGTCATTCTTCCTAAGTTCAAGATCCCTGACTTTGTGAAATATGACGGGATGACCGATCCGTCAGCCCACATCACTATGTTCTGTCGGAAGATGACAAGTCATATAGTTAATGATAAGCTTTTGATTCACTGCTTCAGGATAGCCTCAGCGGATCCGCAATTAGGTGGTATAGTCAGTTAAGCAATGATCAGATTCGCTGTTGGAATGACTTGGCTAGGGTTTTTCTAAACCAGTACAAGCATATAACCGACGTGGCGCCTGACCGTCTCACCTTGCAAAATATGAAGAAAAGAGCTACTGAGAGCTTCAAAGAATATGCGCGACGGTGGATGAGCCTTGGCGTCCAAGTACAACCGCCCTTAATTCAGAAGGAAAACACTGTAATTTTTGTGAATACACTGCAGGCCCCGTACTATGATATACTTGTCGGCAACACCACGAAGAATTTTTCGGACATGGTAATTTCAGGGGAGATGATTGAGAATGCTATGAAGGATGGGAAAATTGAAGGAGATAAAACATCCAATACCAAGAAAAAGGGGGCATCTGAAAAAAAAAAAAATATATACCCAAGTCGTGGAAGGCTTTGCCTCATCTCCCCAATTCTCCTCGTATCAGCCATTTTACTCCACCCTAAACAATGTCTCTCAAGGTTTTTATCCCTACCAACCAATGATTGCAACTACACCAGAATTTACATCTGTCTACCAATCGAACACCCTTAGGAATAATCAAAGGAGGCATAAAAAGGAAAAAAGAAATCAGGTTGACCCGATTCTTGTGACATACAGTGAGCTATTACTTCAACACATCCAAAATCACCTTGTAACACCCATGTAATTAGAGCCACTGAAGCCCCCTTATCCGAGCTGGTATGATGCTAATGAGTGTTGTGATTGTCATTCTGGCAATCAAGGTCACTCAACAGAGAACTGCCCCGCTTTGAAATACAAGGTCAGGGATCTCATCAAGGCTGGTTCGATAAGTTTTGAAGATGGGAAAGCCAAGTGTCATAAGAAACATGGTGCATGATCATGTTAGGTTTTTGACACATGTAGTTCTATAAACTTTGATGATAAAAGCACTTGTCTCATTTTAACATCTACATGAATTAAATGAGTTTTGAATTTTAAATGCTTTGTGTTTGTTGTGTTTTAACAATAATTTGAATTTGCGAAAACAAGCATTAAGGAATTTTTAATAATGGACAGTCTCGAGAATATTGTTGATCATTGTTAGACATGACCCAACACCCTGCCCCCTCTTTTTTAGGCTTCTCTATGCCTAAACCCTTGAATCAAGAACACTTGAAAGACCTAATGCTTCAAGGAATATGAATGATTGAACTTCACAAAAAAACATATATATAAGCGTTGTCATTGCAGAGTAAGCAAGGATGTAAATCCTAGTCTAGGCTATGAACTAACGAACTTTTTGAAAATTTTTTGAATTCCTTGAAATACAAACAAATGAGACATTCTTTCGAGAATCTAGATTTTGATAAATTGATGTGTGTCAAGATTGTGCTAAAACCATTCATGACCTTTTCCAATGACCATAAAACTTCAATTACACAAACATCACTTCATGATTAATACCTTGGAGCATAATGAACAAACCAGTTTATCCTATATCCCAAAGAAAACCCTTTTTTAGGTCATATTTTCCTTGTCTCTTCAAAGAACTCAAATTGGAAACTCAGTTTTTTCAAAATAGACCAAGACTTGCTATTTTCCTCGCTGATACAAATTCTCATGGTTAATCAAATTAGGGCATCATATGTGGAAATGATGGATACATGGTGAAAAAGGATGGACTAACACATGAATTATTGGGGCATGCGATATAAAAAAATTACGATATCATGCATATTAGAATTCAGATGATTCCAAAGTGCAAAATGGAATTTTGATTATCTATTTCCCCTAGGGATTGCTTTTCAATGTGAATATTTGTGCTTGACATGAGAAATGGCCATCTTTCATATCCCTTTCGCACAAAAATGAATTATCCATAGTCACCCCTTTTGAGCCAAAAGAATTCTTTTTTCTTTAAAACCCTGATCAAGGATCACCTTCTACACTGGGGGGCAAATGCAAGGAAAGATCTTCTCAATGATAACAGAAAAGTAAGTCCTAGCTCAAAAGACATATACAAAGCAAATGAAGCCCCGAATAAATACAGGCTCACTCTGTTAAAGAAAAAAGAAGAGGAAAATATGGCAAAATGAAAGCCAAGAACAAAAAAAAAATGTGAAAAACATGGCAAATTGAAAGCCAAAAACAAAGAAGAAAAAGAGCAAAAGTCAAAAGGAATGAAAAGTCCAAAAGAGACAAATGCTTCAAAGTGAATCCTCCTCAAGAAATGATCCTTGATCTGATTACCCTCAAACACATATTTTGGGCCTATTTATCCTTTCTTTCTGAACAATGAGCCATGGCCTACATTACGTGCTTTAAAAGTCCATTTTGATCATGCATGAATATTTAATTTGAAAGGTTTTTCCTCAGATTTTATCCCATCTCATCGAATTATCATTTTATTAAGGAAGAATTTAGAATTCTCAAGTGTATGGTAGAACCAAAAAAAAAAGAGAGAGAGAGAAAAATTGGAAAGAATGGGACTCTAAGGCGAAAACCCAAAAATAGGCAGTCTAGAGTAAAATGGAAATTTTTGATGCCATATATGTTAGTGCCGATACCACGAAAGAGAAGATCATCTTAAAAAGGTGGTCATCGAGGAACATCTAGGAATTCCTGAACCTCTTAAATTGACAGCTCTCATTCAAAAGATTGCCTTCAAAAAAATGAAACTTTTTTTCTCCAAGGTTAAACTTTTCGGTTTAAACATCCCGACCAATCTTGACGCTTGTCAAAATGCCTTTATATGGAAACTAAAAGAATGTTGAATTTGTTTGGTTCTCAATGAATTCATGATTTATAAAACTTGTTCCATTTGTGAGCCTAGTAAGGATATACATTTTTGTCATGAAGTTTTCCTGGAAAAGCCATAATCTTGTTATACCAAGCCTTGCCAATCCCAGTTAAAAAAAACAAGATTGACACTTATAGAAATTTCTAACAATGATCATCAGTCTTCAAAAGATTTGTACATCACACATTGTGGGGTTAATATTTTTTTTTTTGTTCAGAAGTTTTCAAAATGAGAAAACAAAGAAAGATATATTTTTTGAAATACACATTTTGATGTTGACATGAGACAAGGATTTTTCTAACCCAAAGGTATAGAACTGCCAAGATAGGTCCTGACTTCCAGATATGAGAAGAAGAATTAGAACCCAGTTCAAATCTCTGTTGATGAAAGTTTGAAAACTATTGGGGAAAAGAGAATAGCCAAAATGAATTAAAGATATACTCTGATTTGAAGAGGAAAAATAAATTTGAAAGGCTAAGCCAAAGTCTATAAAAACAACCGGGGACACACTTATGAGCACTCATCTCTTTATCGAGCTTTTGCATATGCACAGTGTCGGCAAGCATTTGCATCATTCATGGGTATTTGCATTGGCATTATTCTATAAGCATCTGCATTTTACCTTTACATTTACATTCTTCGTGGAATTCGCATTTGCGTCATCTCAAGCAATTGCATCATTTCCAGAATCATTGCATTTTCATTATTGTGTGGTAATTATAGTTACACCATTCATAAACCAGTTACATGAACACAATTAGTAGGGGCATCTGCATCATGAAACATGGGCATCAATCCAAGCCATTTGCATTTGCATCAAGAAACATTTACATCAATCCAAGCCATTTACATTTGCACCATGAAGCATGAGTACCTTGTTAAAGACATGTGCATCTGCATCATTTCTCAAAGTTTTTGGGTATAATTTTCAACACGAATTTTACAATGAGCAAGTCTTTGGTGGTGATAGCCAAAGCTTCTGGAGGAGTTACCTAGAATTTTACGATGAGCAAACCTTTGGTGGTGATAGCCAAAGCTTCTTGAGGAGTTACCCAGAATTTTACAATGAGAAAACCTTTGGTGGTGATGGCCAAGCTTCAGGAGGAGTTGCCCAGAATTTTACAAATGAGCAAACCTTTGGTGGTGATAGCCAAAACTTCTGGAGGAGTTGCCCAAAATTTTACAAATGAGAAAACCTTTGGTGGTGATAGCCAAAGCTTTTGGAGGAGTTACCCAGAATTTTACAAATGAGCAAACCTTTGGTGGTGATAGCTAAAGCTTCTGGAAGAGTTACCCAGAATTTTAAAATCAGCAAACCTTTGGTGGTGATAGCCAAAGCTTCTGGAGGAGTTACCCAGAATTTTACAATGAACAAGTCTTTGGTGGTGATAGCCAAAGCTTCTGGAGGAGTTACCCAGAATTTTACAATGAGCAAACCTTTGGTGGTGATAGCCAAAGTTTCTTGAGGGGATATCCAGAATTTTACAAATTTTAAAAGAGAACAAGTCTTCGGTGGTGATAGTTGAAGTCTCTGGTGGGAATATCCAGGGTTTTATAATTTTGAAAAATGAGAAATCATCCTCTGTAGAGAAATCCAGGGTTTTACAGTTTTGAAAGTGAGCAAGTCTTTGGTGGTGATAGCCAAAGCTTCTAGAGGAGATACCCAGAATTCTATTCAACATCTGCATCTACATCAAGAAGCATTTGCATAAACTAAAGACATTTGCATTTGCATCATCTCTTAAAGCTTTCAAGTATAATCGAACTCGTTGTGCTTCTCAAATGAGTCGAGCCCCGAGACCACCGTCGAGGTACTTTCTTTTATTTTGAACTTGCCGAACCCAGAATTTTAACACGTTTTAAAAAAATGAACAAGTCTTCGGTGGTGATAGCTGAACCTTCTGGAGGTGATACACAGAATTTTTACAAATTTTAAACAGTGAAAAAGTCTTCGGTAGTGATAGCTGAAGTTTCTGGAGGTGATACCCAGAATTTTTACAAATTTTAAACAGTGAGAAAGTCTTCGGTGGTGATAGCTGAAGCTTCTGGAGGAGATACCCATAATTTTACAAATTTTAAAAAGGGACAAAGTCTTTGGTAGTGATAGCTGAAGCCTCTGTGGAGATATCCAGAGTTTTAAAATTTTTGAAAAGGAAAGAAAGTCTTTGGTGGTGATAGCCGAAGCTTCTGGAGGAGATACCCAGAATTTTAAACACAGCTGAGAGAAAGACAGGTTAAGACCCCGAGACCATCATCGAGGTCATTTATTTTCTTGCAAATTGAATTCGTTTCCTTAAGACGGGTCGAGCCTTGATTAGTTAGGGAATTTAATATAAGGACGAAATCTTAAGTTTACAGCTTTTTACCAAAAAAAAGAAAATGAAAAAAAATGGTAGAAGAATGAAAAAGAAACTCCTTTCCCTCACATGTGATTTCACTGACCATACAAAATTAGTGTTTGTTTATCTTTGCCTGATTCCTGATTCTCAGCAATAGCCAAAGAGGGGCAGCTGTAGACACCGAATTTTGTACGGACCACTAAAACATGTATATTTTCTTCCTAAATTGATGTTTTCGAATGTAAAAAGACTTTTTTCATCCTGCAGGTGGTACCCCGAGACTTAGTTTAAGAGGGTGAGCATAAGAAGTCAAACTCAAAAAACATCAACCCCGAAAAAAAGTCAACCCTGAAAAAGTCAACCCAAAAAGTCAACAACTAAAAAAGTCAACCCACTTTCATAATCCAGATTTGAAGTTCAATTGAAAAATGGCGAAACAAGAATCCGAGGTCTATATTGAAAGATATGGAGTTTGGAAGATGGGATTTGGAGATTCAGTAGAAAGGAAACCCAAATCCGAGAATTTTGGAGAAAAGTGCTTAAACGATCGAATTGGTCAAAATTGAAGGTTCCAAATGAAAGATAAGCACTGACTACAGGTAATGGAGAAGCCACTTGAAAGAAAAATTGAAAGCAAAGTCAATCTTGGAGAAAACCGAGAATTAGGGTTTTTTATAGATTTCGGTGAAATCGGGAAGAATTACAGAAATGGCCCGACTTGGTAAGACTAAAGCGCCCAATGGATGAGGAATGATTAAAAAGGGATAGCCCAAGGGTCATCTTGAAGAAAATCTGAAAATCGAACTTGTTTTGAGCAAAACCGAATTCCAGAGGCAAAAAGGCAAAATTGGAAAATTTGGAAAAAATAGCAAATGCACTCCGAAAATTTTGAAAATTTACAAATCTTATTCTTAAATCTTGAAAGAGATTGGCAAAAGAAAATCTTGATTCAGAGTTCCTTTGCAAAATGACCAAATCCCGAGCTTCTTACGTAGTAATTCAAGAAGAAAAATCCCGAAAAAATAGTAAATGAGCTCCAAATATTCTAAAATCTTGCAAATCTCAATTTTAAATTATTTGGAAGAGATTGGCATAAGAAAATCTTGATTCGGAGTTCGTTTGCAAAATGACCAAATCCCGGGCTTCATATGTAGTAATTCGAGAAAGAAAATCTCGAAAAAATAGCAAATGAGCTCCAAATCTTCTGAAATTTTGCAAATCTCATTTTTAAATTATTTGGAAGAGATTGGCAAAAGAAAATCTTGATTCAGAGTTCGTTTGCATAATGGCCAAATTTCGGGCCTCTTATGTAATAATTCAATAAGATAAATCCTAGAAAAATTGCAAATGGACTCCAAAAATTCTGAAATTTTGAAAATCTCATTTTTTAAATTATTTGGAAGAGGTTGACGAAAGAAAATATTGATTCGGAGTTCGTTTGCAAAATGGCCAAATCCCGAGCTCCTATGTAGTAATTCAAGCAGATAAATCTCGAACAAATACCAAATGAGTTCCAAAAATTATGAAAATTTCCAGATCACACTTTTAAATTATTTGAAAGAGATTGGTGAAGAAAAATCTTGATTTGGAGCTCGTTTAAAAAATGGTAAAATGTGGAGGCATGAAAGGGCATTTTTGGAAGAAAAAATCCAAATAAATAGCAAACAGACTCGGAAAAATTTGAAAACTTCCAGAATTCAGTATTTTATTATTTTGAAAGTATTAAAAAAGGAAAATTTGTATTTGTAGTCCGTTTGATATTTATTTGCATCCGGGGGGCAAAATGGTCATTTCACCCAAGCAACCGAAAACGACTTCTTTTGGCCTTTCAAAAAATCAGACATGGGCTGGAAAAGAGATGTGCTGGCCTGCCAAGGCCCAAAGGAAAGATGAAGCTTATGATTTTTCAATCAAATGGCAAAGAATTAAGAGTTAGTTAGAGATTCTTTTTGATCAAGCCATTGTGATTAAGCCACATAGGCCAAAGGAGAGTGTCAACATTATTCTTGAATAGCTGTAATTATGGACAGCTGATATGCTAATCTAAGGGTGATGATTTCATGATTTTTCACCTTGAATCACTAGCCCTTGGATGGAAGTTGGTTGGAATCAAAATGACAAAATCCTAGGGGAGGAGAGAGGTAAAATTCTGCTAGCATTAAGGGGAGGTGCATAATTTTCATTTGGAGACTTGATTTTCAGATTTCTTCTTAGTTTTTCTTATTTTTTTCTCTCCTTGGTTGAAAGCAAAAAGAAAAAGTTTAGACAAAAAAAGGAAAGTTTGAAGAGATAAAGCTTGAAATATAGCTTCTTGAGGTTGCTTTGAGCACCAACTCTTGCACTTTCTTGACTTTCCATTCTTGTTTTAGCTGTTTTGATTATTATTTGGTGAGTTTTCTTTTTAAATAAGTGTTTTTTATTGTTCTTCTTAAATTCTTTCTTCATCTCTTTCTTAAATATATTTTTTACAATTTTTTTCTTTTTTTTCTTTAATGGCCAAATGGCCTACGTTTTTCTTATTATGGTTGTTGTTTTTTCTTTAATTTATCATGTTATTTGTGTTATTTTCTTAAATTTTGATGCTTTAAGTGTTCTTCTACTTTATATATTTGAATCATGTTTTAATTTGGTTGCTTTTTTTGTTGCCATTTATGATTTAAATATCATGTTCTTGCATTTTTAATTTTCTGTTTTCATAATGTCTAAATTTGTTCATGTTTTATATTTAGTATATCAAGTGTTTGTGAAAATGCTTGTGAGTATCTCTACCTTGTGTTTGCATGATTTGAATGTTATATTTTAGTTGAGCATGTTAGTATATCAAGTGTTTGTGAAAATGCTTGTTTGGTTTTAGTATCTCTACTTTGTTTTTGCATGATTTGAGTGATATATTTTAGTTGAGCATGTTAGCATATCAAGTGTTTGTGAAAATGTCATGCTTGTTGGAGCTTGAGGCCATTCGACTACTCCATGTGTTTTACATTGTATGTGCATTTTTGCCATGTTAGTTGGTAGGTTTGCATTTTCATGACATTTGATTGAGTATTTAGTTTAAGTATACCAAGTGTTTTTGAAAATGCCATCCTTGTTGGAGCTTGAGGCCATTCGGCTACTCCATGTGTTTTGCATTGTGTGTTGCATTTTTGCTATGTTAGTTGATAGGTTGTCATTTGCATGATATTTCATTGAGTTTTTTGGTTTAAGAATGCCTTATGTTTGTGTTATTTCCATGCATGTTTTAGTCATTAGGTATGGTTTATTTTGTCATGCATGTCCATGCATTTAGACCTAAGTTGCATTAAATGCCATGCAAGTTCATTTAGGTCTAGGTCACTATATTGATGCCATGCATTTTTTTTATGACATTTAGGTTTAAACTCATGCATTTCATGCATCATATTTCCTGTATTTTTCATGCATTTCATGACCTTGCCACTTGACTAATGACTTAGGCCAATTAATGGTTCAAAGTCATGCTCTCTTGAGCACATTTGTGGAAAATTAAGGTTTGTCAAATTGATTATTCTACCTTTGTGATTTTTTTTACTTAGCCAATTTTTATCTAATTTTCAAAAAGTCCTAGCTACTGTTTGTAAGTCATTTGTGAGTCTTAAAGATTTTTATTTTGATTTTTAAATGATTTTATCAAAGGCAAAAATGTATTTTGGCAAAGCAGTTTTTTCACCCAGTACTCTTACTTTCTCGATTTTTCTGGTAATTCATCTTTGATCATAAAATTAAACGGATTTTTTCCCGTGTAGTTTTACATGTCCTGAGTTCCCAGTATTTGTTTTAGATTTTTTTGAATTTTTAAAAATAGGGTAACATAACATGGCTTAAAATTGAACAGTGGTGTCAGAATTGAATTTAAAGAAAAATCATTTTTCTGTTTTGGTTAACTTACTTAGAGGGGGCTGATAGGAAGTTTAGGTACTAAATTAGGGTAGTTTCTTTTCCTTTTTAACTCTAAAAATGATTTTTTAAGTCTCGGGTTAAGGTGGTCAAGTCCGGGATTTTAAACTTAGGAAGTTAGAGCCATTTAAAAAAAGGTTTAGCCCAGTTTTTATTTTTAATCTAAGCTTTTCAAAATTGTTTTCAAACAATCGCAAAGTATTTTGGTTTTAGAATATTTAATTTGACATATTTTCCTAAGGCAGCTAGATATCTTTTTAGATATACGGATTTTCTCAATTAAAGGAAAAAAAATTCATGCATTGCATTTTCCATATTCATGCATTTTATATAATATGTGATTTTTGCTATGATAATTTCTATGATATTGTTATGATTTTGAGTTATGTTATATTGTTTATTATATGATTTGGAATATTTCATCATATCCTATGCTTTTTATTTAATTATTTTTTGTTATATTATTTAGCATATACTATGTTCATGCATTATTGTTTTCATTTTTATTTTCATGCATATTATATGATAGCATTGTAGACACCTAATTTTGTCTGGACCACTAAATAGGTATGTTTTCTTCCTATATTGATGTTTCCGAGTGTAAAAAGACTTTTTTCATTCTACAGGTGGTACTCCAAGACTTAGTTTAAGAGGGTGAGCATAAAAAGTAAAAACTTGAAAAAGTCAACCCCGAAAAAGTCAACCCCAAAAAGTCAACTACTGAGAAATTCAACCCACTTTCAAAATCAAGACTTTAAGTTCAATTGAAAAATGGCGGAAGAATTTTGATAATCCGAGGTCTACATTGATAGATATGGAGTTTGGAAGTTGGGATTTGGAGATTCAGTAGAAATGAAACCCTAATCCGAGAAATTTGGGGAAAAGTGCTTAAACAATCAAATTGGTCAAAATTGAAGGTTCCAAATGAAAGATAAGCACTGACTACGGGTAATGGAGAAGCCACTTGCAAGAAAAATCGAAAGAAAAGTCAATCCGGGAGAAAACCGAGAATTAGGGTTTTAGTGGATTTCGGTGAAATAGGGAAGAATCACAGAAATGGCTTGACTGGGTAAGACCAAAGCCCCCAATGGATGATGAATGATTAAAAAAGGATATCCCAAGGCTCAGCTTGAAGAAAATCTGAAAATCATACTTGTTTTGAGCAAAACTAGGTTTCGGAGGCAAAAGGGCAAAATTGGAAAATTTGGGAAAAATAGCAAATGGACTCCGAAAATTCTGAAAATTTGTCAATATCATTCTTAAATCATTTGAAAGAGAGTGGTAAAAGAAAATCTTGATTCGGAGTTCCTTTGCAAAATGGCCAAATTTCGGGCTTCTAATGTAGTAATTCAAAAAGAAAAATCTCGGAAAAATAGCAAATGAGCTCCAAATCTTCTGAAATTTTGCAAATATCATTTTTAAATTATTTGGAAGAGATTGGCGAAAGAAAATCTTGATTCGGAGTTCGTTTGCAAAATGGCCAAATCCCGGGCTTCTTATGTAGTAATTCAAAAAGGAAAATCCTGAAAAAATAGCAAATGAGCTCTAAATCTTCTGAAATTTTGTAAATCTCATTTTTAAATTATTTGGAAGAGATTGGCAAAAGATAATCTTGATTCGGAGTTCGTTTGCAAAATGGCCAAATCTCGGGCTTCTTTTGTAATAATTCAAAAAGGAAAATCCCGAAAAAATAGCAAATGAGCTCCAAATCTTTTGAAATTTTGCAAATATCATTTTAAAATTATTTAGAAGAGATTGGTGAAAGAAAATCTTGATTCGGAGTTCGTTTGCAAAATGGACAAATCTCGGGCCTCCTATGCAATAATTCAAGAAGATAAATCTCGAAAAAATAGGAAATGGGCTCCAAGAATTCTGAAAATTTTCAAATATCATTTTTAAATTATTTGGAAGATATTGGAGAAAGAAAATCTTGATTTGGAGTTCGTTTGCAAAATGGCCAAATCGCGGGCCTCCTATGCAGAAATTCAAGCCGATAAATCCCGAAAAAATAACAAATGAGCTCCAAAAATTATGAAAACTTCCAGATTACACTTTTTAATTATTTTGAAGATATTGGTGAAGAAAAATATTGATTTGGAGCTCGTTTAAAAAATGGTAAAATGTATGGGCATAAAATGGCATTTTTGGAAGAAAAAATCCAAATAAATAGCAAACGGACTCAGATAATTTTGAAAACTTCCAGAACTAAATATTTTATTATTTTGGAAGTATTAAAAAAGAAAAATTGAATTTGGAGTCCGTTTGATATTTATTTGCATCCGGGGGTCAAAACGGTCATTTCACCCAAGTAACCAAAAAGGGCTTCTTTGGGCCTTTCAAAAAATCAGAGTTGGGCTGGAAAATAGAAGTGCTGGCCTGCCCAGGCCCAAAGGAAGGAGGAAGCTTCTGATTTTTCAATCAAATGGCTAAAAATCAAGAGTTAGTTAGAGATTCTCTTTGATCAAGCCATGGTGATTAAGCCACATAGGCCAAGATAGATGTCAACATTTTTCTTCAACAGCTGTAATTTGAGAGAGCTGAGATGCTAATCTAAAGGTGGTAATTTCATGATTTTTCACCTTGAATTATTAGCCATTTGATGGAAAATTGGTTACAAAAAAATGACAACATCCTTGAGCCATTTAGAGGGGGTTTCGGCCAGCATGTTGGGGGAGGCAGAAAATTCATTTTTTCATTTCATTTTGCTGAGTTCTTTTGGTATTTACTTAGTTTTTTCTCTCCTTGGTTGAAAGAAAAAAAGAAAAGTTTAGAAAAGAAAGGAAAGTTTGAAGAGATAAAGCTTGAAAGATAGCTTCTTGAGGTTGCTCTTAAGCACCAACTCTTGCACTTTCTTGGTTTTCCATTCTTATTTTTGCTATTTTGATTACTATTTGGTGAGTTTCCATTTTAAATAAATGTTTTTTTTATTTTTATTCTTAAGTTCTTCCTTCATCTCTTTCTTAAATATGTTTTTTACAATTTTTTTTTTATATTATACTCACCATGGCCAAATGGCCTACATTATTTATTTAAGTTGCTGTTTTGGTTTATTTTATCATATTCTTTATGTTATTTTCTTTGATCTTGATGTTTTAAATGTTATGTTATTTCATATACTTGAGTTATATTTTAATTTGGTTGCTTTGTTTGTTGCGATTTATGTTTTAATATCATGTTTTTGCATTTTTAATTTTTCGTTCTCATAATGTTTAAATTTGAGCATGTTTCAGATTTAGTATATCAAGTGTTTGTGAAAATTCTTGTGTGGTCTTTGCATGATTTGAGTTTTATATCGTAGTTGAGCATGTTTTAGATTTAGTATATTAAGTGTTTGTGAAAATGCTTGTGTGGTTTTTGCATGATTTGAGTGTTATATTTTAGTTGAGCATGTTAGTATACCAAGTGTTTGTGAAAATGCCATGCTTGTTGGAGCTTGAGGCCATTTGGCTACTCGATGTGTTTTGCATTGTGTGTTGCATTTTTTGCCATGTTAGTTGGTAGGTTTTTGCATTTGCATGACATTTGATTTAGTTTTGCATTCTAGTATACCAAGTGTTTGTGAAAATGCCATGTTTGCTAGTTACATTGTGCTATTCGGCCACCCTTGGAATTTTTGCATTTTATGTGCATTCTTGCCATGTTAGTTGATAGGTTAGCATTTGTATGATATTTGGTTGAGCTTTTGGTTTAAGCATGCTTTGTGTTTGTGAAAATGCCATGCATATTTTAGTTATTAAGTTAGGTTTATTTGCCATGCATATTCATGCATTCTAGGTCTAGGTTACATTAAATGCCATGCAAGTTCATTTAGGTCTAGGACACTTTATGAATGCCATGCATTTTTTCATGACATTTAGGTTTAAGCTCACGCATTTCATGCACTATGTTTGCTGTAATTTTCATGCATTGCATGTTCATGCCGCTTGAATAATGACTTGAGCCAATTAATGGTTCAAAGTCATGCTCTCTTGAGCACACTTGTGGAAAATTAAGTTTGTCAAGTTGATTATTCTACCTTTGTGATTTTTTTTACTTAGCCAATTTTTATCTAACTTTCAAAAAGTCCTAGCTACTGTTTGTAAGTCATTTGTGAGTCTTAAATATTTTTATTTTGATTTTTAAATGATTTTATCAAAGGCAAAAATGTATTTTGGCAAAGCAGTTTTTTCACCCAGTACTCTTACTTTCTCGATTTTTCTGGGAATTCATCTTTGATCATAAAATTAAACGGATTTTTTCCCGTGTAGTTTTACATGTCCTGAGTTCCCAGTATTTGTTTTAGATTTTTTTGAATTTTTAAAAATAGGGTAACATAACATGGCTTAAAATTGAACAGTGGTGTCAGAATTGAATTTAAAGAAAAATCATTTTTCTGTTTTGGTTAACTTACTTAGAGGGGCTGATAGGAAGTTTAGGTACTAACTTAGGGTAGTTTCTTTTCCTTTTTAACTCTAAAAATGATTTTTTAAGTCTCGGGTTAAGGTGGTCAAGTCCGGGATTTTAAACTTAGGAAGTTAGAGCCATTTAAAAAAAGGTTTAGCCCAGTTTTTATTTTTAATCTAAGCTTTTCAAAATTGTTTTCAAACAATCGCAAAGTATTTTGGTTTTAGAATATTTAATTTGACATATTTTCCTAAGGCAGCTAGATATCTTTTTAGATATACGGATTTTCTCAATTAAAGGAAAAAAAATTCATGCATTGCATTTTCCATATTCATGCATTTTATATAATATGTGATTTTTGCTATGATAATTTCTATGATATTGTTATGATTTTGAGTTATGTTATATTGTTTATTATATGATTTGGAATATTTCATCATATCCTATGCTTTTTATTTAATTATTTTTTGTTATATTATTTAGCATATACTATGTTCATGCATTATTGTTTTCATTTTTATTTTCATGCATATTATATGATAGCATTGTAGACACCTAATTTTGTCTGGACCACTAAATAGGTATGTTTTCTTCCTATATTGATGTTTCCGAGTGTAAAAAGACTTTTTTCATTCTACAGGTGGTACTCCAAGACTTAGTTTAAGAGGGTGAGCATAAAAAGTAAAAACTTGAAAAAGTCAACCCCGAAAAAGTCAACCCCAAAAAGTCAACTACTGAGAAAGTCAACCCACTTTCAAAATCAAGACTTTAAGTTCAATTGAAAAATGGCGGAAGAATTTTGATAATCCGAGGTCTACATTGATAGATATGGAGTTTGGAAGTTGGGATTTGGAGATTCAGTAGAAATGAAACCCTAATCCGAGAAATTTGGGGAAAAGTGCTTAAACAATCAAATTGGTCAAAATTGAAGGTTCCAAATGAAAGATAAGCACTGACTACGGGTAATGGAGAAGCCACTTGCAAGAAAAATCGAAAGAAAAGTCAATCCGGGAGAAAACCGAGAATTAGGGTTTTAGTGGATTTCGGTGAAATAGGGAAGAATCACAGAAATGGCTTGACTGGGTAAGACCAAAGCCCCCAATGGATGATGAATGATTAAAAAAGGATATCCCAAGGCTCAGCTTGAAGAAAATCTGAAAATCATACTTGTTTTGAGCAAAACTAGGTTTCGGAGGCAAAAGGGCAAAATTGGAAAATTTGGGAAAAATAGCAAATGGACTCCGAAAATTCTGAAAATTTGTCAATATCATTCTTAAATCATTTGAAAGAGAGTGGTAAAAGAAAATCTTGATTCGGAGTTCCTTTGCAAAATGGCCAAATTTCGGGCTTCTAATGTAGTAATTCAAAAAGAAAAATCTCGGAAAAATAGCAAATGAGCTCCAAATCTTCTGAAATTTTGCAAATATCATTTTTAAATTATTTGGAAGAGATTGGCGAAAGAAAATCTTGATTCGGAGTTCGTTTGCAAAATGGCCAAATCCCGGGCTTCTTATGCAGTAATTCAAAAAGGAAAATCCTGAAAAAATAGCAAATGAGCTCTAAATCTTCTGAAATTTTGTAAATCTCATTTTTAAATTATTTGGAAGAGATTGGCAAAAGATAATCTTGATTCGGAGTTCGTTTGCAAAATGGCCAAATCTCGGGCTTCTTTTGTAATAATTCAAAAAGGAAAATCCCGAAAAAATAGCAAATGAGCTCCAAATCTTTTGAAATTTTGCAAATATCATTTTAAAATTATTTAGAAGAGATTGGTGAAAGAAAATCTTGATTCGGAGTTCGTTTGCAAAATGGACAAATCTCGGGCCTCCTATGCAATAATTCAAGAAGATAAATCTCGAAAAAATAGGAAATGGGCTCCAAGAATTCTGAAAATTTTCAAATATCATTTTTAAATTATTTGGAAGATATTGGAGAAAGAAAATCTTGATTTGGAGTTCGTTTGCAAAATAGCCAAATCGCGTGCCTCCTATGCAGAAATTCAAGCCGATAAATCCCGAAAAAATAACAAATGAGCTCCAAAAATTATGAAAACTTCCAGATTACACTTTTTAATTATTTTGAAGATATTGGTGAAGAAAAATATTGATTTGGAGCTCGTTTAAAAAATGGTAAAATGTATGGGCATAAAATGGCATTTTTGGAAGAAAAAATCCAAATAAATAGCAAACGGACTCAGATAATTTTGAAAACTTCCAGAACTCAATATTTTATTATTTTGGAAGTATTAAAAAAGAAAAATTGAATTTGGAGTCCGTTTGATATTTATTTGCATCCGGGGGTCAAAACGGTCATTTCACCCAAGTAACCAAAAAGGGCTTCTTTGGGCCTTTCAAAAAATCAGAGTTGGGCTGGAAAATAGAAGTGCTGGCCAGCCCAGGCCCAAAGGAAGGAGGAAGCTTCTGATTTTTCAATCAAATGGCTAAAAATCAAGAGTTAGTTAGAGATTCTCTTTGATCAAGCCATGGTGATTAAGCCACATAGGCCAAGATAGATGTCAACATTTTTCTTCAACAGCTGTAATTTGAGAGAGCTGAGATGCTAATCTAAAGGTGGTAATTTCATGATTTTTCACCTTGAATTATTAGCCATTTGATGGAAAATTGGTTACAAAAAAATGACAACATCCTTGAGCCATTTAGAGGGGGTTTCGGCCAGCATGTTGGGGGAGGCAGAAAATTCATTTTTTCATTTCATTTTGCTGAGTTCTTTTGGTATTTACTTAGTTTTTTCTCTCCTTGGTTGAAAGAAAAAAAGAAAAGTTTAGAAAAGAAAGGAAAGTTTGAAGAGATAAAGCTTGAAAGATAGCTTCTTGAGGTTGCTCTTAAGCACCAACTCTTGCACTTTCTTGGTTTTCCATTCTTATTTTTGCTATTTTGATTACTATTTGGTGAGTTTCCATTTTAAATAAATGTTTTTTTTTATTTTTATTCTTAAGTTCTTCCTTCATCTCTTTCTTAAATATGTTTTTTACAATTTTTTTTTTATATTATACTCACCATGGCCAAATGGCCTACATTATTTATTTAAGTTGCTGTTTTGGTTTATTTTATCATATTCTTTATGTTATTTTCTTTGATCTTGATGTTTTAAATGTTATGTTATTTCATATACTTGAGTTATATTTTAATTTGGTTGCTTTGTTTGTTGCGATTTATGTTTTAATATCATGTTTTTGCATTTTTAATTTTTCGTTCTCATAATGTTTAAATTTGAGCATGTTTCAGATTTAGTATATCAAGTGTTTGTGAAAATTCTTGTGTGGTCTTTGCATGATTTGAGTTTTATATCGTAGTTGAGCATGTTTTAGATTTAGTATATTAAGTGTTTGTGAAAATGCTTGTGTGGTTTTTGCATGATTTGAGTGTTATATTTTAGTTGAGCATGTTAGTATACCAAGTGTTTGTGAAAATGCCATGCTTGTTGGAGCTTGAGGCCATTTGGCTACTCGATGTGTTTTGCATTGTGTGTTGCATTTTTTGCCATGTTAGTTGGTAGGTTTTTGCATTTGCATGACATTTGATTTAGTTTTGCATTCTAGTATACCAAGTGTTTGTGAAAATGCCATGTTTGCTAGTTACATTGTGCTATTCGGCCACCCTTGGAATTTTTGCATTTTATGTGCATTCTTGCCATGTTAGTTGATAGGTTAGCATTTGTATGATATTTGGTTGAGCTTTTGGTTTAAGCATGCTTTGTGTTTGTGAAAATGCCATGCATATTTTAGTTATTAAGTTAGGTTTATTTGCCATGCATATTCATGCATTCTAGGTCTAGGTTACATTAAATGCCATGCAAGTTCATTTAGGTCTAGGACACTTTATGAATGCCATGCATTTTTTCATGACATTTAGGTTTAAGCTCACGCATTTCATGCACTATGTTTGCTGTAATTTTCATGCATTGCATGTTCATGCCGCTTGAATAATGACTTGAGCCAATTAATGGTTCAAAGTCATGCTCTCTTGAGCACACTTGTGGAAAATTAAGTTTGTCAAGTTGATTATTCTACCTTTGTGATTTTTTTTACTTAGCCAATTTTTATCTAACTTTCAAAAAGTCCTAGCTACTGTTTGTAAGTCATTTGTGAGTCTTAAATATTTTTATTTTGATTTTTAAATGATTTTATCAAAGGCAAAAATGTATTTTGGCAAAGCAGTTTTTTCACCCAGTACTCTTACTTTCTCGATTTTTCTGGGAATTCATCTTTGATCATAAAATTAAACGGATTTATTCCCGTGTAGTTTTACATGTCCTGAGTTCCCAGTATTTGTTTTAGATTTTTTTGAATTTTTAAAAATAGGGTAACATAACATGGCTTAAAATTGAACAGTGGTGTCAGAATTGAATTTAAAGAAAAATCATTTTTCTGTTTTGGTTAACTTACTTAGAGGGGGCTGATAGGAAGTTTAGGTACTAACTTAGGGTAGTTTCTTTTCCTTTTTAACTCTAAAAATGATTTTTTAAGTCTCGGGTTAAGGTGGTCAAGTCCGGGATTTTAAACTTAGGAAGTTAGAGCCATTTAAAAAAAGGTTTAGCCCAGTTTTTATTTTTAATCTAAGCTTTTCAAAATTGTTTTCAAACAATCGCAAAGTATTTTGGTTTTAGAATATTTAATTTGACATATTTTCCTAAGGCAACTAGATATCTTTTTAGATATACGGATTTTCTCAATTAAAGGAAAAAAAATTCATGCATTGCATTTTCCATATTCATGCATTTTATATAATATGTGATTTTTGCTATGATAATTTCTATGATATTGTTATGATTTTGAGTTATGTTATATTGTTTATTATATGATTTGGAATATTTCATCATATCCTATGCTTTTTATTTAATTATTTTTTGTTATATTATTTAGCATATACTATGTTCATGCATTATTGTTTTCATTTTTATTTTCATGCATATTATATGATAGCATTGTAGACACCTAATTTTGTCTGGACCACTAAATAGGTATGTTTTCTTCCTATATTGATGTTTCCGAGTGTAAAAAGACTTTTTTCATTCTACAGGTGGTACTCCAAGACTTAGTTTAAGAGGGTGAGCATAAAAAGTAAAAACTTGAAAAAGTCAACCCCGAAAAAGTCAACCCCAAAAAGTCAACTACTGAGAAAGTCAACCCACTTTCAAAATCAAGACTTTAAGTTCAATTGAAAAATGGCGGAAGAATTTTGATAATCCGAGGTCTACATTGATAGATATGGAGTTTGGAAGTTGGGATTTGGAGATTCAGTAGAAATGAAACCCTAATCCGAGAAATTTGGGGAAAAGTGCTTAAACAATCAAATTGGTCAAAATTGAAGGTTCCAAATGAAAGATAAGCACTGACTACGGGTAATGGAGAAGCCACTTGCAAGAAAAATCGAAAGAAAAGTCAATCCGGGAGAAAACCGAGAATTAGGGTTTTAGTGGATTTCGGTGAAATAGGGAAGAATCATAGAAATGGCTTGACTGGGTAAGACCAAAGCCCCCAATGGATGATGAATGATTAAAAAAGGATATCCCAAGGCTCAGCTTGAAGAAAATCTGAAAATCATACTTGTTTTGAGCAAAACTAGGTTTCGGAGGCAAAAGGGCAAAATTGGAAAATTTGGGAAAAATAGCAAATGGACTCCGAAAATTCTGAAAATTTGTCAATATCATTCTTAAATCATTTGAAAGAGAGTGGTAAAAGAAAATCTTGATTCGGAGTTCCTTTGCAAAATGGCCAAATTTCGGGCTTCTAATGTAGTAATTCAAAAAGAAAAATCTCGGAAAAATAGCAAATGAGCTCCAAATCTTCTGAAATTTTGCAAATATCATTTTTAAATTATTTGGAAGAGATTGGCGAAAGAAAATCTTGATTCGGAGTTCGTTTGCAAAATGGCCAAATCCCGGGCTTCTTATGCAGTAATTCAAAAAGGAAAATCCTGAAAAAATAGCAAATGAGCTCTAAATCTTCTGAAATTTTGTAAATCTCATTTTTAAATTATTTGGAAGAGATTGGCAAAAGATAATCTTGATTCGGAGTTCGTTTGCAAAATGGCCAAATCTCGGGCTTCTTTTGTAATAATTCAAAAATGAAAATCCCGAAAAAATAGCAAATGAGCTCCAAATCTTTTGAAATTTTGCAAATATCATTTTAAAATTATTTAGAAGAGATTGGTGAAAGAAAATCTTGATTCGGAGTTCGTTTGCAAAATGGACAAATCTCGGGCCTCCTATGCAATAATTCAAGAAGATAAATCTCGAAAAAATAGGAAATGGGCTCCAAGAATTCTGAAAATTTTCAAATATCATTTTTAAATTATTTGGAAGATATTGGAGAAAGAAAATCTTGATTTGGAGTTCGTTTGCAAAATGGCCAAATCGCGGGCCTCCTATGCAGAAATTCAAGCCGATAAATCCCGAAAAAATAACAAATGAGCTCCAAAAATTATGAAAACTTCCAGATTACACTTTTTAATTATTTTGAAGATATTGGTGAAGAAAAATATTGATTTGGAGCTCGTTTAAAAAATGGTAAAATGTATGGGCATAAAATGGCATTTTTGGAAGAAAAAATCCAAATAAATAGCAAACGGACTCAGATAATTTTGAAAACTTCCAGAACTCAATATTTTATTATTTTGGAAGTATTAAAAAATAAAAATTGAATTTGGAGTCCGTTTGATATTTATTTGCATCCGGGGGTCAAAACGGTCATTTCACCCAAGTAACCGAAAAGGGCTTCTTTGGGCCTTTCAAAAAATTAGAGTTGGGCTGGAAAATAGAAGTGCTGGCCTGCCCAGGCCCAAAGGAAGGAGGAAGCTTCTGATTTTTCAATCAAATGGCTAAAAATCAAGAGTTAGTTAGAGATTCTCTTTGATCAAGCCATGGTGATTAAGCCACATAGGCCAAGATAGATGTCAACATTTTTCTTCAACAGCTGTAATTTGAGAGAGCTGAGATGCTAATCTAAAGGTGGTAATTTCATGATTTTTCACCTTGAATTATTAGCCATTTGATGGAAAATTGGTTACAAAAAAATGACAACATCCTTGAGCCATTTAGAGGGGGTTTCGGCCAGCATGTTAGGGGAGGCAGAAAATTCATTTTTTCATTTCATTTTGCTGAGTTCTTTTGGTATTTACTTAGTTTTTTCTCTCCTTGGTTGAAAGAAAAAAAGAAAAGTTTAGAAAAGAAAGGAAAGTTTGAAGAGATAAAGCTTGAAAGATAGCTTCTTGAGGTTGCTCTTAAGCACCAACTTTTGCACTTTCTTGGTTTTCCATTCTTATTTTTGCTATTTTGATTACTATTTGGTGAGTTTCCATTTTAAATAAATGTTTTTTTTATTTTTATTCTTAAGTTCTTCCTTCATCTCTTTCTTAAATATGTTTTTTACAATTTTTTTTTTATATTATACTCACCATGGCCAAATGGCCTACATTATTTATTTAAGTTGCTGTTTTGGTTTATTTTATCATATTCTTTATGTTATTTTCTTTGATCTTGATGTTTTAAATGTTATGTTATTTCATATACTTGAGTTATATTTTAATTTGGTTGCTTTGTTTGTTGCGATTTATGTTTTAATATCATGTTTTTGCATTTTTAATTTTTCGTTCTCATAATGTTTAAATTTGAGCATGTTTCAGATTTAGTATATCAAGTGTTTGTGAAAATGCTTGTGTGATCTTTGCATGATTTGAGTTTTATATCGTAGTTGAGCATGTTTTAGATTTAGTATATTAAGTGTTTGTGAAAATGCTTGTGTGGTTTTTGCATGATTTGAGTGTTATATTTTAGTTGAGCATGTTATTATACCAAGTGTTTGTGAAAATGCCATGCTTGTTGGAGCTTGAGGCCATTTGGCTACTCGATGTGTTTTGCATTGTGTGTTGCATTTTTTGCCATGTTAGTTGGTAGGTTTTTGCATTTGCATGACATTTGATTTAGTTTTGCATTCTAGTATACCAAGTGTTTGTGAAAATGCCATGTTTGCTAGTTACATTGTGCTATTCGGCCACCCTTGGAATTTTTGCATTTTATGTGCATTCTTGCCATGTTAGTTGATAGGTTAGCATTTGTATGTTATTTGGTTGAGCTTTTGGTTTAAGCATGCTTTGTGTTTGTGAAAATGCCATGCATATTTTAGTTATTAAGTTAGGTTTATTTGCCATGCATATTCATGCATTCTAGGTCTAGGTTACATTAAATGCCATGCAAGTTCATTTAGGTCTAGGACACTTTATGAATGCCATGCATTTTTTCATGACATTTAGGTTTAAGCTCACGCATTTCATGCACTATGTTTGCTGTAATTTTCATGCATTGCATGTTCATGCCACTTGAATAATGACTTGAGCCAATTAATGGTTCAAAGTCATGCTCTCTTGAGCACACTTGTGGAAAATTAAGTTTGTCAAGTTGATTATTCTACCTTTGTGATTTTTTTTACTTAGCCAATTTTTATCTAACTTTCAAAAAGTCCTAGCTACTGTTTTTAAGTCATTTTATGAGTTTCACATATTTTTACTTTGATTTTTAAATGATTTTATCAAAGGCAAAAAATGTGTTTTGGCAAAGCAGTTTTTTTTTTTTCACCCAGTTTTCTTACTTTTCCGATTTTTCTGGGAATTCATCTTTGATCAGCAAATTAAGCCGATTTTTTTCCACGTATTTTTACATGTCCTGAGTCTCCAGTATTGTTTTCAGAATTTTTTGAATTTTTAAAATTAGGGTAAAAAATCGTGGCTTAAAACTGGACAGTGGAGTCAGAATTGAATTTAAAGAAAAATGATTTTTCTGTTTTGGTTAAGTTACCTAGAGTGGGATGATTAGGAGGGTTAGCTACTGACTTAGGGTAGTTTATAAGCCTTTTTAAACTCTAAAAATGGTTTTTCATGTCTTGGGTTAAGGGTAGTCAAGTCCGGATTTTTAAACTTAGGAAATTAGAGCCATTTAAAAAAAAATTAGCCCAGTTTTTATTTTTAATTCAAGCTTTTCAAAATTGTTTTCAAACAATCACAAAGTATTTTGGTTTTAGAATATTTAATTTGACATATTTTTCTAAGGTAGCCGGATATCTTTTTAGATATATGGATTTCCTTAATTAAAGGAAAAAATACATTTCATGCATTGCATTTTTCATATCCATGCATTTTATAAAATATGAGATTCTTGCTATAGTAATTTCTATGGTATTGTTATTATTTTGATTTATTGATAATTTTTTTTTTTGATGTTATATGGTTTATTATATGGTTTTGAATATTTCATGATATCCTATGCTTTTATTTAGTTATTTTTATTTAGCATATACTATGTTCATGCATTATTATTTTTATATTCATGCATATTATATGATAGCATTATTTTATTCCATGTCATTTAAATTATATGCCATATCATTCACATTTGTCATGTCATTTAAATTATTTCATTTCATTTAGGATATATTATGTCATCTAGAATATTTTATTTCATTTAGATTATATCCTATGACTTAGGATATTGCATTTCATGTAGAATATATTATATTACCTAGGTCATTTCATTTAGGATATATTATGTCATCTAGAATATTTTATTTCATTTAGATTATATCATATGACTTAGGATATTGCATTTCATATAGAATGTATTATGTTACATAGGTCATTTAATTTCATTTAGAATATATCATATAACTTAGGATATTTCATTTCATATAGAATATGCTAAGGCATTCAAATCATATCATGTCATTTAGGTTGCATTATATTATTTAGATTTTACTATGTCATTTTATTTATGTCATGCATATACATATTCATTTCTTTTAAATGTTTTCGAAAAAAAATAATGGTTTTCAATAAAATAAAGATATTCCCGAGTTAAAATAATTCATGAGTTCTCTGCCGGGTTTGTTGGGGAGGATATCATCAATTATTATTAATAACAGAATATTTTCCTAAATTAATAAAAATTTCTATATTTTGCCACGTTTGTTGGGGAATATAGGAAAATTTTGAATTTATAAATTCCGGATCATTTTCAATTAAAAATGGAATTATTTTTCTTTAAATTGGGAATTAACTTGAAATACTAAATCTAAAACCAATCTTTACCGAGACTTGAGATAACACACGATTAATAAGGTCCGATTTATACGGGAGTTGTGGGGGTGCTAATCCTTCCCTACACGTAACCGACTCCCGAACCCGTTTCTTTGATTTCTCCAGTTTAAAACGCAGACTTGAAATTGGTTTTTAAAATGTTTTAATTAATTTTTAAAATATTTTATAAAACTGGTTTTAATAGGTGGCCGATCACACCTAGCTAAAAAAGATTGGTGGCAACTCCATGTCTTTTTTAAGGTCACTTTCAAAACCTTCATTTTTTAGAGGAATTAAGTCGACTTTTCCTCGGTTTTTTTTTAATGTCACGCTTAACGAATAATAAAGTCTTGCGATGAGACTCGTTTTTTTTAGGTTGCGACAGCTTGGCGACTCCACTGGGGACATATTAGAGAGTCAGGCCTAGAATTAGTCGTGTGTTATCAAAGTCTCGGTTTTGTTGGTTTAATTGGTATTTAATTTTAATTCGCACATTTCCAAAAATAAGAATAATTTCAAAAAATAATAAAATGTTTTAAATATGTCCATATTCATGTGCATACATATTATAATTATTCTATGGTTATTTTGGTGCATATATTTATTTATTGATTAATTGATGATTTATGTTGTTTAATCTTGTTGGGGCATTTAGAATAAGGGATATAGAATAGGTGGTGAAAGGTTTGTTATTTCTCCTCACACACTACGCGTGCATTTGCATATCATGAATCCTATACCCGGGTTTCGTCCTTTTAAGTGGGAGCAAAGTAACTAAGCCTTCGTGATTAACAATCCGCATGGGCTAGTGAAACACTTCCGGAGTACTAAATTACCAAAGCCTTCGTGATTAACAATCCGTATGGGCTAGGGAAATAGACTCTAACGAATTGAACCCGCTTTTATTGGGGTGCCTTACTAGCCTTCACCGGCGACAGTGAGGAACAATTCGGGGCCTTTAGAACCGATTCACCCTCATATAGTGAACCTAGGCTAAGCCATGATGGATTTCCAATTAGATATCCCGAAGTTAAGAACACATGGAGAAATATTTACAATCCTTTTACCTTATATTCTACTTTCCGAATAAGTTTATTTTTTCGGACAATGATGAACGTACATCACAATGTCGGTAATAAATGTTGGTATTTCATCCTCGGGGTGTTATAATGCTGAAATTTTGTTGGCATCCTCAGGGATAATTATTGCTTTGAGTTATATGTTTTTGTATTATTCATATTTATTCCCGTTACTAATTCATTTTCTTTTTGTTGTTGTTTTTTGTTGTGTTTCTTTTGCATTCTTGCCATCATTTTTGCACATTTGAAGGTTATTGGTCTCGGGATATTATTCAACCAAAAGGGCTTTTATGGAGGGTCAGAGTGTTTCAGTGGTCGAGAAACATTTAGAGGTTAGGAAACAGTCCGAGAAAGTTCAACAGGAAAATGGAGATTGTTTGAAGATATGTGTCAGCATTGCCAGCCGAGGTTGATCTTATTATCAAGCAAAATGATCTCCGGAATTTGATTGATATATGGAATCAGTGGAATATATCGAAAAAAGAAGCCTTCACTAAGACATATGGGGACATAGCTCTGTTAGCTCAAGTTAAGGTCAGTGATGAGTTGATCCGGGCTGTGGTACAATTCTGGAATCCCGCTTATCGGAGGATATGACTCCAACCATAGAGGAGTATTCGACCTTGCTACATATTGAGAATGTTATTCCCAATCGTCTTTATTTGAAGGATACAAAGACACCGGGTTTCAAGAAAAAGATGTCGAAGATTTTGGGAATGGAAAGAAATTGGGTAGAAAGCCATGTTGTCCGAAAAGGAAAAAGCTACTGCATATCATGGGTCATTTTATGGGCTTTAATCCATAGCCATTCAAGAAAGGAGATAGTTAGGAATATTTTTGCTTTGGCTATCTATGGTTTAGTTATCTTCTCGAAAAAAATAGGGTATGTGGATGTGGTGATGTTTGATGTTTTCGAGAGGCTTGAGCAAAGGATAAACCCATCCCCAGCAATCATAGCAGAAACAATCCGATCCCTGAATTTCTGTAGACGGGAAGGCAAAGGTCGTTTTCTAGGATGTATACAGCTCCTCTACATATAGTTTTAGAGCCATTTCTGTAAACAGGAGAATTTCCCTCTTCGTTCATATTGGAAATCTTTTGCACCAATTGGCGAATTTCTTAAAAGGGATTGGCTTGAGAATAGGACTGAGGAGCAATGGATCGATATATTTTGGAATATCAAGGCTGAGATGATAGTTTGGATAGCTCCATGGATAGCTCCTATACCGACATTGTATAAATGCGAAGATAAAACCTCTGTTCCATTATTGGGAGTATGGAGAAGAGTGAGCTATGCACCACTGCTAGTACTGAGGCAATCAGAATCTCGTCAGTTTACTCCAATAACCCATGACCTTGGTAATTTGGAATTTGCTTACGGAGAAGATGGATATTCGGGTAAGGTCCGTGAGATTGTGGTGGCATAGAAGGAAACTCATCGTGTTGAGGTAGCTAGATATGCTGATATCGTCACACCTGACTACTTGACATGGAGGGAATCAAGGGTTAATGATAGGTTGTTGACATCGGATGGGGAAAAAGTTCGGCATTTGAGCTCGCCTCCCAAGGAAGCACCATCAGAGTTAGAAATTGCAAGGGCAGAATTTGAAAAAGAAAAGGCTCGGATGAACAAGGAGATTGCCCGACTGCAAGAAGAGCTTGAGGACATGAAAGATCAGGAGGTAGCCCGAGAAAAAGAAAAGGAAAAGATCAAGAGAGAGCGGGACACGATTCAAAGTGATCTTCAGGAATTACACTTGGAGAACAAGAGGTACCGTTTCGAGCTCAAATTCTAGGGGACTCTCAAAACTTCCGAGGAATGGGAACAAGAAGTCAGAAACCTCAAAAAGAAGAAGAACTATTGGGCATAAAAGGCAAAACACGAGGAAGCCCGAGCAAATCAACTTGAGAAACAAGCTAGGGAGAGCTTATAGGGCGATGCTTCTGCTGACACGTCAAAGGGCAGTGAACAAGTAGGGATCAGATGGAAGAGCAAGGCAATTAAAAGAGGACATTGAAGAAGGTCCAGGATCTGAGGGAGTTATTATAGGACTAGTATCTTGTAATAGTTTTTTAGGAGAGACAGATTATCATGTTGTCTTAAACAGGGATCTTCTCTTTGATGTATTTAGTTCCAGGAAATCAATGAAAGACCGTTTGGTTGGAATTATCCCGGGGCCAATACTTTAAATACATTCATCATTCACTAGTTTTTTTCTTTTATATATTTGTTCATATTCATAATCATTCATTCATTTATTCTTTATAAATTGTTCATACACTTAGCCATTTATTTATTTGTTCATTCATTTATAATTAGTCATCTAAGTTCATACACTTAGTCATTTACTTAGTTGTTCATTCATTAACACTGATTCATTCATTCATTCATTTTTTTATATAAAATAAAATAAGAAATGTGTCAATATTTTCTAATCCATGGTTTTTTTTTTTTAAAAAAAATAAAGGTACAATTGGTCGCACTCAGAAAGAACCAGATTTCCAACACTCTTACAATACTCGGTCTCGAACAAAAGCCATGGAAAACGATCAGCTTGCCAGAATTGAGAGAATGTCAAGAATCCAGAAAGAATTACAAGAACAGTTGACTAAGTCTCAAGATGAGACACGAGAATAGATGACAAAGCTCATGGAGATGATGAGCACTCTGATGAAGCAGAAGTGGCCCGGTGAGAATCCAGTTGCTGGAATTGGGGCAGTAAATCAGGAGGATAGACCAGAAGTGGTACAGAGAAATGGCCAGACATCCCAACCTGTGGGAAATCAAATTCCAACTGGGGCAGTATCCTACATCTACATCCAGCCGGCGGTCGAAGCACAGAATTTCAGTCCAAAAAAGGGTAACATCGGAGTTGATCCAATTGAGGTTGAGGTTCCAGACTTCGAAGAAATGGCAGAGAAGGAAAGGGCCAAAATGACTGAACTGAAGAGGGTCGAAACTGCTGAATCTAAGAAGAAATATCAGTTGTTGGAAGAAAGGCTAAGAGCAGTGGAAGGAGCAGAGTTGTTTGGCAGTCTAGATGCCAAAGAGATGAACCTAGTACATGATCTAATAATTCCACCGAAGTTCAAAGTACCAGATTTTGAAAAGTATAATGGGACCACCAACCCATCGGCTCATCTGACTATGTACTATAGAAGGATGACAGGGCATGAGGATAATGAAAAATTGCTTATTCATTGCTTCCAGGACAGCTTAACAGGGTCAGCCACCCGATGGTACAACCAACTCAGTCGTACCAAGATTCGTTCATGGACGGATTTGGCCAGGGCTTTTCTGGAATACTATAAGCACATTTCTGACATGGTACTGGATAGGCTGTCATTACAGAACATGGAAAAGAGGTACAATGAGACCTTCAAGGAGTATTTATAGAGGTGGAGGGATCTGGCCACACAAGTGCAACCCCCTTTAACCAACAAAAAAACCACGGTGCTTTTCATCAACACATTGAAAGCACCTTATTATGACAAATTGGTGGGAGATGCTACCAAACATTTTGCAGATATGGTAATATCTGGAGAAATGATTGATTCAGCTATTAAATGGAAAGATGGAAGGGGGTGAGTCTGCTACACCGAAGAGAGCTTTTCCTACAAAGAAAAAGGAGGAAACCCATGCAATAAGCTTCAACCAATACCCTTATACACCTCTTACACCATACACACCACCGAGGCCTTATACCCCTACCACACCTTATGCACCTCCGACACCTTACACGCCATACCCAGGGTATAATCCTTATTACCCTAATATCATCCACCTTACCTAAAACCCGTTCCCCTACACCAATATACCACAACAGCCATTCCCAACTGGCATATCCCCTCAAATCACCCTTCCTAGAAATGTTGTTCTAAACACACAAGGGCCTGTGCGTAATGACCAACGTTTGACACCTCCATATCCAAGATGGTACAGAGGAGTTGATAAAGGGAAGAAGGTCGTCGAGCCAATCCATATTGAGATGGATTTGCCAGAGGAAACAGAGAGGGGATCAGCCCCGATTAACAGAATCAAAGAGCCAGTATGTGAGAAGGAAGCTTGTGAGTCCTTGAAATTTATAAAGAATAGTGAATATAGCGTGGTTGAACAACTGCAACGTCAACCAGCTAGGATCTCAATCTTATCCTTGCTTTTAAATTCAGAACCACACAGAAATGCTTTATTAAGAGTATTAAATCAAGCATACGTGGCCAATAATATATCAGTGGAAAAGCTGGATAGGTTGGTGGGAACCATCGCAGCTGATGACTACATATTTTTCAGCTATGAGGAAATACCATCCAATGGAATTGGATCAACAAAAGCTCTCCATATAACCACCACTTGTAAGGGGAACATATTACCGAGGGTCCTTTTGGATAATGGTTCTTCACTAAATGTGAGGCCTTTAGCAACCGTATCCAAGTTACTAGTGGATTTATCCTATATGATACCAAGTTGCACGGTGGTCAGAGCTTTTGACGGAACAAGGAGGGAGGTTATGGGAACCATTGAAGTTCCTCTGGAAATAGGCCCGTGCACATATACAGTGAATTTCCAGGTTATGGATATCAATCCATCTTATAACTGCTTGTTGGGAAGGCCATAGATATATTCAGCTGGGGCTGTACCCTCATCTCTTCACCAGAAACTAAAATTTCTGATGGAGGGCCGGTTGATCACGATATCAGGGGAGGAAGACATAATAGCCTCCGCATCCACTGAATCTCCTTATGTGGAGCTGAATGAAGAAGCCGTGGAGTGTTCTTTCCGGTCTTTGGAATTTGTAAATGCAATTTTTGTCACTGAAGAACAGAAAATTCCAAAACCGAAGCTGTCCAATAACACAAGGCTGGGGTTAAGAACCACCGTAGGAAAAGGCTACAGGGCTGGAAAGGGTCTCGGGAAATATCTTCAGGGGATGGCTCGAGCCATAGAAGTAAAAGGAAAGAAGGACCGATTTGGCCAAGGATATCTTTCGAAGGCCCATGAGAAAAGAAGACAAGTTGAAAATAACCGACAAAGGAGGATGGCTCGTCTTACGGGTATGGATATTGAGTGGGAGCCTATGACATTCCCACTTATCCTTCACAACTTTCGCTCAGCCGGTTCTCTGTTCGTAGAAAAGAATTCTGATGATGTGCTTGTAATGATAGAGAAAGCCTTCAAGAGATTCCAGGTGAATAGTGATGAGCAGATGTATGATGTGGAGATCTGCACGACCGAGAAAGACAAGATTGAAAGAGAGAGTACTAGCTGGATGGTGCGACCTTGTCCACCAGGATATAGACTAACCAACTGGAGTGCGACTGAGTTGCCCATAGTTTTTAAGTCTATTCCAAAGTAATACTTTTTAAAAATCAATCTTAATTATCTTTACCTAGAGATATTAAGAGTTTTTTCTGTAATGGGCTTTTTAAACATTTTCATTCAATAAATAACAAGCACAATGCATTATACATATTGATGTGTCCATAGTCTTTCATTTTTGTTATTTATTTTGTTTTCATTATATATTTTCCTATATTGTTTCTTCTCTACCTATTTACAGGTGTGCGGATGCGGAAAATGAGGACCTTCCTGTCAGTAATTCTGAAATTGATTTTGAAAGACCCATTTGCACGGGTGATTTTGAGGCTAATGAAGATACTGATGATTATGGTCTACCTCCGGATCTATTGAGGAAAATAGAACAAGAGGAGAAGCAAGTACTTCCTCATAAGGAATTATTGGAAACAATAAATTTGGGTAATCGTGAAGAGATAAAAGAAGTCAAAATTGGAACTTCATTGTCACCATCAATAAAAAGTGAATTGATGGCTTTGCTCCAGGAGTATGTGGATGTATTTGCATGGTCTTACCAAGATATGCCAGGGTTAGATCCCGATATTGTGGTTCATAAGCTCCCTTTGAGGCTAGAATGCAAGCCAATTCAGCAAAAGTTGAGAAGAATGAGGCTTGATATGCTGTTAAAGATAAAAGAGGAGGTGAAGAAACAATTTGATGCTGGATTCCTATAGGTGGGAAAATATCCAGAATGGGTGGCAAATATTGTTCCAGTACCGAAGAAGGATGGCAAGGTGCGGATGTGCGTTGATTATCGAGATTTGAACAACGCCAGCCCTAAAGATAATTTCCCTTTGCCCCACATTGATACTCTGGTGGATAATACAGCGAAGAGTTCTTCATTTTCTTTTATGGATGGATTCTCAGGATACAATCAGATCAAGATGACACCGAAAGATATGGAGAAAACCACATTTGTTACAATGTGGGGAACCTTCTTCTACAAAGTAATGCCATTTGGATTGAAGAATGCTGGGGCAACATACCAGAGAGCCATAGTGACCTTGTTTCATGATATGATGCATAAGGGAATTGAGGTCTACGTTGATGATATGATCGCAAAGTGACAAGGAGAAAAAGAGCATATTGTGAATCTTAAGAAGCTCTTTGAACGACTAAGGAAGTTTAGACTCAAGCTAAATCCGGCAAAATGCACTTTTGGAGTCACCTCGGGGAAGTTGTTGGGTTTTGTCATCAGCAAAAGAGGAATTGAAATTGACCCAGATAAAGTGAAGGCCATTCAGAATCTGCCACCACCTCGCACTCAAAAGGAAGTAAGAGGCTTTCTAGGGAGATTGAATTACATTGCTCGGTTTATTTCACAGTTAACTTTGAGTTACTTTGAAAACATGATCCAGGAGAATGGGATGAAGGGTGTCAGATTGCTTTCGAAAAGGTTAAGCATTATCTATCAAACCCACCAGTATTAATGCCACCTATTTCGAATAAACCAATGATACTGTATTTATCAGTATTTGAAAGATCCATGGGTTTTGTTTTGGGGTAGCTTGATGAAACTGGAAAGAAAGAACAGGCAGTTTACTATCTCAGCAAGAAGTTCACAGATTATGAGTTGAAATATTCGTCGGTAGAAAAGTTGTGCTGCGCCTTAGCTTGGACTGCTCGAAGACTCAGACAGTATATGTTGTACCACACAACATGGTTGATTTGCAAGCTTGATCCAGTCAAATACATGTTGGAAGCACCTTCTTTGTTAGGGAGGACAGCGAGATGGCAGGTTTTATTGCCAGAATACGATATTGTATATGTAAGTCAAAAAGCTATCAAGGGCAGTGCAGTGGCTGAATTCTTAGCGAGTCAGGTAGTGGAAGATTATGAGCCGTTGAACTTTGACTTTCCAGATGAGGATTTGATGTATGTGTCGCAAGCAGATGAGATTCCCTTGAAGAAGAAAGTATGGAAAATGTACTTTGATGGCGCATCTAATGCCATGGGGCATGGAATCGGGGCAGTGTTTATATCCCTAGAAGAAGACTGTTATCCTTTCACTGCTAGATTGGATTTTGATTGTACAAACAATATTGCCGAGTATGAAGCATGTACTATGGGCCTTCGTGCTGCAGTGGACAGAAAGATCTATTGGAAGTTTATGGAGATTCAGCCTTGGTGATTTACCAGTTACGAGGATAATGGGAAACCCGAGATACAAGGCTAATCCGATACCGAGAACTCATACTGAGTTTATTAGAGGAGTTTGAAGAGGTGAATTTCAATTACTTTCCTCGAGAAGAAAACTGGACGGCAGATGCTCTGGCTACTTTGTCATCAATGTTTAAAGTGAATGAAGGGGCGGAAGTTGTGCCGATCAAGATGAGCATATATGAGTCTCCTGCCCACTGTTTGAGTATCGAAGAAAAAGCAGATGGTCTCCCTTGGTATAATGACATCTTGCAATACATCAAAAGTCAACAGTATCCAGAACAAGCAAAAGAGAATGACAAAATGACTCTGAGAAGGTTAGCAATGGGTTTTGTTCTAGATGGTGACATTCTCTACAAGAAAGGGAAAGATCAAGTCCTATTGAGATGTGTCGGGTCTGCCGAAGCTCGAAGAATCATAGAAGAGGTCCATGAAGGGATATGTGGCACCCATGCTAATGGTCACATGCTTGCTAAACAGATTATGAGGGCAGTTTCATATTGGCTGACGATGGAAGGAGATTGTATCAGTTATTCCCGAAAGTGCCATCAATGCTAGATTTATGCAGATAAGATTCATGTGTCACCATCGCCATTACATGTCATGACTGCACCATGGCCGTTTTCAATGTGGGAATGGATATGATCTGGCCTATTACCCCGAAAGCTTCAAATGGAAATCGTTTCATCTTGGTGGCCATAGATTATTTCACAAAGTGGATAGAAGCTGCTTCGTATGCGAATGTAACAAAGTCGGTTGATAAGCTCATAAAATATACATTTTATGCCTTTCTACCTTTAGTTTTTGTTATGTTTTCGATCTTTATCTTGTTTACTTATAATATGTTTTTGAATTTTAGGTACAATAAGGAGAATGAAGTCAAAAGATGTCAATAATGATGGTAAAGAGCTTACAAAATCATAATCACAAGATGGAAGAAGACTTGGGAGTCAAAAATATCAATTTCTGGTTGAAAAGCAATCAGGCAGATTTGACCTCCGGAGCTTGTTGCAAGGAAAACATGATGTTATATTCTTTATTTGAAGAAACTTCCTTCTTCAATTTTTAAGTTAACTTGATTATCTTTCCAATGATATATTATGAGCCCAAATCGGATAAGAAATGGGAATTCAAAATGGCGCTAGAAGATCTCCCTAAAGAACCTTACGGCCAGAAAAACCCTAATCGCAAATCTGAAAAAGGCAAAAACGTGATTTTTGCGCCTCCAGGCTTACTTGTGCGGCAATGACTTATTATCAGGGTTTTAAAGCTCTATAAATACCATCTTTTGAGCCACAAACTAGACATCTTTTGAGGAGACTCAAGGATCATCATTATTCTTCTTCTTTTTCTCCATTCTTTTATTTTTATTTTTCTTTTTAGTTTTATGTATATATTATCTATGCCTATGCTAGGCTAAACTTCTATTTGGTTAAGGGTGATTTCAAAGCCCTAGACATGTTATGTAATTAATTTTCAGAATCTATCTATCATTAATTTTCTATCAAAGTTGCTTATGTTCTTCCATTAAAATTGTTCATGATGATGTTTTGATTTGTTTAGGTGGCCAACTAGATAAATCTTGATAATTGTCTAATGCTAGTGTAGGAGTCTTGATCCGTGTAATTGTCTTGATTTCCTATTCATAACTAGCAATTTGTGATTAATGATTATGGTCAAGTTTTCAATAATTGCAAAGTGGAACATAACCTAAGTTGAACAATCCGAGCTTATGTGTTTGTTGCTTAGATCAACCTATCTTTCTCATCATAAAGCTGCTATTAAATTGAATTTAGAGAGCTTATTCTAGGTTGTTTGATAGTTAGAGATTAAATAGAGAGCTTGTTCTATTTAACGACGAACTAAGGAAAGATTGGGGTAACAGAGCTTGTTGTTATCTACAGTTGTTAACTTTGATAGCTAATTAATGTTGATAGATATGAAATTGATTCTTAATGATGTCTAGTGGTGGAGAATGAAACTTTAACCATATTTTTCATATTTGATTCTTCTTAATTACTTGTTTTCTCATTCTTATTATTTACTTTAGTTTAAATCTGATTTCAAAAACCCCTTTTCTTTTATTGTTCTTGAATTTAAGTTTTAAACTATTAACTTATAAACTAAAACCCAATCCCTCAGGACTCGACCCTTGCTAACTACTATTCTTACAATTGATCTTTTTAGTGCAAGGTTAAATAAGATACACTCTTTTGGGTGCATCAAGTTTTTGGCGCCGTTGCCGGGGATTGCTTTATTTAGTTTATTGGTTTATTCTTATTTTCAGTTGTAATTAATTTTATTTTTCTTGTACATACAGGTTTTTGTTTTCAAATTTCAAGCAAGAAGAGATGGTAGGTGCTACATCAAAACTTCAGAACCTTCAGAACCAACTAGACAATCTCATCTCCATAGTTCAACAAGTGGCCATAAGTAAGATTCAACAATCAAAGTAGTGTGGAGTGTGCTTCATTATGGATCATCCAACCAATTGGTGCCCATACTACCAAAAAGATAAATTTGAAGCAGCCTATGATGTGGGAGAATACCAAAGCCATCTAGGGTTCCAAGGACAACAGTATGATGCTTTCCCAAACACTTACAATGAGGGATGGTGGAATCATACTCATTATGGCTACTCGGGAGATTATGAAGAAGTAGATCCTTATGCTAATTACACTAATCAATTTGTCTTCAATCAACCATGGGATCAACAACAAGATCTTTTTGAGCCACCACCTATTTTCTTGTTATTAATACTCTGCAACTTCAACAGGAAACAAGGGAAACAAAGGCAAGTATCCAGAGTTTGGAAAGGCAAATCTATTGGCTAGTAGTACGGTGGAATTAGTAGCACAAAGATCTCAAGCACTCCCTTCCCAATCGATGATTGATCCAAATGAGAGTGTTAGTGCCACACAACTTGAGGATGAATCAGAAAATCCAAGGGATCCCGAGGATGAGAAAGAACTAAAGATGGATTCAACTATTGAAGATAATGAAGCTTCAATTCTTAAAGAGAGTACTTCGGCACCTGAGGTAACGTTTAAGGTTCCACTTTTTACTAATGTTTCTTCTCCACCTTTTCCTAGTAGATTTGCAAAGTTCAAGGAGGAAGAACATGAACAACACATGTCGGAAACCTTAAACAACTTGTTTGTGGATGCCATTCAACAAGTATCAAAATATGCTCCATTCCTCGATGAGATATGCACCGCAAAGGATGATGGAATAATACTTGTAATGGAGAATGCATCCACTGTTGTGCAAACAAAGCTTCCTCTCAAACGCATAAATTTGGGAAATTTCATGTATGAGCCTGACAAGCCTAAAATGCCAAGAATGGGTGTTGGTTAGATTCAAAACACTAACTCAAGTGTTAATTGGGAAGGCAGCCCAATTAAAGAAGAAATTTCCAAACTGCCATATTCAGATTTGCTTTCTCTTTCTCTTTCTCTTTCTCTTTCTTTTCCTTTTTCTTTTATTATTTTTATTGTTTTTCTTTTTATTTTTTATGTTTATTTGTTAATTTTTTGTTTAGTATATTAGGATTATTTAGGTTGCATGAGTTTGTTTTGTTTTGAGTCTTAGTTGTTCCTATTCTTATGTTATTAGTTCTTTTCTCTTACACATGATTCTTTCATTTGGGTTAATAGACTTACATTGAGGACAATGTAAGAATTAAGTGTGGGGGGAATGATTTAGGATTTCTTTTATTTTTGTCTACTATTTTTTTTATGAGTCTTTATTATTATTATTATTATTTTTAGTGTGTTTTAGTTCCTTTTTAATACAATGATGAGATATGAATTGCATAGGTCTAAACTGGTTATTAGTGAGAAGATTTTCATGAGAATTAAGCTTGATACTAATTTTTATGAGCCAATGTTGATATGATATGTTGATTGAAAAAGAAGCATGTTTAGACTTGATATTGACTTGTATAATCATCCTTGTGAGTTTTTGAGCCTATATGATTGATGCATTATACATATCAATCTAATTTCTTTCTTGAGTGTTCTTATGATTACATGATTCTCTAGAACTTGCTTTAAACCATTCGAGACTATATTGATACATGTGATAACATGAATATCATAGAGGCATTAGGATTATAACCAGAGCCAAACAGCCATCCATTATTAATGGTCTAAGAGAACATCCCCACTAGTGAGCCAATTTGAGCCTACATTAAATATGCTATTTTATTGGTAACCACAACTTACACCTAGCCTAAATATACTTATATCCTTACCCTTGTTCTAAAGATGGATTATATATTTTGAGACATATTGCAAAAAACAAGGGATATTTTTAGTTGAAAATTTGGGTTGGAAACAAAAGATAAGTGTGGGGGAAGAAAAGAAAAAGTCAAGAGAAAAAGAAAGGGATCGTTGTCAAATACATTCCCATATTGAAAAAAAAAATCTTCTGTTGAACTTCTAATTAAAGTAAAGAAAAAGATGTTACAAAGTTGGTCAGAATGAAGCAAAGGCTCAACATGAATATTTAGCCTATGTTATTATGTGCTTTGTAAGAGTTTTGAAAAATTTTATTTGCAAAATCTTATTTTATCTCTAAATTCTATGAAGTATTTGGAACCTTTGTAATATCTTTTATCTTTTATTCTTTAACCACATTACAACCCCTTGGCCCCATTACAACCTTGATTAAAGACCTCTTGATTTATGAAGTTGCATGATCTAAATAGTGGATAATAGGTGGACAAGCAAGCATATGGTAGAACTATTTTCATGAGATTGATTGAGTGTAAACACTTTACCACTACTTTAAAGAGTGAAAATCATGAGAGTATCCTAGTGAGAAGTTGAGATTAAGTTTGAATATGCACTATTTTGATTGAAATATGTTATGTTAATATTGGCTTAACTCAAACTATTTACATTCAAGCAAGATTTTATGTGAATTTCTTTAAGCTATTGATTAGTTTATAAGACTTGTCCAATGATTATCTCTAATTTATATTGGAAGGATTAGTTGTAATTATTATTATGTTTTTTTTTTTTAGTTTTTCTTATGTCTTCAATGTTTGTGGGTATCGTCCTAGTAAACCCTCACGAGACTAAACTCGTCCACTAGGGACACCTAGGGGTTTAAAGGCTTGTGTCACATGCTAAGTGCCACCGTGATTTCCTACGAAAGTGGATTAGATTAGATTTTCTTATTTTATTTTTATTTTTTTTTGCTCGAGGACAAGCAAAAAGCTAAGTGTGGGGGTATTTGATAAGATCATAAAATATACATTTTATGCCTTTCTACCTTTAGTTTTTGTTATGTTTTCGATCTTTATCTTGTTTACTTATAATATGTTTTTGAATTTTAGGTACAATAAGGAGAATGAAGTCAAAAGATGTCAATAATGATGGTAAAGAGCTTACAAAATCATAATCACAAGATGGAAGAAGACTTGGGAGTCAAAAATATCAATTTCTGGTTGAAAAGCAATCAGGCAGATTTGACCTCCGGAGCTTGTTGCAAGGAAAACATGATGTTCGATTCTTTATTTGAAGAAACTTCCTTCTTCACTTCTGAATTTTACTTGATTATCTTTCCAACGATATATTATGGGCCCAAATCGGATAAGAAATGGGCATTCGAAATGGCGCTAGAAGATCTCACTAAAGAACCCTGCGGCCAGAAAAACCCTAATCGCAAATCTGAAAAAAAAGGCAAAAACGTGATTTTTGCGCCTCCAGGCTTACTTGTGCGGCAATGACTTATTCTCAGGGTTTTAAAGCTCTATAAATACCATCTTTTGAGTCACAAACTAGACATCTTTTGAGGAGACTCAAGGATCATCATTATTCTTCTTCTTCTTCTCCATTCTTTTATTTTTATTTTTCTTTTTAGTTTTATGTATATATTATCTATGCCTATGCTAGGCTAAACTTCTATTTGGTTAAGGGTGATTTCAAAGCCCTAGACATGTTATGTAATTAATTTTCAGAATCTATCTATCATTAATTTTCTATCAAAGTTGCTTATGTTCTTCCATTAAAATTGTTCATGATGATGTTTTGATTTCTTTAGGTGGCCAACTAGATAAATCTTGATAATTGTCTAATGCTAGTTTAGGAGTCTTGATCCGTGTAATTGTCTTGATTTCCTATTCATAAGTAGCAGTTTGTGATTAATGATTATTGTCAAGTTTTCAATAATTGCAAAGTGGAACATAACCTAAGTTGAACAATCCGAGCTTATGTGTTTGTTGCTTAGATCAACCTATCTTTCTCATCATAAAGCTGCTATTAAATTCAATTTAGAGAGCTTATTCTAGGTTGTTTGATAGTTAGAGATTAAATAGAGAGCTTGTTCTATTTAATGACGAACTAAGGAAAGATTGGGGTAACAGAGCTTGTTGTTATCTACGGTTGTTAACTTTGATAGCTAATTAATGGTTATAGATATAAAATTGATTCTTAATGATGTCTAGTGGTGGAGAATGAAACATTAACCATATTTTGCATATTTGATTCTTCTTAATTACTTGTTTTCTCATTCTTATTATTTACTTTAGTTTAAATCTGATTTCAAAAACCCCTTTTCTTTTATTGTTCTTGAATTTAAGTTTTAAACTATTAACTTATAAACTAAAACCCAATCCCTGAGGACTCGACCCTTGCTAACTACTATTCTTACAATTGATCTTTTTAGTGCAAGGTTAAATAAGATACACTCTTTTGGGTGCATCATCGGTGGTATGCAGATTCGTCAAAAAAGAAATCATATGCCGTTACGGTTTGCCAGCAAGAATTATTTCGGATAATGCTCTCAATTTGAACAATAAGATGATGAGAGAAGTGTGTACTCAATTATAGATCACACATCATAATTCGGCACCTTACCGTCCGAAGATGAATGGCGCAGTAGAAGCAGCTAGTAAGAACATCAAGAGGATTGTTGAGAAGATGACCAATGAGTACAAAGATTGGCATGAGATCTTGCCGTTTGCTCTTCATGCATATCGTACTTCGGTCCGCACATCCACAGGGGCAACATCGTTTTCTTTGGTATACGGGATAGAAGCAGTGCTACCTATTGAAGTTGAGATCCCTTCACTTCGGGTTCTGATGGAAGTTGGCCTAGAGTAAACAGAATGGGTTAGAGCTCGTTATGAACAGTTGGATCTCATCGAGGAGAAAAGATTGAAAGCAATTTGTCACGGGCAGTTGTATCAAAAAAGGAGGATTCGAGCCCACAACAAGAAAGTTCGTCCCAGACAGTTCTGAGAGGGGGAGTTGGTATTGAGGAAAATTCTCCCTATAGTGAAGGACCTGAGAGAAAAATGGGCTCCAAATTGGGAAGGACCCTATGTGGTAAAGAGAGCTTTTTCTAGAGGAGCATTGACTCTAACTCGGATGGACGGAGATGATTTTAGATATCCCGTGAATGCTGATGAATTGAAGAAATATTATGCTTAAAAAAAAATATGTGATGCTGTGCACATGAAAATTCGAATGATTCCAAGTGTAAAAATAGAAATTCTATATATCTATTTCCCCTGAGAATTGCTTTCCAAAGAGAATATTTATGCTTGATATGATGAATGGCCGTTTTTCATATTCCTTCCACTAAGAAATTATCCTTAGTTACCCCTTTGAGCCTTAAGAATTATTTCTTTCTTTAAAAACCTTGACAAGGATCACCCTCTACACTGGAGGGCAAATAAGAGGAAATATAATCAAAAAATAAATAAATAAATAAAAAGAAAAAAAGAAGAAGAAAGCCATCAGAAAATGTGGCAAATGAAAGCCAACAAAGCAAAAAAAGAAAAGAAAGTCAAAAAAGGGACAAATGTTTCAAGAATGAGTTCTCCTCAAGAAGTGATCCTTGATCCAATCACCCTTAAACACATTTTGGGCCTATTTATCCTTTCTTTCTAAACCTAAACCTTGGCCTACATTACATGCTTTAAAAGCCCATTTTGATCAAGCATGGATATTTAATTTGAAAGGTTATTCTCAGAATTCATCCCATCTTTTGAATTGATATTTTTACCTTGGAAGCATTTAAAATTCTCAGATGCTGGGTAGAATACAAAAAAAAATGGAATTAAAAGAGAATGAAAAAAGGAGAGGTTTAAGCCGAAAACCTGCAAAGGGCGACTTAATACCGAATGGAGGACACTTGAGTTGAAAACCTGTAAAAGGCGGCTCAAGTACTAATCAAAGTTTGAATCAATGCTCTGTGTAAAGGGGGAGAAAATATTTGACAATCAAAGGAAAGGGGAATAACTCAGTCTGATGTAACTACAAAATCTAAGAGATTACCCAAGTGAATTGCTCGTTCAAGAGAAATTTCAGATGGTTTGAAAAATGAGGGGTCTAAGATATTCCGCATCTGGGGCATCTACAGCCTATAACCTTATATTTGTTTCTTATATCCTTGATATTTTTTTTTATCATTTTAAAAAATTTCTTGCAATAAATTCTTGTTATCCTTTACATGACAATTTTTGCCTAATTTATACTTTCTTTCATATATTTTTGAGATGCATTATGTTTGTTATTAAATTGAATGATAATTAGTAATAATAAAATCCTTAAATAAAAAGATTTCAAAGTATTACTAAGGAATAGATTTAAATCTTGGGAAAGGTTTGGAAAGATCATCAAAGAAAAGGGAACAGCTAACGTGTTGGAAACTCCATCACGAAGTCAGAAAATCTGTGAAGTTCAGCGAAAGACAAAAACTGAGACTGTTTGACAAGATATCTAGAGTGAAGAATTCCTTAAGTGGGGCATCAATGAACAATTGAAGACTCTGCCCAAAAGTCATATAATCTGTGAACCTCAAAGAAACCATGGATTAGAAATTGGCACAATCATTTGATTGCATTTATTTTAGGAAACATACAAGCATTTTCAAAGCATGACATTCTCATCATTGCATTTAGCTAACATTGCAGAAGTCAGGGAAACTTGGACTTCCCCAAAGAGAAATCGTGTTGCTTCTCAAAAGATTCAGACTCCGAGATCACCATCAAGGTATTCCTTTATGTGTTAAATCGAATTCATTTTGTTTATCAGACAAGTTGAGCCTTGAGACCGTCGTCAAGGTATTTTCAAACCAATTTTTAGGACCTCCGGGCATAACTTTTTTTTCACGGGTAAGGCCTCCGGGCACCATTTTTAATACCTCCGGGCATAATTTTTCAAATCACGGGTAAGACGTCCGGGCACCATTATTAAGACCTCCGGGCATAACTTTTTTTTCAGGGGTAAGGCCTACGGGCACCATTTTTAAGACCTCCGGGCATAATTTTTCAAATCACGGGTAAGACCGCCGGGCAACATTCTTAAGACCTCCGGGTATAACTTTCTTTTTTCAGGGGTAAAGCCTACGGGCACCATTTTTAAGACCTCCGGGCTTAATTTTTCAAATCACGGGTAAGACCTCCGGGCAACATTCTTAAGACCTCCGGGCATAACTTTTTTTTTTCAAGGGTAAGGCCTACGGGCACCATTTTTAAGACCTCCGGGCATAACTTTTTTTTTCAGGGGTAAGGCCTACGGGCACCATTTTAAAGACCTCCGGGCACCATTTGAAAGACCTCCGGGCACCATTTTAAGATTTCCGGGCACCATTTTTAAAGACCTTCGGGCACAATTTTTCTTTTGAAAATCGAATCTGTTTCCTTAAGACGGATCGTGCCTTGATTAGTCAGGGAATTCAATTTAAGGACAAATCTTCAATTTACAGCTTTTTTTTCAACAAAAAAAATAGAGAAAAAGAAACCCCTTTCCTTCACATGTGATGTCACTAACCGTACAAAATTAGTGTCGGTTTATCTTTGCCTGATTCCTGATTCTCAGCAATAGCCAAAGAGGGGCAGCTGTAGACACCTAATTTTGTCCGGACCACTAAATAGGTATGTTTTTTTCCTATATTGATGTTTCCGAGTGTAAAAAGACTTTTTTCATCCTGCAGGTGGTACTCCGAGACTTAGTTTAAGAGGGTGAGCATAACAAGTTAAACTTAAAAAAGTCAATCTCAAAAAAAGTCAACTCCGAAAAAGTCAACCCCAAAAAGTCAACTACTAAAAAAGTCAACCCACTTTCACAATCAAGACTTTAAGTTTAATTGAAAAATGGGGGAAGAATTTTGATAATCTGAGGTCTACATTGAAAGATATGGAGTTCGAAAGTTGGGATTTGGAGATTCAGTAGAAAGGAAACCCTAATCCAAAAAATTTGGGGAAAAATGCTTAAACGATCAAATTGGTCAAAATTGAAGGTTCCAAATGAAAGATAAGCACTGACTACGAGTAATGGAGAAGCCACTTGCAAGAAAAATCAAAAGAAAAGTCAATCCGGGAGAAAACCGAGAATTAAGGTTTTAATGGATTTCGGTGAAATCGGGAAGAATCACAGAAATGGCCTGACTGGGTAAGACCAAAGCCCCCAATGGATGAGGAATGATTAAAAAAGGATAGCCCAAGGCTCAGCTTGAAGAAAATCTGAAAATCGGACTTGTTTTGAGCAAAATCGGGTTTCGGAGGCAAAAGGGCAAAATTGGAAAATTTAAGAAAAATAGCAAATGGACTCCAAAAATTCTAAAAATTTGTCAATCTCATTCTTAAATCATTTGAAAGATATTGGTAAAATAAAATCTTGATTCGGAGTTTGTTTGCAAAATGGCCAAATCTCGGGCTTGTTATGTAGTAATTCAAAAATGAAAATCCCAAAAAAATAGCAAATGAGCTCCAAATCTTCTGAAATTTTGCAAATATCATTTTAAAATTATTTTAAAGATATTGGCAAAAGAAAATCTTGATTCGGAGTTTGTTTGCAAAATGGCCAAATGCCGGGCTTCTTATGTAGTAATTCAAAAAGGAAAATCCCGAAAAAATAGCAAATCAGCTCCAAATCTTATGAAATTTTGCAAATCTCATTTTTAAATTATTTGGAAGATATTGGCAAAAGAAAATCTTTATTCGGAGTTCGTTTGCAAAATGTCCAAATCTTGGGCTTCTTATGTAGTAATTCAAAAAGGAAAATCCCGAAAAAATAGCAAATGAGCTCCAAATCTTCTGAAATTTTGCAAATATCATTTTTAAATTATTTGGAAGAGATTGGAGAAAGAAAATATTGATTCGTATTTTGTTTGCAAAATGGCCAAATCCCGGGCCTCCTATGCAATAATTCAAGAAGATAAATCCCGAAAAAAATAGCAAATGGACTCCAAAAATTCTGAAAATTTTCAAATCTCATTTTTAAATTATTTGGAAGATATTGGCGAAAGAAAATCTTGATTTGGAGTTCGTTTGCAAAATGGCCAAATCCCGGGCCTCCTATATAGTAATTCAAGCCTATAAATCCCGAAAAAATACCAAATGAGCTCCACAAATTATGAAAACTTCCAGATCACACCTTTTAATTATTTTGAAGATATTGGTGAAGAAAAATCTTGATTTGGAGCTCGTTTAAAAAATGGTAAAATGTAGGGACATGAAAGGGCATTTTTGGAAGAAAAAATCCGAATAAATAGCAAACGGACTCAGATAATTTTGAAAACTTCCATAACTCAATATTTTATTATTTTGGAAGTATTAAAAAATAAAAATTGAATTTGGAGTCCGTTTGATATTTATTTGCATCCGGGGGCAAAACGGTTATTTCACCCAAGTAATCGAAAAGGGCTTCTTTGGGCCTTTCAAAAAATCAGAGTTGGGCTGGAAAAGAGAAGTGCTGGCCTACCCAGGCCCAAAGGAAGGAGGAAGCTTCTGATTTTTCAATCAAATGGCTAAAAATCAAGAGTTAGTTAGAGATTCTCTTTGATCAAGCCATGGTGATTAAGCCACATAGGCCAAGAGAGATGTCAACATTATTCTTCAATAGCTGTAATTTGAGAGAGCTGAGATGCTAATCTAAAGGTGGTAATTTCATGATTTTTCACCTTGAATTATTAGCCATTTGATGGAAAATTGGTTACAAAAAAATGACAACATCCTTGAGCCATTTAGAGGGGGTTTCGGCCAGCACGTTGGGGGAGGCAGAAAATTCATTTTTTCATTTCATTTTGCTGAGTTCTTTTGGTATTTACTTAGTTTTTTCTCTCCTTGGTTGAAAGAAAAAAAGAAAAGTTTAGAAAAGAAAGGAAAGGAAAGGAAAGTTTGAAGAGATAAAGCTTGAAAGATAGCTTCTTAAGGTTGCTCTTGAGCACCAACTCTTGCACTTTCTTGGTTTTCCATTCTTATTTTTGCTATTTTGATTACTATTTGGTGAGTTTCCATTTTAAATAAATGTTTTTTTTTATTGTTCTTCTTAAGTTCTTCCTTCATCTCTTTCTTAAATATGTTTTTTACAATTTGTTTTTTTATATTATACTCACCATGGCCAACTGGCCTACATTATTTATTTAAGTTGTTGTTTTGGTTTATTTTATCATATTGTTTATGTTATTTTCTTTGATCTTGATGTTTTAAATGTTATGTTATTTCATATACATGAGTTATATTTTAATTTGGTTGCTTTGTTTGTTGCCATTTATGTTTTAAATATCATGTTTTTGCATTTTTAATTTTCTGTTTTCATAATGTTTAAATTTGAGCATGTTTTAGATTTAGTATATCAAGTGTTTGTGAAAATGCTTGTGTGGTCTTTGCATGATTTGAGTTTTATATCTTAGTTGAGCATGTTTTAGATTTAGTATATTAAGTGTTTGTGAAAATGCTTGTGTGGTTTTTGCATGATTTGAGTGTTATATTTTAGTTGAGCATGTTAGTATACCAAGTGTTTGTGAAAATGCCATACTTGTTGGAGCTTGAGGCCATTTGGCTACTCCATGTGTTTTGCATTGTGTGTTGCATTTTTTGCATGTTAGTTGGTAGGTTTTTGAATTTGCATGACATTTGATTTAGTTTTGCATGCTAGTATACCAAGTGTTTGTGAAAATGCCATGTTTGCTAGTTACATTGTGCTATTCGGCCACCCTTGGAATTTTTGCATTTATGTGCATTCTTGCCATGTTAGTTGATAGGTTAGCATTTTTATGATATTTGGTTTAGTTTTTGGTTTAAGCATGCTTTGTGTTTGTGAAAATGCCATGCATATTTTAGTTATTAAGTTAGGTTTATTTGCCATGCATATTCATGCATTCTAGGTCTAGGTTACATTAAATGCCATGCAAGTTCATTTAGGTCTAGGACACTTTATGAATGCCATGCATTTTTTCATGACATTTAGGTTTAAGCTCATGTATTTCATGCACTATGTTTGCTGTAATTTTTCATGCATTTCATGTTCATGCCACTTGAATAATGACTTGAGCCAATTAATGGTTCAAAGTCATGCTCTCTTGAGCACACTTGTGGAAAATTAAGTTTGTCAAGTTGATTATTCTACCTTTGTGATTTTTTTTACTTAGCCAATTTTTATCTAACTTTCAAAAAGTCCTAGCTACTGTTTGTAAGTCATTTTATGAGTTTCAAATATTTTTACTTTAATTTTTAAATGATTTTATCAAAGGCAAAAAATGTGTTTTGGCAAAGCAGTTATTTTTTCACCTAATTTTCGTACTTTTCTGATTTTTCTGGGAATTCATCTTTGATCAGAAAATTAAGCTTATTTTTTAACATGTATTTTTACATGTCCTGAGTCTCCAGTATATTATTTTCAGAATTTTTTGAATTTTTAAAATTAGGGTAAAAAATTGTGGCTTAAAACTAGACAGTGGAGTCAGAATTGAATTTAAAGAAAAATCATTTTTCTGTTTTGGTTAAGTTACCTAGAGTGGGATGATTAGGAGGGTTAGCTACTGACTTAGCGTAGTTTCTAAGCCTTTTTAAACTCTAAAAATGGTTTTTCAAGTCTTGGGTTCAGGGTAGTCAAGTCCGGATTTTTAAACTTAGGAAATTAGAGCCATTTAAAAAAAATTTAGCCCAGTTTTTATTTTTAATTCAAGGTTTTCAAAATTGTTTTCAAACAATCACAAAGTATTTTGGTTTTATAATATTTAATTTGACATATTTTCCTAAGGTAGCCGGATATCTTTTTAGATATAGTGATTTCCTTAATTAAAGGAAAAAATACATTTCATGCATTGCATTTTTCATATCCATGCATTTTATATAATATGAGATTCTTGCTATAATAATTTCTATCATATTGTTATTATTTTGATTTATTATTTTTTTTTATGTTATATGGTTTATTATATGATTTTGAATATTTCATGATATCCTATGCTTTTATTTAGTTATTTTTATTTAGCATATACTATGTTCATGCATTATTATTTTTATATTCATGCATATTATATGATAGCATTATTTTATTCCATGTCATTTAAATTATATGCCATATCATTCACATTTATCATGTCATTTAAATTATTTCATTTCATTTAGGATATGTCATCTAGAATATTTTATTTCATTTAGATTATATCATATGACTTAGGATATTGCATTTCATGTAGAATATATTATATTACCTAGGTCATTTCATTTCATTTAGGATATATTATGTCATCTAGAATATTTATTTCATTTAGATTATATCATATGACTTAGGATATTGCATTTCATATAGAATGTATTATGTTACATAGGTCATTTAATTTCATTTAGAATATATCATATAACTTAGGATATTTCATTTCATTTAGAATATGCTAAGGCATTCAAATCATATCATGTCATTTAGGTCGCATTATATTATTTAGATTTTACTATGTCATTTTATTTATGTCATGCATATACATATTCATTTCTTTTAAATGTTTTCAAAAAAAGATAATGGTTTTCAATAAAATAAAGATATTCCCGAGTTAAAATAATTCATGAGTTCTCTGCCGGGTTTGCTGGGGAGGATATCATCAATTATTTTTAATAACGGAATATCTTCTTTAAAAAGAGAATGATTCGGAAAATTTTCCAAAATTAATAAAAATTTCTATATTTTGCCACGTTTGTTGGGGAATATAGAAAAATTTTGAATTTATAAAATCCGGATCATTTTCAATTAAAAATGGAATTATTTTTCTTTAAATTGGGAATTAACTTGAAATACTAAATTTAAAACCAATCTTTAACGAGACTTGAGATAACACATGATTAATAAGGTACCGATTTATACGGGCGTTGTGGGGGTACTAATCTTTCCCCACACGTAACCGACTCCCGAACCCGTTTCTTTGATTTCTCTGGTTTAAAACGCAGACTTGAAATTGGTTTTTAAAATGTTTTAATTAATTTTTAAAATATTTTATAAAATCGATTTTAATAGGTGGCCGATCACACCTAGCTAAAAAAGATTGGGGGCAACTCCATGTCTTTTTTAAGTTCATTTTCAAAACCTTCATTTTTTAGAGGAATTAAGTTGACTTTTCCTCGGTTTTTTTTAATGTCACGCATAACGAATAATAAAGTCTTGCGATGAGACTCGTTATTTTTTAGGTTGCGACAAGCATTATTCTATATTCCATGTCATTTAAATTATATGCCATATCATTCATATTTGCCATGTCATTTAAATCATTTCATTTCATATAGAATATGTATGTTACTTAGGTCATTTCATTTCATGTAGAATATAATATGTTACCTAGGTCATTTCATTTAGAATATATCATATAACTTAGGATATTTCATTTCATTTAGAATATGCTAAGGCCTTCAAATCATGTCATATCATTTAGGTTGCATTATATTATCTAGATTTTGCTATGTCATTTTATTTAAGTCATGCATATACATATTCATTTCTTTTAAATGTTTTCAAAAAAAGATAATGATTTTCAATAAAATAAAGATATTCCCGAGTTAAAATAATTCATGAGTTCTCTGTCGGGTTTGCTGGGGTGGATATCATCAATTATTATTAATAACGGAATATCTTCTTTAAAAAGAGAATGATTCGGAAAGTTTTCTAAAATTAATAAAAATTTCTAAATTTTGCCACGTTTGTTGGGGAATTTAGGAAAATTTTGAATTTATAAATTCTGGATCATTTCCAATTAAAAATAGAATTATTTTTATTTAAATTGGGAATTAACTTGAAATAGTAAATTTAAAACCAACTTTACACCGAGATTTGAGATAACACACAATTAATAAGGTGCCGTTTTATACGGGCGTTTTGGGGGTGCTAATCCTTCCCCATACGTAATCGAGTCCCGAACCCGTTTCTTTGATTTCTCTGGTTTAAAACGCAGACTTGAAATTGGTTTTTAAAATGTTTTAATTAATTTTAAAATATTTTATAAAACCTGTTTTAATAGGTGGCCGATCACACCTAGCTAAAAAAGATTGGTGGCGACTCCATGTCTTTTTCAAGGTCATTTTCAAAACCTTCATTTTTCTAGAGGAATTAAGTCGACTTTTCCTCAGTTTTTTTTAATGTCATGCTTAACGAATAATAAAGTCTTGCGATGAGACTTGTTATTTTTTAGGTTGCGACAGGTAGTGTCACATGAACAATTGGATATTGTACCATAGTAGGATCCACCCCGAAATTCTTTTCAAAATAATATGATTGGTTTTTCATAGAAAAAAATATGTTTCAAAAAATCATAAATTTGGAGGCAAATCTTGCATAGTGAGATTTTCGAATAATCAAGATTTAGGTCCCACCAATTTCATGTAATCATTGGTTAATTTATTTGTATCATTTTGACATCATGTCACAGTCCGAACATGCATGGTTATTCATTGTAAAATACATTTGTGATAGACATGGTCATTCTTTGTACCTACCTTTGTATTTATTCATTTATTCTTCGCATATATCATTTTGACATCATAGCATGCATGGTCATTCATTGTAGAATACGTTTATGACATGCATAGTCAATATTTGTATATACCTATGCATCAATTTATTCATTTTTTTAATGAATTATGTTGGCATTAGATTGCATCCATAGCATACATAGTCATCATAATTTCTCTGTATATGTTCATGTATTAAGCATCAGTATATCCATATAGGAATAGAGCATGTACATTCATAATTGTACTCTTAATCACATGATAGTTTTCATTTGCATGAAAAGGGTTCCAGATATGAGGAAATAATCGGAGGAACGATTGGGTGCTTTGGAACGCAATCAAGAGGAATTTGGACATGAAATCCGGGAAGTGAAAGAACTACTCGCCAAATTACTGAAAATGTTTGAGGATATGGGTAAAAGCAAGGGGGAACTTTCTCAGGGCTCTGCATCGCCTTCTGATCAACCAAAACCATTAGGACCAGAACACACAACCTTTGCTGGATCCTGCGCTTGTCAATGCCACAAAGGTTGCAATCCTGGTGAAATTGTAGACAAAATCATGAAAATGATTAAACCTGAGAGCCTGATACCAAAGATAGAATCCTCGGATCCTATACCATACCTGCAAACTGTTCTAGGTCCAAACCAGTATCCCCATCCTACTATGGTCCAACCGTCTATTGGGATGACCACTACGGGATTCCTGAATCCCACTCCATCACCACCAATTGGCAGTTCATATTGGTTCCATCATCAATCACCTTATCCAGCATTTGGGATAAGAACCTCGAGCTATGTACAACCTCCAAAGGCCCCGTGTCCAAATCCTTACCCTTGCCTTATTATTCCTCCATCTCTCTAGGTAAACACTCCGGTTCAAACCTTAGTGCCACCACCAATTGCTCCAACTCCTAGGTCATGTGTGACTAAGAAACGACCCCAGGATAAGACCCAAAGGCATTTTGATCCCTTTCCAATCAGCTATTGAGAGCTTCGCCCTATACTGATCCAAAATCATATGGTTGCATGTGTCCCATTGAAACCTCTGTTACCACCATATCCAAAGTGGTATGATCCAAATGCAAGATGTGATTATCACTGTGGAATTGTTGGCCATAGCATTGAAGACTGTATAGCATTCATAAAGAAAGTGCAATCTCTTATAGATGCCAAGTGGTTCGATCCAACGACACTGATTGATAGAGGGCTGGGAAAGCGTCATTAGGATTGGGAGATTTACGACATTGAGGTGGAAAGACTTCAGTCTTATATGATGTAATAGGATTTCACTTTTTCAGTAGCCGGCTCCTATAGCCTTAGGATGCTAGGAAGAATAAAATACTTGTAAAGACAGTTTTAACTACTGCTCAGATTTTGTAAACATGGTTTATACCATTGTGAATGTTGATATGGGAATGAATTGACTATGCTTCAAATTTATGAGATGTTGATAATTAAGTTCCTCCGATTCTTATTTCCTCTGTGATATCTTCCCCTTTGCATTTTGCATCCGATCAATTATTTGCCATACCATGCATTCATACATGTATCATGTTAGCATCAGGTTGCATTCATGCATTCATAATCAACATGATTTTTCTATATATATTCATGCATTAATTTTCTTATTCTTTACATGCATCGTGTTGACTTTGGGTTGTATTCATGACAAACATTGTCAGCATGATTTCTCTGTATATGCTCATGCATTAATCTGTCATATTAACGTTAGGATGCATTCATGACACACATAGTCATCATGATTTTTTTTGTATATACTCTGTATCAATCATTCATTGTTTACATGTATCATAATTGACATCGTGTTGCATTCTTAGGGTATATGATCATTCATTGGGAAATACGCTAAAATGTACATGATCATTCATTGCATATATCCATGCGTTGATTTGTTTATTCTTTGCTTGCAACATATTGGCATCGTGATTGCATTTATTACATACATGGTTAGCATGTTTCCACTGTACATGTCCATACATTATATTGTTTAGGCTTCATGTGCATCAAATTGCATTCATGACTCCTTCATCATGACACACACTTTGGGATAATAAAACATAAGTTCGCTTGTCTTTAAGAGTCTTTGAAAGAAGTTCTATTTCAAATCAGAGGTATAAGAAGTACTGAGTACACTTTTAATACAGGCTAGTGCTATAGAGAATAAACAAGTTACCCGAATGGAAATAATGGAAAAGGTACAGGAAGAATTGCGAAAATAGCTGGCAAAGTCTCAAGGAGAATCTAAAGATCAGATGATTAAATTAATGGAGCTAATGTCCACCGTAATCAAGGGATACACTGAAAACCTAGCCGCCAGAGAAAGGTTAGAGGCACGAAAGAGTCAGAATGAGGTCGTAATAATGGATGCCCAACACAGTTAACCTCGTCAATGTCTTAAATTCAGATGATCCAACTGAACAAGTAAAGTTGAAAATGGTTTATGAGGTAGAGTTAGTAGATTCCCAAGGGAAATATCAGTTGCTAGATGAAAGGCTCCGGGCAGTAGAAAATACAGACGTATTCAGGAGTGTGGAGGCGAAAGAACGATGCTTGGTCTTCGATTTAGTCATCCCTCCTAAATTCAAGGTCCCCAACTTTGTGAAATATGACGGGATGACTGATCCGTCAGCCCATATCACTATGTTTTGCCGAAAGATGACAAGTTATAGAGATAATGATAAGCTTCTAATCCATTACTTTCAGGATAGCCTTAGCGTGTCCGCCATTAGGTGGTATAGTCAGTTGAGCAAGGATTGGATTCGCTCTTGGAATGATTTGGCTAGGGCTTTTCTAAACCAGTACAAGCAAGTGACTGACATGACACCTGACCGTTTCACCTTGCAAAATATGGAGAAAAAGGTTACTTAGAGTTTCAAAGAGTATGCTCAGAGGTGGAGTAACGTGGCCACCCAAGTACAACCGCCTTTAACTCAGAAGGAAACCACTGTCCTTTTTGTGAATACACTACAGGCCATATACTACGATAGACTTGTTGGCAACACCACGAAGAATTTTTCGGATATGGTAATCTCCGGGGAAATGATTGAAAATGCAATCAAGGTCGGGAAACTCGAAGGAGGTAAAACATTTAATGTAGAGAGAAACAGGTCACCCAAAAAGAAAGAGAAAGATGTCCAAGCCATGGGAGACTTTGCCCCGTATATTCTGGCTACTTCATACCCACTACCCTGTCCTTCTATGAATTATGTACCCCAGGGTTCATACTTATACCCAATGGCCTCTCAGAATCCAGTAAATTTTCAACCTTTTGTCACTCAAGAAAATCGAAGAATATCCGAAAAAGAGATCAATTTGAGTCACTCCCTATGTCTTACTCTGAACAATTGCTCCAGCTGGTCGAAGAGCAACTCCTCACTAAAGTTCCAGTAGAGCCTATCCAACCCCCATATCCAAGCTGGTATCACGAGAATGCATATTGTGATTATCATTCTAGGATTCGAGGACATTCCATAGAAAATTGCTTATGTCTGAAACAGAAGGTTCAAGCACTCATCAATAAAGGACAGTTAGATGTGGGGAAGAAACAAAGGTCAGACAGCATGGAGAATCTGCTGAATGGGAATGATGAGACCATTGTGGATGTCATAATAGGGGAAGAAGATGGAAAAGTCGAAAAGCGTACCGCGGAATAGCCAGTTTGAATTAGGGAGAACATGTTAAGGGGAATTTTTTATGCATTTAGTTTCAGACCTTATGATGAAAACACTTGTCTCATGTTAACATTCATAAGAATTAAATGAATTTTGATTTTTCAAATGCTTTGTGTTTGTTATGTCTTAACAATAATCTAAATTTGCAAAAACAAGCATTAAGGAAGTTTTAGTAATGGATAGTCTCAAGAATATTGATGATCATTGTTACAAATGACCCAATACCTTCTCCCTTCTCTTTTAGGTTTTCCTAGGCCTAAATCCCTTGAACCAAGAACACGTGAAAGACCTAACGCTTCAAGGAATATGAGTGATTGAACTTTCATAAAACCATCGTCATCATAAAATAAGCAAAGATATAGATCCTAGTCTAGGCTATGAGAAAAGGAACGAACTTTTTGAAATTCTTTCGAATTCCTTGAAATTCAAACAAATGAGACATTCTTTCAAGAATCTAGATTTTGGAAAATTGATGTATGTCAAGATTGTGCTAAAACCATTCATGACCATTACCAATAACCACAAAACACTAACTACCCAAACATCACTTCATGATTGACACCCTGGGGCACAATCATTAAACTAGATTATCCCATGTCCTAGAGAAAACCTGTTTTGGGTCATATTTTCCTTATTCACTTCAAACAAACCTAAGATTGAAACCTATTCTTTTCAGTACAGACCTAGACTTGCGATGTTCCTCGTAATGGTACAAATTCTCATGGTTAATCAAACTGGGGCATCATATGTGGAAATGATGGTTTTATGGTGAAAAAGGATGGACTAACGCATGAATCATTGAAAAAAATTGTGATATCATGCATATGAGAATTCAGATGATTCCAAAGTGCAAAATGAAATTCTGAATATCGATTTCCCCTGGTGATTGCTTTTCAATGTGAATATTCGTGTTTGCCTTGAGAAATGGCCATCTTTCCTATCCCTTTCGCAAAAAAAAAAATTATCCATAGTCACTCCTTTTGAGCCCAAAGAATTCTTTTTTCTTTAAACCCTGATCAAGGATTACCCTCTATGCTGGGGGGCAAATGCAAGGAAATATCTTCTCAAAGATCACAGAAAAATAAGTCCTAGCTCAAATACAGATACAAAGCAAATGAAACCCCGAATAAATACGGGCTCACCCTGTCAAAGAAAAAGAAAAAAAAATGGAGAAATGAAAGCCAAGAAAAACACACAAAAAAAATTGTGTGAAAAAGCGATGGCAAATGAAAGCCAAAAGTAAGGAAGAAAAAGAGCAATGTCATAAGGAATGAAAAGTCTAAAAGGGATAAATGTTTCAAAGAGAATCCTCCTCAAAGAAAGGATCCTTGATCTGATTACCCTCAAACACATTCTTTGGGCCTATTTATCCTTTCTTTCTGAACCCTGAGCCATGGCCTGCATTACGTGCTTTAAAAGTCCATTTTGATCAAAGCATGAATATTTAACTTGAAGGGTTTTTCCTCAGATTTTATCCCATCTCATCGAATTATCATTCCACTAAGGAAGAATTTAGAATTCTCAAATGAATGGTAAAACAATGAAAAAAAGAAAAAAAAAACAAATTGGAGAGGATGGGACTCTAGGGCGAAAACCCAAAAACGGGCGGTCTAGAGTAGAATAGGAATTTCTGATGCCATCTATGATAGTCCCGATACCACAAAAGAAAAGATCTTCTTAAAGAAGTTGTCATCGAGGAACATCTAGGAATTCCTGAACCCCCCAAATTGTCACTCTCATTTGGATGATTGATTTCAAAAACTGAAACTTTTTTTCTCCTAAATCAACTTTCCAGTTTAAACATCCCAGCCAATCTTGACGCTTGTCAAAATACCTTGATATGGAAATTAAAAGAAAGTTGAATTTGTTTGGTTCTCAATGAATTCATGATTTATAAAATCTGTTCCATTTGTGAGCCTAGAAAGGACATACATTTTTGTTGTGAAGCTTTCCTGAAAAAAACCAAAATCATGTTATACCAAGCCTTGTCAATTCAAGTTCAAAAACCCCAATTGACACTTAGGAAAATTTCTAACCATGATCATCAGTGTTCAAAAGATTTTTACATTACATACTGTGGGGTTAAAATTTTTGACTCAAAAGTTTTCATTAAAGAAGAAAAATTGTTTTTCAAAAAAAGGAAAATAAAAACATTTTTGACATATCCATTTTTTATGTTAACATGAGATAAGGGTTTTTCTAACTCAAAGGTGTGGAACTATTAGGGTTAACCTTGACTTCCAAATATGAGAAGAAGAAATAAAACTCAGCGAGCAGACTCTTGTCAATAAGAGTTTGAAAACTATTGGAGCAAAGAGAATAGCCAAAGATTGAAAAATGAATTGAAGATATACTCTGATTTGAAGAGGAAAAATGAATTGGAAATGCATAACTCATGAGCATTCATCTATTTATTAAACTTTGCATCTGCACCGTGTCAGCAAGCATTTGCATAACTCATGAGTATTTGTATTTGCACTATTCCATGAGCATCTGCATTCTATCTTTACAAGTACATCCTTCATAGATATTTGCATTCGCATCATCTCAAGCAAGTGCATCATTTTTAGGATCATTGCATCGTCATTGTAGCTACAATTACACCATTCATGAACCACTTGCATGAATATGATTCGTAGGGACATTTGCATCTACATTTAGAAACATTTGCATCAATCCAAGATAACTATATCATTTCAAGAAGCATTTGCATCCTCTCTCAAATCCTTCAGGTTAATTTCTAGGTCATTTCAATTTCTGGTTGCATCCATATCATTTTACAATTTAGGGTTTCAACCATGCCTTTAATTTCTGGTCCATCCAAATCATTTTCAAATTTTTGGTTTCACCTATGCTTTTTAATTTCTGGTTTCATCCAGATCTTTTTCAGATTTCTGGTTTCGCCCATGCCTTTAATCCTTGGTTTCATCCAGATCTATTTCAACTTTATGGTTTCACCCATGACTTTAACCTCTGGTTTCATCCAGATCTTTTTCAAATTTCTAGTCTCACCTATGTTTTTCAAATTTCTAGTTCCATCCAGATCTTTTTCAAATCTCTGGTTCCATCCAGATCATTTTCAAATTTCTGGTTCCATCCAGATCGTTTTCAAATTTTTGGTTTCACTCATGCCTTTAATCCCTGGTTTCATCCAGATCTCTTTCAATTTTATGGTTTCACCCATGCTTTTCAAATTTCTGGTTCCATCTAGATCATTTTCAAATTTTTGGTTTCACCCATGCCTTTAATCTCTGGTTTCATCCACATTTATTTCAATTTTATGGTTTCACCCATGACTTTAACCTCTGGTTTCATCCATATTTTTTTCAAATTTCTGGTCTCACCCATGCTTTTCAAATTTTTGGTTTCATCCAGATCTTTTGAAATCTTTGGTTCCATCCAGATCATTTTCAAATTTCTGGCTCCATCCAGATCGTTTTCAAATTTTTTGTTTCACTCATGCCTTTAATCCCTGGTTTGATCCAGATCTCTTTCAATTTTATGGTTTCACCCATGCTTTTCAAATTTCTGGTTCCATCCAGGTCGTCTTTCAAATTTCTGGTTTGACCCATGCCTTTAATCCCTAGTTTCATCCACATCTATTTCAATTTTATGGTTTCACCCATGACTTTAACTTATTGATTTCATCCAGATCTTTTTCAAATTTCTGGTTTCACCCATGCTTTTCAAATCTCTGGTTTCATCCAGATCTTTTTCTAGTTTCACCCATGTTGTTCGTTTCCTGGTTCCATCCAGATCTTTTCAAAATTCTGGTTTCACCCATGCTTTTCAATTGTTGGTTTCGTCCAGATCATTTTCAAATTTTTTGTTCCACTCATGCTTTTCAATTTCTGGTTTCATCTAGATCTTTTTCAATTTTCGGTTTCACCCATGCCGGTAAGGTTAGCACATGATAGGATAAGATCCCGAGACCATCGTCAAGGTTTTTTCTTCTCTTGCAAATCAAACCCGTTTCCTTAAGATGGGTCAAGCCTTGATTAGTCAAGGAACTCAATTTAAGGACAAAATCTTCAATTTACAGCTTTTCAAAAAAAAAAAAAATGAATGAATGGAAAAAAGAAATGAAAAAAGAAAACCCTTTTCCCTTTCCTTCACATGTGATTTCACTGACCGTACAAAATTAGTGTTTGTTTCACTTTACCTGATTCCTGATTCTCAGCAATAGCCAAAGAGGGGCAGCTGTAAACACCTTATTTTTTCCGGACCACTAAAACTGGTATGTTTTCTATCTAAATTGATGTTTCAGAATGTAAAAACATTTTTTTCATCTTACAGGTGGTACTCCGAGACTTAGTTTAAGAGGGCGAGCATAAAAAGTCAAACTCAAAAAAAGTCAACCCTAAAAAAGTCAACTACTAAAAAAGTCAACCCACTTTCAAAATCAAGATTTGAAGTTCAATTGAAAAATGATGAAATAATTTTGATAATCCGAGAACTTCATCGAAAGATATGGAGTTCGAAAGTTGGGATATAGAGATTCGGTAGAAAAAAACCCTAATCCGGGAAATTTGGGGAAAAGTGCTTAAACGATCGGATTGGTCAAAATTGAAGGTTCCAAATGAAAAACAAGCACTGACTATGGGTAATGGAGAATCCACTTGAAAGAAAAACTGAAAGAAAAGTCAATCCGGGAGAAAACTGAGAATTAGGGTTTTTGATGGATTTCGGTGAAATAGGGAAGAATTAAAGAAATGGCCCGACTTGGTAAGAAAAAAACCCCTAATGGATGTGGAATGATTAAAAAAGGATATCCCAAGGCTCAGTTTGAAGAAAATCTGAAAAATCGAATTTGTTTTGAGCAAAACCGGGTTTAAAAGGCAAAAGGGCAAAATTAGAAAATTTGGGAAAAATAGCAAATGAACTCTAAAAATTTTGAAAAATTGCAAATATCATTTTTAAATTATTTGAAAGAGATTGACAAAAGAAAATCTTGATTCGGAGTTCGTTTGCAAAATGGGAAAATCCCGGGTCTCTTATGTAGTAATTCAAGAAGATAAATCCCAAAAAAATAGCAAATGGACTCCAAATCTTTTGAAAATTTGTAAATCTCATTTTTAAATTATTTAAAAGAGATTGGAAAAAAAAATCTTGATTTAGAGTTTGTTTACAAAATGGCCAAATCCCGAGTCTCTTATATAGTAATTCAAGAAGATAAATCCTGGAAAAATAGCAAATGGACTCTGAATCTTCTAAAAATTTGTGAATCTCATTTTTAAATTATTTTAAAGAGATTGGAGAAATAAAATCTTGATTCAGAGTTCATTTGCAAAATGGCTAAATCTCGGGCCCCCTATGTAGTAATTCAAGCAGATAAATCCCGAAAAAATACCAAATGAGTTCCAAAAAATTATGAAAAGTTCCAGATCACACTTTTAAATTATTTGGAAGAGATTGGTGAAGAAAAATCTTTATTTGGAGCTCGTTTAAAAAATGGTAAAATGTAGAGGCATAAAAGGGTATTTTTGGAAGAAAAAATCCAAATAAATAGCAAACGGACTCGAAATTTTTTTGAAAACTTCCAAAATTCAATTTTCACTATTTTGAATTTATTGAAAAATAAAATTTTAATTTGGAGTCTGTTTTCCATTTATTTGGATCCGAGGGGCAAAAAGGTTATTTTATCCAAGAAATCGGAAAGGGCTTCTCTTGCCTTTCAAAAAAATCAGACTTGGGCTGGAAAAGGTAGTGCTGGCCGGCCAAGGCACAAGGAAGGGAAGGAGATTTTTATTTTTCAATTAAAAGGCCAAAAATTAGGAGTTAGTGATTTTTTTGATCAAGCCATTGCAAATAAGCCATATGGGCCAATGCATGAAGAGGGAGAGTGTCTACATAATTCTTGAATAGCTGTAATTATGGACAGCTGATGGCCTATTCTAAGGGTGATAATTTCATGTTTTAAACCTCTTGATTATTAGCCATTAGATGAAAATTGGTTGGAGGAAGGATGACAACATCCTAGCTTATATGAGAAAGGGTTTCGGCCAACCTAGGGGGATCCAGATTTTTTTCATTTTTAGCATTCTATTTTTCATATTTCTCCCTTGTTTGGCTGAGTTTTCTCTCTTTGGTTGAAAAGAAAAAAGAAAAGAAAAGAAAAGAAAAGAAAGTTTGAAGAGAAAAAGCTTGAAAGATAGCTTCTAGAGGTTGCTTTTAGCACCAACTCTTGCACTTTCTTGATTTTCCATTCTTGTTTTTGCTGTTTTGATTATTATTTTGGTGAGTTTTTTCTTTTGATTTATCTTTTTAAGTAAGTGTTTTTTAATGTTCCTTTTAAGTTCTTTCTTCATCTCTTCTTAAAAAATTTCGTGCATTTTTTTTTTCCTCTTGATTTCTTGTCTTGGCCGAATAGCTCATGTTTTTTTTTTCTTGTTGTTTTGCTTTGATTTGTCATGGTATTCATGTTATTTTTTTAGTCTTGATGCTTTAAATATTCTTCTACTGCATATACTTGAAGCTTGTTTTAATTTGGTTGCTTGTTTGTTGCCATTTATGAGTTTATTATCATGTTCTTGCATTTTCAATTTTCTGTTTTCATAATGTTTAAATTAGTTGATGTTTTATATTTTGTAATCCATGTGTTTGTGAAAATGCTTGTTAGTTTTAATACATCTATCTTATATTTGCATGATTTGAGTGTCTTATTTAGGTTGAGTATGTTAGTATATCAAGTGTTTGTGAAAATGCCAAGCTCACTTAGACATGAGGCCATTCGGCCATCTCACATTATTTTGCTTTGTGTGTGTATTTTTGTTATGTTAGATGATAGGTTTGCATTTTTATGAGATTTGGTTGAGTTTTTGGTTTAAGCATGCCTTGTGTTTGTGTTATTGCCATACATATTTTAGATGTTAGGTTGGTTTATTTTTCCATGCATGTTCATGCATTTTAGACCTAGGTTGCTTTAAATGCCATGCAAGTTCATTTCGGTCTAGGTCACTTTATTGATGCCATGCATTTTCCATGACATTTAGGTTTAAACTCATGCATTTCATGCATCATATTTGCTATATTTTTTCATGCATTTCTTGTCCATGCCACTTGACTAATGACTTAGGCCAATTAATGGTTCAAAGTCATGCTCTCTTGAGTATACTTGTGGAAAATTAAAGAGTTGTCAAATTGATTATTCTACCTTTGTGATTTTTTTTTATTTAGCCAAATTTTGTCTAACTTTTTAAAAATCCTAGCTACTGTTTATGAGTCATTTTATGAGTCTTAAATATTTTTACTTTGATTTTAAATGATTTTATCAAAGGCAAAAAAATGTGTTTTGGCAAAACAGTTTTTTCACCCAGTACTCGTACTTTCCCGATTTTTTTCGGGCATTCATCTTTAATCAGAAAATTAAGCCAATTTTTTTTTTTGTGTGTATTTTTACATGTCTTGAGTCTCCAATATTTTTTTAGATGTTTTTGAATTTTTAAAAATAGGATAAAAAATCGTGGTTTAAAACTGGATAGTGGAGTCAGAATTGAATTTGAAGGAAAATCATTTTTCTGTTTTGGTTAAGTTACTTAGAAGGGGCTGATTAAGAAGTTTAGCTACTGACTTAGGGTAGTTTCTAAGCCTTTTTAAACTTTAAAATGATTTTTTAAGTCTCAAGTTAAGGGTGGTCAAGTCCGGGATTTTAAACTTAGGAAATTAGAGTCATTTGAAAAAAGGGTTTAGCCAAGTTTTTATGTTTAATCTAAGCTTTTCAAAAAAAATTTCAAACAACCACAAAGCATTTTGGTTTTAGAATATTTAATTTGACATATTTTCCTAAGGTAGCCGGATATCTTTTTAGATGTACGGATTTCCTTAATTAAAGGAAAAAATACATTTTCATGCATTGCATTTTCCATATTCATGCATTTTATATAATATGTGATTTTTTGCTATGATAATTCCTATGGTATTGTTATTATTTTGATTTATATTTTTTGATGTTATATTGTTTATTATATGGTTTTGAATATTTCATGATATCCTATGTTTTTTTATTTAGTTATTTAGCATATACTATGTTTATTCATTATTATTTTCATTTTTATTATCATGCATATTATATGATAGCATTATTTTATATTCCATGTCATTTAAATTATATTCCATATCATTCATATTTGCCATGTCATTTAAATCATTTCATTTCATATAGAATATGTATGTTACTTAGGTCATTTCATTTCATGTAGAATCTATTATGTTACCTAGGTCATTTCATTCCATTTAGAATATATCATGTGACTTAGGTCATTTCATTTCATTTGAAATATATCATGTGACTTAGGATATTTCATTTCATTTAGAATATGCTAAGGCATTTAAATTATATCATATCATTTAGGTTGCATTATATTATTTAGATTTTGCTATGTCATTTTATTTATGTCATGCATATACATATTCATTTCTTTTAAATGTTTTCAAAAAAGGTAATGATTTTCATTAAAATAAAGATATTCCCAAGTTAAAATAATTCATGAGTTCTCTGTCGGGTTTGCTTGGGAGGATATCATCAATTATCGTTAATAACGGAATATCTTCTATAAAATATGAATGATTCGAAAAGTTTTCCAAATTAATAAAAATATATATATTTTGCCATGTTTGTTGGGGAATATAGGAAAATTTTGAATTTATAAATTCCGGATCATTTTCATTTAAAAAATGGAATTATTTTTCTTTAAATTGGGAATTAACTTGAAATACTAAATTTAAAACCAACTTTTTTACCGAGACTTGAGATAACACATGACTAATAAGGTACCGTTTTATACGGGCGTTATTGGGGTGCTAATCCTTCCCAACACGTAACCGAGTCCCGAACCCGTTTCTTTGTTTTCTCTGGTTTAAAACGCAGACTTGAAATTGGTTTTAAAAATGTTTTTATTAATTTTAAAATATTTTATAAAACCGATTTTAATAGGTGACCGATCACACCTAGCAAAAAAAATAAAAAAAATTTGGTGGCGACTCCATGTCTTTTTCAAGGTCATTTTCAAAACCTTCATTTTTCTAGAGGAATTAAGTCGACTTTTTTTTAATGTCACGCTTAACAAATAATGAAGTATTGCGATGAGACTTGTTATTTTTTAGGTTGCGACAACCATATTATGATAAATTGGTGGGGAGTACAACCAAGGACTTTGCAGACATGGTAATATCTGAGGAGATGATAGAGTCGGCCATTAAGAATGGGAAAATGAAAGGAGGTGAGCCTTCTATTTCAAAAAAGGTATTCCCTTCCAGGAAGAAAGAAGAGACCCATGCAGTTAGTGTCAACCAATACCCATATGTACCTCCCGCACCATATACACCACCAAGGCCCTATACTCCTACCACATCTTATGCACCTCCTACACCCTACACACCTTTCCCAGGGTATAGTCCTTATTACCCCAATGTGAACCACCTTACCCAAAATCCCTTCCCTTACACCAATATAACACAACAGCCATTTCCAACTGGCATATCCCCACAAATAAACCTTCCCCCAAAACACTGTCCCAAACATTCATGGAGCCGGGCGCAATGACCAACGTTCACCGAGGAATGATCAAAAACTCCAATTTGATCCAATTCCTACCACCTATGGTGAGCTATATCCTAAACTATTGCAGAGTCAACTTGTTGCACCCGTGTACCTCAAACCTCTGACACCTCCATATCCAAGGTGGTACAATGCAAATACTAACTGCGCATACCATGCAAGAATTCAATGACATTCGACTGAAGATTGCATGGCCTTTAAAAAGAATGTCCAAAGCCTGATCAATGCCAGAGTTGTAAAGTTTGGGGCAAAGAGTGTGCCAAATGTACCGGGCAACCCATTGCCAGATCAGCAGGGAATCGGGTAAATGCAGTATGGACAGGGGAAGTCAGAGGGTAAAAAGGGACATCAGGGAAGTCAAGACTCCAATGTTGACAGTATCGGTCGAGATGGTCAAGGTAGGAATGGTGGGAGATGCGGAAAGTTTAAAAATGGTCGCAAAGAGGGTGCAGAATTGGTGGCCGTTCCATAAGTGTGGAGGTCATGTCATATAAGACTGCGGGGACTTTTTAGCTAAGGTCCAAAAGATGATGGATAATGGGGAGGCCCAGTTTTACGATGAGACAGAGGAGGAAATAAAGGTTATTGAGAATGCAGCTGGCTACGGGATAGGAAGACCCTTGATCATTTATTATGATGAACCAGAGGAGAAAGTCATGCAGTCATTGAGGAAAATGCGCTTAAGTTAATCATTGATTTGCCTGTTTCCTTTTCATAAAAGGAAAACAAAGCTGCACCATGGAAATACGACTGTAGCATGGTTATGCCTGGGCCTTCTAGTCAGCAGGATATCACAGGTGTGGGGCACTTAACATGAAGTGGAAGGTGTTATGCTCCTGAGGCTGTTGAACAAGGGTTAACAGGGAAAGGAATGGACAAATGGAAGAAAGCAGTTGAACCAATCCATATTGCGATGGATTTGTCAAAAGAAGCCAAAAAGGGATCAGCCCCGGTAAACAAAATAAAAGAGCCGGTGAGCGAGAAGAAAGCCTGCGAGTTCTTAAAATTCATAAAGCACAGTGAGTATAGCATGGTTGAGCAACTGCAACGTCAACCAGCTATAATTTCAATCTTATCCTTGCTTTTAAACTCGAAGCCATACATAAATGCCCTTTTAAGAGTGTTGAATCAGGCATATGTGGCTAACAATATATCGGTAGAAAAATTGGATAGGCTGGTGGGAAACATCATGGCGGACGACCATATATATTTCAGTTATGAGGAGATACCACCCAATGGTATTGGGTCAACAAAAGCTCTCCATATAACTACCACTTGTAAGGGGCATATATTACCAAGGGTCCTTTTGGACAATGGTACTTCATTAAATGCGATGCCTTTGGCAACCCTGTCCAAATTGCCAGTGGATATTTCTTATATGCTGCCAAGATGCACGGTGGTCAGAGCCTTTGATGGTACCAGGAGAGATGTGATAATAACTATTGAGGTTCCTCTAAAGATTGGCCCATGTACCTATACAGTGAACTTTCAGGCCAGGGATATTAATCCATCCTATAATTGCCTGCTGGGAAGGCCGTGGATACATTCAGCAGTGGCTGTACCTTCGTCTCTCCACCAAAAGCTAAAATTTGTAACAGAGGGGAGTTTAGTTACTGTATCAGCGTCTGCATCTACTGAATCTCCTTATGTTGAACCCAATAAAGATGTTGTAGAATGTTCATTTCGATCTTTGGAATTCGTAAATATAGTTTTCGTCGCTGAAGGACGAAGAATTCCAAAACCCAGGCTGTCCAAGAACACAAGGCTAGGGGTAAGAACTATGGTGGGAAAAGCTACAGGGTTGCAAAAGGTCTCGAAAAATATGTTCAGGGGATGGCCCGAGCAATGGAAGTAATGGGAAAGAAATATCGGTTTGGCCTAGGGTATCTTTCGAAGGCCCATGAGAAAAGGAAACAAGTTGAAAGGAATCGACAAAGGAGGATGGCCCGTCTTGCGGGTATGGATATTGAATGGGAGCCTATGACATTCCAACCTATCTTTCATAGCTTTCGCTCAGTCAGTTCCCTGTTCGGAGAAAAGAATTCTGATGATGTGCTCGTAATGAGAGAGCAAGCCTTTAAGAGATTCCAGGTGAATAGGGATGAACAGATGTATGATATGGAGATCTGCACGACTAGGGAAGAAAGAATTGAAAGAGTGAATGCTAATTAGATGGTGCGGCCTTGTCCACTGGGATATAGACTAACCAATTGGAGCACAACCAAGCTACCCATAGTGTTTAGGTCTATTCCAACGTAATGCTTTTAAACAAATCCTAAATATATTTGCCCAAAGATATTAAGAATTTCTTTTGAAATGGGCTTTTGTCTAAAACTTTTCATCCAATAAATAACAAACATGATGCATTTCCTTCATATTGATGTGTCCATATATTTCTTTTATGATATTTATTTTGCTTCGAGTGTATATATGTTTTCCTATATTGTTTCTTCCCCACCTATTTATCGGTGCACATATGCGAAATATGAGGACCTTCCTGTCAGTAATTTTGAAATTGATTTTGAGAGGCCCATTTGCACAGGTGATTTTGAAGCCGACGAAGATATTGAGGATTATAGTCTACCTCCGAACTTATTAAGAAAAATAGAACAATAAGAGAAACAAGTACTTTCTCATGAGGAGCTATTGGAATTATCGAATTTGGGAAGTAGTGAGGAGATAAAAGAGGTTAAAATCGGGACTACATTATCGTCATCGATAAAGGGTGAACTCATAGCCTTACTCCGAGAATATGTAGATGTATTTGCATGGTCATACCAAGACATGCTAGGTTTCGATCCAGACATTGTGGTACATAAGCTTCCTTTAAGGCTAGAATGCAAGCCAATTCAGCGAAAGTTGAGAAGAATGAGGCCGGACATGATGTTAAAGGTAAAATAAGAGGTGAAGAGGCAGTTTATGCTAGATTCTTAGAGGTGCAAAAATATCCAAAATGGGTGGCAAACATTGTTCCAGTGCCAAAGAAAGATGGCAAGGTGCACAAAGCCAATCCTAAAGATAATTTCCCTTTGCCTCACATTGATACTTTGGTAGATAATACGACGAAGAGTTCCTTGTTTTCTTTCATTGATGGATTCTTGGGATATAATCAGATTAAGATGGCACCGAAAGATATGGAGAAAACCACATTTGTTACAACGTGGGGAACATTCTGCTACAAGGTAATGTCGTTTGGGTTGAAGAATGCTGGGGCAACTTATCAAAGAGCCATGGTGACCTTGTTTCATGACATGATGCATAAGGGAATCGAGGTTTATGTTGATGATATGATTGAAAAGTCACAAGGAGAAAAGGAGCATATTGCGAATCTTAGGAAACTTTTTGAAAGACTAAGAAAGTTTTAACTCAAGCTAAACCCGGCAAAATGCACTTTTGGAGTCACTTCGGGGAAATTGTTGGGTTTTGTTTTTAGCAAAAGAGGAACCGAGATTGATCCGGATAAAGTGAAGGCCATCCAAAATTTGCCATCTCCACGTACTCAAAAAGAAGTAAGAGGTTTTCTGGGGAGATTGAATTACATTGCTCGGTTTATTTCTCAGTTAACAGATAAATGTGATCCAATATTCAAGTTACTTCGAAAACATGATCCAGGAGAGTGGGGTGATGGAGACTCAATTAAGAGTCGTAAACCCAAGTGCAGGTTATGTTCAAGTAATAAATTCTCGGGTGTCCGAGGTCGAACCACAAGGAAGCGTATTAGTAAGTATAAGTTTATAAATATATAAGAAAAAGAAAGTAAAATAGATATTAGGGAATCAACAACAAAATAAGATAAACAAGATATTAGAGAACAAAATAAACAAAATATAAAAGAAATTAAACAAGATATAAACAACAATAAGAAAAGATGTTGAGGTTAGAGAATCCACTCTTGGTGTTATGCTAAGATTAATCTTGTTTTATTACACAATTGAAATCCACACATAAGGGAGGTTCCAATCGGAAGGTTTAGCAATTCAGTCCAAATTGTCCAACGTCCATAGCATATGATATTATGTTCATTTGGTGTCCTCAAAACTCACAAAAAGAGTCCAAGCATTCCTTATGCCAAGGTATATGTCTACAACAAATCAAGGTTATGAAACCAAGCATTTACTGTGCCATTTTCATTGTCAATAATGAATCAAGATCCCTACTTTGCAAGTATGATTTTAAACCAAAAGAAAATATTATCTATACTAGTGTTTATAAATTTTAGCTCATGTTTAAGAGACTAACCTTAGCATTTACCAAGAGCTTCACCTCATCACCTCAACAATATGATTAGCAACACATACTAGATATGAATAAAATGAAAAGAAATGTAAGAAACATAAGTAAATAAAGAAAAAGAAAACTAGAGAAAGAAGAAGAAAACTTAGAGAATGTTATTACAATGGCTAATATCCTACCAATGTATAATGTTTTCCAATACTCATCCAAGGCCCTCTATTTATACACATTTTGGAGGGCTAAATGACAAGAGACAAGCTTTACAAATTTCAAAGGTAGGTATAATAGGTGGGTGCATTTTTCTAACAATTTTCGTCATATTGTATGACAATTCTGATTAGCCAGCTTGATGGTCGATTTTGTCAATGTTGGAGGCTCGATCTGATAAAATGGTCTTCTAGAAAAATATACCCCTATCGGTTACGGATCCATAGCCGTTGGAATTAGATCATTTGCGCACGTGGATCGGAAGATATGGTCAAAATACCAAAACGGTGCAGAACAGACGTCATTGCACATCAGCCAACTTGATGGTCGATTTCGCTAGGGAAAACGACTCCGTTTCAAGAAGTGTAAAACATGAAAAAGATAGATATGCCTCTTAGCTTTACAGGGATACAAAGTTCAGCCTTATTGCTTCAGTGAAACTCAAGATATAGCTGATATGGCAAAAGGTGTCGGAACTGGAACTGAACTGGATTTGCCCTTAATACTAGTAATCTGAAATCACTCAAAGAAACTTGTGAAAAACACCAAATTACATAAAAATATAAAAGATCATAAACACAATTAGACTAAACAATAATAACTCGTATTTGACACAAAACAATAATAAAACATAACTAAAAACTATATAATTATACGAGTTATCACACCCCCATACTTAGATTGTTGCTAGTCCCTAGCAACGACTCAATAAAAATAAAATAAGAAAATCTAATCTAATCCATTTTCGTAGGAAATCACGGTGGCACTTAGCATGTGACACAAGCCTTTAAACCCCTAGGTGTCCCTAGTGGACGAGTTTAGTCTCGTGAGGGTTTACTAGAACGATACCCACAAACATTGAAAAAATTAAAATATAAATAAACTACATACACTAAAAATATTTACTCCTAATCCTTTCAATATAAATTAGAGACAATCTTTGAACAAGTCTTATAAACTAATCAATAGCTCAAAGAATTTCACAAAAATTCATGCTTGAATGTAAATAAATGAGTTAAGCCAATATTAACATAACATATTTCAATCAAAATAGTGCATATTCAAACTTAATCTCAACTTCTCACATGGGATACTCTCTTGATTTTCACTCTTTAAAGTAGTGGTAAAGTGTTTACACTCAATCAATCTCATGAAAACACTTCTACCATATGCTTGCTTGTCCACCTATTCTCCACTATTTAGATCATACAACTTCATAAATCAAGAGGTCTTTATTCAAGGTTGTAATGGGGCCAAAGGGTTATAATGTGGTTAAAGAACAAAAGGATAAAGATATCACAAAGGTTCCAAAGAGTTCATAGATTTTAGAGACATAATAAGATCATACAAAGAAACTTCTCAAAACTCTTTACAAGTACATAGTCACATAGGCTAAATATTCATGTTGAGCCTTTGCTTCATTCTAACCAACTTTGTAACATCTTTTTCTTTACTTTAACTAGAAGTTCAAGAGAAGATTTTTTTTTTTTTTTTTTTTGAATATGGGAATGTATTTAACAATGATCCCTTTCTTTTTCTCTTGACTTTTTCTTTTCTTTTCTTCCCCCACACTTATCTTTTGTTTCTAACCCAAATTTTCAACTAAAAATATCCCTTGTTTTTTGCAATATGTCTCAAAATATATAATCCATCTTTAGAACAAGGGTAAGGATATAAGTATATTTAGGCTAGGTGTAAGTTGTGGTTACCAATAAAACAGCATATTTAATGTAGGCTCAAATTGGTTCACTAGTGGGGATGTTCTCTTAGAACATTAATAAGGGATGGCTGTTTGGCTCTGGTTATAATCCTAATGCCTCTATCATATTCATGTTGTCACATGTATCAATATAGTATCAAACGGTTTAAAGCAAGTTCTAGAGAATCATGTAATCATAAGAGCACTCAAGAAAGAAATTAGATTGATTTGTATAATGCATCAATCATTATAGGCTCAAAAACTCACAAGGATGATTATACAAGTCAGATTAAATCTAAACATGCTTCTTTCTCAATCAACATATCATATTAACATTGGCTCATAAAAAGGTTGACATCAAGCTCAATTCTCATGAAAATCTTCTCACTAATAAATCTGTTTTAGACTTATGCAATTCATATCTCATCATTGTATTAAAAAGGAACTAGAACACACTAAATAATAATAATAATAATAAAGACTCATAAAAAAAATAGTAGACAAAAATAAAAGAAATCCTAAATCGTTCCCCCCACACTTAATTCTTACATTGTCCTCAATGTAAGTCTATTAACCCAAATGAAAGAATCATGTGTAAGAGAAAAGAACTAATAACATAAGAATAGGAACAACTAAGACTCAAAACAAAACAAACTCATGCAACCTAAATAATCCTAAAATACTAAACAAAAATTAACAAGTAAACATAAAAAGGTTAAAATCAAACTGACAAGGTATGTCTCAAGTCTCCCTTACTCAGACCTTGTTCAGAATGAATACTTCTAAATGTCTTAAAACACAACAATTTTTTTTTTTTTTTTTGAAGATTAGTAAAAATTATATTTACATCTAGTTATTTTCAAAACAAGGATCAGAAAGAAAAACAACCTCTTCTTGAGTAACATGATTTTCCAAAAAGAGTTTGAGTCTTTGTCCATTTACCTTGAATACGTTACCATTTTGAGGATTCTCAATGTCAACTGCTCCATAATGATACACATGCTTAACCACAAATGGGCCAGTCCATCTTGATCTCAACTTACCAGGAAATATGTGAAGTCTAGAATTATAAAGTATAACTTTTTGTCCAACATCAAATGTTTTTCTTGAAATTAACTTGTCATGAAAGGCTTTAGTTCTTTCTTTATGAATTTTAGAATTCTCATATGCATCATTTCTGAGTTACTCAAGTTCATTTATGACTGGAAAAGTTTCATTCTCACCCAAAAAGGAATATTTTAGCTCGGATGGCAATGGTTTTAAATCCAGCTTGGGTGGTTCAATAGTTGATGGTACAGTGACATTTGTGAGTGATGGAAGTTCCTCAAACTTTTGTTTCCAACAATGCTTAACCTGAAAAGAATTTAACAAAGAATCAGTGTGTGAAATTTCTGAAGCATTATCAAACTCACATTCAATTAAATAAGCTTCTAAAGGATCATGGAATGTGGTAGTGGTGAGATGTTCATGAACAAGTTCTTCAATGAAATCCACTTCATGTACTTCTGAATCATCACCAGGTTGCTTGCAAGTGTTGAACACATTTAATTCTAAAGTCATATTTCCAAAAGAAATGTTCAACATACCATTCCTGCAATTTATCAGAGCATTAGAAGTTGCAAGAAATGGACGGCCTAATATAACAGGAATTTGAACATTTGGATTTGAAACAGGATGTGTGTCCAAAACAATAAAATCAACAGGGAAGTAAAAATTTTCAATTTGAACCAAAACATCTTCAACTATCCCTCGAGGAATTTTTACAGAACGATCAGCTAGTTGAAGTGTAACAGGTGTTTCCTTGAGTTCACCTAAACCTAACTGTTGATAAACAGAAAAAGGCAAAAGATTAACACTAGCACCAAGATCAAGCAATGCACGTTCTATTCTAGTGTTTCCAATGATGCATGAGATTGTTGGACATCCAGGATCTTTGAATTTTGGTGGAGTAAGGTGCTGAATGATTGAGCTCACACTTTCCGTCAAAAATGCTTTCTTTTGTACATTATGTTTCCTTTTAACTGTGCACATGTCCTTCAAAAATTTAGCATAAGATGGAACTTGTTTGATTGCATCCAATAAAGGAATGTTAATCTTAACTTGTTTGAAAAGTTCATAAATTTCTGCATTTTGATTCAAATTCTTTATTGTTTGCAACCTTTGAGGAAAAGGAGCAGGATACATACCTTTTTCTTTGTCCAAATTTTCAAGAAGTTCAGACTTACCATCATCCTTACCATTACTTTTCGGAGGGGAAGGAGGATCTTGGTCTTTTGAAGGAATGTTTTTGTCAATTGCCTTTCCACTTCGAAGAGTTGTGATAGAACTAGCATTTTCCTGTTGAGTTTCATTGGAGCAAGAAACAAAACATTGAGTAGAAGGGTTAGGCTGAGGTTGAGCAGGAAACTTACCTTTTTCTTGAGTGCGTAATGAAGCTGTCAATGTGGACAAGGTGTTTTTGATCTCATTGATGTCCTGTGAAGTTTGGTTATTCACATTTGCTTGCGTTTGCATGAATGCTTGCAATGTCTCTTCCAAGGTTTGTACACGTGAAGGTTGATAGGAAAAAGTGTTGCCCGGCTTTTGAGATTGTGGTACCTGAACATGATTATTATTCCGCCAACTGAAGTTGGGATGATTTCTCCATTCAGGGTTATACGTTTCAGAGTAAGGAGAAGGAAAAGGCTTTTTAAATGTGTTTATGGAATTTACTTGATCATGCAACGCTTCTTTAAGAATGGGAATGTTTGGACATTCAGAAGTGGGGTGTCCCATGATTTCACAAATTCCACAACTTTCTTCATTTTTAACCGTTTTGACTTCTTTTACTTCTCTAAGTTCCATGGCTTCAATCTTTCTAGCCAAATTAGCTACTTTAGCTTTTATCTCATCTTCTTGACTAAAATGATATTTACCTCTGTTAGAAACAAGATTAGATCTATTGGAACTTTCAGAGGAATTATCTGTGTGCCAGGCTTGAGAGTTATCTGCCAAATGGTCTAGGTAGTCAAAGGCTTCTTCAGGTTCTTTTTCTAGAAACTCACCGTTACAGATTGTTTCAACAAATTGTTTAGTTTCGGGAGTTAAACTTTCATAAAAGAAACTAATAAGACGCCATTTTTCAAAACCATGATGTGAACAAGAACTTAACAAATCTTTAAAACGCTCCCAGCACTGAAAAAATGCTTCATTTTGATTTTGATTGAAATTTTGAATCTGTCTTTTCAAAGCAGTAGTTTTATGTGCTGGGAAAAATTTCTTTAGAAACTCAGTTTGTAATTCTTGCCATGTGCCAATTGACCTTGGTTTTAAATATTGATGCCAAATTTTTGCTTTATCTTTTAAAGAAAAAGGAAATAATTTTAGCTTGACAATTTCATTTGTACATTGTTGGTCAGTAAAGGTGACACATACATCTTCGAAGTCTTTTAGAAACGAGTAAGCACTTTCCGATTCTAACCCATGGAAATTTGGAAGCAAAGCTATCATACCTGGTTTAAAACGAAAGTTGTTTGCATTGAGAGGAAAAATAAAACAAGAGGGTGATGAGCTTCGAGTTGGTTGCAAGTAGTCACGCATGGTGCGTACTTGTCTGTTCTCATCTTCAGCATGAACACTTTCATTGTCAGCCATGGTAGGAGTTGTATTAGAAAGATTACCTGAAAAAGTTTCACAATAAAATCTAACTAAACGACGAGATCTAAAATCACGTCGCCAAACAAGCATAAAACAAAGTTAATATACAGATTAGGCGGTATAACCAGCCAATAGAAATAAAACAAAGTTAATATACAATATAAATATAAATATATAGAAAATTAGGCGGTATAACCAGCCAAAAAATATATATACAAATTAGGCGGTATAACCAGCCAATAAAAATAAATATACTTATAAACTTATATACTTAGTATTGCTTCCCCGGCAACGGCGCCAAAAACTTGATGGAGACTCAATTAAGAGTCGTAAACCCAAGTGCAGGTTATGTTCAAGTAATAAATTCTCGGGTGTCCGAGGTCGAACCACAAGGAAGCGTATTAGTAAGTATAAGTTTATAAATATATAAGAAAAAGAAAGTAAAATAGATATTAGGGAATCAACAACAAAATAAGATAAACAAGATATTAGAGAACAAAATAAACAAAATATAAAAGAAATTAAACAAGATATAAACAACAATAAGAAAAGATGTTGAGGTTAGAGAATCCACTCTTGGTGTTATGCTAAGATTAATCTTGTTTTATTACACAATTGAAATCCACACATAAGGGAGGTTCCAATCGGAAGGTTTAGCAATTCAGTCCAAATTGTCCAACGTCCATAGCATATGATATTATGTTCATTTGGTGTCCTCAAAACTCACAAAAAGAGTCCAAGCATTCCTTATGCCAAGGTATATGTCTACAACAAATCAAGGTTATGAAACCAAGCATTTACTGTGCCATTTTCATTGTCAATAATGAATCAAGATCCCTACTTTGCAAGTATGATTTTAAACCAAAAGAAAATATTATCTATACTAGTGTTTATAAATTTTAGCTCATGTTTAAGAGACTAACCTTAGCATTTACCAAGAGCTTCACCTCATCACCTCAACAATATGATTAGCAACACATACTAGATATGAATAAAATGAAAAGAAATGTAAGAAACATAAGTAAATAAAGAAAAAGAAAACTAGAGAAAGAAGAAGAAAACTTAGAGAATGTTATTACAATGGCTAATATCCTACCAATGTATAATGTTTTCCAATACTCATCCAAGGCCCTCTATTTATACACATTTTGGAGGGCTAAATGACAAGAGACAAGCTTTACAAATTTCAAAGGTAGGTATAATAGGTGGGTGCATTTTTCTAACAATTTTCGTCATATTGTATGACAATTCTGATCAGCCAGCTTGATGGTCGATTTTGTCAATGTTGGAGGCTCGATCTGATAAAATGGTATTCTAGAAAAATATACCCCTATCAGTTACGGATCCATAGCCGTTGGAATCAGATCATTTGCGCACGTGGATCGGAAGATATGGTCAAAATACCAAAACGGTGCAGAACAGACGTCATTGCACATCAGCCAACTTTATGGTCGATTTCGCTAGGGAAAACGACTCCGTTTCAAGAAGTGTAAAACATGAAAAAGATAGATATGCCTCTTAGCTTTACAGGGATACAAAGTTCAGCCTTATTGCTTCAGTGAAACTCAAGATATAGCTGATATGGCAAAAGGTGTCGGAACTGGAACTGAACTGGATTTGCCCTTAATACTAGTAATCTGAAATCACTCAAAGAAACTTGTGAAAAACACCAAATTACATAAAAATATAAAAGATCATAAACACAATTAGACTAAACAATAATAACTCGTATTTGACACAAAACAATAATAAAACATAACTAAAAACTATATAATTATACGAGTTATCATGGGGTGAAGGGTGTCAGATTGCTTTTGAAAAGGTTAAGCATTATCTATCAAACCCACCAGTATTAATGCCACTCGCTCCGGATAAACCGATGATATTGTATCTATCAGTATTTGAGAGATCCATGGATTGTGTTTTGGGGCAGCTTGATGAGATTGGAAAGAAAGAACAGGCGGTTTACTACCTCAGCAAAAAGTTCACAGATTATGAGTTGAAATATTCGTCAGTAGAAAAGTTGTGTTGTGCCTTAGCTTGGACTGCTCGGAGGCTCTGACAGTACATGCTGTACCACACAACGTGGTTGATCGCCAAGCTAGATCCAATCAAGTACATGTTAGAAGTACCTTCTTTGTCAGGGAGGACGTCAAGATGGGAAGTTTTGTTGTCAAAATATGACATTGTATATGTGAGTCAGAAAGCTATCAAGGGCCGTGGAGTGGTGGAATTTTTAGCAAGTCGGGTAGTGGAAGATTATGAGCCGTTGAACTTTGATTTCCATAGATGAAGATTTGATGTATGTTTTGCAAGCAGATGAGGTTCCCTTGAAGAATAAAGTATGGAAGATGTACTTTGACGGGGCATCCAATGCCATGGGGCATGGAATCGGTGTAGTGCTCATATCCCCAGAAGAATATTATTATCCCTTCACCGCTAGGTTGAATTTCGATTGTACAAACAATATAGCTGAGTATGAGGCATGTACTATAGGCCTTCGTGCTGCTGTAGACAGAAAAATCAAGAAACTAGAAGTTTTCGGAGACTTAGCCTTAGTGATATATCAATTACGGGGAGAATGGGAAACCCGAGATACAAAGCTAATCAGATACAAAGAACTCATACTGAGTTTATTAGAAGAGTTTGAAGAAGTAAGTTTCAATTACTTCCCCCGAGAAGAAAACCGGATCGCGGATGCTCTGGCTAATTTGTCATCAATGTTTAAAGTGAATGAAGGGACGAAAGTTGTGCCGATCAAGATGAGCATATATGAGTCTCCTGCCCACTGCTTAAGTATTGAAGAAGAAGCAGATGGTCTCCCTTGGTATAACGACATCTTGCAGTACATCAAGAGTCAACAGTATCCAGAACAGGCAACAGAGAATGACAAGAGAACTCTGAGAAGGCTAGCAATGGGTTTTGTTTTAGATGGGGAGATTCTCTACAAGAAAGGGAAAGATCAAGTCCTATTGAGATGTGTCGAATCTGCCGAAGCTCAAAGAATCACAGAGGAAGTCCATGAAGTGATATGTGGCACTCATGCTAATGGTTACATGCTTGTTAAGCAGATTATGAGGGCAAGGTATTATTGGCTGACGATGGAAGGAAATTGTATCAGTTATTCCCGAATGTGTCATAAATGCCAGATATATGCAGATAAGATTCATGTGCCACCATCGCCATTACATGTCATGACCGCACCATGGCCGTTTTCAATGTGGGGAATGGATATTATTGGACCTATTAGCCCGAAAGCTTCAAATGGACATCGTTTCATCCTGGTGGCCATAGACTATTTCACAAAATTGGTGGAAGCTGCTTCTTATATGAATGTAACGAAGTCGATGGTATGCAGATTTGTTAAATAGGAAATCATATGCCGATATGGATTGCCAGCAAGAATTATTTCAGATAATGCCCTTGATCTGAATAATAAGATGATGAGAGAGGTATGTACTCAGTTCAAGATCACGCATCACAATTCGGTACCTTATCGTCCGAAGATGAATGGGGTAGTAGAAGCAGCCAACAAAAACATCAAGAATATTGTCGAGAAGATGACTGATGTGTACAAGCATTGGCATGAGATTTTGCCTTTTGCTCTTCACGTATATCGCACTTCGGTTCGCACATCTACAAGGGCAACTCTATTTTCTTTGGTATACGGTATGGAAGCAGTGTTACCTATTGAAGTTGAGATTCCTTCGCTTCGGGTTTTGATGGAGGTCGGCTTAGAAGAGGCAGAATGGGTTAGAGGTCATTATGAATAGCTTAATCTCATCGAGGAGAAAAGATTGAAAGCAATTTGCACTGGCAGTTGTATCAGAAAAGGATGATTCGAGCCCATAACAAGAAGGTTTGATCCAGACAGTTCCAAGAATGAGAGTTGGTACTGAGAAAAATTCTCCCCATACTGAAGGATCCGCGAGGAATATGAGCTCCAAGTTGGGAAGGACCCTATGTGGTAAAAAGAGCTTTTTCTGGAGGAGCATTGGTTCTAACTCGGATGGATAGGGATGATTTTAGACATCCCGTTAATGCTGATGAACTGAAGAATTATTATGCTTAAAAAAAAATAAAGTGATGCTATGCACATAGGAATTCGAATGATTCCAAGTGAAGAAATGGAAATTCTATATATCTATCTCCCTTGAGAATTGTTTTTCAAAGAGAATATTCATGCTTGGTATGATAAATGGCCATCTTTAATATTCCCATCATTAAGAAGAAATTATCCCTAGTCACCCCTTTGAGCCTTAGAAATTATTTCTTTCGTTGAACCCTGATCAAGGATCACCCTCTACATTGGAGGGCAAATACAAGGAAAAATAATCAAAATCATGGAAAATAAAGAGAGCCATTGGAAAATGTGAAATCAAAGAATGGCGAATGAAAGGAAGCAATGCAAAAAAAAAAAACGACAAATGTCCCAAGAATGAATTCTCCTCAGGAAATGATCCTTGATCTAATTACCCTTAAACACATTTTGGGCCTGTTTTATCCTTTCCTTCTAAACCCGAACCTTTGCCTACATTATGTACTTTAAAAGTCCATTTTGATCAGGCATTGGTATTTAATTTGAAAGGTTTTTTCTCAGAATTCATCCCATATTTTGAATTGACATTTTTACATTGGAAACATTTAGAATTCTCAAATGCATGGTAGAATACAAAAAAAAAGGAGAGGTTTAAGCCGAAAACCAGCAAAGGGTGACTTAATACCGAATGGGGGACACCTAAGTTGAAAACCCGCAAAGGACGGCTCAAGTACTGATTAAGGTTTGAATCAATGATACGTGTAAAGGGGGAGAAAGTGTTTGAAAATCAGAGAAAAGTGGAACGACTCAGTCAGAGAAAAGTGGAACGACTTAAATTGACCATTCAAGAGAAATTTCAGATGATTTGAAAAAGTAGGGGTCCAAGATAATCCGCATCCGGGGCATCAACAACCTATAACTTTACATTTGTTTCTTATATCCTTGATATCCACTTTTATCATTTTAAAACATTTTGTTGCAATAAATTTGTTTCATACTTTCTTTCATACATTTTTGAAATTGCATTTTGTTTGTTATTAAATTGAATGATGATTAGTACACATAAACTTTTTAATAAAAAGGAGTTTAAAAGTATTACGTTGGAATAGATCTAAATCTTATAAAAGGTTTGGAAACCACTAATCCCGATGGAAAATTCACCAAGTAATGGAAAACAGTGAATGTGTTGGAGACGCCGTCATGAAGTAAAAAAATTGTGAATTTCAGTAGAGTTAGAAACTGGGACTGTTTGACAAATTATCTTGAGCAAAGGGTTCTTTAAGTGGGGCATCAGTGAACAATTGAAGACTCCGTCATGAAGTCAGATAATCTGTGAACCTCAAAGAAACCATGGATTAGAAATCATGACACAATCATTTGACTACATTCATCATCAGGAAACATAAAAGCATTTGCAAAACATGTCATTCTCATCATTGCATTTAGCTAGCATTGCAGGAATCAAGAAAACTTTGGCTTCCCAAATCGAACTCGTTCTGCTTCTCAAATTTGTCGAGCCTTGAGACCACCGTCGAGGTATTTCCTTTTGTTTTAAATCGAATTCATTCTGTTTTATCAAATGAGTCGAGTCTTGAGACCGTCGTCAAGGTATTTTAATCACAGGTGAGACCTTCGGGCACCACTTTTAAAGACCTTCGGGTACCATTTTAAAGACCTTCGGGCGCCATTTTAAAGACCTTCGGGCACCATTTTTAAAGACCTTCCGGCACCATTTTAAAGATCTTCGGGCACCATTTTAAAGACCTTCCGACACCTTTTTAAAGATCTTCGGGCACCATTTTTAAAGACCTTCGGGCACCATTTTTAAGACCTTCGGGCACCATTTTAAAAACTTCGGGCACCATTTTAAAGACCTTCGGGCACCATTTTTGAAGACCTTCGAGCACCATTTTAAAGACCTTCGGGCACCATTTTTAAAGACCATCATGCACCATTTTTAAGACCTTCGAGCACCATTTTTAAAGACCCTCGGGCACCATTTTAAAGACCTTCGAGCACCATTTTAAAGACCTTTGGGCACTATTTTAAAAACCTTCGGCACCATTTTTAAAACCTTCGGGCACCATTCTTAAGACCATCAGGCATAACTTTTTCTTTTGAAATAGAACCCGTTTCCTTAAGACAGGTCGATCCTTGATTAGTTAGGGAATTTAATTTAAGGACAAAATCTTCAATTTACAGTTTTGTCAAAAAAAAAATGAAATGAAGAAAAAGATGAAAAAAATGAAAAGAAAAAAAAAGAAAAGAAAAAAAAAAAAAAAAAAAAAAAACCCCTTTCCCTTTCCTTCACATGTGATTTCACTAAACGTACAAAATTAGTGTTTGTTTATCTTTGCCTGATTCTTGATTCTCACAATAGCCAAAGAGGGGCAGCTGTAGACACCTAATTTTGTCCAGACCCCTAAATCAGGTACATTTTCTTCCTAAATTGATGTTTCAGAATGCTAAAAGGCTTTTCTCATACTGCAGGTGGTACTCTGAGGCTTAGTCTAAGAAAGCAGACAGAAAAAGTCAAACTCAAAAAAAGTCAACCCTAAAAAAAGTCAACCCCAAAAAGTCAACCCCAAAAAAGTCAACTACTGAAAAAATCAACCCACTTTCAAAATCAATATTTGAGGTTTGATTGAAAAATGGTGAAAGAATTTCGATGATCCGAGGTTTACATTGAAAGATATGGAGTCTGGAAGTTGGGTTACGAGATTTAGTAGAAAAAAAAAACCTTAATTCGGGAAATTTAGGGAAAAGTGCTTAAACGATCAAATTGGTCAGAATTGAAGGTCTGAAATGAAAGATAAGCACTGACTAGGTAATGGAGAAGCTACTTGGAAGAAAAACTGATAGAAAAGTCAATTCGGAAGAAAACCGAGAATTACGGTTTTTTTGGTGGATTTTGGTGAAATTTGGAAAAATTATAGAAATGGCCCAATTCAGAAGATCTAAAGCCCTTAATTGATGAGAAATGATTAAACAATGATAGCCCAAGGCTCAGTTTGAAGAAAATCTGAAAATGGGACTTGTATTGAGCAAAATCGGGTTTCGAAGACAAAAGGGCAAAATTGGAAAATATGGGAAAAATAGCAAATGAACTCCAAAAATTTTGAAATTTTGAAAATTTGCAAATCTCATTCTTAAATCATTTCGAAGAGATTGGTGAAATAAAATCTTGATTCAGAGTTCGTTTGCCAAATGGCCAAATACCGGGTCTCCTATGTAGTAATTCAAGTAGATAAATCCCAACAAATAGAAAACGAGTTCCAAAAATTCTGAAAATTTGTAAATCTCATTTTTAAATTATTTGGAAGAGATTGGCGAAATAAAATCTTGATTCGAAGTTCGTTTGCAAAATGGCCAAATATTGGGTCCCTTATATAGTAATTTAAGCAGATAAATCCCAAAAAAATAGAAAATGAGCTCCAAAAATTATGAAAACTTCTAGATCACATTTTTAAATTATTTGAAAGAGATTGGTGAAGAAAAATCTGGATTCAGAGCTCATTTAAAAAATGGAAAAGTTCGGGTGCATAAAAGGGGTAATTTCAGAAATAAATCCGAAATTAATAGCAAATGGACTCGAAAATTTTTGAAAACTTCCAAAATTCAATTCTTTATTATTTTGGAAGTATTGGAAAAAAGAAATTTTGAATTTGGAGTCTGTTTTCAATTTATTTAAGTTCGGGGGGCAAAAAGGTCATTTCACCAAGGAAACCAGAAAGGGCAAATTTGTAATTGACGAAAATATGAAAGAAGAAGGAATTGCTGGGATTTTTTCTTCCCTTGGTCAGCCAACATAGAGGAGAAGAAGGAAGCTTGAACAATTTAATTCCCTAGTCACAATCAAGCCACATGCTACCACTAACACCTTGCAAATGGTCTCCCTTCATCCAATGGCTTAGGTGCCTTGTAGGAAAGTTGAATGCACCATCCAATGGCCAAGTTTAACTGCCAAAATGAAATTTTTATTTTCAGAAAAGAACCCTCATTTAATGGACAAGAATGGAAGAAAAAAGATGAGCACAATTCATCCAAGGGTGAACATCTATTCGGTTAAGCAAGGGAGTGCATGGGATCATCTCTTTTCATCCAATGGCTTAGGCCATCTACAAGGGCTGAGTACACATGTTGAGGGCTGGATTTAATCTACAAGATGTCATTTTTATGTTGGCCTCATCCAATGACCAAGAATAGAAGAGTACAACTCATCCAAGGGTAGGCACTCAAGAGGGGCAACAAAGGAGTGCATGGGATTGGTCCTCTTTTGCATCTAATGGCTAAGGTTACCTCAAGGGATGAGTACACATCTTAGGGGCTGCTATCAATTGGCAAGATGACATTTTTATGTTTTCATCAATATATCTAAATCTAAAGGCCAAGATTGGAGGAGAAAAAGTGCAATTCCCATCCAAGGGCTAGAGGGAGGGGGAGGATTTCAATTTTTAGGGGTTTTTTGGCTACAAACAGTAACTAATTTGGCAAAAAAAAAATGGTTTTGAAGGAAAGGAAAAAAAGGTTTTCAATAGAGAGCTTGAAGGTAGTCATCTCTACCAAGCTCTAGCCTAGCTTTCTTCTTCATTTCCATGGTATTTTCTTGATTTTTCTATCATGTTTTCCTACTACATTTTTCATAGAAATAAAGTTTTTTTAATGTTTACTTATGTTTTCATCTCTTCTTCTTCTTTAAAATGGTGGAAAATAGTTTTTTTTTTCTATGGTTTCATGCTATGGCCGAAAATGGCACATTTATTTGCCCTGTTTTTCATTTTTTTTCTTCCTTGCATGTTGTTGTGAAAAATGATTTTTACAAGTTTTTTATAGTATTCTAAGGTTCTGATTTTTTATAAAATATGAAGCAAAAAAGGTTGAAGTGGCTACATGATCTTGGCTAGACCAAGTGACTATGGTTAGGAGAGAGGCTATGCCCATTTTTACATACCATGAAGCTCACCTTATTTTTTGTTTTACATGGTTTATTTTCTATTTTATTGAGATGGAAAGGCTTCATGATCTTGGCAAGACCAAGTGATTATGGTTTGGTGAGAGGCTATGCCCATTTGATACCAACCATGGAGCTTAACTTTCCTTGTTCTACTTACTAGTTTTGCTTTTTATTTGTTTTGCATGTCTATGTAAAATCTTTTGTATATATGTTCTTTACATTATTTTCTATGCTATATTTACTTATATATTTCATTTCCATACTTGATATTGCATCCTTTCATATTCGGCCATTGTTGTTCATATGCTCATGTTGTGCATTTTTTTCATGTATCATGTCTTACATGTTTGCATTTTCTTGGTATTGTTCCATGACCATTCGGCCACTCCATTTTGTATGCCTTGCATGTGTATTTTCCTTTTGCTTCTTAACTTGGTTGCATCTCCATGCCATGAAATTGTATATTCTGATTTTAGTATGCCATGTGCTTATGAAATTGCTATAAAAATGCCACCATATTGTTCCATGACCATTCGGCAATCTCATCTTTGTTTGCCTTGCATGTGCATTTTCCTTTTGTTTCTTAACTTGTTTGCATTTCCATGCCATGAGCTTGTGCATTTTGATTTTGGTATTTTATATGCTATTGAAAATGTCATTACATTATGCATTTTAATATGATTTGTCATGTACTTATGTCATTTACTAAACAGGATTCCGTTAGAGTCTCAGGTGATCATTTGGCCTCTTCATGCATCCCTTGCCTTGTCATGCATTTGCATTTTCTTTACGTAACATGCTTTGAATTATCATATCTTGAAATTGTGTATTAGTTGCTGTTTGTTCCAGCAATGACATTAGTTTCATGAGTCATTGTATGTTCATAGTATTGTTATGCATCTTCATTACATTTTAGGTCTAGGCCATATTGGTATTGCCATGATTGAGTCTTAAATCATATTGGTATTGTCATGCATTACTATGCTATTTAGGTATTTGGTCACATTAGCATTTTCATGCATATTCATAACATATTAGATCCTAGTCACATTTTCTTTATCAAGCATTGCATGCATATTGAGTTAGGATATCATTTATTGCCATGCAAATTCATGCTAGGCATTTAGGTTACCATGAATTGTCATGCATTTCCTTTACCATTTAGACCTTTAGACCATGCATTTCGTACATTTCATTTGCTGTATGATCATGCATTCCATGTCATTGCCAGTTGATTTTTGACTTAGGCCAATTAATGGCTCAAAGTCATGCTCCTTGAGCATACTTGTGGAAAATTAAGGAATTGTCAAAATGTGAAGTGGCCAAATAGCCTCATGTCCAAGTAAGCATGGCATTTTCACAAACACTCGATATACTAACATACTTAGCTAAAATATAACACTCAAATCATGCAAATATAAAGTAGAAGTATGAAAACTAACAAGCATTTCCACAAACACATGGATTTCAAAATATAAAACATAAACAAACTTAAACATTTTGAAAACAGAAAATCAAAAAATGCAAGAAAATGATAATAGACTCATAAATGGAAATAAGCAAGCAACCAAATTAAAAGAAGCTTCAAGTATATGTAGTAGAAGAAGATTTAAAGCATCAAGACTTATTAAATATAAAAAATAACATGAAAAATCAAAACAAAACAACAACTAAAAAAATATGGGTCATTCGGCCATGTCAAAGAAGAAGAAAAAAAATATTTCAAGAAATTTTTATAAGAAAAGATGAAGAAAGAACTTAAAGAAGAACATTAAAAACACTTATTTAAGAAAGAAAAATCAAAAGAAACTCACCAAAATAATAATCAAAACAGCAAAACAAGAATGGAAAATCAAAGAAAGTGCAAGAGTTGGTGCTAAAAGCAACCTCTAGAAGCTATCTTTCAAGCTTTTTCTCTTCAAACTTTCGTTTCTTTTCTAAACTTTTCTTTTTGCTTTGCAACAATGGAGAGAAAATCATCCAAAAGCAAGAAAGAATAGCTAAAATGAGAGTCCTGAAAATGAAATAGACTCCTCCTCATGTAGTGGCCGTCCCCCCCTCTCTCATAGGCTAGGATGTTGTCATTTTTCCTCCAACCAATTTTCATCCAAGGGCTAGTGATTCAAGATGTTTAAAACATGAAATTATCACCCTTAGATGAGGCCATCATCTATCCATAATTACAGCTGTTCAAGAATCTTAATCCATTATGTTGACACTCTCCCTCTTCATGCATTGGTCCATGTGGCTTATATGCAAAGGCTTGATCAAAAATCACTAACTAACTCTTCATTTCTGGCCGCTTGATTGAAAAATCAGAATCCTCCTTCCCCTCCTTGCGCCTTGGCCGGCCAGCCCTCCTTATTCCAGCCCAAGTTTGATTTTTTTTTGAAAGGCAAGAAAAGTCCTTTTCGGTTTCTTGGGTAAAATAACCTTTTTGCCCCCTGAATGAAAATAAATGGCAAACGGACTCCAAATTCAAATTTTATTTTGTAAATACTTTAAAAATAATAAAAAATTGAGTTCTGGAAGTTTTCAAAAATTTTCGAGTCCGTTTGCTATTTATTTGGATTTTTTCTTTTAAAATTGCCCTTTTATACCCCCAAATTTTACCCTTTTTTAAACGAGCTCCAAAACAAGATTTTTCTTCACCAATCTCTTCCAAATAATTTAAAAGTGTGATCTGGAAGTTTTCATAATTTTTGGAACTCATTTGGTATTTTTTCGAGATTTATCTGCTTGGATTACTGCATAGGGGGCCTGGGATTTGGCCATTTTGCAAATGAACTCCGAATCAAGAATTTATTAACCAATATCTTCCAAATAATTTTAAAATGATATTTGCAAATTTTCAGAATTTTTGGAGTTCATTTGCTATTTTTCTGGGATTTATCTTCTTGAATTACTGCATAGGAGACCCGGGATTGGGCCATTTTGAAAACGAACTACGAATCAAGATTTTCTTTTGCCAATCTCTTACAAATAATTTAAAAATGAGATTTGCAAATTTTCAAAAATTTTGGAGTTCATTTGCTATTTTTTCGGGATTTATCTTCTTTAATTACTGCATAGGAAACTCGGGATTTGGCCATTTTGCAAACGAACTCCGAATCAAGATTTTCTTTCACCAATCTCTTCCAAATGATTTAATAATGTGACTTTCAATTTTTCAGAATTTTTGGAGCTCATTTGCTATTTTTCCCAAATTTTTCAATTTTTGCCCTTTTGCCTCCAAAACCCGGTTTTGCAAAAAACAAGTCCGATTTTCAGATTTTCATCAAATGAAGCCTTGGGCTATCCTTTTTTAATCACTCCTTATCCATTAGGGGCTTTAATCTTATCGAGTCGGGCCATTTCTGTAATTCTTCCCAATTTCACCAAAATCCACCAAAAATCCTAACTCTCGGTTTTCTCCCGGATTGACTTTTCTTTCAAGTGGCTTCTTTATTACCCGTAGTCAGTGCTTATCCTTCATTTGGAACCTTCAATTTTGACCAATTTGATCGTTTAAGTACTTTTCCCTGAATTTTCTGGATTAGGGTTTCCTTTCTACTGAATCTCCATAACCCAACTTCCAAACTCCATATCTTTCAATGTAGACCTCGGATTATCAAAATTCTTTCGCCATTTTTCAATTGAACTTCAAATCCTGATTGTGAAAGTGGGTTGACTTTTTTAGTAGTTGACTTTTTGAGGTTGATTTTTCGTGGTTGACTTTTTTCAAGTTTTACTTTTTATGATTGCCCTCTTAAACTAAGTCTCGGAGTGCCACCTGCAGGATGAAAAAAGTCTTTTTACATTCTAAAACATCAATTTAGGAATAAAACATACTTGTTTTAGTGGTCTGGACAAAATTAGGTGTCTACACCCTCCAGCAAACCCGGTAGATAACTCATGAATTATTTTAACTCGGGAATATATTTATTGTTTATTGAAAATCATTATCTTTAAAAAAAAACATTTAAAAATATGAATATGAACATGTATGACATAAATAAAATGACATAGCAAAGTCTAGATAATATAATGCAACCTAAATGATATGACATAACTTAAATGGCATAGTATATTCTAGATGAAATGAAAAAATCCTAAGTATCATGGTATATTCTAAATGAAATAAAATGATTTAAATGACATGGCAATTTTAAATGATATGGCATATTTTAAATGACATGGCATATTCTAAATAATATAACCTAAATGACATCGAATATGATCTAAGTGACAAGAAATGACATGAAACATAAAATAATGCTATCATAAAATATGCATGAAAATAAAATAAAAATGCATGAACATAGCATATGCTAAATGTAACAAAAAGAATGACTAAATAAAAAATATAGGATAGCATGAAATATTCAAAATCATATGGCAAACAATATAACAACATAAAATGTAAATCAAAGTAATAATAATACCATGAAAATATCATAGCAAAAATCACATATTAAATAAAATGCATGAACATGGAAAATGCAATGCATGAGAATATATTTTTTCCTCTAAATAAAGAAATCCGTATATCTAAAAAGATATCTGGCTACCTTAGGAAAATATGTCAAATTAGATTTTCTAAAAACAAAACTTTGTGATTGTTTGAAAACAATTTCGAAAAAAACTTGAATGAAGATTAAAAACCTCTACCAAACCCCTTTTAAAATGGCTCTAATTTTCTAAGTTTAAAATCCCGGACTTGACCACCCTTAACCCGAGATTTATAAAATCATTTTTAAAGTTTAAAAAGGCTTAGAAACTATCCTAAGACAGTAGCTAAAGCTTCTAACCAACCCCCTCTAAATCCCTTAGCCAAATTCAACCATTGTTTTTCTTTTGAATTCAAATCTGCCTCAACTGTCCGATTTTGACACACGATTTTTTATCCTATTTTTAAAAATTTAAAAGAAAAATCTAAAAAACATACTGGAGACTCATAACATGTAAAACTATATGAGAAAAAATTGGCTTAATTTTCTGATTAAAGATGATTGCCCAAAAAAATCAGAGAAGTTCAAGTACTGGGTGAAAAAAAACTATTTTGTCGAAACACATTTTTTGCCTTTGATAAAGTCATTCAAAGATCAAAGTAAAAATTGTTGGAGATCATCCTAAAGGCCTAAGAACAGTAGCTAAAACATTTACAAACCTTGGGCAAAAATTGGCTATGTAAAAAAAGAAAAATCACAAAGGTAGAATAATCAATTTGACAACTCTTTAATTTTCCACAAGTATGCTCAAGAGAGCATGACTTTGAGCCATTGATTGGCCTAAGTCATAAATCATGTGGCAATGACATGGAATGCATGAACATACAGCAAATGAAATGTATGAAATCCATGGTCTAAAGCATAAATGGTAAAGGAAATGCATGACAATTCAAAATAACCTAAATGTATAGCATGAGTTTGCATGGGAATAAATGCTATCCTAACTTAATATGCATGTAATGCTTGATAATGCAAATATGACTTGGACCTACTATGTTATGAATATGCATGAAAATGCTAATGTAACCTAAGACCTAAGTAGCATAGCAATGCATGGCAATACCAATATGATTTAAGACCCAATATGCATGGCAATACCAATATGGCCTAGACCTAAAATGTAATGAAAATGCATAGCAATGCTATAAACATACAATGACCAATGAACCTAATGCTAATGATGGAACAAACAACAACTAATACATAATTTCAAGATATGATAATGCAAAGTATGTTACCTAAACAAAATGCAAATGCATGACAAGGCAAGGAATGCATGAAGAGGTTGAATGGTCACATGGTACTCCAATGCAATCCTATCTAGTAAATGACACAAGTAGATGACAAATCATATCAAGATACATAATGTCATGACATTTTCACAAGCATATGACATACTAAAATCAAAATACACATGCTCATGGCATGGCATGGAAATCCAAACAAGTCAAGAAGCAAGATAAAAATGCACATGCAAGGCATACTAAATATCAAGATATGATAACTCATGGCATAGAGATGCAAATAAGTCAAGAAGCAAGATGAAAATGCACATGTAAGATATAGCGAAACGGAGTAGCCGAATGGTCATATGACCAAATACAAAAATGCAAACATGTTTATAATATAAGACATGATATATGAAAAAAATGCACAATATGATTCCAATGAACACAATGTCCGAATCTAGAAGGAAAAAATATAAGCATGAAAAAGAAATATAAAAACAAATATAGCATAGAAAATAATGTAAAGAACATAAAAAAAAAATAAGCATAGACATGCAAAGCAAATAACAAGCAAAACTAGCAAATAAAACAAGGAAAGTTAAGCTCCATGGTTGGTATAAAATGGGCATAGCCTCTCACCTAACCATAACCACTTGGTCTTGCCAAGATCATGAAGCCTTTCCATTTTAAAAATTAGAAAATAAACCATGCTAAATAACAAAATTAAGGTGAGCTTCATGGTAGGTAAAAATGGGCATAACCTCTCCCTTAACCATGGTCACTTGGTCTTGCCAAGATCATGTAGCCATTTCAACCTCTTTTGCTTCATCTTTTTGTAAAAAATCAGAATATAAAATACTTAAACAAACCTTCTAAAAATCTTTTTTCCACAACAACATGCAAAGAGGAAAAAAAAGAAAAAAAATCAAGGCAAGCATTCCTTCAAATTCGGCCAAGCACAAACTTTGTAAAAAAAAATTGTTTTCAACCATTTTGATGAAGAAGAAGAGATGAAAACTTAAGTAAACATTTTAAAAACTTTATTTCTATGAGAAATGTAGTAGGAAAACAAAGTGAAAAATCAAGAAATCAACATAGAAAACAAGAAGAAAACCAGTCTAGAGCTAGGTAAAAATGACTACCTTCAAGCTCTCTTATTGAAAACCTTTCTTTTTTATTTCAAATCCTTTTTTTCTCCCTTAGATACTGTTTACAGCCTCCAAACTTGTGAAAAAAATGCTCAGCCCCTCTCCCTTAGCCTGGCCGAATGGCCTCTCTACCATAGGATCAAATATGCACTTTTTTCTCCCCTAATTTTGGCCTTTAGATTAATATACTTTCATGAGAACATAAAAATGCCATCTTTACAATTGATATCAGCCCTTAATATGTGTACTCAACCCTTGTAATAACCTCAACCCTTAGATGCAAAAGAGGACCAATCCCATGCACTCCCTTGCTTGGCCTTTTGAGTGCCTACCCTTGGATGAGTTGTGCTCTTCCATTCTTGGTCATTGGATGAGGACAACATAAAAATGACATATTGTAGATTAAATCCAGCCCTTAACATGTGTACTCAGGCCTTGTACATGGACTAAGCCACTGGATGAAAAAGAACAATTCCATGCACTTCCTTGCTTGGACAAATGGATGTCCACCTTTGGATGAGTTGTGTTTTTCCATTCTTGGCCATTAGATGAGGGTTCTTTCATGACAAATAAAAGTGTCAACTTGGCATTTAAATTTGGCTATTGGATAGTGCATTCAACTTTCCTACAGGGCACCTAAGCCATTGGATGAAGGGGGGACCATTTGCAAGGTGTTAGTGGTAGCATGTGAGCTTGATAGTGACTAAGGAATTAAATTGATCAAGTTTCCTTCTTCTCCTCTATGCTGGCTGACCAAGGGAAGAAAAATCCTAGCAATTTCTTCTTATTTCATATTTTTCTTAATTACAAATTTGCCTTTTTTGGTTTCTTCGGTAAAATAACCTTTTTGACCCCCGAACCTACATAAACAGCAAACAGACTCCAAATTAAAATTTTATTTTTTCAATACTTCCAAAATAATAAAAAATTGAATTGTGGAAGTTTTCAAAATTTTTTGAGTCTATTTGCTATTTATTTCGGATTTATTTCCAAAATTGAACCTTTTATGCACCCGAACTTTACCATTTTTAAACGAGCTCCAAATCTAGATTTTTCATTACCAATCTCTTCCAAATAATTTTAAAATGTGATCTGGAAGTTTTCATAATTTTTGAAGCTCATTTACTATTTTTTTGGGATTTATCTGCTTGAATTACTACATAGGGGACCTAGATTTTGGCCATTTTGCAAATGAACTCCGAATCAAGATTTTCTTTCACTAATCTCTTCCAAATAATTTATAAATGAGATCTGCAAATTTTCAGAATTTTTAGAGCTCGTTTGCTATTTTTTTCGGGATTTATCCTGTTGAATTTCAACATAGTGGACCCGGGATTTGGCCGTTTTGCAAACGTAATCTGAATCAAGATTTTCTTTTTCTAATGTCTTTGAAATGGTTTAATAATGAGATTTGCAAATTTTCAGAATTTTTGGAGTTCATTTGCTATTTTTCCCAAAATTTTCAATTTTGCCCTTTTGCCTCCGAAACCCGATTTTGCTCAAAACAAGTCTGATTTTCGATTTTCTTCAAACTTAGCCTTGGGCTATCCTTGTTTAATCACTTCTCATCAATTAGGAGCTTTAGTCCTACCGAATCCGGCTATTTTTGTAATTCTTCCAAATTTCACCGAAATCCACCAAAAAACCCTAATTCTCGGTTTTTTTCCGAATTGACTTTTCTATCAGTTTTTCTTCCAAGTACCTTCTCCATTACTCGTAGTCAGTACTTATCTTTCATTTGAGACCTTCAATTTCGACAAATTTGATCGTTCAAGCACTTTTCCCTAAATTTCCCGAACTATGGTTTTCTTTCTACTGAATCTCCGTAACCCAACTTCCGAACTCCATATCTTTCAATGTAGACCTCGGATTATCAAAATTATTTCACCGTTTTTCAATTGAACCTCAAATCTTGATTTTGAAAGTGGGTTGACTTTTTTAATAGTTGATTTTTTCGGGGTTGAGTTTTTCGGGGTCTACTTTTTTGAGGTTGACTTTTTCAAGTTTGAATTTTTCTGTATGCTTTCTTCAACTAAGTCTCGAAGTACCACCTGCAGGATGAGAAAAGCCTTTTAGCATTCTGAAACATCAATTTAGGAAGAAAACATACCTGTTTTAGTGGTCCGGACAAAATTAGGTGTCTACATATGTCATTGAACAATTGATGTCCACATTGTTGCCTTGCTCATGATATTTTGAATGATCTGTATATTCCATGATTATGTCATTCAATAATTGTTGTCCATGTTGTTATTTTGATCATGCCACTTGATGATTGATGTGCACATGATCTTTTTACATGTCATGTCTTGATGGATTTTATCATTCCATGATAAGATTACATGCATGTCAAGATGAACTTTGCCATGTCATAATAAAATGTATGCCATGTCATGATGAACTTTGCCATGTCATAATAACATGTATGCCATGTCATGATGAATTATTTGCCATGTCATAATAAAGTATTTGTCATGCCATGATAAATGTACATGTTATTTGATTTATATTTATGTCTTAGTGATGGTTTGCACATTCATGATCATGTCAAATAAATTTGAACGCATATAAAAATTAATTTTTTTTAATAAATAAGATAATATCTTTGAGTTAAAATAATTCATGAATCCTTCATCGAGTTGCCTGGAAGTCTTCATCTATTATTATTATTATCAAAGGAGGAAGATATGGAGAATTTAAAAACAGCAAAAATTCTATATTTTGCCGATTTTTCGGGGAATATAGAAAATTTTATAATAATAAATTCCAGATCATTCTTGAAAATATTATTGTTTTTAAAAGGAATTATTTTAAAATATTTAATATAAACCGGCTTTCATCGAGACTTCATGATAACACGTGATTAATAAGGTACCATTTTATAAAGCCGTTGTGGAGGTGCTAATGCTTCCCCGTGACTTAACCTACTCCCGAACCCGCTTTTGTTTTCTCTCTTGTTCAAAGCAAAGACTTCAAAATTTGTTATTTAAAAATGTTTTAATTAATTTTAAAATATTTTATAAAAAATTGATTTTAATAAGTGATCGATCACACCTAGCCAAAAAGAATCGGTGGCGACTCCATTTTTTTGAAGTTGTTTTAAAAGCATCCTACTATTCACGAGGTTGTTTTAAAACGCTCCTATTATTTACGAGGAACCATAATTATCTTTTCCTCCCACTTAGCGTCATTTAGCTGTCGGCGAAAATCATTATGACAAATAAAAGTCCCAAAATTTAGAGCTACAGAATGTAGGCATGACATTTGATGCCTCTCAGCATCCAAACTCTCGTTAAGGCAACCTTGATCTTATGCAATCAGTTTTAGTTCAACAAGAATTTTCTTCGGTCCAAGTGAATGGACAAAACAGGAGTGCAGCTGTTGTAAGCAAGGCAATGTTCTCAGCAGGAGATAGTACGAAGCATGTGAATGCACAAAATATTAATGAACATCTCAACTTCCTTCTTATTGACAATACAATAAGGGTCAAGTTTGAGAGAGTTGTTGATGCTAGCCCTGCTAATCTATTCCCTATCACTTTGGGCAAGAGGATCTCATGATTGTTCTTCTGAAACAGGTTGGTTTTTTTTCTTTATCTTTATAATGTCTATTTAAGACAGTATTCACTTCATGAACCAATAGAGATAGTCACTTACATTAATATTCCATTTTCTGGCAGCAAGAAATCATTTCAGCAGGTGAAAATTAGTTTGATTTTGATGGCCATGCTCCAGTCTCTTCTGGATTGTAGTTTATAATGTACATACTCACTGTAACAGAATTAACTCTTCTACAATTAGTCAGTGGGACCTCAAGTTTGTGTTTCTTCAAGAAATCGCATTTTCTTAGTGTCAAGAATTGAATCTTGCTTGTGACTATCATATTGTACTGATTTCTTTTGATCATAACAAGATCAGATGAACAGATAATAAGGATGGATCAGTTGTTGTGGGAAGATAATTTTGATACATGTAAGATTGTTTTGCATTATATGCAAAGGCGTTCATGCAAAATTTTGATTGTTTTTGGTAGCAAAATCTGGCAGGATCAACTAATTTTAAGGTGCTTTAATTTTGAAGTTGTCCAGCAAGATACATGTCAAGTTGTGGAGGCATTGTTTCTAGACATCAGAATACTGGAGGAGACTTTCTAACTCTAATAACAGATGAAGTTTGCTATTTTTTTGTTTACTTTTTCTTTTTCTTTCTTCAACCTCCCTTCTACCTTGCCATGGGTAGAGGGGAGGGGGTGATGCTATCCTCTCTCCTTTTCGTTTTCTTTTATTATTTTTTCTCAAGGAATTGACTGTCATGTATATGTACTATTTTATTGCTCAAGACATACGTCTGGGCATTCATTTCTGTCTATTTTCTTGCCCTTAATTTTCATGGGATCCTTGTACCATTTTATTTTGATTTTTGTTTTTTTTGTTTTTACATAAACCATTTTATTGCTCTAGAATAAGTTTAATTGAACCTAGACTTGTATTCATTAATGATTTAGACTTACCTCAGTTCATTACTATCTCTTCAATGGATGGTGCATATTGAAGATTCAACTCTTATCTTCTCGTTTAGAAAACCCTCTAGTAGAACACTACAAGAGAACGTCGATTTACAGATGGAAACATCACCGACGTAATGTTTTCGTCGGTAAAAAAATTCATTACCGATCGAATTTTGATTATTATTTACGAAAATCCGTCGGTAATGTTTTGCCCTAATACTTTTCAGCATTTTCGACGAAAAAAGAATATTACCTACTGAATATTAGCGACAGATTCATTCCATCGGTAAAAGTTTGGCGCGAACGACCTAGATTCCCGCCAAATTTTCACCGACGGAATTTCAAAAATTACCGATGAAAATTTCGTCGATGAAAATTATACACAGTTTTTGAAATAATTTTTGATCGTTCACATTTTTTATCGAGGGAATTAAGTTTATTGCCTACGGAAAATCCGTCGGTAATAGTTTTTTCTTGGTTTTAATAAATAATAAATGTAATTTAATTAAAAAATTAATTAAGGTTTTAAAGTGAACGGTCAATAAGTATTACCAACGGAATTTCTGTCGATAATATCTACATTCCGTCGGTGATGTGTCACTGATGAAAAAATGCTAATACCGATGGATGGAATTTGAAATCCTGCCCAAAATATTACCAACGGAATTTTCGTCGGTAATACCTACATTCCGTCAATGAAAGTTTATTCCGTCGATGATGTTTCACCGACGAAAGATGGTATTATCGACCAATGTTCCATCGGTAATAGATTATTACCGACGAATGACATTAGAAATCCTGCCAAAAGTATTACCGACGGAATTTTCGTCAGTAATAACCCTATTCCGTCGGTTAAAGTCTCGGGCATAACTTAATGCCTGAGACTTCTTTCCTCATTTTCTCTCTTTCCCTCTTTGCTCCGTCGTGCCCCTTCGCCGTCCAACCTTCCCCCACGAGCCATCACCGTCGTTGTCACCGCCATCGCCGTCAAACCACCAGGTCTGTTTTTGTTCTCTCTCTTCTTTTAATTTCATTTTTGATTTTTGATATTGTTTGATAAATTGTTGTTTTCGTTTTTGGTTTTTGATTTTGTTTGATAAATTGTTGTTTTCTTTTTTGTAGTTAAGTCCGAGCCACCGCCACCGCCTTCGCCGTCAAACCATCCCCAATGAGGCACCACCATTGCTACCACCGTCGGAACCATCCGACCACCACGCCTGGGTATGAGTTGTTTGATAAGTTGTTGAAATTGTTAATGTGTATATTTGTGAAATTTTTTTCGGTATATTGTTGAGTTGAAATTGAAATTGTTAATGGGTATGAGTTGGAATTGTTAATATGTATATTGTTGAAATAATAGTTTATTTATAATTATAATTTAAAAAGATAATATTGAAAAGTATATAAAATTCTAATAATAAAATAATAGTATTGTAGGCAAGTGGAAATTATTAATATATTTAAATTAATGTTTAGGGTTTAGGGTTAATGTGTTATAATAAATGAAACTTTATTTATAATATAGTAATAAATATCAAAATATAAATTAAATAATAATAATAGTTTATTTATAATTATAATAAAAAATATATTATTAAAAAATATATAAAATTCTAATAATAAAAAGAGGCAAGTGGAAATTATTAATATATTTAAATTAATTTTGTAGGAAAATTGTTAATATGTTATAATAAATGAAACTTTATCTATAATATAGTAATAAATATAAAAATATAAATTGAATAATAATAATAGTTTATTTACAATTAAAATTTAAAAAGATAATATTAAAAATATATATAAAATTCTCATAATAAAAATAATTATTGTAGGAAAGTGGAAATTATTAATATTTTTAAATTAATTGTGTAGAAAAATTGTTAATGTGTTTTAAGAAATAAAACTTCATTTATAATATATACTAATAAACATAAAAATTTAAATTGAATAATAATAATAGTTTATTTCTAATTATAATTTAAAAATATTAAATTAAAAAATATATAAAATTTTAATATTAAAAGAAGAGTATTTTAGGCAAGTAAAAATAATTAATATTTTAAAATTAATTGTGTAGGAAAATTGTTAATTGTGTAAGAGCTACAATAAGTAAAACTTATTTTATAATATATAATAATTTAAAAAGATAATATTTTCAATTTATTATTTTGATTCTTGTGTTATTGTATTGTTGATAGTTTACTTAGGCTTAGAGAATGGAGCATGATAAATCTTGGATGTATAGGCAGTTGGTCGACTCTCAATATATTAGTAATGAGTATTTGAATGGAGTTGAAGAATTCTTCGGTTTTGCATATGCTCACAGCGAGTACGTAAAAGATAATAGAATTAGATGCCCTTGTCTAAAGTGTCAGAATAATCGATTTGCAGAAATTGATGATGTGAGTAAACACTTGTATTATAGAGGGTTTAAGGAGAATTATTATATTTGGGATGTACATGGTGAAAGTCATCAAGGTCAGTCATAAAGGTTGCATAGTGATGAAGTCGAGACGAGAAGTGACGATTAAACAGATAATCCTTATGCTAGAATGGTTATGGATGCTCTAAACCCGAATCTGAATTTAGGTGGTAATTACAATGATGATGAGACAATGGTTCAAGATGATAAAACCAATTTAGGTTCAAGCAACTTTTATTCGTTGATGAACCAAGCAGATGAACCGTTGTGGTCAGGATGTACAAAACACACAACTTTATCTGCTGTGTCACAATTGTTAAATGTGAAGTCTAAATTTAACATTAGTGAATTGTGTTTCAATCGTTTGATGATTATGATAAAAGAGATGTTGCCAGAAAGTGATAATTTACCTGATAATTTTTACTAAATGAAGAAGAAGATGACCAAATTTGGACTTCACTATCATGCATGCAACAACAATTGCATGTTGTTTTACAACGACTAGGTTGACATAGAATTTTGTTCCATATGTGGCCATCCTCGTTATATACCAACCAAATCAAGTGTTAGAAGTCAAAGAGAATTCCTTATAAGATTCTCGTTATTTTCCATTGATTTCGAGACTTCAAAGATTATTTATGTCAACAGTTACAGCTGAGAATATGACATGGCATGCGCATAACTGAAGGGATGATGGAGTGTTGAGACACCCTGTTGATGGTGAAGCATGGGAAGACTTCAATCGTACGCATCCGTCTTTTGTAGTGGAATCTCGAAATATCAGATTGGGTTTGTGTGCAGATGGGTTTTATCCGTTCTCTTGTTGGCTGGTAATTCTTTCTGTATATAATTTACCACTGTGGATGTGTATCAAGCAACCACATTTAATTATTAATATGGTCATTCCGGGTCCGAATAGTCCATCACATAATATTGATGCTTTCCTCAGACCATTGATAGATGAGTTGAAATTACTGTGGAATCATGGTGTTATGAGTTATGATGCGTATAGGAAACAAAATTTTATATTAAGAGCTGCATTGTTATGGACTATTAATGACTTCCCTGCTTACAGCATGTTATCAGGATGGAGCACACACGATCGATTGGCTTGTCCTTATTATATGGAAGAAGTTAAGTCATTTAGATTACATTATGGTTGGAAACCATTTTTTTATTGTCATCGGCAGTTCTTGCCTTTAAATCATCTTTTCAGAAGACAAAGAGATAAATTTTGTCAAAGAGTTGAGCATGATTCTCCAATTGAGTGATTATCTGCTGAGGCAATTCTGGAAAGGATAGATAGCATTTTGAATATCATATCTAGGAGTAAATTATGTGAACAGAAGTTGATTGGATTCGGAGAATGTCACAATTGGACGAAAAGAGTATTTTTTGGGAGTTACCTAATTGGCATACCAATCTCATTCGTCATAATTTGGATGTGATGCATATTGAGAAAAACGTGTTTGATAGCGTGTTCAACACAATGATGGATGTGAAGGGCAAAACAAAAGACAATATAAAGGCCATAATGGATTTACCATTGCTTTGCAGACGGTCAGAATTAGAATTGGTGGAAAGCAATGGAAAAACGTATAAACCTAAAGCCAGTAACACATTCAATAGGGAAGATAAAAAAAAAGTTTGTACTCGGGTAAAAGAATTATGACTTCCCGATGGATTTGTTTCGAATATCGGTCGATGTGCAAATATGGTTGATGGGAGGTTTTATGGCATGGAAAGCAATGACTGTCATATTTTTATGCAGCGGTTACTTCAAATTGTGTTTCGAGATTTAGTACCTAACACAATCTGGTATGCAATTACTGAGCTATCTCATTTTTTCAGACTTATGCTCTATAGAAATTCATGTGGACCAGAAGGAGTTCTTGGAAACCAATATTGTTGAGACCATTTGCAAGTTGGAAAAAATATTTCCTCCAGCCTTTTTTGATTCAATGGAACATTTGCATATTCACCTACCTTATGAGGCAAAAGTTCGTGGACCTGTCCATTATTGTTGGAGGTATCCATTTGAAAGGTAATTAACAAAGAATGTACGTAATCTTTTACATTATTTACTTTATTGAATTGAACATTTGTTAATTTAGTATTCGTTTTTAAATCTTAGATTTCTACATCATCTAGAGAGAAAAGTGAAAAATCTCGCATGTGTTGAAGGGTCAATAGTTGAGTCATATATAATGGAAGAAATTTCATCGTTTTGCGCCTTATACTTTGAACCAAATGTTGAAACAATATTTACTCGGGTGCCCCGAAATGATGACGGAGGAGATGTCGATCCCATGGGACGAATCTCAGTTTTCACACATGAAGAGAGATCTTTTGGTCCCAAAAAAATGAAAGCTCGTTTCTTAGAGCACGATGAGTACGATGCAGGTGAATTATATGTATTAATGAATTGCGAAGAAGTCATACCATATATTGAGCAAGAGATTTACTATTCTCTCAAATATTAATTGTGAAATTACATTATATAATTAAACTAGGGAAACTCATTATGCATCCAATCATTTTTAGGGTGTTTGATGAGATAGTGAAAATCGATGCGCTGAACATTACAGATGGTGAGTTGGAGAAAGTCCGTGCAGGTAGATTTAGAAAAAGGTTTAAGGACTACGTAAGTATTCTTTATTTTCTATGTTCTGCTACTGCTTGATACAATTTGATATTGAATGTAATATTGTTTTCCATTCACCATTCATAGGTTCAACAAGATTCAAGTCAACATAACTCTCGTATAGTTGAGTTATGTTATGGTCCAAGACGTATGGGTTGGTGTTATTCTTGATATTTCATTAATGGTTTCACGTTCCATACTTTAGATTATGCAAAAAATACGAAAACCATGAATAGCGGTGTATGCGTCAAAGGCGATTGTTATAACGATTCTTCGCATGACTTTTATAGAATGTTGTTAGACATTGTAGAGTTAGATTATTTTGGTGTGGGAAATCGGGTCGTAATTTTTAAATATCGATGGTTTGATACGGATAAAGAAATTCGGTTAGATCCTTATAATGGGCTTGTTAAAATAAAGTACATGTCAACACTTGCTTGTAATGAACCTTTTGTTTTAGCTCGTCAATGTCGACAAGTGTATTACAGTTCTTATCTATCAAATAGAAGAGAACGTCGAGACTGGTGGGCTGTGTCCAAAACAAAGGCTAGGAGTAGATTTGACATTGTATCTCATGCAAGAGAAATAATTGATCTAAACGAAGAGGTTTATCAATAAATGGATGCGCCTACTCCCACCATTGTAACATATTTAGAAGATCTTGACAATCCTCAACTTTTGGTTCATGGTGATTTTGAAGAATTAAACACTAATGTTCAGAGAACAGATGAAGAAGAAGAAGCAGTAGATTATGATGACAGCGATGACAATGATGCTGATGAGAACGAAGAGAATGATGATGATTAGAAAGTTAATATTATTTTTCATTTTGTAATTGCATGATCTGTCAAGTAATATATTTTATGTGTATTCAATATATATATTTATTAATAAATTTAATATTTTTCATTTTATAGACAAAATGCGAGGAACAGGGCGTAAAACTACTAGAAAGAAGAAATAGAGTTCTATGTGGGATGCATTTCGACCATTTGAAAGATCGTCCTTGGGGCACGGTACACCAGAATTGCCACCTGCGTCTTCTCCCTCCTTACGGCCTCTACCGAGACAGTTGCCACCTTATTCGGCTCCATCGCCACATACTCCATCTTCAGTACCTCCATCGCCCCTGCATCCTTCTGCACTGCGTCCGTCTATAGTGGATCTGTCCAGATTGCCTCCCTCTACAGTGGCACCATCCACATCGACTCCCAGTCCACTGCCACGGTCGACACTTACTCCAGTGACTCTGGCAGATCCCGCGTTACAAGCGTCTAGTCATCGTAGGATAAAATTTCACAGTATTTACTTAATGAGCCAACATTGACGTATTTCGAGGATGATGGGACGGGGCAGCAGACAGAGGTACCTGCATCACATCCTACACCATCTACCAATACTACCACTGAGTAGAGGAAACGAGGTAGAGGTCGACGAAAAGATTACCAACACCGAGTAATCCAGATGAGAAGTTTCGACTGTCAATTCTTCAAAACACGTAAGTTAATAATATTTCAATAATTTCATTATTTGAGTAAAACAAATTATTGTCCACTAACACGTATCCTTGATTTTAGGACTTTCACGGAGAGTTGTGTAAAATCCACCATTGCCTCCATCATCAGACAGCACTATAACAGACCGTGGCCTACTTGGTCGAAGATACCTGTTGACGTGAAACTGTCTATGTGGACTATATTTGAGGTATGATTTGGTTAAAAGTCAAATTATAATTTAATTATGTTTAATACTATATATTAATTCATAATGTCTTATTGTAGAGAAAATGCCAGTGGCCTCCCGAACAGACACCATTGGTTAGGAAATTATGGGAGGCCACATGCAAGCATTCAAGGACATGATGAATTTTGAGAGGGACAATGCCATGTCCTTCTTTCAAACAAATCGAAAAGAAGACTGGTTACAGGTGTGATTGGATAGTAGTCGATATTTGGGATGAACTAATTGATAGCGTCTGGAGTACTGACGCTTGGAAAAATAAGTCCCAAAAGGCCAAGAGTAATAGGAACACAGAGAAAGATGGCAGCATTACAAAGCACACTGGTCGATCAGTTCCTTTTCTAGTTACCGGTGAAAGAATGGTAAGATTTATTTTAGTTTTGCAATTTATTGTTTAAAAGTTTTATCGTATAAACTATACACACCTAATTTTGTCCGGACCACTAAATAAAGTATGTTTTCTTCCTAAATTGATGTTTTAGAATGCAAAAAGGCTTTTCTCATCCTGCAGGTGGTACTCCGAGACTTAGTCTAAGAAAGCAGACAAAAAAAGTGAAACTTGAAAAAGTCAACCCTATAAAAGTCAACCCCAAAAAGTCAACTACTGAAAAAGTCAACCACTTTCAAAATCAAGATTTGAAGTTCAATTCAAAAATGGTGAAAGCATTTTCATAACCCGAGGTCTTCATTGAAAGATATGGAGTTCAGAAGTTGGTTTACGGAGATCTAGTAGAAAGGAAACCCTAGTTTGAAAAATTTGGGGAAAAAGTGCTTAAACGATCAAATTGGTCAAAATTGAAGGTTCTAGATGAAAGATAAGCACTGACTACAGGTAAGGGAGAGGCTACTTAGAAGAAAACTGAAGGAAAAGTCAATTCGGATTTTTACTAGATTCGGTGAAATTGGGAAAAATTACAAAAATGACCCGATTCGGTAAAGACTAAAGCCCCTAATTGATGAGGAGTGATTAAACAAGGATAGCCCAAGGCTCAGTTTGAAAAAAAATATGAGAAAAGAGTTACCTGGAGGGAAAACGGAATGAGCAAAAATCGGAAAAGAAAATCTGAAAATTGGACTTGTTTTGAGCAAAACCGGGCTTTGGAGGTAAAAGGGGAAAATTAGAAAATTCGGAAAAAATACCAAATGAACTCCAGAAATTCTGAAAATTTGCAGATCTCATTCTTAAATTATTTGGAAGAGATTGGCGAAATAAAATCCGAATTCGGAGTTCATTTGCAAAATGGCCAATTCCCGGGCCCACTATGCAAAAATTCAAGTAGATAAATCCCGAAGAAATAGCAAATGAGCTCCAAAAATTACCAAAAGTTTCAGATCACACTTTTAACTTATTTTAAAAATAGTAAAAGTTCGGGTACACAAAAGGGCATTTTTGGAAGAAAAATCCAAAAAAATAGTAAACAACTCGAAAAATTTTGAAAACTTCTAAAATTCAATTTTTTATTATTATGAAAGTATTGAAAAAAGAAAATTTGAATTTGGAGTCTGTTTGTTATTTATTTAGGTTCGGGGGTCAAGATGGTCATTTTATCGAAGAAATCGAAAGGAGCCATTTTGTAATTGAGAAAACTATGAAAGATGAAAGCTTTGCTGAGATAGTTCCTCCCTTGGTCAGCCAGCATAGAAGAGAAGAAGGAAGCTTGATCAATTTAATTCCTTATTCACTATCAAGCTCAAAATGCTTCCACTAGTACCTTGCAAATGGTCCCCCATTCATCCAATGGCATAGGTGCCTTGTACAAAAGTTGAATGCACAATTCAATGGCCAAGATTAAATGCCAAGATGAAATTTTTATTCTTCATGAAAGAACCCTCATCCAATGGCCAATAATGAAAGAAGAAAGATGAGCACAACTCATCCAAGGGTAGAGGTCCATTCGGCCAAGCAAGGGAGTGCATGCGATTGTTCCTTTTCATCCAATGGCTTAGGCCATTTACAAGGGCTAAGTACACCTTCTAAAGGCTGGGATTAAATGCCAATATGGCATTTTTATGTTGCCATGAAAGAATCCTCATCCAATGGCAAAGAATTGTTGAAAAAGAAATGAACACAACTCATCCAAGGGTAGGGGTATATTCGGCCAAGCAAGGGAAAGCATGGGATTGTATCCTTATTCCATCTAAGAGCTGAGGTTATTAGAAGGGCTGAGTACACATCTTAAGGGATGCTATCAATTGTCAAGAATGTATTTTTATTATGTCATCAAAGGATCCTAATCTAAGGGCCAAAATTGGAGGAGAAAAAATGCACAAATCATCCAAGAGTAGGCATGCCAACTGGCCAAGATGAGAGGGGGAAGGGAATGTTTTATTTTTTCCATATAAGGGTGGTCATTTGATGGAAAAATGGCAGTAGATAATTTAGAAAAGAAAAGTTTTTGAAAGAAAAAAAAGAAGGTTTTCAATAGAAGAGCTTGAAGGTAGTCATCTCTACCAAGCTCTAGCATAGTTTTCTTCTTGTTTTCCATGTTAATTTCTTGATTTTCTACTTTGTTTTCCTACTACATTTCTCATAGAAATCAAGTTTTTTTAAATGTTTACTTAAGTATTCATCTCTTCTTCTTCATCAAAAATGGTTGAAATCAATTTTCTTACAAGGGTTTTGTATTGGCCGAATGTGACATGAGTGCTTGCCTTGATTTTTCTTTTTTTCTTCTTTGCATGATGTTGTGGGAATCATGATTTTTGATGTTTTATTTAGGTATTTAAGGTTCAGATTTTTTTTCTACAAAAAATGAAGCAAAAGAGGTTGAAATGGCTACATGATCTTGATACATATCAAGTGACCATGGTTAGGGGAGAGGCTATGCCCATTTTTACCAACCATGAAGCTCACCTATATTTTGTTGATTAACGTGGTTTATATTCTGATTTTTTGAAATGGAAAGGCTTCATGATCTTGACAAGATCAAGTGATTATGGTTAGGGGAGAGGCTATGCCCATTTTGTACCAACCATGGAGCTCAACTTTCCTTGTTTTGTTTACTAGTTTTTCTTGTTATTTTCTTCGCATGTCTATGTTTATTTTGATCATGTTCTTTATATGTTTTATATATTTGCTATTATATTTCTTTTTTTTTTTCTTCAAGATATTTCTTTGTAGGTTTCAGCCATTGTGCTTTTCTTGATGATATTTTGCATTTTTTTTCTCATATATCATGCCTTGTATGTTGTCATGTTTGTATTTTATATTTTGTCATAGGAGCATTCGGCCTCCTCCACTTCCTATGCTTCGTATGTGCGTTTTCATCATGTTAGTTCATACATAAGTTTATATATCTTGCATGTTAGTATGTTAGATGTTTGTGAAAATGCCATGCTCATTTAGGTTTAGGACCATTCGGCCTTTTCATGCATTCCATGCCTTGTATGTGCAATTTTATCATTTTAGTTGATCGGTTAGCATTTCATTTCATTCCATGACTTTATGTATTTTGATATGGTTTGCCATGTGTTTGTGTTATTTTCTATATAGGATTGCCTTAGGTTATCTAGTGGCTATTCGGCCTCTTCATGCATTCCATACCTTGTATGTGCATTTTCATCATTCTAGTTGATCGGTTAGCATTTCATGCCATGACATTATGTATTTTGATTTAGTTTGCCAAGCGTTTCTGTTATTTTCTACATAGGATTGCCTTAGGTTATCTAGTGGCCATTCGGCCTCTTCTTGCATTCCTTGCCTTGTCATGCATTTTCATTTCGTTTAGGTACCATGCTTTGCATTGTTATGCCTTGTGATTGTGTATTAGTTGCTGTTTGTTCATGCATTAGTCTTACGTTTATTGGTCATTATATGTTCATGACATTCGCATGCATTTTCATCACATTTTAGGTCTAGGCCATCTTTGCATTGCCATGCATATTAGGTATTAGATCATATTGGTATTGCCATGAATTGCTATGCTATTTAGGTCTTAGGTCACATTGGTATTGTCATGCATAATCATAATACATTAGGTTTAAGTCACATTTGTATTATCAAACATTTCATGCATGCTAAGTTAGGATAGCATTTATTGACATGTAAACTCATGCTAGCCATTTAGGTTATTTATGCCATGCATTTTGCATACCACTTAGGTTTTGAATCATTCATTTCATGCATTCAACTTGCTGTATTTTCTTGCATATCATGTCATGCCACATAATTTATGACTTAGGCCAACCAATGGCTCAAAGTCATGCTCACTTGAGCATACTTGTGGAAAATTAAAGAGTTGTCAAATTGATTATTCTACCTTTGTCATTTTTTTTACTTAAGCCAATTTTTGTCCAAGTTTTTTATAAATTTTAGCTACTTTTTGTAGGTATTTGGAAGGGTCTCCAACATTTTTATTTTGATTTTTAAATGATTTTATCAAAGTCAAAAAAAATGTGTTTTGGCAAAACATTTTTTCAGCCAGTACTCGTACTTTCTCGATTTTTTTGGGAAGTCACCGTTAATCAAAAAATTAAGCCAATATTTTGGCGTGTAGTTTTACATGTTCTGAGTCTCTAGTATTTTTTTAGAGGTTTTTTAATTTTAAAAAATAGGTTAAAAATTTGTGTACCAAAATGGACAGTAGAGGTAGATTTGAATTCAAAAGAAAAATATTCGTTGAATTTGGCTAAGGCATTTAGAGGGGGTTGGTTAAAAGCTTTAGCTACTGTCTTAGGATAGTTTTTATGCCTTTTTGAGCTTTAAAAATGATTTTATAAACCTCGGGTTAAGTTTAAACTTAGGAAATTAGAGCCATTTTAAAAGGGTTTGGCTAGGGTTTTATTTTTAATCCAAGATTTTCAAAATTGTTTTCAAGCAATCACATAGTATTTTGATTTTAGAAAATTTAATTTGATATTTTTTCGTAAGGTAGCTAGATATATTTTTAGATATACGGATTTCCTTAATTAAAGGAAAAAAATACATTTTCATGCATTGCATTTTCCATGTTCATGCATACTATATAATATGTATTTTTGTTAATTTCAATGATATTGTTATTATTTTGATTTATTTTGTGGCGTTATATTGTTTGTTATATGGTTTTGATTACTTCATGCTATTCTATGCTTTTTATTTAATCATTTATTTTTGTCACATTATATAGCATATACTATGTTCATGCATTAATATTTGTATTTTTATTTTCATGCATATGTCACGATAATATTATTTTATGTTTCATATCATTTAGATTATAATCCATGTCATATAGATTATATTATTCAAAATATGCTATGTCATTTAAAATTGTTATGTCATTTAAATTATATCATATCATTTAGGTTGCATTATATTATCTAGACTTTGCTATGTTATTTTTATTTATGTCACATATTCATATTTATATTTTTTAAATATTTTGAAAAAGATAATGATTTTCAAAAAATAAAGATATAACCGAGTTAAAATAATTCATAAGTTCTCTACCGGGTTTGCTGGAGGGGATATCATCGATTATCATTAATAAAGGAATATCTTTCTTTCAAAAAACGAGAATGATTCGGAAAGTTTTTTTTTTTTTAAATATAATAAAAATTTCTATATTTTGCTGATTTTGTCGGGGAATGTAGGAAAATTTTGAATTAATAAATTTCAAATCATTTTCAATTAAAATTGGAATTATTTTTCTTTAAATTGGAAATTAACTTGAAATACTAAATGAAAAATCAACTTTTCATCGATACTTGACACACGATCAATAAGGTACTGTTTTATACGGGCGTTGTGGGGGTGCTAATCCTTCCCCGCACGTAACCGAGTCTCGAACCCGATTCTTCGATTTTCTTTTGTTTATAACACAGACTTGAAATTGGTTTTTAAAATGTTTTAATTAATTTTAAAATATTTTACAAAACCGATTTTAATAGGTGGCCGATCACACCTAGCTAAAAAAGATTGGTGGCGACTCATGTCTTTTTTCAAGGTCATTTTCAAAACCTTCATTTTTAAAGAGGAATTAAGTTGACTTTTCCTTTTTTTTTTTTAATGTCACACCTAACAAATAATAAAATCTTGCAATGAGACTTGTTATGTTATTTTTTTTAAGGTTGCGACAGCTTGGTGACTCCACTGGGGATATTAGAGAGTCAAGCCTAGAATTAGTCGTGTGTTATCAAAGTCTTGGTTTTGTTGGGTTTAATTTGTATTTAATTTTAATCCGCACATTTTTTAAAATAAGAAGACTTTTGAAATAATAAAATGTTTTTGAATATAGTCATACTCATGCGCATGCATTTTATTATTGTTCTCTAGTTATTTAATGTTGTATATTATGCTTGTTGGTTAATGCGTTACACTATTTTTGATCTTTGTTTTAATAAATTGTTGGGATATTTAGAATAAGAATTGTAGAATAGGTGGTGAAAGGTTTGTTGTTCCTCCATACACACTGCACTTGCATTTGCATAACATGAACTCTCTACCCGGGTTTCGTCCTTTTAAGTGGGAGTAAAGTAACTACGCCTTCGTGATGATCCTTCGTATGGGCTAGTGAAACACTTCCGGAGTATAAAGTACCTAAAGCCTTCGTGATGATCCTTTGTATGGGCTTAGGAAAATATACTCTAACAAATTGAACCCGCTTTTATCGAGGTGCCTTACTAGCCTTCACAGGCGACAGTGAGGAATAATTCGGGGCCTTTAGAACCGATTCACCCTCATATAATGAACCTAGGCGAAGCCATGCCGGATTTCCAATAGATATACCAAAGTTAAAAACACGAGGGACATTTCTAAACCTTCTGTTACCTATTTTACACTCTGAATAAGTGTTATAGATCGGGCAACGATAAACGTACATCGCCCGTAGTAAATATTAATACCCTGCCCTGAAGGCATTGTGATGCCTAAGTGAGTTGATATTGTTGGGGCAAGTGTTCATTAACTTTTTGAAATTGAAAATAAAAATTCTTTTTTCAAGCATTTTGCATTTTGCACATTTCATGCATACGTGAATAGAGCATGTACATTCATGGTTGTATTTTTCATCTCATTCTTTGCAATGAACAGATGGTAATAATAATCTTATTTGATGATTTCATAAACATTCATTGGTTGAATAAGAATTGTAGACCGCTAGTGTTGCATGAACATTTGGATATTGTACCGTGGTAGGATCCACTACTCCGAAATTCTTTTGAAAAATAATATGTTGGGTTTTGATTGAAAATACATGTTTCAAAAATCATAGATTAAATTTGCAGGCAAATCTTGCATAATGAGATTTTTGAATAATCAAGATTTAGGTCCCATCCATTATGTGTAATCATTGGTTAATTTCTTTGTATATACCTTTGTGATAATTCATTTATTCTTTGCATGTATCATTTTGACATCATGTTACAGTCATAGCATGCATGGTCATCCATTGTAGAATACGTTTATGACATGCATGGTCTTTATTTGTATATACCTTGCACCAATTTATTCATTCTTTAAATGTCTCACGTTGGCATCAAGTTGCATTCATGCATTATTAGTCAGTACGATTTTTCTGTATATATACATGCATTAATTTGTTTATTCTTTACATGCACCATGATTGGCATCAGGTTGTATTCATGCATTCATAGTCAGTATGATCTTTCTGTACATATCCATGCATTACTTTGCTTATTCTTTACATGTATCATGTTGGCATCAGGTTGGATTCATGGCATACATAGTCATCATGATATGCTCATGCATTAATCTGTCATATTAACATCAGGATGCATTCATGAAACACATGGCCAGCATAATTTTCTTTGTATATACTCTCTGTCAATCATTCATTGTTTACATGCATCATAATTGACATCGTGTTGCATTCATAGTGTATGTGATCATTTAGTGGGAAATACATCTGAAATATGCATGGTCAATCATTGTATATATCCGTACAACGACTTGCATACATTATATTGGCATCATGTTACATTCATAACATCCATGGCTCATTCATCATGAAATACGTTAATAAGATGAAATAGAAATTGACTTAGCTTTAAGAGTTTTCAAAGCGATCTTTTTTCAAATCCGAGGTATATGAGTCACTGAGAATCTGTTCAACATTGCCAAGATTCATGGAAGGCAGAAATTCAGACGAAATGGAAAGAATGAGATAGAATCTGCAGGAAACACAAGAAAGGCTGAATAGAAATCAGAAACACTACTAAGAACAAATGGCTAAAATGCTAAAATTGATGTCCGTCACTATCAAAGGCAAGGGGCATATTGAGGACTCTACTGAAGAAGAAAGAGTCATGTAGGTTAAGAACTTGGCTAGAATGGAGAGAATAGAACAGGTTCATCAAGAGATGGAGGAAGAAGCGATTAGACTTCAGAAAGTGATCCAAGAGCATGAGGAGGACTCTGCTGAGGAAGAAAGAGCCATGGAGGCTAAGAATTTGGCTAGAATGGAAAGAATAGAATAGGTTCAGCAAGAGATGGAGGAAGAAGTGATTAGAGTTCAAAAAGCGATCCCAGAGCAAACAATTAAGTTAATAGAGCTAATTGTCAAAGAAAAAGGACAGGTTGAGAGTTTTACTGCAAAAGGAAAATCAAAAGTCCTGGGAAATAATTCGAGGAATTACCTCTCTTGCTCGTGTGGGATAACAGTTAAAGGGCAGAATTCTCAAGGCATACAACCACAAGATACAGTTAGGTATAAGCTATCAAATGAAAGGCTGAGGCAGTAGAAAGCAGAAATGAATTTTGGAGCATAGATCCGAAAGAACTTTGCTTGGTCCCTGATGTAGTCATTCCACCGAAATTCAAGGTTCCTAATTTTGAGATATATGACGGGACAACTGATCCAAGAACCCACCTCAAAATGTTCTGCCAGAAGATGGTAAGTCATGCAGATAATGATAAGTTATTGATGCATTATTTTCTTGATAGCCTCAGAGGATCTGCAAGCATATGGTATAATCAGTTGAGTAAGGATCAGATTCGTTCCTGAAGCGAATTGGATACGACTTTTTATAACCGATACTAGTATGTGATTGACATGTTGTTGGACTGTCTCTTTTTGCAAAATATGAGAAAGACATCCACTGAAATCTTCGAAGAGTATTCTCGCAGATGGAGAGATATAGCAGCCCAGGTAGAACCGCCCTTAACTGAAAAAGAAGTTGTTGTCCTATTTACAAATACACTGTAGGCTCCATGCTATGATAAGCTCGTTGGTAATGCCATGAAAGATTCCACAGACAGGATAATTCCAAGGGAGATAATGAAGGAGACAGACAAGAAAGGAAAGCTCAAAGTAGGGGAGACATCCAGTAGCAAGGGAAATTGGGAACCCCAAAGAAAAAGAAAAGATATCTAGTCCATAACCTATGGTGGGCAAAAGATGGGAAGCTTTGTCCCATATCCTCCATAACCCATGTACCATCAGTTCTACCCTTCCATGAACAATGTGTATCGGGATCCTTACTTATACCCGATATCCTATCAAAGTAATCATTTGACAAATCTCCAACCTCAGGCCAATCAGGGAAAATCAAGGAATATTCGGAAAAGAGATTAGTTTGAGCCACTATCTATATCTTAGTCTGAGTTGTTACCCCAGCTTATCGAAAACCGACTCCTCGCTCGAGTGCCAGTAAAACCTATCCAACCCCCGTACCCAGACTGGTATGATGAAAATGCATTTTGTGGTTATCATTACGAGATTCGAGGTCATTCCATGGAAAATTGTTTGTCTCTAAAGCGGAAGGTTCAAGCGCTAATCAGTAATGGGCTGTTAGGTTTTGAGAAGAAGCAGAAGTCAGATAATGGGAAGAAGCCATTTATTGTTCAGGGTAAGACAAATGGGGATGTCTGGATGGGAAAGAAAGGCTTACACGTGTATATGAAGCAAGAAAAAAATCAGGTTGACCTGATTCCTGTGTCATACAGTGAGCTATTACCTCAACACATCAAGAATCACCTTATGACACCTATGCAATTTGAGCCTCTGAAGCCTCCTTATATGAGCTAGTATGATGCTAATGATCGTTGTGGTTATCATTCTGGAAATCAAGGCCACTAAACGGAGAACTACCCCGTTTTGAAGTACAAAGTTAGGGATCTCATCAAAGCCGGTTCGATAAGTTTTGAAGATGGGAAGCCCAAGTGTCATGAAAGACCTTTTCTCTAAAAGCAACCATGGGATAACCAAGAGAAGATTTTGATCCCAATCCCTGACCTGCTGTCAATACTGATAAAAAACCAGTACCTTACCCTTGTGCCTTTGAAAATAGCTCCAAACCCATCAGCAAGGAGTTATGACCCTAACAGGAAGTGTGAGTATCACATGGGGCAATTAGGCATTCGAGTGAAGAATGCAGAAAACTGAAGGAAATGGTGGAAGGTCTTTTTCGCAATGGCATTTTAACTTCAGAGCTTATTAAACAGTGGAAGTCTGCTTTGCCATAAATCAGTATCTTCGTAGGGTTTTAAAGATGAGAATTACTATATTTGGAAGCATGTCATTAAGAGCATTCTGATGCATGTAGTTCTATGCATTTTAATGATAGAAGCACTGTCTCATGTTGACATATGCATGGAATAAACTTTGAATTTAAATGTTTTGTGTTCATTCTATTTTTAGCAATAGTTTGAATTTGCAAAAACACATGAAACTTTGAGAAAATTTGTGGTAAACAATAATAAGGGGGTTTTCACAAGAAGTAATGGGCACTCTCGAGAATATTGATGATCATTATTAAAAATAACCCAATACTTTCCCTTTCCCTTTTGGGTTATACTATACCTAAATCCCTTAAACTAAGACCATTGGAAAGACCTAATGCTTTAAGGAATATGTATAAATTAAATAATCCATTATCGTTGCAAAATAAGCAAAGATGTAGATCCTAGTCTAGACTATGAACAAAGGAACAAACTTCTTGAAACAAAATTTTGAATTCTTTGAAATTCAAACAAAAGAGACATTCTTTCAAGAATCTAGATTTTGGTAATTTGGTATGTGTCAAGGTTGTGTCAAAACCATTCATGACCTTTTCCAATGACCATAAAATGTCAATTTCCCAAACATCACTTCATGATTAACACTTCAGGGCACTATGACCAAACTAGATTATTTTATGTCCCAAAGAAAGCCAGTTTTTTGGGACATATTTTCCTTGTCTATTCAAACAAACCCAAGATTGAAAATCAGCATTTTCAGTATAAACCTAGATTTACGGTGTTCCTCTTAATGATACAAATCCTCATGGTTAATCAAATTGGGGCATCATATGTAGAAATGATGGATACATGGTGAATAAGGATGGAACTAATGCCTAAATCATTGGGGGCATGTAAAAGACAAAAGAAAATGAAAAAATGATGAATGAAAAATCCCTTTCCCTGTACTTCACATATGGTTTCACTAACCGGACAAAATTAGTTTTTGTTTATCTTTGCCTGATTCCTGATTTTCAGCAATAGTCAAAGAGGGGCAGCTGTAGACTCCTAATTTTGTCTAGACCACTAAATTAGGTATGCTTTCTTCCTAAATTGATGTTTCAGAATGCAAAAAGGATTTTCTCATCCTGTAGGTGGTACTCCGAGACTTAGTCTAAGAAAGTAGATAAAAAAAGTCAAACTTGAAATAGTCAACCCCAGAAAAGTCAACTACTAAAAAAGCCAACCTACTTTCAGAATCAATATTTGAAGTGCAATTGAAAAATGGTGAAAGAATTTTGATAATCCGAGGTCTACATTGAAAGATATGGAGTTCGAAAGTTGGGTTACAGAGATTTAGTAGATAGGAAACCCTAGTTCAGGAAATTTAGGGAAAAGTGCTTAAACGATCAAATTGGTCAGAATTGAAGGTTCCAGACGAAAGATAAGCACTGACTACGGGTAATGGATAGGCTACTTAGAAGAAAAACCGAAGAAAAAGTCAATTCGAAAGAAAATCGAGAATTAGGGTTTTTATTGGGTTTGGTAAAATTGGGAAAAATACAGAAATAGCCCGATTCAGTGAAGACTAAAGCCCCTAATTGATGAGGAGTGATTAAACAAAGATAGCCCAAGGCTTAGTTTGAAGAAAATTCGAGAAAAGAGTCGATTGGAGGGAAAACGGAAAAACGAGGAAATTCCCGATAGTGAGAAAAAAGGAAAATCAAATCGAAAAAGGAGTTTAATCGTAAAAATTGGGCATTTTTAGACCAACTCCAATTCAATATATGAAAAAGGCCCAGGAAAAGAAAATATGAAAATCGGACTTGTTTTGAGCAAAACCGGGCTTTGGAGGCAAAAGGGCAAAATTGAAAAATTCGAGAAAAAAACCAAATGAGCTCCAAAAATTCTGAAAATTTGCAGATCCGATTCTTAAATTATTTGAAAGAGATTGGCAAAAGAAAATCCAGATTCGGAGTTCGTTTGCAAAATGGCCAAATCCTAGTCCCACTATGCAGAAATTCATGCAGATAAATCCCGAAGAAATAGCAAATGAGCTCAAAAAATTACCAAAACATCCAGATCACACTTTAAATTAATTGGAAGGGATTGGTGGGGAAAAATCTGGATTCGAAGCTCTTTTAAAAATGGTGAAAGTTCGGGTGCACAAAAGGGCATTTTTGGAAAAAAAAATCAAAAAAATAGCAAATGTACTCGAAAAATTTTGAAACTTCCAAAATTCAATTTTTTATTATTATGAAAGTATTGAAAAAAGAAAATTTAAATTTGGAGTCTTTTTGCTATTTATTTAGGTTCGGGGGTCAAAATGGTCATTTTCCTAAAGAAACCGAAAGAGACCATTTTGTAATTGAGAAAAATATGAAAAATGAAAGATTTGCTGAGATAGTTCCTCCCTTGGTCAGCCAACATAGAGGAGAAGAAGGAAGCTTGATCAATTTAATTCCTTAGTCACTATCAAGCTCAAAATGCTTCTACTAGTACCTTGCAAATGGTCCCCCTTCATCTAATGGCATAGGTGCCTTGTAGAAAAGTTGAATGCACCATTCAATAGCCAAGATTAAATGCCAAGATGACATTTTTTTTTCATGAAATAACCCTCATCCAATGGCCAAGAATGAAAGAAGAAAGATGAGCAGAACTCATCCTAGGGTAGGGGTCCATTCGGCCAAGCAAGGATTGTTCCTTTTCATCCAATGGCTTAGGCCATTTACAAGGGCTAAGTACACCTTCTAAGGGCTGGAAAAAAAATGCCAAGATGACAGTTTTATGTAGTCATGGAAGAATCCTCATCCAAAGGCCAAGAATTGCTGAAAAAAATTGAACACAACTCATCCAAAGGTAGGGGTCCATTCGGCCAAGCAAGGGAAAGCATGGGATTGTATCCTTATTTCATCTAAGGGCTGAGGTTATTAGAAGGGCTGAGTATACATATTAAGGGCTTCTATCAATTGGCAAGAAGGTGTTTTTATTATGTCATCAAAGGATCCTAATCAAAGGGCCAAAATTATAGGAAAAAAAGTGCACAAATCATCCAAGGGTGGTCATGCCAACCGGCCAAGATGAGAGGGGGAAGGGAATGTTTTATTTTTTTCATATAGGGGAGGTCATTTGATGGAAAAATGGCAGTAGCTAATCTAGAAAAGAAAAGGTTTTGAAAGAAAAAAGAAAGGTTTTCAATAGAAGAGCTTGAAGGTAGTCATCTCTACCAAGCTCTAGCTTAGTTTTCTTCTTGTTTTCCATGTTGATTTATTGATTTTCCACTTTGTTTTCCTACTACACTTCTCATGGAAATCAAGTTTTTTTAAATGTTTACTTAAGTTTTCATCTCTTCTTCTTCATCAAAAATGGTTGAAAGTTATTGTTTTTACAAGGGTTTTGCATTGGCCGAATATGACATGGGTTCTTGCCTTGATTTTTCTTTTTTTTCTTCTTTGCATGATGTTGTGGGAAACATGATTTTTGATGGTTTATTTAAGTATTTAAGGTTCTGATTTTTTTTAAAAAAAAACTGAAGTAAAAGAGGTTGAAATGGCTACATGATCTTGATACATATCAAGTGACCATGGTTTGGGGAGAGGCTATGCCCATTTTTACCAACCATGAAGCTCACCTCTATTTTGGTTATTACCATGATTTATATTCTGATTTTTTGAAATGGAAAGGCTTCATGATCTTGACAAGATCAAGTGATTATGGTTAAGGGAGAGGGTATGCCCATTTTGTACCAACCATAGAGCTTAACTTTCCTTGTTTTGTTTACTAGTTTTTCTTGTTATTTTCTTTGCATGTCTATGTTTATTTTGATCATGTTCTTTATATGTTTTATATATTTTCTTTTATATTTCTTTTTTTTCTTCATGATATTTCCTTGTAGATTTCGGCCCTTGTGCTTTTTTCTTGATGATATTTTGCATTTTTCTCATATGTCATGCCTTGCATGTTGTCATGTTTGCATTTTATATTTTTTCATAGGAGCATTCGGCCTCCTCCACATCCTATGCTTTGTATGTGCATATTCATAATACATTAGGTCTAAGTCACATTTTCATTATCAAACATTTCATGCATGCTAAGTTAGGATAGCATTTATTGCCATGCAAATTCATGCTAGGCATTCAGGTTATTTATGCCATGCATTTTCCATACCAGTTAGGTTTTGAATCATGCATTTCATGCATTCAACTTGATGTATGTTCATGCATATCATGTCATGCCACATGATTTATGACTTAGGCCAACCAATGGCTCAAAGTCATGCTCACTTGAGCATACTTATGTAAAATTAAAGGGTTGTCAAATTGATTATTCTACCTTTGTGATTTTTTTTTACTTTAGCCAATTTTTGTCCAAGTTTTTTAGAAGTTTTAGCTACTGTTTGTAGGTCTTTAGAAGGGTCTCCAACATTTTTAATTTGATTTTTAAATGATTTTATCAAAGGCAAAATAAATGTGTCTTGGTAAAACAGTTTTCACACAATACTCATAATTTCCCGATTTTTTTGGGTAGTCACCGTTATTCAAAAAATTAAGGCAATCTTTTCTCGTGTAGTTGTACATGTTCTAAGTCTATAGTATTGTTTTTAGATTTTTTTGAATTTTTAAAAATAGGTTAAAAATTCATGTATCAAAACGGGACAGTAGAGGTAGATTTGAATTCAAAAGAAAAACAATTGTTGAATTTGGCTAAGGCATTTAGAAGGGGTTGGTTAAAAGCTTTAGCTACTGTCTTAGGATAGTTTCTAAGTCATTTTAAACTTTAAAAATGATTTTATAAACCTCGGGTTAAGGGAGGTCAAGTCCGGATTTTAAACGTAGGAAATTAGAGCCATTTTAAAAGGGTTTGGCAAGGGTTTTATTTTTAATCCACGATTTTCAAAATTGTTTTCAAACAATCACAAAGTATTTTGATTTTAGAAAATTTAATTTGATATATTTTCCTAAGGTAGCGGGATATCTTTTTAGATATACGGATTTCCTTAATTAAAGGAAAAAATACATTTTCATGCATTGCATTTTTCATGTTCATGCATACTATATAATATGTATTTTTGATAATTTACATGATATTGTTATCATTTTGATTTATTTTGTGGTGTTATATTGTTTGTTATATGATTTTGATTATTTCATGTTATTCTATGCTTTTTATTTAGTCATTTATTTTTGTCACATTATTTAGCATAAACTATGTTCATGCATTATTATTTTTATTTTTATTTTCATGCATATGTCATGATAACATTATTTTATGTTTCATGTCACTTAGATTATATTCCATGTCATATAGATTATATTATTCAAAATATGCCATGTCATTTAAATTTTCTATGTCATTTAAATTATATCATATCATTTAGGTTGCATTATATTATATAGACTTTGCTATGTCATTTTTATTTATGTCACATATTCATATTTTTAAATATTTTGAAAAGGATAATGATTTTCAAAAAATAAAGATATTCCCGAGTTAAAATAATTCATGAGTTCTCTACCGGGTTTGTTGGAGGGGATATCATCAATTATCATTAATAAAGGAAAATCTTTCTTTCAAAAACAGAGAATGATTTGGAAAGTTTTTTTTTTATAAATATAATAAAAATTTCTATATTTTGTCGATTTTGTCGGGGAATATAGGAAAATTTTGAATTAATAAATTTCGAATCATTTTCAATTAAAAATGGAATTATTTTTCTTTAAATTGGGAATTAACTTTAAATACTAAATTAAAAACCGACTTTTCACCGAGACTTGAGATAACACACGATTAATAAGGTACCATTTTATACGGGCGTTGTGGGGGTGCTAATCCTTCCTCGCACGTGGATTCTTCGATTTTCTCTGGTTTATAACACAGACTTGAAATTGGTTTTAAAAATGTTTTAATTAATTTTAAAATGTTTTACAAAATCGATTTTAATAGGTGGCCGATCACACCTAGCTAAAAAAGATTGGTGGCGACTCCATGCCTTTTTCAAGGTCATTTTCAAAACCTTCATTTTTAAAGAGGAATTAAGTCGACTTTTCCTCGACTTTTTTAATGTCACGCCTAACAAATAATAAAGTCTTGCGATGAGACTTGTTATGTTATTTTTTTTAAGGTTGCAACATAAACTATGTTAATTTTTATTTGTTTAACATAATTTTCTCTCTTCTTTTAATTTGTAGTCACAAGAGTTGCAGCGCAACGTCACTTTCCTGGAGCTATTTAACAAAACCATAAACGTGCAAAGGGTCAAGTTGATTACGTAGACAATAAGTCTAAAGTTGTAACTGTAAGTATTTACCTTTATCAATACTTTATATATTACATTAATTGATTATACCAAATATTTGTGTTTATGTACGTGTTCATTACAATGTCACATATTAATTGTTTATATATTTAAATATTTGTGATTCTAGGAAAATTATACTGCTTCATTGCAGCAAAAATATGGGGACGATACATCTTCATATCCCGATTTCGACCCTCAGTCCTGGTTTAATGCTATTAGGGGCATTGAGACTACGCGGATGCATGTTTATGGGTTTGGAACGAGACCGAAGAGAGGGCAAATTTTTGATCCACCCGGCTGGCACTAAAGTTCAGATGCAGCCAGTTATGCTCCATGTGGTCCTAGTACTACACAGCTGCCGACAGCAGCCCGTCTGAGGACTATCATGCATTTAGGTCCGATGTCTCGCAAATCCATACCTCAATCGTGAGACTTGAGAATATCGTTATGAGCTGGAATACGATAATCACACCTTTACTACAGTAACAGATAGCAGCTGCATTAGGCCGGATCGAAAGTCAGGTTGCCATACTCAGTACTGTCTTAGGCATGGGTGTTGGATCGAGTGTTGCTGGAGTCGGTGCAGGACAGAGTGCTGTCAAAATCGATGTTGTTGGACTAGGATTAAATGCTGTCGGTGCTGGAGTGAGTGCTGTCGGAGGATTGAGTACTGGTCACAGGTATTCCGAGGTAGAAAACGAAGCCAATGACAGCAATACCTCGTGATGAGTTCATTTTTTTATATTCGAGAGATACATTTGAATAGTTTTTTATTTAAATTTTTACGGATTTCATTTTATTTTTTATGGTGTGATTATATAAATTTTTGTTTTTGTTTTTAAATTTTTTAAAAAAATTTATTTTTAAATATATATATTTTAAAAAATTATCGACGGAATAATCTATCGGTAAAAGACATTTACCGACGAAACATTCCATCGATAATATCTTATTACCGAACAAATTCATCTGTGAGAATATGAATTACCGACAGAATACATCCGTCGGTAAAACTAGCAACGACGGAATATTCTGTTATAATGTTTTGTCGGTAAAGAAAATAGCGACGAAACTGTTCCGTCGGTGATAAGATAATACCGACGAAAATTTTTGTCAGTACTATTCCATCGGTAAAGTAAATCAATACTGACGAAATATTCCGTCAGTAAAAGTCCGTTGGTAAAGAAACTTTACCGATGGATTTTCTTTATCGATCGAATTAGTATCACCGACTTAAGAAAAATCATGAAAATTTCTTTACCGATCTTTCTTTCCCACTACTTCCATTGCTCGGGCCATCCCCTGAAGATATTTTTCAAGACCTTTTCCAGCCCTGCAACCTTTTCTTACGATAGTTCTTACCCCCAGCCTTGTGTTGTTGGACAACCTTGGTTTTGAAATTTTTTGTCCTTCAGCGACGAAAACCGCATTTACGAATTCCAAAGACTGAAAGGAACATTCTACGACATCTTCATTGGGTTCAACATAAGGAGATTCAGTAGATGGAGAGGCTATTATGTCATTTTCTCCTGATATAGTGACCAAACGCCCCTCCATTACAAATTTAGCTTTTGGTGGAGAGATGAGGGTACAGCCCCTGCTGAATGTATCCACGGCCTTCCCAACAAGCAATTATAGGACGGATTAATATCCATGACCTAAAAGTTCACCGTACGGGTGCATGGGCCTATCTCTAGATGAACCTCAATAGTTCTCATTACCTCTCTCCTGTTACTATCAAAAGCTCTAACTACTGTGCAACTCTGCAGCATATAAGAAATATCAATTGGCAACTTAGACAAGGTTGCCAGGTGCATTACATTTAATGAAGAACCATTATCCAGAAGCACCCTTGTTCGTATATGCCCCTTGCAAGTGGCTGTTATGTGAATAGCCTTTGTGGACCCAATACCAATGGGTTGTATTTCATCATAACTGAAATATATATGATCGTCTGCCGCAATGTTTCCCTCTAGGCTATCTAATTTTTCTAATGATATGTTGTTAGCCATATATGCCTGATTAAACACTCTCAACAGGGCATTTCTGTGTGGCTCCAAGTTTAATAGCAAAGATAAGATGGAGATTCTTGTTGGCTGACGCTGCAATTGCTCAACCACACTATACTCACTATGTTTTATGAACTTTAAAAACTCACAAGCGTCCTTTTCATTCTGTGGCTCTTTTATCTTTTTAACCAGGGCTGATCCCCGTTCTGCTTCTTTTGAGAAATCCATCTCAATATGGATTGGTTCAGCTGCTTTCTTCCTTTTGTCCATTCCTCAATCCTTTCTTGTTGATCCCTGTTCAACAACCTCAGGGGCATAACATCTTCCACTTCGTGTTAAGTGCCTCACACCTGTAATATCTTGCTGACTTGAAGACCCTGGCATAATTATGCTGCAGTTATATTTCTATGGTGCAGCTTTGATTTTCTTGTATGAAAAAGAAGCAGGCAAATCTATGATTAGCTTAGGTGCGATTTCCTCAACAATTGGAGTAGTTTTCTCTGGTTCAACGTAATAGATGATCAAAGGTCTTCCTATCCCGTAGCCAGCTGCATTCTCAATAACCTCTACTTTCTCCTCTATTTTTTTCGTAAAACTGGGCTTCCCCCTCATCCATCATCTTTTGGACTTTAGCCAAAAAGTCCCTATATTCCTATATGATATGACCTTTACATCGAATTCTCCACCCTGTTTGCAACCATTTTTAAACTCTCACTATCCTCCACCATTCCTGATTTTACCATTTTGACCCACACTTTAATCATTGGAGTCTTGACTTCACTGACATGCCTTTTCAACATTCTCTCTTCCCCAGTTAATACTGCATTTACCTGATTCTCAACATGATCGGGCAATGGATTTCTTGGTACATTCAACCCGTTCCTTGTCTCGAACTTCACAACCCCAGTATTGATCAAACTTTGGACTTTCTTCTTAAAGGCAATACAGTCCTCAGTCGAATGCCCCTGAATCCCTACGTGATATGCGTGTAGACACCTAATTTTGTCCGGGTTTTTTAAAAACCAATTTTAATTTGTCCCCCTCTCGGGTTTAATATTTTTGTAAAAGTCACAGTCGCGATTTTAGACTTTTAAAATGTTCTAAATTATATATATATCCTTTTTTAGCTTTAATTGTTCAAATAAAATCGGACTGTAAAATTACCAATTTTAAAATTCAATTTAAACCTGAGGTGAAAAAGTTTAATCTTGAGCGTTATTAGATTTTTAAAATAAATTTTTTTAATTGAAAATATTTGAAAAAAACAAAAAAAAAGAGAGACTTCAAATAATGAAAGGGTAACTTAGACATTACCCACAATTTTTAGGTTAGAAATTAAGATATAAAAGGTTCACTTGTTTTTCATGAGAGGGGGGCCGATTGACTGGCGGCTGAAATGAAAGAAAAGAAAAAGCTTTGGGTTTTTTTGTCATGGGGGCTGAGAGCTAAAAGCTAAAAGGAAAGCTTTGTTTCTTTTTCTTTTCTCATGGGGCTGAGAGCTAAAAAAAAGCTAAAAGAAAAAGCTATGGTTTTTTTCTTCAGGGGAAGCCGATTCTTCTTCGCTGCGAGGAAAAGAACGGAGACGCCAGGAGAATGGCTGGAAAAGGCTTTGGTGGAATTGTGAAAAATCGTGACTGAAGAGTACTTGAGGCGGAGAGGTCACTCAGATCTCTACACTGGCAATGCCGCCATCCCCACTTCAAAACTTCAAGCCTTTGTTAAACCACCTTCAGCGGGCGTTTTTTCGACATCGAGCAATCTAAGGATAAGAACAAAATGGAAAGAGGAAGAAAGAAGGAAGAGGGGCGAGGAGAAAAGGGCTGCGATCTGGACCCTTACCTAACCAAATCGGCACCGATCACTTGATCTGGGTTCCCATGGGTTGTCGATGATCAGTTTCTTCTCCAACAGCAAAGCCTGACACTTCTCTTCTCCTTAGTGGTTTCCATTGCCATTCTTCTTCCCTCTCCATTTCAAAGCTGTCGGGAGTAGCCCATTTTTTTGGCGCATCATCAGCAATAGGCAGACATGGAGTCAAGCAGAGCGAGTGAGAAAAAGAAGCTGAAACACAGAGAGATACTAGAGAAAAGGAAAGCTATCGACCAACTCCTCAAAGCCGCTTCTGCCCAAATTGACCATCTTGCTTCTTTCCCTTTCTTTCCCTATTTCAACAGAAATGGCCTTTGTTTATGCTTGGAATCGGGGCGTGGAGATAAGCTCTCCCATTGTATGAAACAATACGTTCAAAACCTCCTGAAGGCGAATATGGAGGGCCCGTACGGGTCGGAGTGGGCAGTAGAAGAGAAGGTGAAACGGAGGGAAATGGCTGCTCCGGAAGCACGCTATATATTTGTACATTGGAATGCCAATGAGGTGAGGGAGGAGTTTATGAGTGTCTTTAAAGAGGAAATGGAGAGAGTGAGAGTGAGAGAGATGTCGTGCTTGGCGTCTTGCTGTGCTGCGTCTACGTGCGGGCTGTGCTCATCGGTGGCGTCTAGGATTTCCAAGAAATCAGCTAGGCTTGCTTATTATGGTCTCTTTGGACTTTCCCTTATCGTTTCTTAGATTCTTAGAGAAGTTGCTGCTCCTCTTTTGGAGAAGTTACCATGGATAAACAATTCTACTCACACAAAGGCATGGTTTCAAGAATAGGTAGTACTTCGTGTAAGCTTGGGGAATTTCCTGTTTTTGCTGTACTAGCTCTAATAATGATTGGTGTGAAGGACCAAAATGACAGACGTGATTCATGGCATCATGGTGGATGGATTGCAAAGATGGTGATCTGGATTTTGCTTGTGATCCTTATGTTCTTTCTTCCCAATATTGTCATCACAGTCTATGGAACTTTATCGAAATTTGGTGCAGGGCTGTTTTTATTGGTTCAAGTGATTATATTACTTGGCTTTACACAGTCATGGAATGATGCCTTCTGGTCACGACTGCAGCCTCAACATCTTCTTTATAGTCATGACAATGGTTCTGGCATTTTCTTTTGGAATTATAGCTTTGCATCCTGCGGTGAATGGCAGCCTCTTGCCTGCTTCTGTGATAGCAGTTTACTGTGCTTATGTGTGCTACACGGGTCTCTCCACTAAACCTAGAGGTTATGTATGCAATGGTCTCCATAATAAATCCTCGGCTGTTTCTACTAGTAGTCTTATTCTTGGGATGCTCACAATAATTCTCTCAGTTATCTATTCTGCCCTCCGTGCAGGATCCTCGACAACATTTTTATCACCACCATCTTCCCCAAAAGCAGATATTTGCTCTCCGTGATCCATCACAAGAGGATCTTCGAGAAGTTGCTGCTGCCAAAGCTGATTTGAATTACATTGGCTTAGATGGAGAAATTGGTTGCATGGTGAATGGTGCAGGGTTAGCAATGGATATTATTAAATTGCATGGGGGAACTCCTGCCAATTTTCTGGATGTAGGTGGGAATGCTTCTAAAGGCCAGGTTGTAGATTTATGGTAAAACAGAGAATTGCTACATACTTTTACAAGAGGTCTATTCTGATCGTATGCCCACCTGCATTTTATCCAACAACATTCTGTAAGTATTTTGGAAACTAGGGTCCCTTTGTATTTTGTGTTGTCTCGTGTTTGCATTTTTTATCATGAATATGTGATTACCATGTTTATTCATGCTTTGCCTCTTCATGTCATATGATTGTGTATTGGTTATGCCATGCTCATGCATTAGTATTGTGTTCATTTGGTCATTTTTGTTCATGTTGTTTCCCATACATTTTCATATGACATATTAGATCTTAGGTCATTTTGTATTATCATGCATTTTCGTGTCCATTAGGTCTGGCTCATCTTGGTATGCCATACACATTTTCAAGTTCATGTTAGGCATTAGGAAATTTTTGTATTGTCATGTATTTTCAAGACACTTTAGGTTTGGGTTACATTTGCATTATCATGTTCATGCATTTTAGGTCTAGGTCACTTTATGAATGCTATGCATTTTTTCATGACATTTAGGTTTAAATCCATGCATTTCATGCATTATGTTTGCTGCATTATTTCATGCATTTCATGTTCATGCCACTTGAATAATGACTTGAGCCAATTAATGGTTCAAAGTCATGCTCTCTTGAGCACACTTGTGGAAAATTAAGTTTGTCAAGTTGATTATTCTACCTTTGTGATTTTTTTTTACTTAGCCAATTTTTATCTAACTTTCAAAAAGTCCTAGCTACTGTTTGTAAGTCATTTTGTGAGTTTCAAATATTTTTACTTTGATTTTTAAATGATTTTATCAAAGGCAAAAATGTGTTTTGGCAAAGCAGTTTTTTTCCTCCAAAAACTCGTATATCTCTGATTTTTTTGGGAATTCATCATTGATCAGAAAATTAAGCCAATTGTTTCTCGTGTAGTTTTACATGTCCTGAGTCTGCGGTATTTTTTTTAGAATTTTTGGAATTTTTAAAAATAGGGTAAAAAATCGTGGATTGAAACTGGACAGTGGAGTCAGAATTGAATTTAAAGAAAAACCATTTTTCTGTTTTGATTAATTTACTTAGAGTGGGCTGATTAGGAGGGTTAGCTACTGACTTAGGGTAATTTCTAAGCCTTTTTAAACTCTAAAAATGTTTTTTTCAAGTCTCGGGTTAATTGTAGCCAAGTCCGGATTTTTTAAACTTAGGAAATTAGAGCCATTTTAAAAAAGATTTAGCCTAGTTTTTTTTTTTATTTTTAATTCAAGCTTTTCAAAATTGTTTTCAAACAATCACAAAGTATTTTGGTTTTAGAATATTTAATTTGACATATTTTCCTAAGGTAGCCGGATATCTTTTTAGATATACGGATTTCCTTAATTAAAGGAAAAAATACACTTCATGCATTGCATTTTTCATATTCATGCATTTTATACAATATGTGATTCTTTCCATAATAATTTCTACGATATTGTTAATATTTTGATTTATATTTTTGATGTTATATGGTTTATTATATGGTTTTGAATATTTCATGATATCCTATGCTTTTATTTAGTTAATTTTATTTAGCATATACTATGTTCATGCATTATTATTTTTATTTTCATGCATATTATATGATAGCATTATTTTATTCCACGTCATTTAGAATATGCTAAGGCATTCAAATCATGTCATGTCATTTAGGTTGCATTATATTATTTGGATTTTGCTATGTCATTTTATTTATGTCATGCATATACATATTCATTTCTTTTAAATGTTTTCAAAAAAAGATAATGGTTTTCAATAAAATAAAGATATTCCCGAGTTAAAATAATTCATGAGTTCTCTGTCGGGTTTGCTGGGGAGGATATCATCAATTATTATTAATAACGGAATATCTTCTTTAAAAAGAGAATGGTTCGGAAAATTTTCCAAAACTAATAAAAATTTCTATATTTTGCCACTTTGTTGGGGAATATAGGAAAATTTTGAATTTATAAATTCCGAATCATTTTCAATAACAAATGGAATTATTTTTTTCTTTAAATTGGGAATTAATTTGAAATACTAAATTTAAAATCAACTTTTACCGGGACTTGAGATAACACACGATTAATAAGGTACCGATTTATACGGGCGTTGTGGGGGTGCTAATCCTTCCCCACACGTAACCGACTCCCGAACCCGCTTCTTTGATTTCTCTGGTTTAAAACGCAGACTTGAAATTGGTTTTTAAAATGTTTTAATTAATTTTTAAAATATTTTATAAAACCGGTTTTAATAGGTGGCCGATCACACCTAGCTAAAAAAGATTGGTAGCGACTCCATATCTTTTTCAAGGTGATTTTCAAAACGTTCATTTTTCTAGAGGAATTAAGTCGACTTTTCCTCAGTTTTTTTTAATGTCACGCTTAACGAATAATAAAGTCTTGCAATGAGACTCGTTATTTTTTAGGTTGCGACAGCTTGGCGACTCCACTGGGGACTATTAGAGAGTTAGGCCTAGAATTAGTCATGTGTTATCAAAGTCTCGATTTTGGTTGGTTTAATTTGTATTTAATTTTAATTCCCACATTTTTTAATAAGGAGAATTTTGAAAATAATAAAATCTTTTTAAATATGTTCATTCTCATGTGCATGCATTTTATTATTGTTCTCTAGTTATTTAAGGTTGTATATTATAATTGCTTGTTGGTTAATGCGTTACACTATTCTTGAATGTTTTAATTGCTTGGGCATTTAGAATAAGGTTTGTAGAATAGGTAGTGAAAGGTTTGTTATTCCTCCACACACACTACACGTGCATTTGCATAACATGAATCCTCTACCCGGGTTCCGTCCTTTTAAGTGGGAGTAAAGTAACTAAGCCTTCGTAATTGATCCTCCGTATGGGCTAGTGAAACACTTTCGGAGTATAAAGTACCTAATGCCTTCGTGATGATCCTCCGCATGGGCATAGGAAAATATACTCTAACGAATTGAACCCGCTTTTATCGGGGTGTCTTACTAGCCTTCACCGACGACAGTGAGGAGCAATTCGGAGCCTTTAGAACCGATTCACCTTCATATAGTGAACCTAGGCGAAGCCATGCCGGATTTCCGTTAGATATACCGAAAATAGGAACACATGGAGGGGCATTTCTAAACCTTTTGTTACCTATTTTACACTTCGAATAAGTGTGGTAGATCGGACAACGATGTACGTACATCGCCCGTAATAAATGTGATACTCCGCCTCGAAGGCATCGTGATGCCTAAATAAACAGATATTATTGGGGCAGATGTTCATTAGCTGTTTTAAAAAAATAAAAAAAAAAATCCTTTTTCGAGCATTTTTGCATGTTGCACATTTCATGCATGTGTGAATGGAGCATGTACATTTTTGGTTGTATTATTGATCTCATTCTTTGCAATAAACAGTTGGTAATTTCATTTGATGATTTCATAAAACCGATAGTGTCATATGAACATTTGCATATTGTACCATAGTAGGATCCACCCTAAATTTTTTTTTAAAAAAAATAATGTGATTGGTTTTTCATAAAAAAAAAAGGTCTCAAAAATCATAAATTTGGAGGCAAATCTTGCATAATGAGATTTTTGAATAATCAAGATTTAGGTCCCATCAATTTCGTGTAATCATTGATTTCTTTGTATATACCTTGGTGTTAATTCATTTATTCTTTATTTGTATCATTTTGACATCGAGTTACAATCATAGCTTGCATGGTTCTTCATTGTAGAATACATTTGTGATTACATGGACATTCTTTGTACCTACATTTGTATTAGTTCATTTATTCTTAGCATGTATCATTTTGACATCATAGCATGCATGGTCATTCATTGTAAGATACGTTTATGACATGCATGGTCATTATTTGTATATACTTATGTATCAATTTATTCTTTCTTTACATGCATCATGTTGGCATCAAGTTGCATTCATGCATTCATAGTCAGCATGATTTTTCTGTATATATATCCATATATCAATTTATTCTTTCTTTACATGCATCATGTTGGCATCCAGTTGCATTCATGCATTCATAATCAGCATGATTTTTCTGTATATATCCATTATCAATTTATTCTTTCTCTATATGCATCATGGTAGCATCAAGTTGCATTCATGCATTCATAGTCAGCATGATTTTTCTGTATCTATTCATATATCAATTTATTATTTCTTTACATGCATCATGTTAGCATCAGGGTGCATTCATGGCATACATAGTCATCATGATATGCTCATGCATCAATTTGTCATATTGGCATTAGGTTGCATTCATGACATACACGGCCAGCATGATTTTCTTTGTATATACTCTGTGTCAGTCATTTATTCTTCACATGCATCATAATTGACATTGTGTGGCATTCATAGTGTATATGATCATTCATTGGGAAATGCATTTGGAACATACATGGTCATTCATTGTATATATCCATGCATTAATTTGCTTATTTTTTACATGCATCATGTTGGCATCAGGGTGCATTCATGGCATACACAGTCATCATGATATGCTCAAACATTAATTTGTCATATTGGCATCAGGTTGCATTCGTGACATACATGGTCAGCATGATTTTCTTTGTATATACTCTGTGTCAATCATTTATTATTCACATGCATCATAATTGACGTTGTGTGGCATTAATAGTGTATATGATCATTCATTGAGAAATGCATTTGGAACATACATAGTCATTCATTGCATATATCCATGCATTGATTTTTCTGACTCTTTAAATGCATCATGTTGACATCGTGTTGCATTTATAGCATACATGGTCAATATGTTTCCACTGTATATGACCACACATAACTTTGTTTATCTTTCACATGCATCAAATTGCACTCATGACATTCATAGCTCATTCATCATGAAACACATTAATAAGAAGAAATAGAAATTGGCTTAGCTTTGAAGAGTTTTCTTCGTCAGCCAAAAGCTATGACCCCAACAACAAGTGCGAGTATCATATTGGGGCAATTGGGCATTCGACTAAAAAATGTAGAAAACTGAAGGAAATAATTGAGGGTCTTGTCCACGATGGCATTTGGATTCCAGAGCTTATCGAATATTGGAAATCTGTTTTACCATAGATTGATTTCCTCTTGAAGAATTTTGAGGATAAGATTTGTTATCTTTTAAAGCATGTCAATAGGAGCATTCTGATGCATATATTTCTACACTTTGATGATGAAAGCTCTTGTCTCATGATGACATCTACATGAAATAAATAAATTTTGAATTTAAATATTTTGTGTTCGTTTTATTTTAGCAATAAATTTGAATTTGCAAAAACAAATGAAACTTTGAGAAAATTTGTGGTAAACAATAAATAAGTGGTTTTCACATGAAATAATGAACATTCTTGAGAATATTGATGATCATTGTTAGAAATGACCCAATACCTTCAGCCTTCTCTTTTAGGCTTTCCTAAGCCTAAATCTTTTGAACCGAGACCACTTGAAAGACATAATACTTCGAGGAATATGAATGATTGAATTTCATAAACCATTGTCGTCATGGAATAAGCAAAGATGTAGATCCTAGTCTAGGCTATGAACAAAGGAACAAAATTTTCGAAATTTTTCGAACTCCTTGAAATTAAACAAATGAGACATTCTTTCAAGAATCTAGATCATGGTAATTTGATGTGTGTCAAGATTGTGCTAAAACCATTCATGACCTTTCCCAATGACCACAAAACAGTAATTGCCCAAACATCACTCATGATTGACACCCTGGGGCACAATGATTAAACTATATTATCCCTTGTCCTATGAGAAAACCCGTTTTTTGGGTCATATTTTCCTTGTCTCTTCAAAGAACTCAGATTTGAAATTCATCCTTTTCAGTACAGACCTGGACTTGCTATATTCCTCGTTGATACAAATTCTCATTGGTTAATCAAATTGGGGCATCATATGTGGAAATGATGGATACATGGTGAATAAGGATGAACTAAACACATGAATCATTGGGGCATGCGACGAAAAAAAAAACAAAAAAAAAACAAAAAAGAAAAAGAAAAATCGTGATATCATGCATATGAGAATTCGGATGATTCCAAAGTGCAAAATGAAATTCTGAATATCTATTTCCCCTGGGGGATTGCTTTTCAATGTAAATATTTGTGCTTGATATGAGAAATGGCAATCTTTTATATCCCTTTCGCACAAAAAGAAATTATCCATAGTCACCCCTTTTGAGACGAAAGAATTCTTTTTTCTTTAAACCCTGATCAAGGATCACCCTCTACACTGGGGGGCAAATGCGAGGAAAGATCTTTTTAAAGATCACTGAGAAATGAGTAACAGCTCAAGGACAGACACAAAGCAAATGGAGCCCCGAATAAATACGGGCTCACTCTGTCAAAGAAAAAAGAGGAAAAGATGGCGAAATGAAAGCCAAGAAAAAAACAACCAAAAAATGAAAGCAAAAAAATGTGTGAAAGACATGGCAAATTGAAATCCAAAAGCAAGGAAGAAAAAGAGCAAAGTCAAAAGGAAAGAAATATCCAAGAAGGGACAAATGCTTCAAAGAGAATCCTCCTCAAGAAATGATCCTTGATCTGATTACCCTCAAAAATATATTTTGGGCCTATTTATCCTTTCTTTCTAAACCCTAAGCCATGGCCTACATTACGTGCTTTAAAAGTCCATTTTGATCAAGCATGAATATTTAATTTGAAAGGTTTTTCTCAGATTTTATCCCATCTCATCGAATTATCATTTCACTAAGGAAGAATTTAGAATTCTCAAGTGTATGGTAGAATGAAAAAAAAGAGAAAGTAAAATCGGAGAGAAAAGGGACTCTAGGGCGAAAACCCAAAAACGGGCGGTCTAAAGTAAAATGGGAATTTTCGATGCCATCGATGATAGTGCCGATACCACAAAAGAAAAGATCTTATTAAAGGAGTGGTCATCGAGGAACATCTAGGAATTCCTGAACCTCCCATAGTGTCAACTCTCATTCGGATGATTGATTTCAAACTGAAACTTTTTTCCTCCAAAATCAACTTTGCAGTTTAAACATCCCAGCCAATCTTGACGCTTGTCACAATACCTTGATATTGGAAACTAAAAAGAATGTTGAATTTGTTTGGTTCTCAATGAACTCATGATTTATAAAACCTATTCCATTTGTGAGCCTAGAAGGGATATACATTTTTGTCATGAAGTTTTCCTGGAAAAGCCAGAATCTTGTTATACCAAGCCTTGCCAATCCCAGTTGGAAAAACCCAGATTGATACTTAGAGAAATTTCTAACAATGATCATCAGTCTTCAAAAGATTTATACATCACACATTGTGGGGATAATATTTTTTGTTCAGAAGTTTTCAAAATGCAAAAACAAATAAAGAGATTTTTTTTTTGAAATACCCATTTTGATGTTGACATGAGATAAGGATTTTTCTAACCCAAAGGTATAGAACTGCCAAGATAGGTCCTGACTTCCAGATACGAGGAGAAGAAATAGAACCCGGTTCAGATCTCTGTTAATGAAAGTTTGAAAACTGTTGGGGCAAAAAGAATAGCCAAAATGAATTGAAGATATACTCTGATTTGAAGAGAAACAATGAATTCGAAAGGCTAAGCCAAATTCTAGAAAAACAACTGGGGGCATTTGCGTCACTCATGAGCACTCATCTCTTTATCGAGCTTTTGCATCTGCACAGTGTCGGCAAGCATTTGCATCATTCATGGGTATTTGCATTGGCGTTATTCCATAAGCATCTGCATTTTACCTTTACATTTACATTCTTCATGGAATTCGCAGTTGTGTCATTTCAAGCAATTGCATCATTTCTAGAATCATTGCATTTTCATTAATGTGTGGTAATTTTAGTTACACCATTCATAAACCAGTTATATGAACACAATTAGTAGGGGCATCTGCATCATGAAACATGGGCATCAATCCAGGCCATTTGCATTTGCATTAAGAAATATTTTGCATTTGCACCATGAAGCATGAGCACCTTGTTAAAAGACATGTGCATCTGCATCATTTCTCAAAGCTTCTGGTGGGGATATCCAGAATTTTACAGTTTTAAAAGAACAAGTCTTCGGTGGTGATAGCTAAAGCCTCTGGTGGAGATATCCAGGGTTTTATAATTTTGGAAATGAGAAATCTTCTTCTGAAGGAGTTACCCAGAATTTTACAATGAGCAAGTCTTTGGTGGTGATAGCCAAAGCTTCTGGTGGGGATATCCATAATTTTACAGTTTTAAAAGTGAACAAGTCTTCGGTGGTGATAGCTGAAGCCTCTGGTGGATATCCAGGGTTTTATAATTTTGAAACATGAGAAATCTTCTTCTGAAAGAGTTACCCAGAATTTTACAATGAGCAAGTCTTTGGTGGTGATAGCCAAAGCTTCTGGTGGATATATCCAGAATTTTTCAGTTTTAAAAGTGAACAAGTCTTTGGTGGTGATAGCTGAAGCCTCTGGTGGAGATATCCAGGGTTTTATAATTTTGAAAATTGAGAAATCTTCTTTTTGGAGGAGTTATCCAGAATTTTTTTCCAACATGTGCATCTACATCAAGAAGCATTTGCATCAATCTAAGTTATTTGAATCTACATCAAAAAACATTTACATCAATCCAAGCATTTACATTTGCATCAAAGACATTTGCATCAAAGACATTTGCACCAGTTTAAGTCATTTCGTATCTTATTCAACACTTGCATCTGCATCAAAAAGCATTCGCATCATCTAAAAATCGTTAGGTTAATTTTCAACAATTCTTCAAAGACCATTTTTAAGACCTCCGGGCATAATTTTTCAAATCACAGGTAAGACATTCGGGCAACATCTTTAAGACCTTCGGGCAACATCTTTAAGACCTCCGGGCATAACTTTTTTTTCAGGGGTAAGGCCTATGGGCACCATTTTTAAGACCTCCGGGCATAATTTTTCAAATCACAGGTAAGACCTCCGGGCAACATCTTTAAGACCTCCGGGCATAACTTTTTTTCAGGGGTAAGGCCTATGGGCACCATTTTTAAGACCTCGGGCATAATTTTTCAAATTACAGGTAAGACCTCCGGGCAACATCTTTAAGACCTCCGGGCATAACTTTTTTTTTTCAGGGGTAAGGCCTATGGGCACCATTTTTAAGACCTCCGGGCATAATTTTTCAAATCACAGGTAAGACCTCCGGGCAACATCTTTAAGACCTTCGGGCATAACTTTTTTTTCAAGGGTAAGGCCTATGGGCACTATTTTTAAGACCTCCGGGCGTAATTTTTCAAATTACAAGTAAGACCTCCGGGCAACATCTTTAAGACCTCCGGGCATAATTTTTTTTCAGGGGTAAGGCCTATGGGCACCATTTTTAAGACCTCCGGGCATAATTTTTCAAATCACAGGTAAGACCTCCGGGCAAGATCTTTAAGACCTCCGGGCATAACGTTTTTCAGGGGTAAGACCTCCGGGCACCAGTTTTTTAAGACCTCCGGGCACCAGTTTTTTTAAAAGACCTCCGGGCACCATTTTAAAGACCTCCGGGCACAACTTCTTAAGACCTTCGAGCACCAATTTTAAAGACCTCCGGGCACCATTTTGAAGACCTTCGGGCAACAGTTTTTAAGACCTCCGGGTACCAATTTTAAATACCTCCGGGCACCATTTTAAAGACCTCCGGGCACCATTTTAAGACCTCCGGGCACCATTTTAAGACCTCCGGGCACAAGTTTTAATGACCTTCGGGCATAAATTTTTTCTTTTGAAAATCGAATTCGTTTGCTTAAGACGAATCAAGCCTTGTTTAGGCAGGGAATTCAATTTAAGGACAAAATCTTCAATTTATTGTTTTATTTAAAACTGAAAAATAAAAAAAAAATTGAAAAAAGAGAAAAAATAGAAAAAAAGGGAAAAAGAAAAAGAAAGAAGGAAAAAAGAAGAAAATGAAAAATGCAAAAATGAATGAAGAAATGAAAAAGAAAACCCCTTTCCTTTCCTTCACATGTGATTTCACAGACCGGACAAAATTGTTGTCTATTTTATCTTTGCCTGATTCCTGATTCTCAGCAATAGCCAAAGAGGGGCAGCTGTAGACACCTACTTTTGTCTGGGTTTTTTAAAAACCAATTTTAATTTGTCCCTCTCTCGGGTTTAATATTTTTGTAAAAGTCACGGTCGCGATTTTAGACTTTTAAAATGTTCTAAATTATATATATCCTTTTTTAGTTTTAATTGTTCAAATAAAATCGGACTGTAAAATTACCAATTTTAAAATTCAATTTAAACCCGAGGTGAAAAAGTTTAATCTTGAGCGTTATTAGATTTTTAAAATAAATTTTTTTAATTGAAAATATTTGAAAAAAAACAAAAAAAGAGAGACTTGAAATAAAGAAAGGGTAACTTAGACATTACCCACATTTTTTTAGGTTAGAAATTAAGATATAAAAGGTTCACTTGTTTTTTCATGAGAGGGGGGCCGATTGACTGGCGGCTGAAATGAAAGAAAAGAAAAAGCTTTGGGTTTTTTTTGTCATGGGGGCTGAGAGCTAAAAGCTAAAAGGAAAGCTTTGTTTCTTTTTCTTTTTTCATGGGGCTGAGAGCTAAAAAAAAGCTAAAAGAAAAAGCTGTGGTTTTTTTTTTCAGGGGAGGCCGATTCTTCTTCGCTGCGAGGAAAAGAACGGAGACGCCAGGAGAATGGCTGGAAAAGGCTTTGGTGGAATTGTGAAAAATCGTGACTAAAGAGCACTTGAGGCGGAGAGGTCACCCAGATCTCTGCACTGGCAATGCCGCCATCCCAACTTCACAACTCCAAGCCTTTGTTAAACCACCTTCAGCGGGCGTTTTTTTGACATCGAGCAATCTAAGGACAAGAACAAAGTGGAAAGAGGAAGAAAGAAGGAAGAGGGGCGAGGAGAAAAGGGCTGCGATCTGGACCCTTACCGAACCAAAAATCGGCACCGATCACTTGATCTGGGTTTCCATGGGTTGTGGATGATCAGTTTCTTCTCCAACAGCAAAGCCTGACGCTTCTCTTCTCCTTAGTGGTTTCCATTGCCATTCTTCTTCCCTCTCCATTTCAAAGCTGTCGGGAGTAGCCCATTTTTTTGGCGCATCATCAGCAATAGGCAGACATGGAGTCAAGCAGAGCGAGTGAGAAAAAGAAGCTGAAACGCAGAGAGATACTAGAGAAAAAGAAAGCTATCGACCAACTCCTCAAAGCCGCTTCTGCCCAAATTGACCATCTTGCTTCTTTCCCCTCCTTTCGCTATTTCAACAGAAATGGCCTTTGTTTATGCTTGGAATCGGGGCGTGGAGATATGCTCTCCCATTGTATGAAACAATACGTTCAAAACCTCCTGAAGGCGAATATGGAGGGCCCGTATGGGTCGGAGTGGGCAGTAGAAGAGAAGGTGAAACGGAGGGAAATGGTTGCTCCGGAAGCACGCTATATATTTGTACATTGGAATGCCAATGAGGTGAGGGAGGAGTTTATGAGTGTCTTTAAAGAGGAAATGGAGAGAGTGAGAGTGAGAGAGATGTCGTGCTTGGCGTCTTGCTGTGCTGCGTCTACGTGCGGGCTGTGCTCATCGGTGGCGTCTGGGATTTCCAAGAAATCAGCTAGGCTTGCTTATTGTGGTCTTTTTGGACTTTCCCTTATCGTTTCTTGGATTCTTAGAGAAGTTGCTGCTCCTCTTTTGGAGAAGTTACCATGGATAAACAATTCTACTCACACAAAGGCATTGTTTCAAGAACAGGCAGTACTTCGTGTAAGCTTGGGGAATTTCCTGTTTTTGCTGTACTAGCTCTAATAATGATTGGTGTGAAGGACCAAAATGACAGACGTGATTCATGGCATCATGGTGGATGGGTTGCAAAGATGGTGATCTGGATTTTGCTTGTGATCCTTATGTTCTTTCTTCCCAATATTGTCATCACATTCCAAGGAACTTTATCGAAATTTGGTGCAGGGCTGTTTTTATTGGTTCAAGTGATTATATTACTTGGCTTTACACACTCATGGAATGAAGCCTTCTGGTCACGACTGCGGCCTCAACATCTTCTTTATAGTCATGACAATGGTTCTGGCATTTTCTTTTGGAATTATAGCTTTGCATCCTGCGGTGAATGGCAGCCTCTTGCCTGCTTCTGTGATAGCAGTTTACTGTGCTTATGTGTGCTACACGGGTCTCTCCAGTGAACCTAGAGGTTATGTATGCAATGGTCTCCATAATAAATCCTCGGCTGTTTCTACTAGTACTCTTATTCTTGGGATGCTCACAATAATTCTCTCAGTTATCTATTCTGCCCTCCGTGCTGGATCCTCGACAACATTTTTATCACCACCATCTTCCCCAAAAGCAGATATTTGCTCTCAATGATCCATCACAAGAGGATCCTCGAGAAGTTGCTGCTGCCAAAGCTGATTTGAATTACATTGGCTTAGATGGAGAAATTGGTTGCATGGTGAATGGTGCAGGGTTAGCAATGGCTACAATGGATATTATTAAATTGCATGGGGGAACTCCTGCCAATTTTCTTGATGTAGGTGGGAATGCTTCTGAAGGCCAGGTTGTAGATTTATAGTAAAACAGAGAATTGCTACATACTTTTACAAGAGGTCTATTCTGATCGTATGCCCACCTGCATTTTATCCAACAACATTCTGTAAGTATTTTGGAAACTAGGGTCCCTTTGTATTTTGTGTTGTCTCGTGTTTGCATTTTTTATCATGAATATGTGATTACCATGTTTATTCATGCTTTGCCTCTTCATGTCATATGATTGTGTATTGGTTATGCCATGCTCATGCATTAGTATTGTGTTCATTTGGTCATTTTTGTTCATGTTGTTTCCCATACATTTTCATATGACATATTAGATCTTAGGTCATTTTGTATTATCATGCATTTCCGTGTCCATTAGGTCTGGCTCATCTTGGTATGCCATACACATTTTCAAGTTCATGTTAGGCATTAGGAAATTTTTGTATTGTCATGTATTTTCAAGACACTTTAGGTTTGGGTTACATTTGCATTATCATGTTCATGCATTTTAGGTCTAGGTCACTTTATGAATGCCATGCATTTTTTCATTACATTTAGGTTTAAATCCATGCATTTCATGCATTATGTTTGCTGCATTATTTCATGCATTTCATGTTCATGCCACTTGAATAATGACTTGAGCCAATTAATGGTTCAAAGTCATGATCTCTTGAGCACACTTGTGGAAAATTAAGTTTGTCAAGTTGATTATTCTACCTTTGTGATTTTTTTTTACTTAGCCAATTTTTATCTAACTATCAAAAAGTCCTAGCTACTGTTTGTAAGTCATTTTGTGAGTTTCAAATATTTTTACTTTGATTTTTAAATGATTTTATCAAAGGCAAAAATGTGTTTTGGCAAAGCAGTTTTTTTCCTCCAAAAACTCGTACATCTCTGATTTTTCTGGGAATTCATCTTTGATCATAAAATTAAGCCAATTTTTTCTCGTGTAGTTTTACATGTCCTGAGTCTCCAGTATGTTTTTTAGAATTTTCGGAATTTTTAAAAATAGGGTAAAAAATCGTGGATTGAAACTGGACAGTGGAGTCAGAATTGAATTTAAAGAAAAACCATTTTTCTGTTTTGATTAATTTACTTAGAGTGGGCTGATTAGGAGGGTTAGCTACTGACTTAGGGTAATTTCTAAGCCTTTTTAAACTCTAAAAATGTTTTTTTTAAGTCTCGGGTTAAGGGTAGCCAAGTCCGGATTTTTTAAACTTAGGAAATTAGAGCCATTTTAAAAAAGATTTAGCTCAGTTTTTTTTATTTTTAATTCAAGCTTTTCAAAATTGTTTTCAAACAATCACAAAGTATTTTGGTTTTAGAATATTTAATTTGACATATTTTCCTAAGGTAGCCGGATATCTTTTTAGATATACGGATTTCCTTAATTAAAGGAAAAAATACATTTCATGCATTGCATTTTTCATATTCATGCATTTTATACAATATGTGATTCTTGCCATAATAATTTCTATGATATTGTTAATATTTTGATTTATATTTTTGATGTTATATGGTTTATTATATGATTTTGAATATTTCATGATATCCTATGCTTTTATTTACTTAATTTTATTTAGTATATACTATGTTCATGCATTATTATTTTTATTTTCATGCATATTATATGATAGCATTATTTTATTCCATGTCATTTAGAATATGCTAAGGCATTCAAATCATGTCATGTCATTTAGGTTGCATTATATTATTTGGATTTTGCTATGTCATTTTATTTATGTCATGCATATACATATTCATTTCTTTTAAATGTTTTCAAAAAAAGATAATGGTTTTCAATAAAATAAAGATATTCCCGAGTTAAAATAATTCATGAGTTCTCTGTCGGGTTTGCTGGGGAGGATATTATCAATTATTATTAATAACGGAATATCTTTTTTAAAAAGAGAATGGTTCGGAAAATTTTCCAAAACTAATAAAAATTTCTATATTTTGCCACGTTTGTTGGGGAATATAAGAAAATTTTGAATTTATAAATTCTGGAGCATTTTCAATAAAAAATGGAATTATTTTTTTCTTTAAATTGGGAATTAATTTGAAATACTAAATTTAAAATCAACTTTTACCGACACTTGAGATAACACACGATTAATAAGGTACCGATTTATACGGGCGTTGGGGGGGTGCTAATCCTTCCCCACACGTAACCGACTCCCGAACCCGCTTCTTTGATTTCTCTGGTTTAAAACGCAGACTTGAAATTGGTTTTTAAAATGTTTTAATTAATTTTTAAAATATTTTATAAAACCGGTTTTAATAGGTGGCCGATCACACCTAGCTAAAAAAGATTGGTGGCGACTCCATATCTTTTTCAAGGTCATTTTCAAAACCTTCATTTTTTTAGAGGAATTAAGTCGACTTTTCCTCAGTTTTTTTTTAATGTCACGCTTAACGAATAATAAAGTCTTGCAATGAGACTCGTTATTTTTTAGGTTGCGACAATGCGCAGCTAACATTTGCGTTGTACCACCTTGGATATGGTGGTGTCAGAGGTTTGAGGTATACAGGTGCAACAAATTGACTCTACAACAGTCTGGGATATAGCTCACATTAGGTGGTAGGAATCGAATCAAATTGGGGTTTTTGATCGCTCTTTAGTGAACGTTGGTCATTGCGCCTCCCTCAGTGTTTGGGACAATGTTTTAGGGAAGGTTTATCTGTGGGGATATGCTAGTTGGAAACGGCTGTTGTGGTATATTGGTATAAGGGAATGGATTTTGGGTCAAGTTGTTCACATTGGGGTAGTAAGGATTATACCTCGGGTAAACTGTGTAGGGTGTAAGAGGTGCATAAGATATTGTAGGGTATAGGGCATTGGTGGTGTATATGGTGTGGGAGTGTATACGGATATTAGTTGATACTAACTGCGTGGGTCTCCTCTCTCTTCCTAGCAGGGAATACCTTTTTCGGAGTAGCAGACTCGCCCCCTTCTATTTTCCCATTCTTAATGGCAGACTCTATCATCTCCCAGGGTATCACCACGTCTGCAAAGTCCTTGGTGGCATTCCCCACCAATTTATCATAATAGGGTGCTTTTAAGGTATTGATGAAAAGAACTGTAGTTTCTTTTCTAGTTAAAGGGGGTTGCACTTGTGTAGCCAGATCCTTCCACCTTTGCGAGTATTCCTTGAAACTCTCAGTAGTCTTCTTTTCCATGTTCTATAGTGACAACCTATCAAGTGCCATATTAGATACAGGTTTATAGTACTCCATGAAAGCCCTGGCTAAATCCTTCCACAAACGAATCTTGGTACGACTCAGTTGATTGTACTATCGGGTTGCAGACCCTGTCAAGCTATCTTGGAAACAATGGATAAGTAGTTTTTCATTATCATTGTGCCCCTTCATTCTTCTACAGTACATGGTCAGATGTGCTGATGGGTTGGTAGTCCCATTATATTTCTCAAAGTCTGGGGCTTTGAACTTTGGGGGAATTACCAGATCGTGTACTAAACTCATCTTTTTGGCATCCAGACTGCCAAATAACTTTGCCCCTTCAACGACCCTCAGCCTCTCCTCCAGCAGTTGATATTTTTTTTGGGATCTGCCATTTCAACCCTCTTCAACTCAGTCATCTTTTCCTTTTCCTTTTCAACTAGTTCCTCAAAGTCTAGAACATTAACATCCACTGGGTCAACCCCAATATTAACCTTTTTGGGAACATAGTTCTGTGCCTCAGCAGCTGGCTGGATATAAACATAGGAGACTGCTCCAATTGGCAGCTCTTACCTCTTTTGCTGTATGTTTTTAGGCTGATCCTCTTCATTCACCACCCTTTTCCCGGTGATCGAATTCTCTCCAGGCCCTTTTTGTTTCATCATGGCACCCATCATTTCCATGAGTTTAGTCATCTGTTCTCGTGACTCCTCTTGAGACTTGGCCAACTGTTCCTACAGTTCCCTTTGAGTTTTTTTCCATACTTTCAATTCTAGCAAGCTGATCGTTCTCCATAGTTCTGACTTAAGATCGAGTATTGTAAGGGTGTCGAAAATCCGATTCTTTCACTTTGCGACCAATTGTACCTTTAGTTTTGAAAACCATGAATTAGAAATTATTGACAATTTCTTTTTTAATGTTTTATAAAAAATGAGTGAATGAATGACTAAATGTTTAATGATTAAACAAATGAATAATTATAAAGAATAAATGAATTACTAAGTATATGAGTATGAATTAATGATATGCAGAATAAATGAATGAATAATTATAACTATGAATAAATGTATGAATGAACGAACAAACTATATAAAGGACAAAATAAGTGAATGATAAAAATATGTATGTATTTGAAAGTATTGGCCTCGGGATAATTCCAACCAAACAGTCTTTCATTGATTTCCTGGAATTAAATACATCAAAGATAGAATAAAAAGATCGCTACCTAAGACAAGTCCATAATTTTCCTTTCAAAGTGCTGTTTACAAAATATTAGTCCTAATCTCATCTTGGACATTCCTTCACAATCACCTTTTGATTGCCTTACTCTTCAATTTGACCCCTACTTGTTCATGGCCCCTTGACACATCAGCAAAAACATCACTGTGTAAGCTTTCCTTAGCTTGCTTCTCCAGTTGATTGGCTCGGGCTTCCTCATGCTTCGCTCCCTCTTTCCATTAGTTACTCTTTTTTTTTAGGGTTTTGACCTTTTGCTCCCATTCCCCGAAAGGCTTGAGGGTTCCTTCAAATCTAAGCTCAAAACAGTACCTCTTGTTCTTCAAGTGTAATTCCTGAAGATCGCCCTTAGTAGTGTCCCTTTCTCTCTTGATGTTTTCTTTTCTCTTTCTCGAGCCGATTCACTATTTTTCATGTCCTCAAGCTCTTCTTGCAGCCGGGCAATCTCTTTGCTCATTTGGGCCTTTTCTTTTTCGAATTCTGCCCTTGCAATTTTTAACTCTGATGGAACTTTCTTTGGTGGCGAACTCAAGAACTAAACTTCTTTCCCATTAGATGCCAACAACCTGTTATTAATCCTCCTTTCTCTCCATGCTAGGTAGTCGAGTGTGACGATGTCAGCATATCTAGCTACCTTTGTCCGACGGGTCTTTTTCCATGCTTTAATTATTCCTCGCACCTTTCCGGAGTAACCTTCTTCTCCATAGGTGAACTCTAATAAACCCAGTCCATGAGTCGTGGGTGTGAACTACCGAGATTCAACTTGTCTTTGCACCAACAAAGGTGCGTAGCTCACGGCTCCCCAAATCCTGAGTAGTGGAACCCCTAACTTGTCTTCGCATTTGTACAATATTGGCACAGGGATCATCCATGGAGCACTCCAAGTTATTATTTTACCTTTAAGATTTTGGAACAGGCTGATCCATTGTTCTTCATTTTTGTCTTCGGGCCAATCTATTTTAAGGAATTCACTGATTAGTACTAGGGTTTTCAAGTATGGTTTGAAAGAGACATCTTCTTTTCTCCACAAATGACTCTGAATCCAAACATATAGAAGCTGCTTACATCCCCTGAATCTTTCTTTTCCTTCCCTTTTGCAAAAGTTCAAAAATCGAATAGTTTCTGCTAGGATGGCTGGAGACGGATCTATCTTGTGTCTTAATTTCTCAAAAAGGTCAACTATGGCCAACTCGACACGTCCCAGTGTCCCTGAAAAATAACCAAACCATATATGGCTAAAGCAAAAATATCCCTAACAGTCTCTCTATTCGGGTGACTTCGGATCAAAGATTGGAGGGCATCCCAAGGAATACACTCACTTTTCCCTTTCTTAACCACATGTGCATCGACCCATTTGCTATCCATTCCCACAATCCTAGCTAATTTCTTCTTAAACCCTAATGTCTTTGAATCCTTCAAATAAAGTCGATCCGGCATGGTATCCTCAATACGCAACAAAGTTGAATATTCCTCTATGGTCGGTGTCATGTCTTCCTTGTTGAATGTGAAACATCGATAAGCCGGATTCCAGAAATATACCATAGCCCGAATCAACTCACTTTAATCTTGACTGGCATCAACAATGCTATGTCTCCATATATTTGAGTGAAATCCTTTTTTCTGACACATCCCAATGACTCCAAATATCCATCCACCCTCAGAGATCATTTTGCCGATAAACTAAATCAACCCTTTCTGGCAATGCTGATATATATCCCTCCTTTAAACAATACCCATCTCTTTGCTGATCTAACTCTGAACACTGCCGCATCCCTGTATGCTCTTCCACTATCGAACTAGCCTGATCTTCCATGAAAACCCTCTTGGTTGAAGATTATCCCGAGGCCAATAATTTTTCCTATGCGTTATGATGACACAAAAAAATGCTTGAAAAAGAAACAAGTCAGTAGAGGTGAAGAAATCAAATTATAACAAAATAGTACAACAAATGTCCTAATGCAAATTCGGCATGAGGATGCCTTTAGTGACGAAATTTTGAATCTATAATGGGCAAAACGATGTGCGTTCATCACTACCCAATTTGCAAATTTATTCGGGATGTAACATAGGTAATAAAAGATTAGAAGTGTCCCTCCATGTGTCCCTAACTTCGATAATTCTATAAAAAAATCCAGCAGAGCTTCGCCTATTTTGGCTTTATGATTCACTATATGTTGGTGAATGAAGTTCTAGAAAGGCTCCAAATTGTTCTTCACTGTCGCCTTTGAAGGCTAGTAAGGCACCCCGATAAAAGCGGGTTCAATTAGTTAAAATATATTTCCCTAGCCCATGCGGATTGTTAATCACGGGAGCTTAGGTAATTTATACTCCGGAAGTATTTTGCTAACCCATGCGAATTGTTAATCACGGGAGTGTAGCTACTTTACCTCCACTTAAAGGGACGAAACCCAGGTGTATGGCTCATGATATGCAAATGCGAGTGCAATGTTTGTGAGGAGGCACAACAAACCTTCCACCACCTATTCTACAACCCTGATTCTAAATGTCCGAACAAGATTAGACAACATAAATCATCAATTAATCAATAAATGAATATATGCACCAAAATAACTAGAGAACAATTATAATATGTATGCACATGAATATGGATATATTTAAGAGGATTTAATTATTTTTGAAATTCTCCTTTTTTTTTTTAAATATGGGAATTAAAATTAAATACCAATTAAATCCGACAAAACCGAGACTTTGATAAGACACGACTAATTCTAGGCCTGACTCTCTATATGTCCCAGTGGAGTCGCCAAGCTGTTGATACGTGATCCCGTCGTGGGGACCCGTCTGAGTGAAGGGGAAACAGAACTAGAGGAAAAGACGACTTAATCCCTCTAGATTGAAATAAAAGGTCGAGGGTATGAAAATGGCCTCGTAAAAAGACATGGAGTCGCCACCAATATTTTTGAGCTAGGTGTGATCGGCCACCTATTAAAACCGATTTTGTGAAACATTTTAAAATTAATCAAAACATTTTTAAAACCAATTTCAAGTCTGCGTTTCAAACCAGAGAAATCAAAGAAGCGGGTTCGGGACTCGGTTACATGTAGGGAAGGATTAGCACCCCCACAATGCCCGTATAAAAATGGTACCTTATTAATCGTGTGTTATCTTAAGTCTCGGTAAAAAAGTCGGTGTAGACACCTAATTTTGTCCGGACCACTAAAACAGGTACGTTTTCTTTCTAAATTGATGTTTTAGAATGTAAAAAGACTTTTTTCATCCAGCAGGTGGTACTTCGAGACTTAGTCTAAGAAGGTGAGCATAGAAAGGCAAACTTGAAAAAGTCAACCATAGAAAGTCAACCCCAAAAAGTCAACTACTAAAAAAGTCAACCCACTTTCAAAATCAAGATTTGAAGTTCAATTGAAAAATGGAGAAAGAATTTTGATAATCCAAGGTCTACATTGAAAGATATGGAGTTCGGAAGTTGGGTTACAGAGATTCGTTAGAAAAGAAACTATAGTCCGGGAAATTTGGGAAAAGTGCTTAAACGATCAAATTGGTCAAAATTGAAGGTTCCAAATGAAAGATAAGCACTGACTACGGGTAATGGAGAAGCTACTTGGAAGAAAAACTGAAAGAAAAGTCAATCCGGAAGAAAATCGAGAATTAGGGTTTTTGGTGGATTTCGATGAAATTTCGAAGAATTACAGAATTGGCCCGATTTGATAAGACTAAAGACCCTAATGGATGAGGAGTGATTAAACAAGGATAGCCCAAGGCTCAGTTTGAAGAAAATCTGAAAATCGAACTTGTTTTGAGCAAAACCGGGTCCAGATGCAAAAAGGCAAAATTGGAAATTTTGGGAAAAATAGCAACTGAACTCCAAAAATTCTGAAAAATTGCAGATCTCATTCTTAAATCATTTTGAAGAGATTGGTGAAGAAAAATCTTGATTGGGAGTTCGTTTGCAAAATGGCCAAATCCCGGGTCCCCTATGTAGAAATTCAAGAAGATAAATCCCGAAAAAATAGCAAATGAACTCCAAAAATTCTAAAAATTTGCAGATCTCATTTTTAAATTATTTGGAAGAGATTGGAACAAGAAAATCACGATTCGGAGTTCGTTTGCGAAATGGCCAAATCCTGGGCCCATTATGTAGTAATTCAAGCAAATAAATCCCGAAAAATACCAAATTAGTTCCAAAAATTATGAAAACTTCTAGATAAAAATTTGGAATTATTTTTAAGAGATTTGTGAATAAAAATCTAGATTTGGAGCTTATTTAAAATATGGAAAAGTTTGGGAGCACAAAAGGGAATTTTGGAAGAAAAAAACCAAATAAATAGCAAATGGGCTCGAAAATTTTTGAAAACCTCCAGAATTCATTTTTTTATTATTTTAATAGTATTGAAAAGTAAAATTTGAATTTGGAGTCCTTTTCGATTTATTTATGTTCGGCGGGCAAAAAGGTCATTTTACCCAAGAAATCGAAAAGGGCTTTTCTTGCCTTTTAAAAAAAATGAAGCATGGGTTGGAAGAAGAAGGGTCAGCCGGCCAAGGCCCAAAGGATGGAAAATATTTTTTTTATTTTTAATCAAAAGGCCAACAATGAAGAGGAAGGTAGTTAATTTTTTTTTTATCAAGCCTTTGCAATTAAGCCACATGGACCAATGCATGAAGAGGGAGAGTGTCAACATAATGGCTTAAGATTCTTGAACAGCTGTAATTGTGGATAGCTGATTGCCTAATCTAACGGTGATAATTTCATATTTTAAACATCTTGATCAATAGCCTTTGGATCAAAATTGGTTGAAGAAAAGATGACAACATCCTAGCAAGAGGAGGACCATTCGACCACTACAAGGAAAAGGCATCTCTCTCTTTCATGAAGTAGCTATTCACTCTCTCTTTCACTATTGTTTTGGCTGATTTTCTCTCTATTGTTGAAAGGCAAAAAGAAAAGTTTAGAAAAGAAAAATAAAAGTTAGAAGAGAAAAAGCTTGCAATATAACTTCTAGAGGTTGCTTTAAGCACCATACTCTTGCACTTTCTTTGATTTCCCATTCTTGATTTGTTGTTTTCATTTGATATTTGGTGAGTTTCTTTTGATTTTGATTTTACAATAAGTGTTTTTAAGCTTTCTTTTCAAGTTCTTCCTTCATGCTTTCTTTAAAAACTATGAAAAATCAATTTTTTTTTCTATTTTTCACTAAGTGGCCGAATGGCCTATCGTTTTAGTGTAGTTGTTGTTTGCACTTTTATTTCATGTTATTCTTGATATTTAACAAGTTTTGATGATTTAAATCTTCTTCTAATCATAAACATGAAGCTTGTTTTAATTTGGTTGCTTGCTTGTTTCCGTTTTTGAGTCTATTATCTTGTTATCATGTTTATTTTACTTGTCTTGCATTTTTTATTTTCTGTTTTCAAAATGTTTAAGTTTGTTTATGTTTTACATTTTGTAATCCATGTGTTTGTGAAAATGCCTATTGGTTTTCGTGCTTTTACTTTATATTTGCATGATGTGAGTGTTATTCTTTAGCTATGCATGTTAGTATATTAAGTGCTTGTGAAAATGCCATACTCATTTAGACCATTTGGCCACCCTTATATTTTATGCTTTGCATGTGCATTTTCTTCATGTGAAAATGCATTTTCTTCATGCTAGTTGATTGGTCTCGGGATAATATTCAACCAAAAGGGCTTCCATGGAGGGTCAGAATGTCTCAGTGGTCGAGAAGCATTTAGAGGTTAGGAACTAGTCCGAGAAAGGTCAGTAGGATAATATGGATTATTTGAAACTGGGATATGTGGCAGTATTGCCAGCCAAGGTTGATCTTACTATCAGGAAAAATGATCTCCGAGAATTGATGGATATATGGAATCAATGAAACATATCAGAAAAAGAAGCCTTCACTCAGACTTATGGGGACATAGCACTATTAGTTCAGGTTAAGGTCAGTGGTAAGGTGATCCGGGCTGTGGTGCAATTATGGAATCCCGTTTATCGGTGTTTTACCTTCAACTGAGAGGATATGACTCCAACCATAGAGGAATATTTGACCTTGCTGCATATTGAGAATGTTATTCCTGATCGTATTTATTTGAAGGATACAAAGACGACGGGTTTTTAGAAAAAGGTGTCTAAGATTCTTGGAGTGGAAAGAAATTGGGAAGAAAAGCCATATTGTCCGAAAAGGGGTAAGCTACTATATATCATGGGATATTTTATGGACCCTAATCCTTAGCCATTCAAGTAAGGAGACAGTTAGGAATATTTTTGCTTTGGCTATCTATGGTTTAGTTATCTTCCCAAAGACATTAGGGTATGTGGATGTGGCGATATTTGATGTTTTTGAGAGGCTTGAGCAGAGGATAAACCTAACCCGGCAATTATAGCAGAAACAATCCGATCTCTGAATTTTTGTAGACGGGAAGAAAAAAAGGGCATTTTATAGGTTGTATACAGCTTCTTTACATATGGGTTTAGAGCCATTTTTGTAAACAGGAGAATTTCCCTCTTCACTCGTATTGGAAGTCTTTTGCACCAATTGGTGAATTTCTTAAGAGGGATTGGCTTAAAAATAGGACCGAGGAACAATGGATCAACATATTCCAGAATATCAGGGCTGAGATGATAATTTGGAGAGCTCCATGGACAGCTCCTATGCCGACATTGTACAAATGCGGAGATAAAGCTTCGGTTCCATTATTGGGAGTATGGGGAGGAGTGAGCTATGCACCACTGTTGGTACTAAGACAATCGAAATCCCGTCAGTTTACTCGTATGACCCATGATCTTAGTAATTTGGAATTTGCTTATGAAGAAGACGGATACTCGGGAAACGTACGTGAGATTGTAGTAGCATGGAAGGAAACTCATCGGGAGGAGGTAGCTAGATATGCCGACATCATCACACCTGTTCACTTGGTATGGAGGGAATTGAGGGCTAATGATAGGGTGTTGACATCAGATGGAAAAGAGATCCAGTTCATGAGTTCACCACCTAAGGAAGCACCATCAGAGTTAGAAATTGTAAGGGCAGAATTCGAAAAATAAAAGGCCTAAATGAGCAAAGAAATTGCCCGATTGCAAGAAGAGCTTGAGGATATGGAAAATAGGGAATTAGCTCGAAAAAAGAGAAAAGGAAAAATCAAGAGATAAAGGGACACTACTAAAAGCGATATCAAGAATTACACTTGGAGAACAAGAGGTACCGCCTCGAGCTCAGATTTGAGAGGACCCTCAAGACTTCCGGGGAATGGGAGCAAGAGGTCAAAAACCTCAAGAAAGAGAAAAACTATTAGAAAGAGAGAGCAAAGCATGTGGAAGCCCGAGCCATCAACTAGAAAGCTTACACGGTGATGTTTCTGCTGACATGTCAAAAGGCCATGAACAAGAAAGGGTCAAATTGAAGAGTAAAGCAATCAAAAGAGGAGAGTAAAAAAGATCCAAGACCCGAGGGAGTTACTATAGGACCGATGTTTTGTAATAGCATTTTTAAATTAGGATATACAGATTATCAGATTGTCTTAAGCAGTGATCTTTTTTCTTTGATGTATTTAGGTCCAGGAAATCAATGAAAGATCGTTTGGTTAGAATTATCCAGGGGCCAATACTTTTAAATGCATTCATCATTCATTTGTTCTTTCCTTTATATATTTTGTTTGTTCATTCATTTAATTATATTTATAATCATTCATTCATTTATTCTTCATAAATTATTCATACACCTAGTCATTTATTTATTTGTTCATTCATTTATTCTTTATAATTACATTCATATTCATACACTTAGTCATTTACTTATTTGTTCATTCATTAACATTTAGTCATCATTCATTTTTATAAAATTAAATAAAAAATGTGTCAATAATTTCTAATCCATGGTTTTTAAAACTAAAGGTACAATTGGTCGCACTCAGAAAGAATCAGACTTTCGACACCCCTACAATACTCGATCTCAAGCCAGAGCTATGGAGAACGATCAGCTTGCTAGAATTGAAAGGATGGAAAGAACTCAAAGGGATCTGCAGGAACAGTTGGCTAAGTTTCAAGAGGAGTCACGGGAACAAATCCAAACTCATGGAGATGATGAATACCATGATGAGGCAGAAATGGCCAGGGGAAAATTCAGTTACAGGAATGGGGGCAGTAAACCAGGAAGACCGACCAGAGGTGGTACAGAAGAATGGCCAGACATCCCAGCATGTGGGAAATGAACTTCCGACTGGGGTAGCATCTTATATTTACATCCAACCAACGGCTAAAGCACAGAATTTTGGTCCTAAAAGGGGTAATATTGGGGTTGATCCAATTGATGTGGACATTCCAGATTTTGAGGAATCGGCTGAAAAGGAAAGGGCAAAGATGACTAAGCTGAAGAGAGTTGAAACGGCAGAATCTCAGAAAAAATATCAGCTACTGGAGGAAAGATTGAGAGCAGTTGAAGGGGCAGAGCAATTTGGCAGTCTGGATGTCAAAGAGATGAGTTTAGTACACGGTCTAGTGATTCCTCCAAAGTTCAAAGTACCAGATTTTGAAAAATATAACAGAACTACTAACCCATTAGCACATCTAACCATGTATTACCAGAAGATGATCGGACATGATGAAGATGAAAAATTGCTTATCCATTGTTTTCAAGATAGCTTAATAGGGTCCGCAACTTGGTGGTATAACCAGCTTACCCATTCTAAGATCCGTTCCTGGATAGATCTAGCCAAAGCTTTCATGGAACAATACAAGCATGTGACGGACATGGTGCCTGATCGTCTAACTCTGCAAAACATGGAAAAGAAAGCTAGTGAAAGCTTTAAAGAATATTCTCAGAGATGGAGAGACCTGGCTACACAAGTACAACCTCTTTTGACCAACAAGGAAACTATAGTGCTTTTCATCAATACCCTGAAAGCACCTTATTATGATAAATTGGTAGGGAGTGCCACCAAGGACTTTACAGATATGGTGATATCCGAGGAGATGTCTGCCATTAAGAACGGGAAAATGGAAGGGGGTGAATCTTCTACCCCGAATAGAGTTTTCCCTGCAAAGAAGAAGGAGGAGACACATGCTGTCAGTTTCAATCAGTACCCCTATGTACCTCCTACACCATACATATCTCCCACGCCCTATACTCTTACTACATCTTATGCACCTCCTACACTTTACCCGGGGTATAATCCTTACTACCCCAATGTGAACCACCTAACCCAAAATCCATTCCCTTATACCAATATACCACAACAGCCGTTTCCAACTGGTATATCCACACAGATAACCCTTCCTCGAAACACTATCCCAAATACTCAAGGTCCCGCGTGCAATGACTCTCGTTCACCAAGGAACGGTCAAAAACCCTAGTTTGATCCTATTCCTACTACCTATGGTGAGCTATATCCCAAATTACTGCAAGGCCAACTTGTCGCGCCCGTATATCTTAAACCTTTGACCCCACCATACCCAAGGTGGTACATTGCAAATACCAACTGCGCATATCATGCAAGAATTCAGGGGCATTCTACTGAGGATTACATTGCCTTCAAAAAAAAAGTCCAAAGTTTAATCAATACCAGCGCTGTGAAGTTTGGGTAAAAAAATGGGCCGAATGTAGCGGGAAACCCATTTCCCAATCATGCTGAGAATCGGGTAATGCAGTATGGACAGGGGAAGTCAGAAAGATAAAGAGGGATGCCAGGGAAGTCAAGACTCCAACGTTAACAGTATGGGTCGAGATGGTTAAGGCATGAATGGCGGGCGATGCAGACAGTTTAAAAATTGTTGCAAAGAGGGTGCAGAATTGGTGCCCGTTCAATAAATATAGAGGTCATATCATACAGGACTGTGAGGACTTTCTAGCTAAAGTCCAAAACATGATGGATGACGGAGAGGCCCAGTTTTACGAGGAGACAGAGGAGGAAGTAGAGGTTATTGAGAATGCAGCTGGCTATGGAATAGGAAGACCTTTGATCATCTATTATGATGAACCAGAGAAAACTACTCTGGTTGTTAAGGAAATTGTGCCCAAGCTAATCATAGATTTGCCTTCTTCCTTTTCATACAAGGAAAACAAAACTACACCATGGAAATATGACTGCAGCATGGTTATGCCCAGGTCATCATGTCAGCAAGATATTACAGGTGTGGGGCACTTAAGACGAAGTAGAAGGATTTATGCCCCTGAGGTTGATCAACTGGGATCAACAAGAAAGGATGGAGGATTGGACAAAAGGGGAGAAAAAGCAGCTTGACCAATCCATATTGAGATGGATTTGTCAAAAGAAGCAGAGAGGGGATCAGCCCCGATAAACAGGATAAAAGAGCCGATGAATGAGAAAGAGGCCTGCGAGTTTTTAAAGTTCATAAAACATAGTGAGTATAGTGTGGTTGAGCATTGCAGCATCAGCCAGCAAAAATCTCCATCTTATCTTTGCTATTAATCTCGGAGCCACACAAAAATGCCCTGTTGAGAGTGTTGAATCAGGCATATGTGGCTAACAACATATCGGTAGAAAAGTTGGACAGGCTAGTGGGAAACATTGCGGCAGACGACCATATATTTTTCAGTTATGTTGAAATACCACCCAATGGTATTGGGTCCACAAAGGCTCTTCACATAACAACCACCTGAAAGGGGCATATATTACCAAGGGTGCTTCTCGATAATGGTTCTTCATTAAATGTTATGCCCTTGGCAACCCTGTCTAAGTTGCCTGTTGATATGTCTTATATATTACCGAGTTGCACAGTAGTCAGGGCTTTTGATGGTACCAGGAGAGTGGTAATGGGAACTATTAAGGTTCCTCTGGAGATAGGCCCATGCACCTATACTTGACATTCAGGTCATGGATATTAATCCATCCTATAATTGCTTGTTGGGAAGGCCGTGGATACATTCAGCAAGGGCTGTACCCTCGTCTCTCCACCGAAAGCTAAAATTTGTGATGGAGGGTCGTTTGGTCACTATATCAGGAGAAGAAGATATAATAGCCTCTGCATCTACTGAATCTCCTCATGTTGAACCTAATGAAGATGCCATAGAATGTTCTTTTCGGTCTTTGGAATTCGTAAATGCAGTTTCCATCTCTAAAGGATGAAAAATTCCAAAACCAAGGTTGTCCAAGAACACAAGGCTGGGAGTAAGAACCACAGTTGGAAAGGGCTGCAGGGCTGGAAAATGTCTTGGAAAAATATCTTCAAAGGATGGCTAGAGCAATTGAATTAGTGGGAAAGAAAGACCGATTTGGCTTAGGGTATCTTTCGAAGGCCCATGAGAGGAGGAAACAGGTTGAAAAGAATCGACAAAGAAGGATGGCCCATTTCGCGGTTTGGGTATTGAATGGGAACCCATATCTTTCCCACCAATCCTTCACAACTTTCGCTCTGCTGGTTTTCGATTTGGAGAAAATAATTCAGAAGATGTACTCATAATGATCGAGCAAGCTTTTAAAAAATTCCATCTAAATAAAGGGGGAAGATTCAGGATATGGTAATTTGCATGACTGGGAAAGAATGGATAGAAAGTGACAGTATGAACTGGATGGTGCGACCTTGTCCACCAGGATATAGACTGACCAATTGGAGTGCGACTGAGTTGCCCATAGTTTCTAAGTCTATTCCAATGTAATACTTAAAAAAAAAAATCTTAATTATCTTTACCCAGAAATATTAAGAGTTTTTTTTTTTTTTTTTTTTTTTTTCTGTAACGGGCTTTTTGTTTAAACATTTTCATTCAATAAATAACAAGCACAATGCATTTTATTCATATTGTTGTGTCCGTATTCTTTCATTTTTTCTATTTATTTTATTTTCATTATATATATTTTCCTATATTGTTTCTTCTCCACCTATTTACAGGTGTACGGATATGGAATATGAGGACCTTTCTATCAGTAATTCTGAAATTCATTTTGGAAGACCCATTGGCACGGGTGATTTTGAGGCTAATGAAGATACTGAGGATTATGGTGTACCTCCGGATATATTAAGGAAAACAGTACAAGAGGAGAAACAGGTACTTCCTCATAAGGAATTATTAGAAAAGATAAATCCGGGAATTGGTGAAGAGATAAAGGATGTCAAAGTCGGGACTTCATTGTCATCATCAATAAAAGGTGAATTGATAGCCTTGCTCCAAGAATATGTGGATGTATCTGCATGGTCATACCAAGACATGCCAGGGTTGGATCCGGATATTGTGGTCCATAAGCTCCCTTTAAGGGCAGAATGCAAGCCAACTCAGCAAAAGTTGAGAAGAATGAGGCCGGACATGCTGTTAAAGATAAAAGAGGATGTGAAGAAGCAATTTGATGTTGGATTCTTAGAGGTGGCAAAATACCCAAAATGGGTGGCAAACATTGTTCCAGTACCAATGAAGGATGGCAAGGTGTGGAAGTGCGTTGATTACCAAGATTTGAACAAGGCCAACCCTAAAGATAATTTCCCTTTGCTCCATATCGATACTCTGGTGGATAATATGGCGAAGAGTTCTTTATTTTCTTTCATGGACGAATTCCCAGGATATAATCAAATTAAGATGGCACCGAAAGATATGGAGAAAACCACATTTGTTACAATGTGGGGAACCTTCTGATACAAGGTAATGGCATTTGGGTTGAAGAATGATGGGGCAACATATCAGAGAGCCATGGTGACCTTGTTTCATTATATGATGCATAAGGGAATTGAGGTCTATGTTGATGACATGATTGCAAAATCACAAGGAGAAAAAAAGCATATTGCGAATCTTAAGAAGCTCTTGGAACGACTAAGGAAGTTTCGACTCAAGCTAAATCTGGCAAAATGCACTTTTGAAGTCACCTCGAGAAAATTGCTGGGTTTTGTCGTCAGCAAATGGGGAATTGAGATTGACCCAGATAAAGTGAAGGCCATTTAGAATTTGCCGCCACCTCGTACTCAAAAAGAAGTAAAAGGCTTTTTGGGGAGATTGAATTACATTGCTCGATTTATTTTTCAGTTAACCAACAAATGTGATCCAATATTTAAGTTACTTAGAAAACGTGATCTAGGTGGATTAGATGAAGGTTGTCAGATTGCATTTGAAAAGGTTAAACATTATCTATCTAACCCACCAGTGTTAATGCCACCTATTTCGGATAAATCAATGATTTTGTATTTATCAGTATTTGAGAGATCCATGGGTTGTGTTTTGGGGCAGCTTGATGAGACTGGAAAGAAAGAACATGCAATTTACTACCTCAGCAAGAAGTTCACAGATTATGAGTTGAAATATTCGTCGGTAGAAAAGTTGTGCTGTGCCTTAGCTTGGACTGCTTGAAGACTCAGACAGTACATGTTGTACCACACAACGTGGTTGATTGCCAAGCTAGATCCAATTAAGTACATGTTGGAAACACCTTCTTTATCAGGGAGAATTGCAATGCAGGTTTTATTGTCAAAGTACGACATTGTATATGTAAGTCAAAAAGCTATCAAGGGCAATGCAGTGGCTAAATTCTTATCAGGTCGGGCAGTGGAAGATTATGAGCCGTTGAAGTTTGACTTCCCGGGTAAAGATTTGATGTATGTTTCGCAAGCAGATGAGATTCCCTTGAAGAATAAAGTATGGAAAATGTACTTTGATGGCGCATCTAATGCCATGGGGCATGGAATCGGTGCAGTCCTCATATCCTCAGAAGAAGATTATTATCCTTTCACGGCTAGATTGGATTTTGATTGTACAAACAATATTGCAGAGTATGAATCGTGTACAATGGGCCTTCGTGCTGCAGTGAACAAAAAGGTCAAAGTATTGGAAGTTTTCAGAGACTCAGCCCTAGTGATATACCAGCTAAGGGGAGAATGGGAAATCCGAGATACAAAGCTAATCCGACACTGAGAACTCATACTGAGTTTATTGGAGGAATTTGAAGAAGTGAATTTCAATTACTTCCCTCGAGAAGAAAATTGAATGGCAGATGCTCTGGCTACTTTGTCATCAATGTGTAAAGTGAATGAAGGGGCTGAATTTGTGCAAATAAAGATGAGTATTTATGAGTCTCCTGCCCACTGTCTGAGTATTTAATAAGTAGATGGCCTCCCTTGGTATAATGACATCTTGCAGTACATCAAGAGTCAACAGTATCCAGAACAAGCAACAAAAAATGACAAAAGGACTCTGAGAAGTCTAGCAATAGGTTTTGTTCTAGACAGTGAGATTCTCTACAACGAAGGAAAATACCAAGTCTTATTGAGATGTGTCGGATCTGCCGAAGCTCGGAGAATTATAGAAGAGGTCCATGAAGGGATACATGGCACTCATGCTAATGGTCACATGCTTGCTAAGCAGATTATGAGGGCAGAGTATTATTGGTTGACAATGGAAGAAGATTGTATCAGTTATTCCCGAAAGTGCCATAAATGCCAGATATATGCAGATAAGATTCATGTGCCGCCATCGCCATTGCATGTCATGACTGCACCATGGCCCTTTTCAATGTGGGGAATAGATATGATTGGACCTATTACCACGAAAGCTTCAGATGGACATCGTTTCATCTTGGTGGCCATAGATTATTTTACAAAGTGGGTAGAAGCTGCTTCCTATGCGAATGTAACAAAGTCGGTGGTATGTAGATTTGTTAAGAAAGAAACCATATGCCGTTATGGGTTGCTAGCAAGAATTATTTCAGATAATGCTCTCAATTTGAACAATAAGATAATGAGAGAAGTGTGTACTCAGTTCAAGATCACACATCATAATTCGGCATCTTACCATCCGAAGATGAATGGGGCAGTAGAAGGAGCCAATAAGAACATCAAAAAGATTGTTGAGAAGATGACCGATGTGTATAAGGATTGGCATGAGATCTTGCCTTTTGCTCTGTTGCAACCTAAAGAAAAGAACGTCTCATCACAAGACTTTATTATTCGTTTTCCTTAGGCGTGACATTTAAAAAAAATGAGGAAAAGTCGACTTAATTCCTCTAGAAAAACAAAGCTGTTGATACGTGATCGCAGCGAACCCGTTCGAGTGAGGGGCGAAACAGAAGCAGAGGAAAAGACGACTTATTTCCTCTTGAAATAAAATAAATGGTCGAGGGTATGAAAACGACCTCGTAAAAAGACATGGAGTCGCCACCAATCTTTTTTAGCTAGGTGTGATCGGCCACCTATTAAAACCGGTTGTATAAAATATTGTAAAATCAATTATAACATTTTTAAAACCAATTTCAACTCTGCGTTATAAACCACAGAAAATCAAAGAAGCGGGTTCGGGAGTCGGTTATGTGCGGGGAAAGATTAGCACCCCCACAACGCCCATATAAATCGGTACCTTATTAATCGTGTGTTATCTCAAGTCTTGGTTAAAAGATTGTTTTTAATTTAGTATTTCAAGTTAATTCCCAATTTTACGAAAAATAATTCCATTTTTAATTGAAAATAATCCGGAATTTATTAATTCAAAATTTTCCTATATTCCACAACAAAATCGGCAAAATGTAGAAATTTTTATTCATTTGGAAAACTTTCCGAATCATTCTCGTTTTTTGAAAGAAAGATATTCCTTTATTAATGATAATTGATGATATGCCCTCCAGAAAACCCGGTAGAGAACTCATAAATTATTTTAACTAGGGCATATCTTTATTTTTATTGAAAATGATTATCTTTTTCAAAACATTTAAAAATATGAACATGAACATGTATGACATAAATAAAATGACATGGCAAAGTCTAGATAATATAATGCAACATAAATGATATGACATAATTTAAATGGCATAGTATATTCTAGGTAAAAATGAAAAATCCTAGGTATCATGGTATATTCTAAATGAGATAAAATGATTTAAATGACATGACAAATTTAAATGATATGGCATATTATAAATGACATGGTATATTATAAATAAAATAACCTAATTGACATTGAATATGATCTAAATGACAAGAAATGACACGAAATTAAAATAATGCTAACATATAATATGCATGAAAATGAAAATAAAAATAATAATGCATGAACATAGAATATGCTAAACAATATGATAAAAATAACTAAATAAAAAGCAAACGATATCATAAAACATTCAAAATCATATGGCATAAAATGTGAATTAAAATAATAATAATACCATGGAAAATATCATAGCAAAAATCACACATTTAAATAAAATACATGAACATGGAAAATGCAATGCATGAAAATCTATTTTTTCCTCTAAATGAAGAAATCCGTATATCTAAAAAGATATCCGGCTACCTTAGAAAAATATGTCAAATTAGATTTTCTAAAAAAAAATAAAACTTTGTGATTGTTCGAAAACAATTTTGAGGAAAACTTGAATAAAAATTAAAACCCTTACCAAACCCCTTTTAAAATGGCTCTAATTTCTTAATTTTAAAATCTCGGACTTAACTACCTTTAACCCGAGACTTATAAAATCATTTTTAAAGTTTAAAAAGGATTAGAAACTCAGATTGACCCAAATAAAGTGAAGGCCATTTAGAATTTGCAACCACCTCGTACTAAAAAAGAAGTAAAAGGCTTTCTGGGGAGATTGAATTACATTGCTCGATTTGTTTCTCAGTTAAACAACAAATGTGATCCAATATTTAAGTTACTTAGAAAACGTGAAAAAATGATCCCTTTATTAATGATAATTGATGATATGCCCTTCAGTAAACCCGGTAGAGAACTCATGAATTATTTTAACTCGAGAATATCTTTACTTTTATTGAAAATGATTATCTTTTTTAAACCATTTAAAATTATGAACATGAACATGTATGACAAAAATAAAATGACATGGCAAAGTCTAGATAATATAATGCAACCTAAATGATATGAAATAATTTAAATGACATAGTATATTCTAAGTAAAAATGAAAAATCCTAAGTATCATGGTATATTCTAAATGAGATAAAATGATTTAAATGACATGGCAATTTTAAATGATATGGCATATTATAAATGACATGGTATATTATAAATAAAATAACCTAATTGACATGGAATATGATCTAAATGACAAGAAATGACAAGAAATTAAAATAATGCTAACATATAATATGCATGAAAATGAAAATAAAAATAATAATGTATGAACATAGTATATGCTAAACAATATGACAAAAATAACTAAATAAAAAGCATAGGATATCATAAAACATTCAAAAACATATGGCATAAAATGTGAATTAAAATAATAATAATACGATGGAAAATATCATAGCAAAAATCACACATTTAAATAAAATGCATGAACATGAAAAATGCAATGCATGAAAATGTATTTTTTTCTCTAAATGAAGAATTCCGTATATCTAAAAAGATATTCGGCTACCTTAGGAAAATATGTCAAATTAGATTTTCTAAAAAAAATAAAATTTTGTGATTGTTTGAAAACAATTTTGAGGGAAACTTGAATAAAAATTAAAACCCTTACCAAACCCCTTTAAAAATGGATCTAATTTTCTAATTTTAAAATCGCGAACTTAACTACCCTTAACCCGAGATTTATAAAATCATTTTTGATGTTTAAAAAGGCTTAGAAATTACCCTACACAGTAGCTAAAACTTCTACCCAACCCCCTCTAAATGCCTTAGCAAAATTCAACCATTATTCCTCTTTTGATTTCAAATCTGCCTTTATTGTCCGGTTTTCCCACACGATTTTTTAGCCTATTTTTAAAAATTCAAAAAACTCAATAAAAAATATTGGAGACTCAGAATATGTAAAACTACACAAAAAAAAAATTTGTCTTAATTTTTGGATTAAATATGACTGCCCAGAAAAATCGAAGAAGTTCGAGTACTGGGTGAAAAAAACTATTTTGTCAAAACACATTTTTTGCCTTTGATAAATTCATTCAAAAATCAAAGTAAAAATTGTTGGAGACCATCCTAAAGACCTAAGGATAGTAGCTAAACATTTTAAAAACCTTGGAAAAAAATTGCCTAAGTAAAAAGAATCACAAAGGTAGAATAATCAATTTGACAATTCCTTAATTTTCCACAAGTATGCTCTAGAGAGGATGACTTTGAGCCATTAATTGGCCTAAGTCACAAATCAAGTGGCAATGACATGGAATGCATGAACATACAACAAATAAATGTATGAAATACATGGTCTAAAGGTAAAGGAAATGCATGCCAATTCATGGCAACCTAAATGCCTAGCATGAATTTGCATGGCAATAAATGCTATCCTAACTCAATATGCATGCAATGCTTGATAATGCAAATATGACTTGGACTTAATATGTTATGAATATGCATGAAAATGCTAATGTCTTATCGAATTCCTTTTGTTTATATTGAATTCATTCTGTCTTATCGAGGTATTTCTTTTTGTTTATATCGAATTCATTCTGTCTTATCAAATGAGTCGAGCCTTGAGACCACCGTCGAGGTATTTCCTTTTTTTTAAATCGAATTCATTATGTTTTATCAAATGAGTCGAGCCTTGAGACCACCGTCGAGGTATTTCTTTTTGTTTTAAATCGAATTCATTCTGTTTTATCAAATGAGTCGAGCCTTGAGACCACCGTTGAGGTATTTCCTTTTGTTTTAAATCGAATTCATTCTGTTTTATCAAATGAGTCGAGCCTTGAGACCACCGTCGAGGTATTTCCTTTTTGTTTTAAATTGAATTCATTCTGTTCTAACAAATGAGTCAAGCCTTGAGACCACCGTTGAGGTATTTCCTTTTGTTTTAAATCGAATTCATTCTGTTTTATCAAATGAGTTGAGCCTCGAGACCATCGTCGAGGTATTTTCAAATCACGGGTATGGCCTCCGGGCATCATTGTTAAAGTCGCATACAACATATTTTTGTTAAATCACGGGTAAGTCCTCCGGGCACCATTCTTAAGACCTCCGGGCATCATTTTAAAAAAGTCACATACAGCGCATATTTTCAAATCACGGGTAAGGCCTCCGGGCACCATTTTTAAGACCTCCAGGCACCATTTTTAAGACCTCTAGGCATAAGTTTCCAGAGTTTTTACATTTGCTTGAACAAGTCTTTGGTGGTGATAACCAAAGCCTCTGATGGAGATATCCAAAGTTTACATTTGTTTGAACAATTCTTTCATGGTGATAGCCAAAGCCTTTGGTGGAAATATCCAGAGTCTTACATTTACTTGAGCAAGTCTTTGGTGGTGATAGTCGAAGCTTCTGGAGGAGATACCAAGAATTTTAAACACAGCTTAGCACAAGACAGGTTAAACCCTTGAGACCATCGTCGAGGTCTTTTCTTCTCTTGCAAATCGAACTCGTTTCCTTAAGAGGGGTTGAGCCTTGATTAGTCAGGGAATTCAATTTAAGGATAATATCTTCTATTTACAGCTTTTTTTCAACAACAAAAAAATTGAAAAATGAAAAAAATGAATCCCCTTTCCCTTCCCTTCACATGTGATTTCACTAACCGGACAAAATTAGGGTTTGTTTATCCTTGCCTGATTCCTGATTCTTAGCAATAGCCAAAGAAGGGCTGCTGTAGAACCTAATTTTGTTTGGACCACTAAAACAGGTATGTTTTCTTCCTAAATTGGTGTTTAAGAATGTAAAAATACTTTTTTATCCTGCAGGTGGTACTCCGAGACTTAGTCCAAGAAGGCGAGCATAAAAAGTCAAACTTGAAAAAGTAAACCCTAAAAAATCAACTATTGAAAAAGTCAACCCACTTTCAAAATCAAGATTTGAAGTTCAATTAAAAAATGGCGAAAGAATATTGATAATCCGAGGTCTACATTGAAAGATATGGAGTTCGGAAGTTGGGTTACAAAGATTCGTTAGAAAGGAAACCCTAGTCTGGGAAATTTGGGGAAAAGTGCTTAAACGATCAAATTGGTCGAAAATTGAAGGTTCTGAATGAAAGATAAGCACTGACTATGGGTAATCGAGAAGATACTTGGAAGAAAAACTGAAAGAAAAGTCAATCCGAAAGAAAATCGAGAATAGGGTATTTGGTGGATTTCGGTGAAATTTGGAAAAATTACAGAAATGGCCCGATTCGGTAAGACTAAAGCCCCTAATGGATGATAGTGATTAAACTAGGATATCCCAAGGCTCAGTTTGAAGAAAATCTAAAAATCGGACTTGTTTTGAGGAAAACCGGGTTTTAGAGACAAAAGGGCAAAATTAGAAAATTTGGGAAAAATAGCAAATGAACTCCAAAAATTCTAAAAAATTGCAGATCTCCTTATTAAATCATTTCAAAGAGATTTGCAAAGAAAAATCTTGATTCGGAGTTCGTTTGCAAAATGGCCAAATCCCGAGTCCCCTATGTAGAAATTCAAGAAGATAAATCCCAGAAAAATAGCAAATGAACTCCAAAAATTCTGAAAATTTATAGATCTTATTTTTAAATTATTTGGAAGAGATTGGAAAAAGAAAATCCAGATTCGGAGTTTGTTTACAAAATGGCCAAATCTCGGGCCCACTATGTAGTAATTCAAGTAGATAAATCCCGGAAAAATACCAAATTAGTTCCAAAAATTATGAAAGCTTCCAGATCACAGTTTTAAATTATTTGGAAGATATTGATGAAGAAAATATGGATTTGGAGCTCGTTTAAAAAATGGTAAAGTTTGGGAGCACAAAAAGGCAATTTTGGAAGAAAAAATCCAAATAAATAGCAAATGGGCTCAAAAAATTTTGAAAACCTCCAGAATTCAATTTTTTTTTTATTATTTTGAAAGTATTGAAAAAATAAAATTTGAATTTGGAGTCCGTTTGCTATTTATTTATGTTCGGGGGCAAAAAGATCATGTTACCCAAGAAACCGAAAAGGGTTTTTCTTGCCTTTTAAAAAAATGAAGCATGGGCTGGAAGAAGAGGGGTCAGCCAGCCAAGGCCCAAAGGATGGCAAATATTTTTTTGATTTTTAATCAAAAGGCCAACAACGAAGAGGAAGGTAGTTATTTTTTGATCAAGCCATTGCAATTAAGCCACATGGACCAATGCAGGAAGAGGGAGAATGTCAACATAATGGCTTAAGATTCTTGAACAGCTGTAACTGTGGATAGCTGATTGCCTAATCAAGGGTGATAATTTCATATTTTAAACATCTTGGATCAAAATTGGTTGAAGAAAAGATAACATCTTAGCAAGAGGAGGGCCATTCGGCCACTACAAGGAAGGGGGGTCTCTTTCTTTCATTCACTAGCTATTCACTCTCTATTTCACTCTTGTTTTGGCTGATTTTCTCTCTATTGTTGAAAGGCAAAAAGAAAAGTTCAGAAAAGAAAAGAAAGTTAGAAGAGAAAAAGCTTGCAATATAGCTTCTAGAGGTTGCTTTAAGCACCATACACTTGCACTTTCTTAGATTTTCCATTCTTGATTTGCTGTTTTCATTTGATGTTTGGTGAGTTTCTTTTGATTTTGATTTTACAATAAGTGTTTTTAAGCTTTCTTTTCAAGTTCTTCCTTCATGCTTTCTTGAAAAACTATGGAAAATCAATTTTTTTTTTCACTAAGTGGCCGGAGGGCTATTGTTTTAGTGTAGTTGCTATTTGCATTTTTATTTCATGTTATTCTTGATATTTAACAAGTTTTGATGCTTTAAATATTCTTCTAATACATAAACATGAAGCTTGTTTTAATTTGGTTGCTTGCTTGTTTCCATTTTTGAATCTATTATCTTGTTATCATGTTTATTTTACTTGTCTTGCATTTTTTATTTTCTGTTTTCAAAATGTTTAAGTTTGTTTATGTTTTACATTTTGTAATCCACGTGTTTGTGAAAATGCCTATTGGTTTTCATGCTTTTACTTTATATTTGCATGATTTGAGTGTTATTCTTTAGCTATGCATGTTAGTATATTAAGTGTTTGTGAAAATGTCATACTCATTTAAACCATTCGGCCACCCCTATATTTTATGCTTTGCATGTGCATTTTCATCATGCTAGTTGATAGGTTTACATTTTCATGATATTTGGTTGTGTATTTTATTTAAGCATGCTATATGTTTGTGTTATTACCATGCATTCTGTAGGTTTAGGATTGGTTTGCTTTGCCATGCATATTCATGCATTTTAGACCTAGGTTGCATTAAATGCCATGCAAGTTCTTTTAGGTCTAGGTCATTTTATTGATGCCATGCATTTTTCATGTCATTTAGGTTTTAAATCATGCATTTCATGCCTCATATTGTTGTATTTTCATGCATTTCATGTCATTTCCACTTGATTTATGACTTAGACCAATCAATGGTTCAAAGTCATGCTCATTTTGAGCAAACTTCTGGAAAATTAAAAAGTTGTCAAATTGATTATTCTACCTTTGTGATTTTTTTTTACTTAGCCAATTTTTTTTTTCAAAAGTGTTAGTTACTGTTTGTGAGTCTTTAGGAGAGTCTCTAACATTTTTACTTTGATTTTTAAATGATCTTATCAAAGGCAAAAAAATGTGTTTTGGCAAAACAGTTTTTTCACCCAGTACTTGGGCAGTCATCTTTAATAAAAAAATTAAGCCGATATTTCCCGTGTAGTTTTACATGTCCTGAGTCTCCAGTATTTTTTTAGATTTTTTTTGAATTTTTAAAAATAGGGTAAAAAATCGTTCTTTAAAACTGGACAGTAGAGGCAGAATTGAATTTGAAGGAAAATCATTTTTCTGTTTTGGATAAATTACTTAGAAGGGGCTAATTAGGAAGTTTAGCTACTGTCTTAGGGTAGTTTTTAAGCCTTTTTAAACTCTAAAAATGATTTTTTTTAATCTTGGGTTAAGGGTGGTCAAGTCCGGGATTTTAAACTTAGAAAATTAGAGCCATTTAAAAAGGGTTTAGCTAAGTTTTTATTTTTAATCTAAGCTTTTCAAAATTGTTTTCAAAAACTCACAAAGTATTTTGGTTTTAGAATATTTAATTTTATATGTTTTCCTAAGATAGCCGGATATCTTCTTAGATATACGAATTTCTTTAATTAAAGGAAAAAATACACTTTCATGCATTGCATTTTCCATATTCATGCATTTTATATAATTTGTGATTTTTGCTATGATAATTTCTATGATGTTGTTATTATTTTTTATTTATATTTTTGGTGTTATGTTGTTTATTATATGGTTTTGAATATTTCATGATATCCTATGCTTTTATTTGGTTATTTATTTTTGTCACATTATTTAGCTTATACTATGTTCATGCATTATTATTTTTATTTTATGCATATTATATGATAGCATTATTTTATGTTTCATGTCATTTAGATTATATGCCATATCATTTATATTTGCCATGTTATTTAAATTATTTCATTTCATTTAGAACACGTCATATGACTTAGGATATTTCATTTCATTTAGAATATGCTATGACATTTAAATTATATCATACCATTTAGGTTGCATTATATTATCTAGACTTTTCTATGTCATTTTATTTATGTGGCACATATTCATATTTTTTTTTTAAATGTTTTGAAAAAGGTAATGATTTTTAATAAAATAAAGATATTCCCAAGTTTAAATAATTCATTAGTTCTCTGCCAGGTTTGCTGGGGAGGATATCATTAATTATCATTAATAATGGAATATCTTCTTTTAAATAAGAATGATTCAGAAAGTTTTCCAAACTAATAAAAATTTCTAAATTTTGCCACGTTTGTTGGGGAATATAGGAAAATTTTGAATTAATAAATTCCAGATCATTTTAATTTAAAAATGAAATTATTTTTATTTAAATTAGGAATTAACTTGAAATACTAAATTTAAAACCGACTTTTTTACTAAGACTTGAAATAACACACGATTAATAAGGTACTGTTTTATACAGGCGTTGTGGGGGTGCTAATCTTTCCCCATACGTAACCGAGTCCCAAACCGCTTCTTTCATTTCTCTGGTTTAAAATACAGACTTGAAATTGATTTTAAAAATGTTTTAATTCATTTTAAAATGTTTTATAAAACCGGTTTTAATAGGTGGCTGATCACACCTAGCTAAAAAAGATTGGTGGCGACTCCATGTCTTTTCTCAAGGTCATTTTCAAAACCTTCATTTTTCAAGAGGAATTAAGTCGACTTTTCCTCAGTCTTTTTTAATGTCACGCTTAACGAATAATAAAGTCTTGCGATGAGACTTGTTATTTTTTAGGTTACGACAGTCGATTTTTAATGTAGTATTTCAAGTTAATTCCCAATTTAAAGAAAAATAATTCCATTTTTTAATTGAAAGTGATCCAAAATTTATTAATTCAAAATTTTTCTATATTTCCCGACAAATGTGGCAAAATATAGAAATTTTTATTTATTTGGAAAATTTTCCGAATCATTCTTGTTTTAAAGAAGATATTCCTTTATTAATAATAATTGATGATATCCTCCCCAGCAAACCTGACAGAGAACTCATGAATTATTTTAACTCGGGAATATCTTTATTTTATTGAAAATTATTATCTTTTTTCAAAACATTTAAAAAATAACAAGTCTCATCGTAAGACTTTATTATTCATTAAGCGTGACATTAAAAAAAATCGAGGAAAAGTCGACTTAATTCCTCTAAGAAAAATGAAGGTTTTGAAAATGACCTTGAAAAAGACATGGAGTCACCACCAATCTTTTTTAGTTAGGTGTGATCGGCCACCTATTAAAACCAGTTTTATAAAATATTTTAAAAATTAATTAATAAATTTTTAAAACCAATTTCATGTCTGCGTTTTAAACCAGATAAATCAAAGAAACGGGTTCTGGACTTGGTTACGTGTGGGGAAGGATTAGCACCCCTACAACGCCCATATAAAACGGTACCTTATTAATCGTGTGTTATCTCAAGTCTCGGTAAAAAATTGGTTTTAAATTTAGTATTTCAAGTTAATTCCCAATTTAAAGAAAAATAATTCCATTTTTTTATTGAAAATGATCCGGAATTTATAAATTCAAAATTTTCCTATATTCCCCAACAAACGTGGCAAAATATAGAAATTTTTATTAGTTTTGGAAAGCTTTTCGAATCATTCTCTTTTTAAAGAAGATATTCTGTTATTAATGATAATTGATGATATCCTCCCCAGCAAACCCGGCAGAGAACTCATGAATTATTTTAACTCGAGAATATCTTTATTTTATTGAAAATCATTACCTTTTTGAAAACATTTTAAAAGATATGAATATATTTATGCATGACATAAATAAAATGACATAGCAAAATCTAAATAATATAATGCACCCTAAATGATATGATATGATTTAAATGTCTTAGCATATTCTAAATGAAATGAAATATCCTAAGTTATATGACATATTCTAAATGAAATAAAATATCCTAAATGACATAATATATATCCTAAATGAAATGACCTAGGTAACATAATATATTATATATGAGATGAAATAATTTAAATGACATGGCGAATATGAATGATATGACATATAATTTAAATGACATAAAATATAAGATAATGCTATCATATAATATGCATGAAAATAAAAATGAAAATAATAATGCATGAACATAGTATATGCTAAATAATATGACAAAAATAACTAAATAAAAAGCATAGGATATCATGAAATATTCCAAATCATATAATAAACAATATAACATAACCATAACAATATCATATAAATTATCATAGAAAAATCACATATTATATAAAATGCATGAATATGGAAAATGCAATGCATGAAAATGTATTTTTTTCCTTTAATTAAGGAAATCCGTATATCTAAAAAGATATCCGGCTACCTTAGGAAAATATATCAAATTAAATATTCTAAATCAAAGTACTTTGTGATTGTTTGAAAATAATTTTGAAAAGCTTAGATTAAAAATAAAAACTTAGCTAAACCCTTTTTTAAATGGCTCTAATTTCCTAAGTTTCAAAATCCCGGACTTCACCACCCTTAACCAGAGACTTAAAAAATCATTTTTAGAGTTTAAAAAGGCTTAGAAACTACTCTAAGTCAGTAGCTAAACTTCCTAATCAGCCCCCTCTAGGTAACTTAACCAAAACAGAAAAATGATTTTCCTTCAAATTCAATTCTGACTCCACTGTCCAGTTTTAAGCCACGATTTTTTATCCTATTTTTAAAAATTCTAAAAAATCTAAAAACAATACTGGAGACTTAGGACATGTAATCTAAAAACTATACTGGAGACTTAGGACATGTAAAACTACACGGGAAAAATCAGGTTAATTTTCTAATTAAAGATGACTACCCAGAAAAATCGGGAAAGTACGAGTATTGGGTGAAAAAACTATTTTGCCAAAACACATCTTTTTCCTTTGATAAAATCATTTAAATATCAAAGTAAGAATATTTATGACTCACAAAATGACTCACAAACAGTAGCTAGGACTTTTAAAAAGTTAGACAAAAATTGGCTAAGTAAAAAAATTGTAAAACTTGTTTTTAAGAAAAGATGAAGAAAAGAACATAAAAAGAACATAAAAAAAAAAAAAAAAAACTTATTTAAAAAGAAAACTCACCAAATAATAATCAGAAACAGCAAAAACAAGAATGGAAAATCAAGAAAGTGCAAGAGATGGTGCCAAAAGCAACCGCAAGAAGCTATTTTTCAAGCTTTTTCTCTTCAAACTTTCTTTTCTTTTCTAAACTTTTCTTTTTTGCTTTCTGATGGAGACTCAATTAAGAGCTGTAAACCCAAGTGCAGGTTATGTTCAAGTAATAAATTCTCGGGTGTCCGAGGTCGAACCACAGGGAAGCGTATTAGTAAGTATAAGTTTATAAATATATAAGAAAAAGAAAGTAAACAAGATATTAGGGAATCAACAACAAAACAAGATAAATAAGATATTAGAGAACAAAATAAACAAAATAACATAAAAGAAATTAAACAAGATATAAAAAATAATAAGAAAAGATGTTGAGGTTAGAGAATCCACTCTTGGTGTTATGCTAAGATTAATCTTGTTTTATTACACAATTGAAATTCACACATAAGGGAGATTCCAATCGGAAGGTTTAGCAATTCAGTCCAAATTGTCCAACGTCCATAGCATATGATATTATGTTCATTTGGTGTCCTCAAAACTCATAAAAAGAGTCCAAGCATTCCTTATGCCAAGGTATATGTCTACAACAAATCAAGGTTATGAAACCAAGCATTTACTGTGCCATTTTCCTTGTCAATAATGAATCAAGATCCCTACTTTGCAAGTATGATTTTAAACCAAAAGAAAATATTATCTATACTAGTGTTTATAAATGATGATTCATTTTAGCTCATGTTTAAGAGACTAACCTTAGCATTTACCAAAAGCTTCACCTCATCACCTCAACAATATGATTAGCAACACATACTAGATATGAAGAAAATGAAAAGAAAAAGAAAGAAAAAGAAAACTAGAGAAAGGAAAGAAGAAGAAAACTTAGAGAATTTTATTACAATGGCTAATATCCTCCCAATCTATAATGTATCCTAATACTCATCCAAGGCCCTCTATTTATACACATTTTGGAGAGCTAAATGACAAGAGACAAGCTTTATAAATTTCAAAGGTAGGTATAATAGGTGGGTGCATTTTTCTAACAATTTTCGTCATATTGTATGACAATTCTGATCAGCCTGCTTGATGGTCGATTTTGTCAATGTTGGAGGCTCGATCTGATCAAATGGTCTTCTAGAAAAATATACCCCTATCAGTTACGGATCCATAGCTGTTAGAATCAGATCATTTTCTCATGTGGATCGGAAGATATGGTCAAAATACCAAAACAGGTCAGCATAGACGTCATTGCACATCAGCCAACTTGATGGTCGATTTCGTTAGGGAAAACGACTCCGTTTCAAGAAGTGTAAAACATGAAAAAGATAGATATGCCTCTTAACTTTGCACTGTAAAAAATTCAGCCTTAATGCTTCGGTGAAACTCCAGATATAGCTTATATGGCAAAAGGTGTCGGAACTGGAACTGAATTGGATTTGCCCTTAATTCTTGATTTAACCTAGTAATCTGAAATCGCTCAAAGAAACTCATGAAAAACACCAAATTACATAAAAATATAAAAGATCATAAACACAAGTAGACTAAGCAATAATAACTCGTATTTGACACAAAACAATAATAAAACATAACTAAAAACTATATAATTATACGAGTTATCACACCCCCACACTTAGATTGTTGCTAGTCCCTAGCAACGACTCAATAAAAATAAAATAAGAAAATCTAATCTAATCCATTTTCGTTGGAAATCACGGTGGCACTTAGCATGTGACACAAGCCTTTAAACCCCTAGGTGTCCCTAGTGGATGAGTTTAGTCTCGTGAGGGTTTGCTAGAACGATACCCACAAACATTGAAAAACTAAAATATAAGTAAACTACATACACTAAAAATATTTACTCCTAATCCTTTCAATATAAATTAGAGACAATCTTTGAACAAGTCTTATAAACTAATCAATAGCTCAAAGAATTTCACAAAAATTCATGCTTGAATGTAAATAAATGAGTTAAGCCAATATTAACATAACATATTTCAATCAAAATAGTGCATATTCAACTTAATCTCAACTTCTCACTATACTCTCATGATTTTCACTCTTTAAAGTAGTGGTAAAGTGTTTACACTCAATCAATCTCATGAAAACAGTTCTACCATATGCTTGCTTGTCCACCTATTCTCCACTATTTAGATCATACAACTTCATAAATCAAGAGGTCTTTTTTCAAGGTTGTAATGGGGCCAAAGGGTTATAATGTGGTTAAAGAACAAAAGGATAAAGATATCACAAAGGTTCCAAAGAGTTCATAGAGTTTAGAGACATAATAAGATCATACGAATAAAACTTCTCAAAACTCTTATAAAGCACATAATAACATAGGCTAAATATTCATGTTGAGCCTTTGCTTCATTCTAACCAACTTTGTAACATCTTTTTCTTTACTTTAACTAGAAGTTCAAGAGAAGATTTTTTTTTTTTTAATATGGGAATGTATTTGACAATGATCCCTTTCTTTTTCTCTTGACTTTTGCCTCTCTCCTCCCCCACACTTATCTTTCGTTCTAACCCAAATTTTCAAAAAGTATCCCTTGTTTTTGCAATATGTCTCAAAATATATAATCCATCTTTAGAACAAGGGTAAGGATATAAGTATATTTAGGCTAGGTGTAAGTTCTGGTTACCAATAAAATAGCATATTTAATGTAGGCTCAAATTGGCTCACTAGTGGGGATGTTCTCTTAGAACATTAATAATGGATGGCTGTTTGGCTCTGGTTATAATCCTAATGCCTCTATCATATTCATGTTGTCACATGTATCAATATAGTCTCAAACGGTTTAAAGCAAGTTCTAGAGAATCATGTAATCATAAGAGCACTCAAGAAAGAAATTAGATTGATTTGTATAATGCATCAATCATTATAGGCTCAAAAACTCACAAGGATGATTATACAAGTCAGATTAAGTCTAAACATGCTTCTTTCTCAATCAACATATCATATTAACATTGGCTCATAAAAAGGTTGACATCAAGCTCAATTCTCATGAAAATCTTCTCACTAATAAATCTGTTTTAGACTTATGCAATTCATATCTCATCATTGTATTAAAAAGGAACTAGAACACATTAAAATAATAATAATAATAATAATAATAAAGACTCATAAAAAAAAATAGTAGACAAAAATAAAAGAAATCCTAAATCGTCCCCCCCACACTTAATTCTTACATTGTCCTCAATGTAAGTCTATTAACCCAAATGAAAGAATCATGTGTAAGAGAAAAGAACTAATAACATAAGAATAGGAATAACTAAGACTCAAAACAAAACAAACTCATGCAACCTAAATAATCCTAAAATACTAAACAAAAATTAACAAGTAAACATAAAAAGATTAAAATCAAACTGACAAGGTATGTCTCAAGTCTCCCTTACTCAGACCTTGTTCAGAATGAATACTTCTAAATTGCTTAAAACACAACAAACTTTTTTTTTTTTTTTGAAGATTAGTAAAAATTATATTTACATCTAGTTATTTTCAAAACAAGGATCAGAAAGAAAAACAACCTCTTCTTGAGTAACATGATTTTCCAAAAAGAGTTTGAGTCTTTGTCCATTTACCTTGAATACGTTACCATTTTGAGGATTCTCAATGTCAACTACTCCATAATGATACACATGCTTAACCACAAATGGGCCAGTCCATCTTGATCTCAATTTACCAGGAAATATGTGAAGTCTAGAATTATAAAGTAGAACTTTTTGCCCAACATCAAATGTTTTTCTTGAAATTAACTTGTCATGAAAGGCTTTAGTTTTTTCTTTATGAATTTTAGAATTCTCATATGCATCATTTCTGAGTTCCTCAAGTTCATTTATGACTGGAAAAGTTTCATTCTCACCCAAAAAGGAATATTTTAGCTCGGATGGAAATGGTTTTAAATCCAGCTTGGGTGGTTCAATAGTTGATGGTACAGTGACATTTGTGAGTGATGGAAGTTCCTCAAACTTTTGTTTCCAACAATGCTTAACCTGAAAAGAATTTAACAAAGAATCAGTGTGTGAAATTTCTGAAGCATTATCAAACTCATATTCAATTAAATAAGCTTCTAAAGGATCATGGAATGTGGTAGTGGTGAGATGTTCATGAACAAGTTCTTCAATGAAATCCACTTCATGTACTTCTGAATCATCACCAGGTTGCTTGCAAATGTTGAACACATTTAATTCTAAAGTCATATTTCCAAAAGAAATGTTCAACATACCATTCCTGCAATTTATCAAAGCATTAGAAGTTGCAAGAAATGGACGGCCTAATATAACAGGAATTTGAACATTTGGATTTGAAACAAGATGTGTGTCCAAAACAATAAAATCAACAGAGAAGTAAAAATTATCAATTTGAACCAAAACATCTTCAACTATCCCTCGAGGAATTTTTACAGAACGATCAGCTAGTTGAAGTGTAACAGGTGTTTCCTTGAGTTCACCTAAACCTAACTGTTGATAAACAGAAAAAGGCAAAAGATTAACACTAGCACCAAGATCAAGCAATGCACGTTCTATTCTAGTGTTTCCAATGATGCATGAGATTGTTCGACATCCAGGATCTTTGAATTTTGGTGGAGTAAGGTGCTGAATGATTGAGCTCACACTTTCCGTCAGAAATGCTTTCTTTTGTACATTATGTTTCCTTTTAACTGTGCACATGTCCTTCAAAAATTTAGCATAAGATGGAACTTGTTTGATTGCATCCAATAAAGGAATGTTAATCTTAACTTGTTTGAAAAGTTCATAAATTTCTGCATTTTGATTCAAATTCTTTATTGTTTGCAACCTTTGAGGAAAAGGAGCAGGATGCATAGCTTTTTCTTTGTCCAAATTTTCAAGAAGTTCAGACTTACCATCATCCTTACCAATACTTTTCGGAGGGGAAGGAGGATCTTGGTCCTTTGATGGAATCTTTTTGTCAATTGCCTTTCCACTTCGAAGAGTTGTGATAGAACTGGCATTTTCCTGTTGAGTTTCATTGGAGCAAGAAACAAAACATTGAGTAGAAGGGTTAGGCTGAGGTTGAGCAGGAAACTTACCTTTTTCTTGAGTGCGTAATGAAGCTGTCAATGTGGACAAGGTGTTTTTGATCTCATTGATGTCCTGTGAAGTTTGGTTATTCACATTTGCTTGTGTTTGCATGAATGCTTGCAATGTCTCTTCCAAGGTTTGTACACGGGAAGGTTGATAGGAAAAAGTGTTGCCCGGCTTTTGAGATTGTGGTACCTGAACATGATTATTATTCCGCCAACTGAAGTTGGGATGATTTCTCCATTCAGGGTTATACGTTTCAGAGTAAGGAGGAGGAAAAGGCTTTTTAAATGGGTTTATGGAATTTACTTGATCATGCAACGCTTCTTTAAGAATGGGAATGTTTGGACATTCAGAAGTGGGGTGTCCCATGATTTCACAAATTCCACAACTTTCTTCATTTTTAACCGTTTTGACTTCTTTTACTTCTCTAAGTTCCATGGCTTCAATCTTTCTAGCCAAATTAGCTACTTTAGCTTTTATCTCATCTTCTTGACTAAAATGATATTTTCCTCTGTTAGAAACAAGATTAGATCTATTGAAACTTTCAGAGGAATTATCTGTGTGCCAGGCTTGAGAGTTATCTGCCAAATGGTCTAGGTAGTCAAAGGCTTCTTCAGGTTCTTTTTCTAGAAACTCACCGTTACACATTGTTTCAACAAATTGTTTAGTTTCGGGAGTTAAACTTTCATAAAAGAAACTAATAAGACGCCATTTTTCAAAACCATGATGTGGACAAGAACTTAACAAATCCTTAAAACGCTCCCAGCATTGAAAAAAATGCTTCATTTTGATTTTGATTGAAATTTTGAATCTGTCTTTTCAAAGCAGTAGTTTTATGTGCTGGGAAAAATTTCTTTAGAAACTCAGTTTGTAATTCTTGCCATGTGCCAATTGACCTTGGTTTTAAATTATGAAGCCAAATTTTTGCTTTATCTTTTAAAGAAAAAGGAAATAATTTTAGCTTCACAATTTCATTTGTACATTGTTGGTCATTAAAGGTGACACATATATCTTCGAAGTCTTTTAGAAACGAGTAGGCACTTTCCGATTCTAACCCATGGAAATTTGGAAGCAAAGCTATCATACCTGGTTTAAAACGAAAGTTGTTTGCATTGAGAGGAAAAATAAAACAAGAGGGTGATGAGCTTCGAGTTGGTTGCAAGTAGTCACGCATGGTGCGTACTTGTCTATTCTCATCTTCAGCATGAACACTTTCATTGTCAGCCATGGTAGGAGTTGTATTAGAAAGATTACCTGAAAAAGTTTCACAATAAAATCTAACTAAACGACGAGATCTAAAATCACGTCGCCAAACAAGCATAAAACAAAGTTAATATACAGATTAGGCGGTATAACCAGCCAATAAAAATAAAACAAAGTTAATATACAATATAAATATAAATATATAGAAAATTAGGCGGTATAACCAGCCAATAAAAATAAATATAGGCGGTATAACCAGCCAATAAAAATAAATATACTTATAAACTTATATACTTAGTATTGCCTCCCCGGCAACGGCGCCAAAAACTTTATGGAGACTCAATTAAGAGTTGTAAACCCAAGTGCAGGTTATGTTCAAGTAATAAATTCTCGGGTGTCCGAGGTCGAACCACAGGGAAGCGTATTAGTAAGTATAAGTTTATAAATATATAAGAAAAAGAAAGTAAACAAGATATTAGGGAATCAACAACAAAACAAGATAAATAAGATATTAGAGAACAAAATAAACAAAATAACATAAAAGAAATTAAACAAGATATAAAAAATAATAAGAAAAGATGTTGAGGTTAGAGAATCCACTCTTGGTGTTATGCTAAGATTAATCTTGTTTTATTACACAATTGAAATTCACACATAAGGGAGATTCCAATCGGAAGGTTTAGCAATTCAGTCCAAATTGTCCAACGTCCATAGCATATGATATTATGTTCATTTGGTGTCCTCAAAACTCATAAAAAGAGTCCAAGCATTCCTTATGCCAAGGTATATGTCTACAACAAATCAAGGTTATGAAACCAAGCATTTACTGTGCCATTTTCCTTGTCAATAATGAATCAAGATCCCTACTTTGCAAGTATGATTTTAAACCAAAAGAAAATATTATCTATACTAGTGTTTATAAATGATGATTCATTTTAGCTCATGTTTAAGAGACTAACCTTAGCATTTACCAAAAGCTTCACCTCATCACCTCAACAATATGATTAGCAACACATACTAGATATGAAGAAAATGAAAAGAAAAAGAAAGAAAAAGAAAACTAGAGAAAGGAAAGAAGAAGAAAACTTAGAGAATTTTATTACAATGGCTAATATCCTCCCAATCTATAATGTATCCTAATACTCATCCAAGGCCCTCTATTTATACACATTTTGGAGAGCTAAATGACAAGAGACAAGCTTTATAAATTTCAAAGGTAGGTATAATAGGTGGGTGCATTTTTCTAACAATTTTCGTCATATTGTATGACAATTCTGATCAGCCAGCTTGATGGTCGATTTTGTCAATGTTGGAGGCTCGATCTGATCAAATGGTCTTCTAGAAAAATATACCCCTATCAGTTACGGATCCATAGCTGTTGGAATCAGATCATTTGCTCATGTGGATCGGAAGATATGGTCAAAATACCAAAACAGGTCAGCATAGACGTCATTGCACATCAGCCAACTTGATGGTCGATTTCGTTAGGGAAAAAGACTCCGTTTCAAGAAGTGTAAAACATGAAAAAGATAGATATGCCTCTTAACTTTGCACTGTAAAAAATTCAGCCTTAATGCTTCGGTGAAACTCCAGATATAGCTTATATGGCAAAAGGTGTCGGAACTGGAACTGAATTGGATTTGCCCTTAATTCTTGATTTAACCTAGTAATCTGAAATCGCTCAAAGAAACTCATGAAAAACACCAAATTACATAAAAATATAAAAGATCATAAACACAAGTAGACTAAGCAATAATAACTCGTATTTGACACAAAACAATAATAAAACATAACTAAAAACTATATAATTATACGAGTTATCACTTTCAACCAAGGAGAGAAAACTCAGCAAAAACCAAGAGAGAAAATGAAAAATGAAGTGCTAAAAATGAATTCTCTGCCCTTCCCTTAAGGCTAGCTGAATTCCCCCCTCTCTCCTCCTAGGATGTTGTCATTTTTACTCCAACCAATTTCCATCCATGGGCTAGTGATTCAAGGTGAAAAATCATGAAATTATCACCCTTAGATTAGGCCATCAGCTGTCCATAATTAGAGCTGTTCAAGAATAATGTTGACACTCTCCCTCTTCATGCATTGGCCTATGTGGCTTATTTGCAATGGCTTGGTCAAAAAAATCACTAACTAACTCTTAATTCTTGGCCTTTTGATTGAAAAATTAGAAGCTTATTCCATCCTTTGGGACTTGGCAGGCCAGCACTCCCTTTTCTAGCCCAAGTCTGATTTTTTTGAAAGGCAAGAAAAGCCCTTCTATGTTGCTTGGGTAAAATGACCATTTTGCCCCCGGATGCAAATAAATGGAAAACGGACTCCAAATTCAAATTTTATTTTCTTAATACTTTCAAAGTAATAAAATATTGGATTCTGAAAGTTTTCAAAATTTTCCGAGTGCGTTTGCTATTTATTTGGATTTTTTCTTCTAAAAATGCCCTTTTATGCCCCTACATTTTACCATTTTTTAAACGAGTTCCAAATCAATATTTTTCTTCACCAATATCTTCCAAATAATTTAAAAGTGTGATCTCGAAGTTTTCATAATTTTTGGAACTCATTTGGTATTTTTTTGGGATTTATCTGCTTGAATTACTACATAGGAGGCCCGGGATTTAGCCATTTTGTCAACGAACTCCGAATCAAGATTTTCTTCTGCCAATCTCTTCAAATAATTTAAAAATGAGATTTCCAAATTTTCAGAAGATTTGGAGTCCATTTGCTATTTTTCCGGGATTTATCTTCTTGAACTATTGCATGAGAGACCCGAAATTTGGCCATTTTGGAAACGAACTCTGAATCAATATTTTCTTTTGCCGATCTCTTTCAAATAATTTAAAAATGAGATTTGCAAATTTTCAGAAGATTTGGAGTCCATTTGCTAATTTTTCCAAATTTTCCAATTTTGCCCTTTTGCCTTTAAAACCCGGTTTTGCTCAAAATAAGTCTGATTTTTAGATTTTCTTCAAACTGAGCCTTGGGCTATCCCTTTTTAATCATTCCTCACCCATTGGGGGCTTTATTCTTACCAAGTTGGGCCATTTCTGTAATTCTTCTCGATTTCACCAAAATCCACCAAAAACCCTAATTCTCGATTTTCTCCCGGATTGACTTTTCTTTCAGTTTTTCTTTCAAGTGGCTTTTCTATTACCCATAGTCAGTGCTTATCTTCATTTGGAACCTTCAATTTCGACCAATTCGATCGTTTAAGCACTTTTCCCCAAATTTCTCGAATTAGGGTTTTCTTTCTATTGAATCTGCATAACCCAACTTTCGAGCTCCATATCTTTCAATTTAGACCTCAGATTATCAAAATTCTTTCCCCATTTTTCAATTGAACTTCAAATCTTGATTTTGAAAGTGGGTTGACTTTTTCAGTAGTAGACTTTTTGGGGTTGACTTTTTTTAGGTTGACTTTTTTTGAGTTTGACTTTTTATGCTCGCCCTCTTAAACTAAGTCTCGGAGTACCACTTGTAGGATGAAAAAAATAATCTTTTTACATTTTGAAACATCAATTTAGGAAGAAAACATACCTGTTTTAGTGGTCCGAACAAAATTAGGTGTCTACCGCTGCCCCTCTTTGGCTATTGCTCAGAATCAGGAATCAAGCAAAGATAAACAAATACTAATTTTGTACGGTTAGTGAAATCACATGTGAAGGAAAGGGAAATGGTTTTTCTTCTATCTTTTTCATCTTTTTTCATTTTTTTCATTTTTTCATTTTTTCATTTTTTCATCATTCATTTTTTTCTTTTTTTAAAGCTGTAAATTGAAGATTTTATCCTTAAATTGAATTCCCTAACTAATCAAGGCTCGACCCATCATAAGGAATAGGGTTCGATTTTCAAAAGAAAAAATTATGCCCGAAGGTCTTATGAGTAGTGCCCAAAAGTCTTTAAAATGGTGCACGAAGGTCTTTAAAAAAGGAGCCCGAAGGTCTTCAAAACTGGTGCCTGAAGGTCTTTAAAACTGGTGCCTGAAGGTCTTTAAAAAGGTGCACGGAGGTCTTTAACAAAGGTGCCCGAAAGCCTTTAAAACTGGTGCCCAAAGGTCTTTAACACTGGTGCCCGAAGGTCTTTAAAATGGTACCCGGAGGTTTTTAAAAAAAGTGCCCGAAGGTCTTAAAAATGGTGCCAGGAGGCCTTACCTGTGATGAAAAATTATGCTTGGAGGTCTTTAAAATGGTGCCAGGAGGTCTTACCCGTGATGAGAAATTATGCCCGGAGGACTTTAAAATGGTGCCCGAAGGTCTTTAAAATGGTGCTAGGAGGTCTTTAAAAAAGGTGCCCGAAGGTCTTTAAAACTGGTGCCCGAAGGTCTTTAAAATGGTGCCTGGAGGCCTTACCCGTGATGAAAAATTATGCCCGAAGGTCTTTAAAATAGTGCACAGAGGTCTTTAAAATGATGCCCGGAGGTCTTTAAAATGGTGCCCGAAGGCCTTACTCGTGATGAAAAATTATGCCCAGAGGTCTTTAAAATGGTGCCCGGAGGTCTTACTCGTGATGAAAAATTATGCTCAGAGGTCTTTAAAATGGTGCCCGGAGGCCTTACCTGTGATGAAAAATTATGTCCGGAGGTCTTTAAAATGGTGCCTGGTGGCCTTACCCGTGATGAAAAATTATGCCCGGAGGTCTTAAGAATTGTGCTTGAAGGCTTTACCCGTAATTTGAAAATAGCTTGACGACAGTCTCAAGGCTCGAGTCATTTGATAAACAAAATGAATTCGATTTAAAACAAAAAAAAAATACCTTGACGTAGATTTTCAAGGCTCGACTCATTTGATAAAACAGAATGAATTCGATTTAAAACAAAAAGAAATACCTCGACATAGATTCTCAAGGCTCGACTCATTTGATAAAATAGAATGAATTCGATTTGAAAAGAAAACATACCTCGATGGTGATCTCGGGGCTCAACTCATCTAAAAAACAAAACGAGTTTACTTTTGGAAAGTCCAAGTTTTCCTAATTTCTGCACTATTAGCTAAATGCAATGATGAGAATGGCATGCTTTGCAAATGCTATATGTTTCCTAAAGATGAATGCAACCATATAACTATGTCATGATTTCTAATCCATGGTTTCTTTAAGGTTCACAGATTATCTGACTTAATGATGGAGTCTTCAATTGTTCACTGATGCCCCACTTAAAGAACCCTTTACTCAAGATAATTTGTCCCAGTTTCTGACTTTCGCTGAAATTCACAGATTTTTTGATTTCGTGATGGGGTTTCCAACACGTTCACTGTTTTCTTTTTTTGGTGAACTTTCCAAACCTTTCCCCAAGATTTAAATCTATTCCTTAGTAATACTTTGAAATCCATTTAGTTAAAGATTTTTTTTATTACTAATCATCATTCAATTTATTAACAATCATAATGCATCTCAAAAATGTATGAAAGAAATCATGAATCAAGCAAACATTGTCATGAAAAGGATAACAAAAATTTATTGCAAAAATATTTAAAATAGTAAAAATAAATATCAAGGATATAAGAAATAAATGTAAGGTTATAGGTTGTCAAGTGTCCTCCGTTCGGTATTAAGTCGCCCTTTGCGGGTTTTCGGCTTAAACCTCTCCTTTTACATTATTTTTTCATTTCCATTTTTTTGTATTCTACCATGCATATGAAAATTCTAAACCTTTCCAAGGTAAAAATGTCAATTCAAAAGATGGGATAAATTCTGAGAATAACCTTTCAAATTAAATATCCTTGCTTGATCAAAATGGGCTTTTAAAGCACGTAATGTAGGCCAAGTTTAGGTTTAGAAAGAAAGGATAAAATAGGCCCAAAAGTGTGTTTAAAGGTGATTGGATCAAGGATCATTTCCTGAGGAGAACTCATTCTTGAAACATTTGTTCATTTTTGGACTTTCTTTTCTTCTTTTTTTGCTTTGTTGGCTTTCATTTGCCACATTTTTTGATGGCGTTCTTTTTGCCATGATTTTTTTATTATTTTTCCTCGTATTTGCCCTCTAGTGTAGACGGTGATCCTTGATCAAGGTTTAAAGAAAGAAATAATTCCTAAGGCTCAAATAAGTGACTAAGGATAATTTATTCTTAGTGAAAGGAATATGAAAGATGGCCATTCATCATATCAAGCATGAATATTTTCTTTGAAAAGCAATTCGCAGGGGAGATAGATATATAGAATTTCCATTTTTAGACTTGGAATCATTCGAATTTTCATGTGCACAGCATCATACACATTTTTTTTAAGCATAATACTTCTTCAGTTCATCAGCATTCAAAGGATTTCTGAAATCCTCCCCCTCCATTCTAGTTAAAATCAATGCTCCTCCAGAAAAAGCTCTTTTTACCACATAGGGTCTTTCCCAATTCGGAGCCCATTTTCCTCTCGGACCCTTCACTATTGGGAGAATTTTCCTCAGTACCAACTCCCATCTCGGAACTGTCTGGGACGAACCTTCTCGTTGTGGGCTCGAATCGTCCTTTTCTAATACAACTGCTCGTGACAAATTGCTTTCAATCTTCTCTCCTCGATGAGATTCAACTGTTCATAATGAGCTCTAACCCATTCTCCTTCCTTTAGGCCAACTTCCATCAAAACCCGAAGTGAAGGGATTTCAACTTCAATAGGTAACATTGCTTCCATCCCGTATACCAAAAAAAATGGCGTTGCCCCTATAGATGTGCGGGCCGAAGTATGATATGCATGAAGAGCGAAAGGCAAGATCTCATGCCAATCTTTGTATACATTGGTCATCTTCTCAACAATCTTCTTGATGTTCTTGTTAGCAGCTTCTACTGCGTCATTCATCTTCGGACGGTAAGGTGCCAAATTGTGATGTGTGATCTTGAATTGAGTACACACTTCTCTCATCATCTTATTGTTCAAATTAAGAGCATTATCCAAAATAATTCTTGCTGGCAAACCGTAACGACATATGATTTCTTTCTTAACAAATCTGCATACCACCGACTTTGTTACATTCACATAGGACGCAGCTTCTACCCACTTTGTGAAATAATGTATAGCCACCAAGATGAAACGATGTCATTTGAAGCTTTCGAGGTAATAGGCCCGATCATATCTATTCCCCACATTGAAAAAGGCCACGATGCAGTCATGAAATGTAATGGCGATGGCGACACATGAATCTTATCTGCATATATCTGGCATTTATGGTACTTCCAGGAATAATTGATGTAATCTCCTTCCATCATCAACCAATAGTACCCTGCCCTCATAATCTGTTTAGAAAGCATGTGACCATTAGCATGAGTGCCACATATCCCTTCATGGACCTCTTCTATAATTCTTCGAGCTTTAGCAGATCCGACACATCTCAATAAGACTTGGCCTTTTCCTTTCTTGTAGAGAATCTCACTGTCTAGAACAAAACCCATTGCTAGCCTTCTCAGAGTCCTCTTGTCATTCTCTGTTGCTTGTTCTGGATACTGTTGACTCTTGATGTACTTCAAGATGTCGTTATACCAAGGAAGGCCATCTGCTTCCTCTTCAATACTCAGACAGTGGGCAGGAGACTCATATATACTCATCTTATTGGTACAACTTCAGCCCCTTCATTCACTTTAAACATTGATGACAAAGTAGCCAGAGCATCTGCCATTCAGTTTTCTTCTCAAGGAAAGTAATTGAAATTCACTTCTTCAAACTCCTCCAATAAACTCAGTATGAGTTCTCGGTATCGGATTAGCTTTGTATCTCGGGTTTCCTATTCTCCTCGTAGCTGGTAAATCACTAAAGCTGAGTCTCCGAAAACTTCCAATAATTTGATCTTTCTGTCCACTGCAGCACGAAGGCCTATAGTACATGCTTCATACTCGGTAGTATTATTTATACAATCAAAATCCAATCTGGCAGTGAAAGGATAATAATCTTCTTTTGGGGATATAAGCATTGCACCAATTCCATGCCCCATGGCATTAGATGCGCCATCAAAGTACATTTTCCATACTTTCTTTTTCAAGGGAATCTCATCTACTTGCGACACATACATCAAATCTTCATCCGAGAAGTCAAAGTTCAACGGCTCATAATCTTCCATGCCCGACTTGTTAAGAATTCCGCTACGCACTGTCTTTGATAGCTTTTTCACTTACATATACAATGTCGTACTCTGATAATAAAACCTGCCATCTTGCTATTCTCCCTGACAAAGAAGGTGCTTCCAACATGTACTTGAGTGGATCAATCTTGGCAATCAACCACATTGTGTGGTACAACATGTACTGTCTGAATTTTCGAGTGGTGCAAGCTAAGGCACAACATGACTTTTCTATCGAGGAATATTTCAACTCATAATCTGTGAACTTCTTGCTGAGGTAGTAAACTGCCTATTTTTTCTTTCCAGTTTCATCAAGCTGCCCCAAAACACAACCCACAAATCTCTCAAATACTGATAAATGCAGTATCATTGGTTTATCTGGAACAGGTGGCACTAGTACTGGTGGGTTGGATAAATAATGTTTAACGTTTTCAAATGCAATCTGACAACCTTCATCCCATTCTCCTGAATCACGTTTTCAAAGTAACTTAAAGATTGGGTCGCACTTGTCGGTTAATTGAGAAATAAACCAACCAATGTAATTCAATCTCCCTAGAAAGCCTCTTACTTCTTTTTGAGTATGAGGTGGTGGCAAATTTTGAATGGCCTTCACTTTATCCGAGTCAATCTCAATTCCTCTTTTGCTGATGACAAAACCCAACAATTTTCCTGAGGTGACTCCAAAAATGCATTTTGCCGGATTTAGCTTGAGTCTAAACTTCCTTAATCGTTCAAAGAGCTTTTTAAGATTCGCAATATGCTCCTCTTCTCCTTGTGACTTTGCGATCATATCATCAACATAGACCTCATTCCCTTATGCATCATATCATGAAACAAGGTCACCATGGCTCTTTGGTATGTTGCCCCGGTATTCTTCAACCCAAATGTCATTACCTTGTAGCAGAAGGTTCCCCACATTGTAACAAATGTGGTTTTCTCCATATCTTTCGGTGCCATCTTGATTTGATTGTATCCTGAGAACCCACCCATGAAAGAAAATAAAGAACTTTTTATCGTATTATCCACCAGAGTATCAATATGGGGCAAAGGGAAATTATCTTTAGGACTAGCTTTGTTCAAATCTCGGTAATCAACGCAGATTCGCACTTGCCATCCTTCTTTGGTACTGGAACAATATTTTCCACCCATTCTGGATATTTTGCCACCTCTAAGAATCCAGCATCAAATTGCTTCTTCACCTCCTCTTCTATCTTTAACAACATGTTTGGCCTCATTCTTCTCAAATTTTGCTGAATTAGCTTGCATTCTGGCCTTAAAGAGAGCTTATGAACCACAATATCCGGATCTAACCCTGGCATTTCTTGGTAAGACCATGCAAATACATCCACATATTCCTAGTGCAAAGCTATCAGTTCACCTTTTATTGATGATGACAATGAAGTTCCGATTTTGACTTTCTTTATCTCTTCACCATCTCCCAGATATCACTTCCAATAATTCCTTATGAGGAAGTACTTGTTTCTCTTCTTGTTCTATTTTCCTTAATAGATCCGGAGGTAGACCATAATCCTCAGTATCTTCGTTAGCCTCAAAATCACCCGTGCAAATGGGTCTTTCAAAATCAATTTCAAAATTACTGACAGGAAGATGCTCATATTCCGCATCCGTACACCTGTAAATAAGTGGAGAAGAAACAATATAAGAAAATATAGAATGAAAACAAAATAAATATATAAATAACAAAAATGAAAGAATATAGACATATCAATATGGATAGAATGCATTGTGCTTGTTATTTATTGAATGAAATGTTTAAACAAAAAGCCCATTATAGAAAAAAAAAACTTTTAACATCTCTAGGTAAAGATAATGAAGATTGCTTTTTTAAAAGTATTACATTGGAATAGACTTAAAAACTATGGGCAACTCAGTCGCACTCTAATTGGTTAGTTTATATCCTGGTGGACAAGGTCGCACCATCTGGTTCGCATTATCCCTTTCCATCCCTTCTTTCTCGGTCATGCAAATCACTATATCCTGAATCTGCCCCATTTTATCCACATGGAATTTTTCAAAAGCATGCTCGATCATTACAAGTACATCCTCTAAATTCTTTTCCCCGAATAGAAAACCAGCAGAGCGGAAATTATGACAGATTGGTGGGAAAATCATGGGTTCCCATTCAATATCCATACCCGTGAGACGGGCCATTCTCCTTTATCTGTTCCTTTTGACCTGTTTCCTTTTCTCATGGGCCTTCGAAAGATATCCTAAGCCAAATCGGTCTTTCTTTCCCACTGCTCCCACTGCTCGAGCCATCCCTTGAAGATATTTCCCAAAACCTTTTCCAACCCTGCAGCCTTTTCCCACTATGGTTCTTACTCCCAGCCTTGTGTTTTTGGACAACCTTGGTTTCGGAATTTTTCGTCCTTCAGCGACGAAAACTGCATTTACGAATTCAAAAGACCGAAAAAAAATATTTTACGGCATCTTCATTGGGCTCGACATAAGAAGATTAAGTAGATGCGGAGGCTATTATGTCTTCTTCTCCTGATACAGTGATCAAACGGCCTTCCATCACAAATTTTAGTTTTTGGTGCAGAGACGAGGGTACAGCCCCAGCTAAATGTATCCATGGCCTTCCCAACAAGAAATTATAAGACGGATTAATATCCATGACCTGGAAGTTCACCGTATAAGAGAATGGGCCTATCTCCAGAGGGACTTCAATGGTTCCCATAACCTCTCTCCTTGTTCCATCAAAAGCCCTGACCACTGTGCAACTCGGTATCATATAAGATATATCTACTGGCAACTTGGATAGGGTTGCTAAGGGCATCACATTTAATGAAGAACTATTGTCCAAAAGGACCCTTGGTAATATGTTCCCCTTACAAGTGGTAGTTATATGGAGAGCTTTCGTTGGCCCAATACCATTGGATGGTATCTCCTCATAGCTGAAAAATATATGGTCGTCCGCTACGATGTTTCCCACCAGTCTGTCCAATTTTTCTACTGATATTAGCCACGTATGCCTGATTTAATACTCTTAATAGGGCATTTCTGTGTGGCTCTTAATTCAAAAGCAAAGATAAGATTGAAATTCTAGCTGGTTGACGTTGTAGTTGTTCAACTACGCTATACTCATTGCGCTTTATGAATTTTAAGAACTCGCAGACTTCCTTCTCACATACCGGTTCTTTTATTTTGTTAACCAGGGCTGATCCCCTCTATGTTTCTTTTGGAAAATCCATCTCAATATGGATTGGCTCAACTACTTTCTTCCCTTTGTCTGCTCCTCTCTCTTTCCCTGTTAACCCCTGTTCAGCAGCCTCAGGAGCATAACACCTGTGATTTCTTCAAGCATTATAGCAGTTCAAGAATAATGTTGACACTCTCCCTCTTCATGCATTGGCCCATGTGGCTTATTTGCAATGGCTTGATAAAAAAAAATCACTAACTAACTCTTAATTCTTGGCCTTTTGATTGAAAAATCAGAAGCTTCTTCACTCCTTTGGGCCTTGGCAAGCTAGCACTCCCTTCTCCAGCCCAAGTCTGATTCTTTTGAAAGGCAAGAAAAGCCCTTTTTGGTTGCTTGGGTAAAATGATCGTTTTGCCCCACGGATGCAAATAAATGGCAAATGGACTCCAAATTCAAATTTTCTTTTTTTAATATTTCAAAGTAATAAAATATTGAACTTTGGAAGTTTTCAAAATTTTCGAGTCCGTTTGCTATTTATTTGGATTTTTTCTTCCAAAAATGCCCTTTTATGCCCCTATATTTTACCATTTTTAAACGAGCTCCAAACCAACATTTCTCTTCACCAATCTCTTCCAAATAATTTAAAAGTGTGATCTGGAATTTTTCATAATTTTTGAAACTAATTTGGTATTTTTTCAGGATTTATCTGCTTGAATTACTGCATAGGAGGCCCTGGATTTAGCCATTTTGTAAACGAACTCCGAATCAAGATTTTCTTTTTCCAATATCTTCCAAATAATTTAAAAATGAGATTTACAAATTTTCAGAATTTTTGGAGTCCATTTGCTATTTTTTGGGATTTATCCTCTTAAATTATTGCATTGGAGACCCGAGATTTGGCCATTTTGCAAACGAACTCCGAATCAATATTTTCTTTCGCCAATCTCTTTAAAATAATTTAAAATTGAGATTTGCAAATTTTCAAAAGATTTGGAGTTCATTTGCTATTTTTCCAGGATTTTTCTTCTTGAATTTCTACATAAGAGACCCGAGATTTGGCCATTTTGCAAACAAACTCCGAATCAAGATTTTCTTTCACCAATCTCTTCCAAATGATTTAAGAATGAGATTTGCAAATTTTCAGAATTTTTGGATTCCATTTGCTATTTTTCCTAAATTTTCCAATTTTGCCTTTTGCCTCTGAAACCGGGTTTGCTCAAAACAAGTCCGATTTTTAGATTTTCTTCAAACTGAGCCTTGGGCTATCCCTATTTAATCATTCCTCATCCATTAGGGACTTTATTCTTACCAAGTCAGGCCATTTATGTATTCCTTCCCGATTTCACCGAAATCCACCAAAAACCCTAATTCTCGATTTTCTCCCGGATTGAAGTTTTACCAAATCGGGCCATTTCTGTAATTCTTCCAAAATTTACCAAAAACCCTAGTTCTCAATTTTCTTCCGAATTGACTTTTTTTTTCATTCTAGTAGCTTCTCCATTAAGAGTAGTCAGTGCTTATATTTCATTTGGACCTTCAATTTCGACCAATTTGATCGTTCAAGCACTTTTCCCCAAATTTCTCGAACTAGGGTTTTCTTTCTACTGATTCCGTAACCTAACTTCCAACCTCCATATCTTTCAAAGTAGACCTTAGATTATCAAAATTCTTTCACCATCTTACAATTGAAATTCAAATCTTAATTTTGAAAGTGGGTTGACTTTTTAAGTAGTTGACCTTTTTGGGGGTTGACTTTTTTGGGGTTGATTTTTTTTGAGTGACTTTTTATGTATGCTTTCTTCGGCTAAGTCTCGGAGTACCACCTGCAGGGTGAGAAAAGCCTTTTTGCATTCTTTAATCATCAATTTAGGAAGAAAACTTACCTGATTTAGTGGTCTGGACAAAATTAGGTGTCTACAATTTTCAATAAAATAAAGATATTCTCGAGTTAAAATAATTCATGAGTTCTCTACCGGGTTTGCTGGAGAGGACATCATCAATTATCATTAAAAAAGGAATATCTTTCTTTCAAAAAACGAGAATGATTCGAAAGTTTTTCCAAATAAAGAAAATTTTCTATATTTTGCCGATTTTGTCTGGGAATATAGGAAAATTTTGAATTAATAAATTCTTGATCATTTTCAATTAAAAATGGAATTATTTTTCTTTGAACTAGGAATTAACTTGAAATACTATATTTAAAATCAACTTTTTACCGAGACTTGAGATAACACACGATTAATAAGGTACCGTTTTTATACGGGCGTTATGGGGGTGCTAATACTTCCCTGCACGTAATCGAGTTTCGAACCCAATTCTTCGATTTTCTCTGCTTTAAAACGCAGACTTGAAATTGGTTTTAAAAATGTTTTAATTAATTTTAAAATATTTTACAAAATCAATTTTAATAGGTGGCCGATCACACCTAGCTAAAAAAGTTTGGTGGCGGCTCCATGTCATTTTCAAAACCTTCATTTTTCAAGAGGAATTAAGTCGACTTTTACTCATTTTTTTTAATGTCACGCTTAACGAATATAAAGTATTGCGATGAGACTTGTTATTTTTTTGGTTGCGACAAAAGCATCATGCAAGAAGGGGACATTTTTAGCCATGTGGCAAGGGATGTTCGGAGAGCATGCAAAGCATGACAAAAGGCAAAAAACTAAAACACACTCCCTATAGAATACCAAGGGCCGGCCAAGCTAGAGGGGGGATTCATTTTTTTCTTCAAGGCATTTTCACTACACTCTTGGAAGAGAAAAGGAGAAAAAGAAAAAAAAAAAAAGAAAAAAAAAAGGAGAAGGAGGAAAAATTTAGAGAGCTTGATTTGGAAAGCAATTGCTAGGTATTTATTCCCTCTCTTCTTCTTCAATTATTTTCTTTAATATCATATTCTTTTTCTTCTCTTTTTCAATATGATTTGTTAATCTTTTTGTTGAATAAAAGGCTTTCAAAAATAAATTTAAAGGTTTTCTCTCCTTTATTCTTTATTCTTTACAAAATAACCAAGTTTGGTTCATATTTTTAGCTCATGGTTGATTCATTGTCATATGTTTGTTGGCTGTAAAATCATGCATTTCATGCCATTTTCAACTAGGTTTTCGTCTAAGATCAACCAATGATCTATAGCAAAAAACACCTTGTCTATACTAGTTGAAAGAGTGATAGTTTGAGTTGGATATTCTAACTTTTGGGATTTTTTTTTCACTACTCATTTTTTGTCAAAATAAAATTATTTTTTTACCACATATAGTAGACCTTTGGAGGATGCCCTGGTATATTTCCAATATTTTTAGATTTTTTTTATCAAGGTTGGAAAAATGGTTTTCGATGAAACAGTTTTTAGCTCACTTTCTGAATTTGGTGAAAGTCCGATCAAGGCATCCTTGGTCCAAAAATTAATATGATTTTTTCCCATAGAGACCATTATGTTATAAGTCTACACTAATTTTTTCATAATTTTTTTAACTTTTTATGAAGAGTAAAAAAATAGTTTTTCAAAACTAGTTTTGGGAGTCAGAATTGTCATTTAAAACTAATAATTTTCTGTTTCTATTTGTATACAAAGAGGGGGCTGATTTGGGTCATTAGCTACTGTCTTAGGATGATTTCCATTTCATTTCACGGATAAAAATCAATTTCGCAAAAATCAGGTCAAGGGTAGTCAACTCGGGTTTCAAAAATAGGCGAAACTAGACTTTTTTAGAAGGGGTTCAGCCAAGGCATTCTTTTGCTCCAAATATTCCTTTTTTTTTATTCGAGCCCAAAGTCATTCGGTTTTGAAAATCCAATTTAAGTTTCTTTCAAAGGTAGTCAGATACCTTTTTAGGTATACAGATGTCCTTACTTCAAGGAAGAAATACATCTTCTTGCATTGCATGTTTAAAAATGTTTTTACTTAATTTGGCATAAAAATGCGCTTTTCGATTTCTTAAACATTTGGTGAGAATTAGTTCTTAATCTTTGCCAGGGAGGTTAGGAAATTATTCAACGCACGTGGTTGTGAAATTGCAAGGCACAAATTTTGTTTCATTCGGAATCATATAAATATCATATGAAATAATTATTTTTCAAGCTTTGCTGGGTTTGTCGGGAAGTACGGTAATATTTTCTGACATATGCCGTTTATATGATCCCTCACATGAATAATCCATTTCAAAATAATGATGTGTGCATGTGATCATAATGTGGTTGTGAATATCCTATGATGATGTCAATTCTATGATTGATTATTTAATTGACATGCTATGCCATTTCATGTGCTATATCATTTAAATTATGCCATTTTATTCACTTAAATTATCCCATGTCATTCATTCATGTGCCATATCATTTGAATTGTGTCATGTCATTCATTCATGTGCCATATCATTTAAATTATGTCATGTCATTCATATGCCATGTCATTCATTCATGTGTCATATCATTTAAATTATGTCATGTCATTCATTCATATGCCATGTCATTCATTCATGTGCCATATCATTTAAATTATGCCATGTCATATGCCATTTCGTTTCATGTGCCATATCATTTGAATTATGCCATGTTATTCATTCATGTGCCATATCATTAAATTATGCCATGTTATTCATTCTTGTGCCATATCATTTAAATTATGCCATGTCATATGCCATTTCATTTCATGTGCCATGTCATTTGAATTATGCCACGTCATTCATTCATATGCCATGTCATTCATTCATGTGCCATGCCATTTATATATGCCATGTCATTAATTTACATGTCATGTCATTCATTCATAGGCCATGTCATTCATTCTTTTAGCCATGTCATTAGGATTTTTCCATGTCAAACATGTCATATCATCCATTCATATGCCATAACATTCATTCATGTGTCATGTCATTCTTTCTTTTGCCATGCCATGTTAAACACGCATGTTGTTTAATTTTTATCTTAGTAATATTCTTGCATATTCATGATAATCTGTTTGTGATTTTAAAACGCATGAAATATTATTAAAGATATTTTTTCAAATCAAGATCATTCCCGAGTTAAAATAATTCCTGAGTTCTCTACTGTGTCTACCAGGGAGGATATCATCAATTATCATTAATGACGAAATATATTTTCCAAAAACAAGGGTGATTCAAAGAATTTCAAAATCAAGGAAAATTCCATGTTTTGCCGAGTTGTCGAAAAATATGGAAAATTTTATGTTAATAAATTTCGGATCATTTTCAAAATAAAATAATATTTTTTTTAGGCAATTATTTTCAAACACCAAATTTAAAATCGACTTTTTATCGAGACTCCAGATAACACACGACTAACAAGGTACTATTTTCTACGGGCATTATGGGGGTGCTAATCCTTCCCCGCACGTAACCGACTCCCGAACCCGCACTTGTTTTCTCTGGTTCAAAGCACAGACTTCAAATTTGGTTTTAAAAAATGTTTTAATTAATTTTAGAATATTTTTATAAAAACTGGTTTTAATAGGTGGCTGATCACACCTAGCCAAAAAAGATTGGTGGTGACTCAATTACTTTTTCGAGGTCATTTTCATACCCTCAACCTTTTATTTAGAGGAATTAAGTCGTCTTTTCCTCTATTTTTCTCCCAATGTCACACTCTTAACGGAGGCCGTATTGTCCTCGATGGAGGGGCAAATTTTATTGGACTTTTTTTAAAAACGGTTGTGACAGCTTGGCGACTCCACTGGGGACATTTAGAGAGTCATGCCTAGAATTAGTCGCGCGCTATCAAAAGTCTCAGTTTTGTCAATTTTGGTTGGTGTTTACTTTTAATTCCCACTTTTTAATAAGGAGAATTATTGAAAATAACCAAATGTTTTTAAATATGTTCATTCTCAAGTGCATGCATGTTTTTACTATTCTCTAATTATTTAGCTTTGTATTACATTATTATTCTTTGTCTAACTAATGTTTTACATTGTTTAGTTTTGTCTTTATTAAATTGCTCGGGTGTTAGGATAAGGGGTATGGAATAAGTGGTGAAAGGTTTGCTTATTCTTCCTCACACACTATACTTGCATTTGCATAACATGAGCCCTCTACCCGGGTTCTGTCCTTTCGGTGGAAATAAAGTAACTACGCTCTCGTGAGGTGATAATCTCCGCATGGGCTAGGGAAACACTTCTGGAGTAGTAGACTGCCTACACTTTCATGAGGTGATAACCTCCGTATAGGCCTGGGAAATACACTCTAACAAATTGAACCTGCTTCTATCGGGGTGCCTTTACTAGCCTTCACCGGCGACAGTGAGGAGCAATTTGGAGCTTTTTAGAACCTAATGCAACCTCATATAGTGAACCTAGGCGAAACCATGCCGAATTTCCATTAGAGATACCGAAGTTAGGAACACACAAAGCAACCTTTCTTACCTTTAGCTATTTATTTCAATATCGAATTGATTTAATTATTATACCATTATACTGACTCATTCCTTTTGTTTTGTTTCTTTTGTTTTTCTTTGTTTCCATCACATGCATCATGATCATTTAGGAGTGTTTGCCTTACACTGAATTCCAATAAGAGGAGTTTTCATTATGGTCATGGAACACCAGGATCTTTCATCAGTGTCGGTTACATCCAAGACATACCGAGAGGTCATAATAGAGTCAGAGAAGAATCAGGTCGATAAGGGAGACAACTTTGCTAGAGACTTTGTTCCTGTTCTTTCCAAGAAAGTTCATTTAGATCTGGGTCAGAATGATTTGACAGAATTAGAGTAAATTTGGGAACGATGGGGAGTGGCAAAGAAAAATGAGTTTACGAAGAAGTATAGCGACATAGCATTACTTCTCCTGATCCAGATAGATGAGCAGCTGGTTAGGGCAGTGGTACACTTTTAGGATCCCTCTTACCGGTGCTTCACGTTTAATCAGGAGGATATGACACCCACCATCGAGGAATACTCAACCTTACTCCGTATTGAGTCATCCAGCCTAGATAAGATCTATTGCAAGCAGCAAAAGATAGATAGTTTTCGGAACAAGCTAACCGAGATATTAGGTATGGAGATTTCGATAGACTCCCTGAATATTAAGAATAGGGGTTTGAGTGTTTGTAGCCTGTGGGTATTGTCGCAACCTAAAAAACAACAAGTCCCCATTGCGAGACTCGTTAAGTGTGACATTAGGGAAACAGAGGAAAAGACAACTTCATTCCTCTTGAAATAAAATGATGGTTTGAAAACAACCTCGAAAAAGACTTGGTGTCGCCACCAATCTTTTTCAGCTAGGTATGATAGACCATCTATTAAATCTGGTTTTTATAAAACATTTTAAAATTAATTAAATCATTTTTTTAAAACCAATTTTGAAGTCTGCGCTTTGAACCAGAGAAAACAAGTGCGGGTTCGGGTGTCAGTTACGTGCAGGGAAGGATTAGCACCTCCACAACGCCCGTATAAAATGGTACCTTATCAGTCCTATGTTATCTTCAGTCTCGGTGAAAAGTTGGTTTTAAAATTGGTGTTTGTAAATAATTCCCTTATTTGAAAATAATTCGAAATTTACTATCATAAAATTTTCCATATTTTCCGACATACTCGACAAAATATGAAAATTTTCCTTGATTTTGAAATTCTCTGAATCATCCTCGTTTTAAAAAGATATTCCATTATTAATGATAATTGATGATATCCTCTCTGGCAGACCCAGCAGAGAATTCATGAATTATTTTAACTCGGGAATAGTCTTGATTTATAAAAAAATATCATTTTGTTTTTCAATGTATTTGAAAAATCATAGAAAATGACCATGAACATGCAAAAATGCTAAGGAGATAAAAATTAAATAAGCATGCATATTTATCATGGTATGACAAAAATTTTATTACGACATGATAAAAGAAATTATGACACCCATGAAGATGAATGTCATGGCATGAAAATGACGTGGCAAACGAATGACATAGAAAATAAATGAAATGGCATGTAAATGAATGTCATGTGAATGAAATCGACATGGCCAACAAAAATGACATGGCATATAAATGATATGGCATAAGAACGAAATGTCATGTGAATGAAATCGACATGGCATTCAAAATAACATGGCATGTAAATGACATGGCATGAGAATGAAATGTCATGTGAATGAAATTGACATGGCATGCAATTGACATGGCATAAGAATGAAATGTCATGTGAACGAAACCGATATGGCCAACAAAAATGACATGGCATATGAATGAATGTCATGTGAATGAAATCGATATGGCCAACGAAAATGACATGGCATATGAATGAATGTCATGTGAATGAAATCGACATGGCCAACAAAAATGACATAGCATATTAAATGGCATAAGAATGAAATGTCATGTGAATGAAATCGACAAGGCATGCAAAATGATATGGCATATAAATAAATGTCATGTCAATGAAATCGACATGGCATGCAAAATGACATGGCATATGACATGGCATAACAATGAAATGTCATGTGAATGAAGTTGACATGGCAACAAAAATGATATGGCATATAAATGAATGAATGTCATGTAAATGAAATCGACATGGCATGCAAAATGACATGGCATAAGAATGATATGTCATGTAAATGAAATCGAAATGGCAACCAAAATGACATGGCAAATGGCATGCTATATGAATGATATGGCATGAATGACATAAAACATGAATACAATGTCATGGTGATCGAATGACATGGTGATGGCATGTGAAAGGCCGAATGCATGGTGATGGCATGTGCATGGCCAACTGGCATGAAATGATAACATGGCATGAATGAAGTGGCATGAAAATGCTTCTCAACCATAAATGACATGGCATATGACATGGCATGACATGTTATATGGATGACATGGCATAAAATAATGACATGGCATGAAAGGGACCTAAACTTTAAATGATATGAAAAATGGAATGGCATGACAATGACATAACCTTAAATGACATGGCATATGACATGTTATAATGGATGACATGGCATAAAATGATGGCATAAGCACTAGAATGACATGACATAGCTGAAAATAACCTATTCTAAGATGACATGGAAAATGACCTAAGATGCATGACATAGCTACATGACTTAAAATGCATGACATGATCAAATATGATGCAAGACATGATATGAACCAAAATATTCAAGGGCTGGCCGAATGCTGTAGGAAATGTCATAAACTCAAAATGCAAAATGACATAGCATAAGACCTAAGATGTATAACATAACGGAACATGATGCAATACATGACATGAACAAAAAATACAAGGGGCTGGCTGAATTGTGTAGGAAGTTAATATGATACGGAAATGGTGCAAGAACTATTAAGGCATGAAGATAATGCAAAGAACATGACCAAAGATACATGGAAAAGGATGGAAGTAATAAAAATAAGCAAACAATAAAAAAAGAAAGTGAGCTCCATGGTTGGTACAATGGGCATATGATGGTAACTCAATTAAGAGTTGTAAACCCAAGTGCAGGTTATGTTCAAGTAATAAATTCTCGGGTGTCCGAGGTCGAACCACAGGGAAGCGTATTAATAAGTATAAGTTTATAAATATATAAGACAAAGAAAGTAAACAAGATATTAGGGAATCAACAACAAAATAAGATAAACAAGATATTAGAGAACAAAATAAACAAAATAACATAAAAACAATTAAACAAGATATAAAAAACAATAAGAAAGGATGTTGAGGTTAGAGACTCCACTCTTGGTGTTATGCTAAGATTAATCTTGTTTTATTACACAATTGAAATCCACACATAAGGGAGGTTCCAATCGGAAGGTTTAGCAATTCAGTCCAACGTCCATAGCATATGATATTATGTTCATTTGGTGTCCTCAAAACTCATAAAAAGAGTCCAAGCATTCCTTATGCCAAGGTATATGTCTACAACAAATCAAGGTTATGAAACCAAGCATTTACTGTGCCATTTTCATTGTCAATAATGAATCAAGATCTCTACTTTGCAAGTATGATTTTAAACCAAAAGAAAATATTATCTATACTAGTGTTTATAAATGATGATTCATTTTAGCTCATGTTTAAGAGACTAACCTTAGCATTTACCAAGAGCTTCACCTCATCACCTCAACAATATGATTAGCAACACATACTAGATATGAATAAAATGAAAAGAAATGTAAGAAGCATAAGTAAATAAAAAAGAAAACTAGAGAAAGGAAAGAAGAAGAAAACTTAGAGAATTTTACTACAAAAGCTAATATCCTACCAATGTATAATGTATCCCAATACTCATCCAAGGCCCTCTATTTATACACATTTTGGAGGGCTAAATGACAAGAGACAAGCTTTACAAATTTCAAAGGTAGGTATAATAGGTGGGTGCATTTTTCTAACAATTTTCGTCATATTGTATGACAATTCTGATCAGCCAGCTTGATGGTCGATTTTGTCAATGTTGGAGGCTCGATCTGATAAAATGGTCTTCTAGAAAAATATACCCCTATCAGTTACGGATCCATAGCCGTTTGAATCAGATCATTTGCGCACGTGGATCGGAAGATATGGTCAAAATACCAAAACGGTGCAGAACAGACGTCATTGCACATCAGCCAACTTGATGGTCGATTTCGCTAGGGAAAACGACTCCGTTTCAAGAAGTGTAAAACATGAAAAAGATAGATATGCCTCTTAGCTTTGCAGGGATACAAAGTTCAGCCTTATTGCTTCAGTGAAACTCGAGATATAGCTGATATGGCAAAAGGTGTCGGAACTGGAACTGAACTGGATTTGCCCTTAATTCTAGTAATCTGAAATCACTCAAAGAAACTTGTGAAAAACACCAAATTACATAAAAATATAAAAGATCATAAACACAATTAGACTAAACAATAATAACTCGTATTTGACACAAAACAATAATAAAACATAACTAAAAACTATATAATTATACGAGTTATCACACCCCCATACTTAGATTGTTGCTAGTCCCTAGCAACGACTCAATAAAAATAAAATAAGAAAATCTAATCTAATCCATTTTCGTAGGAAATCACGGTGGCACTTAGCATGTGACACAAGCCTTTAAACCCCTAGGTGTCCCTAGTGGACGAGTTTAGTCTCGTGAGGGTTTACTAGGACGATACCCACAAACATTGAAGACATAAGAAAAACTAAAAATAATAATTATAACTAATCCTTCCAATATAAATTAGAGATAATCATTGGACAAGTCTTAAAAACTAATCAATAGCTTAAAGAAATTCACAAAAAATCTTGCTTGAATGTAAATAGTTTGAGTTAAGCCAATAATAACATAACATATTTCAATCAAAATAGTGTATATTCAAACTTAATCTCAACTTCTCACATGGGATACTCTCTTGATTTTCACTCTTTAAAGTAGTGGTAAAGTGTTTACACTCAATCAATCTCATGAAAACACTTCTACCATATGCTTGCTTGTCCACCTATTCTCCACTATTTAGATCATACAACTTCATAAATCAAGAGGTCTTTATTCAAGGTTGTAATGGGGCCAAAGGGTTATAATGTGGTTAAAGAACAAAAGGATAAAGATATCACAAAGGTTCCAAAGAGTTCATAGATTTTAGAGACATAATAAGATCATACAAATAAAACTTCTCAAAACTCTTATAAAGCACATAATAACATAGGCTAAATATTCATGTTGAGCCTTTGCTTCATTCTAACCAACTTTGTAACATCTTTTTCTTTACTTTAACTAGAAGTTCAAGAGAAGATTTTTTTTTTTTTTTTTTAATATGGGAATGTATTTGACAATGATCCCTTTCTTTTTCTCTTGACTTTTTCTTTTCTTCCCCCACACTTATCTTTTGTTTCTAACCCAAATTTTCAAATAAAAATATCCCTTGTTTTTTGCAATATGTCTCAAAATATAAAATTCATCTTTAGAACAAGGGTAAGGATATAAGCATATTTAGGCTAGGTGTAAGTTGTGGTTACCAATAAAACATCATATTTAATGTAGGCTCAAATTGGCTCACTAGTGGGGATGTTCTCGTAGAACATTAATAATGGATGGCTGTTTGGCTCTGGTTATAATCCTAATGCCTCTATCATATTCATGTTGTCACATGTATCAATATAGTCTCAAACGGTTTAAAGCAAGTTCTAGAGAATCATGTAATCATAAGAGCACTCAAGAAAGAAATTAGATTGATTTGTATAATGCATCAATCATTATAGGCTCAAAAACTCGCAAGGATGATTATACAAGTCAGATTAAGTCTAAACATGCTTCTTTCTCAATCAACATATCATATTAACATTGGCTCATAAAAAGGTTGACATCAAGCTCAATTCTCATGAAAATCTTCTCACTAATAAATCTGTTTTAGACTTATGCAATTCATATCTCATCATTGTATTGAAAGTAACTAAAAAAAAACACACTAAGTCTAAACATGCTTTTTTTTTTTGTTTTTTTGTTTTTTTGTTTTTTTTTTTGTTTTTTTGTTTTTTTGTTTTTTTTGTTTTTTTTTTGAAGAAGAAGATTAAATCAAACTGACAAGGTATGTCTCAAGTCTCCCTTACTCAGACCTTGTTCAGAATGAATACTTCTAAATGTCTTAAAACACAACAAATTTTTTTTTTTTTTTTTTTTTTTTAGCAAAATATGTCCCTTACCCCCTACTAAAATATGACATTGTCCCCAATGTCAAATTTTAAAGGTAGAATTTAGGAGATATTACCTGCAGAGGTTGCTAACCACTTATTATAACTGAGACACAACAAGCAAAATGTTAGATAATGTCACAAAGACAAAGTGCAATCCACTCCTTGCTCGTCCATATCTCTTTTTCTTTTTCCGAGCGTTTGCGAAACAACCGTAGCAGATAAACACTCATAAGCTTGTAGCTTTTTGAGTAAATCTTCAATGGTTGTAGCAGAAATTATGGTTCTCCTTGCCTCTGAAAACATGAATCCATTATCCACAGCATTATCTAAATATGAAAGTAAATTACTAAAATAACCATTAATATTAAGCAAACCAATGGGTTTCTTATTTGTGACCAAAGATGACCAAGAAGCCACGCAAGCTATTTCTTCCAATGTACCCAGACCTCCTGGTAAGGCAATGAATGCATCGGCAGAATGGTACATGATTGTTATCCGTTCAGGGATACTCCAGACTTGTATTTCCTTACCCACGGTAGGTCCACAAAAATCTGTGAATAGTTTTGGCACGATTCCTAGAACTGGACTTCCTCCGGCGTGTGCTGCTGTAGCGACTGCTCCCATTAAACCCGTACTACCGCCTCCATAAATCAAGTGGATCTTTTGTTGAGCAAGTATTACTCCAACTCTTATGGCTTCATCAGCGAATATGTTATTTTTCCCTGGATAAGCACCTCCAAAGACACAAATTTTTTTAATGCGCTGGGACGAAGTGCTTTCCATTTTTTTTTTTCTTTTTCGAGTGCCTGAAAGAGAATGAGTACATGGTGTAATATATAGAGGACTGAGTAGTGAATCAGACAAGAGTAATAATGTCGCCGAAAGTGTATTTGACCTGTCAGAAGAAAATGTTAACCTAACAAAAGATTTTTGCGTGATTTCAGGAAGAAAATCAAAAAGAGAAGAAAAATCAACCGTAAAAGTCAAAAGTAATAATGTCGCCGAAAGTGTATTTGGCATCTTCCTCTGGTTTTACGTCCAGAAACGGCTTAAACGCCTTCTATGAGTCGAGGATATGCTTCCCATCCAGTTTTCTTACAAGCTGGCAAACAGGGTCTTTTATCATCAGATTCCCAAGATGTTGCCATTCCCTTTGGAATTGCGGCCATAAATCAAGAATTTCTCTTTGTACGTCTCCACTAGGATGCGTCTCAAGAGAAAGTTGGATATTACCCAAATTCTCCTTACTCAGTCCATCCTTAATGAATTCAATTTTATCATCTCGATTAGAGGACGGAATCCCAATAGAACGACATTTACCGTTACACGTCCATCGTGCACACTTGTGGCAATTTGAACTCATGCGCTTTGCTCGTCGCTTCTTTGCATAAGTGCTTCTACCTGTACCTGGTAAATGCAAAACAGGAAGATATTCATCTTCACGTACCTTGGCTTCAATTATCCAACGTATGTCTTCAGGAATCCCTTTGTTCATAAGCATTCTTAATCTTTCTAATCGAACTTGGTAAAGCTTCAGTAAAATATTCCGAGGAAAAGGAGGAAATCGTTTCTGCAATCTTTTGAGAATATCATCCATCCTGAAAAAAAAAATGAAATAAAATAAAATGAAAGAGAAATTTATATACAATATCAGTTTTGTGGGTAGCTGATGGAACCGACTTAAATAATCACGGAGTACCGTTATCCGCCATTTAACCGGGGTAAAAAAAATTATATTTACATCTAGTTATTTTCAAAACAAGGATCAGAAAGAAAAACAACCTCTTCTTGAGTAACATGATTTTCCAAAAAGAGTTTGAGTCTTTGTCCATTTACCTTGAATACGTTACCATTTTGAGGATTCTCAATGTCAACTGCTCCATAATGATACACATGCTTAACCACAAATGGGCCAGTCCATCTTGATCTCAACTTACCAAGAAATATGTGAAGTCTAGAATTATAAAGTAGAACTTTTTGCCCAACATCAAATATTTTTCTTGAAATTAACTTGTCATGAAAGGCTTTAGTTCTTTCTTTATGAATTTTAGAATTCTTATATGCATCATTTCTGAGTTCCTCAAGTTCATTTATTTGTAATTTTCGTAAATTAGAAGCGTCATCAAGGTTTGAGTTGAACATTTTAATGGCCCAATATGCTTTATGCTCAAGTTCCACAGGTAAATGACAAGGTTTTCCATAAACTAGCCTATAAGGAGACATGCCCAATGCTGTTTTAAAAGCTGTTCGATAGGCCCATAATGCATCGTTAAGTCTAAGAGACCAATCTTTGCGATTTGGATTAACTGTCTTTTCCAAAATTTGTTTAATCTCCCTATTTGCTAATTCTACCTGTCCATTTGTCTGCGGGTGATAAGGGGTTGCAACTTTGTGTGTAATGGCATATTTCTTCATTAATGTTTCAAAAACCTTGTTGCAAAAATGTGTTCCCCCATCGCTTATGATAGATCGAGGAATTCCAAATCGACTCAAAATATTTTCTTTTAAAAATTTAATCACTGTTTTGTGATCATTATTTCGACATGGAATTGCCTCTATCCACTTTGAAACATAATCTATTGCAACTAAAATGTATAAGAAACCAAAAGATGGTGGAAATGGTCCCATGAAATCAATACCCCAACAGTCAAAAATTTCAATTACAAGAATTGGGTTCAAAGGCATCATGTTTCTTTTCGAAATGGAACCTAATTTTTGACAACTTTCACATGACTTGCAAAAATTATGTGCATCTTTGAACAAAGTTGGCCAGTAAAATCCACACTGTAAAATTTTTGCAGCAGTTTTCTTTGATGAAAAATGACCACCACATGCCTCGGAATGACAAAACTTAATTACACTACTTACCTCATTGTCGGGAATGCATCTTCGAAAAATCTGATCAGGACAATATTTGAACAAGTAAGGGTCATCCCAGTAGAACTTCTTTACCTCATTCAGAAACTTCCTTTTATCTTGGGGGCTCCATTGAGAAGGAATTTTTCCCAAAAAGGAATATTTTAGCTCGGATGGCAATGGTTTTAAATCCAGCTTGGGTGGTTCAATAGTTGATGGTACAGTGACATTTTTGAGTGATGGGAGTTCCTCAAACTTTTGTTTCCAACGATGCTTATCCTGAAAAGAATTTAACAAAGAATCGGTGTGTGAAATTTCTGAAGCATTATCAAACTCACATTCAATTAAATAAGCTTCTAAAGGATCATGGAATGTGGTAGTGGTGAGATGTTCATGAACAAGTTCTTCAATGAAATCCACTTCATGTACTTCTGAATCATCACCAGGTTGCTTGCAAGTGTTGAACACATTTAATTCTAAAGTCATATTTCCAAAAGAAATGTTCAACATACCATTCCTGCAATTTATCAGAGCATTAGAAGTTGCAAGAAATGGACGGCCTAATATAACAGGAATTTGAACATTTGGATTTGAAACAGGATGTGTGTCCAAAACAATAAAATCAACAGGGAAGTAAAAATTATCAATTTGAACCAAAACATCTTCAACTATCCCTCGAGGAATTTTTACAAAACGATCAGCTAGTTGAAGTGTAACAGGTGTTTCCTTGAGTTCACCTAAACCTAACTGTTGATAAACAGAAAAAGGCAAAAGATTAACACTAGCACCAAGATCAAGCAATGCACGTTCTATTCTAGTGTTTCCAATGATGCATGAGATTGTTGGACATCCAGGATCTTTGAATTTTGGTGGAGTAAGGTGCTGAATGATTGAGCTCACACTTTCCGTCAAAAATGCTTTCTTTTGTACATTATGTTTCCTTTTAACTGTGCACATGTCCTTCAAAAATTTAGCATAAGATGGAACTTGTTTGATTGCATCCAATAAAGGAATGTTAATCTTAACTTGTTTGAAAAGTTCATAAATTTCTGCATTTTGATTCAAATTCTTTATTGTTTGCAACCTTTGAGGAAAAGGAGCAGGATGCATACCTTTTTCTTTGTCCAAATTTTCAAGAAGTTCAGACTTACCATCATCCTTACCATTACTTTTCGGAGGGGAAAGAGGATCTTGGTCTTTTGATGGAATGTTTTTGTCAATTGCCTTTCCACTTCGAAGAGTTGTGATAGAACTGGCATTTTCCTGTTGAGTTTCATTGGAGCAAGAAACAAGACATTGAGTAGAAGGGTTAGGCTGAGGTTGAGCAGGAAACTTACCTTTTTCTTGAGTGCGTAATGAAGCTGTCAATGTGGACAAGGTGTTTTTTATCTCATTGATGTCCTGTGAAGTCCGGCTATTCACATTTGCTTGTGTTTGCATGAATGCTTGCAATGTCTCTTCCAAGGTTTGTACACGTGAAGGTTGATAGGAAAAAGTGTTGCCCGGCTTTTGAGATTGTGGTACCTGAACATGATTATTATTCCGCCAACTGAAGTTGGGATGATTTCTCCATTCAGGGTTATACGTTTCAGAGTAAGGAGAAGGAAAAGGCTTTTTAAATGTGTTTATGGAATTTACTTGATCATGCAATGCTTCTTTAAGAATGGGAATGTTTGGACATTCAGAAGTGGGGTGTCCCATGATTTCACAAATTCCACAACTTTCTTCATTTTTAACCGTTTTGACTTCTTTTACTTCTCTAAGTTCCATGGCTTCAATCTTTCTAGCCAAATTAGCTACTTTAGCTTTTATCTCATCTTCTTGACTAAAATGATATTTTCCTCTGTTAGAAACAAGATTAGATCTATTGGAACTTTCAGAGGAATTATCTGTGTGCCAGGCTTGAGAGTTATCTGCCAAATGGTCTAGGTAGTCAAAGGCTTCTTCAGGTTCTTTTTCTAGAAACTCACCGTTACACATTGTTTCAACAAATTGTTTAGTTTTGGGAGTTAAACTTTCATAAAAGAAACTAATAAGACGCCATTTTTCAAAACCATGATGTGGACAAGAACTTAACAAATCTTTAAAACGCTCCCAGCACTGAAAAAATGCTTCATTTTGATTTTGATTGAAATTTTGAATCTGTCTTTTCAAAGCAGTAGTTTTATGTGCTGGGAAAAATTTCTTTAGAAACTCAGTTTGTAATTCTTGCCATGTGCCAATTGACCTTGGTTTTAAATTATGAAGCCAAATTTTTGCTTTATCTTTTAAAGAAAAAGGAAATAATTTTAGCTTGACAATTTCATTTGTACATTGTTGGTCATTAAAGGTGACACATACATCTTCGAAGTCTTTTAGAAACGAGTAAGCACTTTCCGATTCCAACCCATAGAAATTTGGAAGCAAAGCTATCATACCTGGTTTAAAACGAAAGTTGTTTGCATTGAGAGGAAAAATAAAACAAGAGGGTGATGAGCTTCGAGTTGGTTGCAAGTAGTCACGCATGGTGCGTACTTGTCTGTTCTCATCTTCAGCATGAACACTTTCATTGTCAGCCATGGTCGGAGTTGTATTAGAAAGATTACCTGAAAAAGTTTCACAATAAAATCTAACTAAACGACGAGATCTAAAATCACGTCGCCAAACAAGCATAAAACAAAGTTAATATACAAAATTAGGCGGTATAACCAGCCAATAAAAATAAAACAAAGTTAATATACAATATAAATATAAATATATAGAAAATTAGGCGGTATAACCAGCCAATAAAAATAAATATAGGCGGTATAACCAGCCAATAAAAATAAATATACTTATAAACTTATATACTTAGTATTGCCTCCCCGGCAACGGCGCCAAAAACTTGATGGTAACTCAATTAAGAGTTGTAAACCCAAGTGCAGGTTATGTTCAAGTAATAAATTCTCGGGTGTCCGAGGTCGAACCACAGGGAAGCGTATTAATAAGTATAAGTTTATAAATATATAAGACAAAGAAAGTAAACAAGATATTAGGGAATCAACAACAAAATAAGATAAACAAGATATTAGAGAACAAAATAAACAAAATAACATAAAAACAATTAAACAAGATATAAAAAACAATAAGAAAGGATGTTGAGGTTAGAGACTCCACTCTTGGTGTTATGCTAAGATTAATCTTGTTTTATTACACAATTGAAATCCACACATAAGGGAGGTTCCAATCGGAAGGTTTAGCAATTCAGTCCAACGTCCATAGCATATGATATTATGTTCATTTGGTGTCCTCAAAACTCATAAAAAGAGTCCAAGCATTCCTTATGCCAAGGTATATGTCTACAACAAATCAAGGTTATGAAACCAAGCATTTACTGTGCCATTTTCATTGTCAATAATGAATCAAGATCTCTACTTTGCAAGTATGATTTTAAACCAAAAGAAAATATTATCTATACTAGTGTTTATAAATGATGATTCATTTTAGCTCATGTTTAAGAGACTAACCTTAGCATTTACCAAGAGCTTCACCTCATCACCTCAACAATATGATTAGCAACACATACTAGATATGAATAAAATGAAAAGAAATGTAAGAAGCATAAGTAAATAAAAAAGAAAACTAGAGAAAGGAAAGAAGAAGAAAACTTAGAGAATTTTACTACAAAAGCTAATATCCTACCAATGTATAATGTATCCCAATACTCATCCAAGGCCCTCTATTTATACACATTTTGGAGGGCTAAATGACAAGAGACAAGCTTTACAAATTTCAAAGGTAGGTATAATAGGTGGGTGCATTTTTCTAACAATTTTCGTCATATTGTATGACAATTCTGATCAGCCAGCTTGATGGTCGATTTTGTCAATGTTGGAGGCTCGATCTGATAAAATGGTCTTCTAGAAAAATATACCCCTATCAGTTACGGATCCATAGCCGTTTGAATCAGATCATTTGCGCACGTGGATCGGAAGATATGGTCAAAATACCAAAACGGTGCAGAACAGACGTCATTGCACATCAGCCAACTTGATGGTCGATTTCGCTAGGGAAAACGACTCCGTTTCAAGAAGTGTAAAACATGAAAAAGATAGATATGCCTCTTAGCTTTGCAGGGATACAAAGTTCAGCCTTATTGCTTCAGTGAAACTCGAGATATAGCTGATATGGCAAAAGGTGTCGGAACTGGAACTGAACTGGATTTGCCCTTAATTCTAGTAATCTGAAATCACTCAAAGAAACTTGTGAAAAACACCAAATTACATAAAAATATAAAAGATCATAAACACAATTAGACTAAACAATAATAACTCGTATTTGACACAAAACAATAATAAAACATAACTAAAAACTATATAATTATACGAGTTATCAGCATAGCCCCCCCTAACCATGATCACTTGATTTTTATCAAGATCATAAAGACTTTCCATCTCAAAAATTAGAAAATAAGCCAAGCAAACTAAAAAAATGGAGGTGAGCTCCATGGTTGGTACAATGGGCATAGCCCTCCCCTAACCATGGTCACTTGATTTTCATCAAGATCATGAAGCCTTTCGACCTCTTTTACTTCATTTATTTTTTAAAAAATAGAATCTAAAAAAGAAATATACCTTCCACAATCATGTTTCCCACATCAAACACGCAAAAAAAAAAAAAAAAATCAAGGCAAGCATAAGTAAGGTTCGGCCATGGTAAAAAAAAATGTGCAAATATTGTTTTCTTCTTTTTTTATGAAAAAGAAAAGATGAAAACTAAAAAAAAAAAAAAATCAACACTTTTATTTTCACAAGAAAAGAGGCAGAAATCACATGGAAAACAAAGAAGAACACATGAGAATGAAGAAGAAATGATGCAAGAGCAAGGGAGGAATGGCTACCTTCCTAGCTTTCTTAAGTAGCTCTCTCTTCATTTTCTTTCAAATTTCTTTTTTTTTTTTTTGAAAAATTAGCTACTACTTTCCCCTTCAAAATGGCCAGCCAACTTAAGAAAAAAAAATCCCCCATCTCTTTTCTCTTTCGTCGAATTGCCTCTAGGCCCTTGGATAAGATGTGCTCATCTTATCTCCAACAATCTAGGCGATTGGATAAGGATATTTTCATGTCAATAAAAATGACATCTTGACATTTGATCTTGGCCCTTGAAGGATGTACTCTTCTTTTACAAATCACCTAGGACATTGGATGAAAACCTCTCTCCCACTCCCTTGGTCGAATATGATGAGAGCTCTTAGATGAATTGTGCTCATCTTTTCTCCAACAATCTAAGCCATTGGATCAAAGATATTTTCATGACAATAAAAAATGACATCTTGCCATTTGATTTTCGCCATTGAAGGATGTACTCATCTTTTTACAAAACACCTAAGCCATTGGATGCGGAAGGACCACTTGCAAGACAATAAAAATGACATCTTGCCATTTGTTAGTGACCAATTGGATGAAATTAATCAAATCTCATCCCTCTCCCATTAATCTGGCTGGCCAAGGCCTAGAATATTCCATAATTTCCTTCATCTTTAATATATTTTTTAATTGCAAATTGGCCTTTTTCGATTTCTTACGTAAAATTTCCCTTTAGCCCCCCAAACTTAATTTAATTGCAAATGGACCCAAATTTAGGATTTGTCTTTTCCAACTTATCCCATCCAATGTAAAACTTGGTTTTTGAAGTTTTCACATTTTTTCAAGCCCATTCTCTATTTTTTCTGGATTTTTGTCTAAAATTTCGGTTTAGTGCCTCCCAAATTTAGCCTTTTTCATTTCAGCTCCAATTCAAGATTTTTCTTCACCAATCTCTTCCAAAAGTTATAAAACTCATATCTGGAAGTTTTTATAATTTTTTGAGCTCGTTTGCTATTTTTCGCAAAATTATCTTTTGGAATTTTGGGTTAATGCACCCGAACTTTGCAATTTTTCAAATGAGCTCCGATTATGGATTTTTCTTCACCAATCTCTTCCAAAAATTATAAAACTCAGATTTGGAAGTTTTCATAATTTTTCAAGCTCGTTTGCTTTTTTTCCCTGAATTATCTTTTGGAATTTTGGCTTAGTGCACTCGAGCTTTGCCATTTTCCAAATCAACTATAATTCTGGATTTTTTTTCACCAATCTCTTCCAAAAATTGTAAAACTCATATCTGGAAGTTTTCATAATTTTTCGAACTCGTTTGCTATTTTTCTCAGATTATCTTTGGGATTTTTCGTGATTGCCCTTCAACCTCTGAAACCTCGGTTTTACTCAAAACAAGTCCGATTTTTGGATTTTCTTTTTTTGCTTCCTTTGTCCTATATTGAATTTGAGTTGGTCCGGAAATGCTCAATTTTTACGATCAAATTCCCCCTCGATTTAGTTTTCCCATTTTCAAACTCAAGAATTTTCTCTTTTTTCGTTTTTGTTTTAACCGGCTCTTCCTTGGGATCCACTTCAAATTGGGCTTTGGGCTTTGGGATATTTTTGTTTATTCTGCCTCTTCTAGGCCTACTTCCATCAAACACGAGGTGAAGGGATTTCAACCTCAATAGGCAACACTACTTCCATCCCGTATACCAGAGAAAATGGCGTGGCCCCCGTAGATGTGCGAACCGAAGTACGGTATGCATGGAGAGCAAAAGGCAAGATTTCATGCCAATCTTTGTACACATCAGTCATCTTTTCAACAATCTTCTTGATGTTCTTATTGGTTGCTTCTACTGCCCCATTCATTTTCGGACGGTAGGGTGCTGAATTATGATGGTTGATCTTGAACTGGGTACATATTTCCCTCTTCATCTTATTGTTCTGATTGAGAGCATTGTCTATGATTATTCTTTTTGGAAGCCCATATCAGCATATTATATATTTCTTTATGAATGTGCACACGACAGATATTGTTACATCGGCATAAGAAGCTTCTTCCACCTACTTTGTGAAGTAGTCTATGGCCACTAGGATAAAACGGTGTCCATTCGAAGCTTTCGGGGTAATGGGCCCGATCATATCTATTCCCTACATTGAAAATGGCCATGGAGCCGTCATGACATACAGTGATGATGGCGGCACATGATTCTTATCGACGCATATCTGGCACTTCCAAGAATAATTGATGCAATCCCCTTCAATTGTTAACCAATAGTATGATGCTCTCATAATCTGTTTAGCCAACTTGTGGCCATTGGCATGAATGTCGCATATCCCTTCATGGACCACTTCGAGGATTCTCTGAGCTTCAGCGAAAATGACACATCTTAATAGAACCTGGTCTTTCCCATTCTTGTAAAGGATTTCACCATCTAAAACAAAACCCATTGCCATTCTTCTTATGGTTCTCTTATCATTTTTCGTTGCTTGCTCAGGGTACTATTGACTCTTGATGTATTGCAAGATGTCGTAATACCAAGGGTGACCATCCACTTCTTTTTCAATACTCAAGCAGTGCGCAGGAGACTCGTATATGCTTATATTGGTCGACACAATTTTGGCCCCTTCATTCACTCTAAACATTGATCACAGAGTGGCTAAAGCATTTTCCATTTGGTTTTCTTCTCGGGGGAAGTAATTGAAAACCACCTCTTCGAATTCCTCAATCAAGCTCATTATAAGCTCTCGACATTGGATTAACTTCATGTCTTGGGTTTTCCATTCTCTTTTCGCATCCGATATATCACCAAGGCCAAATCTTTGAAGACGTTTCGCATTTTGATCCTTCTTTCTATGGCGGCACGAAGACCCATAGTACATGCTTCATGCTCAACGATATTGTTTGTACAAACAAAATCCAATCTAGAAGTGAAAAGATAATAATCTTCTTCAAGGGATATGAGCATTGCACCGACCCCGTGCCCCATGGCATTAGATGCACCATCAAAATACATTTTCCAGGTTTTCTTTTTAGAGGAAGCCCCTTCTTCTTGTGAGACACACATTAGGTCTTCATCAGGGAAATCAAAATCCAGAGGCTCATAATCCTCCACCACTCGACTTGCTAGGAATTCGGCTGCTGCGCTACCCTTTATAGCCTTTTGGCTCACATACGCAATATCATATTCGAAAAGTAACACTTTCCATCTCGCCGTTCTTCCTGACAATGAAGGCACTTGAAATGTTTTTAGGGGATCTAACTTTGCAATCAGCCATGTCGTGTGATATAACATGTACTGCCTGAACCTCCAAGCGGTCCAGGCTAGGGCACAACAAAGCCTTTCTACTAATGAATACTTCAACTCGTACTTAGTGAACTTTTTGCTGAGATAGTATATGGCTTGTTCTTTCTTTATGTTGCCCTAACACATATCCCATGGACCTTTCAAAAGCTGAAAAATACAATGTCAGCGATTTTCCTGGGACTGGTGGCATTAGTATCGGTGGGTTTGACAGATAATGCTTGACCTTATCAAAGCCTATCTGGCATCCTCCGTCCCATTCCCCTGGATCATGCTTTTGGAGTAGCCTAAAGGTAACACTTATCGGTTAGTTGGGAAATTAACCGAGCGATATAATTCAACCTACCCAAAAAGCTTCTTACTTCTTTTTTAGTACGAAAGGAGGCAAGTTCTAAATAGCTTTCACTTTATAATCTCAATCCCTTTCTGGCTAACAACAAAACCCAATAGCTTTCCTGAAATGACTCCGAAAGTACACTTTGCCAGGTTGAGTTTAATTTGAAATTTTCTCAAACTTTCAAAGAGCCTTTTAAGATTCGCAATATGTTCATCCTCCCCTTCCGATTTTGCGATCATATCATCGACATAAACTTCGATTCCTTTATGCATCATGTCATGGAACAAAGTTACCATGGCTCTCTGATATGTTGCCCTAGCATTTTTTCAACCCGAATGGCATCACCTTATAGAAAAAAGTTCCCCACATCATCACGAATGTGGTTTTCTCCATATCCTCCAGTGCCATCGTGATCTGATTATACCCTGAGAACCCGTCCATGAAAGAAAACACGAAATTCTTTGCGATATTATCGACTATAGTATCAATGTGAGGTAACAAGAAGTTATCCTTAGGGCTTGCTCTATTCAGATCCCGATAATTAACACACACCTGGACTTTGCCATCTTTCTTTGGAACTAGGACAATTTTTTCTACCCACTCCGGGTACTTTGCCACTTCTAAGAATCCGGCATCGAATTGCTTTTTCACATTCTCTTTCACTTTTAATAGCATTTCAGGCCTCATTCTTCTAAGTTTATACTAAATCGGCTTGCAATTTGGTATCAATGGAAGTTTGTGGACCACGATATCAGGGTCCAACCTAGACATGTCTTGGTACGACCATGCGAACACATTCGCATACTCCCGGAGTAGACTTATCAAATCTTGTCTTATTGAGGGTGAAATGGCAGTCCCAATCATGACTTCTCTTATTTCTTCCCCATCCCCCAAATTTATTACTTCTAACTGCTCCTTGTGAGGCAATACTTGTTTCTCCTCTTGTTCTATTATTCTCAACAAATCCAGAGGCAAACCACAGTCCTCGACATCTTCATTAGCATCGAAATCACACGTACATGTGGGCTTTTCAAAATCAATTTTAGAATTATTGACATGGCGGTCCTCATATTCCTTATCCGTGAATCTGTAAATAGGTGAGGAAGAAACAATATAGGAAGGCATATAGGCAATAATAATGAAAGAATGAAAGAACGTGGACACATGAATATGAAGGAAATGCATCATGGTTTTATTTATTAAATGATAAGTTTTAAACATAAGCCCGTACAAAAGACTCTTAATGTCTTCGGGCAGAGACAATTAAGGTTGATTCGAGCATTACACTGGAATAGACCTAAAAACTATGGGAAGTTCAGTCATGGTCCAATTAGTTAGCTCATAACCCGGAGGGCACGGGCGCACCATCCAACTAGTGTTCTCACCTTTTTGTTCATCTGTTTCGGCCATATCAACCATCATTTCATGTAGTTGTTTGTCTTCAACCCCGTAGAGCTTCTCAAAAGCCTGCTCAAGCAGGACCATCACATCCTATGAATTGTTACCCCCAAACTCAAATTCGATCGAGCAAAAGTTATGAAAGATCGACGGGAAAGTCATGGGCTTCCACTCCATATCCATACCCGACAAATGGGCCATCCTTTTCTTTTAGTTCTTCTCAATTTGTCTCATTTTCTCTTGAGCTTTAAGGATATACCCGAGACCGAATCGATCTTTCTTCCTGGCCACTTCTATTACTCTGGCCATCCCTTGGAGATACTTCCCTAGTCTTTTTCCTGCTCTGCAGCCTTTTCCAACTGTCGTTCTCACCCCAAACCTAGTATTCTTAGATAGCCTTGGCTCTAACACTTTATATCCTTCTGTGACGAACATGGTATTGATGAATTCCCGTGACCTGAATAAGCATTCTACAACATCTTCATTTTAAATGTAGGGGGTATTTGTAGATGTAGAGGCGATGATATCCTCTTCTCCTGACACGCTGACCAAGCATCTCTCCATCACAAATTTCAACTTTTCATGTAGAGATGATGGCACAGCCCCAGCGGAGTGAATCCACGACATTTCCAACAAACAGTTGTAAGACGGGGTAATGCCCATCACTTGAAAATCAATCTTATAAGTATAGGGGTCTATCTGAAGTGGGATTTCGATGCTTTCCATCACTTCTCGACGAGTGCCATTAAAGGCCCTAACAATGGTATGACTTGGCAGCATGTAGAACATATCCATTAGCAGTTTTGACAAAGTAGCCAATGGCATCACATTCAGAGAAGGTACATTATCACGGAGTACTTGGGGTAGAATGTGCCAGTTGCAAGTAATGGTTATATGAAGAGCCTTGGTGGATCCTATTCCATTCGGTGGTATCTCATCATAACTGAAAGAAATATAATCATCTACTATGATGTTTCCCACCAATCGGTCTAACTTCTCCACCAATATGTTGTTAGCCACGTAAGCTTGGTTCAGAATTCTCAACAGAATGTTTTGAGGTGGCTCTGAATTTAACAGCAATGAAAGAACTGAAATCATCATCGGTTGGCGGTGCAAATGTTTTACTACACTGTACTCGCTATGCTTGATGAACTTTAAAAACTCACAGGCTTCCCTCTCATTCATCGGCTCTTTTACTTTACTAGCTGGGGAAAGTTCTTTTTCAAATTTCCCAGATTGTTCTACCTCTATAGGATCTGGTCCCACTTCCCTCTTTCCTTTGTTGAGTCCCCCTGTCTTTCCAAGTTCAACTATCCCCGGGGCATAACATCTACTATTTCAGGTTAGATGCGTCACTCCAGTTACATCCACGGTAGCTACCTAATGGTTCAAAGATTCCGGCATTGCAATACTGAAATCATAGTTCCACGGAGTCGTCTTATCCCCTTTGTAAGAAAAAGGTGACGACAATTCTATGATCACCTTCGGAGTAGGTCCCTCGACTACAGGAATAGCTTTTACCTCGGGCTCATCGTAATATATAACCAAAGGTCTGTTTACCCTATAACTGGTTTCATTCATACTAACTTTTGGCTATTCTATCTTTTCAAAAAATTGGGCCTCGCCCATATCCATCATCTTTTGAACCTTTGCTAAGAACTCTTCGCAATCCTGAATGGCATGCCCCTTACACTGATGGTATTAGCAAAAGTTCCCCGCATGGCTGACTTTTTTCTTTACATCTGATTTTGGCTTAATCAACCCTGCCTTGACCATCTCCAACCAGACTTTAACCATAGGCATTTTTACTTTCCTAACATCCTTTTTCACCTTTTGAAACTCTCCCGACATTATCGCATTAACTTTGGCCTCTGTGTGATTAGGCAACGGGTTACCTGCGACATTAGGCCCATTTTTTGGCTCGAATTTGAAAATTCTCATATCAATAAGGCTATAAACCTTGCACTTGAAAGTAGTGCAGTTCTGGATTAAGTGCCCTTGGATCCCCGCATGGTAAACGCAATGAGTGTTGGAATCGTACCACTTGGGATAAGGAGGTTTTAAAGGTTGAAGATAGATAGGTGCAACGAGTTGACCCTGTAGAAGCTTCAGGTATAACTTACTGTAAGTAGTGGGAATAGGGTCATATTGATGCTTTTGGTTTTTCCTCACAGGCCTTTGATCATTTCGGGGAATGTTTTGAGTGTTCGAGGTAGTGTTTGAGGGGATGGCTATCTGAGGAGATAAACCAGTCGAATATGGTTATTGAGGCATAGCTGTGTAAGGAAAAGGGTTCTGAGTGAGGCTATTTATAGCTGGATAGTAAGGGTTGTAGGTTGGGTAAGGTGTATAGGGTGCTAGAGGTGTAAAAGGTCAGTTATTGAAATTGATCGCATGACCCTCCCCTTCCTTTTACTTAGCAGGAGTTTTTTTTCGTTTTTGGACGACTTGTACCCCACTTCCCATCTTTCTACTTTTTATCGCGGTTTCAATTATCTCTCCAGATATGACCATATCTGCAAAAAATTTAGTAGCAATACCCACCAACTTTTCGTAGTACGGTGCCTTCAGAGTATTGATGAAGAGAACCATAGTTTTTTTATCAGTCAATGGTGGCTGCACGTGGGTAGCCATATCTCTCCATTTCTGGGCATACTGTTTAAAACTCTCAATATCTTTCTTCTCCATGTTTTGCAGGGATAATCTGTCAGGTACCATGTCGGAGACATGCTTGTAGGGTTCCAAGAAGGCCCTAGCCAAGTCTGTCCATGATCAAATCTTACTTCGGGTGAGTTGGATGTACCATCGAGTGGCAGACCCAATAAGGCTATCTTGGAAGCAATAGATAAGCAATTTATCATCACTATCATGTCCGGTCATCTTTCGACAATACATTGTCAAATGTGCGAAAGGATTGGTGGTCCCGTTGTACTTCTCAAAATCTAGCATTTTGAACTAGGGTGGGATCACTAAACTTAAAACTAAACTCATCTCATTAGCATCGAAGCTTTCGAACAGCTCAGACCCTTCCACGGCCCTCAGGCTTTCTTCCAATAATTGATACTTATTTTGGGATTCAGCCATTTCAACCCTTTTTCGTTCGACCCTTTTCCTCTTTTCTTGATCGGCAAGATCATCTAGATCTGGGACCTCGATAAGGTTCGACGAGATTGCCTCAAGATTCACCCCGATTGGCATTTGCTTCGGTGCCCTGGTGTTGGTTTGAACATACACAAAAGGTATTTCAGCTGTCGGTGCTGGAGTTTTTGTATTCTGCACATATTGGCTGTTTGTCGGTACGGCTTCTTCCTGACCTTCTTTGCCCCCTTGATTTCCTGGTTCTAATCCTAGGGCTGAATTCTCCATGTGTCCCTTTCCTTTAACAGCCACGGACACCAGTTCCATCAGCTTAATCATCTAATCTCTCGATTCGGCCTGAAATTGGGCCAACTGTTCCCTTAACTCATCTTGTACCCTTTCTATTCTCTCTATTCGAGCAAGCTGTTCATTCTCCATGATCCTGACTTCTGATCGAGTATTATACTGATGTGGAGTGCTTCTCTCTGGGAGTTTCAATGGATGCCCAATTTTTAAACCCTAGTGTAAATACCACGGATTAGAATTTCATGGCATATTATTATTTTTTTGCTTATTAAATGTGTGCAAGGATGAATGAATAGATCAATGCATGACTGAACAAATAGAAAAAATGAATGTATGCTCTTATAATTTTATAAAATGGGATGATGCAAATAATTATATTTGCCTTAAGATCAAATTCCAAGACAAATGTTTTCATTAATTCATAAAAAAAATTTACAACTCATCTCTCACTCTCGGGTTACATAAAAAGATCGTATCTGCTCATACTGGTCTTGAGCCTCCTCTAGGAAATTCAGTAGGCACTGTCCACGCTCCCCTGTCGGGTTGACGTCACACCTCAGAGTCTTCACTTTCTCCGACATCTCTATGGCCTTGACCACAGCCTTGCGGATCTTCCTAGTCAGGTGGTCTATATACTGTTGCCTTTCCAAGGTCTCAGTTTTCCATCTTGTGCTGGCATCTAAAGCTAAGTCATTTGCCTGGCTCCATTCAACCTTTCTCTCTCTGCATTCTCAGATGATAGCATCGATGTCGGTCTTCTGGACTTGAAACTAATGCTCTAAGGTCTGAATGGTCTCATGGAGTGTGTCATTCTCCTTGCGCAGCATGGATGTCCTTTCCCTCTCATTTCCCAATTTGGCTTTCAACAGCTCATTCTCTTGCAAGCATCTTTCGAACTTGGTCGAAGTAAGTGACCATGCATATCCCTACTTTTGTCGCTCAAGGGAAAATCGGGACTCTTTCTCTTTACTTTCTTTAGCCTTACCCTTCTAGAAGTCTAGTTCTTTCTAAAGCTTTTCTATCTCTTTCTCATGGGCGCTCAGAGACCTGTTAGTTCCAGTGAACTTTCCCTTGGCTCTTAGCCTCTTGTTCTCTTGATGCAAGTCCTGCATATCGGATTGTGCCGTGTCTCGCTCTCTGGCCACTTTTCGTGTCTTGGCTTCTTGTATCTCAAGCCTAGTCTTCAAATCCTCTACATCCTCTTAAAGCTTATCACATTCTCGCTTCAATTTTCCCTTGTCTTTTTTCTAATTCTTGCTTGACAAGCTCAATCTTTGTTGGTACTACAGGCTCTGGCTAAAGGATTACAGGATAAACAGAGGCATCTTTGGTAGGGAGCACTACATCGTGGATCCTCTTGGCTCTCCAAACCAAGTATCCAGGAATAAAGTTGTCGGTATATCTACCCAATTCTAATCGGTGCAACTGCCTCCATGCTTTGATGAGCTCACGAGTTTCTTCATGTACCCGGGCACATTATATGCAAAATCTACCAATGTGAGCTCATGAGCCATTGGGATGAATTGTTCAGACCCATATTGTCTTCGTACCAAGAGTGGTGCATAGCTGATAGCTCCACAAATTCCCATTAAAGGAACCCACGGTTTGTCTCCACAGCTATACAAAATGGATCCTATCAACATCCACGGAGCACTCCGAGTAACGTCCTCTCAGGCTAAATGACGAAGATTCGTGATCCATTGTTTCTTATCTCCCTTTCTCGGCCACTCTTTCTTGCAGAATTCCTTAAGAGGAATGAAAGTATTTATGTGCGGACGAAGCTTTTCCTTATGAGTTTTCTAGAAATGACTTTGGATCCAAACATACAGAAGTTGTGCCCATCCCTCGAAATGTCCCTCGTCTTTTTTCCGACGGAAATTGAGTGACCTAAACATCTCGGTAAGGATAGCAAGAGCAGGATCAATTTGTTTGCCCAGACACTCAAAGAAATCTACTACAGCCATTTTAATATGCCCCAAGATCTTTGGAAATATCACCAAACCTTAGATCGCCAAGGCAAACACATCCATTACACGATCGCTCTCCGGGTCGCTCATGATATTATCTCACAAGAATAACCACGGGATGCAAACACTTGAACCCTTCTGCTTAATATCTGGAGAGTTGATCAAAATCTCCATACCTAATATCTCAGATAACTTCCTCTAAAAGCTAACTGACTTTTGCTGCTTGCGATAAATATTATCAGTGCTGAATGGCTTAATACGGAGTAAGGTTGAGTACTCCTCGATGGTGAGTGTCATATCTTCCCGATTGAACGTGAAGAATCTGGTAGGAGGGATCCAAAACTGTACCACTGCCTTGATTAACTGCTCATCTATCTGGATCAGGAGAAGCAATGCTATATCACCATACTTCTTAACGAACTCCTTTTTCTTTGCTACTCACCATCGTTCCCAAATCTTTTCTAATTCTGATAAATCATTCTGACTCAGATCTAAATGAACCGACTCGAGAAGAACATACACGAAGTCTCTAGCCAAGCAGTCTCCTTTATCGACCTGATTCTTTTTTGAGTCTGTTCTGACCTCTCGGTACATCTTGGAAGTAACTGACACGGACGCAATATCTTGGTGTTCCATGACCATAATGAAAACCCCTCTGATTGGGATTCATCTTAAGGCAAACACTCCTAAGTGATCATGATGCATGCGATGGAAACAAAGCAAAACAAAACAAAAGGAAACGAGTTAGTACAAGGGTATAATAATCAAATAAAGTGATATTTAAATAAATAGCTAAAGGTAAGAAAGGTTCCTCCGAGTGTTCCTAGCTTCGGTACCTCTAACAGAAATTCGGCATGGCTTTGCCTAGGTTCACTATATGCGGTTGCATTTGGTTCTAAAAAGGCTCCAAATTGCTCCTCACTGTCACAGATGAAGGCTAGTAAGTCACCCCGATAAAAGCGGGTTCAATTTGTTAGAGTGTATTTCCCGGGCCTATACGGAGGTTATCACCTTACAAAAGCATAGGTAGTTTACTACTCCGAAAGTGTTTCACTAGCCCATGCGGAGGTTAATACCTCACGAGAGCGTAGTTACTCTACTTCCACCTAAAGGACCGAACACCGGTAGAGGGTTCATGTTATGCAAATGCAAATTTAGTGTGAAGAGGAACAAACAAACCTTTCACCACATTTTCTATACCCTTATTCTAAAACTCGAGCAATTTAATAAAGACAAAATTAAACAATGTAAAGCATTAATTAAACTAAGAATAATAATGACATATAAAATTAAATAACCAGAGAACAGTAAAAATATGCATGCACATGAGAATGAACTCATTTAAAACATTTGATTATTTAAAAAAAAAAATTCTTTATTAGAAAATGGGAATTAAAAGTAAACACCATCAAAAACCGACAAAATTGAGACTTTTAATAACACACGACTAATTCTAGGCCAGACTCTCTAAAGTCCCTAGTGGAGTCGCCAAGCTGTCACAACCTAAAAAATAACAATTCCCATCGTGAGTCATTACTCGTTAAGTGTAATATTGGGGAAACATAGGAAAATACGACTTAATTCCTCTTGAAATAAAATGAGGGTTTGAGAACAAACTCGAAAAAGACATGGAGTCGCCACCAATATTTTTTGGCTAGGTGTGATCAGCCACCTATCAAATCTGGTTTCTATAAAACATTTTAAAATAAATTAAAACATTTTTTAGAACCAATTTTGAAGTTTCCACTTTGAACCAGAGAAAACAAATGCGGGTTCGGAGTCGGTTACGTGCAGGGAAGGATTAGCACCCCTACAACGCCTGTATAAAATGATACCTTATCAGTCGTGTGTTATCTTCAGTCTCGGTGAAAATTTGGTTTTAAAATTGGTGTTTGTAAATAATTCCCTTAAAAATTCATATTTTATTTGAAAATAATCTGAAATTTACTAGCATAAAATTTTCCATATTTTCTGATAGACTCGGCAAAATGTGGAATTTTTCCTTGAATTTGAAATTCTCCGAATCATCCTCATTTTAAAAAGATATTCCGTTATTAATGATAATTGATGATATCCTCTCCGGCAGACCCAGCAGAGAATTCATGAATTATTTTAACTCGGGAATAGTCTTGATTTATAAAAAATATCATTTTGTTTTTCAATGTATTCGAAAAATCATAGAAAATGACCATGAACATGCAAAAATGCTAAGGAGATAAAAACTAAATAAGCATGCGTATTTATCATGGTATGACAAATATTTTATTACGACATGGTAAAAGAAATTATGACACGCATGAGGATCAATGTCATGGCATGAAAATGACATGGCAAACGAATGACATGGCATATAAATGACATAGCATGTAAATGAATTTCATGTGTACGAAATCGACATGGCCAACAAAAATGACATGGCATATAAATGATATGGCATAAGAACGAAATGTCATGTGCATGAAATCGACATGGCATACAAAATGACATGGCATGTAAATGACATGGCATAAGAATGAAATGTCATGTGAATGAAATGTCATGTGAATGAAATGTCATGTGAATGAAATGTCATGTGAATGAAATCGATATGACCAACAAAAATGACATGGCATATGAATGAATGTCATGTGAATGAAATCGACATGGCCAATAAAAATGACATAGCATATGAAGTGGCATAAGAATAAAACGTCATGTGAATGAAATCGACATGGCATGCAAAATGATATGGCATATAAATGAATCTCATGTGAATGAAATCGACATGGCATGCAAAATGACATGGCATAAGAATGAAATGTCATGTGGATGAAATCGACATGGCATATAAATGACATGAATGTCATGTGATTGAAATCGACATGGCATGCAAAATGATATGGCATATGACATGGCATAAGAATGAAATGTCATGTGAATGAAATCGACATGGAAACCAACTTGATATGGCATATAAATGGCATGAACGTCATGTGAATGAAATCGACGTAGCATGCAAAATGACATGGCATAAGAATGAGATGTCATATGAATGAAATCGACATGGAAACCAAAATGATATGGCATATAAATGACATGAATGTCATGTGAATGAAATCGACATGGCATGCAAAATGACATGGCATAAGAATGAAATGTCATGTGAATGGATTAAATGACATATGAATGATATAGTATGAGAATGATATGACAAAATCTAAGTGATATGACACATGAATGAGTGGATCACATGACATATGAATGACATAGCATGAAAATGACATAACATAGTCTAAGTGACATGGCACTTGAATAAATGATATGTAAATAGATGGCATGGCATATAAATGTCATAGCATGAACACGACATGACATATAAATTACATTATTTGAGAATGACTCGAAATTTGTTAATACAAAAATCTTTTCATGTTTCCCGGCAAAACATAGAAAATTTTATTTATTTCAAAAAATTTGGAATCACCTTTGGTTTAGAAAAGGATATTCCTTTATTAATAATAATTGATGATATCCTCCTCGGCAGACCTAGCAGAGAAAATCATGAATTACTTAATCTTGGGAATATTGCCTTATTTATTAAAAATGTTATGAATAACATAGCATGATAATACATGTCATGTGAATGAAAATGACATGGAAAACTAAAGCTACATAATCATAATGACACAGGAAACCAAGTGACATGGCATGAGATATGGATGTGTCATGAAAATAGAATGACATGAAGGAAATGTCATGGTAGCCATTGGTCATGGTAATGGCATGAATGGCATAACATGCTTGATCATGGTATGAAATGAGCTCAAACACTAAATGACATGGCAAATGGCATGCTATACGAATGATATGGCATGAATAACATAAAACATGAATACAATGTCATGTTGATCGAATGACATGGTGATGGCATATGAATGATCGAATGCATGGTGATGGCATGTGGATGGCCGAATGGCACGATATGATAACATGGCATGAATGAGGTGGCATGAAAATTCTCCTAAACCATAAATGACATGGCATATGACATGGCATGACATGTTAGATGGATGACATGGCATAAGTGACATGGCATAAAATGATGACATGGCATGAAAGGGACCTAAACTTTAAATGACATGAAAAATGGAATGGCATGACATGACAATGACATAACCTTAAATGACATGGCACATGACATGTTATAATGGATGACATGGCATAAAATGATGGCATAACCACTAGAATGATATGACATAGCCGAAAATAACCTACTCTAAGATGACATGGAAGATGAGCTAAGATGCATGACATAGCTGCATGACCTAAGATGCATGACATGATCAAATATGATGGAAGATGAGCTAAAATGCATGACATGATCAAACATGACCTAAGATGCATGACATGAACCAAAATATAAAAGGGATGGGCGAATGGTGTAAGAAACGTCATAAACTCAAAATGCATAATGACATAGCATAAGACCTAAGATGTATAACATAACTAAACCTGATGCACTATATGACATGAACCAAAAATACAAGGGGCTGGCCGAATGGTGTAGGAAGTTAATATGATATGAAAATGATGCAAGAACTATTAAGGCATCAAGATAATGCAAAGAACATGACCAAAGATACATGGAAAAACATGGAAGTAATAAAAATAAGCAAACAATAAATAGAAAAGTGAGCTCCATGGTTGGTACAATGGGCATAGCCCTCCCCTAACCATGGTCACTTGATTTTCATCAAGATCATGAAGTCTTTCAACCTCTTTTACTTCATTTATTTAAAAAAAAAGAATATAAAATAGAAATATACCTTCCACAATCATGTTTCCCACATCAAACATGCAAAACAAAAATAAATCAAGGCAAGCACAAGTGAGGTTCGACCATGGTAAAAAAAATTGCGAACATTGTTTTCTTCTTTTTTTATTGAAAAGGAATGAAAACTTAAGAAAAAACATATAAAAACTTTTATTTTCACAAGAAAAGAGGTAGAAATCACATGGAAAATAAAGAAGAACACATGAGAATGAAGAAGAAATGATGCAAGAGCAAGGGAGAAATGGCTACCTTCCTAGCTTTCTTAGATAGTTCTTTCTTCTTTTTCTTTCAAATTTCTTTTTTTGCCAAATTAGCTACTGCCTTCCCCTTTAAAATGGCCAGTCAACTTAAGGAAAAAAAATCCTCCCTCTCCTTTCTCTTTGGCCAAATGGCCTCTAGGCCCTTGGATGAGATATGCTCATCTTTTCTACAACAATCTAGGCCATTGGATGAGGATATTTGCATAACAATTAAAATGAAATCTTGACATTTGATCTTGGCCCTTGAAGGATATACTCATCTTTTACAAAGCACCTAGTCCATTGGATGAAAACCTCTCTCCCACTCCTTGGCCGAATATGATGTGAGCCCTTGGATGAATTGTGCTCATCTTTTCTCCAACAATCTAAGCCATTGGATCAAAGATATTTTCATGACAATAAAAATGACATCTTGCCATTTGATCTTGGCCATTGAAGGATGTACTCATCTTTTTACAAAACACCTAGGCTGTTGGATGAGGAAGGACCACTTGCAAGACAATAAAAATGACATCTTGCTATTTGATAGTGACCATTGGATGGAACTAATCAAATCTCATCCCTCTCCCATTAAGCTGGCCAGCCAAGGCCTGGAATATTCCATAATTTCCTTCATCTTTCGTATTTTTTTAATTTCAAATTGGCCCTTTCGGTTTCTTCGATAAAATTACCCTTTAGCCCTTCGAACTTAATTTAATTGCAAATGGACCCCAATTTGGGATTTGTCTTTTCCAAATTATCCCATCCAATATAAAACTTGGTTTTGGAAGTTTTCAAATTTTTCAAGCCCGTTCTCTATTTTTCTCAGATTTTTCTCTAAAATTTCGGTTTAGTGCCTCCCAAATTTAGCCTTTTTCATTTGAGCTCCAATTCCAAATTTTTCTTCATCAATCTCTTCCAAAAATTATAAAACTCAGATCTGGAAGTTTTTATAATTTTTCGAGCTCGTTTGCTATTTTCACGAAATTATCTTTTAGAATTTCGGGTTAGTGCACTTGAACTTTGCCATTTTTCAAATGAGCTTCGATTCCGAATTTTTCTTCACCAATCCCTTCCAAAAATTATAAAACTTAGATCTGAAAGTTTTCATAATTTTTCAAAATCATTTGCTTTTTTCCCCGGAATTATCTTTTGGAATTTCGGGTTAGTGCATCCGAACTTTGCCATTTTTCAAATGAGCTCCAATTTCGGATTTTTCTTCACCAATCTCTTCCAAAAATTATAAAAAGCAGACCTGGAAGTTTTCATAATTTTTCGAGCTCGTTTTCTATTTTTCTCGAAATTATCTTTGGGATTTTTCGAGATTGCCCTTCAACCTCCGAAATCTCAGTTTTACTCAAAATGGGTCTGATTTCTGGATTTTCTTTTTCCGCTTCTTTTATCCTATATTGAATTTGAGTTGGTCCAAAAAGCCCAACTTTTAGTCAAATTCCCCTCCGATTTAGTTTTCCCTTTTCCAAACTCGGGAATTTTCTCGTTTTTATATTTTTGCTTTAACCGGCTCTTTCTTGGGATCCACTTCAAATTGGGCCTTGGCTATTTTTGTTTATTCATCCTTTATCAGTTGGGGGCTTCAATTTTACTGAATTGGGCCATATTTGCATTTTTCCCTAAATTTGCCGAATTAGGTCTTTCCCTACATTGAATTTCCATAACCCATCTTCCGAACTCTATATCTTTCGTTGTAGACCACAGATTATCAAAATTCTTTCGCCATTATTCAGTTCAACTTCGAATCTTGATTTTGTCTAAGAGTTGACTTTTTCAATGGTTGACTTTTTGAGGTTGACTATTTTTGGGTTGACTTTTTGTACTAACCTCTGAAACAAAGTCTTGGGGGCCCATCTGTGGAATGGTGGAAGTCTCTTTTCGTTTTGGGAAGTTGAAAAGGAGAATCTGCCCCGTTTAGAGGGCCCGAACAAAATTAGGTGTCTACAGGTATTCTTGCGAGACTATATCATGAGCAACCCGGGGAGTAATCGTGGGGTGGATGTATTTGCCTTGGCGATTTATAGTTTGGTAATATTTCCAAAGATTTTGGGGCACATTGAGATGGCCGTAGTGGATTTCTTTGAGTGTTTGGGCAAACAAATTGATCCTTCTCCTTCCATCCTTGCCGAGACGATTAGGTCACTCAATTTCTGACGAAGAAAAGGCAAGGGACGTTTCAAGGGATGTGCACAATTGCATGTTTGGATCCAAAGTCATTTTTGGGGAAATGATAAGGAAAAGCTTCGCCCTTACATAAAGTCTTTCATCCCCCTTAAGGAATTCTGCAAGAAAGAGTGGCCGAGAAAAGGAAATAAGAAACAATGGATCATGACTCTTCGTCACTTAGCCTGAGAGAGCGTTACTTGGATAGCTCAGTGGATACCGATAGGACCCGTTTTGTATAGTTATGGAGACAAACCATGGGTTTCTTTAATGGGAATTTGGGGAGCTATCAGCTATACACCACTCCTGCTACGAAGACAGTACGGGCCTGAGCAGTTCATCCCGATAAATCATGAGCTCACTTCGGTAGATTTTACATATAATTGGCCCGGATACATGAATGAAACACGTGAGCTCATCAAAGCGTGGAGGAAGTTGCATCGATCAGAATTGGGTAGATATACCAACAACGCTACTCCCAGATATTTGGTTTGGAGAGCCAAAAGGATCCGTGACATAGTGCTCCCTGCCAAAGTTGCCTTTGTTTGTCCGGTAATCCTTCAGCCAGAGCCAGTAGTACTATCAGAGGTTAAGCTTGTCAGGCAAGAATTAGAAAAGGACAACGAAAAATTGAAGCGAGAATGTGATAAGCTGCAAGAGGAAGTCGAGGACTTGAAGACCAAAATTGAGATCCAAGAGGTCAAGACAAGGAAAGTGGCCAGAGAGTGAGACACGGCATAATCCGATATAAAGGATTGCATTAAGAGAACAAGAAGCTAAGGGCCAAGGGAAAATTTACTAGAACTAGCAGGTCTCTGAGTACACTTGAGAAAGAGATAGAAAAGCTTTAGAAAGAATTGGATTTCTGGAAGGGTAAGGCTAAGGAAAGCAAAGAAAATAAAATAAAATAAAAGGAGTTCAGATTTTCTCATGAGAGACAGAAGTGGGGAGATGCACGTTTATTGATTTCGGCCAAGTTGGAAAGGTGCCTATAAGAGAATGAGGTGTTGCAAGCCAGATTGGGAAATGAGAGGGAAAAGACATCCATGCTACGTAAGGAGAATGAGACGTTCCATGCGATCATTCAGACCCTAGAGCTTCAGTTGCAAGTCTAGAGGGCTGACATCACTGCCATCATTCGAGAATATAGAGAGAGGAAGATCAAGTGGAGCCAAGCAAATGACTTAGCCATAGATGCTAGTATAAGGTGGAAAACAGAAACCTTCGGAGGCAACAGTATATAGACCACCTGACTAGGCAGATTCGCAAGGCTGTGGTTAAGGCTAGGAAGATGTTTGAGAAAGTGAAGACTCTGAGGTGTGATATCAACCCGACAGGAGAGCATGGACAGCGCTTGCTGAACTTCCTAAATGAGGCACAAGACCAGTACGAGCATATCAGATATCTTTATGTAACTCGATAGTGACAGATGATTTGTAAAACATTTCTATGAATTAATGAAAAACCTTTGTTTTGGAATTTGATCCTAAGGCAAATACCATTATTTGCATCATTTCATAGAAAATTCATTCATTCATTTATTCATTTATTCAATGATTCATTAAATCATTTATTCATTCATACATTCAATTAATAAAAAGGAATAATGTGCCATGAAATTCTAATCCGTGGTATTTACACCAAGGTTTAAAAATTGAGCGTCAATCGAAACACCCAAAGAAAAGAACTCCGCATCAGTATAATACTCGATCGCAAGTCAGGATCATGGAAAATGAACAGGCTGTCCCTATAGAGAAAATAGAAAGAGCAGAGGATGAGTTAAGGGAACAGTTGGCCAAATCTCAGGCCAAATCGAGAGATCAGATGAATAAGTTGATGGAATTGGTGTCCTCCGTAGTTAAGGGAAAGGGACACACGAAAAATTCAAGCCTAGGAATAGAATTAGGAAATGAAAGGGGCAAAGAAGGTCAGCAAGAAGTCGTTCTAACAAACGCCCAATCCTCACAGAATACAAAAACTTTAGCACCGGCAGCAGCATTGCCTTTTGTGTATGTCCAACCCAACACAGGGGCACAAAAAAGATGCCAATTGAGGTAAATCTTGGGGCAATCCATGCAAACCCTATTGAGGTCCCAGATCTAGATGATCTAGCCGAACAAGAAAAGATGAAAATGGCACAGCTAAAAAAGTTTGAAATAGCTGAATCGCAAAAGAAGTATCAGCTGTTAGAAGAAAGGCTATGGGCCGTAAAAGAGGCTGAATTGTTTGGTAGCCTCGATGCTAAAAAGATGATTTTAGTTTCCGACCTAGTAATCCCACCTAAGTTCAAAACGCCAGATTTTGAGAAATACAACGGAACCACCAATCCTTTCGGGCATTTGACAATGTATTGCCGGAAGATGACCGAACATGATAGTGATGAGAAATTGTTTATCACCTATTTCCAAGATAGCCTTACTAGGTCTGCAACTCGATGGTACAATCAGCTCACCCGAAGCAAGATCTATTCCTGGATGAACTTGGCTAGGGCCTTTTTGGAATATTACAAGCATGTGTCTGACATGGTACCCGACAGACTAACCCTGTAAAATATGAAGAAGAAAGCTACTGAAAACTTCAAACAGTATGCATAGAAATTGAGAGACATGGCTACCCAGGTACAGCCACCACTAAACATCATTAAGAATCAAATTCATACCTATCAATATCAATTATCTATCAAAGCTAACAACCATAGATAACAATCTCCTGTGTTACCCCAATCATTCCTTAGTTGCTTGTTAAATAGGACAAACGCCACTACTTAATCTCTAACTCTAAACCATGTACCGGTACTTTAGATTTAGATCTATTTGGATGAGTGGTGAGATATAGATGAATCAATACTACTGATCACATAGAAGTTGATGTCTTATGGGGATGACCTATCTTACTCTTTACTTCTTTGTTTTTTTAAACTGTTAACTTCTGGTAAAGTCATTAACTAAAAATCACATAAGAATGAAGTTTCAATCTGTAATATATACAAGAAAGATCTCCAACTCACTGTCATATACAAAGTTAACAGTTTAAAAAAACAAAGAAGTAAAGAGTAAGCACATAATCTATACATAATTTCTCTTCCCTCATCGAGTCCTTCCTAACAAATGAAAAGTTCAAGACTAAATGAAACCCTAAAATTACTGCCTAAGGTGATTTGAGTACTGAAAACATGTAAAATAGTTACTATTCATGAAAATATCAAGAGAGGTAGCGCCATCCATTTTTTTTATCTCTAACTCTAAACCATGTATCGATACTTTAGATAATTGCTCTCAATGGTTACCTAAATCAATGGTAGGCTGTAGATAACCTCGGCTTAGTCCCTTGCCTCTTGAACAACTCCTATCAAAACTGACTAACAAAGATTTTGTCCTTGTCACTGACAATGCTACCAGGCATTCCATGTAGCTTGAAAATATTGTCAACATATGTTTGAGCTACTGACAGAGAAGTGTAAGGATGTGACATAGCAACAAAATGGCCATACTTCCGAATTTGAATGTTTAATGCTTTTCCAAAAGGATTAAATAGTACGGTCATTAGCTTGCTCTGAATCGCAACCACCTGCTACTGTTTTGAGTATCTATGTAAAAAAAAGTGCCAGAATTACCGCCCAATACTCTTGAAGTGGAATATTTCGGGGAAAAAATTGAAAAAGCATAAGAAGAAGAGAAAAAGCCTCCAGTCTATCCACCACCACCTTTTCCTCAGCGCCTTCAAAAGAATAAGCTTGAAAAACAGTTTCAGAAGTTTCTTGAGGTCTTCAAAAAGCTCCATATTAATATACCTTTTGCTGAAGTTTCAGAACTGGTGTCCACCGTAGTTAAGTGAAAGGGACACATGAAAAATTGAAGCCTAAGAATAGAATCAGGAAACGAAGGGGTCAAAAAGGGTTAGCAAGAAGCCGTACTGACAAATGGCCAATCCTCACAGAGTACAGAAACTTATCACCGGCAGCTACATTGCCTTTCGTGTATGTTCAACCCAACACAGGGGCACAAAAACAAATACCGATTGGGGTAAATCTTGGGGCAATCTAGACAAACCCAATCGAGGTCCTAGATCTAGATGATCTCATCGAGCAAGAAAAGATGAAAATGACATAGCTAAAAAAGGTTGAAACAGCTGAATCGCAAAGAAGTATCAGCTATTAGAAAAAAGGCTGCGAGCCGTAGAAGAGGCTGAATTATTTGGCAGCCTCGATGATAAAGAGATGAGTTTAGTTTCCGACCTAGTAATCCCACCTAAGTTCAAAACGCCAGATTTTGAGAAATACAACAGAACCACCAATCCTTTCGAACATTTGACAATATATTGTCGGAAGATGACCGGCCATGATAGTGATGAGAAATTGTTTATCCATTATTTCCAAGATAGCCTTACTAGGTCTGCAACTCGATGGTACAATCAACTTACCTGAAGCAAGATTCGTTCCTGGACGGACTTGGCTAGGGCCTTTTTGGAACATTACAAGTACGTGTCTGACATGGTACCTGACAGACTTACCCTGCAAAATATGGACAAGAAAGCTACTGAAAGCTTCAAATAGTATGCATAGGAATTAAGAGACATGGCTACCCAGGTGCAACCACTTTTTTCCTATACAGCCATTTAGTCTTGGACGTAAAGAGTAAGCATAGAGTCTATACATAATTTCTCTTCCCTTTTTCCTAACAACTATTTAGTCTTGGATGTAAGGAGTAAGCACAAAATCTATATATAATTTCTTTTCCCTTTTTCTTATACTACCATAGCACTCTTTACATCCAAGACTAAATAAAACTGATAAAGAAACTACAGTTCTTTTTATCAATACTCTGAAGGTTCCATACTATGAAAAGTTGGTGGGTAATGCCACTACAAATTTCAGAGATATGGTCATATCTGGAGAGACGATTGAAACCGCTATTAAGAGCAGAAAATGGAAAGTGGGGAATAGGTCACCCACAAGAAAATGACTCCTGCAAAGAAAAAGGAATGAGAGGCTAATGTAGTTAGTTTCAATAACCACCCATTTACACCTCCAGCACCCTATACACCTTACCCAACCTATAACCCATACTACCCAACTATAAACAGCCTCACTCAAAACCTTTTTCCCTATATAGCCATACCACAACAACCATATCCGACTGGCATATCTCCTCAGATAGCCATTCCACCAAACACTCAAAACATCACCCGAAATGATCAAAGGCCTATGAGCAATAATCCAAAGCCTCAATATGACCCTATCCCTACTACTTACAAAGAGTTATACCCAAAGCTTCTACAGAAGCAACTCGTTGCACCTGTCTATCTCCAACCTTTAAAACCTCCTTATCCCAAAGTGGTAAGATTCCAATGCTCATCATGCATACCATGCAGGGATTCAAAGACACTCAACCGAAAATTGCACTGCTTTCAAGCGCAAGGTCCAGAGCCTTATTGATGCGAGAATTTTGAATTCAAAACAAAAAATGGTCCAAATTTTGTGAGTAACCCATTGTCTAATCACACAAAGGCTAAGGTTAACGCAATCATGTCAGGAGACGTTGAAAAGGTAGAAAGGGATGTCAAGAAGGTAAAGACGCTAATGATAAGAGTTTGGGTAGAGATGGTCAAGGAAGGATTGATTCAGTCAAAATCGAATGTGAGGAAAATAGCCAGCCAGTCGGATGACTTTTGCCAATATCATGAGTGTAAGGAGATGCCATTTAGGACTGTGAAGAGTTTTTGGCAAAGATTCAAAGGATGATGGATATGGGTGAGGCCCAGTTTTCTGAAAACATAGAGGATCCTAAAGTCAATATGAATGAAATCTGTTATGGGGTGGATAGGCCCTTAATCAAATATTATGATGAGCCAGAGGTAAAAGCTATTCTAGTAGTCATGGGACCCGTTACGAAATTGATCATAGAATTGTCGTCACCTTTTTCTTACAAAGGGTAGAAAACGATTTCATGGAACTACGAATGTTGTATGGTGATGCCGGGATCCTCGAACCATCGGATAGCCGTTGTAGATGTAACTAGAGTAGGTCACCTAACCAGAAGTGGTAGATGCTACGTCCTGGAAAAAGTTGAACATAATCAAATGAGAAAGACAGGAGGACCTAATAAGTGGAAAAGGATAGTGGGACCAGACCCTATGGAGGTAGAATAATTTGGGGAAGTGGAGAAGGATTCATCCCCAGTTAATAAAGTAAAATAGTCGGTGAATAAGAAGGAAGCTTGTGAATTCTTAAAGTTCATCAAACATAGTGAATACAGTGTGGTAGAATAATTGCACCGCCAACCAGCGAGGATTTCAGTTCTTTCACTGCTGTTAAACTCAGAGCCATACCGAAACGCTCTGCTGAGAATTTTGAACTAGGCTTATGTGGCTAACAACATATCGGTGGAGAAGTTAGACCAATTGGAAAGGAACATCATAGTAGATGATTACATCTTTTTCAGTTATGATGACATATTGCCAAATGGAATAAGATCCACCAAGGCTCTTCTTATCACCACTACCTGTAAGCGGCACATTCTGCCGCAAGTACTCATTGACAATGGATCCTCTCTGAATGTGATGCCATTGGCAACCTTGTCAAAACTGCAAATTGATATGACCTACATGTTGCCAAGTCATACTATTCTTAGAGCTTTTGATGGCCCTTGCCGGGAGATGATAGGAAGCATTGAAATCCCACTTCATATAGGTACCTGTACCTATGAGGTTAATTTTCATGTGATGGACATCACCCCATCTTAAAATTGTTTGCTGAGAAGGCCATGGTTTCACTCTGTCGGGCCTGTACAGTCATCTCTCTATCAAAAGCTGAAATTTATGATGGAAGGATGTTTAGTTAGTGTGTCAGGAGAAGAAGATATTATTGCTTCTGCATCCACCAATCCCCCTTATATAGAAGTGAATGAGGATGCCATAGAGTGCTCGTTCAGGTCGTTGGAGTTTGTCAATGTTGTATTCACCACCGAAGGATATAAAATTCCAGAGCCAAGATTATCCAAGAATACCAGGTTAAGGGTGAGAACAACAGTTAGAAAAGACTGCCAAGCAGGAAAAGGATTGGGAAAATACCTCTAAGGAATGGCCAGAGCGATAGAGGTGGCCGAAAAAAAAAAAACAATTCAGTATTGGGTACCTTTCTAAAGCCCATGAGAAAAGAAGACAAGTTGAGAAGAACAAAAAAATGAGGACGGCCTGACTTTCAGATGTGGATATGGAACGGGAGCCCATGACTTTCCCCTCAATCTTTCATATCTTTTGCTCAACAGGTTTCGAGTTTGGTGATAAGAATTCTGATGATGTAATGGTCATGCTGGAACAAGCATTCGAGAAATTCTACGGGGTTGAAGATAAACAACCACAAGAAATGATGATCAACATGGCCGAAGTAGATGAGCTGGAGAATGAAAGCATTAGTTTGATGGTACCCCCGTGCCCCCTAGGTTACGAGTTGACAAATTAGAGTTTGACTGAACTTCCTTTAAATTTTAGGTCTACTCCAATGTAATGCTTTTGAATCAATCTTAATTGCCTCTACCCAAGGGCATTAAGAATCCTCTTGTATGGGCTTATGTTTAAGACTTTTCATTCAATAAATGACAATCATAATGCATTTTTTTCATATTGATGTGTCCATATTCTTTTATTCTTTTTGCCTATATGCCTTCCTATATTGTTTCTTCCCTTACCTATTTACAGGTGCTTGGATACGAAATATGAGGACTGTCCTGTTAATAATTCTGAAATTGATTTTGAAAGACCCATTTGTGCGGGTGATTTCGACACCGACAAAGATGTCGAGGATTTTGATTTGCCTCCGGATTTGTTGAGAATAATAGAACAAGAGGAAAAACAAGTATTGCCTCACAAAAAGCAGTTAAAAGTGATAAATTTGGCGAATGGCGAAGAAACAAAGGAAGTCAAGATTGGGATTGCCATTTCACCATCAATAAGGCGAGAATTGATAATTCTACTCTGAGATTTCGCGGATGTGTTTGCATGGTCGTACCAAGACATGCCTAGGTTGGACCCTGATATTGTGGTTCACAAACTCCCATTGAAACCAGATTGCAAGCCGATTTAGCAAAAGTTGAGAAGAATGAGGCCCAAAATACTATTAAAAGTAAAAGAGGAAGTGAAAAAGTGATTCGATGCTAGATGTTTAGAAGTGGCAAAATACCCAAAGTGGGTAGCAAACATTGTCCCAGTTCCGAAGAAAGACAGCAAAGTACGGATGTGTGTCGATTATCGGGATCTGAATAGGGCAAACCGTAAAGATAATTTCTCATTGCCTCACATTGACACTCTAGTACATGATACCGCCAAGAATTCTGTGTTTTCCTTCATGGACGGGTTCTCAGGGTACAATCATATTAAGATGGCGCAGGAGGATATGGAGAAAACCACATTCGTGATGATGTGGGGAACCTTTTTCTATAAGTTGATGCCATTCGGATTGAAGAACACTAGGGCAACATATCAAAGAGCTATGGTAACTTCGTTCCATGACATGATGCATAAGGTAATCAAAGTCTATGTCCGATGATATGATCGCAAAGTCGCAAGGAGAGGATAAACATATTGCGAATCTTAAAAAGCTTTTTGAAAGGTTGAGAAAATTCCAACTTAAACTCAACCCGACAAAGTATACTTTTGGAGTTACTTCAGGAAAGCTACTGGGTTTCGTTGTTAGTAAAAAAGGGATTGAAATTGATCCTAATAAAGTGAAAGCTATTCAAAGCTTGCCTCTACCTCGTACTCAGAAGAAAGTAAGAAGCTTTTTGGGTAGGCTGAATTATATCGCTCGATTCATTTCTTAGCTGACCGATAAGTGTGACCCAATATTCAAGCTACTTCAAAAGCGAGATCTAGGGGAATGGGATAAAGGATGCCAGATAGCCTTTGATATGGTCTAGTATTATCTATCAAACCTACCGATACTAATGCCACCAATCCCGGGAAAGTCGCTGATATTGTATTTATCAGTATTTGAATGGTCTATGGGATGTGTGTTGGGGCAACATGATGAAACCGAAAAGAAAGAACAAGCCATCCACTATCTAAGCAACAAGTTCATTGAGTACGAGTTGAAGTATTCATTGGTAGAAAGGCTTTGTTGTGCCCTAGCTTGGACTGCCCGAAAGCTCAGACAGTACATGTTGTATCACACTACATGGCTAATTGCAAAGTTAGATCCCCTCAAATACGTGTTCGAGGAGCCTTCGTTGTCAGGAAGAATGGCGAGATGGCAAGTGTTGCTTTTCGAATATGATATTGTATATGTCAGCCAAAAGACTAAAAAGGGTAGCGCAGTAGCCAAATTCCTAGCAAGTCAAGCGATGGAGGATTATGAGCCTCTGAATTTTGATTTCCCTGACGAAGACCTAATATGTGTCTAGCAAGAAGAAGGGACTCCCTCTGAGAAGAAAACCTGGAAGATGTATTTTGATGGCGCATCTAATGCCATGGGGCATAGAATTGGTGCAATTCTCATATCCCTTGAGGAAGATTATTATCCTTTCACTACCATATTGGATTTTAATTGCACAAACAATACCACTGAGCATGAAGCATGTACTATAGGTCTTTGTGCCGCTATAGAAAGAAAGTTCAAAACACTAGAAGTCTTCAGAGATTTAGCCCTGGTGATATACCAACTACGCGAAGAATGGGAAACCCGGGATGCAAAGTTAATCCGATATCGAGAGCTTATACTGAGCTTGATTGAGGAGTTCGAAGAAGTGGGTTTAAATTACTTTCCTTGAGAAGAAAATCGAATGGCAGATGCTTTAGCCACTTTATCATTCAATGTTTCAAGTGAATGAAAGGACCGAAGTTGTGCCAATCAAGATGAGCATATACGAGTCTCCTGCCCACTGCTTGAGTATCGAAGAAGAAGCAGATAGTCACCCTTGGTATTAGGACATCTTGCAATACATCAAGAGTCAACAGTACCCTGAACAAGCAACAAAAAATGATAAGAGAACCCTGAGAAGAATGGCGATTGGTTTCATCTTAGATGGTGAAATCCTTTACAAGAAAGGGAAAGACCAGGTTCTGTTAAGGTGTGTTGTTTCCGCTGAAGTTTATAGAATCCTTGAAGATGTCCACGAAGGGATATGTGGCACTCACGCCAATGTCCACATGCTGGCTAAATAGATTATGAGGGCCGGTACTATTGGCTAACCATGGAAGGGGTTGCATTAATTATTCTTAGAAGTGCCATAAATGTCAGATATATGCAGACAAGATTCCTATGCCGTTATCGCCGCTGCATGTCATAACAGCTCCATGGCCATTCTCGATGTGGGGTGCCGCAACCTAAAAAAAAAATAACAAGTATCATCGCAAGACTTTATTATTCGTTAGGTGTGACATTAAAAAAATCGAGGAAAAGTCGACGTAATTCCTTCTTGAAATAAAATGAAAAAACCTCGGAAAAAGTCATGGAGTCGCCACAATCCTTTTTGGCTACGTGTGATCGACCACCTATTAAAACCGATTTTGTAAAATATTTTAAAAATAATTAAAACATTTTTAAAAGCAATTTCAAGTCTACGTTTTAAACCAGAGAAAATCGGAGAATCGGGTTTGGGACTCGGTTAAGTGCGGGGAAAGATTAGCACCCCACAACGCCCGCATAAAACGGTACCCTATTAATCGTGTGTTATCTCAAGTCTCGGTAAAAAGTTGGTTTTAAATTTGGTGTTTTAAATTAATTCCCAATTTTATGAAAAATAATTCCATTTTTAATTGAAAATGATCCGGAATTTATTAATTCAAAGCTTTCTATATTCGCCGACAAAATCGGCAAAATATATAAAATTTTATTTATTTGGAAAATCTTGCGAACCATTCTCGTTTTTTGAAAGAAAGATATTCCTTTACTAATGATAATTGATGACATTTTCTCCAGCAAACCCGGTAGAGAACTCAAAAATTATTTTAACTTGCTAATATCTTTATTTTATTTAAAATCATTATCCTTTTTTTTTAAAAACAATATTTAAAAAAATGAATATTAACATGTGTGACATAAATAAAATGACATAGGAAAGTCTAGATAATATAATGCAACCTAAATGATATGACATAATTCAAATGGCATAACATATTCTAAATAAAATGAAATGATTCTAAATGAAAGGAGATATCCTAAATGAAATGAAATGTCCTAAATGACATAATATATTCTATATGAAAGGAAATAACCTAAGTAACATGGTATATTCTAAATGGAATAAAATGATTTAAATGACATGGCAAATGTAAATGATATGCCATATTTTGAATGACATGGCATATTCTAAATAATATAATCTAAATGACATGGAATATAATCTAAGTGACATGAAATGACATGAAACATAAAAAAATGCTATCATGAAATATGCATGAAAATAAAATAAAAATGCATTAACATAGTATACGCTAAATAATATGACAAAAATAAATGACTAAATAAAAAGCATAGGGTAGCATGAAATATTCAAAACCATAAGGAAAACAATATAACATCATTAAATGTAAATCAAAATAATAATAATACCATGGAAAATATCATAGCACAAATCACATATTAAATAAAATGCATGAACATGGAAAATGCAATGCATGAAAATGTATTTTTTCCTCTAAATAAAGAAATCCGTATATCTAAAAAGATATATGGCTACCTTAGGAAAATATGTCGAATTATGTTTTATAAAAACAAAACTTTGTGATTGTTTGAAAACAATTTTGAAGAAAAACTTGAATGAAGATTAAAACCCCTACCAAACCCTTTAAAAATGGCTCTAATTTCCTAAGTTTAAAATCCCGGACTTGACCACCCTTAACCCGAGATTTATAAAATCATTTTTAAAGTTTGAAAAGACTTAGAAGCTATCTTAAGACAGTAGCTAAAGCTTCTAACCAACCTCCTCTAAATGCCTTAGCCAAATTCAACAATTGTTTTTCTTTTGAATTCAAATCTGCCTCTAATGTCCCATTTTCATACACGATTTTTTAACCTATTTTTAAAATTTCAAAAAAATCTAAAAAAAAAAATACTGGAGACTCAAAACATGTAGAACTACACGACAAAATTGGTCTTAATTTTTTGATCAAATATTGCTTCCCAGAAAAATTGGAAAAGTTTGAGTACTAGATGAAAAAACTATTTTGCTAAAACATATTTTTTTTGCCTTTGGTAAAATCATTTAAAATCAAAGTAAAAATGTTGGAGACCCTCCTAAATACCTACAAACAGTAGCTAAAACATTTAAAAACCTCAGACAAAAATTGACTAAGTAAAAAAAAATCACAAAGGTAGCATAATCAATTTGATAATCCTTTAATTTTCCACAAGTATGCTCAAGTGAGCATGGCTTTGAGCCATTGATTGGCCTAAGTCAATAATCATGTGGCATGACATGAAATGCAAGATCATACAGCAAATGAAATGTATGAAATGCATGATCTAAAGCCTAAATGATATAGGAAATGCATGACAATTCAAAATAACTTAAATGCCTAGCATGAGTTTGCATGGCAATAAATACTAACCTAACTTAAAATGCATGAAATTCTTGATAATGCAAGTGTGGCTTAGACCTAATATGTTACGAATATGCATGAAAATGCTATGTGGCATAAGACCTAAGTAGCATAGCAATGAATGGCAATACCAATATGATTTAAGACCTAATATACATGGCAATACCAATATGGCCTAGACCTGAAATGTAATGAGAATGCATGGTAATAAATGCTATCCTAACTTAATATACATGCAATGCTTGATAATGCAAATATGATTTAGACCTAATATGTTATGAATATGCATGAAAATATTAATATGACCTAAGACCTAAGTAGCATAGAATGCATGGCAATATTAATATAATTTAGGACCTAATATGCATGGCAATACCAATATGGCCTAGACCTAAAATGTAATGAGAATGCGTGGCAATACTATGAACATATAATGACCAATAAACCTAATAATAATGCCTGAACAAATAGAAACTAATACACAATTTCATGGCATAATCCTAGCTTAACATTGTACCTAAACAAAATGAAAATGCATACACAAGGCAAAGAATGCGTGAAGAGGCCGAATGGTCACATGATACTCTAATGCAATCCTATCTAGCAAATAACACAAGTTTATGGCAAATCATATCAAAATACATAATGTCATGACATTTTCACAAGCATATGACATACTAAAATCAAGATACACAAGCTCATGGCATGGGAATGCAAACAAGTCAAGAAGCAAGATGAAAATGCAAATGCAATGCAAACAAAGTGGAAGTAGCCGAATAGTCATATACTCCAAATGATGGCATTTTATCATGCCATTTTCCACAAGCATATGGCATACTAAATATCAAGATATGCTAACTCATGGTATGGAAATGCAAACAAGTCAAGAAGCAAGACGAAAAAGCCCATGCAAGGCAAGCAAAAATGGTGTAGCCGAATGGTCATGTGACAAAATAATAAGATGCAAACATGGCAACATGCAAGGTATGATACATGAACAAAAATGCAAAATATAATCAAGAAGAACAACAACGGAATATTATTTCATAAAAAGGAAATATAAAAGCAAATATATCATAAAAATAATGTAAAGAACATGTAAAAAAAATAAGCAGAGACATGCAAAGAAAATAATAAGAAAAACTAGTAAATAAAACAAAGAAAGTTAAGCTCCATGGTTGGTACAAAATGGGAATAGCCTCTCCCCTAATCATAATCACTTGACATTGTCAAAATCATGAAGCCTTTCCATTTTTTTTGTAAAAATTGGAACTTTAAAATACTTGAATAAACCTTCGAAAACCATGTTTCCCACAACAACATGCAAAGAAGAAAAAAGAAAAAAATCAAGGCAAACAAACATGTCATTCGGCCAGGGAAAAAACCTTATAGAAAATTTTGTAAAGCTTTATTTTCAACCATTTTGATGAAGAAGAAGAAGAGATGAAAACTTAAGTAAACATTTAAAACTTTGATTTATATGAAAAATATAGTAGGAAAACAAATGGAAAATCAAGAAATCAATATAGAAAACAAGAAGAAAACAATGCTAAAGCTTGGTAAAAATGGCTTCAAGCCTTTTTCAAAAGCCTTTTCTTCCTTTCTTTTAAAAACCTTTTTTTTCTAAATTAGCTACTGACCTTGCTCTTCAAATGACTTAGCCTATATGGAAAAAATCAAACATTCCTTCTCCTCCTTCCTCTTGGCCGCTTGGCATGCCCACCATTGGATGATTTTTGCACTTTTTCTCCTCCAATCATGGCCCTTATTTTAAGATAGTTTCATGGCAAGATAAAAATGTCATCTTGCCAATTGGTAACAGCCCTTAAGATGTGTACTCAGCCTTTGTAATAACCTCAGCCCTTAGAAAAAAATGGCTAAATTAGCTACTGACCTTGCTCTTCAAATGACTTAGCCTATATGGAAAAAATCAAACATTCCTTCTCCTCCTTCCTCTTGGCCGGTTGGCATGCCCACCATTGAATGATTTTTGCATTTTTTTCTCCTCCAATCATGGCCCTTAGATTAAGATAGTTTCATGACAACATAAAAATGTCATCTTGCCAATTGATAGCAGCCCTTAAGATGTGTACTCAGCCTTTGTAATAACCTCAGCCCTTAGATGAAAAAGTGGACCAATCCCATGCACTCCCTTGCTTGGCCCTTTGAGTGCCTACCCTTGGATGAGTTGTGCTCTTTTATTTTTGGCCATTGGATGAGGATTCTTTCATGACAACATAAAAATGTCATCTTGGCATTTAATCCCATCCCTTTACATGTGTACCCAGCCCTTTTACATGGCCTAAGCCATTAGATGAAAAGGAACAATCCCATGCACTTCCTTGCTTGGCCAAATGGATGTCCACCTTTGGATGAGTTGTTCTCTTCCATTCTTGGCCATTAGAAGAGGGTTCTTTCATGAGAAATAAAAATTTTATCTTGGCATTTAATCTTGGCCATTGAATGGTGTATTCAACTTTTCTACAAGGCACCTAAGCCATTGGATGAAGGGGGGACCATTTGCAAGGTACTAGTGGCAGCATGTGAGCTTGATAGTGACTAAGGAATTAAATTGATCAAGATTCATTATTCTCCTCTATGCTGGCTTATCAAAGGAGGTAAAATCTCAGTAATTCCTTCTTCTTTCATATTTTTATTAACTACAAATTTGCCTTTTTTTATTTTTTTGGTAAAATAATCTTTTTGACTCCCGAACCTAAATAAATAGCAAACGGACTCCAAATTCAAATTTTATTTTTTAAATACTTCCAAAATAATAAAAAATTGAATTTTGGGAGTTTTCAAAATTTTTCGAGTCCATTTGCTATTTTTTTTGGATTTTTCTACCAAAAATGCCCTTTTGTGCACCGAAACTTTCACCATTTTAAACGAGCTCCGAATCCATATATTTTTTTCACCAATATCTTCCAAATAATTTAAAAGTGTGATATAGAATTTTTGGTAATTTTTGGAGCTCATTTGCTATTTTTTTGGGATTTATATGCTTGAATTTCTGCATAGTGGGCCCGAAATTTGGCCATTTTGCAAACGAAATCCAAATCCAGATTTTCTTTCACCAATCTCTTCCAAATAATTTAAGAATGTGATCTGCAAATTTTTAGAATTTTTGGAGCTCATTTGTTATTTTTCTCGAATTTTCCAATTTTGCCCTTTTGCCTTCAAAGCCCAGTTTTGCTTCCGAATTGACTTTTTCTTCAGTTTTTCTTCCAAGTAGCTTCTCCATTACCCGTAGTCAGCGCTTATCTTCCTTTTGGAACCTTCAATTCTGACAAATTTGATCGTTTAAGCACTTTTCCCTAAATTTTTGGAACTAGGGTTTTCTTTCTTTTGAATCTTCGTAATCCAATTTTCAAACTCCATATCTTTCAATGTAGACCTCGAATCATCAAAAAAATTTCACCATCTTTCAATTGAACTTCAAATCTTGATTTTGAAAACGAGTTTGATTTGCAAGAGAAGAAATGACCTTGATGATGGTCTCTGGGTCTTAACCTATCTTGTTCTCAGCTGTGTTTAGAATTCTGAGCATCTCCTCAAGAAGCTTCGGCTATCACCACCAAAGACTTGCTCATTTTTTTTTTAAATTCAAAACTTTGGATATCTCCACAGAGGCTTCGACTATCACTACCGAAGACTTTCTCGCTATTTAAAATTTGTAAAATTCTGGGTATCTCCTCCAGAAGCTTCAGCTATCACCACAGAAGACTTTCTCACTGTTTAAAATTTGTAAAATTCTGGGTATCTCCTACAGAAACTTCAGTTATCACCACCGAAGACTTTCTCACTGTTTAAAATTTGTAAATTCTGGGTATCTCCTCCAGAAACTTCAGCTATCATTACCAAAGACTTGTTCATTGTTTAAAATTTATAAAAATTCTGGGTATCACTACCAGAAGCTTCAGCTATCAATACAAAAGACTTGTTCATTTTTAAAAAGTAAAATTCTAGGTTCGGCAGGTTCAAAATAAAAGAAAGTACCTCGACGGTGGTCTCGGGGCTCGACTCATTTGAGAAGCAAAACGAGTTCGAATTTTAAACAAAATATCTTGGTAGTGGTCTCGGGACTTGACTCCTTTGAGAAGTAGAACAAGTTTGATTATACCTGAAAGCTTTGAGAGAAGATGCAAATGCTTCATGATGCAAATGCAAATGTCTTTACTTGATGCAAATACTTCTTAATATAGATGCAAATGACTGAGATTGATGCAAATGTCTTTGATGCAAATGTAAATTACTTGATTTGATGCAAACTTTCTTGATGCAGATTCAAATGACTTAGACTGATGCAAATGCTTCTGGATGTAGGTGCAGATGATGAAAAAAATTCTAGGTATCTCCTCCAAAAACTTTGGCTATCACCACCAAAGACTTGCTTATTTTTAAAAATGTAAAACTCTAGATAACTCCTCCAGAAGAAGATTTCTCATTTTTCAAAATTATAAAACCCTAGATATTTCCACCAGAAGCTTCAGCTATCAACACCGAAGACTTGTTCACCTTTTAAAAAATTTTAAAACTCTGGATATCTCCATAGAGGCTTCGGCTATCACTACCAAAGACTTTCTCCCTTTTCAAAAAAATTTTAAAACTCTGGATATCTTCACAGAGGCTTCGGTTGTCACTACCAAATACTTTCCCTTTTCAAAAATTAAAAAACTCTGGATATCTTCACAAAGGCTTCGGCTATCACTACCAAAGACTTTCCCTTTTCAAAAAATTTTAAAACTTTGGATATCTCCACAGAGGCTTCGGCTATCACCACCGAAGACTTGCTCATTAAAAAAAATCGTGTTGAAAATTATTTCAAAAGCTTTGAGAAGAGATGCAAATGCACATGTCTTTAACAAGGTGCTCATGCTTCATGGTGCAAATGTAAATGGCTTGGATTGATGTAAATGCTTCTTGATGCAGATGCAAATACTGAATAAGATGCAAGTGCTTCTGAATGATGCAAATGCAAAGATCAACATTGACGCAACTACTTCATGTGGCGATGCAGATGCAAAGATCGACATTGTACAAACGCTTCGTAATGATGCAAATGCAAAGACTAGTAGTGTGCAAAATGCTTTTAAATGATGCAAATGCAAGGATTGACAACATGCAGAATGCTTCTACATGATGCTAATGCAAAGATCTATAATGATGCAAATGCTTGATGAAAATATGCAAATGCCCTTGATCATTTTTTCTAAACTTTGGCTTAGCCTTTCCAATTCATTTTTCCTCTTCAAATCAGATATATCTTCAATTCTTTGTTCAATCTTTGGCTATTTTCTTTGCCCCAACAGTTTTCAAACTCTTATTGAGAGGAGTCTGCTTGCCGAGTTCTATTTCTTCTTCTCATATTTGGAAGTCAAGGTTAACCCTAGTAGTTCCACACCTCAAGGTTAGAAAAACCTTATCTCATATCAGCATCAAAATTGGTATTTCAAAAACATTTTTCCTTTTCCCCTTTAAAAAAAAAAAGAAAAATCTTGCTCATTAATGAAAACTTATGAGTCAAGAATATTAACCCTACGGTATGTGGTGTACGAATCTTTTGAAGACTGATGACCACTGTTAGAAATTTCCCAAAATGTCAATCTGGATTTTTAATTGGGATTGACAAGGCTTGGTATAACAAGATTCTAGCTTTGCTAGGAAAACTTCATAACAAAAATGTATACCCTTTCTAGACTCACAAATTTAACAGGTTTTATAAATCATGAACTCATTGAGAACCAAACAAATTCAAAATTCTTTTAGTTTCCATATCAAGGCATTTTGACAACCGTCAAGATTGGTCGGGATGTTTAAACTGGAAAGTTTAATCTTCGAGGAAAAAAGTTTCAGTTTTCAAAGACAATCCTCTGAATTAGAGCTGTCAATTTGGGAGGTTCAGGTATTCCTAGATGTTCCTCGATGACCACTTCTTCAAGGTGACCTTTTCTTTTGTGGTATCGGCACTATCATATATAGCATCAGAAATTCCCATTTTACTCTATACCGCCCGTTTTTGGATTTTCGCCCTACAGTCCCTTTCTTTCCTATTTTTTTTTTTTTTTTTTGTTTTACCATGCACTTGAGAATTCTAAATTCTTCCTTAGTGAACTGAGAATTCGATGAGATGGGATAAAATATGAGGAAAACCCTTCAAGTTGAATATTCATGCTTGATCAAAATGGGCTTTTAAAGCACGTAATGTAGGCCATGGCTCGGGGTTCAGAAAGAAAGGATAAATAGGCCCAAAATCTGTGTTTGAAGGTAATCAGATCAAGGATCATTTCTTGAGGAAGATTTCCTTTGACGTATTTGTCCCTTTTGGAACTTTCCTTCCTTTTTACTTTTGCTCTTTTTCTTCATTGCTTTTGGCTTTCATTTGCCATACTTCTTCACACACTTTTAATTGAAAATAATACCATTTTTTATTGAAAATGATCCAAAATTTATTAATTCAAAATTTTCCTATATTCCCCGACAAAATCGGAAAAACATATAAATTTCTTTTTTTATCTGAAAAATCTTTCGAATCATTCTCGTTTTTTGAAAGAAAGTTATTCCTTTAATAATGATAATTGATGACATTCTCTCCAGCAAACTCGGTAGAGAACTCATGAATTATTTTAACTCGGGAATATCTTTATTTTATTTAAAATCATTATCCTTTTTTAAAAAAAAATAAAAAAAATGAATATGAAAATGAAAATGAAAACGAAAATGTGTGACATAAATAAAATGACATAGCAAAGTCTAAATAATATAATGCAACCTAAATGATATGACATAATTCAAATGGCATAGCGTATTCTAAATGAAATGATTCTAAATGAAATGAGATATCATAAATGAAATGAAATATCCTAAATGACATAATATATTCTATATGAAAGGAAATAACCTAAGTAACATAGTATAATCTAAATGGAATAAAATGATTTAAATGACATGGCAAATGTAAATGATTTGGCATATTTTGAATGACATGGCATATTCTAAATAATATAATCTAAATGACATGGAATATAATCTAAGTGACATGAAATGACATGAAACATAAAAAAATGCTATCATGAAATATGCACAAAAATAAAATAAAAATGCATGAACATAGTATATGCTAAATAATATGACAAAAATAAATGACTAAATAAAAAGCATAGGATAGCATGAAATATTCAAAACCATATGGCAAACAATATAAAATCATAAAATGTAAATCAAAATAATAATAATACCATGGAAAATATCATAGCACAAATCACATATTAAATAAAATGCATGAACATGGAAAATGCAATGCATGAAAATGTATTTTTTCCTCTAAATAAAGAAATTTGTACATCTAAAAAGATACCCGGCTACCTTAGGAAAATATGTCCAATTAGGTTTTCTAAAAATAAAACTTTGTGATTGTCTGGAAATAATTTTGAAGAAAAACTTGAATGAAGATTAAAACCCCTACCAAACCCTTTAAAAATGGCTCTAATTTCCTAAGTTTAAAATCCCGGACTTGACCACCCTTAACCCGAGATTTATAAAATCATTTTTAAAGTTTAAAAAGACTTAGAAACTATCCTGAGACAGTAGCTAAAGCTTCTAACCAACCCCCTCTAAATGCCTTAACCAAATTCAACAATTGTTTTTCTTTTGAATTCAAATGTGCCTCTACTGTCCCGTTATAATACATGATTTTTAAACTATTTTTAAAAATTCAAAAAACAAATCTAAAAAAATTACTGGAGACTCGAAACATGTAAAACTACATGAGAAAAATTGGCTTAATTTTTTTATTAAATATTACTTCCCAGAAAAATTGTAAAAGTTCGAGTACTGGATTGCTAAAACACATTTTTTTGCCTTTGGTAAAATCATTTAAAAATCAAAGTAAAAATGTTGGAGACCCTCCTAAAGACCTATAAACAGTAGCAAAAACTTTTAAAAACCTTGGACAAAAATTGGCTAAGTAAAAAAAAATCACAAAGGTAGAATAATCAACTTGATAACCCTTTAATTTTCCACAAGTATGCTCAAGTGAGCATGGCTTTGAGCCATTGATTGGCCTAAGTCAATAATCATGTGGCATGACATGAAATGCATGATCATACAGCAAATGAAATGTTTGAAATGCATGATTTAAAGCCTAAATGATATAGGAAATGCATGACAATTCAAAATAACCTAAATGCCTAGCATGAGTTTGCATGGCAATAAATGCTAACCTAACTTAATATGCATGAAATGCTTGATAATGCAAATGTGGCTTAGACCTAATATGTTACGAATATGCTTGAAAATGCTAATATGACCTAATACCTAAGTAGCATTGCAATGCATGGCAATACTAATATGATTTAAGACCTAATATACATGGCAATACCAATATGGCCTAGACCTAAAATGTAATGAGAATCCATGGCAATAAATGCTATCCAAACTTAATATACATGCAATACTTGATAATGCAAATATGATTTAGACCTAATATGTTATGAATATGCATGAAAATACTAATGTGACCTAAGACCTAAGTAGCATAGCAATGCATGGCAATATTAATATAATTTAAGATCTAATAGGCATGGCAATACCAATATGGCCTAGACCTAAAATGTAATGAGAATACCTGGCAATACTATGAACATACAATGACCAATAAACCTAATACTAATGCTTGAACAAAGAGCAACTAATACACAATTTGATGGCATAATCCTAGCTAACATGATACCTAAACAAAATGCAATTGCACACACATGGCAAAGAATGCATGAAGAGGCCGAATGGTCACATGGTACTCTAATGCAATCCTATCTAGTAAATAACACAAGTACATGGCAAATCATATCAAAATACAAAATGTCATGACATTCTCACAAGCACATGACATACTAAAATCAAGATACACAAGCTCATGGCATGGGAATGCAAACAAGTCAAGAAGCAAGATGAAAATGCACATGAACATGCAATGCAAACAAAGTGGAAGTAACCGAATGGTCATATACTCCAAATGATGGCATTTTATAATGGCATTTTCCACAAGCATATGGCATACTAAATATCAAGATATGCTAACTCATGGTATGGAAATGCAAACAAGTCAAGAAGCAAGATGAAAAAGCACATGCAAGGCAAGCAAAAATGGAGTAGCCGAATGGTCATGTGACAAAATAATAAGATGCAAACATGGCAACATGCAAGGTATGATATATGAGCAAAAATGCAAAATATAATCAAGAAGAACAACAAGGGAATATTATTTCATAAAAAGAAAATATAAAAGCAAATATGTCATAAAAATAATGTAAAGAACATGTAAAAAATTAAGCATAGACATGCAAAGAAAATAACAAGCAAAACTAGTAAATAAAACAAAGAAAGTTAAGCTCCATGGTTGGTACAAAATGGGCATAGCCTCTCCCCTTACCATAATCACTTGACATTGTCAAGATCATGAAGCTTTTCCTTTCTTTTTTTGTAAAACTCAGAACCTTAGAATACTTGAATAAACCTTCTAAAACCATGTTTCCCACAACAACATGCAAAGAATAAAAAATAAAAAAAAATAAAGTCAAACAAACATGTCATTCGGTCATGGCAAAAACCTTGTAGAAAATTTTGTAAAGATTTATTTCAACCATATTGATGAAGAAGAAGAGATGAAAACTTAAGTAAACATTTAAAACTTTGATTTATATGAAAAATGTAGTAGGAAAACAAATGGAAAATCAAGAAATCAACATAGAAAACAAGAAGAAAACAATGCTAAAGCTTGGTAAAAATGGCTATCATCAAGCTTTTTTCAAAAACCATTTCTTCCTTTCTTTCAAAAACCTTTTTTTTCCTAAATTAGCTACTGACCTTGCTCTTCAAATGACTTAGCCTATATGGAAAAAATCAAACATTCCTTCTCCTCCTTCCTCTTGGCCGGTTGGCATGCCCACCATTGGATGATTTTGGCATTTTTTCTCCTCCAATCTTGGCCCTTAGATTAAGATATTTTCAAGACAACATAAAAATGTCATCTTGCCAATTGATAGCAGCCCTTAAGATGTGTACTTATCCCTTGTAATAACCGCAGCCCTAGATGAAAAACAGGACCAATCCCATGCACTCCCTTGCTTGGCCCTTTGAGTGCCTACCCTTGGATAAGTTGTGCTCTTCTATTCTTGGCCATTGGATGAGGATTATTTCATGACAACATAAAAATGTCATCTTGGCATTTAATCCCAGCCCTTTACATGTGTACTCAGCCCTTGTACATGGCCTAAGCCATTGGATGAAAAAGAACAATCCCATGCACTTCCTTGCTTGGCCCAATGGATGTCCACCTTTGGAAGAGTTGTGCTCTTCCATTCTTGGCCATTAGAGGAGGGTTCTTTCATGACAAATAAAAATGTCATCTTGGCATTTAATCTTGGCCATTGAATGGTGTATTCAACTTTTCTACAAGGCACCTAAGCCATTGGATGAAAAGGGGCACTAGTGGTAGCATATGTGCTTGATAGTAACTAAGGAATTAAATTGATCAAGCTTCCTTCTTCTCCTCTATGCTGGATGATCAAAGGAGGTAAAATCCTAGCAATTCCTTCTTCTTTCATATTTTTCTTAATTACAAATTTACCCTTTTCGATTTCTTCAGTAAAAAGACCTTTTTGACCCCCGAACCTAAATAAATAGAAAAAGGACTCCAAATTAAAATTTCCTTTTTTCAATACTTCTGAAAAAATATAAAATTGAATTCTGGAAGTTTTCAAAAAAATTTCGAGTCCATTTGCTATTTTTTTGGATTTTTCTTCCAAAAATGCCCTTTTGTGCACCCGAATTTCACCATTTTTAAACGAGCTCTGAATCCAGATTTTTCTTAACCAATATCTTAAAAATAATTTAAAAGTGTGATCTGGAAGGTTTGATAGTTTTTGGAGCTCATTTGCTATTTTTTCGAGATTTATCTACTTGAATTTCTCCATAGTGGGCCCGGGATTTGGCCATTTTGCAAACGAACTCCGAATCCAAATTTTATTTTGCCAATATCTTCCAAATAATTTAAGAATGAGATCTAAAATTTTTTAGAATTTTTGGAGCTCATTTGCTATTTTTCTCGAATTTTCCAATTTTACCATTTTGCCTCCAAAGCCCGGTTTTGCTTCCAAATTGACTTTTCCTTTAGTTTTTCTTCCAAGTAGCTTCTCCATTACCCGCAGTCAATGCTTATCTTCCATTTGGAACCTTCAATTCTGACCAATTTGATCGTTTAAGCACTTTTCCCCTAAATTTACTGAACTAGGGTTTTCTTTCTACTGAATCTCTGTAACCCAACTTTCGAACTCCATATCTTTCAATGTAGACCTCGGATTATCAAAATTCTTTCATCATCTTTCAATTGAACTTTAAATCTTGATTTTGAAAGTGGGTTGACTTTTTCAGTAGTTGACTTTCGAGGTTGACTTTTTCAAGTTTGACTTTTTCTGTCTGCTTTCTTATACCAAGTCACGGAGTACCACCTGCAGGATGAGAAAAGTCTTTTTGCATTCTGAAACATCAATTTAGGAAGAAAACATACCTGTTTTAGTGGTCCGGACAAAATTAGGTGTCTACATGGGGAATGGATATGATCGGGCCCATTACTCCGAAAGCTTCGAACGGACATCGTTTTATCCTAGTGGCCATAGATTACTTCATAAAATGGGTAGAAGCTGCTTCTTATGCCAATGTAACAAAGTCAGTGGTGTGTAGATTCATCAAGAAGGAGATTGTGTGCCGATATGGTCTCCCGAAAAGAATAATTTCGGACAATGCTCTCAACCTGAATAATAAGATGATGAGGGAAAAATGTACCCAGTTCAAAATCAAGCATCATAATTTAGCACCTTATCGTCCGAAAATGAATGGGGCAGTAGAAGCAGCCAATAAGAACATCAAGAAGATTGTTGAAAAGATGACTGATGTGTATAAAGACTGGCATGAAATCTTACCTTTTGCTCTCCACGCGTATCGTACCTTGGTTCGCACATCTATGGGTGCCACGCCGTTTTCTCTGGTATAAGGGATGGAGGTAGTGCTACCTATTGAGGTTGAAATCCCTTCACTTCGTGTTTTTTTTTTATGTTGGCCTAGAATAGGTAGAATGGGTTAGAGCTCGCTATGAATAGTTGAATCTCATCGAGGAGAAAAGGCTAAAGGCAATTTGCCATGGGCAGATGTATCAGAAAAAGGATGATCTGAGCCCATAACAAAAAGGTTCGCCCCAGGCAGTTTCGAAAGGGAGAGTTGGTATTACAGAACGTTCTCCCTATCGTGAAAGATCCTCGCGAAAAATGGGCTTCGATTTGGGAAGGACCCTATGTGGTGAAAAGAGCTTTTCTGGAGGAGCATTGATCTTAACTCGGATGGACAATGATGACTTGAGAAATCCCGTGAGCACCAACGAATTGAAGAAATACTATGCTTGAAAAAAAAAATGTGATATTGTGCAAATGAGAATTCGAATGATTCCAAGTGGAAAAATGAAAATTCTATTTATCTATTTCCCCTGAGGATCGCTTTTCAATGAGAATATTCATGCTTGATATGATAAATGGCCATTTTTCATATTCCTTTCACTAAGAAGAAATTATCCCTAGTCACCCCTTTGAGCCTTAAGAATTCTTTCTTTCTTTGAACCAACTTCATCAAGGATCACCCTCCACACTAGGGGGAAAATACGAGGAAAAATCTCCTTCAAAAAAAATCATGGCGAAAAGAGCCATCGAAATCAAAAAATAAGTAAAAAAGAAGAAAAGAACACACTAAAAAATGTGTGAAAAAGAATGGCAAATGAAAGCCGAAAAAAATGGAGAGAAAAGTCCAAAAACGACGAATGTTTCAAAAAAAATGATGAAATCCTCCTCATGAAATGATCCTTGATCTAATCACCCTTAAACACATTTTTGGGCTATTTATCCTTTCTTTCTAAACCCTAACCTTGGCCTACATTACATGCTTTTAAAGTCCATTTTGATCAAGCATGGATATTTAACTGGAAGGGTTTTTCTCAAATTTCATCCCATCTTTTGGAATTGTCATTTTTACCATGGAAGCATTTAGAATTCTCAGACGCATGGTGGAACACAAAAGAAAAATATGTGAAAAAAAATGTAAAAGGAGAGGTTTAAGCCGAAACCCTGAAAAGGGCGACCCAAGTAGTGATCAAAGATCGAATCAATGCTCCGTGTAAAAGGGAGAAAGTATCAGGAATTCAGAGAAAGGGGTAAAGCTCAGTCTTAAGCAACAGTGAAAGCCGAGAAGTCATCCAAGCAAGTGGCTCGCTCAAAAATGTTTCACAGGAACCAAGGGAGGAAGAGTCCAGGACATTCCACATCTGGGGCTTCTATACCTTTTCCTTTACATTTTTTTCTTTTAAATCCTTGATATTCATCTTTGTTATCTAAACCTTTTTGCAATGAACTCTTGTTCTCCCTTTCATGGCATTTGGCTATTCCATACCATCTTCCATATATGTTGTGATGCATTTTGAATGTTATCAAATTGAATGTTGATTAGTAAACATAAAAATCTTTAAACAAAAGGTTTTCTTTGCATTTCTATAGAGTAGATTTAAATTTTAGAAGAGGTTTGGAAACCACTAAAATTTGGAGAAACTCGCGACAATCCACGATACTGAAAAACTCATCAAGTGGGGAAAACATTGCATGGACTAAACACATCAATTCAAGATACTGAAGAGCTCATCAAGTAGAGCAACTCATGAATAGATCGCAGACACCGTTGTAGACACCTAATTTTGTCCGGACCAATAAAACAGGTATGTTTTCTTCCTAAATTGATGTTTCCGAGTGTAAAACGACTGTTTTCATCCTGCAAGTGGTACTCCGAGACTTAGTTTAAGAGGGCGAGCATAAAAAGTCAAACTTAAAAAAAGTCCACCCCGAAAAAAGTCAACCCCAAAAAAGTCAACCCCAGAAAGTCAACTACTCAAAAAGTCAACCCACTTTCAAAATCAAGATTCTAAGTTCAATTGAAAAATGGCGAAAGAATTTTGATAATTCGAGGTCTACATTGAAAGATATGGAGTTCGGAAGTTGGCATTTGGAGATTCAGTAGAAAGGAAACCCTAATCCGAGAAATTTGGGGAGAAGTGCTTAAACGATCAAATTGGTCGAAATTGAAGGTTCCAAATGAAAGATAAGCATTGACTACGGGTAATGGAGAAGTCACTTGCAAGAAAAACCGAAAGAAAAGTCAATCCAGGAGAAAACCGAGAATTAGGGTTTTTAGTGGATTTCGGTGAAATCGGGAAGAATCACAGAAATGGCCCGACTTGGTAAGACCAAAGCCCCCAATCGATGAATAATGATTAAAAAGGATAGCCCAAGGCTCAGATTGAAGAAAATCTAAAAATCGGACTTGTTTTGAGCAAAACCGGGTTTCGGAGGCAAAAGGGCAAAATTGGAAAATTAGGGAAAAATAGCAAATGGACTCCGAAAATTCTGAAAATTTGTCAATATCATTATTAAATCATTTGAAAGAGATTGGCAAAATAAAATATTGATTCGGAGTTCATTTGCAAAATGGCCAAATCCCGGGCCTCCTATGCAGTAATTCAAAAAAGAAAAACCCGGAAAAATAGCAAATGAGCTCCAAATCTGCTGAAATTTTGTAAATATCATTTTTAAATTATTTGAAAGAGATTAGAGAAAGAAAATATTTATTCGGAGCTCGTTTACAAAATGGCCAAATCCCGGGCCTCCTATGTAATAATTCAAAAAGATAAATCCCGGAAAAATAGCAAATGGACTCCAAAAATTCTGAAATTCTGCAAATCTCATTCTTAAATTACTAGAAAGAGATTGGCGAAATAAAATCTTGATTCGGAGTCCGTTTGCAAAATGGCCAAATCCCGAGCCTCCTATGTAGTAATTCAAACCGATAAATCCCGAAAAAATACCAAATGAGCTCCAAAAATTATGAAAACTTCCAGATCACATTTTTAAATTATTTGGAAGATATTGGTGAAGAAAAATCTTGATTTGGAGCTCATTTAAAAAATGGTAAAATGTAGGGGCATAAAAGGGCATTTTTGGAAGAAAAAATTCAAATAAATAGAAAACGGACTCGGATAATTTTGAAAACTTCCTGAACTCAATATTTTATTATTTTAGAAGTATTAAAAAAAGAAAAATTGAATTTGGAGTCCGTTTGATATTTATTTGCATCCGGGGGGCAAAACGGTCATTTCACCCAAGCAACCGAAAAGGGCTTCTTTGTGCCTTTCAAAAAATCAGATTTGGGCTGGAAAAGAGAAGTGTTGGCCTTCCCAAGCCCAAAGGAAGGAGGAAGATTCTGATTTTTCAATCAAATGGCTAAAAATCTAGAGTTAGTTAGAGATTCTCTTTGATCAAGCCATGGTGATTAAGCCACATAGGCCAAGAGAGATGTCAACATTATTCTTTAACACCTGTAATTTGAGAGAGCTGAGATGCTAATCTAAAGGTGGTAATTTCATGATTTTTCACCTTGAATTATTAGCCATTTGATGGAAAATTGGTTACACAAAAAATGACAACATCCTAGGGGAACTTCATTTTGCTGATTTCTCTTGGTTTTTCTTGGTTTTTCTCTTCTTGGTTGAAAGCAAAAAAGAAAAGTTTAGAAAAGAAAGGAAAGTTTGAAGAGATAAAGCTTGAAATATAGCTTCTTGAGGTTGCTCTTGAGCACCAACTCTTGCACTTTCTTGATTTTCCATTCTTGTTTTTGCTATTTTGATTTCTATTTGGTGAGTTTCCATTTTAAATAAATGTTTTTTATTGTTATTTTTAAGTTCTTCCTTCATCTCTTTCTTAAGTATATTTTTTACATTTTATTTTTACAATAAACTCACCATGGCCAAATGGCCTACATTATTTTTTTTTAAGTTGCTGTTTTGGTTTATTTTACCATATTGTTTATGTTATTTTCTTTGATCTTGGTGTTTTAAATGTTATCTTACTTCATATTCTTGAGTTATATTTTAATTTGGTTGCTTTGTTTGTTGCCATTTATGTTTTAAATATCATGTTTTTGCATTTTTAATATTCTGTTTTCATGATGTTTAAATTTGAGCATGTTTTAGATTTAGTATATCAAGTGTTTGTGAAAATGCTTGTGTGGTCTTTGCATGATTTGAGTTTTATATCTTAGTTGAGCATGTTTTAGAGTTAGTATATTAAGTGTTTGTGAAAATGCTTGTGTGGTTTTTGCATGATTTAAGTGTTATATTTTAGTTGAGCATGTTAGTATACCATGTGTTCGTGAAAATGCCATGCTTGTTGGAGCTTGAGGCCATTTGGCTACTCCATGTGTTTTGCATTGTGTGTTGCATTTTTTCCATGTTAGTTGGTAGGGTTTTAGCATTTACATGACATTTGATTTAGTTTTGCATGCTAGTATACCAAGTGTTTGTGAAAATGCCATGCTTGCTAGTTACATTATGCTATTCGGCCATCCTAGGAACTTTTGCATTTTATGTGCATTCTTGCCATGTTAGTTGATAGGTTAGCATTTTCATGATATTTGGTTGAGTTTTTGGTTTAAGCATGCTTTGTGTTTGTGAAAATGCCATGCATATTTTAGTTATTAAGCTAGGTTTATTTGCCATGCATGTTCATACATTTTAGGTTTAGGTTGCATTAAATGCCATGCAAGTTCATTTAGGTCTAGGTCACTTTATGAATGCCATGCATTTTTTCATGACATTTAGGTTAAATCCATGCATTATGTTTGCTGTATTGTTTCATGCATTTCATGTTCATGCCACTTGAATAATGACTTGAGCTAATTAATGGTTCAAAGTCATGCTCTCTTGAGCACACTTGTGGAAAATTAAGTTTGTCAAATTGATTATTCTACCTTTGTGATTTTTTTTACTTTAGCCAATTTTTATCTAACTTTCAAAAAGTCCTAGCTACTGTTTGTAAGTCATTTTATGAGTTTCAAATATTTTCACTTTGATTTTTAAATGATTTTATCAAAGGCAAAAATGTGTTTTGGCAAAGCACTTTTTTTTCACCCAAAACTCGTACATCTCTGATTTTTCTGGGAATTCATCTTTGATCAGAAAATTAAGACGATTTTTTCCCATGTAGTTTTACATGTCCTGAATCTCCAGTATATTTTTCAGAAGTTTTTGAATTTTTAAAAATACGGTAAAAAATCGTGGCTTAAAACTGGACAGTGAAGTCAGAATTGAATTTAAAGAAAAATCATTTTTCTGTTTTGGTTAAGTTACTTAGAGTGGGCTGATTAGGAGGGTTAGCTACTGACTTAGGGTAGTTTCTAAGCCTTTTTAAACACTAAAAATGGTTTTTCAAGTCTCGGGTTAAGGGTAGTCAAGTCCGGATTTTTAAACTTAGGAAATTAGAGCCATTTAAAAAAAGATTTAGCCCAGTTTTTATTTTTAATTCAAGCTTTTCAAAATTGTTTTCAAACAATCACAAAGTATTTTGGTTTTAGAATATTTAATTTGACATATTTTCCTAAGGTAGCCGGATATCTTTTTAGATATACGGATTTCCTTAATTAAAAGAAAAAATACATTTCATGCATTGCATTTTCCATATTCATGCATTTTATATAATATGTGATTCTTGCTATAATAATTTCTATGATATTGTTATTATTTTGATTTATATTTTTTGATGTTATATGGTTTATTATATGGTTTTGAATATTTCATGATATCCTATGCTTTTATTTAGTTATTTTTATATTTAGCATATACTATGTTCATGCATTATTATTTTTATTTTTATGCATATTATATGATATTATTTTTATTTTTATGCATATTATATGATAGCATTATTCTATATTTCATGTCATTTAAATTATATGCCATATCATTCATATTTGCCATGTCATTTAAATAATTCCATTTCATGTAGAATATATTATGTTATCTAGGTCATTTCATTTTATTTAGAATATGTCATATATCTTAGGATATTTTATTTCATTTAGAATATGCTAAGGATATTTCATTTTATTTTAGAATATGCTAAGGCATTTACATCATGTCATGTCATTTAGGTTGCATTATATTATTTAGATTTTGCTATGTCTTTTTATTTTATACATATTCATTTTTTTAAATGTTTTCAAAAAAGATAATGGTTTTCAATAAAAAATAAAGATATTCCCGAGTTAAAATAATTCATGAGTTCTCTACCGGGTTTGTTGGAGGGAATATCATCAATTATCATTAACAAAGGAATATCTTTCTTTCAAAAAAAAGAGAATGATTCGGAAAGTTTTCCAAAACTAATAAAAATTTCTATATTTTGCCACGTTTGTTGGGGAATATAGGAAAATTTTGAATTTATCAATTCCGGATCATTTTCAATAAAAAATGGAATTATTTTTCTTTAAATGGGGAATTAACTTGAAATACTAAATTTAAAACCGATTTTTTACCGAGACTTGAGATAACAGACGATTAATAAGATACCGATTTATACGGGCGTTGTGGGGGTGCTAATCCTTCCTCGCACGTAACCGACTCCCGAACCCGCTTCTTTGATTTCTCTGGTTTAAAACGCAGACTTGAAATTGGTTTTTAAAATGTTTTAATTAATTTTTAAAATATTTTATAAAACCGGTTTTAATAGGTGGCCGATCACACCTAGCTAAAAAAGATTGGTGGCGACTCCATGTCTTTTTTAAGGTCATTTTCAAAACCTTCATTTTCTAGAGGAATTAAGTCGACTTTTCCTCGATTTTTTTTAATGTCACGCTTAACGAATAATAAAGTCTTGCGATGAGACTCGTTATTTTTTAGGTTGCGACAGCTTGGCGACTCCACTGGGGACTATTAGAGAGTCAGGCTTAGAATTAGTCGTGTGTTATCAAAGTCTCGATTTTGTTGGTTTAATTGGTATTTAATTTTAATTCTCACATTTTTCTAATAAGGAGAATTTTGAAAATAATAAAATGTTTTTAAATATGTTCATTCTCATGTGCATTCATTTTATTATTGTTCTCTAGTTATTTAAGGTTGTATATTATAATTGCTTGTTGGTTAATGATGGTGACTCAATTAAGAGTTGTAAACCCAAGTGCAGGTTATGTTCAAGTAATAAATTCTCGGGTGTCCGAGGTCGAACCATAGGGAAGCGTATTAGTAAGTATAAGTTTATAAATATATAAGAAAAAGAAAGTAAACAAGATATTAGGGAATCAACAACAAAACAAGATAAATAAGATATTAGAGAACAAAATAAACAAAACAACATAAAAGAAATTAAACAAGATATAAACAAAACAATAAGAAAAGATGTTGAGGTTAGAGAATCCACTCTTGGTGTTATGCTAAGATTAATCTTGTTTTATTACACAATTGAAATTCACACATAAGGGAGATTCCAATCGGAAGGTTTAGCAATTCAGTCCAAATTGTCCAACGTCCATAGCATATGATATTATGTTCATTTGGTGTCCTCAAAACTCACAAAAAGAGTCCAAGCATTCCTTATGCCAAGGTATATCTACAACAAATCAAGGTTATGAAACCAAGCATTTACTGTGCCATTTTCATTGTCAATAATGAATCAAGATCCCTACTTTGCAAGTATGATTTTAAACCAAAAGAAAATATTATCTATACTAGTGTTTATAAATAATGATTCATTTTAGCTCATGTTTAAGAGACTAACCTTAGCATTTACCAAAAGCTTCACCTCATCACCTCAACAATATGATTAGAAACACATACTAGATATGAATAAAATGAAAAGAAATGTAAGAAGCATAAGTAAATAAAGAAAAAGAAAACTAGAGAAAGGAAAGAAGAAGAAAACTTAGAGAATTTTATTACAATGGCTAATATCCTACCAATGTATAATGTATCCCAATACTCATCCAAGGCCCTCTATTTATACACATTTTGGAGGGCTAAATGACAAGAGACAAGCTTTACAAATTTCAAAGGTAGGTATAATAGGTGGGTGCATTTTTCTAACAATTTTCGTCATATTGTATGACAATTCTGATCAGCCAGCTTGATGGTCGATTTTGTCAATTTTGGAGGCTTGATCTGATAAAATTGTCTTCTAGAAAAATATACCCCTATCAGTTACGGATCCATAGCCGTTGGAATCAGCTCATTTGCTGATGTGGATAAGACGATATGGGCAAAATACGAAAACAGGTCAGCACAGACGTCATTGCACATAAGCCAACTTGATGGTCGATTTCGCTAGGGAAAACGACTCCGTTTCAAGAAGTGTAAAACATGAAAAAGATAGATATGCCTCTTAGCTTTGCACGGCTACAAATTTCAGCCTTATTGCTTCAGTGAAACTCGAGATATAGCTGATATGCCAAACGGTGTCGGAACTGGAACTGAACTGGATTTGCCCTTAATTCTAGTAATCTGAAATCACTCAAAGAAACTTGTGAAAAACACCAAATTACATAAAAATATAAAATATCATAAACACAATTAGACTAAACAATAATAACTCGTATTTGACACAAAACAATAATAAAACATAACTAAAAACTATATAATTATACGAGTTATCACACCCCCACACTTAGATTGTTGCTAGTCCCTAGCAACGACTCAATAAAAATAAAATAAGAAAATCTAATCTAATCCATTTTCGTAGGAAATCACGGTGGCACTTAGCATGTGACACAAGCCTTTAAACCCCTAGGTGTCCCTAGTGGACGAGTTTAGTCTCGTGAGGGTTTACTAGGACGATACCCACAAACATTGAAGACATAAGAAAAACTAAAAATAATAATTATAACTAATCCTTCCAATATAAATTAGAGATAATCATTGGACAGGTCTTAAAAACTAATCAATAGCTTAAAGAAATTCACAAAAAATCTTGCTTGAATGTAAATAAATGAGTTAAGCCAATATTAACATAACATATTTCAATCAAAATAGTGCATATTCAAACTTAATCTCAACTTCTCACATGGGATACTCTCTTGATTTTCACTCTTTAAAGTAGTGGTAAAGTGTTTACACTCAATCAATCTCATGAAAACACTTCTACCATATGCTTGCTTGTCCACCTATTCTCCACTATTTAGATCATACAACTTCATAAATCAAGAGGTCTTTATTCAAGGTTGTAATGGGGCCAAAGGGTTATAATGTGGTTAAAGAACAAAAGGATAAAGATATCACAAAGGTTCCAAAGAGTTCATAGATTTTAGAGACATAATAAGATCATACAAATAAAACTTCTCAAAACTCTTATAAAGCACATAATAACATAGGCTAAATATTCATGTTGAGCCTTTGCATCATTCTAACCAACTTTGTAACATCTTTTTCTAGAAGTTCAAGAGAAGATTCTTTTTTTTTTTTTTTAATATGGGAATGTATTTGACAATGATCCCTTTCTTTTTCTCTTGACTTTTTCTTTTCTTTTCTTCCCCCACACTTATCTTTTGTTTCTAACCCAAATTTTCAACTAAAAATATCCCTTATTTTTTTTTTTTAATATGTCTCAAAATATAAAAATCCATCTTTAGAACAAGGGTAAGGATATAAGTATATTTAGGCTAGGTGTAAGTTGTGGTTACCAATAAAACAACATATTTAATGTAGGCTCAAATTGGCTCACTAGTGGGGATGTTCTCTTAGAACATTAATAATGGATGGCTGTTTGGCTCTGGTTATAATCCTAATGCCTCTATCATATTCATGTTGTCACATGTATCAATATAGTCTCAAACGGTTTAAAGCAAGTTCTAGAGAATCATGTAATCATAAGAGCACTCAAGAAAGAAATTAGATTGATTTGTATAATGCATCAATCATTATAGGCTCAAAAACTCACAAGGATGATTATACAAGTCAGATTAAGTCTAAACATGCTTCTTTCTCAATCAACATATCATATTAACATTGGCTCATAAAAACGTTGACATCAAGCTCAATTCTCATGAAAATCTTCTCACTAATAAATCTGTTTTAGACTTATGCAATTCATATCTCATTATAGTATTGAAAGTAACTAAAAAACACACTAAGTCTAAACATGCCTTTTTTTTTTTTTTTTGAAGAAGAAGAAGATTAAATCAAACTGACAAGGTATGTCTCAAGTCTCCCTTACTCAGACCTTGTTCAGAATGAATACTTCTAAATGTCTTAAAACACAACAATTTTTTTTTTTAGCAAAATATGTCCCTTACCCCCTACTAAAATATGACATTGTCCCCAATGTCAAATTTTAAAGGTAGAATTTAGGAGATATTACCTGCAGAGGTTGCTAACCACTTATTATAACTGAGACACAACAAGCAAAATGTTAGATAATGTCACAAAGACAAAGTGCAATCCACTTGTAGACACCTAATTTTGTCCGGGCCTTTTAAAACCAATTTTGATTTATCCCCTCTCGGGTTTAATATTTTTTGTAAAAGTCACGGTCGCGATTTTAGATTTTTAAAATGTTCTAAATTATATATATCCTTTTTAGCTTTAATTGTTCAAATAAAATCGGACCGTAAAATTACCAATTTTAAAATTCAATTTAAACCCGAGGTGAAAAAAGTTTAATCTTGAGTGTTATTAGATTTTTAAAATAAATTTTTTAATTGAAAATATTAAAAACAAAAAAATAAACAAAAAAAAAACTTAAAAAAATAAAAGAGTGGGTAATTTAGACATTATTCATTTTAGGTTAGAAATTGACTATAAAGGAGCCGGTTTAAGAAAAGGGACCGATTAGTGGAGAAAAGCTGGCAGCTAAAAGAAATAAAAATAAAAAAAAGAAGCTTTGGGTTTTGGAAAAAATGGGGAAGCCAATCATTTTTGGTGGAGAACACTAGCTGCTAAGAAAGGATGAAAAGTCATTATGAGCATTTTGAAAAAGCTAGCAAGTTACATATGAGTGAAAAACACTTTTTTTTTTTTAATTTTCTGGTTGTTGGGTCTCTCTCAATTCTTCATTTTTTCAAGGTCCCACTCTCCTTGATGCTTTTGACCAGATCAACGAGCCCAAGAGGCCCTCGGACAAGCCACTCCGTCTCCCACTTCAGGATGTCTACAAGATTGGTGGCATCGGAACTGTCCCCGTGGGTCGTGTCGAGACTGGTGTCATTAAGCCTGGTATGGTTGTAACTTTTGGTCCCACTGGTCTGACCACGAAAGTTAAGTCTGTTGAGATGCACCATGAAGCCCTCGAGGAAGCTCTCCCTGGTGACAACGTCGGGTTCAATGTTAAGAATGTTGCTGTTAAGGATCTCAAGCGTGGTTTTGTTGCTTCGAACTCTAAGGATGATCCTGCCAAGGAGGCTGCCAACTTCACTTCTCAAGTCATCATCATGAACCACCCTGGCCAGATCGGAAACGGATACGCCCCGGTCCTTGACTGCCACACCTGCCACATTGCTGTCAAATTTGCTGAACTGTTAACCAAGATCGAGGCAAGGAGCTCGAGAAGGAGCCTAAGTTTTTGAAGAATGGTGATGCAGGGATGGTGAAGATGGTTCCCACCAAGCCCATGGTTGTCGAAACTTTCGCTCAGTACCCACCTCTTGGACGTTTTGCAGTCAGGGACATGCGCCAGACGGTGGTCGTTGGTGTCATCAAGAGTGTTGAGAAGAAGGACCCACCTGGTGCCAAGGTTACCAAATCTGCTGGCCGTGGGATCCCCACTGGGCCTCTCGTTCAGGCCCAGCCTGGTCTTGCTGGCCCTGTCCGCGGTGTTGGAGGCCTGGCTCCTGGGATGATGCAGCCCCAGATTTCTTGCCCACCTCTTCCACAGCTCTTGGCTCTTCCAATGACTTGCCCTGCTTCTGGTGGAGCTCCACCTGTGATCCATCCACCTGGTGCTTACCCGGGTCAGCCACAAACACCTCAGACGCCACGTGGCCCACCTACTCCTTTTGGAGTAAGGCCACCTCAACAATTCCTTTCCCCCCACGTTGTAAATTTTGGTCGGAGAGTCTGCTCTAGATGGTCTTTACGCTTCCATCATGTGTGCTTTGCTTGCGTTTTTTTTCTTTATTCTATATACTGCAGAGTCGTCGACATGCCAAGTCCAGCCGGCTCCTGTCTATGCGAGGAAGGATAGCCAATGAGAAGAAAATGGAAGATTGGAAAGCTATTTTTTCGATGACCGACTTGGTTTGTTTACCCTATGGAAGATAAAATGGAGATGAGAGCATTTGGTCGGCGATTTCAGCAATTATGCTGTCGACCTGTCGTTTGTCTGTGCCGACATGGGCCCAAATGGGAGGAGAGGCAGACGAGACCGAAGGGAAAGTTTAAAGCGACGGCGAATTTCGTCAAACTTTTCATGAGACGGCTAGGAACAGAGAGCGTAGCGATGACTTCAGATTTCACAGCGGATTTATCCAAATGGTCATTAGAAGAGTAGCTGATGCGATCACCAACCTTGCTCATGAGAATAGCAGCATTAAAACCCGTGTCAGAATGAAAGGTGGGATCCCACCTCTTGTTGAGTTTTATTTGGTTTTCATGCATATTTTATTTGGTTATCATATAGGAGGTCTAGGCTATTTTAGGTTTTATTTGGTTTTCATGCACATTTTATATGACATTCTAAGCCTTAGGTTGCCATGTTCTCATTTCATGCATATCTTGTATGTCATTTTAGGAATTAGGTTTTCATACTTTCATTTCATGCCATGTTGTTTCTTATGTCATGTAGTTCATTAGGGACATTCGGTTATATAGGCATTCTAGGTTATTATAGGTCTTTATTTGGGATTCATGCATTATCTTAAATGACATGTTAGTTGTTAGGTTGCTATGTTTTCATTTCATGCATATTTTGTATGTTATTTTATTAGGTTTCCATGCTTCCATTTCATGTCATACATATTGCTCATGACATTTAGAACTCTAGGACCATTCGGCCATACATAGTCTAGGTCATTTTGGAGGCCTTCATTTGGTTTTCATGCATGTTTTATTTCCCATAATAGATTTAGGGTCATTATGATTCTTATGTCATTTTAGTCTAGGAAATTATATTTTCATGCCATGCATATTTTTTATGATATAGTAAGCATTAGGTCATCTTAGTATTACCATGCATTTTCATGACATTTTAGGTCTAAGTTACATTTTTATTACCATGTATCTCATGCATATTAGACTTAGGTTGCATTAAATGCCATGCAAGTTCATTTAGGTCTAAGTCACTTTATGAATGCCATGCATTTTTTCATGACATTTAGGTTTAGATCCATGCATTTCATGCATTATGTTTGCTGCATTGTTTCATGCATTTCATGTTCATGCCACTTGAATAATGACTTGAGCTAATTAATGGTTCAAAGTCATGCTCTCTTGAGCACAGTTGTGAAAAATTAAGTTTGTCAAATTCATTATTCTACCTTTGTGATTTTTTTACTTAGCCAATTTTTATCTAACTTTCAAAAAAGTCCTAGCTACTGTTTTCAAGTCATTCTATGAGTTTCAAATATTTTTATTTTGATTTTTAAATGATTTTATCAAAGACAAAAAAAAATGTGTTGGCAAAGCAGTTTTTTTCCACCCAAAACTCGTACATCTCCGATTTTTCTAGGAATTCATCTTTGATTAGAAAATTAAGTCGATTTTTTCCCGTGTATTTTTACATGTCCTGAGTCTCCAATAATCTTTTCAGAATTTTTGGAATTTTTAAAAATAGGGTAAAAATCGTGGATTAAAACTGGACAGTGAAGTCAGAATTGAATTTAAAGAAAAAAAAAAAGCAGTTTTTTTTCCTCCAAAAACTCGTACATCTCTGGTTTTTCTGGGAATTCATCTTTGATAAAAAAATTAATCCAATTTTTTCTCGTGTAGTTTTACATGTCCTGAGTCTCCAATAATTTTTTCAGAATTTTTGGAATTTTTAAAAATAGGGTAAAAAATCGTGGATTAAAACTGGACAATGGAGTCAGAATTGAATTTAAAGAAAAACCAATTTTCTGTTTTGGTTAATCTACTTAGAGTGGGCTGATTAGGAGGGTTAGCTACTGACTTAGGGTGATTTCTAAGCCTTTTTAAACTCTAAAAATGGTTTTTCAAGTCCCGGGTTAAGGGTAGCCAAGTCCGGATTTTTTTAAACTTAGGAAATTAGAGTCATTTTAAAAATTTTAGCCCAGTTTTTATTTTTAATTCAAGCTTTTCAAAATTGTTTTCAAACAATCACAAAGTATTTTGGTTTTAGAATATTTAATTTGACATATTTTCCTAAGGTAACCAAATATCTTTTTAGATATACGGATTTCCTTAATTAAAGGAAAAAATACATTTCATGCATTGCATTTTTATATTCATGCATTTTATATAATATGTGATTCTTGCCATAATAATTTCTATGTGTCATGACATTTAGGTTGCATTATATTATTTAGATTTTGCTATGTCATTTTATTTATGTCATGCCTATACATATTCATTTCTTTTAAATGTTTTCAAAAAAGATAATGGTTTTCAATAAAAATAAAGATATTCCCGAGTTAAAATAATTCATGAGTTCTCTACCGGGTTTGCTGGAGGGAATATCATCAATTATTATTAATAAAGGAATATCTTTCTTTCAAAAAAAAAGAGAATGATTCGGAAAGTTTTCCAAAACTAATAAAAATTTCTATATTTTGCCACGTTTGTTGGGGAATATAGGAAAATTTTGAATTTATAAATTCCGGATCATTTTCAATAAAAAATGGAATTATTTTTCTTTAAATTGGGAATTAATTTGAAATACTAAATTTAAAACCAACTTTTACCAAGACTTGAGATAACACACGATTAATAAGGTACCGATTTATACGGGCGTTGTGGGGGTGCTAATCCTTCCCCACACGTAACCGACTCCCGAACCCGCTTCTTTGATTTCTCTGGTTTAAAACGCAGACTTGAAATCGGTTTTTAAAATGTTTTAATTAATTTTTAAAATATTTTATAAAATCGGTTTTAATAGGTGGCCGATCACACCTAGCTAAAAAATATTGGTGGCGACTCCATGTCTTTTTAGGTCATTTCCAAAACCTTCATTTTTTAGAGGAATTAAGTCGACTTTTCCTCGGTTTTTTTTAATGTCACGCCTAACGAATAATAAAGTCTTGCGATGAGACTCGTCGTCGTTATTTTTTTTAGGTTGCGACAGCTTGGCGACTCCGCTGGGGACTATTAGAGAGTCAGGCCTAGAAATAGTCGTGTGTTATCAAAGTCTCAGTTTTGGTTGGTTTAATTGGTATTTAATTTTAATTCCCACATTTTTCTAATAAAGAGAATTTTGAAAATAATAAAATGTTTTTAAAAATGTTCATTCTCATGTGCATGCATTTTATTATTGTTCTCTAGTTATTTAGGTTGTATATTATAATTGCTTGTCGGTTAATGCGTTACACTATTCTTGAATGTTTTAATTGTTAGGACATTTAGAATAAGGTTTGTAGAATAGGTGGTGACAGGTTTGTTTTGTTTCTCCACACACACTACACGTGCATTTGCATAACATGAATCCTCTACCCGGGTTCCGTCCTTTTAAGTGGAAGTAAAGTAACTAAGCCTTCGTGATTGATCCTCCGTATGGGCTAGTGAAACACTTTCGGAGTATAAAGTACCTAATGCCTTCGTGATAATCCTCCGTACGGGCATAGGAAAATATACTCTAACGAATTGAACCCGCTTTTATCGGGGTGCCTTACTAGCCTTCACCGGCGACAGTGAGGAACAATTCGGGGCCTTAGAACCGATTCACCCTCATATAGTGAACCTAGGCGAAGCCATCCCGAATTTCCGTTAGATATACCGAAAATAGGAACACATGGGAAGGACATTTCTAAACTTTTTGTTACCTGTTTTACACTCCGAATAAGTGTGGTAGATCGGGCAACGATGTACGTACATCGCCCGTAATAAATGTGATACTCCGCCTCGAAGGCATCGTAATGCCTAAATAAGCAGATATTGCTGGGGCAGATGTTCATTAGCTGTTTTTTTTTTAAAAAAAAAAAATCCTTTTTCAAGCATTTTTGCATGTGGCACATTTCATGCATGTGTAAATAAAGCATGTACATTTTTGGTTGTATTATTGATCTCATTCTTTGCAATAAACAGTTGGTAATTGAATTTGATGATTTCATAAAACCGGTAGTGTCACATGAACAATTGCATATTGTACCATAGTAAGATCCACCCTGAAATTCTTTTGAAAATGATGTGATTGGTTTATCAAAAAAAAATCAAAAAAAAAAAATGGAGGCAAATCCTGCATAATGAGATTTTTGAATAGTCTCACCAATTTCGTGTAATCATTGATTTCTTTGTATATACCTTTGTGTTAATTCATTTATTTTTGCATGTATCATTTTGACATCATATTACATCATAGCATGCATGGTCATTCATTGTAGGACACGTCTATGACATGCATAGTCATTATCTGTATATACCTGGCATTAGATTGCATTTATAACAAACATAGTCAGCATGATTTCTTTGTATATGTTTATGCATTAATTTGCTTATTACATACATCATGTTAGCATTAGGTCGCATTCATGACACACATGGTTAGCATGATTTTCTTTGTATATACTCTATAACAATCATTCATTGTTTGCATGTATCATAATTGACACCGTGTTGCATTCATAGGATATATGATCATTCATTGGGAAATATGCTAAAATGCACATGATCAGTCATTGCATATATCCATGTGTTGATTTGTTTATTCTTTGTTTGCAACATGTTGGCATTGTGATTGCATTTATTACATATATGGTCAGCATGTTTCCATTGTACATATCCATACATCATATTGTTTAGGCTTCACATGCATCAAATTGCATTCATGGCTCATTCATCATGACATACATTTGGGGGAAATAAAATAGAAGTTGGCTTGGCTTTAGGAGTCTTTGAAATAATTTCCATTTCAAATCAGAAGAAGTACTGAGTACACTTTTAATACAGGCTGGTGCTATGGAGGATGAACAAGTTGCCCGAATGGAAAAAATGGAAAGGGAACAGAGAGAATTGCGAGAACAGCTAGCAAAATCTCAAGCAGAATCTAAGGATCAGATGACTAAACTGATGGAGCTAATGTCTGCTGTAATCAAGGGAAAAGGATACACCGAAAACTTTGTCGTCGGAGAAGGGTTAGAGGCACAAAAGGGCCAGGATGAGGTCATAATAAGTGATGCCCAGAACACTGTTAACCTCGTCAATGTCCTAAACTCAGATGATCTAGCTGAACAGGCAAAGTTGAAAAGGGTTGCAGTAAATGAGGTTGAGTTGGCAGATTTCCAAGGGAAATATCAGTTGTTAGATGAAAGGCTCCGGGCAATAGAAAGAACAGATGTATTCGGGAGTGTGGAGGCGAAAGAACGATGCTTGGTCTTCGATTTAGTCATTCCTCCTAAGTTCAAGATCCCTGACTTCGTGAAATATGACGGGACGACTGATCTATCAGCCCACATCACTATGTTCTGCCGGAAGATGACAAGTCATATAGATAATGATAAGCTTTTGATTCACTGCTTTCAAGATAGCCTCAGCGGATCCGCAATTAGGTGGTATAGTCAGTTGAGCAAGGATCAGATTCACTCTTGGAATGACCTTGCTAGGGTTTTTCTAAACCAGTACAAGCATATGACTGACACAACCGTCTCACCTTGCAAAATATGAAGAAAAGAGCTACTGAGAGCTTCAAAGAATATGTGCAACGGTGGATGAGCCTGGCCGTCCAAGTACAACCGCCCTTAACTCAGAAGGAAACCACTGTCCTTTTTGTGAATACACTGCAGGCCCCGTACTATGATATACTTGTTGGCAACATCACAAATAATTTTTCAGACATGGTAATTTCAGGGGAGATGATTGAGAATGCTATCAAGGATGGGAAAATTGATGGAGAAAGAACATCCAATACCAAGAACAATGGGGCATCTGAAAAGAAAAAGGAAGATAACCAAGTCGTGGAAGACTTTGCCGTACCTCCCCAATTCTCCTCATATCAGCCATTTTACTCTACCCTGAATAATATCTCTCATGGTTTTTATCCCTACCAACCAATGACTGCAAATACACCAGAATTTACATCTGTCTATCAATCGAACACCCTTGGGGATAATCGAAAGGGGCATAAAAAGCGAAAAAGAAATCCGGTTGACCCGATTCCTATGACATATAGTGAGATACTACCTCAACTCATCCAGAATCACCTTGTGACACCCATGCAAATAGTGCCTCTGAAGCCCCCTTATCCGAGATGGTATGATGCTAATGAGTGTTGTGGGTACCATTCTGGCAATCAAGGTCACTCAACAGAGAACTGTCCCGCTTTGAAGTACAAGGTCAGAGATCTCATCAAGGCTGGTTCGATAAGTTTTGAAGATGGGGAAGTCAAGTGTCATAAGAAACATTGTGCATGATCACATTAGGTTTTTGACACATGTAGTTCTATACACTGTGATGAGGAAAGCACTTGTCTCATGTTAATTAAATGAATTTTGTATTTTAAATGCTTTGTGTTTGTTGTGTTTCAACAATAACTTGAATTTGCAAAAACAAGCATTAAGGAATTTTTAGTGATGGATAGTCTCAAGAAGATTGACGATCATTGTTAGAAATGACCCAATACCTTCAGCCCTCTCTTTTAGGCTTTCCTAAGCCTAAATCTTTTGAACCGAGACCACTTGAAAGACCTAATGCTTCAAGGAATATGAATGATTTGACTTCATAAAACCATTGTCATCACAGAATAAGCAAAGACTTAGATCTTAGTCTAGGCTATGAACAAAGGAACGAACTTTTTGAAAATTTTCAAATTCCTTAAAAATCAAACAAATGAGACATTCTTTCAAGAATCCAGATTTTGATAATTTGGTGTGTGTCAGGATTGTGCTAAAACCATTCATGACCTTTCCCAATGACCACAAAACACTAATTGCCCAGACATCACTTCATGATTGACACCTTGGGGCACAATGATTAAACTAGATTATCCCTTGTCCCAGAGAAAACCCGTTTTTGGGTCATATTTTCCTTATCTCTTCAAAAAAACTCAGATTGGAAACTCAGCCTTTTCAAAACACACCTAGACTTGCCATGTTCCTCGTTGATACAAATTCGCATGGATAATCAAATTGGGGCATCATATGTGGAAATGATGGATACATAGTGAAGAAGGATGGGCTAATGCATGAATCATTGGGGGCAAGCGACGAAAAAAACAAAAAAAAAAGAAAAAAAAGAAAAAGAAAAATCATGATATCATGCATATGAGAATTCGGATGATTCCAAAGTGCGAAATGAAATTCTGAATATCTATTTCCCCTGGGGATTGCTTTTCAATGTGAATATTTGTGCTTGACATGAGAAATGGCCATCTTTCATATCCCTTTCAAAAAAAAAAATTATTATCCATAGTCACCCCTTTTGAGCCAAAAGAATTCTTTCTTCTTTGAACCCTGATCAAGGATTACCCTCTACACTGGGGGGCAAATGCGAGGAAAGGTCTTTTCAAAGATCATTGAGAAATGAGTGACAGCTCAAGGATAGACACAAAGCAAATGGAGCCCCGAATAAATACGGGCGCACTCTGTCAAAGAAAAAAGAAGAGGAAAAGATGGCGAAATAAAAGCCAAGAAAAACAAAAAAAAACACAATAAAAAAGAAAACAAAATGTGTGAAAGACATGACAAATTGAAAGCCAAGAACGAGGAAAGAAAGACACAAAAGTCAAAAGGAAAGAAATGTCCAAGAAGGAACAAATGCTTCAAAGAGAATCATCCTCAAACACATATTTTGGGCCTATTTATCCTTTCTTTCTGAACCCTGAGCTATGGCCTACATTATATGCTTTAAAAGTCCATTTTGATCAAGCATGAATATTTAATTTGAAAGGTTTTTCCTCAGATTTTATCCCATTTCATCGAATTATCATTTCACTAAGGAAGAATTTAGAATTCTCAAGTGCATGGTAAAACAATGAACAAAAAACAAAAAAAAAAATGGAAAGAATGGGACTCTAGGGCGAAAACCCAAAAATGGGCGGTCTAGAGTAAATTTGGAAATTTTCGATGCCATCTATGATAGTGCCGATACCCCAAAAGAAAAGAACTTATTAAAGGAGTGGTCATCGAGGAACATCTAGGAATTCCTGAACCCCCCCAAATTGTCAGTTCTCATTCAGAAGATTGTCTTCAAAAACTGAAACTTTTTTCCTCCAAAATCAACTTTCCAGTTTAAACATCCCAGCCAATCTTGACGCTTGTCAAAAAGCCTTGATATGGAAACTAAAAGAATGTTGAATTTGCTTGGTTCTCAATAAATTCATGATTTATAAAATCTGTTTCATTTGTGAGCCTAGAAGGGACATACATTTTTGTTGTGAAGTTTTCCTGAAAAAACCAAAATCTTGTTGTATCGAGCTTTGTCAATTCAAATTGAAAAACCCAAATTAATACTTAGGGAATTTTCTAACAGTGATCATCAGTCATCAAAAGATTTGTACATCATACACTGTGGAGTTAAAATTTTTGGCTTAGAAGTTTTCCTTAAATAAGCAAAATTGTTTTTCAAAAAGGGAAAACAAAAATATTTTTGAAATACCCATTTTTGATGTTGACATGAGACAAGGGTTTTTCTAACCCAAAAGTATAGAACTGCCAGGATAGGTCCCGAATTCCAGATATGAGAAGAAGAAATCAAACTCAGTTCAGATCTCTATTGATGAAAGTTTGAAAACTTTTGGGGCAAAGAGAATAGCCAAAATGAATTGAAGATATACTCTGATTTGAAGAGGAAAAATGAATTTGAAAGGCTAAGCCAAAGTCTAGAAAAACAACCGGGGGCATTTGCATCACTCATGAGCACTCATCTCTTTATCGAGCTTTTGCATCTGCACAGTGTCAGCAAGCATTTGCATCATTCATGGGTATTTGCATTGGCACTATTCCATAAGCATCTGCATTTTACCTTTACATTTACATTCTTCATGGAATTCACATTTGTGTCATCTCAAGCAATTGCATCATTTCTAGAATCATTGCATTTTCATTATTGTGTGGTAATTGTAGTTACACCATTCATAAACCAGTTACATGAACACAATTAGTAGGGGCATCTGCATCATGAAACATGGGCATCAATCCAGGCCATTTGCATTTGCACTAAGAAATATTTTACATTTGCACCATGAAGCATGAGCACCTTGTTAAAAGACATGTGCATCTGCATCATTTCTCAAAGCTTCTGGTGGGGATATCCAGAATTTTACAGTTTTTAAAAAGTGAACAAGTCTTCGGTGGTGATAGCTGAAGCCTCTGGTGGAGATATCCAGAGTTTTATAATTTTGAAAAATGAGAATTTTTCTTCTGGTGGGGATATCCAGAATTTTACAATGAGCAAGTCTTCGGTGGTGATATCCAGAATTTTGCAGTTTTAAAAGTGAACAAGTCTTCGGTGGTGATAGCTGAAGCCTCTGGTGGAGATATCCAGGGTTTTATAATTTTGAAAACATGAGAAATTTTATTCTGAAGGAGTTACCCAGAATTTTACAATGAGCAAGTCTTTGATGGTGATAGCCAAAGCTTCTGGTGGGGATATCCAGAATTTTACAGTTTTAAAAGTGAACAAGTCTTCGGTGGTGATAGCTGAAGCCTTTGGTGGAGATATCCAGGGTTTTATAATTTTAAAAACATGAGAAATTTTATTCTGAAGGAGTTACCCAGAATTTTACAATGAGCAAGTCTTTGGTGGTGATAGCCAAAGCTTCTGGTGGGGATATCCAGAATTTTACAGTTTTAAAAGTGAACAAGTCTTCGGTGGTGATAGCTGAAGCCTCTGGTGGAGATATCCAGGGTTTTATAATTTTGAAAACATGAGAAATTTTATTCTGAAGGAGTTACCCAGAATTTTACAATGAGCAAGTCTTTGGTGGTGATAGCCAAAGCTTCTGGTGGTGATATCCAGAATTTTGCAGTTTTAAAAGTGAACAAGTCTTCAGTGGTGATAGCTGAAGCCTCTGGTGGAGATATCCAGGGTTTTATAATTTTGAAAAATGAGAAATTTTATTCTGAAGGAGTTACCCAGAATTTTACAATGACCAAGTCTTTGGTGGTGATAGCCAAAGCTTCTGGTGGTGATATCCAGAATTCTGCAGTCTTAAAAGTGAATAAGTCTTCGGTGGTGATAGCTGAAGCCTCTGGTGGAGATATCCAGGGTTTTATAATTTTGAAATATGAGAAATCTTCTTCTAGATGAGTTATCTAGAATTTTATATTGAGCAAGTCTTTGGTGGTGATAGACAAAGCTTTTGGTGGGGATATCCAGAATTTTACAGTTTTAAAAATGAAGAAGTCTTCGGTGGTGATAGCTGAAGCCTCTGGTGGAGATATCCAGAGTTTTATAATTTTGAAAAATGAGAAATCTTCTTTTGAAGGAGTTATCCAGAATTTTTTTCAACATGTGCATCTACATCAAGAAGCATTTGCATCAATCTAAGTTAGTTAAATCTGCATCAAGAAAGTTTGCATCAAATCAAGTCATTTACATTTGCATCAAAGATATTTGCACCAATCTAAGACATTTGCATCTACATCAAGAAGCGTTTGCATCAACAAAAGACATTTGCATTTGCATCATGAAGCATTTGCATCATCTCTTAAAGCTTTCAGGTATAATCGATTTCGTTTCCTTAAGGCGAGTCGAGCCCCGAAATCATCGTCGAGGTATTTTTTTTATTTATGAACAAGTCTTCGGTGGTGATAGCTGAAGCCTCTGGTGGAGATATCCAGAGTTTTTTTTAAAAGTCCTTTGAAAAGGTAGAAAGTCTTCGGTGGTGATAGCCGAAGCTTTTGGAGATGATACCCAGAATTTTACAGTTTTAAAAATGAGCAAGACTTCGGTGGTGATAGCTGAAGCCTCTGGTGGAGATATCCAGAGTTTTTTTTTAAAAGTCCTTTGAAAAGATAGAAAGTCTTCGGTGGTGATAGCTGAAGCTTCTGGAGGTGATACCCAGAATTTTTACATTAAAAAAAAAATGAGCAAGACTTCGGTGGTGATAGCCGAAGCTTTTGGAGGAGATATCCAGAATTTTAAACACAGCTGAGAACAAGACAGGTTAAGGCCCCGAGACCATCGTCGAGGTCATTTCTTTTCTTGCAAATCGAATTCGTTTCCTTAAGACGAATCGAGCCTTGTTTAGGCAGGGAATTCAATTTAAGGACAAATCTTCAATTTACTGTTTTCAAAAAAAAAAAATTGAAACAAAAAAAGAAAAAAGAAAAAAGAGAAAAAATGAAAAAAAAAATGAAAAAATAGAAAAAAAAATGAAAAATGCAAAAATGAATGAAGAAATGAAAAAGAAAACCCCTTTCTTTTCCATCACATGTGATTTCACAGACCGAACAAAAGTTTGTCTATTATATCTTTGTCTGATTCCTGATTCTCAGCAATAGCCAAAGAGGGGCAGCTGTAGACACCTAATTTTGTCCGGGCCTTTTAAAACCAATTTTGATTTATCCCCTCTCGGGTTTAATATTTTTTGTAAAAGTCACGGTCGCGATTTTAGATTTTTAAAATGTTCTAAATTATATATATCCTTTTTAGCTTTAATTGTTCAAATAAAATCGGACCGTAAAATTACCAATTTTAAAATTCAATTTAAACCCGAGGTGAAAAAAGTTTAATCTTGAGTGTTATTAGATTTTTAAAATAAATTTTTTAATTGAAAATATTAAAAACAAAAAAATAAACAAAAAAAAAACTTAAAAAAAATAAAAGAGTGGGTAATTTAGACATTATTCATTTTAGGTTAGAAATTGACTATAAAGGAGCCGGTTTAAGAAAAGGGACCGATTAGTGGAGAAAAGCTGGCAGCTAAAAGAAATAAAAATAAAAAAAAGAAGCTTTGGGTTTTGGAAAAAATGGGGAAGCCAATCATTTTTGGTGGAGAACACTAGCTGCTAAGAAAGGATGAAAAGTCATTATGAGCATTTTGAAAAAGCTAGCAAGTTACATATGAGTGAAAAACACTTTTTTTTTTTTAATTTTCTGGTTGTTGGGTCTCTCTCAATTCTTCATTTTTTCAAGGTCCCACTCTCCTTGATGCTTTTGACCAGATCAACGAGCCCAAGAGGCCCTCGGACAAGCCACTCCGTCTCCCACTTCAGGATGTCTACAAGATTGGTGGCATCGGAACTGTCCCCGTGGGTCGTGTCGAGACTGGTGTCATTAAGCCTGGTATGGTTGTAACTTTTGGTCCCACTGGTCTGACCACGAAAGTTAAGTCTGTTGAGATGCACCATGAAGCCCTCGAGGAAGCTCTCCCTGGTGACAACGTCGGGTTCAATGTTAAGAATGTTGCTGTTAAGGATCTCAAGCGTGGTTTTGTTGCTTCGAACTCTAAGGATGATCCTGCCAAGGAGGCTGCCAACTTCACTTCTCAAGTCATCATCATGAACCACCCTGGCCAGATCGGAAACGGATACGCCCCGGTCCTTGACTGCCACACCTGCCACATTGCTGTCAAATTTGCTGAACTGTTAACCAAGATCGAGGCAAGGAGCTCGAGAAGGAGCCTAAGTTTTTGAAGAATGGTGATGCAGGGATGGTGAAGATGGTTCCCACCAAGCCCATGGTTGTCGAAACTTTCGCTCAGTACCCACCTCTTGGACGTTTTGCAGTCAGGGACATGCGCCAGACGGTGGTCGTTGGTGTCATCAAGAGTGTTGAGAAGAAAGACCCACCTGGTGCCAAGGTTACCAAATCTGATGGCCGTGGGATCCCCACTGGGCCTCTCGTTCAGGCCCAGCCTGGTCTTGCTGGCTGTCCGCGGTGTTGGAGGCCTGGCTCCTGGGATGATGCAGCCCCAGATTTCTCGCCCACCTCTTCCACAGCTCTTGGCTCTTCCAATGACTTGCCCTGCTTCCGGTGGAGCTCCACCTGTGATCCATCCACCTGGTGCTTACCCGGGTCAGCCACAAACACCTCAGACGCCACGTGGCCCACCTACTCCTTTTGGAGTAAGGCCACCTCAACAATTCCTTTCCCCCCACGTTGTAAATTTTGGTCGGAGAGTCTGCTCTAGATGGTCTTTACGCTTCCATCATGTGTGCTTTGCTTGCGTTTTTTTTCTTTATTCTATATACTGCAGAGTCGTCGACATGCCAAGTCCAGCCGGCTCCTGTCTATGCGAGGAAGGATAGCCAATGAGAAGAAAATGGAAGATTGGAAAGCTATTTTTTCGATGACCGACTTGGTTTGTTTACCCTATGGAAGATAAAATGGAGATGAGAGCATTTGGTCGGCGATTTCAGCAATTATGCTGTCGACCTGTCGTTTGTCTGTGCCGACATGGGCCCAAATGGGAGGAGAGGCAGACGAGACCGAAGGGAAAGTTTAAAGCGACGGCGAATTTCGTCAAACTTTTCATGAGACGGCTAGGAACAGAGAGCGTAGCGATGACTTCAGATTTCACAGCGGATTTATCCAAATGGTCATTAGAAGAGTAGCTGATGCGATCACCAACCTTGCTCATGAGAATAGCAGCATTAAAACCCGTGTCAGAATGAAAGGTGGGATCCCACCTCTTGTTGAGTTTTATTTGGTTTTCATGCATATTTTATTTGGTTATCATATAGGAGGTCTAGGCTATTTTAGGTTTTATTTGGTTTTCATGCACATTTTATATGACATTCTAAGCCTTAGGTTGCCATGTTCTCATTTCATGCATATCTTGTATGTCATTTTAGGAATTAGGTTTTCATACTTTCATTTCATGCCATGTTGTTTCTTATGTCATGTAGTTCATTAGGGACATTCGGTTATATAGGCATTCTAGGTTATTATAGGTCTTTATTTGGGATTCATGCATTATCTTAAATGACATGTTAGTTGTTAGGTTGCTATGTTTTCATTTCATGCATATTTTGTATGTTATTTTATTAGGTTTCCATGCTTCCATTTCATGTCATACATATTGCTCATGACATTTAGAACTCTAGGACCATTCGGCCATACATAGTCTAGGTCATTTTGGAGGCCTTCATTTGGTTTTCATGCATGTTTTATTTCCCATAATAGATTTAGGGTCATTATGATTCTTATGTCATTTTAGTCTAGGAAATTATATTTTCATGCCATGCATATTTTTTATGATATAGTAAGCATTAGGTCATCTTAGTATTACCATGCATTTTCATGACATTTTAGGTCTAAGTTACATTTTTATTACCATGTATCTCATGCATATTAGACTTAGGTTGCATTAAATGCCATGCAAGTTCATTTAGGTCTAAGTCACTTTATGAATGCCATGAATTTTTTCATGACATTTAGGTTTAGATCCATGCATTTCATGCATTATGTTTGCTGCATTGTTTCATGCATTTCATGTTCATGCCACTTGAATAATGACTTGAGCTAATTAATGGTTCAAAGTCATGCTCTCTTGAGCACACTTGTGAAAAATTAAGTTTGTCAAATTCATTATTCTACCTTTGTGATTTTTTTACTTAGCCAATTTTTATCTAACTTTCAAAAAAGTCCTAGCTACTGTTTTCAAGTCATTCTATGAGTTTCAAATATTTTTATTTTGATTTTTAAATGATTTTATCAAAGACAAAAAAAAATGTGTTGGCAAAGCAGTTTTTTTCCACCCAAAACTCGTACATCTCCGATTTTTCTAGGAATTCATCTTTGATTAGAAAATTAAGTCGATTTTTTCCCGTGTATTTTTACATGTCCTGAGTCTCCAATAATCTTTTCAGAATTTTTGGAATTTTTAAAAATAGGGTAAAAAATCGTGGATTAAAACTGGACAGTGAAGTCAGAATAGAATTTAAAGAAAAAAAAAAAGCAGTTTTTTTTCCTCCAAAAACTCGTACATCTCTGGTTTTTCTGGGAATTCATCTTTGATCAAAAAATTAATCCAATTTTTTCTCGTGTAGTTTTACATGTCCTGAGTCTCCAATAATTTTTTCAGAATTTTTTGAATTTTTAAAAATAGGGTAAAAAATCGTGGATTAAAACTGGACAATGGAGTCAGAATTGAATTTAAAGAAAAACCAATTTTCTGTTTTGGTTAATCTACTTAGAGTGGGCTGATTAGGAGGGTTAGCTACTGACTTAGGGTGATTTCTAAGCCTTTTTAAACTCTAAAAATGGTTTTTCAAGTCCCGGGTTAAGGGTAGCCAAGTCCGGATTTTTTTAAACTTAGGAAATTAGAGTCATTTTAAAAATTTTAGCCCAGTTTTTATTTTTAATTCAAGCTTTTCAAAATTGTTTTCAAACAATCACAAAGTATTTTGGTTTTAGAATATTTAATTTGACATATTTTCCTAAGGTAACCAGATATCTTTTTAGATATACGGATTTCCTTAATTAAAGGAAAAAATACATTTCATGCATTGCATTTTTATATTCATGCATTTTATATAATATGTGATTCTTGCCATAATAATTTCTATGTGTCATGACATTTAGGTTGCATTATATTATTTAGATTTTGCTATGTCATTTTATTTATGTCATGCCTATACATATTCATTTCTTTTAAATGTTTTCAAAAAAGATAATGGTTTTCAATAAAAATAAAGATATTCCCGAGTTTTTAGGTCATTTCCAAAACCTTCATTTTTTAGAGGAATTAAGTCGACTTTTCCTCGGTTTTTTTTAATGTCACGCCTAACGAATAATAAAGTCTTGCGATGAGACTCGTCGTCGTTATTTTTTTTAGGTTGCGACACCACTCCTTGCTCGTCCATATCTCTTTTTCTTTTTCCGAGCGTTTGCGAAACAACCGTAGCAGATAAATACTCATAAGCTTGGAGCTTTTTGAGTAAATCTTCAATGGTTGTAGCAGAAATTATGGTTCTCCTTGCCTCTGAAAACATGAATCCATTATCCACAGCATTATCTAAATATGAAAGCAAATTACTAAAATAACCATTAATATTAAGCAAACCAATGGGTTTCTTATTTGTGACCAAAGATGTCCAAGAAGCCACGCAAGCTATTTCTTCCAATGTACCCAGACCTCCTGGTAAAGCAATGAATGCATCGGCAGAATGGTACATGATTGTCATCCGTTCAGGGATACTCCAGACTTGTATTTCCTTACCCACGGTAGGTCCACAAAAATCTGTGAATAGTTTTGGCACGATTCCTAGAACTGGACTACCTCCGGCGTGTGCTGCTGTAGCGACTGCTCCCATTAAACCCGTACTACCGCCTCCATAAATCAACTGGATCTTTTGTTGGGCAAGTATTACTCCAACTCTTATGGCTTCATCAACGAATATGTTATTTTTCCCTGGATAAGCACCTCCAAAGACACAAATTTTTTTAATGCGCTGGGACGAAGTGCTTTCCATTTTTTTTCTTTTTCGAGTGCCTGAAAGAGAATGAGTACATGGTGTAATATATAGAGGACTGAGTAGTGAATCAGACAAGAGTAATAATGTCGCCGAAAGTGTATTTGACCTGTCAGAAGAAAATGTTAACCTAACAAAAGATTTTTGCGTGATTTCAGGAAGAAAATCAAAAAGAGAAGAAAAATCAACCGTAAAAGTCAAAAGTAATAATGTCGCCGAAAGTGTATTTGGCATCTACCTCTGGTTTTACGTCCAGAAACGGCTTAAACGCCTTCTATGAGTCGAGGATATGCTTCCCATCCAGTTTTCTTACAAGCTGGCAAACAGGGTCTTTTATCATCAGATTCCCAAGATGTTGCCATTCCCTTTGGAATTGCGGCCATAAATCAAGAATTTCTCTCTGTACGTCTCCACTAGGATGCGTCTCAAGAGAAAGTTGGATATTACCCAAATTCTCCTTACTCAGTCCATCCTTAATGAATTCAATTTTATCATCTCGATTAGAGGACGGAATCCCAATAGAACGACATTTACCGTTACACGTCCATCGTGCACATTTGTGGCAATTTGAACTCATGCGCTTTGCTCGTCGCTTCTTTGCATAAGTGCTTCTACCTGTACCTGGTAAATGCAAAACAGGAAGATATTCATCTTCACGTACCTTGGCTTCAATTATCCAACGTATGTCTTCAGGAATCCCTTTGTGCATAAGCATTCTTAATCTTTCAAATCGAACTTGGTAAAGCTTCAGTAAAATATTTCGAGGAAAAGGAGGAAATCGTTTCTGCAATCTTGTGAGAATATCATCCATCCTAAAAAAAATGAAATAAAATAAAATGAAAAAGAAATTGAAAGAGAAATTTATATACAATATCAGTTTTGTGGGTAGCTGATGGAACCGATTTAAATAATCACGGAGTACCGTTATCCGCCATTTAACCGGGGTTAAAAAAATGTTTTTTTTTTTTTTTTTTGGAAATTAGTAAAAATTATATTTACATCTAGTTATTTTCAAAACAAGGATCAGAAAGAAAAACAACCTCTTCTTGAGTAACATGATTTTCCAAAAAGAGTTTGAGTCTTTGTCCATTTACCTTGAATACGTTACCATTTTGAGGATTCTCAATGTCAACTGCTCCATAATGATACACATGCTTAACCACAAAGGGGCCAGTCCATCTTGATCTCAACTTACCAGGAAATATGTGAAGTCTAGAATTATAAAGTAGAACTTTTTGCCCAACATCAAATGTTTTTCTTGAAATTAACTTGTCATGAAAGGCTTTAGTTCTTTCTTTATGAATTTTATAATTCTCATATGCATCATTTCTGAGTTCCTCAAGTTTTTGTTTCCAACAATGCTTAACCTGAAAAGAATTTAACAAAGAATCAGTGTGTGAAATTTCTGAAGCATTATCAAACTCACATTCAATTAAATAAGCTTCTAAAGGATCATGGAATGTGGTAGTGGTGAGATGTTCATGAACAATTTCTTCAATGAAATCCACTTCATGTACTTCTGAATCATCACCAGGTTGCTTGCAAGTGTTGAACACATTCAATTCTAAAGTCATATTTCCAAAAGAAATGTTCAACATACCATTCCTGCAATTTATCAGAGCATTAGAAGTTGCAAGAAATGGACGGCCTAATATAACAGGAATTTGAGCATTTGGATTTGAAACAGGATGTGTGTCCAAAACAATAAAATCAACAGGAAAGTAAAAATTATCAATTTGAACCAAAACATCTTCAACTATCCCTCGAGGAATTTTTACAGAACGATCAGCTAGTTGAAGTGTGACAGGTGTTTCCTTGAGTTCACCTAAACCTAACTGTTGATAAACAGAAAAAGGCAAAAGATTAACACTAGCACCAAGATCAAGCAATGCACGTTCTATTCTAGTGTTTCCAATGATGCATGAGATTGTTGGACATCCAGGATCTTTGAATTTTGGTGGAGTAAGGTGCTGAATGATTGAGCTCACACTTTCCGTCAGAAATGCTTTCTTTTGTACATTATGTTTCCTTTTAAATGTGCACATGTCCTTCAAAAATTTAGCATAATATGGAACTTGTTTGATTGCATCCAATAAAGGAATGTTAATCTTAACTTGTTTGAAAAGTTCATAAATTTCTGCATTTTGATTCAAATTCTTTATTGTTTGCAACCTTTGAGGAAAAGGAGCAGGATGCATACCTTTTTCTTTGTCCAAATTTTCAAGAAGTTCAGACTTACCATCATCCTTACCATTACTTTTCGGAGGGGAAGGAGGATCTTGGTCTTTTGATGGAATGTTTTTGTCAATTGCCTTTCCACTTCGAAGAGTTGTGATAGAACTGGCATTTTCCTGTTGAGTTTCATTGGAGCAAGAAACAAGACATTGAGTAGAAGGGTTAGGCTGAGGTTGAGCAGGAAACTTACCTTTTTCTTGAGTGCGTAATGAAGCTGTCAATATGGACAAGGTGTTTTTGATCTCATTGATGTCCTGTGAAGTTTGGTTATTCACATTTGCTTGTGTTTGCATGAATGCTTGCAATGTCTCTTCCAAGGTTTGTACACGTGAAGGTTGATAGGAAAAAGTGTTGCCCGGCTTTTGAGATTGTGGTACCTGAACATGATTATTATTCCGCCAACTGAAGTTGGGATGATTTCTCCATTCAGGGTTATACGTTTCAGAGTAAGGAGAAGGAAAATGCTTTTTAAATGTGTTTATGGAATTTACTTGATCATGCAACGCTTCTTTAAGAATGGGAATGTTTGGACATTCAGAAGTGGGGTGTCCCATGATTTCACAAATTCCACAACTTTCTTCATTTTTAACCGTTTTGACTTCTTTTACTTCTCTAAGTTCCATGGCTTCAATCTTTCTAGCCAAATTAGCTACTTTAGCTTTTATCTCATCTTCTTGACTAAAATGATATTTACCTCTGTTAGAAACAAGATTAGATCTATTGAAACTTTCATAGGAATTATCTGTGTGCCAGGCTTGAGAGTTATCTGCCAAATGGTCTAGGTAGTCAAAGGCTTCTTCAGGTTCTTTTTCTAGAAACTCACCATTACACATTGTTTCAACAAATTGTTTAGTTTCGGGAGTTAAACTTTCATAAAAGAAACTAATAAGACGCCATTTTTCAAAACCATGATGTGGACAAGAACTTAACAAATCTTTAAAACGCTCCCAGCACTGAAAAAATGCTTCATTTTGATTTTGATTGAAATTTTGAATCTGTCTTTTCAAAGCAGTAGTTTTATGTGCTGGGAAAAAATTCTTTAGAAACTCAGTTTGTAATTCTTGCCATGTGCCAATTGACCTTGGTTTTAAATTATGAAGCCAAATTTTTGCTTTATCTTTTAAAGAAAAAGGAAATAATTTTAGCTTGACAATTTCATTTGTACATTGTTGGTCATTAAAGGTGACACATACATCTTCGAAGTCTTTTAGAAACGAGTAAGCACTTTCCGATTCTAACCCATGGAAATTTGGAAGCAAAGCTATCATACCTGGTTTAAAACGAAAGTTGTTTGCATTGAGAGGAAAAATAAAACAAGAGGGTGATGAGCTTCGAGTTGGTTGCAAGTAGTCACGCATGGTGCGTACTTGTCTGTTCTCATCTTCAGCATGAACACTTTCATTGTCAGCCATGGTAGGAGTTGTATTAGAAAGATTACCTGAAAATGTTTCACAATAAAATCTAACTAAATGACGAGATCTAAAATCACGTCGCCAAACAAGCATAAAACAAAGTTAATATACAAATTAGGCGGTATAACCAGCCAAAAAATATATATACTAAATTAGGCGGTATAACCAGCCAATAAAGCAAAGTTAATATACAAATTAGGCGGTATAACCAGCCAATAAAAATAAATATACTTATAAACTTATATACTTAGTATTTCTTCCCCGGCAACGGCGCCAAAAACTTGATGGTGACTCAATTAAGAGTTGTAAACCCAAGTGCAGGTTATGTTCAAGTAATAAATTCTCGGGTGTCCGAGGTCGAACCACAGGGAAGCGTATTAGTAAGTATAAGTTTATAAATATATAAGAAAAAAAAAGTAAACAAGATATTAGGGAATCAACAACAAAACAAGATAAATAAGATATTAGAGAACAAAATAAACAAAACAACATAAAAGAAATTAAACAAGATATAAACAAAACAATAAGAAAAGATGTTGAGGTTAGAGAATCCACTCTTGGTGTTATGCTAAGATTAATCTTGTTTTATTACACAATTGAAATTCACACATAAGGGAGATTCCAATCGGAAGGTTTAGCAATTCAGTCCAAATTGTCCAACGTCCATAGCATATGATATTATGTTCATTTGGTGTCCTCAAAACTCACAAAAAGAGTCCAAGCATTCCTTATGCCAAGGTATATGTCTACAACAAATCAAGGTTATGAAACCAAGCATTTACTGTGCCATTTTCATTGTCAATAATGAATCAAGATCCCTACTTTGCAAGTATGATTTTAAACCAAAAGAAAATATTATCTATACTAGTGTTTATAAATAATGATTCATTTTAGCTCATGTTTAAGAGACTAACCTTAGCATTTACCAAAAGCTTCACCTCATCACCTCAACAATATGATTAGAAACACATACTAGATATGAATAAAATGAAAAGAAATGTAAGAAGCATAAGTAAATAAAGAAAAAGAAAACTAGAGAAAGGAAAGAAGAAGAAAACTTAGAGAATTTTATTACAATGGCTAATATCCTACCAATGTATAATGTATCCCAATACTCATCCAAGGCCCTCTATTTATACACATTTTGGAGGGCTAAATGACAAGAGACAAGCTTTACAAATTTCAAAGGTAGGTATAATAGGTGGGTGCATTTTTCTAACAATTTTCGTCATATTGTATGACAACTCTGATCAGCCAGCTTGATGGTCGATTTTCTCAATGTTCGAGGCTTGATCTGATAAAATTGTCTTCTAGAAAAATATACCCCTATCAGTTACGGATCCATAGCCGTTGGAATCAGCTCATTTGCTGATGTGGATAAGAAGATATGGGCAAAATACGAAAACAGGTCAGCACAGACGTCATTGCACATCAGCCAACTTGATGGTCGATTTCGCTAGGGAAAACGACTCCGTTTCAAGAAGTGTAAAACATGAAAAAGATAGATATGCCTCTTAGCTTTGCACGGCTACAAATTTCAGCCTTATTGCTTCAGTGAAACTCGAGATATAGCTGATATGCCAAACGGTGTCGGAACTGGAACTGAACTGGATTTGCCCTTAATTCTAGTAATCTGAAATCACTCAAAGAAACTTGTGAAAAACACCAAATTACATAAAAATATAAAATATCATAAACACAATTAGACTAAACAATAATAACTCGTATTTGACACAAAACAATAATAAAACATAACTAAAAACTATATAATTATACGAGTTATCAGTTAATGCGTTACATTATTCTTGAATGTTTTAATTGCTAGGGCATTTAGAATAAGGTTTGTAGAATAGGTAGTGAAAGGTTTGTTATTCCTCCACACACACTACACGTGCATTTGCATATCATGAATCCTATACCCGGGTTCCGTCCTTTTAAGTGGGAGTAAAGTAACTACGCCTTCGTGATGATCCTTCGTATGGGCTAGTGAAACACTTTCAGAGTATAAAGTACCTAAAGCCTTCGTGATGATCCTCCGTATGGGCTTAGGAAAATATACTCTAACGAATTGAACCCGCTTTTATCGGGGTGCCTTACTAGCCTTCACCGGCGACAGTGAGGAACAATTCGGGGCCTTAGAATCGATTCACCCTCATATAGTGAACCTAGGCGAAGCCATGCCGGATTTCCGTTAGATATACCGAAAATAGGAATAGGTGGAATGACATTTCTAAACCTTTTGTTACCTATTTTACACTCCGAATAAGTGTGGTAGATCGGGCAACGATGTACGTACATCGCCCGTAATAAATGTGATACTCCGCCTCGAAGGCATCGTGATGCCTAAATAAGCAGATATTGTTGGGGCAAATATTCATTAATCATTTGAAAAAAAAAATATTTTTCCAAGCATTTTTGCATTTTGCACATTTCATACATGTGTGAATAGAGCATGTACATTTTTGGTTGTGTTATTGATCTCATTCTTTGCAATAAAAAGTTAGTAATTTCATTTGATGATTTCATAAAATCGGTAGTGTTGCATGAACATTTGGATATTGTACCATAGTAGGATCCACTACCCCGAATTTCTTTTATAATATGATTGGTTTTTCATAGAGAAAAAAAACATGTTTAAAAAAAATCATAAATTTGGAGGCAAATCTTGCATAATGAGATTGTTGAATAATCAAGATTTAGGTCCTACCAATTTCATGTAATCATTGATTTCTTTGTATATACCTTGGTGTTAATTCATTTATTCTATATTTGTATCATTTTGACAGCGTGTCATAGTCCTAAGATGCATGGTTATTCATTGTAGAATACATTTGTGATATACTTGGTCATTCTTTGTGTATACTTTTGTGTTAATTCATTTAGTCGTAGCATGTATCATTTTGACATCATAGCATGCATGGTCATTCATTATAGAATACATACATGGTCATTATTTGTATATACCCATGCATCAATTTATTCATTTTTTTAAATCCATCATGTTGGCATTAGATTGCATCCATAGCATACATAGTCGTTATAATTTCTCTGTATATGTTCATGCATTAATCATCAGTATATTCATGCACATAGGAATAGAGCATGTACATTCACAATTGTATTCTTAATCTCATGACATTTTCATTTGCATGAAAGGGGTTCGAGATATGAGGAATGAATCGGAGGAACGATTGGGTGCTTTGGAACGCAATCAAGAGGAATGTGGACATGAAATCCGAGAGGTGAAGGAACAGCTGGCCAAACTGCTGAAAATGGTTGAGGATATGGGTAAGAGTAAAAAGGAACTTTCTCAGGGCTCTGCATCGCCTTCGGATCAACCAAAACCATTAGGTCCAGAACATACAATCCTTACTGGATCATGCACTTGTCAATGCCACAAAGGTTGCAATCCTGATGAAATTGTGGACAAAATCATGAAATTTATTAAACCTGAGAGCCCGATACCAAAGATAGAAACCTCGGATCCAGTACCATACCTGCAAACTGTTCGAGGTCCAAGCCAGTATCCTCACCCTACCATGGTCCAATCGTCTATTGGGATGACCACTACGGGATTCCTGAATCCCACTCCATTACCAACAACCTCCAGTTCATACTATTTCCCTTATCAATCACCTTATCCAGTACCTGGGATAGGAACCTCGAGCTATGTACAACCTCCAAAGGCCTCGTGTCCAAATCCATACCCTTACCATGCTGTTTCGCCACATCTCCATGTAAACACACTGGTTCGAACCTTAGTGCCACCACCAAGTGCCCCAACTCCTAGGCCATGTGTGACTAAGAAACGACCCCAGGATAAGACCCAAATGCCTTTTGATCCCATTCCAATTAGCTACCGAGAGCTTCTCCCTATACTGATCCAAAATCACATGGTTGCCTGTGTCCCATTGAAATCCCTGTTACCACCATATCCAAAGGGGTATAATCCAAATGCAAGATGTGATTATCACTGTGGAATTGTTGGCCATAGCATTGAAGACTGTATGGCCTTCAAAAAGAAAGTGCAAACTCTCATAGATGCCAAGTGGTTAGATCCAATGACATTGATTGATAAAGGATTGGGAAAACGCCATTAGGATTGAGAGATTTACGACATCAAGATGTAAAGACTTCGGTCTTATATGATGTAATAGGATTTCACTTATTCAGTAGCCGGCTCTTATAGCCTTAGGATGCTAGGAAGAATAAAGTGCTTGTAAAGACAGTTTTAACTATTGCTCAAATTTTGTAAAACATGGTTTATACCATTGTGAAATTGATATGGGAATGAATTGAGTATGCTTCAAATTTATGAGATGTTGATGATTAAGTTCCTCCGATTCTTATTTCCTCCATGATATCTTCCCCTTTTGCATTTTCCATCCGATCAATTATTTGTCAGGTTGCATTCATGCATTCATAATCAGCATGATTTTTCTGTATATATCCATGCATTAATTTGCTTATTCTTTACATGCATCATGTTGACTTTGGGTTGCATTCATAACAAACATAGTCAGCATGATTTCTTTGTATATGTTCATGCATTAATTTACTTATTACATACATCATGTTAGCATTAGGTCGCATTCATGTCACACATGGTTAGCATGATTTTCTTTGTATATACTCTGTATCAATCATTCATTGTTTGCATTTATCATAATTGACACCGTGTTGCATTCATAGGATTATGATCATTCATTGTGAAATATGCTAAAATGTACATGATTAGTCATTGCATATATCCATGTGGTGATTTGTTTGTTCTTTGCTTGCAACATGTTGGCATCGTGATTGCATTTACTACATATATGGTCAGCATGTTTCCATTGTACATGTCCATACATCATATTATTTAGGCTTCACATGCATCAAATTGCATTCATGGCTCATTCATCATGACATACATTTGGGGGAAATAAAACAGAAGTTGGCTTGGCTTTAAGAGTCTTTGAAAGAATTTCCATTTCAAATCAGAAGAAGTACTGAGTACCCTTTTAATACAGGCTAGTGCTATGGAGGATGAACAAGTTACCCGAATAGAAAAAATGGAAAGGGAACAGAAAGAATTGCGAGAACAGCTGGCAAAATCTCAAGCGGAATCTAAGGATCAGATGACTAAATTGTTGGAGCTGATGTCTGCCGTAATCAAGGGAAAAGGATACACCGAAAACTTTGTCGCCGGAGAAGGGTTAGAGGCACAAAAGGGTCAGAATGAGGTCGTAATGATTGATGTCCAAAACACAATCAATGTTCTAAACTCAGATGATCCAACTGAACAGGCAAAGTTGAAAAGGGTTGCAGTAAATGAGGTTGAGTTAGCAGATTCCCAAGGGAAATATTAGTTGCTAGATGAAAGGCTCCGGGTAGTAGAAAATACAGATGTATTTGGGAGTTTAGATACGAAAGAACGATGTTTGGTCTTCGATTTAGTCATTCCTCCCAAGTTCAAGATCCCTGACTTTGTGAAATATGATGGGACGAATGATCCATCAGCCCACATCACTATGTTTCGTCGGAAGATGACAAGTCATATAGATAATGATAAGCTTTTGATTCACTGCTTTCAGGATAGCCTCAGCGGATCCACAATTAGGTGGTATAGTCAGTTGAGCAAGGATCAGATTCGCTCTTGGAATGACCTGGCTAGGGTTTTTCTAAACCAGTACAAGCATATGACCGACATGGCGCCTGACCGTCTCACCTTGCAAAATATGAAGAAAAGAGCTACTGAGAGCTTCAAGGAATATGTGCAACGGTGGATGAGCCTGGCCGTCCAAGTACAACCGCCTTTAACTCAGAAGGAAACCACTGTCCTTTTTGTGAATACACTATAGGCCCCATACTACGATAGACTTGTCGGCAACACCACGAAGAATTTTTTGGACATGGTAATTTAAGGGGAGATGATTGAGAATGTTATCAAGGATGGGAAAATTGAAGGAGAAAGAACATCCAATACCAAGAAAAATGGGGCATTTCAAAAGAAAAAGGAAGATACCCAAGTCGTGGAAGACTTTGCCCCACCTCCCCAGTTCTCCTCGTATCAGCCATTTTACTCTACCCTGAACAATGTCTCTCAAGGTTTTTATCCCTACCAACCAATGACTGCAACTACACCAGAATTTATATTTGTCTATCAATCGAACACCCTTGGGAATAATCGAAATGGGGCATAAAAAGCGAAAAAGAAATCAGGTTGACCCGATTCCTGTGACATACAGTGAGCTACTACCTCAACTCATCCAGAATCACCTTGTGACACCAATGCAAATAGAGCCTCTGAAGCCCCCTTATCCGAGCTGGTATGATGTTAATGAGTGTTGTGGTTATCATTCTGGCAATCAAGGTCACTCAACAGAGAACTGCCCCGCTTTGAAGTACAAGGTCAGGGATCTCATCAAGGCTGGTTCGATAAGTTTTGAAGATGGGGAAGCCAAGTGTCATAAGAAACATTGTGCATGATCATATTAGTTTTTGACCCATGTAGTTCTATACACTGTGATGATGAAAGCACTTGTCTCATGTTAACATCTACATGAATTAAATGAATTTTGAATTTTAAATGCTGTGTTTGTTGTGTTTTAACAATAACTTAAATTTGCAAAAACAAGCATTAAGGAAGTTTTAATAATGGATAGTCTCAAGAAGAATGATGATCAGTGTTACAAATGACCCAACACCCTTCTCCCTTTTTTTTGGGTTTCTCTATGCCTAAACTTTGAATCAAGAACACTTGAAATACCTAATTCTTCAAGGAATATGAATGATTGAACTTCATAAAACCATTGTCATCACAGAATAAGGAAAGACGTAGATCTTAGTCTAGGCTATGAACAAAGAAACGAACTTTTTGAAAATTTTCAAATTCCTTGAAATTCAAACAAATGAGACATACTTTCAAGAATCTAGATTTTGATAATTTGATGTGTCTCAAGATTGTGCTAAAACCATTCATGACCTTTCCCAATGACCACAAAACACTAATTGCCCAAACATCACTTCATGATTACACCCTGGGGCACAATGATTAAACTAGATTATTCCTTGTCCCAGAGAAAACCTGTTTTTGGGTCATATTTTCCTTGTCTCTTCAAAGAACTCAGATTGGAAACTCAATCTTTTCAAAATAGACCTAGACTTGCTATGTTCCTCGTTGATACAAATTCTCATGGTTAATCAAATTGGGGCATCATATGTGGAAATGATGGATACATGGTGAAGAAGGATGGGCTAACACATGAAATCATTGGGGTATGCGATGGAAAAAAAAAGAAGAAATTTTTTGTGATATCATGCATATGAGAATTCGGATGATTCCAAAGTGCAAAATGAAATTTTGATTATCTATTTCCCTTGAGGATTGCTTTTCATTGAGAATATTTGGGCTTGATATGATGAATGGCCATCTTTCAAATCCCTTTCACAAAATGAAATTATCCATAGTCACCCCTTTTGAGCCAAAAGAATTCTTTCTTCTTTGAACCCTGATCAAGGATTACCCTCTACACTGGGGGGCAAATGCGAGGAAAGATCTTTTCAAAGATCATTGAGAAATTAGTGACAGCTCAAGGACAGACACAAAGCAAATGGAGCCCCGAATAAATACGGGCTCACTCTGTCAAAGAAAAAGAAGAGAAAAAGATGGCGAAATGAAAGCCAAGAAAAACAAAAGAAAAACACAATGAAAAAGAAAATGTGTGTGAAAGACATGGCAAATTGAAAGCCAAGAGCAAGGAAGAAAAAGAGCAAAGTCAAAAGGAAAGAAATGTCCAAGAAGGGACAAATGCTTCAAAGAGAATCCTCCTCAAGAAATGATCCTTGATCTGATTACCCTCAAACACATATTTTGGGCCTATTTATCCTTTCTTTCTGAACCTTGAGCCATGGCCTACATTATGTGCTTTAAAAGTCCATTTTGATCAAGCATGAATATTTAATTTGAAAGGTTTTTTCCTCAGATTTTATCCCATTTTATCGAATTATCATTTCACTAAGGAAGAATTTAGAATTCTCAAGTGTATGGTAGAACCAAAAAAAATTGGAAAGAATGGGACTCTAGGGCGAAAACCCAAAAACGGGCGGTCTAGAGTAAAATGGGAATTTTCGATGCCATCGATGATAGTGCCGATACCACAAAAGAAAAGATCTTATTAAAGGAGTGGTCATCGAGGAACATCTAGGAATTCTTGAACCCCCAAATTGCCAACTCTCATTCAGAGGATTGTCTTCAAAAAACTGAAACTTTTTCTCCAAGATTAAACTTTTCGGTTTGAACATCCCGGCCAATCTTGACGCTTGTCAAAATTCCTTGATATGGAAACTAAAAGAATGTTGAATTTGTTTGGTTCTCAATGAATTCATGATTTATAAAACCTGTTCCATTTGTGAGCCTAGAAGGGATATACATTTTTGTCATGAAGTTTTCCTGGAAAAACCAGAATCTTGTTATACCAAACCTTGCCAATCCCAGTTGAAAAAACCCAGATTGATACATAGAGAAATTTCTAACAATAATCATCAATCTTCAAAAGATTTATACATCACACATTGTGGGGATAATATTTTTCGTTCAGAAGTTTTCAAAATGCGAAAACAAATGAAGAGATTTTTTTTGAAATACCCATTTTGATGTTGACATGAGACAAGGATTTTTCTAACTCAAAGGTGTAGAACTGCCAAGATAGGTCCTGACTTCCAGATATGAGAAGAAGAAATAGAACCCGGTTCAATCTCTGGTGATGAAAGTTTGAAAACTGTTGGGGCAAAGAGAATAGCCAAAATGAATTGATGATATACTCAGATTTGAAGAGGAAAATGAATTTGAAAGGCTAAGCCAAAGTCTAGAAAAGCAATCGGGGGCATTTGCATCACTTATGAGCACTCATCTCTTTATCGAGCTTTTGCATCTACACAGTGTCGGCAAGCATTTGCATCATTCATGGGTATTTGCATTGGCATTATTCCATAAGCATTTGCATTTGCATTTTACCTTTACATTTACATTCTTCATGGAATTCGCATTTGTGTCATCTCAAGCAATTGCATCATTTCTAGAATCATTGCATTTTCATTAATGTGTGGTAATTGTAGTTACACCATTCATAAACCAGTTACATGAACACAATTAGTAGGGGCATCTGCATCATGATACATGGGCATCAATCCAGGCCATTTGCATTTGCACTAAGAAATATTTTACATTTGCACCATGAAGCATGAGCACCTTGTTAAAAGACATGTGCATCTGCATCATTTCTCAAAGCTTCTGGTGGGGATATCCAAAATTTTACAGTTTTTAGAAGTGAACAAGTCTTCGATGGTGATAGCTGAAGCCTCTGGTAGAGATATCCAGGGTTTTATAATTTTGAAAAATGAGAAATCTTCTTCTGGAGGAGTTATCCAGAATTTTACAATGAGCAAGTCTTTGGTGGTGATAGCCAAAGCTTCTAGTGGGGATATCCAGAATTTTATAGTTTTAAAAGTGAACAAGTCTTCGGTGGTGATAGCTGAAGCCTCTAGTAGAGATATCCAGGGTTTTATAATTTTTAAAAATGAGAAATCTTCTTCTAGAGGAGTTATCCAGAATTTTACAATGAGCAAGTCTTTGGTGGTGATAGCCAAAGCTTCTGGTGGGGATATCCAGAATTTTACAGTTTTAAAAGTGAACAAGTCTTCGGTGGTGATAGCTGAAGCCTCTGGTAGAGATATCCATGGTTTTATAATTTTGAAAAATGAGAAATCTTCTTCTGGAGGAGTTATCCATAATTTTACAATGAGCAAGTCTTTGGTGGTGATAGCCAAAGCTTTTGGTGGGGATATCCCGAATTTTACAGTTTTAAAAGTGAACAAGTCTTCGGTGGTGATAGCTGAAGCCTCTGCTAGAGATATCCAGGGTTTTATAATTTTGAAACATGAGAAATCTTCTTCTAGAGGAGTTACCCAGAATTTTACAATGAGCAAGTCTTTGGTGGTGATAGCCAAAGCTTCTGGTGGGGATATCCAGAATTTTACAATTTTAAAAGTGAACAAGTCTTCGATGGTGATAGCTGAAGCCTCTGGTGGAGATATCCAGGGTTTTATAATTTTGAAAAATGAGAAATCTTCATTTGGCGGAGTTACCCAAAATTTTATTCAACATGTGCATTTACATCAAGAAGCATTTGCATCAATCTAAGTTAGTTGAATCTGCATCAAGAAAGTTTGCATCAAATCAAGTCATTTACATTTGCATCAAAGACATTTGCACCAATCTAAGTCATTTGCATCTACATCAAGAAGCGTTTGCATCAACTAAAGACATTTGCATTTGCATCATGAAGCATTTGCATCATCTCTTAAAGCTTTCAGGTATAATCGAATTCGTTTCCTTAAGACGAGTCGAGCCCCGAGATCATCATCGAGGTACTTTTTTTTTATTATTATGAACAAGTCTTCGGTGGTGATAGCTAAAGCCTCTGGTGGAGATATCCAGAGTTTTAAAATCCTTTGAAAAGGTAGAAAATCTTCGGTGGTGATAGCTGAAGCTTCTGGAGGTGATACCCAGAATTTTTTTTACAGTTTTAAAAATGAGCATGACTTTGGTGGTAATAGTCGAAGCTTATGGAGGAGATACTGAGAATTTTAAACACAGCTGAGAACAAGACAGGTTAAGGCCCCGAGACCATCGTCGAGGTTATTTCCTTTCTTGCAAATCGAATTCGTTTTCTTAAGATGAGTCGAGCCCCGAGATCATCGTCGAGGTACTTTTTTTATTATGAACAAGTCTTCGGTGGTGATAGCTGAAGCCTCTGGTGGAGATATCCAGAGTTTTAAAATCATTTGAAAAGGTAAAGTCTTCGGTGGTGATAGCTGAAGCTTCTGGAGGTGATACCCAGAATTTTTACAGTTTTTAAAATGAGCAAGACTTTGGTGGTGATAGCCGAAGCTTCTGGAGGAGATATCCAAAATTTTAAACACATTTGAGAACAAGACAGGTTAAGGCCCCAAGACCATCGTCGAGGTCATTTCCTTTCTTGCAAATCGAATTCGTTTCCTTAAGACGGATCGAGCCTTGTTTAGGTAGGGAATTCAATTTAAGGACAAATCTTCAATTTACTGTTTAAAAAAAAAATTGAAAAAAAAATGAAAAAAGAAAAAAGAAAAAAATGAAAAAAGAAAAAAAATAGAAAATAGAAAATGAAAAATGAAAAAATGATAGAAGAATGAAAAATAAAACCCCTTTCCCTTTCCTTCACATGTGATTTCACTGACCGTACAAAATTAATGTTGGTTTATCTTTGCCTGATTCCTGATTCTCAGCAATAGCCAAAGAGGGGCAGCTGTAGACACCTAATTTTGTCCGGACCACTAAAACAGGTATGTTTTCTTCCTAAATTGATGTTTCCGATTGTAAAAAGACTATTTTCATCCTGCAGGTTGTACGCCGAGACTTAGTTTAAGAGGGCGAGCATAAAAAGTCAAACTTGAAAAAAGTCAACCCCGGAAAAAGTCAACCCCAAAAAAGTCAACCCCAGAAAGTCAACTACTGAAAAAGTCAACCCACTTTCAAAATCACGATTTTAAGTTCAATTGAAAAATGGCGAAAGAATTTTGATAATCCGAGGTCTACATTGAAAGATATGGAGTTCGGAAGTTGGCATTTAGAGATTCAGTAGAAAGGAAACCCTAATCCGAGAAATTTGGGGAAAAGTGCTTAAACGATCAAATTGGTCAAAATTGAAGGTTCCAAATGAAAGATAAGCACTGACTACGGGTAATGGAGAAGTCACTTGCAAGAAAAACCGAAAGAAAAGTCAATCCAGGAGAAAACCGAGAATTAGGGTTTTTAGTGGATTTTGGTGAAATCGGGAAGAATCACAGAAATGGCCCGACTTGGTAAGACCAAAGACCCCAATGGATGAAGAATGATTAAAAAGGATAGCCCAAGGCTCAGATTGAAGAAAATCTGAAAATCGAACTTGTTTTGAGCAAAACCGAGTTTTGGAGGTAAAAGGGCAAAATTGGAAAATTTGGGGAAAATAGCAAATGGACTCTGACAATTCTGAAAATTTGTCAATCTCATTCTTAAATCATTTGAAAGAGATTGGCGAAAGAAAATCTTGATTCGGAGTTCGTTTGCAAAATGGCCAAATCTCGGGCCTCCTATGCAATAATTCAAAAAGGAAAATCCCGAAAAAATAGCAAATGAGCTCCAAATCTTCTGAAATTTTGCAAATCTCATTTTTAAATTATTTGAAAGATATTGGCGAAAGAAAATCTTGATTCGGAGCTCGTTTGCAGAATGGCCAAATCTCGGGCCTCATATGTAATAATTCAAAAAGATAAATCCCGGAAAAATAGCAAATGGACTCCAAAAATTCTGAAATTTTGCAAATCTAATTTTTAAATTATTTGGAAGAGATTTGCGAAATAAAATCTTGATTTGGAGTCCGTTTGCAAAATGGCCAAATCCCGAGCCTCCTATGCAGTAATTCAAGCCGATAAATCCCGAAAAAATACCAAATGAGCTCCAAAAATTATGAAAACTTTCAGATCAGATTTTTAAATTATTTGGAAGAGATTGGTGAAGAAAAATCTTGATTTGGAGCTCGTTTAAAAAATGGTAAAATGTAGGGGCATAAAAGGGCATTTTTGGAAGAAAAAATCGAAATAAAAAGAAAACGGACTCGGATAATTTTGAAAACTTCCAGAACTCAATATTTTTATTATTTTGGAAGTATTAAAAAAATAAAAGTTGAATTTGGAGTCCGTTTGATATTTATTTGCATCCGGGGGGCAAAACGGTCATTTCACCCAAGCAACCGAAAAGGGCTTCTTTGGGCCTTTCAAAACATCAGAGTTGGGCTGGAAAAGAGAAGTGTTGGCCTTCCCAAGCCCAAAGGAAGGAGGAAGCTTCTTATCTTTCAATCAAATGGCTAAAAATCAAGAGTTAGTTAGAGATTCTCTTTGATCAAGCCATGGTGATTAAGGCACATAGGCCAAGAGAAATGTCAACATTATTCTTTAACAGCTGTAATTTGAGAGAGCTGAGATGCTAATCTAAAGGTGGTAATTTCATGATTTTTCACCTTGAATTATTAGCCATTTGATGGAAAATTGGTTACACAAAAAATGACAACATCCTAGGGGAACTTCATTTTGCTGATTTCTCTTGGTTTTTCTTGGTTTTTCTCTTCTTGGTTGAAAGCAAAAAAGAAAAGTTTAGAAAAGAAAGGAAAGTTTGAAGAGATAAAGCTTGAAATATAGCTTCTTGAGGTTGCTCTTGAGCACCAACTCTTGCACTTTCTTGATTTTCCATTCTTGTTTTTGCTATTTTGATTTCTATTTGGTGAGTTTCCATTTTAAATAAATGTTTTTTATTGTATTTTTTAAGTTCTTCCTTCATCTCTTTCTTAAGTATATTTTTTACATTTTATTTTTACAATAAACTCACCATGGCCAAATGGCCTACATTATTTTTTTTAAGTTGCTGTTTTGGTTTATTTTACCATATTGTTTATGTTATTTTCTTTGATCTTGGTGTTTTAAATGTTATCTTACTTCATATTATTGAGTTATATTTTAATTTGGTTGCTTTGTTTGTTGCCATTTATGTTTTAAATATCATGTTTTTGCATTTTTAATTTTATGTTTTCATGATGTTTAAATTTGAGCATGTTTTAGATTTAGTATATCAAGTGTTTGTGAAAATGCTTGTGTGGTCTTTGCATGATTTGAGTTTTATATCTTAGTTGAGCATGTTTTAGAGTTAGTATATTAAGTGTTTGTGAAAATGCTTGTGTGGTTTTTGCATGATTTAAGTGTTATATTTTAGTTGAGCATGTTAGTATACCAAGTGTTTGTGAAAATGCCATGCTTGTTGGAGCTTGAGGCCATTTGGCTACTCCATGTGTTTTGCATTGTGTGTTGCATTTTTGCCATGTTAGTTGGTAGGGTTTTTGCATTTACATGACATTTGATTTAGTTTTGCATGCTAGTATACCAAGTGTTTGTGAAAATGCCATGCTTGCTAGTTACATTATGCTATTCGGCCATCCTAGGAGTTTTTGCATTTTATGTGCATTCTTGCCATGTTAGTTGATAGGTTAGCATTTGCATGATATTTGGTTGAGTTTTTGGTTTAAGCATGCTTTGTGTTTGTGAAAATGCCATGCATATTTTAGTTATTAAGCTAGGTTTATTTGCCATGCATGTTCATACATTTTAGGTCTAGGTTGCATTAAATGCCATGCAAGTTCATTTAGGTCTAGGTCACTTTATGAATGCCATGCATTTTTTCATGACATTTAGGTTTAAATCCATGCATTATGTTTGCTGTATTATTTCATGCATTTCATGTTCATGCCACTTGAATAATGACTTGAGCTAATTAATGGTTCAAAGTCATGCTCTCTTGAGCACACTTGTGGAAAATTAAGTTTGTCAAATTGATTATTCTACCTTTGTGAATTTTTTTACTTAGCCAATTTTTATCTAACTTTCAAAAAGTCCTAGCTACTGTTTGTAAGTCATTTTATGAGTTTCAAATATTTTCACTTTGATTTTTAAATGATTTTATCAAAGGCAAAAATGTGTTTTGGCAAAGCAGTTTTTTTTCACCCAAAACTCGTACATCTCTGATTTTTCTAGGAATTCATCTTTGATCAGTAAAATTAAGACGATTTTTTCCCGTGTATTTTTACATGTCCTGAATCTCCAGTATTTTTTTCAGAAATTTTTGAATTTTGAAAAATAGGGTAAAAAATCATGGCTTAAAACTGGACAGTGAAGTCAGAATTGTTTTTCAAGTCTTTTTAAGTCTTTTTAAACTCTAAAAATGGTTTTTCAAGTCTCGGGTTAAGGGTAGTCAAGTCCGGATTTTTAAACTTAGGAAATTAGAGCCATTTAAAAAAAGATTTAGCCCAGTTTTTATTTTTAATTCAAGCATTTCAAAATTGTTTTCAAACAATCACAAAGTATTTTGGTTTTAGAATATTTAATTTGACATATTTTCCTAAGGTAGCCGGATATCTTTTTAGATATACGGAATTTCCTTAATTAAAGGAAAAAATACATTTCATGCATTGCATTTTCCATATTCATGCATTTTATATAATATGTGATTCTTGCTATAATAATTTCTATGATATTGTTATTATTTTGATTTATATTTTTTGATGTTATATGGTTTATTATATGGTTTTGAATATTTCATAATATCCTATGCTTTTATTTAGTTATTTTTATATTTAGCATATACTATGTTCATGCATTATTATTTTTATTTTTATGCATATTATATGATAGCATTTTTCTATATTTCATGTCATTTAAATTATATGCCATATCATTCATAATTGCCATGTCATTTAAATAATTTCATTTCATGTAGAATATATTATGTTATCTAGGTCATTTCATTTTATTTATAATATGTCATATAACTTAGGATATTTTATTTCATTTAGAATATGCTAAGGATATTTCATTTCATTTTAGAATATGCTAAGCCATTTACATCATGTCATGTCATTTAGGTTGCATTATATTATTTAGATTTTGCTATGTCATTTTATTTTATACATATTCATTTTTTAAAATGTTCTCAAAAAAGATAATGGTTTTCAATAAAAAATAAAGATATTCCCGAGTTAAAATAATTCATGAGTTCTCTACCGGGTTTGCTGGAGGGAATATCATCAATTATCATTAACAAAGGAATATCTTTCTTTCAAAAAAAGAGAATGATTCGGAAAGTTTTCCAAAACTAATAAAAATTTCTATATTTTGCCACGTTTGTTGGGGAATAAGGAAAATTTTGAATTTATAAATTCCGGATCATTTTCAATAAAAAATGGATTTATTTTTCTTTAAATTTGGAATTAACTTGAAATACTAAATTTAAAACCGATTTTTCACCGAGACTTGAGATAACACACGATTAATAAGGTACCGATTTATACGGGCGTTGTGGGGGTGCTAATCCTTCCCCGCACGTAACCGACTCCCGAACCCGCTACTTTGATTTCTCTGGTTTAAAACGCAGCTTGAAATTGGTTTTTAAAATGTTTTAATTAAAATTTTAAAATATTTTATAAAACCGGTTTTAATAGGTGGCCGATCACACCTAGCTAAAAAAGATTGGTGGCGACTCCATGTCTTTTTTAAGGTCATTTTCAAAACCTTCATTTTTCTAGACGAATTAAGTCGACTTTTCCTCGATTTTTTTTAATGTCACGCTTAACGAATAATAAAGTCTTGCGATGAGACTCGTTATTTTTTAGGTTGCGACAACCGTCACGGAGTCAAAAAATTTGTGAATCACGGTGAAACCCTCAGTTAGAGCTCATCAAGTGAGGCAAATCATGGATAGGTTGATGAAATTGTCACCGAGTTAGGAAATTTGTGAGTCTCAGTGAGCCTATAATACTGAAAAGCTCATAAGTAGAGCAAATAGTGGAGTTGAGAAGATTCGTGAACCTCAATGAAATCATGGATTAAAACTTATAACACAATCATGTAATTGTATTCATCCCTAGGGAACATGCATCTTACAATCATTTGCAAAACCTATCATCAGCATCACTGCATTTGACTAACATTGCAGAAACCATGAAAAGTTTTCTTTCTTAAGCCTAATGTAGCTTGCACAAAAGGAAGTAAGCGCTTCATCCAAATTTTTTCTGGACAAGACAACCAAATTTTTCGGACAAGACATCTAAATTTTTCCTAGACAAGACAACCAGAGTTTTCGGACAAGACATCCAAATTTTCCTGGACAACCAGACTTTTCGGACAAGACATCCAAATTTTCCTGGACAAGACAACCAGATGTCTCGAACAAGACATCCAAATTTTCCTGGACAAGACAACTAGATTTGTTGGACAAGACATCCAAGTTTTAAAAAGAAATCGAACTCATTTCCTTAAGACAAGTCGAGCCTTGATTAGTCAGGGAACCCAATTTAAGGACAAATCTTATTGTTTTAGACAAAGCTTCACCAAGATGAGGTAAGGCCTCGAGACTTTCGCCTAGGTATTTTCATCTCTTGCAAATAAAACTCGTTTCCTTAAGACGGGTCGAGTCTTGATTAGTCAGGCAACTCAATTTAAGGACAAATCTTATTGTTTTAGACAAAGCTTCACCAAGATGAGGTAAGGCCCCGAGACTTCAATCAAGGTATTTTCTTCTCTTGCAAATCGAACTCATTTCCTTAAGACAGGTCGAGCCTTGATTAGTCAAGGAACTCAATTTAAGGACAAATCTTATTGTTTTAGACAAAACTTCACCAAGAGGAGGTAAGGCCCTAGGACTTCTGCCGAGGTATTTTCTTCTCTTGCAAATCGAACTCGTTTCCTTAAGACGGATCGAGCCTTGATTAGTCAGGGAACTCAACTTAAGGACAAATCTTATTGTTTCAGTCAAAGCTGCACCAACATGAGGTAAGGCCCCGGGACTTCCGCTGAGGTATTTTCTTCTCTTGCAAATTGAACTTGTTTCCTTAAGACTAGTCGAGCCTTGATTAGTTAAGGAATTCAATTTAAGGACAAATCCTTTTATTTACAATTTGCTAAAATAAAAATAAAAAAATCAATCAAAAAAATTATGAATAAAAAAAATGGAAATTCCCCTTTCTTATCCTTCACATGTGATTTCACTAATCGGACAAAAGTTGTTTATTTTCTCTTTGCCTAATTCCTGATTCTCAGCAATAGTGAAAGGTAAATTCTCTTTTCAACTTCTCGGAATGTAAAGAGACTTCCACCATCCACAGATGGGTCTCCAAGACTTTGTTTCGGAGGTTCATATAAAAAGTCAACCCAGAAAAAGGTAACTCCAAAAAGTCAACCACTAAAAAAGTCAACTCTCAGCTAAAATCAAGATTCGAAGTTGAATTGAACAACGGTGAAGGAATTTTGATAATCCAAGTCTACAACGAAAGATAGAGAGTCTGAAAGACAGGTTGCAGAAATTCAGTGTAGAGAAAATACCTTATTTGGTAAATTTGGGGAAGAATGCGTAAATGATCAAATTGGATGAAATTAGAGGTTCCAAATGGAATAAGATCAATAAAATATGGATATTGGAAGGTCCAATTTTGAAGCGGAATTGAAGGAAGAATCAGTTGGAAGAGAAAAAGGAAAATAAGGATTTAATTAATAAATAGAAAATTCACAAATTTGGGGAAAATTGCAAAGATGGCCCGATTCGGTGAAATTGAAGCCTCTAGTTGATAAAGGATAAATAAATAAAAATATCCCAAGTTTCAGTTTGAAGTGGATCCCAAGGAAGAGCCGCTTGGAGAAAAAACGAAAAAAAAAGGAGAAAATTCTCAATATTGAGAAAAAGGAAAAACTAAACCGGAGAGGAATTCGGATGTAAAATTGGGTATTTTTGGACCAACGCCAATTCAATGTATAAAAAAAGCAATGGAAAAAGAAAATCCAAAAATTGAGCCCTTTTTGAGTAAAACTGAGGTTTCGGGGGTTAAAGGGCAATTTTGGAAAATTCGGGAAAAATAGAATTCTAGCTCGAAAAATTATGAAAACTTCCAGATCTGAGTTTTATATTATATGGAAGGGATTGGAGAAGAAAAATCCGAAAACGGAGCTCAAATGAAAAAAGACAAAGTTCGGGTCCACTAATACAAAATTCCAAGAGAAAATTTCGGGAAAAATAGAAAACGAGCTTGGAAAATTATGAAAACTTCTAGATCTGAGTTTTATATTATATGGAATTTATTGGAGAATAAAAATCTGGAATCGGAACTCAAATGAAAAAAGACAAAGTTCAAGTCCATTAATCCGAAATTTCGAAAGAAAATTCCAGGAAAAATAGAAAATAAGCTCGAAAAATTATGAAAACTTCCAGATCGGAGTTTTATATTTTATGGAAGGGATTGGAGAATAAAAATCCGGAACGAAAGCTCAAATGAAAAAAGACAAAGTTCGGGTCCACTAAATCCAAAATTCCAAGAGAAAATTCCAGGAAAAATAGAAAACAAGCTCGAAAATTATGAAAACTTTCAAAATCTGAGTTTTATATTTTATGGAAGGGATTGGAGAAGAAAAATCCAGAACCAGAACTCAAATGGAAATAGACAAAGTTTGGGAGGCACTAAATCGAAACTTTAGAGAAAAATTCAGGAAAAATAGAATCCGAGCTCAAAAAAATATGAAAACCTCCAGAACTGAGTTTTATATTGGATGGGATGAATTGGAAAAGAAAATTCTGAAATTGGGGTCCATTTGCAAATAAATTATGTTTGGGGGCCAAAATGCAATTTTATCGAAAAAACAGAAAAGGGTCATTTTGTAAATAAAAAAAAAGAGGAATATCATAGAAATTTCGAGGCCATTTTCGGCCAGCCTTCTGATTAGAGGGAGGGGTGTGATCATCTTGAATCAAATGGCCAAGGTTGAATAGCAAGATGACATTTTTAAAAGGACAAGATTCGCCACTACTTTGCCTACATGGCATTTTAGGCCAATGGGAGGTCTCCAAATTGCAAAGCCATGTGAAGGCCATATGAAGAGCATGTGAAGGCTATGAGATAATGCCAAGTAGGATTAAAAATGCCACCTAGGAAGATATTTTAATAGTAAGCCATATGATCATGACAAGTGGCTTAGATATTTTGTAGAGATAGGAGACAAGAATAATCTAGGTGACATTGTTGGCTAATGAGAGGCTAGGAAACCCTTAATTTAAGGGAAACATCATGCAATTAAGGGACAAACACCCTTAATTTAAGGAAAGCATCATGCAAGAAGGGACATTTTTAGCCATGTGGCAAGGGATGTTGGGAGAGCATGCGAAGCATGACAAATGGGAAAAAAAAAAAAAAACACTCCTTATAGAATACCAAGGGCCAGCAAAGCTAGAGGGGGGATTCATTTTTTTTTTCAAGGATTTTTCACTACACTCTTGGAGGAGAAAAGGAGAAAAAGAAAGAAAAAAAGAGGGAGGATGAAAAATTTGGAGAGCTTGATTTGGAAAGCAATTGCTAGGTCTTCTTCTTCTTTGATATCATAATCTTTTTCTTCTTCTTTTTTTCCATGTGATTTGTTAATATTTTTGTTGAATAAAAGGTTTTCAAAAATAAATTTTAAAGGTTTTCTCTCCTTTATTCTTTATTCTTTACAAAAACCAAGTTGACAAAAAATTTTACATCCTCCTTGCTTTAGCCAAAACCTAAGGGAGTTTTTGTGCTTGTTCTTGCTTAATTATTCTTGTTTGTTAGTTCATATTTTTAGCTCATGGTTGATTCATTGTTATATGTTTGTTGGCTGTAAAATCATGCATTTCATGTCATTTTCAACTACGATTTTGGCTAAGATCGACCAATAATCTCTAGCCAAAAAATCCCTTATCTATACTAGTTGAAAGAGTGATTGTTTGAGTTTGATATTCTGGCTTTTGGGATTTTTTTTTCACTACTCATTTTTTGTCAAAATAAAATGAATTTTTTACCACATGTAGTAGACCTTTGCAGGATGCCCTGGTTTTTTTTTCCAAAAGTTTTAGATTTTTTTTATCAAGGTTGGAAAAATTATTTTCGATAAAACAGTTTTTAGCTCACTGTTCTGACTTTGGTGAAAATTCGGTCAAGGCATCCTTGGTCCAAAAATTAAGCTAACTTTTTCCCATGGAGACCATTATGTTATAAGTCTACACTAATTTTTTCAGAATTTTTTTATTTTTTTATGAATGGTAAAAAATATAGTTTCTCAAAACTGGTTTTAGGAGTTAGAATTGTCTTTTAAAACTAATAATTTTTTGTTTCTATTTGTATACAAAAAGGGGGCTGATTTGGGTCATTAGCAACTGTCTTAGGTTGATTTCCATGTTATTTTAAGGATAAAAATCGATTTTGCAAAAGTCGGGTTAAGGGTGGTCAACTCGGGTTTCAAAAATAGGTGAAACTAGACTTTTTTAGAGGGGGTTCAGCCAAGGCATTCTTTTGCTCCAAAAATTCCAGTTTTTTTTTTTTTTTTTTTTATCCAAGTCCAAAGTCATTTTGTTTTGAAAATCCAATTTAAGTTTCTTTCAAAGGTAGTCAGATACCTTTTTAGGTATACGGATGTCCATACTTAAAGAAAGAAATACATCTTCATGCATTGCATGTTTAAAAATGTTTTTACTTAATTTGGCATAAAAACATGCTTTTCAGTTTCTTAAACATTTGGCGAGAATTAGTTCTTTGCTAGGTTTGCTGGGAGGTTAGGAAATTATTCAACTCACATGGTTATAAAATCGCAAGGCACGGATTTTGTTTTATTCGGAATCATATAAATATCGTATGAAAGAATTATTTTCCAAGCTTTGCCGGGTTTGCCGAGAAGTATGGTAATATTTTTCGACATATGCTATTTATATGATTCCTCACATGAATAATCCATTTCAAAATAATGATGTGTGCATGTGATCATGATGTGATTGTGAATATTCTATGATGATGTCATTTCTATGATTGATTGTTTAATTGACATGCTATGCCATTTCATGTGCTATATCATTTAAATTATGCCATGTCATTCACTTAAATTATGCCATGTCATTCATTCATGTGCCAAATCATTTGAATTATGCCATGTCATTCATTCATGTGCCATATCATTTAAATTATGCCATGTCATATACCATTTCATTTCATCTGCCATATCATTTGAATTATGCCATGTCATTCATTCATATGCCATGTCATTCATTCATGTGCCATATCATTTAAATTATGCCATATCATTCATTCATGTGCCATATCATTTAAATTATGCCATGTCATATGCCATTTCATTTCATGTGCCATATCATTTGAATTATGCCATATCTTTCATTCATATGTCATGTCATTCGTTCATGTGCCATATCATTCATATGCCATGTCATTCATTCATGTGCCATGCCATTTAGATTATGCCATGTCATGCCATTCATTCATAGGCCATGTCATTCATTATTTTAGCCATGTCATTAGGATTTTGCCATGTCAAACATGCCATATCATCCTTTCATATACCATGACATTCATTCATGTGCCATGTTATTATTTCTTTTGCCATGCCATGTTAAACACGCATGTCTTTAATTTTTATCTTAGTAATATTCTTGCATATTCTTGATCATTTATTTGTGATTTTAAAATGCATGAAATATTATTAAAGATATTTTTTCAAATCGAGTTAAAATAATTCATGAGTTCTCTGTTGGGTTTGCCGGGGAGGATATCAGCAATTATCATTAATGACGAAATATCTTTTCCAAAAACGAGGGTGATTCAGAGAATTTCAAAATAAGAAAAATTTCATGTTTTGCCGAGTTTGTCGGAAAATATGAAAAATTTTATGTTAATAAATTCCGGATCATTTTCAAAATAAAATATGAATTTTTTAGGGAATTATTTTCAAACACCAAATTTAAAATCGATTTTTTACCGAGACTCGAGATGACACACGACTAATAATGTACCGTTTTATACGGGCGTTGTGGGAGTGCTAATCCTTCCCTGCATGTAATCGACTCCCAAACTTACACTTGTTTTCTCTAGTTCAAAGCGCAAACTTCAAAATTGATTTTAAAAAATATTTTAATTAATTTTAAAATAATTTTATAAAAATTGATTTTAATAGGTTGCCGATCACACCTAGCCAAAAAAATTGGTGATGACTCAATTTCTTTTTCGAAATCATTTTCATACCCTCAGCTTTTAATTTTAAAAAATTAAATCGTCTTTTTCTTTATTTTTCTCTCCATGTCACGCTGTTAACGGAAGCCAGATTGTTCCTGCGACGGGGCAAATTTTTTTGGGTTTCTTTAAAAACGGTTGCGACAATTATATTATAAAAAATTAAAAATATTTAAATATTTTACTTTAACAAAACTATTATACTGTGAGATAATGAGATATTTTTATTACAAATAAATTCATTTTAATATATAATTTTTTTCCAACTCATTTTTATTTCATTTTCACCTTGTGCAATATTTAATTTCATTTAATTGAATTCGGATCCGATGTCCGGCACTGGTATCAAGTATCAAGTATGAATGACGGTTGCGGAAGAAGAAAGTAGAAAGATGCTAAGACAGGGTGTTGATAGGGTGATAAAGAGGAGAATTCATTTACCATCTAAAACTTGGAAGAATGCCCCAAAAGAGAAGGCGGAGTGCGTTGTGATTGGAGCCGGAATCGTGGGATTGGCAGTGGCCAGAGAGCTGTCGTTGAAGGGGAAAGAGGTGTTGGTCCTGGACTCTGCCCCCACCTTCGGAACAGCCACCAGCAGCCGCAACAGCCAGGTCATCCATGCTGGCATCTACTATCCTCCCTATTCTCTCAAGGCTCGTTTTTGTGTGAGAGGAAGAAACTTACTCTATCAATACTGCTCTCAGCGTGGGATACCTCATAACCAGACTGGTAAGCTCATAGTTGCAACTGGATCTTCTGAGATTCCAAAGTTAAATCAGCTGTTCAATCGTGGGATCCTAAATGGGGTTGAAGGTCTTCGGATGTTGGACGCTTCTGAGGCCATCAAAATGGAGCCTGAATTGCACTGTGTCAAAGCCTTGCTGTCCCCTGCTTCTGGCATTGTGGATTCCCATTCTCTAATGCTGTCTTTAGTGGTATCCATATTCTCCATTAATCTTTTTTTTTTTTTGTGAAAAACTAATTAATAGTACTAACCATCACCAGGATCCAGGGGGAGGCTGAAACTAAGGGCACCACCTTCTCTTACAATACCACTGTCATTGGAGGTCATCTTGAAGGAAATCAAATGGCGCTCTACGTTTCTGAAACCAAAACTCTTGCAAACTGGGATGGAAGGACTCCATTGCAACCGGACCTCGTACTTATTCCTAAGTTTGTAGTGAATTCTTCAGGCTTGAGTGCTCCCCTTCTGGCTAAGAGATTCCATGGTCTAGACACTGCTACTATTCCTCCTGCATATTATGCTCGTGGTTCCTACTTTACCCTTTCAAATTCAAATTCAAATTCTACTAGACATCCTCCCTTCAAACATCTGATATATCCTGTACCAGAGGAAGGTGGCCTTGGAGTGCATGTCACTCTGGATTTAGATGGCCAGCTCAAGTTTGGCCCAGATGTTGAGTGGATTCATCATGTACCTGATACAACCAGCTTCCTTAATAGGTATTCTATAGTCTTCACATTCCAATATTTTTATGATGATTTAGGTGATATACTTCTTTTTCTACTCTCCATTTCATGACTATGACTATAATTTTGTTTGTTTACTACCTATACAAGTTCCACAATTTGTAGATATGTATTTCTTCACATAACCTGACTACGGTCCCATGTAGAGGCATATGCGTTTTGCTACCTATGTTTTCCTACCTTAAAGGATTATGATTATAACTGGTGTGGTTGCTTCAGTTTGGAGGGTCAAAAACTTTTTTCCTATATTCCTTTTAAGATTTCATGTCCTCATTTTTTTTCTTTGAAATTTGATGATAAGTTGTTATAGCTATTACTTTATCTCTTCTTCCAGTGCCACCTTCCTTTCATTAACTGTCATTGTTTTTTGTGTTAACTTAGATTGTCAGTCCCTTTCTCCTGCTTTTTTTCTGTTAAAGTGGCCAATGCCCTAAGCTAATACAGTGGTCGGTAGAAATCTCTTGATGCCTACCTAACTTAGCAGAATATTTATATCATATTAAGGTTCTTTCCATGTCATTGATGTTTAGAAAGTTTATCTACTGTCATGATTCCATTTGAGCAACTCTTTTTGAGTCAGAACATTCTCCGGCAGTATTCAGTAGAAATTTCAATTATTGTAATAGGAAATAGAAGAATATTTTCTTCCTACAAATGCATTGAAGCATTCTTGAAATAAGAAATAGAACAATATTTTATCTTTTGTACTTAAAAGGCAGTTTGAATTCAATTCAGGTAAGTTAATTGCTGCATTTGTTGCATAAAAGCAATTGATTCAGGTGTTAGTTCTTTCGCTGAACAGAATGTATGTACTTTTATCATGAAAGACGTTATCATGTGGTCAAAAACTAAGCTTGGTGGGTCCTTGCTTCCAGGTTTAACTATTCTGTAAGTGCTGAGCATGTTGTAAGATTTTATCCAGAGATTCGAAAGTACTACCCTAATCTCAAAGATGGATCTCTACTACCAGGTTATGCAGGGATTCGACCAAAACTTTCTGGACCTGGACAGTCTGCCCGTGATTTTGTAATACAGGTTTGTTTCGTGTACTCTCTTTAGTATGAAGTATTAAAATTGATATATAACTTTGTCTAACCATATGCTTGAATTTTATGTATGGTACAAAAAGCTGCTCTTTTTTCTTTTTTGAGAAATACTACCTTACCTGCAGAATTTTCTCTGAGAAAGGATTGCAAAATAAATTACATCTGTTCCCAGATTAGCATTCTGGCAATTGTTTATCCATAATTAATGATGAATGAGAAACTTAGCAAACAAACAAACAACAACCAAGCCTTTCTCACTACTTGGATAAGCTAAATGGACTAGCTTTTGCCAATGTACTTTATTTTGAACGATTGAGTAAGAGCATTAAGCTTGTAGTCCTATTTAATAGTTTAACTTCTATTCCTTCCCAAGTGCATCTGAAGAAGGATTCAGTTGATACTCAAGTGGTTCATGAATCTAAAGAACCAATTTCAGAACCAGTTCTTGACATGCTTGACGAAGAGGAGTCTACCATTGTAGAGCCTAAGGAGTGCAACGTTATTAGCCACTTGAAGAATTAGAAGTATAGTCTAGTGTTAAAACTGAAGTTGGGACCTAGATAGTGGGTTTGAAAATTTAGAGACAGTTTAAAATGGCTCAAGCAAATAAGAAATTTGGTGAGCTGCTACCTAGTGAGGATTCTACCATTGACTTTTTTCTTCCAAAAACAGAGGTCAAGCTTGTTGTTTTTAATGAAAGTTCTTCTGTTGATTCCATCATTCCAAGTGTGCTCAAGAATGTGATGCAAGTTGCTTTGTTGAAGATATTTGTTCCACAGTGAAGTTCATGTTTGATAGTGATATTCATGGATCTTGTTGGAAATGTCTTCTGCTTTGATTTTTTACAAACTCGAGGTCGAGTTTTCTCCAACCAGCTGAGAATGATGGAGGATGTTTATATATTATTTGAGAGATTAGCTTTGTTCTATATATTAGAGTTTGTAATGTTAACATATATTTAGTCTATTTTTAGGTTAAATCCAAATCAGCAAATCTTAATGCCAATATATTTGGGGTCGGCTAAAAGAACCCAGACACAAAAACATTTACGTTGGGTGCACGAACCCTCCTACAATCATTCCTTTCCACCTCCATTATCTTTTCAAGTTCTAATAGTTTCATATCATTATTTATCACCCCCAACCATGTCTTTTTTTAGTCTCCCCTTCAACTTTTTACCCTATATAATTTCAATTTGCTCCATCCTTCTAACAGGTGCATCCCTCAATATGCTTCTTGTGGCCAAACCACCGTAAACGGTTTTCTCCCACCTTATCCTTTATAGGAGCTATCACATTAGTCTATTTGTTATTTTATATTAATTAGTATTTTGCATAATCTCCAAGTAGCAGGGTTTAGGGTTATATTTGGTATTTTTTGCAAGTTTTGGCCTTTGGAGTTTAGCTTATAAATATTTATGTTATTTTAGTTTCAATTAAGTTCTCGATGATGAGTATTTGAGATTTTGAGACATTGATTATTGTCATTTTCTCCTTTATTGATTCTTTCTGGTTTTCTCCTCTAGTTCTTCTATTTCTTCCTTGATTTTCTCTATTCCTCCCTAATCGCTTCTATCTATTTTTTATTTTCCCTCTAAATTTCTATTCTCTGTCCCTTTCCTCTACTTGTTTTGCATTACCTTGATAGCTAAAATTCTGTCAAAAAATTTTGGATCATGCTAATTATCATGCCTAGTCAGACTTTTGTACAAGCATTAAATGCAGCAAAAGGGTAACCAGAAATGCTATTTCTGGTTAATATGCTTCAAATCTGTGGTTACCTCAATAGGCATTTATTGATCCAACTGTGCTTTAATAGTTCAAAACTAGGCTTTTAAACTTGGTGCTAACGTTGTATGTTAATCGCTTTAAGGAGCAGAATTTGTTTGTATTTCGGAACAAGTACTGTTAAATGGTATCAGAAATGTGTGAATTGTGCCTTTTTGCTGTTAATATTTCTTGAATTAAATGTATAATACAATAATTTCTGGCTTTTTGCTTCATTTTCGTTGTTTCACAATTTTTTGTTGATAATGTCGCCCACCCCCCTATCTTGCGGCAAGGACTCAATTTATTTCCTCTACATCATTTCTAAGTTTGTTATTATCATTGCTTCTCTTTATTTGTTAGAATATATTTCATAAATTCATGTTAGAAATTTTTTAAAAAACAGATCAAATAGATCAGGCGTTTTTTTTTTTTTTTTTCCTCTCCTGAATGTCGTGATTTACATAACTTTGTGGTATCTATATTTTGTGCAAAGATGAGTGGATTTTTGTGATTTGAATTATTTGGGTTTTGACATGCATTTCTGAAACCTAGTTTCTAATTTCTGTAGGGAGAAGACATTCATGGAGTGAGTGGTCTTGTAAATCTTTTTGGAATTGAGTCACCCGGGTTGACTTCTAGCATGGCGATTGCAGAATATATAGCTGCTATACTATTAGGAGGATGATGGAGATTTACTATACTATCAAAACAAAGCAACTTAATGGTGCCTACCCAATGCTATGGGTAAAATTTTAATTTTTTTTCCTTTAAAATGTTTGTATCCTAAACTTGATGTCGGAACATAACAAAAATAAACAAATTAAAAAACTTGAGCACCTTACTCGATGATATATATAGTTGAGATTTATTTATATTAGTGTAAAACTAAATTAGTTTTAAACATTTTTACAACTTTTTATAGTATTTATATTTGTTTAATCCGACCGTCGTATTTCATGTTCTATTCACGTAGATCATGCACATCGAATTTCGAATAAATTAAAAATGTTTTAACTATTTGTTCAATGTAAAAAACTTTCAACCATAAAATATATATTGAAAAAGACAATGTTTTTTATCGATATGATAAAAATATCAGATCGATCTGAAACTTTACGTGCACGATGAGTACAATTATATTGTTAAATTCAGCGGTCGGTTTATTAAAATATAAATCTTATAAAAAATTATGAAAGTTTGTAAAATTAATTTAATTTTACACAAATATAAGTATATCATTTCTCATATATATATATATATATATATATATATATATATATATATATATATATATATATATTCTCTAATTAAAAGAGTCAGATTTGAACCAAATTTACTACTCTAGTCTGGTGGTTAATTTTTACCAAAGAGAAGATAAAAATGCAATTTTATTGGGATATAAGGTTCAATTTTATCACCATATTTTTAATTATGAAGAAAATTTATCACCATATTTATATTTTTGGAGTAATTAAAAAATGTTTAGTAGAATATTTTGTTAGAAGCTATTTTATAATTAAAAAACAATTTTGAAAATAATATGGGAAGGAACATTTAGAATGGCAATTGGTAGCGTACCTGTACCTAAATCTATTATCAAATTTAATTCTCATACCTTACTCGAATCCATTTAATAATACCCTATTAAAATCCAATCAAAATCTTAATCCACTTATTTAGTTAAAAATGGTATGTGTATCCATTACAAAAACCTGACTCTACCAATTCAATAAGAAAATAAATTTTAATTATTTTGTTATATTTTATTAATCAAAATTAAATTAATAAATTTTAAAATTATATTTTTTATTTAGATAATTTATAAATTTTAATAAATGATTTGTCAATTATCAGTAATATATACACTAAAAGTAATATAAATATTAAAAGATTCTTTATTTATAATAAGATTTGGATAATGGATACCTTAAGTTTACTACCCGTACTTTACCTGAACCAGTTTATGGGTACCTAATCTTAAATAGGTCGATTGGTCGAGTATTGCTTGATATCCTTTTATACCCTACCCATTTTTAGGAAACAACCAACCATAAAACTAAAAATCTGAATTTTATTTATTTACGCCCGCACAATGTTGCGAGAATTAATTTTTTTTAAATATATAAAAATAATTATTTAAATTATTTAAAAATTATTAATGAATGAAATAAAGAAAAAATATTTTTATTTTTATTTTTTAATACATTTTTGTTTAATTTTAAAAATACAAAGTGATAAATCGATTTCTATAATTATTTTTAAACAATGATTTTTCCTTAAAAATCAATAAAAAAGTATTTATAAATTTTTTAATACATAAAAATCAAAAAATTATTTAAAAAATTTACAAAAAATGTATTTATTACTTTTTTTTGAAAATAATAAATTAAAAAAAAATAAAATAATAATAACAAAAGAAAAAACATATTTTTTTCTCTCCTTTTTCTTTTCTTCTTCTTCTCCTCCTCCTCTTCCTCCGTCACCGACGATCTTCTCTCTCCTCCTCTCTCTTCCTCCGTCACCGTCCGACTCCCCTCAGCCGCCTCTCTCCTCTCTCCTCCTCCCCTCTCTTCTTCTCTATTCTCTCTTCTCTCTCCTCTCCTCTCCTCTCCCCTCTTCTCCTTCTCTCTCTCTCGCTCGATTGATTTCTGTCTTATTTATTTTTTTTTTTTCAAACTTTTCAACCAAAAAACCTTTTTAGCCTCACTAACAGATAATAGATAAAATAAGACAACAAAATCTTAATTTTTTAAAAAATGCCTACTGAATCTCTGATGACTCAGTTTTAATATATAGAGACCCCTTTTGAGTAAAGTTTATTTTTTTTTTTAATATTTGGAGATTTTTCTTTCAAAGATTAAAGAGTCAATACCAAGTAAAGTTGGAAGTCATGGCATGATGAGTGCTCCTAAGTAAGGTTAAAAAAAAAATAGATCAGAGTTCAAATCTGTAAGATCTCCGAATATCGATTCAATTGGTCCAACCGATTAGATCGGTCGGTTTAAGTAAAATAATTTTAATATTAAATATAGTAAATAATTAATAAAAATATGCATTTGGCTTAAGGATATAATTTTTAATATAAAACTAAAAGGTTAAAGATTTAAATCTCATTATTTACTAATTGAAAATAATAATAATAAATATTTAAAATCGATTTTTTATCGGTTGAATCAGTTTTCCTATCGTTCAATGAATCTCCATTTTTATGCATCGTAACAGACTTGACAAGTCTCCAATTCTCAATTGATCAATCCGATCGATCGGTCCGATCTAATTTTTTCATTCATAAAACTCTAACCTAATTGTTTAGGTTCCATTAGAAAACTCGGCCAGAGGCATTCCCACCGCACTGGGGGTTCGTAAATGACACTTTCAATATTGTGGAGATGCTTCTGATTGGACTTTCAAATGAAACCTTAGTCTTTTACAAGTTAATGAACCGAGGTTCCCTAATCCATAAACACTTAAACAGTTTCAAGAAGAGATTTTTAACTATATTACGAAATCTAGGTAGAAATTTGGTTCACTATCAATTTTAAGTATATATTATATGCTGAATTCTAACCCCTCATTTTTTTCTTTCTCCCAAAAAATAATTATAATTGCTATAGATAACTAATCCACCAACTTTTAGAAAAAGTACAAAATCAAAATTAAGAAATTTGAGTATATAAGCATTAGATAACGGTAGTAGATATGCAACGTAGAAAAAATTGTCATTGGTAGATGAACTAAAAAAAAAAAAGTATAAGAATTTTACAATTTAATAAAGAAATTTTGTCAAAACTTGTTGATTTCTTAAGCAAATTGAAACAATAATTTTCTAAATCCTAATGCAAGATTGTCTCAAATGTTTTTAGATTATGATAATTATTATTTTTTTAATTAATTGTTGATGGATTTTTGGGTTGGTTGGTGATTTCCTGATGTTAGGAGGATCGAAGAGCTGTCGAGCAGGACCTCATGTCTTTTATACTTTGGTTATGGAGAATCTTGGGCTGTCTGCTTGGTCTGTTCATCTGTCTGCTATGGAAATTACCTCCCCGCATGTGTCTTGTGTGATCAAATTAGTTATGGACATGTATCATTTTTTTGGAGGGTAATGATAGTCCCAGACTAGATGGACCTCTTGAGTCTAATTTGTCGTTGGATCTTAGCCCTATGTAATATGGGTATAACATAATTTTAAATGTATCTTTTTGTAGAATCTTTGTTGTTATTCATATTTTTTTTTTTATTTAAAAAACAACTGATTTTCAAGACAAGGTATCTAACAACAAATAGTCCCTAATTGATGTAGGCCATTCAGTCTTTAAATGGATAACGTTGGCTGTCCGATATTACACCTCCTCCTTGATCAAGGGAGGAAGATAAATATATCATGTTAGATTGGATTATCAGTTCGGCTCATATTAGGTCAGGTCTGGATAAGAATTTTTTAATTCGAGCGGATCGAATTACAATTCATTAATAAAAAGAATATTTTTATTTAAATTTAATTATAAATATTAATATAATTTTTTAATTTTTTAATATTATTTTAAATAATAATATGAATTTTCGGATCGACTCAAATCCGACACGACCCGAACTTGAATAAAAAAAATTCTAAACCATGGTCCGGCTGGCCCGCCTCGACCACCCATGAACAAGTTTAATTTTTACCACGTCTAGACAATTCGAGTGAAAACTTGATAAATTAATATGCAACATATTGTAAATTTTTGTGAAGCTAAAAAATATTTGTATCCAAGAGAATACATGTATCGACATTGAACCCATTTTATTTGGGTGCGATCTATATTTTATTATTATTTGATATTGGAGAAAAGGGACCCAACCGATATCAAATAATAATTTTTGTGAAGCTAAAATATATTTGCATCCATGAGAATACGTGAATTGAATCAAATTCTCGAACCATTCACATATTTTGAAAGAATTCATATACTAATTAATTCATGTCCATTTGTAAAAGCTGCTAATTAAAATGATTGGATCAAACTTGTATGAGAAGAACTTCACACTACTAATACGAGACATATATTATGAGAGGAAAAAAAAATTCCTTCTATTATTTTTTGTTTGTGAAAAAATTGGAAGAAGGTGAAGAAAGAAAAATAAAAAACAAAAACAAAAAATTATATATATATATATATTTTTTCCTTTTTCTTCTCTCTTCCCCATTCTATTTTCTGTCTCGATTCCTCATCCTCCTTCCTTTCATGATCGGATCCGGTCATTATCTGATTGGGTTTGGCCAAACAAGGTTGGACACGATGTTTGAATGGCGGCTGACCTTTTTAGAGGCTGACCGACCATTCCGATGATGGGTCCGATCTCGATTGGTCAGAGCTGGTCGAATAATAACTGGATCCAATCATAAAAAGTGGGGAAGGATGAGGAATTTGGAGATAAGAAGAAGAGGATGAGAAAGAAAAAAAAAAGAAAAAATTATTTTTTAATTTTTAATTATGACACTTGGCATAATTAAAAAGTCGCATGTCGGAATTCCATGGGATAAAAAAGTTAAATTAATATTTTTTAATGGTGTTATGAGTTGGGCTAACATGCGAAACAAACCCAAAGTTCAGGTATCTAATTAAATATTTTGATAGTATATATACTATATTAAAAAAAAATTTCAATACTAGAAGAACCTCATACACAAACACGATACGGAAAAATAATTAAAACACGATACAAAACACAACACGAAAAAATAACACGAATACGATACGAACATACGAATGTGTCAAAATCTATATAACACAAACTATTAACGTATCAAAATTTATATAAATATATAATACCTTAAACACAATTATCACACATAAAAACACATGAATTATCAGGTCTACTCGCATTACATTATTATTATTTTTTAAATTTGTAGTTGGCGTAATGAAAGAATTAATGTCCATTTGTAAAAGCTGCTAATTAAAATTATTGGATCAAACAAATGTTATGACAAAAAAAGAAAAGAAAATATTTTCTTTTTTATTATGTTTGGTTTGTGAAAAAATTGGAAGATGGTGATGAATAAAATAATTTTAATAAATCGAAGCAAAAAATGTCTTTTTAACACTTTTTATACTATTGAAGAAAGTGTCTAACTTTTTGCAACCCATTTTTAAAACTTTTTGTTTTTCTTTGATTATATCTTTCTTTCAAAATTTCATCAATTAATCCTACTGCCAATTGGCATGAGATTGTCAATGGAAAATTATGGTATAGGGAAAAAAATAGAAAAGGAAAGAAAATTGGTGAAAACACTAACTTTTTTTTTCTTTCCAAATTAAGTTTCTTTTATCAATAACTCATTTTCAATAAACCTAATGACAAGTTAAATAAGAAAAAAATTATATATCTTTATTTATTTATTTTATAATTGGGTAGTATTTATGTGTATGATAAAGGAATTAATTGTTTAACATTTTGAATTAAATATATATATATATATATGCAAATATGAATTACCACCTTTTAAGATAAAGAGGTTGTTTGATTATATTTAAATAATGTATAAAAAGTTTGGCGCGAACGGCCTAGATTCTCACCAAAATTTCATCGACGAAATTACCATAATTACTGACAGAAATTCCGTTAGTAATAAGAAAGCACGGATTTTGAAATTGGTAATAAATAAAAAATTATTACCAAATTAATTAAAATAATAATAATAATAAAATTGAACGGTCAAAAACTATTACCAACGGAATATCCATTGGTAATATGATTATTCCGTCGATGATATATTTTCAGTCGGTAATACATTACAGACGGAACATGTATATTACCGACAGAATTTGTATATTACCGACGAATATTCCGTTGGTAATATTGTTTCACGGATTCTTATGTACAATAAATTATTACCGACGGACTATCCGTCAGTAATATTTATATTCCGTTGGTGAAAGCTTTTTCCATCGGTGATATATCACCAACGGATGAAGAATTTACTGACGGAATTTTCGTCGGTAATTCATTATCGTCGATGGATGAAATTTGAATTCCCGTCTAAAGTATTACCGACGGAATTTCATCGGTAATAATTGTATTCCGTCGGTGATAGTCTCGGGCGTAACTAAAGCCCGAGAATTCTTCTTCCCTATTTTCTTTCTTTCTTTCTTTCTCTCATTCTCTGTTTCTCTTTTGGTCCGACCGTCCCTTGCCATCCGTTCGGCCGTCCCTCGTCGTCCGACCGTCCTCACCATTGCTGCTGCGAGCGCCACCAGTTGTCTGACCGTCCGTCTGACTGTCCTCACCATCGCTGAGGCGTCCGACCACAGCGCTTGGTTCAAAGTTGAACTTTTGAGGTGATTTTTAATCCGAAATATCTTTTTAATCCAAAAATATATTTTTAATCCAAATAATCTGAATGTGTTGGTTGTTAGGTGGAACCACACCTGGTTCAGATTTTGCTGGAATTGCTGGAACTGGCCTGATTCAGATTTTGTTGACATTCTTCAGGTGATGTAGCCTTCAGTTCAATTGATGAGTTCAAGCATTTGTCTTTGTGGTGTGGTTGTGATAAAACATTATTTTTATTTTGATTATAGATATGGCATTGTAAAACATGCTATATGTTGGAATGTGCTTAATTATTAAAATGAAAAATACTAATAATATATATATATATTCATTAGTTCGATTCAAAATTTATGCATTTGTTAATGGAATTTTAATATATTATTATTGTGAAAAACAAAATATTTGTAACATAATGATAATTTATTATTTAACATTATTGATATTTTAAGGTTTTAATTTTAAGAAATATGTTAAATTTTTATCTAATTAATAAAATATTTTAACTCCATAAAAAAAATATTTTAATATAATATTTCTTCAAAAGTGAGATTAATATAAATAATAATAATTATAAGTAAAACATATTAGAAAATAAAAGGAAAGTTCCAATTTTAAATTTCTCAAAATTTAAATAATCTTAACTCATAATAATTTGAATTTTAAAATAACTAAATGTGTTAAGTATCTCGATCAATGAAATAATTCAATTAATATGACTCAATATATGTAGTAAACCGAATCTATAATAACTCGAATTAAAATTACTTGAAATCTGAGTATTTGATAAAAACAACCCAAATAATAATAAATAAAAAAACCCAACCTAAACAACCTGAATTAATATATATATATATGTAAGACTTTATACTTATTTTTTTTTTCAAAATAAAAAGTATGTATTGTATATAAATATGTAACAACTTTAAACAAAAATATTTTATTTTATTTTAATTATTTCTAAACTTTATTTCTAAGCCATATTTCTTTTAGTATATGTGATATATTTGTACCTTAAAAATTATTCAATTTAGCATCATAACTTTTATTTAATCTATCAATGTATTTCAAACGTCTAACACCACTTAAAAAAAACATGATGTGTCAATTGGTCATTAGATAAACTGAGATTTCTTTCAAATAAGTGTAGCATTAGATATTTTTTCTATATTAAATGAGATAAATGAGTGAAAATTTTAATATTGATTTATTTAATTATTTTATCAAAGCAAAAAAAAAAATCTTTATTTATAATATATAGTAATAAACATAAAAATTTCAAAATGTCAAATTTTAAAGGTAGAATTTAGGAGATATTACCTGCAGAGGTTGCTAACCACTTATTATAACTGAGACACAACAAACAAAATGTTAGATAATGTCACAAAGACAAAGTGCAATCCACTCCTTGCTTGTCCACATCTCTTTTTCTTTTTCCGAGCGTTTGCGAAACAACCGTAGCAGGTAAATACTCATAAGCTTGGAGTTTTTTGAGTAAATCTTCAATGGTTGTAGCAGAAATTATGGTTCTCCTTGCCTCTGAAAACATGAATCCATTATCCACAGCATTATCTAAATATGAAAGCAAATTACTAAAATAACCATTAATGTTAAGCAAACCAATGGGTTTCTTATTTGTGACCAAAGATGACCAAGAAGCCACGCAAGCTATTTCTTCCAATGTACCCAGACCTCCTGGTAAAGCAATGAATGCATCGGCAGAATGGTACATGATTGTTATCCGTTCAAGGATACTCCAGACTTGTATTTCCTTACCCACGGTAGGTCCACAAAAATCTGTGAATAGTTTTGGCACGATTCCTAGAACTGGACTTCCTCCGGCGTGTGCTGCTGTAGCGACTGCTCCCATTAAACCCGTACTACCGCCTCCATAAATCAAGTGGATCTTTTGTTGGGCAAGTATTACTCCAACTCTTATGGCTTCATCAGCGAATATGTTATTTTTCCCTGGATAAGCACCTCCAAAGACACAAATTTTTTTAATGCGTTGGGACGAAGTACTTTCCATTTTTTTTTTCTTGTTCGAGTGCCTGAAAGAGAATAAGTACATGGTGTAATATATAGAGGACTGAGTAGTGAATCAGACAAGAGTAATAATGCCGCCGAAAGTGTATTTGACCTGTCAGAAGAAAATGTTAACCTAACAAAAGATTTTTGCGTGATTTCAGGAAGAAAATCAAAAAGAGAAGAAAAATCAACCGTAAAAGTCCAATGCAAAAAATACGAGAATAATTACACAAATCGAACAACACTTAAATTAAACCGAAATGAAATTATTGCAAATCAAACCAAAAGCTGAGAAGTCATTTATTGTAGTTGTGATTGTGGCTATCTTCCTCTGGTTTTACGTCCAGAAACGGCTTAAACGCCTTCTATGAGTCGAGGATATGCTTCCCATCCAGTTTTCTTACAAGCTGGCAAACAGGGTCTTTTAACATCAGATTCCCAAGATGTTGCCATTCCCTTTGGAATTGCGGCCATAAATCAAGAATTTCTCTTTGTACGTCTCCACTAGGATGCGTCTCAAGAGAAAGTTGGATATTACCCAAATTCTCCTTGCTCAGTCCATCCTTAATGAATTCAATTTTATCATCTCGATTAGAGGACGGAATCCCAATAGAACGACATTTACCGTTACACGTCCATCGTGCACATTTGTGGCAATTTGAACTCATGCGCTTTGCTCGTCGCTTCTTTGCATAAGTGCTTCTACCTGTACCTGGTAAATGCAAAACAGGAAGATACTCATCTTCACGTACCTTGGCTTCAATTATCCAACGTATATCTTCAGGAATCCCTTTGTGCATAAGCATTCTTAATCTTTCAAATCGAACTTGGTAAAGCTTCAGTAAAATATTTCGAGGAAAAGGAGGAAATCGTTTCTGCAATCTTGTGAGAATATCATCCATCCTAAAAAAAATGAAATAAAATAAAATGAAAGAGAAATTGAAAGAGAAAGAAAAATTTATATACAATATCAGTTTTGTGGGTAGCTGATGGAACCGACTTAAATAATCACGGAGTACCGTTATCCGCCATTTAACCGGGGTTAAAAAAAATTATATTTACATCTAGTTATTTTCAAAACAAGGATCAGAAAGAAAAACAACCTCTTCTTGAGTAACATGATTTTCCAAAAAGAGTTTGAGTCTTTGTCCATTTACCTTGAATACGTTACCATTTTTAGGATTCTCAATGTCAACTGCTCCATAATGATACACATGCTTAACCACAAATGTGCCAGTCCATCTTGATCTCAACTTACCAGGAAATATGTGAAGTCTAGAATTATAAAGTAGAACTTTTTGCCCAACATCAAATGTTTTTCTTGAAATTAACTTGTCATGAAAGGCTTTAGTTCTTTCTTTATGAATTTTAGAATTCTCATATGCATCATTTCTGAGTTCCTCAAGTTCATTTATGACTGGAAAAGTTTCATTCTCACCCAAAAAGGAATATTTTAGCTCGGATGGCAATGGTTTTAAATCCAGCTTGGGTGGTTCAATAGTTGATGGTACAGTGACATTTGTGAGTGATGGAAGTTCCTCAAACTTTTATTTCCAACAATGCTTAACCTGAAAAGAATTTAACAAAGAATCAGTGTGTGAAATTTCTGAAGCATTATCAAACTCACATTCAATTAAATAAGCTTCTAAAGGATCATGGAATGTGGTAGTGGTGAGATGTTCATGAACAAGTTCTTCAATGAAATCCACTTCATGTACTTCTGAATCATCACCAGGTTGCTTGCAAGTGTTGAACACATTTAATTCTAAAGTCATATTTCCAAAAGAAATGTTCAACATACCATTCCTGCAATTTATCAGAGCATTAGAAGTTGCAAGAAATGGACGGCCTAATATAACAAGAATTTGAACATTTGGATTTGAAACAGGATGTGTGTCCAAAACAATAAAATCAACAGGGAAGTAAAAATTATCAATTTGAACCAAAACATCTTCAACTATCCCTCGAGGAATTTTTACAGAATGATCAGCTAGTTGAAGTGTAACAGGTGTTTCCTTGAGTTCACCTAAACCTAACTGTTGATAAACAGAAAAAGGCAAAAGATTAACACTAGCACCAAGATCAAGCAATGCACGTTCTATTCTAGTGTTTCCAATGATGCATGAGATTGTTGGACATCCAAGATCTTTGAATTTTGGTGGAGTAAGGTGCTGAATGATTGAGCTCACACTTTCCGTCAGAAATGCTTTCTTTTGTACATTATGTTTCCTTTTAACTGTGCACATGTCCTTCAAAAATTTAGCATAAGATGGAACTTGTTTGATTGCATCCAATAAAGGAATGTTAATCTTAACTTGTTTGAAAAGTTCATAAATTTCTGCATTTTGATTCAAATTCTTTATTGTTTGCAACCTTTGAGGAAAAGGAGCAGGATGCATACCTTTTTCTTTGTCCAAATTTTCAAGAAGTTCAGACTTACCATCATCCTTACCATTACTTTTCGGAGGGGAAGGAGGATCTTGGTCTTTTGATGGAATGTTTTTGTCAATTGCCTTTCCACTTCGAAGAGTTGTGATAGAACTGGCATTTTCCTGTTGAGTTTCATTGGAGCAAGAAACAAGACATTGAGTAGAAGGGTTAGGTTGAGGTTGAGTAGGAAACTTACCTTTTTCTTGAGTGCGTAATGAAGCTGTCAATGTGGACAAGGTGTTTTTGATCTCATTGATGTCCTGTGAAGTTTGGTTATTCACATTTGCTTGTGTTTGCATGAATGCTTGCAATGTCTCTTCCAAGGTTTGTACACGTGAAGGTTGATAGGAAAAAGTGTTGCCCGGCTTTTGAGATTGTGGTACCTGAACATGATTATTATTCTGCCAACTGAAGTTGGGATGATTTCTCCATTCAGGGTTATACGTTTCAGAGTAAGGAGAAGGAAAAGGCTTTTTAAATGTGTTTATGGAATTTACTTGATCATGCAACACTTCTTTAAGAATGGGAATGTTTGGACATTCAGAAGTGGGGTGTCCCATGATTTCACAAATTCCACAACTTTATTCATTTTTAACCGTTTTTACTTCTCTAAGTTCCATGGCTTCAATCTTTCTAGCCAAATTAGCTACTTTAGCTTTTATCTCATCTTCTTGACTAAAATGATATTTACCTCTGTTAGAAACAAGATTAGATCTATTGGAACTTTCAGAGGAATTATCTGTGTGCCAGGCTTGAGAGTTATCTGCCAAATGGTCTAGGTAGTCAAAGGCTTCTTCAGGTTCTTTTTCTAGAAACTCACCGTTACACATTGTTTCAACAAATTGTTTAGTTTCGGGAGTTAAACTTTCATAAAAGAAACTAATAAGACGCTATTTTTCAAAACCATGATGTGGACAAGAACTTAACAAATCTTTAAAACGCTCCCAGCACTGAAAAAATGCTTCATTTTGATTTTGATTGAAATTTTGAATCTGTCTTTTCAAAGCAGTAGTTTTATGTGCTGGGAAAAATTTCTTTAGAAACTCAGTTTGTAATTCTTGCCATGTGCCAATTGACCTTGGTTTTAAATTATGAAGCCAAATTTTTGCTTTATCTTTTAAAGAAAAATGAAATAATTTTAGCTTGACAATTTCATTTGTGCATTGTTGGTCATTAAAGGTGACACATACATCTTCGAAGTCTTTTAGAAACGAGTAAGCACTTTCCGATTCTAACCCATGGAAATTTGGAAGCAAAGCTATCATACCTGGTTTAAAACGAAAGTTGTTTGCATTGAGAGGAAAAATAAAACAAGAGGGTGATGAGCTTCGAGTTGGTTGCAAGTAGTCACGCATGGTGCGTACTTGTCTGTTCTCATCTTCAGCATGAACACTTTCATTGTCAGCCATGGTAGGAGTTGTATTAGAAAGATTACCTGAAAAAGTTTCACAATAAAATCTAACTAAACGACGAGATCTAAAATCACGTCGCCAAACAAGCATAAAACAAAGTTAATAAATAGATAATATATAAATATAAACTTTACAATATAAATATAAATATATAGAAAATTAGGCGGTATAACCAGCCAAAAAATATATATACAAAATTAGGCGGTATAACCAGCCAATAAAACAAAGTTAATATACAAATTAGGCGGTATAACCAGCCAATAAAAATAAATATACTTATAAACTTATATACTTAGTATTGCTTCCCCGGCAACGGCGCCAAAAACTTGATGGAGACTCAATTAAGAGTTGTAAACCCAAGTGCAGGTTATGTTCAAGTAATAAATTCTCGGGTGTCCGAGGTCGAACCACAGGGAAGCGTACTAGTAAGTATAAGTTTATAAATATATATGAAAAAGAAAATAAACAAGATATTAGGGAATCAATAACAAAGAAAGTAAACAAGATATTATAGAACAAAATAAACAAAATAACATAAAAGCAATTAAACAAGATATAAAAAAAACAATAAGAAAGGATGTTGAGGTTAGAGAATCCACTCTTGGTGTTATGCTAAGATTAATCTTGTTTTATTACACAATTGAAATCCACACATAAAGGAGGTTCCAATCGGAAGGTTTAGCAATTCAGTCCAACGTCCATAGCATATGATATTATGTTCATTTGGTGTCCTCAAAACTCATAAAAAGAGTCCAAGCATTCCTTATGCCAAGGTATATGTCTACAACAAATCAAGGTTATGAAACCAAGCATTTACTGTGCCATTTTCATTGTCAATAATGAATCAAGATCTCTACTTTGCAAGTATGATTTTAAACCAAAAGAAAATATTATCTATACTAGTGTTTATAAATGATGATTCATTTTAGCTCATGTTTAAGAGACTAACCTTAGCATTTACCAAGAGCTTCACCTCATCACCTCAACAATATGATTAGCAACACATACTAAAAATGAAAAGAAATGTAAGAAGCATAAGTAAATAAAGAAAAAGAAAACTAGAGAAAGGAAAGAAAAAGAAAAAGAAAACTTAGAGAATTTTATTACAATGGCTAATATCCTACCAATGTATAATGTCCCCTAATACTCATCCAAGGCCCTCTATTTATACACATTTTGGAGAGCTAAATGACAAGAGACAAGCTTTATAAATTTCAAAGGTAGGTATAATAGGTGGGTGCATTTTTCTAACAATTTTCGTCATGTTGTATGACAATTCTGATCAGCCAGCTTGATGGTCGATTTTGTCAATGTTGGAGGCTCGATCTGATCACATGGTCTTCAAGAAACATATGCCCCTATCCGTTACTGATCCATACCCGTTGAAATCAGATCATTTGCTCATGTGGATCGGAAGATATGGTCAAAATACCAAAACGGTGCAGAACAGACATCATTGCACATCAGCCAACTTGATGGTTGATTTCGGTAGGGAAAACGACTCCGTTTCAAGAAGTGTAAAACATGAAAAAGATAGATATGCCTCTTAACTTTGTACGGTTAAAATTTCAGCCTTATTGCTTTAGTGAAACTCCAGATATAGCTGATATGGCAAAAGGTGTCGGAACTAGAACTGAATTGGATTTGCCCTTAATTCTTGATTTAACCTAGTAATCTGAAATCACTCAAAGAAACTCATGAAAAACACCAAATTACATAAAAATATAAAAGATCATAAACACAAGTAGACTAAGCAATAATAACTCGTATTTGACACAAAACAATAATAAAACATAACTAAAAACTATATAATTATACGAGTTATCAGTAGCCCTCCATTAGAATGGTCTGAGTTTTATAATGCTTTTATTGAGTGAGTCATGCCTAAGAGTCTACGAGGTGCAAAGGCTCTAGAGTTTGAGTTACTGAAACAGACTGAGGGCATGTCAGTGTTGGATTATGATACTAAGTTTAATCAGTTGGCGAAGTATTATGGTGATGACTGATACTATGAAGGCCAAGCGGTTTGCTAATGGCCTCAGGGAGTACTTATTTAGGGTGGTACCAGTGACGAGGACCTCTACATATTCCGATGTTCTTGATGCAGCCTTGCGATTTAAGGCATGAGCTAAAGAAAGGTAGGTTGACCATGAGCCTCGGAAGAAGGCCAGGACTAGGAGACAGGGTCTTAGGCAGTCTAGTGTAGGCGGGTCATAAGCACCTAGTGGTGCTGGTATAGTGGTCCGAGGACAGAGCAGTCAGACTAGATTGGTTACCTAGTCATCAGGTAACATTGGGAGATCAGGAGATCCCCATTGTCAGAGTTGTGGTTATCCGCATTTTGGACGATGCGAAAGGCCTGGTACTTGTTTCAGATGTGGTCAGCCAGGGCATATGAAGAAAGACTGTCCGCAGAATTTTTCTCGACCCACGTATACTACAGTTGCACCGCCCCCAGTTGTTATGCCAACCGTTACTACTGGATCAGTGGCCCAGTTAATGGACAGAGGCACAACAGGCAGAGGTACATAGTCTGGAGGTAGGGGACAGACTATGGGGGGTAGAGGACAGACTACACAGGGTCGAGGACAAGCCAGGGCATTTGTACTGAATCCTCAGGAAGCGCAGGCGTCAAATGCCGTCGTGACAGGTACGTTAAATATTTGTTCCAAGCAGGCTGTAGTATTATTTGATTCAGGTGCTACGCACTCCTTTATATCCCCTTCCTTTGCTTCATGTTTGAACATGAATTATGATATGTTAGATGATCCGTTGATAGTGCTTACTCCGGTAGGGGAGGTTTACCCTGTGAATAGGAGATTGAAAGGATGTTAAATACGGATCTAGGGTGAGATATTTTTGTAGATCTAATTAAACTAGATATACTTGAGTTTGATGTAATTTTGGGCAAGGACTGGTTTTCTGCCCATCATGCGGTATTGGATTGCCACGAGAAGATGGTAGTGTCAAAAATACCGAGTAAACATGTGATGAGGTATCAAGGAGATCGTAGAACGACTTTGCCTCACTTGATCTCGGTAATTAGTGCCGGGAAACTGTTAGTGAAGGGTTGCCAAGGATTCTTGGCATATGTATATGATGCTGAGATGAAGTCTCAAGATTTGAGAGGGATTCCCATGGTAGAGGATTTCCCTGATGTTTTTCCCGAGGAGTTGCCAGGACTTCCACCGGATATGGAGATTGAGTTTTGCATAGATGTACCCTCGGGAACACAGCCGATATCCATTCCTCCTTACCGTATGGTCTACTGGAGCTAAGAGAACTAAAGGTTCAGTTGCAGGATCTTCTTGATAAGGGCTTTATACGCCCGAGTACCTCTTCTTGGGGCGCTCCAGTTTTATTTGCTAAGAAGAAGGATGGATCGTTACAGTTGTGTATTGATTACAGGCAATTGAATAAAGTGACGATGAAGAATAAGTATCCGTTGCCTAGGATCGATGATTTATTTGATAAGTTGTAGGGAGCTCAAAGCTTTTCTAAGATAGATCTTAGATCGGGGTACCATCAGCTTCGCATCAGGAGGGAAGATATTCCCAAAACGGACTTTCGCACTCGATATGGACATTATGAGTTTTTGGTCATGTCGTTTGGACTAACGAATGCACCGGAAACGTTCATTGATTTGATGAATAGGGTGTTCAAGTCCTTCCTCGACCAGTTTATGATTGTGTTCATCGATGATATCTTGGTGTATTCGCTAGGCGAGGATGAACATAGGGAGCACCTCCGTATTGTCCTCCTCTTCGAGCACACAAACTGTTTGCCAGGTTCTCCAAGTGTGAGTTTTGGTTATCGAGTGTGAGTTTTCTTGGCCATATAGTTTCGAAGGAAGTTATTTCTATGGATCCCAAGAAGATTGAGGCAGTACGAGATTGGAAGAGGCTGACTACAGTAACAGAGATCAGGAGTTTCTTAGGGTTAGCTTGATATTATAGGAGGTTTGTGGAGAACTTCTCGAGAATAGCCGTACCACTAACCAGGTTATACAGAAGTGTTTCAAGTTTGTTTGGTCAGATGAGTGCGAAAAGAGCTTCAATAAACTTAAGGAGCTCTTGACTCCAGCACCAGTGTTAGCATTGCCAAATGAGATAGATGGATTTGTGGTATATTGTGATGCTTCTCACACAGGTTTGGGCTACGTATTAATGCAGAAGAACAGGGTTATTGCTTATGCCTCGAGACAGTTAAAAAGGCATGAGCAGAATTATCTTACGCACGACTTGGAACTGGCAGCCATTATCTTCGCATTGAAGATATGGCGACACTATTTGTATGGCCGATCATGTGAGATTTATACAGACAACAAAAGTCTCAAGTATATATTTGATCAGCGAGAGTTGAATTTGAGACAGAGGAGATGGTTGGAATTACTCAAGGATTATGATTGTACCATTCTTTATCATCCTGGCAAAGCCAATGTTGTCACAGATGCCTTGAGTAGGAAGTCCATGGGTAGCTTAGCCCATGTAGCAGTACAGAGGAGACATATGGTTCAGGAAGTGAGCAATTGCATCAATGATGGTGTGGTACTTAGTGTTACCGACATGCGGGAGATGTTAGCCCATGCGTTGGTACGATCATCATTGGTGGAGGAGGTAAAATGAATGCAACATGATGATGATTTTTGCGCAGGAAAGAAAGCCCAGGTTGGACAAGAATTGTGCGAGGAGTTTCATATAGATGATGATGGAACTTTATGGTTACATGACCTCCTCGTGGTACCGTTGGCAAGTGATATACGACATAGACTCCTTGAGGTCGCTCATAGCTCATCCTACACTATGCACCCTGGTTCCACCAAGATGTATCATGATCTATGAGCACATTATTGGTGGGAAGGCATGAAAAAGGATGTAGCGAACTTTGTGGCTAGATGTTTGGTGTGCCAACAGGTTAAGGCCGAACATCAAAAACCGCCAGGTACACTTCAGAGCTTGGATGTCCCTGAATAGAAATGGGACAAGATTATGATGGATTTACTCATGGGGTTGCCAATATCAACCAAAGGATTCGACTCGATATGGGTGATTGTCGATATATTGACCAAGTCTGCACGTTTCTTGCCAGTGCGCACTCCATATACGGCAACCCAGTATGCTAGACCATATTTGGACAGGATAGTGTCTTTGCATGGAGTGCCTATTCCTATTGTGTCAGATAGAGGCACACAGTTCACATCGAGGTTTTGAGAATCATTTCAAAGGACACTGGGTACTCAGTTGAGATTCAGTACCGCGTTCCATCCCCAAATTGATGGTCAGTCTGAGAGGATTATCCAGACTTTAGAGGATATGCCTCGGGCATGTGTTTTAGATTTTGAGGGTAGCTGGGATCAGCACTTGTCTTTCATTGAGTTTGCATATAATAATAGCTATCAGAGTACCATACAGATGGCACCATATGAAGCATTGTATGGCCGAAAATGTATATCTCAAGTGGGATGGTTCGAGGTGGGTGATCGTCCATTATTAGGTCCAGATATGGTTCGAGATGCATTAAGAAATGTGGAGTTGATCCGTGACAAAATGCGAGCGGCACAGAGTCGGCAAAAGTCTTATGTCGATAATAGATGTCGGGAACTAGAGTTTGATGTGGGGGATCATGTGTTATTGAAAGTGTCTCTGTTTAAGGGTGTCATGAGATTCGGTAGGAGAGGAAAGCTGAGTGCAAGGTACATTGGACCGTTTGAGATACTTCAACGACATGGGGCAGTAGCATATGAGTTGGCCCTTCCTCCTGAGTTAGCCGCTGTACACTCGGTATTTCATGTGTCGATGCTTCAAAAATACCTCCCCTATAAGTCTTATGTGTTGCAACTGCAGGCGGTAGAGATAGACCCTCGCATGTCATATGTAGAAGAACCCATAGCCATAGTAGAACAGCAAGTACAGAAGCTACGATCGAAGGAGATCCTTCGGTGAAGGTTGTATGGAATCATCATGGGAAAGAGGAAGCTACTTGGGAACTTGAAAGACACATGAGAAGACAGTACCCCCAGTTATTCTAGGAGTAGGTACGTAACTCTTTAAATGAATTATTCAATAAGTTCAAATTAGGAAAATTCGAGGATGAATTTTTTTTGAGGGGGGAAGAATTGTAAGACCCTCGTAAGTCAGAGATCGACTCGGGTCTCTTTAAATGATTCATAGACGATGGACCAAGTTTATGTATGCTTTTAGACAAAGCACACTACCATTTGGCCTTATTGTTATATTAATAATTTTTATAATAAGGGGTTTAATCGACTATTTGAGAGATTTAGCCTTAAATTGATCACGAGTCTGGAATCAAAATCGGGACAATGTAAAGTTTGTAAAATTTGGTTTTTTTAACTTCACATAGTGTTAAAATGTGATATATTACTGATCAGGATTATTGGAAAATCTAATCGGCACAAAACAGGTAAAATATGAACCAGGGGTATTTAGGTCATTTTACCCAAAATTTTATTTTTGGTTCAAATATGGTACCAATAGATTCTGTGATCATAGAGGATCTCAATATGATGCTTAGATTAAAAATTTTGACATTTTTTTTTTACTCGAAGAGTAAATTGGAAAGTGAATACGCCCTTAATTAGCTTAAAAGAGTGAAAAATCGAAACTGGCTGCGGGAAGGTCCGAAAAAGGTTTTAAGTGAATAAATGGTTTCATATAGACATAAAATGATGTTAGAAAATAGTTGGTGAAATCAAAATGAGAATCGGAGCTAAAACCAAAAAAGTCTTGATGTTGACCCGTAAACGGTTCGGGGCTCGGATTTGATGCTCGAGATATCAAAAATTGTGAAAACTTGCGTACTAGTGTAAAATGATATTTGAAACATATCCGTGTAGAGAAAAGTGAAAAATGAGATTCCGAACGTAAAAATTACATGTGGGCCCCATTTAGGCACTAAAAGACAAAAAGTGGGCTAAAAGGGGTATTTTTGTCATTTGGCTTGGTAAATGGCCATAAAAAATTAGCCAAGAAGCCCATGTTCAGCTGTGACCTTCATTTTTTCATGCCTTAGGGGTTTTTCTTCTTCAATGTTGAGAAAACCTAACCAAAGTGAAGAAAACTCCATAACCAAAAGCTTGTAAGCTTGATCTCTTAATTTCTACTCATCACCAAGCCAACAAACCACATAGTTCTACTATGTAGAAGGTAAGGATTACTTATTTGGCATTAGTTTTTCAAGAAATCATGAGAAGCTATGTGTTTCTCTTTATGGTCATTTTTGCCTTAGGTGGTTTCCAACATAGTCACCACCTTAAACCACCACCATGGGTAGTCCTAAATCAACCTCTACGTCTATTATTTGGGGTTGGTTGATTGAAAAAGTGGCTTGGAGTGAGAATCTAAGCTTGGCCTAATTCACCATGTTGGCCAACCATCTTGTACCGCCACTTCCACCACCATCCGAGGCCACCGTTAGCTTTGCTAGGCTCGGGGGAGCAACTTTCCAGTTGATCTTTGCTTCGAATGTCCACCCGAGCCAGGTGTAAATATTATAATACTTAAATAGCTAAGCTGCAAAATTCCGGATAGTAGCTAATTAGCTACAATTTGGATAGTATGAATGTTTCTAATTTATAAAATATTTATGAAATTACTGTTTATGTACTAGGAGAGGGGATTAACTGAGTCCGTGGTTGGAAGCGTTTCGGAGCACGAGGAACCAATTTCTCCCGCTTAGCGCACTGTGAGTAAACGTGTAGTGATGACGTAGGATCGTTAGATTATTATGACATACTGACTGTGATTGTATGAATGCATGACGAAGAATTACCTTATGATATCGAGTTCTCGTAAAGACGTGAGAAAAAGGTCCAAGGAATGGACAATTGATGATTATGTAATAATCTGGGATTGTCGTATGAGTGGTCGACCGTATGTCGCCACATTGTCCTTCTAGTATGCTTATTTAAATGCTATGTGATGCAGTTTATTGTAATGTTAAGCTATACCAGATTTGTAGGCTGCCATTGTGCCCTACCGAATTTGTAGGCTGCCATTGTGCCCTACCGAATTTGTAGGCTGCCATTGAGCCCTACCGGTTATGTAAGAGCCTTCGAGACCTATTGGTTTTGGAGGAGCCTTCGTGCCCCACCAGTTTTGTAGGAGCCTTCGTGCCCTACCGGTTTTGTTAGAGCTTTCGAGCCCTATTGGTTTTGTAGGAGCCTTCATGCCTTACCAGTTTTGTAGGAGCTTTCGAGCCTTACCGATTTGTAGGAGTCTACGGACCCTGCCGGATGTTATAGTTGTTTGTGATGTTGGATAGAAACATCCATGTGATATTAGTTAATATAACTTGCGTTTGCTCACTAGGTCCTCATGACTCACTCTTTAGTTATTTTTCCTTTTCAGATACTAATTGACCCGGTCTCTCATCCACCCCGCCGGCTTAGTTCGTGACACTAGTTGGTGAGCATGACATGTCGTTTTGACGAGTTGATCCGTTGCTTGATGGAGGAACCATGCACAGTCACCTAGGGATGTCATATGTTATTTTGTCTAAGTATGTTGTATTATGTGTCATGCAGTTATCCGGTCGGAGATCGAGATTGTTGTGTATATTTTTGGTATTGTATATAAATATATGCATTGTGAATCACTTTGTGCATCTGCTGCGGGGCATCTTGGTTATTCCCTAGTTGGAGGTGTCTTAACCGGGATGTCATGTGTTATTATTATTGTGTTGCATGTTTTGCAGGTTCGGTAACCCCCCTTATCGGGCAAGGTCATGCCAAAATTTTGTTAGGTAGATGAATGGTTAAGGCTTCGGAGGCAAGGGTATATACTTGTCTCTGGGTACTACACAGTAGCCCGTCTGAGGACTATAATGCATTGAGATCCGATGTCTCACAAATCCAGACCTCAATCGTGAGACTTAAGAATATCGTGATGAGCTAGAATACGATAATCACACCTTTACTGCAGTCACAGATAGCAGCTGCATTAGGCGAGATCGAACAAGTGCTATCGGACTCAGTGCTGCTTTAGGCATGGGTGTTGGATCGAGTGCTGCCAGAGTCGATGCTGGACTGAGTGCTGCCGAATTCGGTGTTGCTGGAGGCATGGCTACTGGACTAGGATTGATTGCTGTCGGTGCTGGACTGAGTGCTACAGGAGTCAGTGCTGTCGTAGGCATTGTGCTATCGGAGGATTGAGTGCTGCTGGAGGTAATATCGAGGTAGACAGTGAAGCCGATGACAGCAGTACCTCGTGATGAGTTCTTTTTTTTTTTATTTTTTTTATTCGAGAGATACATTTGAATATTATTTCATATATATTTTTACAGATTTCATTTTATTTTTTATGGTATAATTATATAAAATTTTTATTTTATTTTTAAAATTTTTAAATAATTTATTTTATTTTTTATTTTTTCCAAAAAATAATTATCGATGGAATTATCCGTCGATAAAGGATATTTATCGATGAAATAATCCATCTATAATAATTTATTACCGACCAAATACATCCGCCGGTAACTCAATTATCGAAAGAATACATCCGTGGATATATCCATCACCGATGGAATGTTCCGTTATAATGTTCTGTCGATAAAGAAATTTACGAAGGGAGTATTCCGTCATGTTAAAACATTACCGATAGAACTTTTCTTCGGTAAAAGTCCGTCGGTTTTCTTTACCGACCGAATTAGTATCACCGACTTAAGTATCACCTATGGATTTTTTCGACGAAAGATTCCGTCGGTGATACATTTTACCGACGAAAAATGGACTTTTACCGACAGATTATTCCCTCTGTAAAAGTCCGTCCTCTTGTAGTGACAGTTTGATTCGCTGATGAATTCAATGCAGCAAAAGTTTTCAGAAGGCAATGCAACGAGTTCAAAAAATCCGCCATCTCAGGTAATATAATATCTTCGTGCTTCACTGTCTTATTTTTTATTTATTTATAATTTAATATCTTATATATTAATTACGTATGTTAACTTTTTTTAATAGGATTCATAATGAACGTGGCACTGAAAAACGTTCGTCTGACGGTTGTACTTGAATTTGAAACATTTTTAACTTTCGTATTTTTAAAGTTATAACTGCATTTGAAGTGTTATGCAACAAATATATTGTATAATGATGCTTTATAATTTTTAAGATAATTTTGTTTTATGATTTTTTTTTTATAATTTCTATTATGTGTTTATTGTAAACTATAATATAAATATTATTGCATATATTATTATTAAGTACAATATTTTAGCATAAATTATATTTTTTTATTAATGTTTTGGAATTTAGAGGTATTTCTAGAGCACAAGCACCACTAAATTTGTAATATTTATATGAAAAAAATTTAAATAGTAGTGGCATTTAGAAACGCTGCTAAATAAACTCGATTAGCGGGGTTTCCTGACAACAATACGCCGCTAATTGATTTCATTTTAGCAGCATTTATTCTCCTCAAACGCCACTAATTGAGTTTATTTAGCGGCGTTTGTAGACAAAAAATGTCTCTAAATCATCCTCAATTAGCACCATTCGAAGTCCTACACTGGCGTTATAAATATCCCTTGAAACGTCGCGATGTCAGTGGCGCTTTTGTTAAAAACGCAGGGAAATTTTATGATGCTGTTTTTCGCGACACTTTTTGCCGCTGTTATAAACGCCGCTAATGTTCAATAAAAATGCTACTAAAGACCTTATTTGCTGTAGTGAGTAGAACATTCATAAATTGTTCAACCTATTATATAGCCGGACAAAAAGACATTAAAGAAAAATAATAATATTTTTTTAATATAAATATCTGGTTGAACAATAGAGTGAAATTATTTTAATTTGATCATAACCATTTTTTTCTATTATGTCTTATGTTTGGCATAGTAAAATAATCATTAAATAAAAACTGATCTAACAATATTTTGTTATGGCAACAAAATAAAGTTGTTTGATTTTTAAGTAAAAGGAAAATAATGATTCCCCTAATTAATAAGTATTTTTTAAAACATGATTACTGAACAATTACGTTATGTCTAAAAATATTTCATATATTCTTTCTCGAAATACTATTTATTTTCAATTTTCTTTGACATAGTTGATAGAGTATTTTTGGTGGCAAATATGGTTGTAATCATCATTCTTCTTATTTCTTCACTTGATTTTTTTTTTGTCATTCTATTATAGAAAAAAAAAATCGATAATGAGAAAAACTATAAAGAAAAAAAAGAGAACATAAAAGTTTACATTTTAACTTCTTGAGATTAAACATATATAGTAATAAGAAAAATATAGTGATGAACTAATAAAAAATAAAAAAGGTTGAAAATAGAAATATTAGAGGTTAATTATAAATAATGTATGTCATAACGTGTCCTCGCGGACCCGTTGAATGACATTATATGAAGGGGGAGGAAAAAGGTAATTTGTCTCCTCGTAAATGAAATGAGGCTTTCAAAACAACCTCGAGAAAAATGGAGTCGCCAACAATCTTTTTTGGCTAGGTGCGATGGTCACATATTAAAACCGGTTTTTTTAAAATATTTTTAAAAACCAATTTTGAGATCTGCGCTTTGAACCAGAGAAAAACAAAAGCGGGTTCGGGAGTTGGTTACACCACGGGAAAGGATTAGCACTCCCACAACGTCCGTATAAAATGGTACCTTATTAATTAATCATGTGTTATCAATAGTCTCGATAAAAGTCAGTTTTTGTTTCCGTATTTCAAAAATAAGTCCCTTAAAAAAATTGTTTTTTATTTCGAGAATGATCCAAAATTTATTATCATAAAATTTTCCATATTTCCCGGCAAACCCGACAAAATATGGATATTTTTTTCTTGAAAATGATATTCCGTTGTTAATGATAATTGATGAGATTCTCTCCGACCAGCAGAGAACTCATGAATTATTTTAACTCGGGAACATAGCCTTATTTCATTAAAACATCCATTTGCATTAAAGCTCATTTATTATGAATATGGATATGCAAACAATATTATTATGCAACATGAGAAAAATAATGTAAATCTAATTATTTCATGGCATAAACTAGAAATCAACATGGATAATCATCTCATGGCAAAACCTAACATGGACATGATGCACTCTAAATAGTGTATCTTTTTAAACCTTGCACTTAATATGATCAATTATAGTAAAGTAGTATGCAAGGATCGAATCCATAGAGATTGCTTTTAATTTATAAGTTGGTTGGTTCGAAACTTTAGTTCTAAGACAAGAAAAGAAAAATAAAAGAAGAGGGGTTTTTGAAATAATTAAAAGTAAAGCAAATCAGAATATTAAAAATGTAAGTAAGTAAATAAAAGCAGTCAAATATGATAAAAGTATGGTTAAGGTTTCATTCTCTACCACTTGACATCATTGAGAATCAATTTCATATCTATCAACATCAATTAGCTATCAAAGTTATCAACCGTAGATAACAACTTCCCGTGTTACCCCAATCCTTCCTTAATTTGTTGTTAAATAGGACGAACGCCACTACTTAATCTCTAACCATAAAATAACTGAAGATAAATATCATTAGATTCAAAGTGATAGCAGCTTTATGATGAGAAAGATAGGTTGATCTAAGCAATAAAGACATAAACATGGATTCATTCAAGTTAGGTTATGTTCCACTTTGCAATTAGCAAAAACTTGACCATAATCATTAATCACAAATTGCCACTACTGAATAGGAAATCAAGACAATTATATATCATGTCACCTAAACTAGCATTAGATAATTATCAAGATATATCAAGTAGGCATCCTAAACAAATCAAGACAATATCATGAACAATTTTTATGGAAGAACATAACCAACTTTAATTGGAAACCAATGATAGATAGATTCTGAAAATTAATTACAAAACATGTCCAGGGCTTTCAAATCACCCTTAACCAAAAATAAGTTTAGCCTAGCATAGGCATTGTTAACATAAACATGAAATCAAAAAGAAAACTATGAGAATAAAGAAGAAGAATATTAATTAGTCAGCTTCTTGCTCTCTCAAATTCTCTAAAAAAAGAAGAAAAACGAAATATAATGCTAGTAGAAGTGTGTTGCGGCTATCCCCCATTGTCTCTATTTATAGGCAGCAACTAGGGCTTCTCTTTTTGTGATTTGCGGCTAGGGTTTTAATAAAGAAAGGTGATTTGTAGCTAGGGTTTTTTTGACGCTAGGGTTGTTTAGGGAGATCTTCAGCGTCGATTTGGATGACCATTTCTTACTCGATTTAGGCCCATGAGATACCGTTGGAAAGGTATTCAAGTTAGCTTCAAAAGTCAAGAGGAAGTTTCTTCGAATAAAGACTCTAACATCATTGTCGCAACCTAAAAAATGACAAGTCTCATTGCAAGACTTTATACTCGTTAAGCATGACATTAAAAAAACGAAGGAAAAGACGACTTAATTCCTCTTGAAATAAAATGAGGGTTTGAAAACAATCTGGAAAAAGACATGGAGTTGCCACCAATCTTTTTTGGCTAGGTGTGATCAGCCACCTATTAAAACTGGTTTTGTAAAACATTTTAAAATTAATTAAAACATTTTTAAAACCAATTTCAAGTTTGCGTTTTAAATTAGAGAGATCAAATAAGCGGGTTCGGGATTCAATTACGTGTGGGGAAGGATTGGCATGCCCACAATGCCCGTTATAAAATGGTACCTTATTAATTGTGTGTTATATCAAGTGTCGGTAAAAAAAATTGGTTTTAAATTTGGTATTTCAAATTAATTCCCAATTTTAAGAAAAATAATTCAATTTTTAATTGAAAATGACTCGAAATTTATTAATTCAAAATTTTCCTATATTCCCCGACAAATGCGGCAAAATATAGAGATTTTTATTTATTTGGAAAAAATTTTGAATCATTCTCATTTTAAAGAAGATATTCCGTTATTAATGATAATTGATGATATCCTCCCTAGCAAACCTGGCAGAGAACTCATGAATTATTTTAACTCGGGAATAACTTTATTTTATTTGAAACCATTATCTTTTCAATATATATATATATATATATATATATATATATATATATATATATATGAATATGTGTGACATAGTATAATCTAAATGAAATGATATAACCTAAGTTTCATAATATATTCTAAATGACATAGTATAACCTAAGTGACATAATATATTCTAAATGAAATAATATAACCTAAGTGACATAATATATTCTAAATGAAATGATATGTCCTAAGTAACATAATATATTCTAAATGAAATGATATGACCTAAGTAACATAATATATTCTAAATGAAATGATATGACCTAATATAATTTAAATGACATGGTAAATCTAAATGACATAGCATATTATAAATGACATGGCATATTCTAAATGAATAACATAATTTAAATGATATGGCAATATAATCTAAGTGATATGAAATTAATATGAAACATAAAATAATATTATCATGAAATATGCATGAAAATAAAGATAACATTTTATGAACATAGTAAATGCTTAAATGATATGACAAAAATAAATGATTAAATAAAAATCATATGATAACCTAGAATATTCACAACCATATAACAATCAAATATAACACCATAAAATATAAATCAAAATAATAACATTACCATAGAAATATTCATAGCAAAAATCATATATTATACAATATGCAATAACATGGAAAATGCAATGCATGAAAGTGTATTTTTTCCTTTAAATAAGGAAATCCTTATACCTAAAAAGATATTCGATTACCTTAGGAAAAGACATCAAATTAAATTTTCTAAAATCAAAAACACTTTGTGATTGGTTGAAAACAATTTTGAAAATCTTGGATGAAAAATAATACAATGCCGAAATACCCTTTGAAAATGGCTCTATTTCCTAACTTTAAAAACCTGGACTTGACCACCCTTGACTCGAGTTTTATAAAATCATTTTTTAAGATCAAAATGGCTTAGAAATCAACCTAGGACAGTAGCTAACATTCCTAATCAGCCCCCTCGTAATGCCTTTGCCAAAACAGAAAATTATTTTTCCTTTGAACCCAAATCTAACTTTACTATCCAGTTTTAAAGCATGATTTTTTAACCTATTCTTAAAATTTCAAAAAAAATCTGAAAAACTTATGGGAGACTCAAAACATGTCGAACTTTATGGGAAAAAATTGGCTTAATTTTTAGACTAAGAATGACCTACCAGAAAAATCATGAAAGCCAGAACATTGGGTGAAAAACTGTTTTGCCAAAAACATTTTTAAACCTTTGATAAAATCATTCAAAAATCAAAACAAAAATAGTGGAGACTCCTTTAAGGACCTACAAACAGTAGCTAAAATTTCTAAAATTTGGACAAGAATTGCCTAAAGAAAAAAAATCACAAAGGTAGAAATTTCAACTTGACAACTTCTTAATTTTCCACAAGCATGCTCATGTGAGCTTGGCTTTGAGCCATTGATTGGCCTAAGTCAAAAATCAAGTGGTATGATATGAGATGCATGAACAAACAGCAAGTTAAATATATGAAATGCATGATTTATGACCTAAATGACATAGAAAATGCATGGCATAAATAATTTGACCTAGACCTAACATGAACTTGCATGACAATAAATGCAACCTAGACCTAAACATGCATGAAATGCATGGCAATGCAAATAAGACCTAGACCTAATGAAAATCCATGGCAATAACACAAACACATAGCAATATAAATCAAATACACAAAATCATGGCATAGAAATGTAAGCATGTCAACTAGCAAGATGAAAATGCACATACAAGGCACAACAACAAGGGTAGCCGAATGGACATATTTAAAATGATGGAATCCTAAAATGGAATTAACACAAACACATGGCATAGTATATGCAAAACTCAAAAGGAAACATGCTAGACTAAACAAATATGATGCAAATGTAAATATGTAGCTAGACATTTTCACAAACACATAGTATAGTAAAATCACAAAACATGAACAACTTAACATGTTGAAAACAAAAAATTAAAAATGGCAAACAAAGTAAGTAGACATGGAAACAAAATGCTAAAATTAGCAAAATATAGTAAGTAAATGAAAAAGGTTGAAAACAAGCTCCATATCTTGATTATTTTTAGAAGTTAAAACATCAATATCGCAACCTAAAAAATAACGAGTCTCATCGCAAGACTTTATTATTCGTTAAGCTGACATTAAAAAATCCGAGGAAAAGTCGACTTAATTCCTCTAGAAAAATGAAGGTTTTGAAAATGACCTTGAAAAAGACATGGAGTCGCCACCAATCTTTTTTAGATAGGTGTGATCGGCCACCTATTAAAACCGTTTTTATAAAATATTTTAAAAATTAATTAAAACATTTTTAAAACCAATTTCAAGTATGCGTTTAAACAAGAGAAATCAAAGAAACGGGTTCGGGACTCGGTTATGTGAGGGGAAGGATTAGCACCCCCACAACGCCTGTATAAAACAGTACCTTATTAATCGTGTGTTATCTCAAGTCTCGGTAAAAAGTTGGTTTTAAATTTAGTATTTCAAGTTAATTCCCAATTTAAAAAAAAAAATAATTTCATTTTTAATTAAAAATGATCCAGAATTTATAAATTCAAAATTTTCCTATATTCCCCAACAAACTTGGCAAAATATAGAAATTTTTATTAATTTTGGAAAACTTTCCGAATCATTCTCTTTTTATAGAAGATATTTCGTTATTAATAATAATTGATGATATCCTCCCCAGCAAACCCGGCAGAGAACTCATGAATTATTTTAACTCGGGAATATCTTTATTTTATTGAAAATAATTACCTTCTTTTGAAAACATTTAAAAGAAATGAATATGTATATGCATGACATAAATAAAATGACATAGCAAAATCTAAATAATATAATGCACCCTAAATGATATGATACGATTTAAATGTCTTAGCATATTCTAAATGAAATGAAATATCCTAAGTTATATGATATATTCTAAATGAAATGAAATGACCTAGGTAACATAATACATTCTATATGAGATGCAGATGACATAATATATCCTAAATGAAATGAAATGACCTAGGTAATATAATATATTCTACATGAAATGAAATGACCTAAGTGACATAATATATTCTATATGAAATGAAATAATTTAAATGACATCGCAAATATGAATGAGATGGCATATAATTTAAATGACATGGAATATAAAATAATGCTATCATATAATATGCATGGAAAAAAATGAAAATAATAATTCTTGAACATAGTATATGCTAAATATTATAACAAAAAATAATTAAATAAAAAGCATAGGATATCATGAAATATTCCAAATCATATAATAAACAATATAACATAACTCAAAATCATAGAAATATCATAGAAGTTATCATAGCAAAAATCACATATTATATAAAATGCATGAATATGGAAAATGCAATGCATGAAAATGTATTTTTTCCATTAATTAAGGAAATCCGTATGTCTAAAAAGATATCCGACTACCTTAGGAAGATTTGTCAAATTAAATATTCTAAAACCAAAATACTTTGTGATTGTTTGAAAACAATTTGGAAAAGCTTAGGTTAAAAATAAAAAAATTGGGTTAAACCCTTTTTTAAATGGCTCTAATTTCCTATGTTTAAAAATCTGGACTTGACTACCCTTAACCCGAGACTTAAAAAATGATTTTTAGAGTTTAAAAAGGCTTAGAAAATACCCTAAGTCAATAGCTAACATTCCTAATCAGCCCCCTCTAAGTAACTTAACCAAAACAAAAAAAATGATTTTCCTCCAAATTCAATTATGACTCCACTGTCCAGTTTTAATGCCACGATTTTTTACCCTATTTTTAAAAATTCAAAAAATTATGAAAAAAATACTGGAGACTCAAGACATGTAAAAAAACACGAGAATCAAATCAGCTTAATTTTCTGATTAAATATTAATGCCCATTAAAATAGGGAAAGTACGAGTACTGGGTGAAAAAAAACAGTTTTGCCAAAATACATTTTTGCCTTTGATAAAAATAATTTAAAAATCAAAGTAAAAATATTTAAGACTCACAAAATGACTTACAAAGAGTAGCTAGGACTTTTTGAAAGTTAGATAAAAATTGGCTAAGTAAAAAAAAAAATCACAAAGGTAGAATAATTAATTTGACAACTCTTAATTTTTCACAAGTATGCTCAAGTGAGCATGACTTTGAGCCATTGATTGGCCTAAGTCATTATTCAAGTGGCATGAACATGAAATGCATGAAAAATTACAGCAAATATGATGCATGAAATGCATGAGTTTAAACCTAAATGCCATGAACAAATGCATGGCATCAATATAGTGACCTAGACCTAAATGAACTTGCATGGCATTAAATGCAACCTAGGTCTAAAATGCATGAACATGCATGGCAAATAAACCTAACCTAACATCTAAAATATGCATGGAAATAACACAAACACAAAGCATGCTTAAACCAAAAACTCAACCAAATATCATGTAAATGCTAATCTATCAACTAACATATCAAAAATGCACCCATGATGCTAGAATACATGGAGTAGCCGAATGGCCTATGGTTCCTAACAAGCATGGCATTTTCACAAACACTTGGTATGCTTAAACGAAATACTCAATCAAATGTCATGCAAATGAAAAATCTACCAACTAACATGGCAAAAATGCAACACACAATGCAAAACACATGGAGTAACCGAATGGCCTCAAGCTCCAACAAGCATGGCATTTTCACAAACACTTGATATACTAACATGCTCAACTAAAATATAACACTCAAATCATGCAAACACAAAGTAGAAATACTAAAACCAAACAAGCATTTTCACAAACGCTTGATATACTAACATGCTCAACTAAAATATAAAACTCAAATCATGCAAACATAACACAAGCATTTTCACAAACACTTGATATACTAAATATAAAGCATCAACAAATTTAAACATTATGAAAACAGAAAATTAAAAATGCAAGAACATGATATTTAAATCATAAATAGCAACAAACAAATCAACCAAATTAAAATATGACTCAAGTATATGAAGTGGAATAACACTTAAAACATCAAGATCAAAGAAAATATCATAGATTATATGATAAAATAAGTAAAACAGCAACATTAAAAATAATATAGGCCATTCGGCCATGGTGAGGAGAATTAAAAAAAATTGTAAGAAAACTTTGTTTAAGAAAAAGATGAAGAAAGAACTTAAAATGAATATATAAAAAAACACTTATTTAAAAAGAAAACTCACCAAATGGTAATCAAAATAGCAAAAAAAAAAAAGAATGGAAAATCAAGAAAGTGCAAGAGTTGGTGCTCAAGAGCAACCTCAAAAAGCTATATTTCAAGCTTTATCTCTTCAAACTTTCCTTTCTTTTCTAAACTTTTCCTTTTTGCTTTCAACCAAAGAGAGAAAAACCAAGCAAAAACCAAGAGAAATCTAAAAAATGAAGTGTATAAAAATCTAGATTCCCCACTCCCTTAAGCTGGCCGAATGCCCCTCTCTCTCATGCAAGGATGTTGTCATTTTCCTTCTAACCAATTTCCATCAAATGTCCATAATTACAAGGATGTTGTCAAGGTGAAAAATCATGAAATTACCACCCTTAGATTAGCATATCAGCTGTCCATAATTATAGTTGTTTAAGAATATTGTTGACACTTTCCCTTGGCCTATGTGGCTTAATCACAATGGCTTGATCAAAAAGAATCTCTAACTAACTCTTAATTCTTGGCCATTTGATTGAAAAATCAGAAGCTTCCTCTTTCCTTTGGGCCTTGGAAGGCCAACACTTCTCTTTTCCAGCCCAAGTCTGATTTTTTGAAAGGCCAAAAGAAGCCCTTTTTGGTTGCTTGGATGAAATGACCGTTTTGCCCCCGGATGCAAATAAATGTCAAACGGACTCCAAATTCAATTTTTATTTTTTTAATACTTTCAAAATAATAAAACATTGAATTCTGGAAGTTTTCAAAATTTCCCGAGTCCGTTTGCAATTTATTTGGATTTTTTCATCCAAAAATGCCCTTTCATGCCTCTACATTTTACCATTTTTTAAACGAGCTCCAAATCAAAATTTTTCTTCACAAATAATTTAAAAGTATGATCAGGAAGTTTTCATGATTTTTGGAGCTCATTTGGTATTTTTTCGGGATTTATCTGCTTGAATTACTACATAGGGGCTCGAGATTTGGCCATTTTGCAAACGAACTCTGAATCAATATTTTCTTTTTCCAATCTCTTCCAAATAATTTAAAAAATTATATTTACAAAAAATTTAGAATTTTTGGAGTCCATGTGCTATTTTTTCGGGATTTATCTTCTTGAATTATAGCATAGGAGGCCCGAGATTTGGCCATTTTGCAAACGAACTCCGAATCAAAATTTTCTTTTGCCAATCTCTTCCAAATAATTTAAAAATGATATTTACAAATTTCAAAATATTTGGAGCTCTTTTGCTATTTTTTTTGGGGATTTTTCTTCTTGAATTACTACATGAGAAGCCCGGGATTTGGCCATTTTGCAAATGAACTCCGAATAAAGATTTTATTTTGCCAATATCTTTCAAATGATTTAAGAATGAGATTTACAATTTTTTAGAATTTTCGGAGTCCATTTGCTATTTTCCCAAAATTTCCAATTTTGCCCTTTTGCCTCCGAAACCCGGTTTTGCTCAAAACAAGTATGATTTTTAGATTTTCTTCAAGCTGAGCCTTGGGCTATCCCTTTTTAATCATTCCTCATCCATTGGGGGCTTTAGTCTTACAAAGTCGGGCCATTTCTATAATTCTTCCCGATTTCACCGAAATCCACCAAAAACCCTAATTCTCGGTTTTCTCCCGGATTGACTTTTCTTTCAGTTTTTCTTTCAAATGGCTTCTCCATTACCCGTAGTCAGTGCTTATCTTTCATTTGGAACCATCCATTTTGACCAATTCGATCGTTTAAGCACTTTTTCCCAAATTTCTCAGATTAGGGTTTCCTTTCTACTAAATCTACAAATCCCAACTTTCGAACTCCATATCTTTCGATGTAGACCTCAGATTATCAAAATTCTTACGCCATTTTTCTAATGAACTTCAAATCTTGATTTTGAAAGTAGGTTGATTTTTTCAGTAGTTGACTTTCTGGGGTTGACTTTTTTCGAGTTTGACTTTTTTCAAGTTTGACTTTTTATGCTCGCCCACTTAAACTAAATCTTGGAGTACCACCTGCAGGATGGAAAAAATCATTTTACATTCTTAAACATCAATTTAGGAAGAAAACATACCTGTTTTAATGGTCTGGACAAAATTAGGTGTTTACAGCTGCCCCTCTTTGGCTATTGCTGAGAATCAGGAAAAGATAAACAAACACTAATTTTGTATGGTCAGTGAAATCACATGTGAAGTAAAAGGAAAGGAGTTTCTTTTTCATTATTCTATCATTTTTTTTTTTGAAAAAGCTGTAAATTGAAGATTTTTCCTTAAATTGAATTCCCTGACTAATCAAGGCTCGACCCGTCTTAAGGAAACAAGTTCGATTTTCAAAAAGAAAAAAATTTTGCCCAAAGGTCTTAAGAATAGTACCCGAAGGTCTTAAGAATAGTACCCGAAGGTCTTAAAAAATTGGTGCCCGAAGGTCTTTAAAATGGTGCTCGGAGGTCTTTAAAACTGGTGCCCGAAGGTCTTTAAAAATGGTGCCCGAAGGTCTTTAAAATTGCTGCCCGAAGGTTTCTAAAACTGATGCTCGAAGGTCTTTAAGATTGGTGCCCGAAGGTCTTTAAAACTGGTGCCCAAAGGTTTAAAACTGGTGCCCGAAGGTCTTTAAAACTGGTGCCCGAAGGTCTTTCAAATTGGTGCCCGAAGGTCTTTAAAACTGGTGCCTGAAGGTCTTCAAAATTGGTGCCCGAAGGTCTTTAAAATTGGTGCCCGAAGGTCTTTAAAATTGGTGCCCGAAGGTTTTTTAAAACTGTGATTTGACAATACTTTGACGACGGTCTCAAGGCTCGACTCGTCTAATAAACAAAATGAATTCGATTTAAAACAGAAGGAAATACCTCGATGGCGATCTCGGAGTCTGAATCTTTTGAGAAGCAAAAGGAGTTCTCTTTGGGGAAGTCCAAGTTTCCCTGATTTCTGCACTGTTAGCCAAATGCAATGATGAGAATGTCATGCTTTGCAAATGCTTGTATGTTTCCTAAAAATAAATGCAATCAAATGATTATGCCATGATCTCTAATCCATGGTTTCTTTGAGGTTCACAGATTATCTGACTTCATGACAGAGTCTTCAATTGTTCATTGATGCCCCACTTAAGAAATCTTCAACCAAGATATCTTGTCAAACAGTCTCAATTTTTGTCTTTTGCTGAAGTTCAAAGATTTTCTGACTTCGTGATGGAGTTTCCACCACGTTCACTGCTTTCTTTTCTTGGTGAACTTTCCAAACCTTTCCCAAGATTTAAATCTATTCCTTAGTAATACTTTGAAATCCTTTTATTTAAAGATTTTTATTACTAATCATCATTCAATTTAATAACAACCATAATGCATCTCAAAAGTATATGAAAGAGAATATGAATCAAGCAAAAATTGTCATGAAAAGGATAACAAGAATTTATTGCAAGAAATGTTTTTAAAATAATAAATATCAAGGATATAAGAAACAAATGTAAGGTTATAGGCTGTAGATGCCCTGGATGTGGAATATCTTGGACCCCTCCTTTTTCAAACCATCTGAAATTTCTCTTGAACGAGCAATTCACTTGGGTAACCTCTTAGCTTCTGTAGTTACATCAGACTGAGTTGTTCCCCTTTCCTCTGATTGTCAGATACTTTCTCCCCCTTTATACGGAGCATTGATCAGTACTTGAGCCGCCCTTTGTGGGTTTTCAACTCAAGTGTCCTCCATTCGGTATCAAGTCCCCTTTGCGGGTTTTCGGCTTAAACCTCTCTTTTTACATTCTTTTTTCATTTCCATTTTTTTTGTTGTATTCTGCCATGCATCTGAGAATTCTAAATGCTTCCAAGGTAAAAAATATCAATTCAAAAGATGGGATGAGTTCTGAGAATAACCTTTCAAATTAAATATCCATGCTTGATCAGAATGGGCTTTTAAAGCATATAATGTAGGCCAAGGTTTAGGTTTAGAAAGAAAGGATAAATAGGCCCAAAATGTGTTTAGGGATGATTGGATCAAGGATCATTTCCTAAGGAGAACTCATTCTTGAAACATTTGTCCCTTTTTGGACTTTTTTCTTCTTTTTTTTTTGGTTTGTTAGCTTTCGTTTGCCACATTTTCCGATGGCTTTATTTTTTGCCATGATTTTTGATTATCTTTCCTCGCATTTGCCCTCCAGTATAGAGGGTGATCCTTGATCAAGGTTTTAAAGAAAGAAATAATTCCTAAGGCTCAAAAGGGTGACTAAGGATAATTTCTTCTTAGTGAAAGGAATATGAAAGATGGCTATTCATCATATCAAGCATGAATATTCTCTTTGAAAAGAAATTCTCAGGGGAAATAGATATATAGAATTTATATTATTACACTTGGAATCATTCAAATTTCCTTGTGCGCAGCATCACACATTTTCTTTTTTTAAGCATAATACTTCTTCAGTTCATCAGTATTCACGGGATGTCTAAAATCATCTCCTTCCATTCGAGTTAGAATCAATGCACCTCCAGAAAAAGCTCTCTTTACCTCGTAGGGTCTTTCCCAATTCGGAGCCCATTTTCTTTTCGGGTCCTTCACTATAGGGAGAATTTTTCTCAGTATCAACTCCCCTTCTCGGAACTGTCTGGGGCGAACCTTCTTGTTGTGGGCTCGAATCATCCTTTTCTGATACAATTGCCCGTAACAAATTGCTTTCAGTCTTTTCTCCTCGAGGAGATTCAACTGTTCATAACGAGCTCTAATCCATTCTGCTTCCTCTAGGCCAACTTCCATCAAAACCCGAAGTGAAGGGATTTCAACTTCAATAGGTAGCACTGCTTCCATCCCGTTTACCAAAGAAAAGGTGTTGCGCTTGTAGATGTGCGGACCGAAGTACTATATGCATGAAGAGCAAACGGTAAGATCTCATGCCAATCTTTGTACACATTGGTCATCTTCTCGACAATCTTTCTGATGTTCTTGTTAGCTGCTTCTTCTGTGCCATTCATCTTTGGACGGTAAGGTGTCGAATTATGATGTGTGATCTTGAATTGAGTACACACTTCTCTCATCATATTATTGTTCAAATTGAGAGAATTATCCGAAATAATTCTTGCTGGCAACCCGTAACAGCATATGATTTCTTTCTTGACGAATCTGCATACCACTGACTTTGTTACATTCGCATAGGATGCAGCTTCTACCCTCTTTGTGAAATTATCTATGGCCACCAAGATGAAACGATGTCCATTTGAAGCTTTCGGGGTAATAGGCCCGATCATATCCATTCCCCACATTGAAAAAGGCCAAGGTGCAGTCATGACATGTAATGGTGATGGCGACACATGAATCTTATCTGCATAAATCTGGCATTTATGGCACTTCCAGTAATAACTGATACAATCTTCTTCCATTGTCAGCCAATAGTAACCTGCCCTCATATTCTGTTTAGCAAGCATGTGACCATTAGCGTGAGTGCCACATATCCCTTCATGGACTTCTTTTATAATTCTCCGAGCTTCAACAGATCCGACACATCTCAATAAGACTTGGTCTTTTCCTTTCTTGTAGAGAATCTCCCTATCTAGAACAAAACCCATTGCTAGCCTTCTCAGAGTCCTCTTTTCATTCTCCGTTGCTTGTTCTGGGTATTGTTGATTCTTAATGTACTGCAAAATGTCGTTATACCAAGGGAGAGCATCTGCTTCTTTTTCGATACTCAAACAGTGGGCAGGAGACTCATATATGCTCATCTTGATCGGCACAACTTTCGCCCCTTAATTCACTTTAAACATTGATGACAAAGTAGCCAGAGCATCTGCCATTCGGTTTTCTTCTCAAGGAAAGTAGTTGAAATTCACTTCTTCGAACTCCTCTAATAAACTCATAAGAGTTCTCGATATCGGATTAGCTTTGTAACTCGGGTTTTCCATTGTCCTCGTAGCTGGTAAATCACTAAGGCTGAGTCTCCGAAAACTTCCAATACTTTGATCTTTCTGTCCACTACAGCACGAAGGCCCATAGTACATGCTTCATACTCGGCAGTATTGTTTGTACAATCAAAATCCAATCTGGCAGCGAAAGGATAATAATCTTATTCTTGGGATATAAGCACTACACCGATTCCATGCCCCATGGCGTTAGATGCGCCATCAAAGTACATTTTCCATACTTTCTTCTTCAGGGGAATCTCGTCTGCTTGTGACACATACATCAAATCCTTATCCGAGAAGTCAAAGTTCAACGGCTCATAATCTATCACTGCCCAACTTGCTAAGAATTCAACCACTGCACTGCTCTTGATAGCTTTTTGACTTACATATACAATGTCGTACTCTGACAATAAAACCTGCCATCTTGCCGTCCTCCCTGACAAAGAAGGTGCTTCCAACATGTATTTGACTGGATCCAGCTTAGCAATCAACCATGTTGTGTGATACAACATATACTGTCTGAGTCTTCGAGCAGTCCAAGCTAAGGCGCAACACAACTTCTCTACCAACGAATATTTCAACTCATAATCTGTGAACTTCTTGCTTAGGTAGTAAACTGCCTGTTCTTTCTTTCCAGTTTCATCAAGCTGCCCCAAAACACAACCCATGGATCTCTCAAATACTAATAAATACAATATCATCGATTTATCCGGAATAGGTGGCATTAATATTGGTGGGTTGGATAGATAATGCTTAACCTTTTCAAATGCAATCTGACAACCCTCATCCCATTCTCCTGGATCACGTTTTCGAAGTAACTTAAATATTGCATCACATTTATCGGTTAACTGTAATAAATCGAGCAATGTAATTCAATCTCCCTAGAAAGCCTCTTACTTCCTTTTGAGTGCGAGGTGGTAGCAGATTCTGAGTAGCCTTCACTTTATCTGGGTCAATCTCAATTCCTCTTTTACTGACGACAAAACCCAACAATTTCCCCGAGGTGACTCCAAAAGTGTATTTTGCCAGATTTAGCTTAAGCCTAACTTCCTCAATTGTTCAAAGAGCTTCTTAAGATTCGCAATATGCTCTTCTTCTCCTTGTGACTTAGCGATCATATCATCAACATAGACCTCGATTCTTTTAGGCATCATATCATGAAACAAGGTCACCATGGCTCTTTGGTATGTTGCCCCAGCATTCTTCAACCCAAATGGCATTACTTTGTAGCAGAAGGTTCCCCACATTGTAACAAATGTGGTTTTCTCCATATCTTCCGGTGCCATCTTGATCTGATTGTATCCTGAGAATCCGTCCATGAAAGAAAATAAAGAACTCTTTGCTGTATTATCCACCAGAGTATCAATATGGGGCAAAAGGAAATTATCTTTAGGGCTGGCCTTGTTCAAACCTTGGTAATCAACGCACATCGGCACCTTGCCATCCTTTATTGGTACTGGAACAATATTTGCCACCCATTCTGGATATATTACCACCTCTAGGAATCCAGCATCAAATTGCTTCTTCACCTCTTCTTTTATCTTTAACAGCATGTTGGGCCTCATTCTTCTCAACTTTTGCTCAATTGGCTTGCATTCTGGCCTTAAAGGGAGCTTATGAACCACAATATCTGGATCTAACCCTGGCATGTCTTGGTAAGACCATGCAAATACATCCACATACTCCTAGAGCAAAGCTATCAATTCACCTTTTATTGATGACGACAATGAATTTTCAATTTTGACTTCCTTTATCTCTCCACCATTTCCCAGATTTATCATTTCCAATAACTCCTTATGAAGAAGTACTTGTTTCTCCTCTTGTTCTATTTTCCTTAATAGATCTGGAGGTAGACCACAATCCCCAGTATCTTCGTTAGCCTCAAAATCACCCGTGCAAATAGGTCTTTCAAAATCAATTTCAGAATTACTGACAGGAAGGTTCTCATATTCCGCATCCGCACACCTGTAAATAGGTGGAGAAGAAACAATATAGGAAAATATATAATGAAAACAAAATAAATAACAAAAATGAAAGAATATGGACACATCAATATGGATAAAATGCATTGTGCTTGTTATTTATTGAATGAAAATGCTGAAAAAGCCCATTACAGAAAAAAACTCTTAATATCTCTGGGTAAAGATAATTAAGATTGCTTTTTTTAAAAGTATTACTTTGGAATAGACTTAAAAACTATGGGCAACTCAGTCTCACTCCAGTTGGTTAGTCTATATCCTGGTGGACAAGGTCGCACCATCTAATTAACATTCTCTCTTTCAATTCTGTCTTTCTCAGTCATGCAGATCTCCACATCATACATCTGCTTATCCCTATTCACCTGGAATCTCTCGAAGGCCTACTCTATCATTACGAGAACATCATCAAAATTATTTTCTCCGAACAGAGAACCAACTGAGCAGAAGTTGTGAAGGATAAGTGGGGATGTTATAGGCTCCCATTTAATATCCATACCCGTAAGACAGGCCATCCTCCTTTGTCGGTTCCTTTCAACTTGTCTCCTTTTCTCATGGGCCTTTGGAAGATATCCTAGGCCAAAACGGTCTTTCTTTCCTTTTACTTCCATTGCTCGAGCCCTCCCCTGAAGATATTTCCCGAGTCCTTTTCCAGCCCTGCAGCCTTTTCCTACGGTGGTTCTTATCCCCAGCCTTGTGTTCTTGGACAGCCTCGGTTTTGGAATTTTTCGTCTTTCAACGACAAAAACTGCTTTTAGAAATTCCAAAGACCAGAAAGAGCATTCCACGACATCTTCATTGGGCTCAACATAAGAAGATTCAGTAGATACGGAGACTATTATATCTTCTTCTCCTGATACTGAGATCAAACGACCCTCCATCACAAATTTCAGTTTTTGATGAAGAGATGAGGGTACAGCCCCAGCTGAATGTATCCACGGCCTTCCCAACAAGTAATTATAAGATGGATTAATATCCATGACCTGGAAGTTCACCGTATAAATGCACGAGCCTATTTCCAGAGGAACTTCAATGGCTCCCATAACCTCTCTCCTTGTTCCATCAAAAGCCCTAACCACTGTGCAACTTGGTATCATATAAGTTATATCCATTGGCAATTTGGATAGGGTTGCTAAAGGCATCACATTTAGTGAAGAACCATTATCCAAAAGGACCCTTCGTAATATGTGCCCCTTACAAGTGGTAGTTATATGGAGAGCTTTCGTTGATCCAATACCATTGGGTGGTATCTCCTCATAGCTGAAAATATGTAATCATTTGCTGCGATGTTTCCCACCAGCCTATCCAGCTTTTCCACTGATATATTATTAGCTACGTACGCCTGATTTAATACTATTAATAGAGCATTTTTGTGTGGCTCTGAATTCAAAAGCAATGATAAGATTGAGATTCTAGCTGGTTGACGCTGCAGTTGTTCAACCACGCTATACTCACTGTGCTTTATGAATTTTAAGAACTCACAGGCTTTCTTTTCACATACTGGTTCTTTCATTCTGTTAACCGGGGCTGATCCCCTTTCTGTTTCTTTTGGCAAATCCATCTCAATATGGACTGGCTCGATGACCTTCTTACCTTTATCAGTTCCTTTGTCTTTCCCTGCTAACCCCTGTTCAGCAGCCTCATGAGCATAACACCTCCCGCTTCGGGTTAAATGCCCCACTCCTGTAATATCCTGCTGGCTTGAAGACCCAGGCATAACCATGTTGCAGTCATATTTCCATGGTTTAGCCTTGTTTTCCTTGGATGAAAAGGAAACAGATAGATCAATGATTAGTTTGGGCGCATTTTTCTCAATGACTGGCATAACTTTCTCCTCCGGTTCATCATAGTAATCATTAGGGGTCTTCCTATCCCATAGCCACCTGTATTTTCAATGACTTCTATTTCCCCCTCTATCTCCTCGTAGAATTGGGTTTTCCCCTTATCCATCATTCTTTGGACTTTAACCCGAAAGTCCTCGCAGTTCTGTATGTCATGGCCTTCATACTTATGAAACAGGCACCAACTATGCACCCTTTTTGCAACCATTTTCAGACTATCTGTATCTTCCACCAATCCTGCCTTGACCATTTCAACCCATACTGTCATCATCGGAGTCTTAACTTCCCCAATATCCTTTTTTAATCTTCTGCCTTCTCCGATCAATATTGCATTTACCTGATTCCCAGCATGATCAGGCAATGGGTTTCCAGCTACGTTCGGTCCATTTTTTGATCCAAACTTCACAACCCCAGCATTGATCAGGCTTTGGACTTTTTTTTTTGAAGCTAGGCAATCTTCAATCGAATGTCCTTGGATTCCTGCGTGGTATGCGCAGTTAGTGTTTGCATTGTACCATCTTGGATATGGAGGTGTCAGAGGTTTAAGGTACACGGGTGCCACAAGTTGGCCCTGCAATAGTTTTGGATATAGCTCACCGTGGCTGGTAGGAATCGGATCAAATTAGGGTTTTTGATCATTCCATGGTGAACGTTGGTCATTACGCGCAGGCCCTTGGTGTGTAAGGTGTTTGGGACAGTATTTCTAGGAAAGGTGATTTGAAGGGATATGCCAGTTGGGAATGGCTGTTGTGGTATATTGGTGTAAGGGAACGGGTTTTTGGTAAGGTGGTTGACATTGGGAAATAATGATTATACCCCGGGTATGGTGTGTAAGGTGTAGGAGATTCATAAGGTGTGGTAGGAGTATAGGGCCTTGGTGGTGTGTATGGTGTAGGAGGTGTATAAGGGTATTGGTTGAAGCTTACTGCATGGGTTTCCTCCTTCTTCTTTGCAGGAAAAGCTCTCTTTGGGGTAGCAGACTCATCCCCTTCCATCTTATCGTTTTTAATAGCTGACTCAATCATTTCCCCAGATATTACCATATCTGCAAAATCCTTGGTAGCGCTTCCCACCAATTTGTCATAATAGGGTGCTTTCAATGTGTTGATGAAAAGCACTGTGGTTTTTTTGCTATTTAAAGGGGGTTGCACTTGTGTGGCCAGATTCCTCCACCTCTGCGAATACTCTTTGAAGGTCTCATCAGACCTCTTTTCCATATTAAGTAATCACAGCCTATCGGGTACCATGTCAGAAACATGCTTATAATATTCCATGAAAGCCCTGGCCAAATCTGTCCATGAACGAATCTTGGTACGACTCAGTTGATTGTACCATCGGGTGGCCGACCCTGTTAAGCTCTCTTTGAAGCAATGAATAAGCAATTTCTCATTATCCTCATGCCCCGTCATCCTTCTACAGTACATGGTCAAATGAGCTGATGGGTTGGTGGTCCCATTATACTTTTCAAAGTCTGGTACTTTGAACTTTGGGGGAATTACTAGATCATGTACCAAGCTCATCTCTTTGGCATCCAGACTACCAAATAACTCTACTCCTTGAACTGCCTTAACCTTTCCTCCAGCAGCTGGTATTTCTCCTGAGATTCAACGGTTTTGACCCTCTTTAATTTAGTCATTTTGGCCCTTTCCCTTTCTGCCATTTCTTCGAAATCTAGAACCTCAACCTCAATTGGATCAACTCCGATGTTACCCCTTTTAGGACCGAAATTTTGTGCTTCGGCTGCTGGTTGGATATAGATGTAGGATGCTGCCCCAGTTGGGATTTCATTTCCCATAGTTTGGGATGTCTGCCCCAGTTGGGATTTCATTTCCCATAGGTTAAATAATCACGCTTTTAAACTGGACAATAGAGTTAGATTTGAATTCTAGGAAAAAATAATTTTCTGTTTTGGCTAAGGCATTAAGAGAGGGCTGACTAGGAACCTTAGCTACTGTCCTAGTTTGATTTCTAAGCCATTTTAATATTTAAAAATGATATTATTAAGCTCGGGTCAAGGGTGGTCAAGTCCGGGTTTTCAAAGTTAGGAAAATAGAGCCATTTTAAATGGGAATTTCGGCCATGGTCATTTTTTATCCAAGATTTTCAAAATTGTTTTTAAACCAATCACAAAGTATTTTTTATTTTTGAAATTTTAATTTTATGTCTTTTCCTAAGGTAGACGGATATCTTTTTAGGTATACGGATTTGCTTAATTAAAGGAAAAAAAATACACTTTCATGCATTGCATTTTCCATGTTCATGCATACTATATAATATATGATTTTTGGTATGATAATATCTATGGTAATGTCATTATTTTGATTTATATATTGTTTGATATATGGTTGTGAACATTCTATGTTATCCTATGCTTTTTATTTAGACATTTATTTTTGTCACATCATTTAGGATTTATTATGTTCATGCATTATTATTTTTATTTTCATGCATATTCCATGATAACATTATTTTATGTTACATATCATTTCGTGTCATTTTAATTATATCATTTCATTTAGAATATATTATGTTACTTAGGACATATCATTTCATCTAGAATATATTATGTCACTTAGGTTATACTATGTTATTTAGAATAAATTATGACACTTAGGTTATTTCATATCGTTTAGATTATACTATGTCACACATATTCATATTCAATTTTTTTTTTTTTAAATGTTTTAAAATAAGATAATGATTTTCAATAAAATAAAGATATTCACGAGTTCAAATAATTCATGAGTTCTCTGCCGGGTTTGCTGGGGAGGATATCATCATTTATCATCAATAAAGGAATATCTTTCTTTCAAAAAAATGAGAATGATTCGGAAAATTTTCCAAATAAATAAAAATTTTTATATTTTGCCGCGTTTGTCGGGGAATATAGGAAAATTTTGAATTAATAAATTCGGGGTCATTTTCAATTAAAAATGGAAGTGTTTTTCTTAAAATTTGAAATTAATTTGAAATACCAAATTTAAAACCGACTTATTACTGAGATTTGAAATAACACATGATTAATAAGGTACCGTTTTATAGGTGGGGCTGCTAATCTTTCCCCGCACGTAACCGAGTCCCGAACCCGCTTCTTGATTTCCCTGGTTTAAAACGCAGAGTTGAAATTGGTTTAAAAAATGTTTTAATTAATGCGATTTTAATAGGTGGCCGATCACACCTAGCCAAAAAAAGATTGGTGGCGACTCCATGTCTTTTTCCCAGGTCATTTTCAAACCCTCATTTTATTTCAAGAGGAATTAAACCGTCTTTTCCTCTGTTTTTTCCAATACCACACTTAACGAATAAAGTCTCGCAGTGAGACTTGTTATTTTTAGGTTGCGACAGCTTGGCGACTCCGTTGGGGAAATGTGTGAGTCATGCCTAGAATTAGTCATTTGTTATCATATTCTTGGTTTTGTTGGTTTAATTGGTATTTAATTTGAATTCCCTCATTTTTTTTTTAAAAATAATGAGAATTTTGAAAATAATAAACTGTTTTTGAATATGGTCATACTCATGTGCATGCATTTTATTATTGTTCTCTAGTTATTTAATGTTGTATATTATGCTTGTTGGTTAATGCGTTACACTATTCTTGAATGGTTTTTTAATAAACTGTTGGGGCGTTTAGAATAAGGGTATGGAATAAGTGGTGAAAGGTTTGTTGTTCCTGCTCACACACTACACTTGCATTTGCATAACATGAACTCTCTACCCGGGTTTCGTCCTTTTAAGTGGGAGTAAAGTAACTACGCCTTCTTGATGATCCTCCGTATGGGCTAGTGAAATACTTTCGGAGTATAAAGTACCTAAGCTTTCGTGATGATCCTCCGTATGGGTTTAGGAAAATATACTCTAACGAATTGAACCCGCTTTTATCAGGGTGCCTTACTAGCCTTCATAGATGACAGTGAGGAATAATTCAGGGCCTTTAGAACCGATTCACCGGAGTTTTGCCGATACTTCCCCGCACGTAACCGAGTCCCAAACCTGCTTCTTTGATTTCTCTGGTTTAAAACGTAGACTCGAAATTGGTTTTAAAAATGTTTTAATTAATTTTAAAATGTTTTACAAAATCAGTTTTAATAGGTGGCTGATCACACGTAGCCAAAAAAACGATTGGTGGCGACTCCATGTCTTTTTTTGAGGTCATTTTCAAACCCTCATTTTATTTCAAGAGGAATTAAGTCATCTTTTCCTCTGTTTTTTCCAATGTCACACTTAACAATAAAGTCTTGCGATGAGACTTGTTATTTTTTAGGTTGCGACACAGGTTATTTCAGTTGCTCTAGCCATACCCTGGAGATACTTTCCCAGCCCTTTTCCATCCCTGCAGCCCTTTCATTATCGTCGTTCTTACTCCCAATCTGGTATTCTTGGATAGCTTTGGTTCTGGAATTTTTCGTCTTTCAGTGACGAACACAGCATTAACAAATTCCAGAGGCCTGAATGAGCATTCCACCGCATCCTCATTCGGTTCAATGTAAGGGGAGTCATAGAGGCAGAGGCTATGATATCTTTCTCTCTTGATACACTGACCAAACGTCCCTCTATTAGAAACTTTAATTTCTGGTGGAGAGATGAGGGTACTGCCCTAGCAGAATGGATCCATGGCCTTCCTAATAAGCAATTATAAGATGGGGTGATATCCATAACTTGGAAATCCACTTTATAGGTACAAGGACCTATCTCCAGCGAGACCTCGATAGTTTCCATTACTTCCCATTGAGTGCCATCAAAAGCCCTGACCACAGTGCAACTTGGTAGCATGTAGGCCATATCAACCGGCAGTTTAGATAAAGTTTCCAAGGGCATTACATTTAATGAAGAACCGTTATCCAAGAGTACTCATGGTAGAATATGCCCTTCGCAAGTAGTTGTGATGTGAAGGGCTTTTGTAGATCCAACATCGTTGGGTGGTATTTCTTAATAACTGAAGAAGATATGATCATCAGCTGTAATATTTCCCACTAACCGGTCTAGCTTCTCTACTGATATATTATGGGACACATATGCCTGATTCAGGATCCTTAGCAAAGCATTTCATTAAAGCTCTGAGTTCAATAACAGTAAAAGAACTGAAATCCTTGCGGGATGACAGTGCAGTTGTTCTACCACACTATACTCACATTGTTTTATGAACTTCAAAAATTCACAAGCCTCATTTTCATTTACCGGCTTCTTCACTGAGATTGCATTTTTCTCCACTCCTTTTGACTGATCCATCTCTATAAGGACCAGTTTTGCTATTCTCTTTCCTTTGTCAATTCCTCTTTCCTTTCCCACCATACTTGGCTCATCAATTTCAGGGGCATAACATCTACCACTGCGAGTTACATGTCCTACACCCGTTATATCAGTTGCTGCTTGCTGACTTGAAGAGCCTAGAGTTACCACACTGCAATCATATTTCCAAGGTGCGGCTTTATTCTCCTTGTACGAGAAAGATGACGACATCTCTATAATCAACTTGGATGTGATTTGTTCATAAACTGGGGTAACCTTCTCTTCTGGCTCATCATAGTAGATCACCAAAGGTCTACCCACTCCATAATCGATTGTGTTCTCTGTAGCATCCACTTCTTCCTCTGTCTCTTCAGAAAATTTGGCATCACCCACATCCATCATTTGTTGAATGTTAGCTAAAAAATCTCCATAGTTCTGTATAGTGTGTCCCTTGCATCTACGGAATGGACAATAATCCTCCATCTTGCTTGCAACCATTTTCAGACTATCTTCATCATGAACTATTCCCACTTTGAGCATTTCAACCCACACCTTTATCATCGGAGTCTTCAGCTCACTGATGTGCCTTTTTATCCTACTAACGTTCCCTGACAACACTGCATTCACCTTGGCCTCAGTATGATTGGGCAATGTGTTACCCGTAACATTTGGCCCATTCTTTGATCCGAACTTTACAACCCTAGTGTTGATCAAACTTTGGACCTTTCACTTAGAAGCAATGCAATCCTCAATTGAATGCCCTTGAATTCTCGCATGATATGCGTAGTTAGCATTTACATCATACCATTTGGGATATGGTGGTTTCAAGGGTTGAAGGTATACGGGTGCAACAAGCTGTCCTTGCAACAGTTTAGGGTATAATTCACCATGAGTTGTAGGAATAGGATCAAATTGAGGTCTTTGATTATTCCTCGGTGATCTTTGGTCATTGCGAATGATACCCTGGGTATTTTGGACAATGTTTTGGGGAATGGCTATCTGTGGGGATATGTTAGTCGGGTATGGTTGTTGCGGTATGGTTGTCTAAGGAAAAGGATTTTAAGTAAGATGGTTCACACAAGATAGTAGGAATTGTATGTCGGATAAGCTGTATATGGGGTTGGAGGTGTATAGGGTGCAGGAGATGCATATGGTCTAGGAGGTGTATAGGGATGATGGTTATAGCTAACTGCATGAGTTTCTTCTTTCTTCTTGGCATGAATTATCTTATTTGGAGTAGCAAATTCTCCACCTTCAATTTTTCCACTCTTGATAGCGGATTCTATCATTTCTCCAGATATAACTGTATCCACAAAATCTTTAATGGCACTCCCCACCAATTTGTCATAGTATGGTACCTTTAAAGTGTTGATAAAAAGCACCGTATTCTCTTTGCTGGTCAGAGGGGGTTGTACCTGAGTGGCCAAATATCTCCACCTTTGAGAGTACTCTTTAAAGCTTTCAGTAGCTTTCTTCTCCATGTTCTGCAAAGTAAGACGGTCAGGCACCATATCCGTCACATGTTTGTAATGTTCCATAAAAGCCCTGGCCAGATCCATTCAGGAGAAATCTTAGTACGAGTTAACTGATTGTACCACCGCGTTGTAGAACCTATTAAACTATCTTGAAAGCAATGAATGAGTAGCTTTTCGTCCTCATCATTCCTTATCATTTTTCGGTTGTACATAGTTAAATGTGCTGACAGGTTGGTGGTCCCATCATACTTCTCGAACTCTGGCACTTTAAACTTAGGAGGAATTATCAGGCCATGTACCAGACTTATCTTCTTGGCATCCAGACTACCAAACAATTCTGCCCCCTCCATAGCCCTTAACCGTTCTTCCAATAACTGGTACTTATTCTGTGACTCAAAAGATTCAATGCTTTTCAATTTAGGCATATTCGTTTTTTTTTTCTCAGCAAGCTCCTCAAATTCTGGAACATCAACATGATCAACTTGGTCAACCCCAATATTTTCAAAAGCCTGGTTATGTGCTTCCGCCATCGGTAGGATATAGACAAAAGGTGCTGCCTCTATTGGAAGCTCATTTCCAGCATTCTGGGATGTTTGGCTAGTTAATTGCACAACAACAGGTCGATCCTCTTGATTCATTACCCCTTTTCTAGCATTTGAATTCTCACCTGGCCCTTTCTGCCTTAGCATGGCATCCATCATCTCCATGAGCTTGGCCATCAGCTCTCTTGATTCTTCTTGAGATTTAGCCAATTGTTCTTGTAGTTCCCTCTAAGCTCGTTCCATTCTTTCAATACGGGCAAGTTGGTCATTCTCTATAACTCTCGCTTAAGATCTGGTGTTATAACGATGCCAAAAATCCAGTTCTTTCTAGTGTACCCAATTTTACCTTTAATTTTTAAAAAAACCATGATTAGAACTTATTGATTTATTTATTAAAGTATTTATTGAGTGAATGAATGAATATATGATTGAAATGTGCATGTCTATCAACAAACAAATAAATCAATGAAATGAAATGAATGAGCTGGTAAATGGAGAATGCTTTCATGAAGATGAAACTAATGATATTTGCCTTAAAATCGGATCCCAAAGCCAAAGTTTTTTTTCATTAATTCATGGAAAACTTCATACAAGACATTTCTTAACATCGAGTTACATAGAAATATTTGCTTATACTAATCTTGAACTTCTTCCAAGAAATGCCACAGTCGCTGATCATACTTCTTGAAGTCTTCACCCTTTCACCCATCTCACTTGCCCAGCTAGTATTCTCGGACGATATCGGCAATGTCCACTTTCTTGGCTGGCGACTGCTACTCTATGGTCTGAATAGTCGTATAGAGTGACTCATTCTCCTTGCTCATTAGGGATGTTTTTCCTTTCTCATTTCCCAACCTGAACCTTAACTGTTCGTTTTCTTGTTGGCATCTCTCTAGCTTGGTTGACATCAAAGAATGTGTATCCACCTATTTCTACCGCTCTTGAGAAAAGCTGGACTCTTTTTCTTTACCTTCCTTGGCCTTACTCTTCCAATAGTCCAATTCCATTTGAAGTTTCTTCATTTCTTTCTCATGTGCTTTAAAAGAAATGCTAGCTCTCGTAAATCTTCCTGTGGCCCTTATCTTCTTGTTTTCTTGGTGCAGATCTAGTACATCGGCTAATGTTGTATCTCTCTCTTTGACCACTTTTCTTGTCTTGGTCTCTTGGATCTCAAGCGTAGTCTTCAAGTCATCGACATCTTCTTGAAGCTTATCACACTCTTGCTTCAGTTTCCCTTTGTCTTTTTCTAATTCTTACCTAACCAGCTTAACTTTTGACGGTATTACTGGTTCGGGCTGAAGAACAACTGGATGAACAGAGGCATCTTTGGCTGGAAGCATAATGTAACGAAGCTTCTTGGCCCTCCATACTAGATATGCCAGAGTGGCGCTATTGGTGTACCTACCCACTTGTGATCGCATAGCTTCTTCCATGCCATGATGGCTTAACATGTTCTTCCCATATATCCGAGCTCACCATGGGAGAAATCCATTGAGATAAGCTCATGTGTCATCAGGATAAACTGCTTGGATCCATACTACCTCCGCACTAATAATGGTGCATAGCTAACGGCCCCCCAAATTCCTAATAGTGGAACCCATAAATTCTCACCACAGTGGTACAAGATCGACCCAAGTGGCATCCACGGAGCCCTCCAAGTTATATCCTCCTTTCCTAAGTGACGTAGATTCTTGATCCATTGCTTCTTATCCCATTTCTTTAACCATTTCCTATTGTTGAATTCTGTAAGAGGAACACACGTCTTCATGTAGGGCTGAAGCTTCCCGTTATAATCTCTCGATAAATGACTCTGAATCCAGACAACAGAAGCTGTACACAACCCTCGAAACGCCTTTTACCTTTTCTTCGACAATAACTAAGTGACCTGATCGTCTCAACAAGAATGGCAGAGGAAGGATCAATATGTTTGTCTAACCGATCACAGAAATCCACTACTGCTACTTCGACATGGCCTTTCACTTTCGACAATAGGACCAAACCATAAATATCCAGAGCAAAGACATCCAACACATGATCACCATCCAGGTTGCTCTTGAAATAATTATGCAAGAATACCAAAGGAATGCAGTCACTCATGCCCTTCTTCTTTATCTGTAGGGAATCTACCGAGATATCTATACCCATCACTTTGGAGAGCTTCTTCCGGCAGCTCGATGTTTTTTGCTCTTTCCAATAGAATTTATCCAGATTTGCTGACTCAATACGAGCAAGATAGAATATTCCTCAAGGGTGGGTACCATATCTTTTTGATTAAAAGTGAAACAATGATACGAAGGATCCCAAAATTGTACTATGGCCCTAATCAGCTGCTCGTCCACCTCAATCGGGAGAAGTAGAGCTATGTCACCATATTTCCTATTGAATTCATTCTTGCTCTCAAATCCCCATTGTCTTCAAATTTTCTTTAACTCCACTAGATCATTTCGAACAAAATCCAAGTGAGTTGACTCAGGAAATAAATATGTAAAACCCATGGCCATACAGTCTCCCTTGTTGCACTGATTCATCTCGAACTCAGTTCTGACCTCCTGGTATATCTTACTAACCACTGATACTAATAGAAGGTCCCCGCGTTACATGACTATAACAAAAAGACTCCTCGGTTGGCACCCGATTTAAGGCAAATATCCCTAAATGACCATGCTGCATGAAACGAAAGCAAAAATAAAAACAAAACAAAAACATGAGTCAGTAATGGGATAATAATATCAAAAATCATAATAAAATATAATAAATAAAATAAATAAATAGTAAAAGGTAAGAAGTGCTCCTCCAAGTGTATCCTAGCTTCGGGAAATCTAATCAAAAATTCGGGATGGCTTCGTCTAGGTTCACTATATGAGGGTGAATCGGTTCTAAAGGCCCCGAATTGTTCGTCACTGTTGTTGGTGAAGGCTAGTAAGGCACCCCAATGAAAGCGGGTTCAATTCGTTAGAGTTCATTTCCCCGGCTTATGCGGAGGCTATTGCCACATGAACCGTAGGTAATCTGATACTCCGAAAGTGTTTCGCTAGCTTATGTGGAGGCTATTGCCACACGAAGCATAGGTACTTTACTTCCACTGAAAGGGATGGAACTCGGGTAGAGAGCACATGTTATGAAAATGCAAGTGTCGTGTGTAAGGAGTAACAATCAAACGTTTCACCACCTAACCTAACCTCTATCCTAAGTATCCCGACAAAATATTAAAGACAAGATTAAATAATGTCAAGCATTAGCAAAGAATAATAATATACAAGAAAATAACCAGAGAACAATAATAATATGAATGCACATGAATATGAACATATTTAAAAACATTTTATTATTTTCAAAATTCTCCTTATTATTGAAAAATGTAGGAATTAAAATTAAATACCAATTAAACCAACAGAACCGAGACTTTGATAACACACGACTAATTCTAGGCCTGACTCTCTAAATTCCCCAGCGGAGTCGCCAAGTTGTCGCAACCTAAAAAATAACAAGTCTCATCGTGAGACTTTATTCGTAAAGTGTGACATTGGGGGAAACAGAGGAAAAGATGACTTAATTCCTCTTGAAATAAAATGAGGGTTTGAAAACAACCTCGAAAAAGACATGGAGTTTCCACCAATCTTTTTTTGGCTATGTGTGATCGGCCACCTATTAAAATCGGTTTTCTAAAACATTTTAAAATTAATTAAAATATTTTTAAAACCAATTCAAAGTCTGTATTTTTAAAACAGAGAAATCAAAGAAGCAGGTTCGAGAGTCGGTTATGTGCGGGGAAGGATTAGCACCCCCACAACGCCCATATAAAGATTGTTCCTTATTAATCGTGTGTTATCACAAGTCTCGGTAAAAATTCAGTTTTAGATTTGGTATTCCAAAATAATTCCCGATTTAAAGAAAATTAATTCCATTTTCAATTGAAAATGATATGAAATTTATTAATTCAAAATTTTCCTATATTCCATGACAAGCTCGGCAAAATATAGAAATTTTTATTTATTTCGAAAAATTTTCGAATCATTCTCATTTTAAAAAAGATATTCCGTTATTAACGATAATTGATGTTATCCTCCCCGACAACCCGGAGGAGAACTCATGAATTATTTTAACTCGAGAATAACTTTATTTTAGTTAAAATCATTATCCTTTTTAAAACATTTTTTAAAAGATGAATATGAAAATGTATGACATAATAAAATATAAATCAAAACAATAATATTACCATAGAAATATTCATAGCAAAAATCATATATCATATAATATGCATGACCATGGAAAATGCAATGCATGAAAGTGTATTTTTTCCTTTAAATAAGGAAATCCGTATACCTAAAATGATATCCGACTACCTTAGGAAAAGACATTAAATCAAATTTTCTAAATCAAAAATACTTTGTGATTGGATTGAAAACAATTTTGAAAATTTTGAATGAAAATGGCACAAAGGCCGAAAACCCCCCTTAAAAAGGCTCTATCTTTCTAACTTTGAAAACCCGGGTTGACCTCCCTTGACCCGATCTTTATAAAATAATTTTTTTGGATTAAAATTACTTAGAAATCAACCGAGGACAATAGAAATTGTTCTAAATCAGCCCCTCTTAATGCCTTAGCCAAAACAGAAAATTATTTTCTCTTTGAAAACAAATCTGACTTTTCTGTCGAGTTTTAAAACGTGATTCTTTTACCTATTTTAAAATTTTCAAAAAATCTGAAAAAATTATGGGACACTCAGAACATGTTGAAATCTATGGGAAAAATTGGATTAATTTTAAGATTAAGGATGACCTACAATAAAAATCATGAAAGTCAGAACACTAGGTGAAAAACTATTTAACCAAAAAACATTTTTAAATCTTTGATAAAAACACTCAAAAATCAGAATAAAAATATTGGAGACTCCTATAAGGTCCTAGAAACAGTAGTAAAAAATTCTAAAAATTTGGACAAGAATTGCCTAATGAAAAAAATCACAAAGTAGAAAATCCAACTTGACAATTTCTTAATTTACCACAAGCATGCTTAAGTGAGCTTGGCTTTGAGCCATTGATTGGCTTAAGTAAAAAATAAGTGGGATGATATGAAATGCATGAACAAACAACAAGTTAAATGCATGAAATGCATGACCTAATGCCTAAATGACATAGAAAATGCATGGCATAAAAGATTACCTAATGCCTAGATAGAAATTGTGCATGGCAATAAGTGCAACCCAAGACCTAATATGCATGAAAATGCATGGCAACAAATACCCTAGACCTAATGACCATGAAACATGCATGGAATTACAAGATGACCTAAGACCTAATAAGCATGAAAATGCATGGCAATACAAACATGACCTAATGCCTAAAATGTCATAATAAGATGCATGACAATACAACATAACCTAATGCCTAATATGACATAGAAACATGCATGGCTATAATATGAACATATAATGACCAAATGAACATAATAGTATTGCATGAACATGGAAAAACAGGTACACAATAACATAGCATAATGATGCAAAGCATGAATGAAAGCATGATAGCCAAACAACCATGATAAAAATGCAAATACACAAAGGCAAAAAAAAAAAATATGTAGAAACCCGAATGGTCATGAGCATGTGTAAGGAAATGTAGCAAGGCAATAACACAAACATATGGCATGGAAAATCAAATACACAATAACATGGCATAATGATGCAAAGCATGAACGAAAACATGGTAACTAAACAAGATGAAAATGCACACACAAGGCAAAAATAAGCGTGGAAACCGAATAGATCTTTAAACAACATGTGAGATCCTAGCATGGCAATAACACAAACGCATGGCATAGAAAATATGCAAGACATAAATGAAAGCATGATGGACAAATAATCATGATGAAAATGCAAAGATATAGTTAGACAAATACACAAACACATGGTATGGCAATAACAGAAAGCATGAACAACTTAATATAGTAAAAACAGAAATTTAAAATTAGTAAATAAAGCAAGTAGACATGAGAATAAATGATAAAAAAGCAAAATAAGACCAAGTAAGTAAAGAAAGTTAGAAATAAGCTCCATATCTTGATTATTTTAGAAAGCTAAAACATCAAAATAAGCTAACATACTACAAACAACATAGGAATAAAATCAAACACAACACAAACATACCCATGAATACCAATCAGCCAAGTTGAAAAAAAGGAAGATTTTTTTTTTTTTTTTGATTTTTTCATGAAAACCTAAGATAGTAGCATTAAAAGGAAGTATTAAAAACCTTTATTACACAATAAAATAACAAGAAATCATATGGAAAATGAGCAAAAAATCAGCATAGAAAAAGAAAGAAAAATGTAAGAGTTAGGTGCTAAAAAGCTACCTTTCAAAGCTATCTTTCAAGCTTTCTTCTCTTCTAAATTTTTCTTTGCTTTTCTACACATAGCTATTGCTCCAACATGAATAATGATCAGCTAAAAGAACCCTTGATAAAATGAAAACCTTCTCCTTATAAGGGCACCCGAATGGTCATTATGGTGTAAGGATGTTGTCATTTTTTTTCCTAGCTAATTTGATCCAAAGGCCACTAATCAAATATGCTAAAAATGTGAATTTACCACCCTTAGATGAAGTGATCAACTCCTAACAAATATAGCCGGTATAAAATATGTAACCATAATGTTGACATCCTTCTTCTTCATTCATTTGACCATGTGGCAAAATCACAAAGGCTCAATCAAAAAAATAACCACCTTACTATCCATTTTTGTCCTTTGGATAAAAGAACTCAGCAAAGCCTCTCCTCCTCTTGGACTGGCCAAATGGCCCTTCAAATTCCAGCCATCACTCTATTTTTTACAATTGCAAAAATGGCCCTCTTAAGTTTCTTCGATAAAATTACACTTTAGCCCCCAAACTTGATTAAATTGCAAACGAACTCCAAATCCGGATTTTCTTTTTCCAATACTTCCTAAATAATATAAAATAGAGTCCTGGAAGTTTTCATAATTTTTCGAGTCCATTTGCTATTTTTCCCGGATTTATCTTCTGGAATTTCAACTTAGTGCACCTGAACTTTTGCCATTTTTCAAACGAGCTTTGATTCCTGATGTTTCTACGCCAATCTCTTCCAAATAATATAAAATTGAGATCTGGAAGTTTTCATAATTTTTCGAGCTCATTTTCTATTTTTCCTAGATTTATCTTCTAGAATTTCAACTTAGTGGCCTGAACTTTGCCATTTTTTAAACGAGCTCCGATTCTGGATTTTTCTTCCCAATCTCTTCCAAGTAATATAAAATTGAGATTTGGAAGTTTTCATAATTTTTCGAGCTCATTTTCTATTTTTTTTGGGATTCATCTTTTGGAATTTCAGCTTAGTGGGTCCGAATTTTGCCATTTTTCCAATGAGCTCTAATTATGGATTTTTGTTTGCTGATCTCTTCCAAATAATATAAAATTAAGATCTGTAAGTTTTCATAATTTTCTGAGCTCATTTACTATTTTTCTCGAATTTTCCAAAATTGCCCTTTAACCCCCGAAACCTCGGTTTTACTCAAAACAAGTTCGATTTCCAAATTTTATTTTTCCATGCCTTTGTTATATATTGAATTGGAGCTAATCCCAAAAGACCCAATTTTTATGATCAAATTCCCCTCCGATTTTATTTTTCCTTTTTCTAATATCGAGAATTTCCTCGTTTTTTTCGTTTTTCCTCCAATCGGCTCTTTTCTTGGAATTACTTCAAACTGAGCCTTGGGCTATCTTTGTTTACCCACTCTTCATCAATTAGGGGCTTTAATTTTACCAAATCAGGCCATTTCTGTAGTTTCCCCAATTTCGCCAAAATTCACCAAAAACCCTAATTTTTGGTTTTCTTCCAAATTGACCTTTCCTTTGGTTTTGCTTCCAAATGGATCCTTTCTTTGGTTTTGCTTCCAAATGGCCTTTCCAATACTCGTAGTCATTGATTATATTCCATTCGGAACCTCCAACTTTGACTAATTTGATCGTTTAAGCACTTTTTCCAAATTTATCGAATTAGGGTTTCCTTTCCACTGAATCTCCATAACCGATCTACTAGACTCCATATCTCTTATTGTAGACCTCGGATTGTCAAAATTCTTTCACCATTGTTCCATTAAAGTTTGAATCTTGATTTTGAATCAGGGTTAACTTTTCAGTGGTTGCCTTTTTGGAGTTGACATTTTCGAGGTTGACTTTTTCCAGATTGACTTTTTGTGCTTGCCTTTGTAAACAAAGTCTCGGAATACCACCTGCAAGATGAGAAGAGCTTTTCTACATTCTAAAACATCATAAGGAAGAATTTTACCTGATTTAGGGGTTTGGACAAAATTAGGTGTCTATAGTATGAATAAATTTAAAAGTATTGGCCCTTGGATAATTTCAACTGTAGACACATAATTTTGTCCGGACCACTAAATCATGTTTTCTTCCTAAAGTGATGTTTCAAAATGCAAAATGGCTTTTCTCATCCTACAGGTGGTACTCCAAGACTTAGTTTAAGAAAGCAAGTATAAAAAGTCAATCTTGAAAAAGTTAACCCATATTAAGATTCAAAGTTCAATTGAACAATGGTGAAATAATTTTGATAATCTGAGGTTTACAACGAAAGATATGGAGTCCGGAAGATGGGTTACGAAGATTTAGTAGAAGAAAACCCTAGTTCGGAAAATTTGGGAAAAAATACTTAAACGACCAAATCGGTCAAAATTAAAGGTTTCGAATGAAAGATAATCAATGACTACAGGTAATGGAGAGGCCATTTGGAGGCAAAGCTGAAGGAAAAGTCAATTTGGAAAAAAACGAGAATTAGGGTTTTTGGTGGATTTTGGTGAAATTGGAGAAAACTACAGAAATGGCCCAATTTGGTAAAAATAAAGCCCCTAATTGATGAGGAGTGATTAAACAAGGATAGCCCAAGGCTCAGTTTGAAGTAATTCCGAGAAAAGAGCCGATTTGATGAAAAACAAAAAAACATGGAAATTCTCGATACTAAAAAAAAAAGGAAAAATCAAATCGGAAGGAAATTTGATCGTAAAAATTGATCATTTTCGGATCAACTCCAATTCAACATATTACAAAGGCGCAGAAAAAGAAAATCCAAAAATCGAACATGTTTTGAGCAAAATCGGGCTTTGGAGACAAAAGGGCAAACTTGGAAAATTTGAGAAAAAATAGCAAACGAGCACCAAAAATTACCAAAACTTCCAGATCTCATTCTTAGATCATTTGGCAGATCTCATTTTTAAATAATTTGGAAGAGATTGGCAAAATAAAATCTGGATTCGGGTTTCGTTTGCAAAATGGCAAATTTCGGGCCCATTAAACTGAAATTCATGCAGATAAATCCCGAAAAAATAGCAAATGAGCTCCAAAAAAATGAAAACTTCCAGATATGACTTTCAAATTATTTGGAAGAGATTGGTGAAAAAAAACCTGCATTCGGACCTCGTTTAAAGTAATAAAAGTTCGGGTGCATTAAGGGGCAGTTTTGGAACAAAAATCCAAAAAAATAGCAAATAGGCTCATAAAATTTTGAAAACTTCCAGAATTCAATTTTTTATTATTTCAAAAGTACTGAAAAAAAGGAAATTTGGATTTGGAGTCTGTTTTCTATTTAATTAGATTCGGGGGCCAAAAGCGTCATATTTACCGAAGAAATCGAAGAGGGCTTTTCTTGCAATGGAGATTGGGCTGGATTTTAAAATATCAATCAGCCAAGCCCATGTTGGTGAGAGATTTTGCTGAGCCATTGCATCCAAGGGCCAAGAGAGGATAGGAAGGTAGTTATTTTTTTTTTTATCAAGCCTTTGAAATTGTAGCAAATGGACCAATGCATGAAGAGGGATGATGTCATATTTATGACATCATCTTCATGACATCATATTGGTTAGAGGTTGATTTAATCTAAGGGTGGGAATTTTACATAGAAAGCATCTTGGGTTAAAGGCCATTGGATCAAAAATTGGTTAAAAAAAGACAACTTTCCTACACTACTATACTACAATTCGGCCAAGGCATATTGGAGGGGGGAATTCAGATTTTTTTTAGAGGTTTTGGGTGGCTGAACAAGGGCAATAGCTTGGGAGAAAAAGAAAAGAAAAAGAAAGGAGGAAAAAGAGAGAAACAAGAAAGGTCTTGCTTACTACTTATTGATTTGGAAAGCTAAAGCAATTTAGCTATGTTCTTTCATGGTTCATACTTTCTTGACATGATTTTGCTATTTTGATTGTCATTTTATTCTCTTTTATGAAATAAACTTGTTTTCAAAATAAGTTCTAAAGAGCTTCTGATAACACTAGAAAATATAGTTATTTTGCCATCTTTTTATGCTTTTGAATCGGCTAAGTCCTTGAGGATTTTATTAGTTTTAGATATTTTTATATTTATTTTAATTATCCATTTTATGTTTAAAAATAGTTATTTAGTTGTTATTTATGTGTTTTTATAGGTCCAAGATGATCTGGAGCTTCGAGATGCTAAACGACAAAAATTGGTACATTCTAATGAGCAGGTAGATCCGAACCTCCGGAGCTTCTTTGAAGAAAAACTCGGTCTTAAAGACTTCAAATGAGAAAAATTCCTCTTGACTTTTGAAGCTGCCTTCCATATCTTTCCAACAGTGTAAAGCTCGTCAAAATTGGACAAAATTTTCCCAGTCAAAATAGCTGATAAAGTTCGAGAAGCCGATAGGAACCAGTTCGGACAAATGGAGGATAAACACCAAGGAGGCAGTAGCAGTGGTGCCGCAGCACCACAAGTTGGTGCCGAGGCACCAAGGGCTCGTGAACAGTACCAAAAAAGGTAAAAAAAATGCAAAACTTACCTGTTTTGCTTGGGAACGAAGTTTCGAACTCCATGAGGCCTTGCACACTTTAAATAGGACTCTTTTAGGTCAAAATAAAGAGGATTAGACATCAAGAAACCTAATTCTCTCTCAAAAAGATAGCCACCATCAAATTCTCTCAGGAAGATTGGAATCTTGAAGATTCAAGATTCAAGAACAGACAACTCTTAGTTTCTTCTTTTCTCTTTTCTTTTCTTTATCTTTCTTGTATTGTTGATGATGGTGAAACTATTTTATTATTTGTTTTCATTAATTATCATTAACTAAATTTATTTTACTAGGATTTCAATGGAATTCAACACATAGATTGAATTTACTTTATCTCTCTAGCTTGATTTAATGGTTTGTTGAGTTGTTTGTTCATTATTGTTTTTAATACTTCTAGTTGATTGGCCACCAATTAGATTGATTTGTTAACCTAAATACAACTTGGAAAAGGGAGTTTAGTGTTAGACATGGATTGAATGACACATGTTTCATATTCATTTATTAGGATAAATTGATCTACGGGTAGGGTAGGAATACACTTACTTGTCATGTGTAACCATTGTTAGAGCCTAAACTTAATGAGTTATTCTTTAATTCAATTATCATTGGAATATAGTTAATTGGTTAAGAAGGATATTTTTATGAGACCATCAGAAGATCCTTATAAATAAGATAGAACTCTAGGCTAACAAGTCAGGATCATTAATCAAGTGAAGAGGTAGAGAGAGATTCAAGCAAAGTGTTGAGGGAATTTGTAATCCTAGGCTTTTATTAATTAATTGAATTCATCTTTTTAATTTACTTGCTTTCAGTATTAGTTTCTTTTGATTTTAGATTTTAATTACCATTTTTATTTAGTTGTTTAGATAAGATTGAGTTGTGTTAATTTTAGTACTTAGCAAAATTAGTAACAATTCCTCGTGGGTTCGACACTCTACTTTTCATTAGAGTACTTGTCTACGATATGTGCACTTGCGTGATTAAAATTGACAACAAGTTTTTGTCGCCGTTGGCGGGGAATTGTTTGTTATTTTTGTTAATATTAATACCAAGCAACCTTAGTCTTAATTTAAACTTTAATACCAAGCAACCTTAGTCTTAATTTAAACTTTCTTTTTCTTTCTTATTTTCAGGTACAATCGCTGAAGCTGACGAAACAAAGACTTTGCGAGAGTATGGGGTTCCTCTCATGCAACATCTTCAGATTAATATTCAGAGGCCTTCCATCCAGGCCAATACGTTCGAGATAGAGCCAGCCATCCTTTAGATGATCAATACATTCGTTCAGTTCAACAGCTTACCGAACGATGACCTGAATGCTCACATCGTGAATTTCCTAGAAGTTTGCGATCTTTTCAAACAGAATGGTGTTACTGATGATGCCATAAGATTGAGACTCTTCCCTTTCTCACTTCGAGATAAGGCCAAGAGTTGGTTGAACTCTCTTCCTGCTGGCTCCATTACTACTTGGGCTGATCTAGCCCAGAAATTCCTTGAGAATTATTTTCCTCCTGCCAAAACAGCTAAGATGCGGAATGATATCACATCTTTTATGCAGTATGACTCAGAATCATTATATGAAGCTTGGGAAAGGTACAAAGATCTGCTTCGACGATGTCCTCATCATGCAATACCTAAATGGCTTCAAGTGAACACTTTCTACAATGGGTTGATGGGTCCTACTAGAAGTTCTATAGATGCTGCAGCAGGTGGGGCACTCATGGGGAAAGAAATTGATGAGGCTTATGATTTAATTGAGGTGATGGCATCCAATAATTATCAATGGTCCACTAAGCGAATTTTGCCAAAACAAGCTCCTGGTGTTTATAAGTTGGATGAGATTAGTGCTTTATCAGCATAAATAGTTGCTTTGTCCAAGAAATTTGACACTATGAGTGTGCATTTAGTCCAAAGCCCATCTATAACATGTGAATATTGTGGGGAAGGACACAACAGTGATAGATGCCCAACCAAGGCTGAATCTGCTCAATATGTGGGAAACTATAATAGGCAGCATAACAACCCATATCCAAACGACTATAATCCAGGTTGGAGAAATCAGCAAAACTTTTCTTGGAACAATCAAGGGCCATCATCACAAGCTAAGCAAGTAGTCCCTCCTAGTTTTCAAAGACAAGCTAGGGATCCTATCCAAGAAAATAAGACAACATTGGAACATATGTTTACAAAGTTCATGGCTAGTCAAGAAGCGACAAATCAGACTCATGCAGCTATACTTCGAAATCTTGAGACACGAGTGGGCCAGCTTGCTAATGCACTTAGCAATCGTCTTGAGGGATCTTTTCCAAGTGATATTGAAACCAATCCTAGGGGAGATGGGAAAGAGCAATGCAATGCCATTACATTACATTAAGGAGTGGGAAAGAAGTGGAAAGAATTCTTACAAATGAATTTTTAAACTTAGCTCTGATTAAAAATTTTGAGCAACAATCAACTAGAAAGTTGCTCACACGATGACAGCAAAGCTAACGGTGGCCTTGCAGAACTAAGGAAGGTGGCGGCAACACCACATGGGCAAGCTAGGGTTTTGGCTAAACTTGTTTTATCCTCTAAATTTTGATTCAAAGCTATCCGATACTAATTTATGGTTTAAGGAGGCGGAGGAACACCTCCCGTGGCGAACAAAAATGGTGGCAACATGGTGGTTCACCACCACCAATTTTTAGCCCACGTGGTTTCACATAGCTAAAGGAAAAATCTTCAAAATATAACAGCAAAATCAAGCTTACAACATGAAGTTACCTTTAGGTTTGCGAAATCTTTGAAAATTTTGGTGATCTGCCTAGTAAACGGAGGAGAGAGAAAGCTTCGAAGCAGGCAGCCATGGCTTCCCCTTTTTCTTTCACTCTTTTCTGGTTTTCACGTGAAAATGAGGGAGGAAGAAGTCTGATTTTCAGACTTAATATGTGAGCGATGGTCAAATGACCATTTTGCCCTGTTTTGTCTTTTAGTACCTTAGCGGGCCAGCGTGTAATTTTAACGTTTGGAAGCCCGTTTTTCACTTTCCGTGACATGGATATGTTCCAAATATGATAATATACTGATCTGCATGTTTGGGTAATTTTTTGATATCCGAAAACCCAAATCCGAGCCTCGGAGCTCCAACGGGTCAACATTTTGACTTTTTCAATTTTCGCTCCGATTTTTGTTCTGATTTCACCAGTAGCTTGCTAACATCATTTTATGTCTATATTAATCCATTGATCCATTTAAAACCTTTTTCGGACCTTCCCGCGGTCAATTTTCAGTTTTCATTCCTTTAGGTTTACTTAAGGACGTATCCGGTTTCAACGCTGTTTTTTATTTTCTTGTCATATTCATAATCCTCATATGTTATAACATATGTCCATGTGTTCGGATCAGTTCCGAAAAATCCCGAACCATGTTTTTACGACAATTTATGCCAACGTCACTAAATGACGAATTAGATGATTTTAGCTATCGAATTTGATTTTAATGTCCAATTTTTTATCTAAACATCATATTATGATCCTATATGATCACTTAGTGCATTGGTACCATTTACGAACTAAAAACAAATTTTGGGTAAAATGACCAAAATATCCCTGGTTCACATTTTATCGATTTTTCTGCCATTCTTATTCTAACACTCCCAAATAATGTTATATCACATATCAACACTATGTGAAGATAAATTATCACATTTTACGGACTTTCCTCTATCCTGACTTTTAGTCAATTTGGGGTTAAATCACTTAATCACTCGATTAAACCCCCAACTCTACAATTTATCATACAACATGTGTACCACATGGTAGCCCATCCTTTCTATAGGCATTTCAAAGTTTAACCTCGAGCCATCCGCATGTTATAATTGTCTCGAATTGATCTCGTACTTACAAGGGTCTTCAATTCTCCCCCTTAATAAAATTCGTCCTCGAATATTGCATAAAGTCAACTTATATAAAAGTACAGGTATTATCTGTGGCTGTCTCACATGAAAATCTTCTGACATGAATCTCCACATCATAAGTGCATGAAACACAGAGTGTACACCACTCATCTCAGGTGGTAGGTCTAACTCAATATCTGAAATGGTCCGATATACCTCGTACTCAGCTTGGCCCATTGGCCAAAGCTCATAACATTCTTGAAAGGTGAAACTTTCAAGAATACTTAGTCACATGCTATCTGCATACGACTTCTGCCTACTCTAGCCATTACTAATATATCTTTGATTAACTACACCTTTTTCTAGGTGTACCGTACCATATCTAAACTGAACAACTGATATCCTCCAATCTCAAATCAACTTACAAGATATTGGCATATCCTGCCACACAATGTCTCGGTCTTAGTTTTGCAATGATCAACAATAAACAAAATCGGATCGCAATCCGAAATAGTCAATAAGATAAACCCGAAACTAGATCGAAATACCCGAAAAGGTATCATCTGCATACTGTACTAAAAAACTGTTAATATATACAAACTCAATCAATGATAGGTATCGACCCCGATTCTACTCGAAATCTAGTATATTAACACATAACATGTCCTCAAGGACTGATCATCTGTCCGTAAATAAAATACGGTACTAAACCGCAACTGTATTTTAGAAGCTACCTGGAATGATCTCCAGAATTTAACTGTAAACTTAATGTCTCAATCAAGCACAATAAACACGAAAACTTCACAAAGACCCAATCTGGTCTAAATGGAGTCTAGCACACTAACTTATGTTATACGTAATTTTACCCGAAATCAAGTGTGCTAAATTGGTCAGTCTATCGACAATCACTCAAATAAAATCACATTCATTGCCTACCTTAGGCAAGCCTATATCTAGGCCCTATAATGACTTTATCTCAATCCCATTATTAAAAAACCGGTACTAGGGCAATATGTCTCAATCACGTACAATAACCAGAAAACTCTATATTTCACACAGTCACGAGATTTATGTAATAATTCATCATCAAATCCCTCACATCTAGTTCCACGTGCTAACACATAACTCGGACAAAGCCCATGTGGTGATGATCTGCTAGGCATAACCCCTCAAGTCATCTAAGATATATGATGATCTTCGCCTGTTAAGGCCCATCATGTTAAACTGAGGAACTAGTGCGAGAATTAAATTTCAAAACTCCCTAGTGCACAGGGGAAACATAAACATCCACATCAGTATATTTATCCGTCTAGATTACCACTAGGCAACAACAACCATATAATCAATATAACCCGCTTAGAAACTATACTAGGCTATCATGACTATACCATCAGTTTTATCTGTCTAGGTACGCTACTAGGCTAGCCACAAAAAATATACATCAATCTTACGGCATTGGCATTCATGCCAAATCATATTCTTATCTTGGTTACTTAGGATCTTCCAAGGCTATATATTTTCATTCAAGCATTAAATCAAACACCTTGTAGGCATAATAATCGCCTTCCTCCTAGGCATTTTCACAAGCACCTTGTGTGTGATTTGTAATCCAACTTAAGATATATCCTTTAGCATTCAAACATTACCCAGCCTACAACTTCAGTTTAATATCCAACCACCACCATTTCACAACATCCTCAACATCAATAACAAATCTCAGAATTAGGTCGAAATACTTCAAAGTTCCTTGAAATAAAACTCAATATATAGTGCTCAAATTAAATGAAATTAGTTTGCCAAAACCAGACTAAGATTAAACCTGTCACCATGGTAGTAGATGCAAAATCACGGGCATGCCCTCAATTACCCATAGTATGTTCTCTGTCTACAGACTGTTGTACCTACCCTGGGAACCCTGATCCGTCTTTAGAGCTACTAACCCTACTGATTGCCCTGGATAAGTTGTAGCTGGATGTGGAGCTCGCACTGATGGGGATGAACCTGGACCAAATGGGCAATCTCTCCTAAAATGCCCTGGCCTACGACATCTACAACATACACCAGTCGATCTCCTCCTCCGACTACTAACGTCTCTATCCCTCCACATCCATGATTCTAAGGTTGTTCTAACCCTTAGTCCATATGGCCTTGTTTGGCTAGATGTTTGTCTTTCATATCTCACTCTCTCCCGTGACCTATCCTTGAATCGACTTAACCTCTCGTATTCATGAATTCCTAAATCCCTTCCACTTTCTAGTAAAAATTCTCAAAGAAACTCAACAGTAAATTTTGAACACTTGAGGAGAGGTTCATCAATCCGCCTTCTAGCTAATAAAGAGATATACCATGCATGTGCCCTACCATACAGCTGAAATCTCACTAATTGTATGGCTCTAGTCAGCGAGTATCCTAAGCCTACACACCTTTGGCCATACTCTTTTAAAAACCTTATAGGATCAAAATCGGATTCCACCCCTGCAAAACTAGGTGGTAACGTTGCTCTAAAGTAGGTAAGGTTTTATGCTGATATGGTGTATGTTGTCCCAACAGCAACTCATTACTAACAACACTTGGCTGAAGGAATTTGGTCGAACAGTCGTGGTTGTCATTGTTCTATCACCAGCCCTACCAGGGCCTGAATATATTAATATATTTTGTTTACCATATCCAACAACTATTCATATGTGTCGTCATCTAATACTACTCCAACAATCCTATCTATTTCCCTACTAGCAGACTTGCTACTACCCTTACTTTGGCCTTTAACCTCAGGGCCAATAAAAATATTATCCAGGACCTCAGGCTCTCGGTCCCCCGATACGTCTCTATATCTATGAGATTGTGACAACATTGTATTTAGAAAATAAATATACTGTCAATAATTCAACAATATTCTCGACACAGTTCTATATGTACTAGTTGGCTTATAGATTACTTGACGTAACCACATGTGATGATGGACATCTGTAAAGGCAAAATCTTCAAAATATAACATCAAAATCAAGCTTAGAACATGAAGTTACCTTTGGGTTTGTCAAATCTTTGAAAATTTTGGTGATATGCCTAGTAAACGGAGGAGAGAGAAAGCTTGGAAGTAAGCTTCCAAGGCTTCCCGTCTTTCCTTCTCTCTTTTCTAGTTTTCACGTGAAAATGGGGGAGGAAGAAGTCTGATTTTCAGACTTAATAAGTGAGCCATGGTCAAATGACCATTTTGCCCCTGTTTTGTCTTTTAGAACATTAGCGGGCCAACGTGTAATTTTAACGTTCGAAAGCCCATTTTTCACTTTTCTTTACATGGATATGTTCCAAATATGATAATATGCTAATCTGCATGTTCGGGTAATTTTTCGATATCCGAAAACCCAAATCCGGGCCTCTAAGCTCCAACGGGTCAACATTTTGACTTTTTCGATTTTAGCTTCGATTTTTGTTCTGATTTCACCAGTAGCTTGCTAACATTATTTTATTTCTATATTAATCCATTGATCCATTTAAAACCTATTCCGGACCTTCCCGCGGTCAATTCTCGATTTTCATTCCTTTAGGTTACTTAAGGACGTATCCGGTTTCAACTCTGTTTTTGATTTTTCTTGTCATATTCATAATCCTCATATTTTATAACATATGTCCATGTGTTCGGATCAGTTTCGAAACAATCCTAAACCTTGTTTTACGGCAATTTACGCCTGCGTCAGCGAATTAGACGATTTTAACTATCGGATTTGAGTTTAATGTCCAATTTTTAAACATCATATCATGATCCTATATGATCACTTAGTCCATTGGTACCATTTACGGACTAAAAACAAAATTTTGGGTCAAATGACCAAAATACCCCTGGTTCATATTTTATCGATTTTTCTGCCATTCATATTCTAACACTCCCGGATAATGTTATATCATATATCAAACTATGTGAAGTTAAATTATCACATTTACAGACTTTCCCCTATCTTGATTTTTAGTCAATTTGGGGTTAAATCACTTAATCACTCGATTAAACCTCCAACTCTACAATTTATCATACAACATGTGTACCACAAGGTAGCCCATCCTTTCTATAGGCATTTCAAAGTTTAACCTCGAGCCATCCGCATGTTGATATTGTCTCGAATTGATCTCGTACTTACAAGGGTCTTACAGTATTGGTATTGCCATGCATTTTCATGTCCATTAAGTCTAGGTCACATTTGCATTATCATGTATCTCATGCATATTAGGTCTAGGAAGTATTTATTGCCATGCAAATTCATGCTAGGCATTAGGTCATTTTGGATTTCCATGCATTTTCTATGTCATTTAAGCCTTAGATCATACATTTTATACATTAAACTTGCTGTTTGTTCATGCATTTCATATCATGCCACTTGATTTTTGACTTAGGCACAATCAATGGCTCAAAGTCAAGCTCCCATGAGCATACTTGTGGAAAATTGAGAAGTTGTCAAGTTGATTTTTCTACCTTTGTGATTTTTTTTTTTTTACTTAGCCAATTTTTGTCCAAATTTTTAGAAATTTTAGCTAATATTTGTAGGTTCATTGAAGATTCTCCAATATTTTTACTTTTATTTTTGAATGATTTAATAAATGGCTTAAAAATGTGTTTTGACAAAATAATTTTTCACCCAATGTTCTGACTTTCACGATTTTTCTGGGAAGTTATCCTTAGACAAAAAATTAAGCCAATTTTTCCCATATATTTTTACATGTTATGAGTCTCCCATATTTGTTTTAGATTTTTTTTGAAATTTTAAAAATAGTCTAAAAAATCACGCTTTAAAACTAGATAGTAGAGTCAGATTTGAATTCAAGGGAAAAATAATTTTTTTTGTTTGTTTTGGCTAAAGCATTTAGAGGGGGTTGATTAGGAACCTTAGCTACTGTCCTAGGTTGGTTTCTAAGCCATTTTAACCTTTAAAAATGATTTTATAAAGCTTGGGTCAAGGGTGGTCAAGTTCAGGTTTTCAAATTTAGGAAAATAGAGCCATTTCAAAAGGGAAATTTCGACCATGGTCATTTATTTATCGAAGATTTTCAAAATTCTTTTTAAACCAATCACAAAGTATTTTGATTTTAGAACATATAATTTGATGTCTTTTCCTAAGGTAGTCGGATATCTTTTTAGGTATACGAATTTCCTTATTTAAAGGAAAAATTACACTTTCATGCATTGCATTTTTCATATTCAGGCATACTATATAATATGTGATTTTTTCTATGATAATTTCTATGGAAATATAATTATTTTGATTTATGTTTTATGGTGTTATATTGTTTTGTTATATGATTGTGAATATTCTATGTTACTCTATGCTTTTTATTTAATCATTTATTTTTGTCACATCATGCAGCATTTACTATGTTCATGCATTTTTATTTTTATTTTATGCATATTTCATGATAATATTATTTTATGTTTCATATTCTTTTCATGTCATTTAGAATATATTATTTTACTTAGGTTATATTCATTTCATTCAGAATATCTTATGTCACTTAGGTTATTTCATTTCATTTAGAAAATATCATATCACTTAGGATATTTCATTTCATTTAGAATATATCATATTTACCTAGGATATTTTATTTCATTTAGAGTATATTATGTCTCTTAGGTTATATTCATTTCACTTCGAATATATTATGACACTTAAGTTATTTCATTTCGTATAGATTATTTCATATCATCTTTATTATGTCACATATATTCATATTTCCTTTAAAAAAAAAATATTTTGAAAATATAATGATTTTAAATAAAATAAAGTTATTCCTGAGTTAAAACAATTCATGAGTTCTCTGTCGAGTTTGCTAGGGAGGATATCATCAATTATCGTTAATAACGGAATATCTTCTTTAAAACGAGAATGATTCGGAAAATATTCCAAATAAATAAAAATTTCTATATTTTGTCACGTTTGTCGAGGAATATAGGAAATTTTGAATTAATAAATTATGAATCATTTTCAATTAAAAATGGAATTATTTTTCTTTAAATTGAGAATTAATTTAAAATACCAAATTTAAAATTGACTTTTTATCGACTCTTGAGATAACACACGATTAATAAGGTACCGTTTTATAGCGGCTTTGTGGGGGTGCTAATCCTTCCCCGCATGTAACCGAGTCCCGAACCCGCTTCTTTGATTTCTCTAGATTAAAAGCGCAGACTTGAAATTTGTTTTAAAAAAAATGTTTTAATTAATTTTAAAATGTTTTACAAAACCGGTTTTAATAGGTGGCCGATCACACCTACCCAAAAAATATTGGTGGCGACTCCATGTCTTTTTCGAGGTCATTTTCAAACTCTCATTTTTATTTCAAGAGGAATTAAGTCATCTTTTCTTCTCTTTTTTCCAATGTCACGCTTAACGAGTAATAAAGCCTCGCGATGAAACTTGTTATTTTTTAGGTTGCGACAGCTTGGCGACTCCACTGGGACATTAGAGAGTCAGACCTAGAATTAGTCGTGTGTTATCAAAGTCTCGGTTTTTGTTGGTTTATTCGGTATTTAATTTTAATTCCCACATTTATTTAAAATAAAGGAGAATTTTGAAAATAATAAAATGTTTTAAATATGTTCATATTCATTCACATGCATTTTATTATTGTTTTCTAGTTATTTAATGTTGTATATTACTATTGCATTCTTGTTGGTTAATGCGTTACACTATTCTTGATCTTTGTTTAATAAATTTTTGGGGTATTTAGGATAAGGGGTGTAGAATAGGTGGTGAAAGGTTTGTTGTTCCTCTACTCACATTGTACTTGCATTTGCATAACATGAACTCTCTACCCGGTTTCTATCCTTTTAAGTGGGACTAAAGTAACTATGCCTTCGTGATGATCCTTCATATGGGCTAGTGAAACACTTTCGGAGTATAAAGTACCTAAAGCCTTCGTGATGATCCTCCGTATGGGCTTAGGAAAATATACTCTAATGAATTGAACCCGTTTTTATCGGGGTGCCTTACTAGCCTTCATAGGCGACAATAAGGAACAATTCGGGGCCTTTTAGAACTTCGTTCACCCACTTATAGGGAACCATAGAGCAAACATAGGCGAATCCCTACTGAATTTTTGATAGATATACCAAAGATAGGAACACATGGAGGGACATTTCTAAACCTGATGGCAACATTATGCATGTAAAAAATGATTAATCTGTATATATCCATGCACTAATTTGCTTATTCTTTACATGCATCATGTTGGCATCAGGTTACATTCATGCATTCATAGTCAACATGATTTTTCTGTATATATCCATGCATTAATTTGTTTATTCTTTACATGCACCATGTCAGCATCAGGTCGCATTCATGACAAACATAGTCAGCATGATTTCTCTGTATATGTTCATGCATTAATTTGATTACTCTTTACATGCATTGATTTTTTTATATAAATCATGTTGACATCGGGTTGCGTTCATGGCATACATAGTCATCATGATATGTTCATGCGTTAATCTGCTATATTAACATCATGATGCATTCATGACACACATGGTCAGCATGATTTCTTTTGTATATACTCTGTGTCAATCATTCATTGTTTACATGCATCATAATTGACATTGTGTTGCATTCATAGTATATAGGTTCATTCATTGGAAAATACACTGAAATATACATGGTCATTCATTACATATATCCATGCATCGATTTGTTTATTCTTTGCTCGCATCATATTGGCATCGTGATTCCATTTATTACATACATGGTCAGCATGTCTCCACTGTATATGTCCGTACATCACATTGTTTATGTTTCACGGGCATCAAATTGCATTCATGACTCATTCATCACGATACGCATTTGAAGGTATAAAATGGAAATTGACTAGGTTTTAGGAGTCTTTGAAATAATTTCCATTTCAAATCAAAGGTATAAGAAGTACTGAGTACCTTTTCAATAACAGGCTAGAGCTATGGAGAATGAACAATTTGCCCGAATGGAAAGAATGGAAAGGGCACGAGATGAATTACTAGAAAAGTTGGCAAAATCTGAAGCAGAATCTAGAGATCAGATGACTAAATTGATGGAGCTGATGTCCAACGTAATCAAGGGAAAGGGATACACTGAACACTTTGCCGCCAGAGAAGGGTTAGAGGCACAAAAGGGTTAGAGTAATGTCATGATGTTGGATGGCCAGAATACAGTTAACCCCAGCAACATCCTGAACTTAGACGACCCAGCTGAATAGGAAAAGTTGAAAATGGTTGAGTCAAATATGGCTGAGTTGATAGATTCCCAAGGGAAATATCAGTTGTTAGATGAAAGGCTCTGGGCAGTAGAAAATACATATGTATTCGGGAGTATGGATGCGAAAGAACGATGATTGGTCCTCGATTTAGTCATTCCTCCTAAATTCGAAGTCCCTGACTTTGTGAAATATGACGGGACGACTGATCCATCAGCCTACATCACTATGTTCTGTCGAAATATGACGAGTCATAATGATAATAATAAGCTTTTTGATCCACTGCTTTCAAGATAGCCTCAGTTGGTCCGCAATTACGTGGAATAGTCACTTGAGTAAGGATCAGATTCGCTCTTGGAATTATTTGGCTAGGGCTTTTCTAAACCGGTACAAGAATATGATCGATATGATGCCTGACCATTTCACATTGCAAAATATGGAAAAAAAGGTCACAAAGAATTGTCGGCAACACCACTGTCCTTTTTGTGAATACACTGCAGGCCTCGTACTATGATAGACTTGTCGGCAACACCACAAAGAATTTTTCGGACATGGTAATCTCTGGGGAAATGATTGAAAATGCTATCAAGGCTGGGAAACTCGAAGAAGGTAAAATATTTAACACAGAGAGAAACAGGACTCCCAAAAAGAAAGAGAAAGATGTACAAGCTAAGGGAGACTTTGCCCCGTATATTTCGGCTACTTCATACCAACCACCCTATCCTTCTATGAACTATGTATCCTAGGGTTCATACTTATACCCGATGGCCTCTTAGAATCCAATAAATTTTCAATTTTTTGTCAACCAGAGAAAACCGAAGAATATTCAAAAAGAGATCAGTTTGAGCCACTCCCCATGTCGTACTCTAAACTATTGCCCTAGCTGGTCGAAGAGCAACTCCTCACTAAAGTTTCAGTGGAGCCTATCCAACCCCCATATCCAAGCTGGTATGAAAAGAATGCATATTGTGATTATCATTATGGGATTCAGGGACATTCCACAGAAAATTGCTTATGTCCGAAACAGAAGGTTCAAGCACTCATCAATAAAGGACAGTTAGATGTGGGCAAGAAACAAAGGTCAGACACCGTGGAGAATATACTGAATGGGAATGATGAGACCATTGTGGATGTCATAATGGGGGAAGAAGATGGAAAGGTCGAAAAGAGTATCGAGGAATAGGCAGTTTGAATTAGGGAGAACATGTCAAGGGCGAGTTTTTTATGCATGTAGTTTCATACCTCATGATGAGAACACTTGTCTTATGTTAACATCCATATGAAATAAATGAATGTTGAATGTTTTTATGGTTGTTGTGTTTTAACAATAATTTGAATGTGCAAAAAAAACATTAAAGAAGTTCTAATAATGGATAGTCTCGAGAATATTGATGATCATTGTTACAAACGACCTAATACCTTCCCTCTTTTAGGGATTCCATATCTCTAAATCCCTGAAACTGAGACCACTTCGAAAACCTAATGCTTCAAAAAATATGAATGATTAAACTTCATAAACCATTGTTATTGCAAAATAAGCAAAGATGTAAATCCTATTCTAGGCTATGAACAAATGAACGAACATTTTGAATTTTTTTCGAATTCCTTGAAATTCAAACAAATGAGACATTCTTTCAAGAATCTAGATTTTGGTAGTCTGATGTGTGTCAAGATTGTGCTAAAACCATTCATGGCCTTTTCCAATGACCATAAACATCAATTTCCCAAACATCATTTCATTATTGATACCTCGGGGCACGATGACCAAACCAGATTATCCCGTGTCCTAGAGAAAACCTGTTTTTGGGTAATATTTTCCTTTGCACTTCAAACAAACCCAAGATTGAAACTCAGCATTTTAAGTGTAAACCTAGACTTGTGATGTTCCTCGCAATGATGCAAATCCTCATGGTTAATCAAATTGGGGCGTCATATGTCAAAATGATGGATACATGATGAAAAAGGATGGAACTAACGCATGAATCAGTGGGGCACGCAAAAAAAAAATAAAAAAAAAAAAGATAAAAGAAGAAAATTTGTGATAACATGCATATGAGAATTCGGATGATTCCAAAGTGCGAAATAAAATTTGATTATCTATTTCCCCTGTGGATTGCTTTTCAATGGGAATCTTCGTGCTTGATATGATAAATAGCGATCTTTCATATCCGTCTCACAAAGAGAAAATTATCCATAGTCACCCATTTTGAGCTTAAATAATTCATTTTCTTTAAACCCTGATCAAGGATCACCCTCTACATTGGGGGGAAAATGCGAGGAAAGATCTACTCAAAGATCACAGAAAAATGAGAAGACAGACACAAAGCAAATTAAGCCCCGAATAAATACGAACTCACTCTGTCGAAGTAAAAAAAAAAGGAAAATATGACGAAACGGAAGCCAGGAACAAAACAAAACAAAACAAAACAAAACAAAAGTGTGAAAAAGTATAGCAAATGAAAGCCAAAAGCAAGAAAGAAAAAGAGCAAAAGTCAAAAAGGAAAGAATAGTCCAAAAGGGACAAGTGCTTTAAAGGGAATCCCCCTCAACAAATGATCCTTTTCACCCATGCCTTTTTATTCTCTGGTTTCATCTAGATCTTTTTCAATTTTTTGGTTTCACCCATGCCTTTTTAATCTCTGGTTTCATCCAGATATTTTTCAATTTTCTGGTTTCACCCATGCCTTTTTTATTCTCTTGTTTCATCCAGATATTTTTCAATTTTTTGGTTTCACCCATGCCTTTTCATTCTCTGGTTTCATCCTAATCTTTTTTAATTTTCTGGTTTCACCCAAGCCTTTTTAATCTTTGGTTTCATCCAGATCTTTTTCAATTTTCTGGTTTCACCTATGCCTTTTAATCTCTGGTTTCATCTGGATCTTTTTTAATTTTCTGGTTTCACCCATGCCTTTTTAATCTCTGGTTTTATCCAGATCTATTTCAATTTTTTGGTTTCACCCATGCCTTTTTATTCTCTGGTTTCATCCAGATCTTTTTCTATTTTCTGGTTTCACCCATGCCTTTCTATTTTCTGGTTTCACCCATCCCTTTTTATTCTCTGGTTTCATCCAGATCTTTTTCAATTTTTTGGTTTCACCCAAGCCATTTTATTCTCTGGTTTCATCCTGATCTTTTCAATCTTTTGGTTTCACCCATGCCTTTTTAATCTGTTGTTTGATCCAGATCTTTTTCAATTTTTTGGTTTCACCCATGCCTTTTTATTCTCTGGTTTCATCCAGATCTTTTACAATTTTCTAGTTTCACCCATGCCTTTTTAATCTCTAGTTTCATCTAGATCTTTCTCAATTTTCTGGTTTCACCCATTCCTTTTTATTCTCTGGTTTCATCCAGATTTTTTTCAATTTTTTGGTTTCACCCATGCCTTTTTAATCTCTGATTTGATCCAGATCTTTTTCAATTTTTTGGTTTCACCCATGCCTTTTTAATCTCTAGTTTCATCCAGATCTTTTTCAATTTTACAGTTTCACTCATGTCATTTCGATCTCTGGTTTCATCCAGATCTTTATCAATTTTCTGGTTTCACCCATGTTACTTCAATCTCTAGCTTCATCCAGATCTTCCTCAATTTTTGGTTTCACCCATGCTAGTAAGGTTAGCACAACACATGATAAGACCTCGAGACCATTGTCGAGGTCTTTTTTTCTCTTGCAAATCGAACCTGTTTCCTTAAGATGGGTCGAGCCTTGATTAGTCAGGGAACTCAATTTAGGGGCAAAATCTTCTATTTTACAGCTTTTTTATAAATAAAAAAAATGATGAAAAAAAAAAATTAAACCCCTTTCCCTTTTCTTCACATGTGATTTCACTAACCAGACAAAATTAGTGTTTGTTTATCTTTGCCTGATTCCTGATTCTCAGCAATAGCCAAAGAGGGGCAGCTGTAGACACCTAATTTTGTTCGGACCACTAAATCAGACATGTTTTCTTCCTAAAGTGATGTTTGAAAATGCAAAAATGCTTTTTTTATCCTATAGGTGGTACTCCAAGACTTAGTTTAAGAAAGCAGGCATAAAAAGTCAATCTTGAAAAAGTCAACCTCAAAAAAATCAACCTTGAAAAGTCAACTACTGAAAAAGTCAACACATATTCAAACTTCAATTGAACAATTGTGAAAGAATTTTGATAATCCGAGGTCTACAACGAAAGATATGGAGCTCGAAAAATGGGTTACGGAGATTAAGTAGATAGAAAACCCTAGTTTAGAAAATTTAGGGAAAAGTGCTTAAACAATCAAATCGGTCAAAATTGGACGTTCCAAATGAAACATAAGCAATGACTACGGGTAATGGAGAGGCCATTTGGAGGCAAAACTGAAGGAAAAGTCAAATTGGAAGAAAACCGAGAATTAGGGTTTTTAGTGGATTTTGGTGAAATTAGGGAAAATTGCAGAAATGGCTCGATTCGGTAAAACTAAAGTCTCTAATTGATAAGGAGTGATTTAACAAGGATAGCCCAAGGCTCAGTTTGAATTAATTCCGAGAAAAGAGCCAATTGGAGGAAAAACGGAAAAGCGGGGAAATTCCCGATACTGCAAAAAAGGAAAAATCAAATCGAAAGGGAATTTGATCGCAAAAATTGGGCATTTTTGGATCAACTCCAATTCAATATATGACAAAGGCATAGAAAAGGAAAATTTGAAAATCAGACTTGTTTTGAGCAAAACTGGTCTTTGGAGACAAAAGGGCAAACTTGCAAAAAATTAGGGAAAATAGAAAACGAGCACCAAAAATTACCAACACTTCCAGATCTCATTCCTAAATCATTTGGAAGAGATTGGAAAATAAAAATCGGGATTCGGAGCTCGTTTGCAAAATATAAAATCTCGAGCCCACTATGCTGAAAATCAAGAAGATAAATCCCGAAAAAATAGCAAATGAGCTCCAAAATTTTTGAAAATCTCCAGATCGTATTTTTAAATTATTTGGAAGTGATTGGAAAAATAAAATCCGGATTCGGAGTTCGTTTGCAAAATGGCAATTTCTCGGCCCACTAAACTAAAATTCAAGTAGATAAATCCCGAAAAAATAGCAAATTAGCTCAAAAAATTATGAAAACTTCCAGATATCACTTTTAAATTATTTGGAAGAGATTTGTGAAGAAAAATCTGGATCCAAAGCTCATTTAAAAAATGGTAAAAATTTGGGTGCACTAAGGGCTAATTTTGGAACAAAAATCCAAAAAAATAGCAAATGGGCTCAAAAATTTTTGAAATCTTCCAGAATTCAATTTTTTATTATTTTGGAAGTATTGGAAAAATATAATTTGGATTTGGAGTCGGTTTGCTATTTAATTAGGTTCTGGGGCTAAAAACGTCAGATTGGTATTGCCATGCATTTTCATGTACATTAATTCTAGGTCACATTTGCATTATCATGTATCTCATGCATATTAGGTCTAGGAAGCATTTATTGCCATGCAAATTCATGCTAGGCATTAGGTCATTTTGGATTGCCATGCATTTTCTATGTCATTTAGGCCTTAGATCATGCATTTTATACATTAAACTTGTTGTTTGTTCATGCATTTCATATCATGCCACTTGATTTTTGACTTAGGCCAATCAATGGCTCAAAGCCAAGCTCCCATAAGCATACTTGTGGAAAATTGAGAAGTTGTCAAGTTGATTTTTCTACCTTTGTGATTTTTTTTACTTAGCCAATTTTTGTCCAAATTTTTAGAAAGTTTAGCTACTGTTTGTAGGTTCATAGAAGAGTCTCCAATATTTTTACTTTGATTTTTGAATGATTTTTCAATGGCTTAAAAATGTGTTTTGGCAAAACAGTTTTTCACCCAGTGTTCTGACTTTCACGATTTTTCTGGGAAGTTATCCTTAATCAAAAAATTAAGACAATTTTTTCTAGTATAGATTTACATGTTCTGAGTCTCACAAATTTTTCCAATATAGTTTTACATGTTCTGAGTTTCTAAGCCATTTTAACCTTTAAAAATGATTTTATAAAGCTCGAGTCAATAGTGGTCAAATCCGAGTTTTCAAACTTAGGAAAATAGAACCATTTCAAAAGGAAAATTTCGGCCATGGTCATTTTTTTATCCAAGATTTTTAAAATTGTTTTTAAACCAATTACAAAGTATTTTGATATTATAAAATTTAATTTGATGTCTTTTCCTAAGGTAGTCAGATATCTTTTTAGGTATACGAATTTTCTTATTTAAAGGAAAAAATACACTTTCATGCATTGCATTTTTCTTATTCATGCATATTATATAGTATGTGATTTTTTCTATGATAATTTCTATGGTAATATCATTATTTTGATTTATATTTTATGGTGTTATATTATTTTTTATATGGTTATGAATATTCTATGTTACTCTATGCTTTTTATTTAATCATTTATTTTTGTCACATCATGTACCATTTACTATGTTCATGCATTATTATTTTTATTTTCAGGCATATTTCATGATAATATTATTTTATGTTTCATATTCATTTCATGTCATTTAGAATATATTATTTTACTTAGGTTATATTCATTTCATTTAGAATATCTTATGTCACTTAGGTTATTTCATTTCATTTAGAATATATCATATCACTTAGGATATTTCTTTTTCATTTAGAATATATCATATCACTCACGATATTTCATTTCTTTTAGAATATATTATGTCACTTAGGTTATATTTATTTCACTTAGAATATATTATGACACTTAGGTTATATCATTTCATTTAGATTATCTCATGTCATCTTTATTATGTCACACATATTCATAATTCTTTTTTTAAAAAATGTTTTGAAAAGAGAATGATTTTAAATAAAATTAAGTTATTCTCGAGTTAAAATAATTCATGAGTTCTCTACAGGGTTTGCTTCGGAGGATATTATCAATTATCATTAATAACAGAATATCTTATTTAAAATGAGAATGATTTGGAAAATTTTTAAAATAAATAAAAATTTATATATTTTGGCACGTTTGTCAGGAATATAGGAAATTTTGAATTAATAAATCCCGAATCATTTTCAATTAAAAGTGGAATTATTTTTCTTTAAATTGGGAATTAATTTAAAATACCAAATTTAAAACCGACTATTTATCGAGACTTGAGATAATACACGATTAATAAGGTGTTATTTTATTCGGGCGTTGTGGGGGTGCTAATCCTTCCCCGCACATAACCGAGTCCCGAACTTGCTTATTTGATTTCTCTGGTTCTAAAGCGCAGACTTGAAATTGGTTTTAAAAAAATGTTTTAATTAATTTTAAAATGTTTTATAAAATCTGTTTTAATAGGTGGCCGATCACACCTAGCCAAAAAAGATTGGTAGCGATTCCATTTCTTTTTCGAGGTCATTTTCAAACTCTCATTTTTATTTCAAGAGGAATTAAGTCGTCTTTTCCTCTGTTTTTTCCAATGTCACACTTACCGACTAATAAAGCCTCGTGATGAGACTTGTTATTTTTTAGGTTGCGACATCAAGCAAACGGTCTTCCATTGATTTCTAAAATTAAATATATCAAGGATAAAGTAACAAGATCTTGTCCTAAGTCAATCCAAAAGTTTGTCCATCTAATTCCTTTCTATCAAAGTGCCATTACAATGTGATAGTCCTAAAATGACCTCCCTAGATCTCGGACTTTCCTTCATAATCCCTCTTTTTGGATTTCCTTGTTTCTTCAACTTTCAATCTGGCCCGTAAGCTTTCATTTTTCAACTGACATCTCAATAGCTCAGCAGTAATAGCAGTGTGCAAGCTTTCCATAATTTTTTTTTCTTGCTCAAGTCTGTCGGCTTAGGCTTCTTCCTGTTTCACTCTCTCTTTCTAGTAGTCATTCTATTTTCTGGGATAGTCGACTTCTTCCTGCCATACCTTGGAAGAGTTGATGGTCCCTTCAAATTTTAACTCGAAATGGAAACTTTTATTTTCCAAGTGTAGTTCCTCGAGATCACATTTGACAGTGTCCCTTTCTCTGTTGACCTTTTCCACTTCCTTTTCTCGAATCGATTCTCTAGTCTTAAAGTCATCGATCTCCTCTTGGAGTCGGGCAATCTCTTTGCTCATTTGGTCCTTTTCTTTTCCAAATTATGACCTTGCAATTTCTAACTCTGATGGCGCTCCCTTTGGTTGTGAATCCGTGAGTTAAACTTCTTCCCCATCAGACATCAACAATCTATCAATAACCCTTCTATCTCTCCATATCATGTAGTCAGGCGTAACAATGTTGGCATATCGAGCCACCTTTATTCGATGAGTCTTTTTCCATGCTTCAATTATTTCTCGCACCTTTCCTGACTACCCCTCATCTCCGTAGGTAAACTCTAATAAACCTAGTTTGTGAGTCGCGGGTGTGAATTGTCGAGACTCGACCAGTCTTTTCGCCAAGAAAGGTGCGTAACTCACGGCTCCACAAATTCTAAGTAGTGGAACCCTCGACTTGTCCCCACAGTTATAATAAATCGAAATAGGAACTGTAGACACCTAATTTTGTTCGAACCACTAAAACATGTATGTTTTCTTCCTAAATTGATGTTTCAGAATGAAAAAAGGCTTTTCTCATCCTGCAGGTGGTACTCTAAGACTTAGTTTAAGAAAACAGACATAAAAAAGTCAAACTTGATAAAGTCAACCTTGGAAAAGTCCACTCCAAAAAGTCAACTATTGAAAAAGTCAACCAACATTCAAAATCAAGATTTGAAGTTCAATTGAAAAATGGTGAAAGAATTTTGATAATCCGAGGTCTATTTTCCAAGATATGGAGTTCGAAAGTTGGGTTATGGAGATTCAGTATGAAGGAAACCCTAGTTCAGAAAATTTGAGGAAAAGTGCTTAAACGATCAAAATGGTCAGAATTGAAGATTCCAAATGAAAGATAAGCGCTGACTAAGGGTAATGGAGAGGCTACTTGGAAGAAAAATAGAAGGAAAAGTCAATTCGTAAGAAAACCGAGAATTAGGGTTTTTAGTGGATTTTGGTGAAATTGGGAAAAATTGCAGAAATGGCCCGATTCTGTAAAATTAAAGCCCTAATTGATGAGGACTGAGTAAACAATGATAGCCCCTGGCTCAGTTTGAACTAATTCTGAGAAAAGAGCTGATTGGAGAAAAAACGAAAAACGAGGAAATTCCCGACAGTGAAAAATGAAAAATCAAATCGGAGGGGAATTTGACAGTAAAACTTGGGCGTTTTTGGACCAACTCCAATTAATTACATGAAAAAGGCTGAGAAAAAGAAATTCTGAAAGTCGGACTTGTTTTGAGCAAAACCAGGCTTCGAAGGTAAAAGGGCAAAATTGGAAAATTCGAGAAAAATACCAAATGAACTCCAAAATTTTTGAAAATTTGCAGATCTCATTATTAAATAATTTTGAAAAGATTGGCAAAGAAAAATCTGGATTCAGAGCTCGTTTGCAAAAAGGCAAATCTCGGGCCCACTATGCTAAAGTTCAATAAGATAAATCCCGAAAAATAGCAAATGAGCTCCAAAATTTTTGAAACTTTGCATATAGCATCCTTAAATTATTTGGAAGAGATTGGAGAAAGAAAATCTGAATTCGAAGTTCTTTTGCAAAATGGCAAATCCCGAGCCTACTATGCAGAAATTCAAGCAAATAAATCCCAAAAAAAATGGCAAATGAGCTCAAAAAATTCTGAAAATTTGCATATCTCACTTTTAAATTATTTGAAAGAGACTAGTGAAGAAAAATCTGGATTTGGATCTAGTTTACAAAATGGTGAAAGTTCAGGTGCACAAAAGGGTAATTTTGGAAGAAAAATATTAAAAAATAGCAAATGGGCTCAAAAAATTTTGAAAACTTCCAAAATTCAATTTTTTTTTTATCATTTTGGAAGTATTGAAAAAAGAAAATTTGAATTTGGAGTCCGTTTGCTATTTATTTAGGTTCGAGGGTCAAAAATGTTATTTTACCGAAAAAACTAAAAATGGCCTTTTCTTGCAATTAAAAGATGAAGTCTGGGCTGAAAAGGTGAAGGGGAAGCCTACCAAGGCCCATGGAGGATGGATATTTTCTGATTTTTTAGATCAAAGGGCCAACAGTGAAGAGGAAGATAGTTATTTTTATGATCAAGCCTTTGAAGTTGCAGCACATAGACCAATGGTTGGAGAGGGATGATGTCATATTAATGATCCTATTTACGACATCATCTTTATGACATCATATATTTAGGAGATAATTATTCTAATCTAAGGGGGAGAATTCTACATAGAAAGCATCTTGGATTGAAGACCATTGGATCAAATTTGGCTAACAAATTCTAGAACCTCCTAAAGAATTCCTACACCAACCGGCCACAATAAAGGGGGAGGGGCCTCTCTTTCATTTTTCACTCTTGCTTGGCTGATTTCTCGCCATTTTTGAAAAGAAAAAAGAAAAGTTGAGAAAGGCAAAGAAAGTAAGAAGAGGAAAAGCTTGCAATATAGCTTTTAATAGTAGCTAAAAGCACCATACTCTTGCATTTTTTTTTTGCATTTCCATCCTTGATTTGCTATTTTTCATTTGGTATTTGGTGAGTTTTTTTTTATTTTGATTTTTAAATAAGTTTTTTTAAGCTTTATCTTCAACTTTTTCTTTTATACTTTCTCGAAAAACCTTGAAAAAAATCAATTTTTTTTACATCTTTTGGAGAAGGCCGAATGGTATGCTTTTTTGAAATGTTTGGTGTTTGATTTTTCTTTCATGTGGTTGGTGATGTCTAGCATGTTTTTGATGTTTCATATTTTCTTCAAATAACAATATATTTAGCTTGTTCTAATTTTGTTGCTTACTTACCTCCATTTTTTATTTTACCATCTTGTTTTCATGTTTATTTCCTTTGTCTACCATTTTTAATTTTCTGTTTTATTTTTGAGTTGTTCATGATTTGCATTTTACTATGCTATGTGTTTGTGAAAATGTCTAGTCTTGTGCACGCCTTTACTTAATGGTTTAACATGTTTCTTTTAGCTTAGCATTTTAGCATGTCATGTGTTTGTGAAAATGTCATGCTAAAATATCACCATGTGAGCATGAGTCCATTCGGCTACCCTCCATCTCTTTGCTTTGTATGTGCATTTTCATCCTGATAGTTGATAGGTTTGCATCTCCATGCTATGATTTTATGTATTTTTATTAGTATGTCATGTGTTTGTGAAAATGCCATGATAGAATATCATTATTTTGAGCTATAGACCATTCAGCTACCCTCCATTTTATGTCTCCTATGTGCATTTTCATCATGCTAGTTGATAGGTTTGCATTTCCATGCTATGTTTTGTGTATTTTGGTTTAGAATGCTATGTGTTTGTGTTATTGCCATGCATTCTTTAGGTCTAGGTTTTGCATGCATTGCCATGCATTTCATGCTTGTTTAGACCTAGGTTGCATTTATTGCCTTGCAAGTTCATTTTAGGTCTAGGCCATATTCTCTATGCCATGCATTTTTCATGTCATTAGGTTTTAAATCATGCATTTAATTTTATGTATGTTCATGCATATCATATCATGCCACATGATTTATGACTTAGTCCAATCAATGGCTCAAAGTCATGCCCACTTGAGCGTGTACTTGTGGAAAATTAAAGAGTTGTTAAATTGATTATTCTACCTTTGTCATTTTTTTACTTTAGCCAATTTTTGTCTAAATTTTTAGAAGTTTTAGCTACTAGTTGTAGGTCCTTAGGAGAGTCTCCAACATTTTCACTTTGAATTTTAAATAATTTTATCAAAGGCAAAGAAATGTGTTTTGGCAAAATAGTTTTCACCCAGTTTTCTAACTTTCCCAATTTTTCTGGGAAGTTATCCTTAATCAGAAAATTGAGCTAATTTTTTTTCTGTGTAGTTTTACATGTTCTAAGTCTCTAGTAAGTTTTTTAGAATTTTTCAAAATTTTAAAAGTAGGTTAAAAAAACGTGTTTTTAAACTGGACAGTAGAGTCAGATTTGAATTTGAGGAATTATTATTTTTCTGTTTTGGCTAAGTTACTTAAAGGGGGTGATTAGGAAATTTAGCTACTGTCTTAGGGTGGTTTTTAGGCCATTTTAAACTTAAAAAATGATTTTATAGAGTTTGGGTCAAGAGTGGTCAAGTCCGGAATTTTAAACTTAGGAAATTAGAGCTGTTTTTTAAAGGGAATTCGGCTAGGGTTAATTTTTCATCGAAGATTTTAAAAATTGTTTTCAAACAATCACGAAGTTTTTTTTTTTTAGAAAATTTAATTTGATATATTTTCCTAAGGTAGCTGGATATCTTTTTAGATATACGGATTTCCTTAATTAAAGGAAAAAAATACACTTTCATGCATTGCATTTTCTATATTCATGCATATTGTATAATATATGATTTTTTTTGCTATGATAATTTCTATGGTTTTTTTATTATTTTGATTTATATTCTATGGTGTCATTGTTTGTCATATGGTTTTGAATATTTCATGTTATCTTATGCTTTTTATTTAGTCATTTATTTTTGTCATATCATTTAGCATATACTATCTTCATGCATTATTATTTTTATTTTCATGCATATTTCATGATAGCATTATTTTATGTTTAATCTCATTTCAGGTCACTTAGATTATATTCCATGCCATATAGATTATATTATTTAAAATATGCCATGTTACTTAGGACATATCATTTCATTTAGAATATATTATGTCACATAGGTTATTCATTTCATTTAGAATATATTATGTCACAGAGGTTATTCATTTCATTTAGAATATATTATATCACATAGGTCATTTCATTTCATATAGAATGTACCATGATACTTAGGATATTTCATTTCATCTAGAATATACTATGCAATTTAAATGATATCATATCATTTAGGTTGCATTATATTATCTAGAATTTGCTATGTCATTTTATTTATGTCACACATGTTCATATTCATTTTTTTAAAATGTTTTGAAAAAGATAATGATTTTCAATAAAAATAAAGATATTCCCGAGTTAAAATAATTCATGAATTCTTTAGTGGGTTTGCTGGAGAGGACATCATCAATTATCGTCAATAAAGGAATATCTTTCTTTCAAAAAACGAGAATGATTCGAAAGATTTTCCAAATAAATAAAAATTTATATATTTTGCCTATTTTGTCGAGGAATATAGAAAAATTTTGAATTAATAAATACTAGATCATTTTCAATTAAAAATGGAAATATTTTTCTTTAAATTGGGAATTAAATTGAAATACTAAATTGAAAACCGACTTTTTACTGAGACTTGAAATAACACATGATTAATAAGGTACCGTTTTATACGGGCATTGTGGGGGTGCTAATCCTTCCTCGCACGTAACCGAGACTCGAAGCCGATTCTTCGATTTTCTCTGGTTTATAACGCAGACTTGAAATTGGTTTTTAAAATGTTTTAAATAATTTTAAAATGTTTTACAAAATCGGTTTTAATAGGTGGCCGATCACACCTAGATAAAAAAGATTAGTAGCGACTCCATGTCTTTTTCAAGGTCATTTTCAAAACTTTCATTTTTAAGGAGAAATTAAGTCGACTTTTCCTCGGGGTTTTTTTTGTTAATGTCACGCTTAACGAATAATAAAGTCTTGCGATGAGACTTGTTATTTTTTAGGTTGCGACAGCTTGGTGACTCCGCTGGGGAAATTAGAGAGTCAGGCCTAAAATTAATCGTGTGTTATCAAAGTCTCAGTTTTGTTGGTTTAATTGGTATTTAATTTTAATTCCCATATTTTTTTTATATAATAAGGAGAATTTTGAAAATAATAAAATGTTTTAAATATGTCCATTTTCATATGCATTCATATTATTATTGTTCTCTAGTTATTTTGTTGTGTATATTTATAATTTTGTCTAATTGATGCTTTACATTGTTTATTTTTAGTGGGGTATTTAGAATAAGAGGTAGAATAGGTGGTGACAGGTTTGTTTTGTTCCTCTGCACACACTACATTTGCATTTGCATAACATGAACTCTCTAGCCGGGTTCCGTCCTTTTAAGTGGAAGTAAAGTTACTACGCCTTCGTGATAATCCTCCGTATGGGCTAGTGAAACACTTCTGGAGTATAAAGTACCTAATGCCTTCGTGATGATCCCCCGTATAGGCATAGGAAAATATGCTCTAACGAATTGAACCCGCTTTTATTGGGGTTCCTTACGAGCCTTCACAGGCGACAGTGAAGAACAAATCGGGGCCTTAGAACCGATTCACCTTCATATAGTGAACCTAGGCAAAGCCATGCCAGATTTCTGTTAGAAAACTGAAGTTAAGAACACATGGAGGAACATTTCCAACCTTTTACCATCTTTCTATATGTTAGATTTTACAAATTGGGTGATGATGAACGAATATCATATCGCTCGTAATAAGTTTATTATCTTGTCCCAAAGACGTCATAATGCCGAAACTCTGTTAAAATTTTTGGGACATTTTTTTAAAAAGCATGTTGTTATTTATGTTATATTTGTGAATTCATTTCTTTACAAATTTATTTCTTTTTGTTTTCTTTTCTTTGGCATGCATCATAGACACCATCATACACTTGAAGTTTATTGGCCTCGGGATAGCCATCAACCCGGACGACTTTCATGGAGTGTCAAGTTATTTTAGTGATAGAAGATCATGCAGTAGTTAAGGCACTGTCGAAAAAAGATCAGAGGGAGAATGGTGATTGCCTGGAGAAAGATTATGTGTCAGTATTGCCAGAAAAGGGTAAAAATAGATTTTAGATAGAATAATCTCCGAGGGTTAGCCGACATTTGGAATCAGTGGAGTGTATAAGAGAAAGAAGCCTTTCACTGAGAAATATGGATATATAGCACTTTTAATTCCAATTAGGGTCAATAGTGGGTTGATTCAGGCTATGGTATAGTTTCGGAATCCTGCTTATAGATATTTTTACTTTTAATAAGGAGGATATGACCCCACTTATTGAAGAATATTCAACATTGTTACGTATTGAGTGTCCTAATCTTGATCGGGTATATTTGAAGGCGGTGAAACCTTCAGGTTTTAAGAGGAAAGTGGCTAGGATCACGGGAATAGATACAACATGGGTTGAGAGTCATGTGGATACCAAGAAGAAAAATGGATGCATTCCGTGGGAAACTCTCCAACAACTGATATTGGGTTATTCCGATAAAGAAAAAGCGAGGGACATCTTTGTTTTAGCCATATATGGATTAATCATATTCCCAAAGATATTGGGTCATGTGGATATAGCCGTGTTTGATTTCATCGAAGAGTTGGAATAGAAAATTAACCCATTTTTGGCCGTCATAGCTGAAACTATCCAATCTTTGAATTTTTGTAAAAGGGCAGGACAAGGGAGAATCAAGAGGTATGTAAAACTCCTTTATATTTAGATTCAAAGTCACTTTTGGAAGATAGAATAGGTTTCCTTCAAACCGTACATGAAGTCTTCCTATTAGAGAATTCCTTAGAAATGATTGGCCTAAAGACAGAGATGAAGACGAATGGGCCAACATGTTCCGGAATCTAAAAAAGGAGATGGTAACTTGGAGAGCTCCATGTATGGTTCATATGCCGATTATGTATAAATGTGGGGATAACTCGGGAGTTCCACTACTCGAAATTTGGAGGTCTGTGAGTTATGCACCTCTGTTGGTGTAAAAACATGTTGAGTCTCAACAATTCACACCTGCGACTCATGAGCTAGGATTATCAGAGTTCACTTATGGAGAGGATGGGTATTCTGGAAAGGTGCGGGCAATGATTGAAGCATGGAAGAAAACTCATCCGAGGAAGTGCCATCAGAGTTAGAAATTGCAAGGGCAGAATTCGAAAAAGAAAAGGCCCAAATGAGCAAAGAGATTGCCCGACTTCAAGAAGAGCTTGAGGACATGAAAAATAGGGAATCAACCCGGGAAAAAGAAATGGAAAGGATTAAGAGAGAAAGGGACACTGCCAAGGGCGATCTTCAGAAGTTACATTAGGAAAACAAAAGGTATCGTTTCGAGCTCAGATTTGAAGGAACCTTCAAGACTTCCGGGGAATGGGAGAAAGAGGTCAAAAACCTCAAGAATGAGAGTAACTATTGGAAAGAGAGAGCGAAGCATGAAGAAGCCCGAGCCAATCAACTTGAGAAGCAAGCTAAGGAAAGTTTACACAGTGATGTTTCTGCTAACATGTCAAGGGGCCATGAACAAGTAGGGGTCAAATTGAAGAGCAAGGCAATCAAAGGAGACTGTGAAAGAAAGTCCAAGATCCAAGGGAGTTACTATAGGACTAATATTTTTTAACAGCATTTTGAAGTAGATAGGCGAATTATGGACTTGTCTTAGGCAGTGATCTTTTTATTTTATCTTTGATGTATTTAGTTTCAGGAAATCAATGAAAGACCATTCAGTTGGAATTATCCATAGGCCAAACTTTCAAATGTATTCATATTTTTTAGATATTTCGTTTGTACATATGTACATTTATTCATATTTATAATCATTCATTTTTTTATCATTATTCATTCATATTCATATACTTAACCACTTATTTATTCATTTTACTTGTTCATTCATTTCATATTTATATACTTAGCCACTTATATATTCATTTCTCTTGTTCAATCATATTCACATACTAAGTCATATATTTATTCATTTTATTTGTTCATTCATTCACATTTGTTCATTCATTCAGTTTTTAATAAAATATAAAACAATGTGTCAATAAATTCTAATCCATGGTTTTTTAAAACTTAAGGTAAAATCAAGCGCACACCAAAAGAAACGGATTTCCGACACCGCTACAACACTAGATCTCAAGCTAGGATCATGGAGAATGATCATCTTGCTCGTATTGAGTAGATGGAATAGGTTCAAAGGGAATTACAGGAATAACTAGTTAAGTCTCAAGAGGAATCAAGGGAACAAATCCTTAAACTCATGGAAATGAGGAACGCCATGATGAGACAGAAAGGGCCGGGGGAGAATTCGGCCACAAGAAAAGGGTGGTAAATAAAGAAGATCAACTTGAAATCGTGCAGCAAAAGGGCCAAGCATCCCAGCATATGGGAAATGAGCTGCCAACTAGGGTAGCTTCTTATGTTTATATCTAACCAGCGACTGAAGCACAAAATTATGCTCTTGGAAAAGGTAATATTGGGGCTGACCCAAGTGATATTATTAATGTTTCGGACTTTGAGGAACTGGCTGAGAAAGAAAAGGCAAGGTTGGCTGAGATGAAAAAGATGGAAACTACAAAATCTGAGAAGAAGTATCAGTTGCTGGAAGAGAGATTGAGAGCAATAGAGGGGGAAGAGTTATTTGGCAGTCTGGATGCCAAAGAAATGAGCTTGGTACATGGCTTGGTGATTCCTCCCAAGTTTAAAGTACCCGATTTTGAGAAATACAATGGGACTATCAACCCATCAACACACCTGACCATGTACTGCAGAAAAATGATAGGACATGATGATGATGAAAAACTACTTATCCACTGCTTCCAGGATAGCTTGATGGGTTCTGCTACCCGATGGTATGATCAACTGACTTGGACTAAGATCCATTCTTGGATGGATTTAGCCAGGGCCTTTATGGAGCATTATAAGCATGTATCTGATATGGTACCTGACAGGCTGTCACTGCAGAACATGGAAAAGAAGACCACTAAGAGTTTCAAGAAGTACTCTAAAAGGTAGAAAAACCTAGCCACTCAAGTGCAACCCCCTTTAACCAGCAAAGAAACAACAGTGCTTTTTATCAATACTTTAGAAGCACCGTATTATGACAAATTAGTGGGGCGTGCCACTAAAAATTTTACGGATATGGTTATATCCAGCGAAATAATTAAGATTGCCATCAAAATGGAGAAATGGAGGATGGTGAGTCTGCCATTTCGAAGAAGATATTTCTTGCTAAGAAAGAAGAAACTCACGCAGTTAGCATCAACCAATATCCCTATGCACCTCCTACACCATATACACCCCCTAGGCCCTATACTCCTTCTATATCCTATGCACCCCCTACACCGTACACACCTTACTCGGGGTATAATCCTTACTACCCCAATGTGAACCACCTTACTCAAAATCTATTCCCTTATACCAATATACCACAATAGCCTTTTCCAACTGGCATATCCCCATAAATAAATCTTCCCTGAAACACTATCCCAAACACCCAGGGTTCCATGCGCAATGACCAACGTTAACCAAGGAACGATCAAAAACCCTAATTTGATCTGATTCCTACCCCACTTATGGTGAGCTCTATCCCAAATTGTTGTAGGGTCAACTTATTGCACCCGCATACCTTAAACCTCTAACACCGCGATACCCAATATGGTACAATGCAAATGCTAACTGCGCGTATCAAGCAAGGACTCAGGGGAATTCGACTGAGGATTGCATTGCCTTCAAAAAGAATGTCCAAAGTTTAATAAATACCGGACTTGTGAAATTTGGGTCAAAGAATGGGCCAAATATAGCGAAAAATCTATTGCCCGATCATACTGAGAATCGAGTAAATACAGTAGTGACAGGGGAAGTCAGAAGGTAAAAAAGAATGTCAGTGAAGTCAAGACTCCAATGATAAAAATATGGGTTGAAATGGTTAAGGCAAGAATGGTGGAGGATGGAGACAGTTTAAAAATGGTTGCAAACAGGGTGCAGAATTGGTGCCTGTTCCATAGATATAAACGTTATATCATACAGGAATGCAAGGACTTTCTGCCTAAAGTCCAAAAGATAATGGATGAGGGGGAGGCCCAGTTTTACGAGGAAACAGAGGAGAAAGTAGAGGTTATTGAGAATGCAGTTGGCTATGGGATACGAAGACCTTTGATCATCTATTATGTGAACTAGAGGAGAAAGTTATGCCTGTTGTTGAGGAAATTGCACCTAAGTTAATCATAGATTTGCCTTCTTCTTTTTATACAAGAAAAACAAAGCTGCACCATGGAAGTATGACTGCAGCATGGTTATGCCAGGGTCTTCGAGTCAGCAAGTAATCACAAGAATGGGGCACTTAACACGAAGTGAAAGATGTTATGCCCCTGAGGTTGTTGAACAGGGATCAACGAGAAAAGATGGGGGAATGGATAAAGGGAAGAAAGCAGCTGAACCAATCCATATTGAGATGGATTACTCAAAAGAAGTAGAGAGAGTCAGCCCCTGTTAACAAGATAAAGAGCCGGTGAACAAAAAAGAGGCTTGCGAGTTTGAGAAATCTCGTGAATGCTAATGAATTAAAGAAGTATTATGCTTGAAGAAAAAGAAAAAGAAAGAAAAAAAAAAGTGTGATGCTATTCACATGGAAATTCGAAAGATTCCAAGTGTAAAAATGGAAATTCTATATATCTATCTCCCCTGAGAATTGCTTTTCAATGAGAATACTCATGCTTGATATGACGAATGGCCATCTTTCATATTCCCTTCACTAAGAAGAAATTATCACTACTCACCCCTTTGAGCCTTAGGAATTATTTCTTTCTTTGAACCTTGATCAAGGATCACCCTCTACATTGGAGGGTAGATGCAAGGAAAAATAATCAAAATCATGGCAAGAAAAAATAGAGCCATCAGAAAATGTGAAATCAAAGAATGGCAAATGAAAGCCAGCTATGAAAGAAAAAAGATTGAAAAAGAAATAAAAGTAAAAAAAAAAAGGACAAATGTTTCAAGAATGAATTCTCCTTAGGAAATGATCCTTGATCCAATCACCCTTAAACACACTTTGGGCCTATTTATCTTTTTTTTTTTAAACCCGAAGATTGGCCTACATTACGTTCTTTAAAAGTCTATTTTGATCAAGCATGGATATCTAATTTGGAGGGTTTTTCTCAGTATTCATTCCATCTTTTGAATTGATATTTTTACCTTAGAAGCATTTAGAATTCTCAGATGCATGGTAAAATACAAGAAAAAAGAGAAAACAAAAAAATGAAAATGAAAAAAGAATGTAAAAGGAGAGTTTTAAGCCAAAAATCGCAAAGGGTGACTTAATATCGAATGGGGGACAATTGAGTTGAAAACCCGCAAAGCGCGGGTCAAGTACTGATTAAGGTTTGAATCAATGCTTCATGTAAAGGGGGAGAAAATATCTAAAAATTAGAGGAAATGGGAAAAACTCAGTCTAACGTAGCTACGAAAGTCGAGGGATTACCCAAGTAAATTTCTCATTCAAAAGAAGTGTAGATGGTTTGAAAAATGAGGGGTCCAAGATATTCCGCATCCGGGGCATCTACAACCTATAACTTTACATTTGTTTCTTATATCCTTGATATTCACTTTTACCATTTTAAAACATTTGTTACGATAAATTCTTGTTATCCTTTTTGTGACATTTGCTTGTTTCATATTTTCTGTCATACATTTTTGAGATTGCATTTTGTTTGTTATTAAATTGAATGATGATTAGTAAACATAAAAATCTTTAAATAATAGGATTTCAGAGTATTAGTAAGGAATAGATTTAAATCTAACCACTAAACCTAATGGAAAATTCACCAAGTAAAGGAAAACAGTGAATGTGTTGGAGACTCCGTCATGAAGTCAAAAAATTTGTGAATTTCAACGAAGTCAGAATTTGGGACTGTTTGACAATTTATCTTGAGTTTGCTTAAGTGGGGCATCAGTGAAGAATTGAAGACTCCATCATGAATTCAGATAATCTGGGAACTTCAAAGAAACCATGGATTAGAAATCATGACACAATCATTTGATTGCATTCATCCTTAGGAAACATACAAGCATTTGCAAAGCATGTCATCCTCATCATTGCATTTAGCTAACATTGCAGGAATCAGGAAAACTTTGGCTTCCCCAAATTGAACTCGTTTTGCTTCTAAAATGAGTCGAGCCCCAGACTGCCATCGAGGTATGTTTCATTCATTTTCAAGTTAAATTTATTTTTTCCAAATAAATCAAACCCAAGATCATTCTTAGTATTTCCCTTGGTTTTAAATCGAATTCATTCTGCTTCTCAAATAAGTCGAGCCCCGAGACCATTGTCGAGGTATTTCCCTTTTTTAAATCAAATTCATTCTTCTTCTCAAATGAGTCGAGCCTCGAGTCCATCGTCGAGGTATTTCCTTTTGTTTTAAATCGAATTCATTCTGCTTCTCAAATGAGTCGAGCCTCGAGACCATCGTCGAGGTATTTTCTTTTGTTTTAAATCGAATTCATTCTGCTTCTCAAATGAGTCGAGCCCCGAAACCATCGTCGAGGTATTTCTTTTTGTTTTAAATTGAATTTATTCTGTTTCTCAAATGAGTCGAGCCCCGAGACCATCGTCGAGGTATATTCCTTTAGTTTTCAAAATTAAATTGATTTTACAAATGAACCAAATCCAGGCATTTCTTTTTGTTTTAAATCGAGCTCGTTCTGCTTCTCAAATGAGTCGAGCCCTTAGACCATCGTCGAGGTATTTCCTTCTTGGTTTTCAAATCGAATTCATTCTGCTTCTCAACTGAGTGGAGCCTCGAGACCATCATCGAGGTATTTCCTTTTGTTTTTCAATTGAACTCGTTCTGCTTCTCAAATGAGTCGAGCCCCGAGACCATCGTCGAGGTATTTCCTTTTGTTTTAAAATCGAACTCGTTCTGCTTCTCAAATGAGTCGAGCCCTAGGACCGTTGTCAAGGTATTTTTCTGTTTAAATCATGGATAAAACCTCTGGGCACCATTCTAAAGACCTGCGCATAGTTTTTCTGTTTAAATCATGGATAAGACCTCCGGGCACCATTCTTAAGACCTTCGAGCATCATTTTTAAAGTCACATACAATGCAATTTTCTAAATTATAGATCAGACCTCCGAGCACCAATTTTCCAAATCATAGATCAAACCTCCGGGAACAGTTTTTGTGACCTCCAGACGCAATTACTCAAAATCAAGGATAAGACCTCCGAATGCCATATTCAAAAAATACCCTTGGTTTCACCCAGGTCTCTTTCGACTTTTGGTTTCACCCAAGTCATCACCTCCAAAACTATCTATGCTTTCGCCTAGATAACTTTTTCGACTTCTCGTTTCGCCCAAGTCATCATCCTTGAAAATAATATATGGTTTTGCCTAGATAACTTTTCGAGTTATGGTATCGCCCAAGTCATCACCTTGAAAATTATCTACGGTTTTGCCTAGATAACTTTTTGATTATTGGTTCCGCCCAAAGCATCACTTTGCAAATCGAACTCATTTCCTTAAGACGAGTCGAGCCTTGATTAGTCAGGGAACTCAATTTAAGGACAAAATCTTCAATTTAGAGCATTTTCAAAAAGAAAAAATGAAAAAATGATGAATGAAAACCCTTTTCTATTTCCTTCACATGTGATTTCACTAATCGAACAAAATTAGTGTTTGTTCACCATTGCCTGATTCCTGATTCTCAACAATAGCCAAAGAGGGTTGGCGGTAGACACCTAATTATGTCTGGACCACTAAAACAGGTATGTTTTCTTCCTAAATTGATGTTTAAGAAAGTAGACATAAAATGTCAAACTTAAAAAAGTCAACTCTAAAAAGTCAACTACTAAAAAAAGTCAATCCACTTTCAAAATCAAGATTTGAAGTTCAATTGAAAAATGGTGAAAGAATTTTGATAATCCGAGGTCTAAATTGAAAGAAATGGGGGAAGTTGGGTTACGAAGATTCAATAGAAAAAAAAACCCTAGTTCAAAAAATTTGGGAAAAGTGCATAAACGATCAAATTGGTTGGAATTGAATATTTCAAATGAAAGATAAGTACTGACTACGTGTAATGGAGAGTGTTCTTGGAAGAAAAATTGAAGGAAACGTCAATTCGGAAGAAAACTGAGAATTAGGGTTTTTGGTGGATTTTGGTGAAATTGGAGAAAATTACAAAAATGACCCAATTTGGTAAAATTAAAGCCCCTAATTGATGAGGAGTGAGTAAAAAAGGATAGCCCAAGGCTCAGTTTGAAGTAATTCCGAGAAAAAGAGCCGATTGGAGGAAAAACGAAAAAACAAGGAAATTCCCGATAGTGAAAAAAGAAAAATCAAATCGGAGGGGAATTTGATTGTAAACATTGGGCATTTTCGGACCAACTCCAATCCATTATATGAAAAAGTCCCAAAAAAAGAAAATCTAAAAGTCGGACTTGTTTTGAGCAAAACCGGGCTTCGGAGGCAAAAGGGCAAAGTTGGAAAATTTGAGAAAAATACCAAATGAGCTCCAAAAATTCTAAAAATTTTCAGATCTCAATCTTAAATCATTTGGAAAATAGTGGTGAAGAAAAATTCGGATTCGGAGCTCGTTTTCAAAATGGCAAATCTCGGGCCCACTATGCTAAAATTCATGAAGATAAATCCCGGAAAAATAGCAAATGAGCTCCAAAAATTTTGAAAATTTGCAAATATCATCCTTAAATTATTTGTAATATATTGGAAAAATAAAAATCTGAATTCGGAGTTCGTTTGCAAAATGAAAAATCTCGGGTCCACTATGTAGAAATTCAAGCAGATAAATCCCGAAAAAATGGCAAATGAGCTCGAAAAATTCTGAAAATTTGCAATTCTTACTTTTAAATTATTTGAAAGAGATTGGTAAAGAAAAATCTGGATTTCGAGCTCGTTTACAAAATGGTAAAAGCTCGGGTGCACAAAAGGGCAATTTTAGAAGAAAAATCTAAAAAAAAAAATAGCAAATGGGCTCAAATTTTTTTTGATAACCTCCAGAATTCAATTTTTTATCATTTCGGAAGTATTGAAAAAATAAAATTTAAATTTGGAGTCCGTTTGCTATTGATTTAGGTTTGGAAGCCAAAAAGGTTATTTTACCGAAGAAATTGAAAATGGCCTTTTTTTGCAATTAAAAAATAAAGTGTGGGTTGAGAAGGTGAAGGGGAAGCCACACAAGGCCCATGGAGCATATATTTCCTAATTTTTTAGATCAAAGGGCTAAGAGTGAAGAGGAAGGTAGTTATTTTTGTGATCAAACCTTTGAATTTGCAACACATGGACCAATGGTTGGAGTGGGATGATGTCATATTTATGATCCTATTTATGAAATCATCTTCATGACATCATATATTTAGGAGCTGATTATTCTAATCTAAGGGTGACAATTCTGCATAGAAAGCATCTTGGATTGAAGACTATTGGATCAAATTTAGCTAAAAAATTCTAGAACCTCCTAGAGAATTCTTACACCAACCGGCCGCACTAAAAGGGGAGGGGTCATTCTTTCATTTTTCACTATTGCTTGGCTGATTTCTCTCCATTTTTGAAATCAAAAAGAAAATTTGAGAAAGGCAAAGAAAGTAAGAAGAGGAAAAGCTTGCAATACATCTTCTAGAGGTAGCTAAAAGCACCATACTCTTGCATTTTTTTTTATATTTCCATCCTTGATTTGCTGTTTTCATTTGGTATTTGGTGAGTTTCTTTTGATTTCGAATTTTAAATAAGTGTTTTTAAGCTTTCTCTTCAACTTTCTCTTTTATGCTTTCTAGAAAAACCTTGAAAAAATCAATTTTTTTACATCTTTTGGAGAAGGCCGAATGGTATGCTTTTTTGAAATGTTTGGTGTTTGATTTTTGTTTCATGTGGTTGGTGATGTCTAGCATGTTTTTGATGTTTTATATTTTCTTCAAATAACATAATATGGAGCTTGTTTTAATTATTTGCTTACTTACCTCCATTTTTTGATTTTATCATATTTTTTTCATGCTTATTTCCTTTGTCTACCATTTTTAATGTTTTGTTTTCAACGTTTTTGAGTTGTTCATGATTTGCATTTTACTAAGCTATGTGTTTGTGAAAATGTCTAGTCTTGTGCATGCCTTTACTTCATTTTTACATGGTTTAACATGTTTCTTTTAGCTTTGCATTTTAGTATGCCATGTGTTTGTGAAAATGTCATGCTAAAATATCACCATTGTAAGCATGAGTCCATTCGGCTACCCTCCATCTCTTTGCTTTGTATGTGCATTTTCATCATGCTACTTGATAGGTTTGCATCTCCATGCTATGATTTTATGTATTTTCATTTAGTATGTCACGTGTTTGTGAAAATGCCAGGATAGAATATCATTATTTTGAGCCATAGACCATTCAGCTACCCTCCATTTTTATGTCTCCTATGTGCATTTTCATCATGCTAGTTGATAGGTTTGCATTTCCATGCTATTTTTGTTTATTTTGGTTCAGAATGCGATGTGTTTGTTTTATAGCCATGCATTCTTTAGGTCTAGGTTTTGCTTGCACTGCCATGCATTTCATGCATATTTAGACCTAGGTTGTATTTATTGCCATGCAAGTTGATTTTAGGTCTAGGCCATATTCTCTATGCCATGCATTTTTCATGCCATTTAGGTTTTAGATCATGCATTTCATGCATTCAATTTGCTGTATGCTCATGCATATCATATCATGCGACATGATTTATGACTTAGGCCAATCAATGGCTCAAAGTCATGCTCACTTGAGCATACTTATGGAAAATTAAAGAGTTGTCAAATTGATTATTCTACCTTTGTGATTTTTTTTTTTTTTACTTTTTAACAAATTTTTGTCCAAATTTTTAGAAGTTTTAGCTACTGTTTGTAGGTCCTTAGGAGAGTCTCCAACATTTTCACTTTTGATTTTTAAATGATTTTATCAAAGGCAAAAAAATTGTGTTTTGGCAAAACAGTTTTCACCTAGTTTTCTAACTTTCCCTCTTTTCTGGGAAGTTATCTTTAATTAGAAAATTCAGAAAATTTTTTTCCACGTAGTTTTACATGTTCTGAGTCTCCAATATTTTTTTTAGATTTTTTTGAATTTCAAAAAATAGGTTAAAAAATCGTATTTTCAAACTGGACAGTAGAGTAAGATTTTGAATTTGAGGGAAAATTATTTTTATGTTTTGGCTAAGGTACTTAAAGGGGGGTGATTTGGAAATTTAGCTACTAACTTAGGGTGGTTTCTAGGCCATTTTAAACTTAAAAAAGATTTTATAGAGTTCGAGTCAAGGGTGGTCGAGTCCGGGATTTTAAAGTTAGGAAATTAGAGCCATTTTTAAAGGGAATTCGGCTAGGGTTTAATTTTTCATCCAAGATTTTAAAAATTGTTTTCAAACAATCACAAAGTTTTTTTTTTTTGTTTTAGAAAATTTAATTTGATATATTTTCCTAAGGTATCCAGATATCTTTTTAGATATACGGATTTCCATAATTAGAGAAAAAATACACTTTCATGCATTGCATTTTCCATATTCATGCATATTGTATATTATATGATTTTTTTTTATTTGCTATGATAATTTCTATGGTATTGTTATTATTTTGATTTATATTCTATGGTGTCATTGTTTGTCATATGGTTTTGAATATTTCATGTTATTTTATGCTTTTTATTTAGTCATTTATTTTTGTCACCTCATTTAGCATATACTATGTTCATGCATTATTATTTTTATTTTCATGCATATTTCATGATAGCATTATTTTATGTTTCATATCATTTCATGTCACTTAGATTATATTCCATGTCGTATAGATTATATTATTTAAAATATGCCATATCATTTAAATTTGCTATGTTACTTAGGACATATCATTTCATTTAGAATATATTATGTCACATAGGTTATTCATTTCATTTAGAATATATTATATCACATAGGTCATTTCATTTCATATAGAATATACCATGATACTTAGGATATTTTATTTCATCTAGAATATACTATGACATTTAAATTATATCATATCATTTAGGTTGCATTATATTATCTAGACTTTGCTATGTCACTTTATTTATGTCACACATGTTCATATTCATTTTTTAAACTGTTTCGAAAAAGATAATAATTTTCAATAAAAATAAAGATATTCCCGAGTTAAAATAATTCATGAGTTCTCTACCGGGTTTGCTGGACAGGACATCATCAATTATCGTTAATAAAGGAATATCTTTCTTTTAAAAAATGAGAATAATTTGGAAGATTTTTCAAATAAATAAAAATTTCTATATTTTGACTATTTTGTCGGGGAATATAGGAAAATTTTGAATTAATAAATTCTGGATCATTTTCAATTAAAAATGGAATTATTTTTCTCTAAATTGGGAATTAACTTGAAATACTAAATTAAAAACCGACTTTTTACTGAGACTTGAAATAACACATGATTAATAAGGTACCGTTTTATACGGGCATTGTGGGGGTGCTAATTCTTCCCCGCACGTAACCCAATCCTGAACCCGATTCTTCGATTTTCTTTGGTTTATAACGCAGACCTGAAATTGATTTTAAAAAAGATTTAATTAATTTAAAATGTTTTACAAAACCGGTTTTAATAGGTGGCCGATCACACCTACCTAAAAAAGATTGGTGGCAACTCCGTGTCTTTTTCAAGGTCATTTTCAAAACCTTCATTTTTTAATGTCACGCTGAATGAATAATAAAGTCTTGCAATGAGACTTGTTATTTTTTAGGTTGCGACAGGAACTATCCACGGAGCTCTCCAAGTTACCATCTCACCTTTAAGATTCCGGAGCATGTTGATCCATTGCTCTTTATTTCTATCATTAGGCCAATCCCTTTTAAGGAACTCACTAAATGATACTAGAGATTTCATTTATGGTTTGAAAGAAACATCCTCCCTCATCCAGAAGTGACTTTGAATCCAAATATAGAGGAGTTGCACACATCACCTGAATCTTCTTTTTCTCGCTCGCTTGTAAAAATTCAAAGATCGGATAGTTTATGCTATAATGGCTGGAGATGGGTTGATCTTCTGTTCCAATCTCTCGAGGAAATCAAACACGGCCACATCCACATGACCCAATATCTTTGGGAAGATAACTAACTCGTAGATGGCTAAAGCAAAGATGTCTCTAGCTTTTTCTCTATCGGAGTGACTCAATATCAATTGTCGGAGAATATCCCATGGGATACACTTATTTTTCTGCTTCTTATCCACATGACTCTCAAACCATTTTGTATCTATTCCCGTAACCTTAGCCACTTTCTTCTTGAAACCTATCGTTTTCACATCTTTCAAATATACCCGATCTGAACTAGAAAACTCAATACGTAACAATGCCGAGTATTCTTCAATAGTTGAGGTCATATCCTCCTTATTGAAAGTGAAACAACTATAAATAGGATTCCAGAATTGCCCCATGGCTTGAATCAACCCACTACCGACCCTGACCGAGATTAACAGTGCTATGTCTCCATAATTCTGGGCGAAGGCTCCTTTTGTTGATACATCCCACTGATTCCAAATGTCGGTTAACCCTCGAAGATTATTCTGTCGAAGATGTATCTTTACCCTTTCCGACAACACTGACACATAGCCTTTCTTTAAGCAATCCCCTTCCTCCTTCTGAGCTTTTTTCGATCGTTCCCTAACCACTGCATGATCCTCTGTTTCTGAAATGACTTGACATTCCATGAAAGTCCTTTAGGTTGAAAACTATCCCGAGGTCAATAAACTTCAAGTGCATGATGGTGTCAATAATGCATGACAAAGCAAAAGAAATGAATTAGTAAGGAAATGAATTCACAGGTATGAAACAAATAACAATGTATGCTAATCAAATAGTTATCCCAAAAATATTAACAGAATTTTGGCATTATGACGCCTTTGGGACGAAATAACAAGCTTATTACGGATAATACGATGTTCATTCGTGATCACTCGATTTGTAAGATCTAAGATATAGGAAGATGGTAAGAGGTTGGAAATATTCCTCCATGTGTTCTTAACTTCGGGTATCTAAAGAAAATCTGGCATGGCTTCGCCTAGGTTCACTATATGAGGTTGAATTTGATTCTAAAAGCCCCAAATTGTTCCTCACTGTTGCCGGTGAAGGCTAGTAAGGCACCCCGATAAAAGCGGGTCCAATTTGTTAGAGTATAGCCCATACGGAGGATCATCACGAAGGCTTTAGCTACTTTATACTCTGAAAGTGTTTCACTAGCCCATATGGAGGATCATCACGAAGGCGTAGCTACTTTGCTTCCACTTAAAAAGGACGGAACCCGGGTAGAGAGTTTAAGTTATGCAAATGCAAGTACAGTGTGCGTGGAGGAACAAAACAAACCTTTCACCACTTATTCTATAACCCTTATTCTAAATACCCCAATAAGATTAAACAACGTAAAGCATCAGTCAAGCAAAGAACAATTATATGCAACAAAATAACCAGAGAATAATAATAATATGCATGCACATGAGTATGGACATATTCAAAAACATTTTATTATTTTTCAAAATTCTTTCAAATGACCAAAATACCCCTGGTTCATATTTTATCGATTTTTCTGCCATTCAAATTCTAACACTCCCGGATAATGTTATATCATATATCAAACTATGTGAAGTTAAATTATCACATTTACAGACTTTCCCCTATCTTGATTTTTAGTCAATTTGGGGTTAAATCACTTAATCACTCGATTAAACCTCCAACTCTACAATTTATCATACAACATGTGTACCACAAGGTAGCCCATCCTTTCTATAGGCATTTCAAAGTTTAACCTCGAGCCATCCGCATGCTGATATTGTCTCGAATTAATCTCGTACTTACAAGGGTCTTACAGTATTGGTATTGCCATGCATTGCTATGCTATTTGGGTCTTAGGTCACATTGGTATTGCCATGCATTTTCATGTCCATTAAGTCTAGGTCACATTTGCATTATCATGTATCTCATGCATATTAGGTCTAGGAAGTATTTATTGCCATGCAAATTCTTGCTAGGCATTAGGTCATTTTGGATTTCCATGCATTTTCTATGTCATTTAAGCCTTACATCATACATTTTATACATTAAACATGCTGTTTGTTCATGCATTTCATATCATGCCACTTGATTTTTGACTTAGGCACAATCAATGGCTCAAAGTCAAGCTCCCATGAGCATACTTGTGGAAAATTGAGAAGTTGTCAAGTTGATTTTTCTACCTTTGTGATTTTTTTTTTTTACTTAGCCAATTTTTGTCCAAATTTTTAGAAATTTTAGCTAATATTTGTAGGTTCATTGAAGAGTCTCCAATATTTTTACTTTGATTTTTGAATGATTTAATAAATGGCTTAAAAATGTGTTTTGACAAAATAATTTTTCACCCAATGTTCTGACTTTCACGATTTTTCTGGGAAGTTATCCTTAGTCAAAAAATTAAGCCAATTTTTCCCATATATTTTTACATGTTATGAGTCTCCCATATTTCTTTTAGATTTCTTTTTGAAATTTTAAAAATAGTCTAAAAAATCACGCTTTAAAACTAGATAGTAGAGTCAGATTCGAATTCAAGGGAAAAATAATTTTTTTTTTTGTTTTGGCTAAAGCATTTAGAGGGGGTTGATTAGGAACCTTAGCTACTGTCCTAGGTTGGTTTCTAAGCCATTTTAACCTTTAAAAATGATTTTATAAAGCTTGGGTCAAGGGTGGTCAAGTTCAGGTTTTCAAACTTAGGAAAATAGAGCCATTTCAAAAGGGAGATTTCGACCATGGTCATTTATTTATCAAAGATTTTCAAAATTCTTTTTAAACCAATCACAAAGTATTTTGATTTTAGAACATATAATTTGATGTCTTTTCCTAAGGTAGTCGGATATCTTTTTAGGTATACGAATTTCCTTATTTAAAGGAAAAATTACACTTTCATGCATTGCATTTTTCATATTCATGCATACTATATAATATGTGATTTTTTCTATGATAATTTCTATGGAAATATAATTATTTTGATTTATGTTTTATGGTGTTATATTGTTTGTTATATGATTGTGAATATTCTATGTTACTCTATGCTTTTTATTTAATCATTTATTTTTGTCACATCATGCAGCATTTACTATGTTCATGCATTTTTATTTTTATTTTATGCATATTTCATGATAATATTATTTTATGTTTCATATTCTTTTCATGTCATTTAGAATATATTATTTTACTTAGGTTATATTCATTTCATTTAGAATATCTTATGTCACTTAGGTTATTTCATTTCATTTAGAATATATCATATCACTTAGGATATTTCATTTCATTTAGAATATATCATATTTACCTAGGATATTTTATTTCATTTAGAATATATTATGTCTCTTAGGTTATATTCATTTCACTTAGAATATATTATGACACTTAGGTTATATCATTTCGTACAGATTATTTCATGTCATCTTTATTATGTCACATATATTCATATTTATTTTAAAAAAAATTATTTTGAAAAGATAATGATTTTAAATAAAATAAAGTTATTCCTGAGTTAAAACAATTCATTAGTTCTCTGTCGGGTTTGCTAGGGAGGATATCATCAATTATCGTTAATAACGGAATATCTTCTTTAAAACGAGAATGATTCGGAAAATATTCCAAATAAATAAAAATTTCTATATTTTGCCACGTTTGTCGAGGAATATAGGAAATTTTGAATTAATAAATTATGAATCATTTTCAATTAAAAATGGAATTATTTTTCTTTAAATTGAGAATTAATTTAAAATACCAAATTTAAAATTGACTTTTTATCGACTCTTGAGATAACACACGATTAATAAGGTACCGTTTTATAGCGGCTTTGTGGGGGTGCTAATCCTTCCCCGCATGTAACCGAGTCCCGAACCCGCTTCTTTGATTTCTCTAGTTTAAAAGCGCAGACTTGAAATTTGTTTTAAAAAAATGTTTTAATTAATTTTAAAATGTTTTACAAAACCGGTTTTAATAGGTGGCCGATCACACCTAGCCAAAAAAGATTGGTGGCGACTCCATGTCTTTTTCGAGGTCATTTTCAAACTCTCATTTTTATTTCAAGAGGAATTAAGTCATCTTTTCTTCTCTTTTTTCCAATGTCACGCTTAACGAGTAATAAAGCCTCGCGATGAAACTTGTTATTTTTTAGGTTGCGACAGCTTGGCGACTCCACTGGGGATATTAGAGAGTCAGACCTAGAATTAGTCGTGTGTTATCAAAGTCTCGGTATTTGTTGGTTTATTCGGTATTTAATTTTAATTCCCACATTTATTTAAAATAAAGGAGAATTTTGAAAATAATAAAATGTTTTAAATATGTTCATATTCATTCACATGCATTTTATTATTGTTTTCTAGTTATTTAATGTTGTATATTACTATTGCATTCTTGTTGGTTAATGCGTTACACTATTCTTGATCTTTGTTTTAATAAATTTTTGGGGTATTTAGGATAAGGGGTGTAGAATAGGTGGTGAAAGGTTTGTTGCTCCTCTACTCACATTGTACTTGCATTTGCATAACATGAACTCTCTACCCGGTTTCTGTCCTTTTAAGTGGGACTAAAGTAACTATGCTTCGTGATGATCCTTCATATGGGCTAGTGAAACACTTTCGGAGTATAAAGTACCTAAAGCCTTCGTGATGATCCTCCGTATGGGCTTAGGAAAATATACTCTAATGAATTGAACCCGTTTTTATCGGGGTGCCTTACTTGCCTTCATAGGCGACAATGAGGAACAATTCGGGGCCTTTTAGAACTTCGTTCACCCACTTATAGGGAACCATAGAGCAAACATAGGCGAATCCCTACTGAATTTTTGATAGATATACCAAAGATAGGAACACATGGAGGGACATTTCTAAACCTGATGGCAACATGATGCATGTAAATAATGATTAATCTGTATATATCCATGCACTAATTTGCTTATTCTTTACATGCATCATGTTGGCATCAGGTTACATTCATGCATTCATAGTCAACATGATTTTTCTGTATATATCCATGCATTAATTTGTTTATTCTTTACATGCACCATGTCAGCATCAGGTCGCATTCATGACAAACATAGTCAGCATGATTTCTCTCTATATGTTCATGCATTAATTTGATTACTCTTTACATGCATTGATTTGTTTATATAAATCATGTTGACATCGGGTTGCGTTCATGGCATACATAGTCATCATGATATGTTCATGCGTTAATCTGCTATATTAACATCAGGATGCATTCATGACACACATGGTCAGCATGATTTCTTTTGTATATACTCTGTGTCAATCATTCATTGTTTACATGCATCATAATTGACATTGTGTTGCATTCATAGTATATAGGTTCATTCATTGGAAAATACACTGAAATATACATGGTCATTCATTACATATATCCATGCGTCGATTTGTTTATTCTTTGCTTGCATCATATTGGCATCGTGATTCCATTTATTACATACATGGTCAGCATGTCTCCACTGTATATGTCCGTACATCACATTGTTTATGTTTCACGGGCATCAAATTGCATTCATGACTCATTCATCACGATACGCATTTGAAGGTATAAAATGGAAATTGACTAGGTTTTAGGAGTCTTTGAAATAATTTCCATTTCAAATCAAAGGTATAAGAAGTACTGAGTACTTTTTCAATAACAGGCTAGAGCTATGGAGATTGAACAATTTGCCCGAATGGAAAGAATGGAAAGGGCAAGAGATGAATTACTAGAAAAGTTGGCAAAATCTGAAGCAGAATCTAGAGATCAGATGACTAAATTGATGGAGCTGATGTCCAACGTAATCAAGGGAAAGGGATACACTGAACACTTTGCCGCCAGAGAAGCGTTAGAGGCACAAAAGGGTCAGAGTAATGTCATGATGTTGGATGGCCAGAATACAGTTAACCCCAGCAACATCCTGAACTTAGACGACCCAGCTGAATAGGAAAAGTTGAAAATGGTTGAGTCAAATATGGCTGAGTTGATAGATTCCCAAGGGAAATATCAGTTGTTGGATGAAAGGCTCCGGGGAGTAGAAAATACATATGTATTCGGGAATATGGATGCGAAAGAACGATGATTGGTCCTCGATTTAGTCATTCCTCCTAAATTCGAAGTCCCTGACTTTGTGAAATATGACGGGACGACTGATCCGTCAGCCTACATCACTATGTTCTGTCGAAATATGACGAGTCATAATGATAATAATAAGCTTTTGATCCACTGCTTTCAAGATAGCCTCAGTTGGTCCGCAATTAGGTGGTATAGTCACTTGAGTAAGGATCAGATTCGCTCTTGGAATGATTTGGCTAGGGCTTTTCATCGATATGATGCCTGACCATTTCACATTGCAAAATATGGAAAAAAAATGTCACTAAGAGCTTCAAAGAGTATGCTCAGAGGTGGAGGAACATGTCCACTCAAGTACAACTGCCTCTGACTCAGAAGGAAACCACTGTCCTTTTTGTGAATACACTGCAGGCCTCGTACTATGATAGACTTGTCGGCAACACCACAAAGAATTTTTCGGACATGGTAATCTCTGGGGAAATGATTGAAAATGCTATCAAGGCTGGGAAACTCGAAGAAGGTAAAATATTTAATGCAGAGAGAAACAGGACTCCCAAAAAGAAAGAGAAAGATGTACAAGCTAAGGGAGACTTTGCCCCGTATATTTCGGCTACTTCATACCAACCACCCTATCCTTCTATGAACTATGTATCCTAGGGTTCATACTTATACCCGATGGCCTCTTAGAGTCCAATAAATTTTCAATTTTTTGTCAACCAAAGAAAACCGAAGAATATTCAAAAAAGAGATCAGTTTGAGCCACTCCCCATGTCGTACTCTAAACTATTGCCCCAGCTGGTCGAAGAGCAACTCCTCACTAAAGTTTCAGTGGAGCCTATCCAACCCCCATATCCGAGCTGGTATGAAAAGAATGCATATTGTGATTATCATTATGGGATTCAGGGATATTCCACAGAAAATTGCTTATGTCCGAAACAGAAGGTTCAAGCACTCATCAATAAAGGACAGTTAGATGTGGGCAAGAAACAAAGTTCAGACACCGTGGAGAATATACTGAATGGGAATGATGAGACCATTGTGAATGTCATAATAGGGGAAGAAGATGGAAAGGTCGAAAAGAGTATCGAGGAATAGGCAGTTTGAATTAGGGAGAACATGTCAAGGGCGGGTTTTTTATGCATGTAGTTCCATACCTCATGATGAGAACACTTGTCTTATGTTAACATCCATATGAAATAAATGAATGTTGAATGTTTTTATGGTTGTTGTGTTTTAACAATAATTTGAATGTGCAAAAAAAGCATTAAGGAAGTTCTAATAATGGATAGTCTCGAGAATATTGATGATCATTGTTACAAATGACCTAATACCTTTCTCTCTTTTAGGGATTCCATATCTCTAAATCCCTGAAACTGAGACCACTTCGAAAACCTAATGCTTCAAAAAATATGAATGATTAAACTTCATAAACCATTGTTTTTGCAAAATAAGCAAAGATGTAAATCCTATTCTAGGCTATGAACAAAGGAACGAACATTTTGAAATTTTTTCGAATTCCTTGAAATTCAAACAAATGAGACATTCTTTCAAGAATCTAGATTTTGGTAGTCTGATGTGTGTCAAGATTGTGCTAAAACCATTCATGGCCTTTTCCAATGACCATAAACATCAATTTCCCAAACATCATTTCATTATTGATACCTCGGGGCACGATGACCAAACAAGATTATCCCATGTCCTAGAGAAAACCTATTTTTGGGTAATATTTTCCTTTGCACTTCAAACAAACCCAAGACTGAAACTCAGCATTTTAAGTGTAAACCTAGACTTGTGATGTTCCTCGCAATGATGCAAATCCTCATGGTTAATCAAATTGGGGCGTCATATGTCAAAATGATGGATACATGATGAAAAAGGATGGAACTAACGCATGAATCAGTGGGGCACGCAAAAAAAAAACTAATAAAAAAAAGATAAAAGAAGAAAATTTGTGATAACATGCATATGAGAATTCGGATGATTCCAAAGTGCGAAATGAAATTTGATTATCTATTTCCCCTGTGGATTGCTTTTCAATGGGAATATTCGTGCTTGATATGATAAATAGCGATCTTTCATATCCGTCTCACAAAGAGAAAATTATCCATAGTCACCCATTTTGAGCTTAAAGAATTCATTTTCTTTAAACCCTGATCAAGGATCACCCTCTACATTGGGGGGAAAATGCGAGGAAAGATCTACTCAAAGATCACAGAAAAATGAGAAGACAGACACAAAGCAAATTAAGCCCCGAATAAATACGAACTCACTCTGTCGAAGTAAAAAAAAAGGAAAATATGACGAAATGGAAGCCAGGAACAAAACAAAACAAAACAAAAAAAAAGTGTGAAAAAGTATAGCAAATGAAAGCCAAAAGCAAGAAAGAAAAAGAGCAAAAGTCAAAAAGGAAAGAATAGTCCAAAAGGGACAAATGCTTTAAAGGGAATCCCCCTCAACAAATGATCCTTTTCACCCATGCCTTTTTATTCTCTGGTTTCATCCAGATCTTTTTCAATTTTTTGGTTTCACCCATGCCTTTTTAATCTCTGGTTTCATCCAGATATTTTTCAATTTTCTGGTTTCACCCATGCCTTTTTTATTCTCTTGTTTCATCCAGATATTTTTCCATTTTTTGGTTTCACCCATGCCTTTTCATTCTCTGGTTTCATCCTAATTTTTTTTAATTTTCTGGTTTCACCCATGCCTTTTTAATCTTTGGTTTCATCCAGATCTTTTTCAATTTTCTGGTTTCACCTATGTCTTTTAATCTCTGGTTTCATCTGGATCTTTTTTAATTTTTTGGTTTCACCCATGCCTTTTTAATCTCTGGTTTTATCCAGATCTATTTCAATTTTTTGGTTTCACCCATGCCTTTTTATTCTCTGGTTTCATCCAGATCTTTTTCAATTTTCTGGTTTCACCCATGCCTTTCTATTTTCTTGTTTCACCCATCCCTTTTTATTCTCTGGTTTCATCCAGACCTTTTTCAATTTTTTGGTTTCACCCAAGCCATTTTATTCTCTGGTTTCATCCTGATCTTTTCAATCTTTTGGTTTCACCCATGCCTTTTTAATCTGTTGTTTGATCCAGATCTTTTTCAATTTTTTGGTTTCACCCATGCCATTTTATTCTCTGGTTTCATCCAGATATTTTACAATTTTCTAGTTTCACCCATGCCTTTTTAATCTCTAGTTTCATCTAGATCTTTCTCAATTTTCTGGTTTCACCCATGCCTTTTTATTCTCTGGTTTCGTCCAGATTTTTTTCAATTTTTTGGTTTCACCCATGCCTTTTTAATCTCTGGTTTGATCCAGATCTTTTTCAATTTTTTTGTTTGACCCATTCCTTTTTAATCTCTAGTTTCATCCAGATATTTTTCAATTTTCCAGTTTCACTCATGTCATTTCGATCTCTGGTTTCATCCAGATCTTTATCAATTTTCTGGTTTCACCCATGTTACTTCAATCTCTAGCTTCATCCAGATCTTCCTCAATTTTTGGTTTCACCCATGCTAGTAAGGTTAGCACAAGACATGATAAGACCTCGAGACCATTGTCGAGGTCTTTTTTTCTCTTGCAAATCGAACCCGTTTCCTTAAGATGGGTCGAGCCTTGATTAGTCAGGGAACTCAATTTAGGGGCAAAATCTTCTATTTTACAGCTTTTTTATAAATAAAAAAAAATGATGAAAAAAAATAAAATAAAAATAAAACCCCTTTCCCTTTTCTTCACATGTGATTTCACTAACCAGACAAAATTAGTGTTTGTTTATCTTTGCCTGATTCCTGATTCTCAGCAATAGCCAAAGAGGGGCAGCTGTAGACACCTAATTTTGTTCGGACCACTAAATCAGGCATGTTTTCTTCCTAAAGTGATGTTTGAAAATGCAAAAATGCTTTTTTCATCCTACAGGTGGTACTCCAAGACTTAGTTTAAGAAAGCAGGCATAAAAAGTCAAACTTGAAAAAGTCAACCTCAAAAAAATCAACCTTGAAAAGTCAACTACTAAAAAAGTCAACACATATTCAAACTTCAATTGAACAATTGTGAAAGAATTCTGATAATCCGAGGTCTACAACGAAAGATATGGAGCTCGAAAAATGGGTTACGGAGATTAAGTAGAAAGAAAACCCTAGTTTAGAAAATTTAGGGAAAAGTGCTTAAAAGATCAAATCGGTCAAAATTGGAGGTTCCAAATGAAACATAAGCAATGACTACGGGTAATGGAGAGGCCATTTGGAGGCAAAACTGAAGGAAAAGTCAAATTGGAAGAAAACCGAGAATTAGGGTTTTTAGTGGATTTTGGTGAAATTAGAGAAAATTGCAGAAATGGCTCGATACGGTAAAACTAAAGTCCCTAATTGATAAGGAGTGATTTAACAAGGATAGCCCAAGGCTCAGTTTGAATTAATTCCGAGAAAAGAGCCAATTGGAGGAAAAACGGAAAAGCGAGGAAATTCCCGATACTGCAAAAAAGGAAAAATCAAATCGAAAGGGAATTTGATCGCAAAAGTTGGCCATTTTTGGATCAACTCCAATTCAATATATGACAAAGGCATAGAAAAGGAAAATTTGAAAATCATACTTGTTTTGAGCAAAACTGGGCTTTGGAGACAAAAGGGCAAACTTGCAAAAAATTAGGGAAAATAGAAAACGAGCACCAAAAATTACCAACACTTCCAGATCTCATTCCTAAATCATTTGGAAGAGATTGGAAAATAAAAATCGGGATTCGGAGCTCGTTTGCAAAATATAAAATCTCGAGCCCACTATGCTGAAAATCAAGAAGATAAATCCCGAAAAAATAGCAAATGAGCTCCAAAATTTTTGAAAATCTCCAGATCGTATTTTTAAATTATTTGGAAGAGATTGGAAAAATAAAATCCGGATTCAGAGTTCGGAGTTCGTTTGCAAAATGGCAATTTCTCGGCCCACTAAACTAAAATTCAAGTAGATAAATCCCGAAAAAATAGCAAATTAGCTCCAAAAATAATGAAAACTTCCAGATATCACTTTTAAATTATTTGGAAGAGATTTGTGAAGAAAAATCTGGATCCAAAGCTCATTTAAAAAATGGTAAAAGTTTGGGTGCACTAAGGGCTAATTTTGGAACAAAAATCCAAAAAAAATAGCAAATGGGCTCAAAAAATTTTGAAATCTTCCAGAATTCAATTTTTTATTATTTTGGAAGTATTGGAAAAATATAATTTGGATTTGGAGTCCATTTGCTATTTAATTAGGTTATGGGGCTAAAAACGTCATTTTACCGAATAAACTGAAGAGGGCTTTTGTTATAGTAGAGATTGGGCTGGACTTTAAAATATCAATCAGACAAGCCCATGTTGGAGAGTGATTTTGCTGAGTTATTGCATCCAAGGGCCAAGAGTAGATAGGAAGGTAGTTATTTTTTTGATCAAGCCTTTGAAATTGTAACAAATAGACCAATGCATGGAGAGGGATGATGTCATATTTATGACATCATCTTCATGACATCATATTAGTTAGGCGCTGATTTAATCTAAGGGTGGGAATTTTACATAGAAAGCGTCTTGATTAAAGGCCATTGGATAAAAAATTGGTTAAAAAATGACAACTTTCCTACACTACTATACTACCATTCGGCCAAGGCATATTAGAGGGGGGAATTCAGATTTTTTTAGAGGCTTTTGGGGCTGATCAAGGGCAGTAGCTAGGGAGAAAAAGAAAAAAAAAAGGAAAAAGAGAAAAAAAAAAAGAAAAGAAAGGTTTTGCTTACTACTTATTGATTTGGAAAGCTAGAGCAAGGTAGCTATGTTCTTTCATGGTTTTCTCATTATTTCTTGACATGATTTTGCTATTTTGATTGTCATTTTATTCTCTTTTATGAAATAAACTTGTTTTCAGAATAAGTTCTAAAGAGCTTCTATCTTGGTTTTAAAAAAATCAATAAAGCAAAATTTCCTACATTTTTCTCTACATGGCCGAGTAATGTTCTTTTTAAAGATGATTTTGTGTTTGATTTTGTTCATGTGATTTATTGTGGTAGGTTAGCTTACTTGTGGTAGGTTAGCTTACTTGTGTTAGATTAGCTTGATTGTGGTAGCTTAGCTTGATTGTGGCAGTTTAGTTGTAGACCATGCCATGTGTTTGTGATATTGCCATGTTTAGGATTTCACTATTTAGGTATATGGTCCATTCGGCAACCTCATCATTTCTTGTATTGTGTGCACATTTTCATCATGTTAGTTTACAAGGCTTGCATTTCCATGCCATAATATTGTGTATTTTGATTTAGTATGCCATGTGTTTGTGTTAATGCCATGTAAGAATTTCACATGTTGATTTCATGCCGATTCGGTTTCCACTATATTGTTTGCCTTGTGTGTGCATTTTCATTTTTGTTTAGTTACCATGCTTTGCATTATTATGCCATGAGATTGTGTATTGGTTGCTATTTGTTCATGCATTAGTATTAGGTTTATTTGGTCATTATATGTTCACGATACTTTCATACATTATCATGACATTTTAGGTCTAGGTCATCTTTGTTTTGCCATGCATATTCCCATGCATATTAGGTCTTAGAGCATATTGCTATTGCTATTGCCATGCATTGCTATGCTATTTAGGTCTTACGTCAGATTGGTATTGCCATGCATTTTCATGTACATTAATTCTAGGTCACATTTGCATTATCATGTATCTCATGCATATTAGGTCTAGGAAGCATTTATTGCCATGCAAATTCATGCTAGGCATTAGGTCATTTTTGATTGCCATGCATTTTCTATGTCATTTAGGCCTTAGATCATGCATTTTATACATTAAACTTGCTGTTTGTTCATGCATTTCATATCATGCCACTTGATTTTTGACTTAGGCCAATCAATGGCTCAAAGCCAAGCTCCCATAAGAATACTTGTGGAAAATTGAGAAGTTGTCAAGTTGATTTTTCTACCTTTGTGATTTTTTTTACTTAGCCAATTTTTGTCCAAATTTTTAGAAAGTTTAGCTACTGTTTGTATGTTCATAGAAGAGTCTCCAATATTTTTACTTTGATTTTTGAATGATTTTTCAATGGCTTAAAAATGTGTTTTGGCAAAACAGTTTTTCACCCAGTGTTCTGACTTTCACGATTTTTCTGGGAAGTTATCCTCAGTCAAAAAATTAAGACAATTTTTTCTACTATAGTGTTACATGTTCCGAGTCTCACAATTGTTTCCAATATAGTTTTACATGTTCTGAGTTTCTAAGCCATTTTAACCTTTAAAAATGATTTTATAAAGCTCGAGTCAATAGTGGTCAAATCCGAGTTTTCAAACTTAGGAAAATAGAACCATTTCAAAAGGAAAATTTCGGCCATGGTCATTTTTTTATCCAAGATTTTCAAAATTGTTTTTAAACCAATTACAAAGTATTTTGATATTATAAAATTTAATTTGATGTCTTTTCCTAAGGTAGTCAGATATCTTTTTAGGTATACAAATTTTCTTATTTAAAGGACAAAATACACTTTCATGCATTGCATTTTTCTTATTCATGCATATTATATAGTATGTGATTTTTTCTATGATAATTTCTATGGTAATATCATTATTTTGATTTATATTTTATGGTGTTATATTATTTTTTATATGGTTGTGAATATTCTATGTTACTCTATGCTTTTTATTTAATCATTTATTTTTGTCACATCATGTAGCATTTACTATGTTCATGCATTATTATTTTTATTTTCAGGCATATTTCATGATAATATTATTTTATGTTTCATATTCATTTCATGTCATTTAGAATATATTATTTTACTTAGGTTATATTCATTTCATTTAGAATATCTTATGTCACTTAGGTTATTTCATTTCATTTAGAATATATTATATCACTTAGGATATTTCTTTTTCATTTAGAATATATCATATCACTCACGATATTTCATTTCTTTTAGAATATATTATGTCACTTAGGTTATATTTATTTCACTTAGAATATATTATGACACTTAGGTTATATCATTTCATTTAGATTATCTCATGTCATCTTTATTATGTCACACATATTCATAATTCTTTTTTTTAAAAAATGTTTTGAAAAGAGAATGATTTTAAATAAAATGAAGTTATTCTCGAGTTAAAATAATTCATGAGTTCTCTACCGGGTTTGCCTCGGAGGATATTATCAATTATCATTAATAACGGAATATCTTCTTTAAAACGAGAATGATTTGGAAAATTTTCAAAATAAATAAAAATTTATATATTTTGGCACGTTTGTCAGGAATATAGGAAATTTTGAATTAATAAATCCCGAATCATTTTCAATTAAAAGTAGAATTATTTTTCTTTAAATTGGGAATTAATTTAAAATACCAAATTTAAAACCGACTATTTATCGAGACTTGAGATAATACACGATTAATAAGGTGTTATTTTATTCGGGCGTTGTGGGGGTGCTAATCCTTCCCCGCACATAACCGAGTCCCGAACTTGCTTATTTGATTTCTCTGGTTTTAAAGGGCAGACTTGAAATTGGTTTTAAAAAAATGTTTTAATTAATTTTAAAATGTTTTATAAAATCTGTTTTAATAGGTGGCCGATCACACCTAGCCAAAAAAGATTGGTAGCGACTCCATTTCTTTTTCGAGGTCATTTTCAAACTCTCATTTTTATTTCAAGAGGAATTAGGTCGTCTTTTCCTCTGTTTTTTCCAATGTCACACGTACCGACTAATAAAGCCTCGTGATGAGACTTGTTGTTTTTTAGGTTGCGACATCAAGCAAACGGTATTCCATTGATTTCTAAAATTAAATATATCAAGGATAAAGTAACAAGATCTTGTCCTAAGGCAATCCAAAAGTTTGTCCATCTAATTCCTTTCTATCAAAGTGCCATTACAATGTGATAGTCCTAAAATGACCTCCCTGGATCTCGGACTTTCCTTCATAGTCCCTCTTTTTGGATTTCCTTGTTTCTTCAACTTTCAATCTGGCCCGTAACCTTTCATTTTTCAACTGACATCTCAATAGCTCAACAGTAATAGCAGTGTGCAAGCTTTCCCTAAATTTTTTTTCTTGCTCAAGTCTGCCGGCTTAGGCTTCTTCCTGTTTCACTCTCTCTTTCTAGTAGTCATTCTATTTTCTGGGATAGTCGACTTCTTCCTGCTATACCTTGGAAGAGTTGATGGTCCCTTCAAATTTTAACTCGAAATGGAAACTTTTATTTTCCAAGTGTAGTTCCTCGAGATCACATTTGACAGTGTCCCTTTCTCTGTTGACCTTTTCCACTTCCTTTTCTCGAATCAATTCTCTAGTCTTAAAGTCATCGATCTCTTCTTGGAGTCGGGCAATCTCTTTGCTCATTTGGTCATTTTCTTTTCCAAATTATGACCTTGCAATTTCTAACTCCGATGGCGCTCCCTTTGGTTGTGAATCCGTGAGTTAAACTTCTTCCCCATCAAACATCAACAATCTATCAATAACCCTTCTATCTCTCCATATCATGTAGTTTGGCGTAACAATGTTGGCATATCGAGCCACCTTTATTCGATGAGTCTTTTTCCATGCTTCAATTATTTCTCGCACCTTTCCTGACTACCCCTCATCTCCGTAGGTAAACTCTAATAAACCTAGTTTGTGAGTCACGGGTGTGAATTGTCGAGACTCGACCAGTCTTTTCGCCAAGAAAGGTGCGTAACTCACGGCTCCACAAATTCTAAGTAGTGGAACCCTCGACTTGTCCCCACAGTTATACAAAATCGAAATAGGAACTATAGACACCTAATTTTGTTCGAACCACTAAAACATGTATGTTTTCTTCCTAAATTGATGTTTCAGAATGAAAAAAGGCTTTTCTCATCCTGCAGGTGGTACTCTAAGACTTAGTTTAAGAAAACAGACATAAAAAAGTCAAACTTGATAAAGTCAACCTTGGAAAAGTCCACTCCAAAAAGTCAACTATTGAAAAAGTCAACCAACATTCAAAATCAAGATTTGAAGTTCAATTGAAAAATGGTGAAAGAATTTTGATAATCCGAGGTCTATTTTCCAAGATATGGAGTTCGAAAGTTGGGTTATGGAGATTTAGTATAAAGGAAACCCTAGTTCAGAAAATTTGAGGAAAAGTGCTTAAACGATCAAAATGGTCAGAATTGAAGATTCCAAATGAAAGATAAGCACTGACTAAGGGTAATGGAGAGGCTACTTGGAAGAAAAATAGAAGGAAAAGTCAATTCGTAAGAAAACCGAGAATCAGGGTTTTTAGTGGATTTTGGTGAAATTGGGAAAAATTGCAGAAATGGCCCGATTCTGTAAAATTAAAGCCCTAATTGATGAGGAGTGAGTAAACAAGGATAGCCCCAGGCTCAGTTTGAACTAATTCCGAGAAAAGAGCTGATTGGAGAAAAAATGAAAAACGAGGAAATTCCCGACAGTGAAAAATGAAAAATCAATTCGGAGGGGAATTTGACAGTAAAACTTGGGCGTTTTTGGACCAACTCCAATTAATTACATGAAAAAGGCCGAGAAAAAGAAAATCTGAAAGTCGGACTTGTTTTGAGCAAAACCAGGCTTCGAAGGTAAAAGGGCAAAATTGGAAAATTCGAGAAAAATACCAAATGAACTCCAAAATTTTTGAAAATTTGCAGATCTCATTATTAAATAATTTTGAAAAGATTGGCAAAGAAAAATCTGGATTCGGAGCTCGTTTGCAAAAAGGCAAATCTCGGGCCCACTATGCTAAAATTCAATAAGATAAATCCCGAAAAATAGCAAATGAGCTCCAAAATTTTTGAAACTTTGCATATATCATCCTTAAATTATTTGGAAGAGATTGGAGAAAGCAAATCTGAATTCGAAGTTCGTTTGCAAAATGGCAAATCCCGAGCCTACTATGCAGAAATTCAAGCAAATAAATCCCAAAAAAATGGCAAATGAGCTCAAAAATTTCTGAAAATTTGCATATCTCACTTTTAAATAAAGAGACTAGTGAAGAAAAATCTGGATTTGGATCTAGTTTACAAAATGGTGAAAGTTCAGGTGCACAAAAGGGTAATTTTGGAAGAAAAATCTTAAAAAATAGCAAATGGGCTCAAAAAATTTAGAAAACTTCCAAAATTCAATTTTTTTTATCATTTTGGAAGTATTGAAAAAAGAAAATTTGAATTTGGAGTCTGTTTGCTATTTATTTAGGATCGGGGGTCAAAAATGTTATTTTACCGAAAAAACTAAAAATGGCCTTTTCTTGCAATTAAAAGATGAAGTCTCGGCTGAAAAGGTGAAGGGGAAGCCTACCAAGGCCCATGGAGGATGGATATTTTCTGATTTTTTAGATCAAAGGGCCAACAATGAAGAGGAAGGTAGTTATTTTTATGATCAAGCCTTTGAAGTTGCAGCACATAGACCAATGGTTGGAGAGGGATGATGTCATATTTATGATCCTATTTACGACATCATCTTTATGACATCATATATTTAGGAGATGATTATTCTAATCTAAGGGGGAGAATTCTACATAGAAAGCATCTTGGATTGAAGACCATTGGATCAAATTTGGCTAACAAATTCTAGAACCTCCTAAAGAATTCCTACACCAACCGGCCACAATAAAGGGGGAGGGGCATCTCTTTCATTTTTCACTCTTGCTTGGCTGATTTCTCGCCATTTTTGAAAAGAAAAAAGAAAATTTGAGAAAGGCAAAGAAAGTAAGAAGAGGAAAAGCTTGCAATATAGCTTTTAATAGTAGCTAAAAGCACCATACTCTTGCATTTTTTTTTTGCATTTCCATCCTTGATTTGCTATTTTCATTTGGTACTTGGTGAGTTTCTTTTGATTTTGATTTTTAAATAAGTTTTTTTAAGCTTTATCTTCAACTTTTTCTTTTATGCTTTCTCAAAAAACCTTGAAAAAATCAATTTTTTTTTACATCTTTTGGAGAAGGCCGAATGGTATGCTTTTTTGAAATGTTTGGTGTTTGATTTTTCTTTCATGTGGTTGGTGATGTCTAGCATGTTTTTGATGTTTCATATTTTCTTCAAATAACAAAATATTTAGCTTGTTCTAATTTTGTTGCTTACTTACCTCCATTTTTTATTTTACCATCTTGTTTTCATGTTTATTTCCTTTGTCTACCATTTTTAATTTTTTGTTTTATTTTTGAGTTGTTCATGATTTGCATTTTACTATGCTATGTGTTTGTGAAAATGTCTAGTCTTGTGCACGCCTTTACTTAATGGTTTAACATGTTTCTTTTAGCTTAGCATTTTAGCATGTCATGTGTTTGTGAAAATGTCATGCTAAAATATCACCATGTGAGCATGAGTCCATTCGGCTACCCTCCATCTCTTTGCTTTGTATGTGCATTTTCATCATGCTAGTTGATAGGTTTGCATCTCCATGCTATGATTTTATGTATTTTTATTAGTATGTCATGTGTTTGTGAAAATGCCATGATAGAATATCATTATTTTGAGCTATAGACCATTCAGCTACCCTCCATTTTTATGTCTCCTATGTGCATTTTCATCATGCTAGTTGATAGGTTTGCATTTCCATGCTATGTTTTGTGTATTTTGGTTTAGAATGCTATGTGTTTGTGTTATTGCCATGCATTCTTTAGGTCTAGGTTTTGCATGCATTTCATGCTTGGTTAGACCTAGGTTGCATTTATTGCCTTGCAAGTTCATTTTAGGTCTAGGCCATATTCTCTATGCCATGCATTTTTCATGTCATTAGGTTTTAAATCATGCATTTAATTTTCTGTATGTTCATGCATATCATATAATGCCACATGATTTATGACTTAGGCCAATCAATGGCTCAAAGTCATGCCCACTTGAGCGTGTACTTGTGGAAAATTAAAGAGTTGTCAAATTGATTATTCTACCTTTGTGATTTTTTTACTTTAGCCAATTTTTGTCTAAATTTTTAGAAGTTTTAGCTACTATTTGTAGGTCCTTAGGAGAGTCTCCAACATTTTCACTTTGAATTTTAAATAAATTTATCAAAGGCAAAGAAATGTGTTTTGGCAAAATAGTTTTCACCCAGTTTTCTAACTTTCCCAATTTTTTTGGGAAGTTATCCTTAATCAGAAAATTGAGCTAATTTTTTTTTCTGTGTAGTTTTACATGTTATAAGTCTCTAGTATGTTTTTTAGATTTTTTCAAAATTTTAAAAATAGGTTAAAAAACGTGTTTTTAAACTGGACAGTAGAGTCAGATTTGAATTTGAGGAATTATTATTTTTCTGTTTTGGCTAAGTTACTTAAAGGGGGTGATTAGGAAATTTAGCTACTGTCTTAGGGTGGTTTCTAGGCCATTTTAAACTTAAAAAATGATTTTATAGAGTTTGGGTCAAGAGTGGTCAAGTCCGGAATTTTAAACTTAGGAAATTAGAGCTGTTTTTTAAAGGGAATTCGGCTAGGGTTTAATTTTTCATCGAAGATTTTAAAAATTGTTTTCAAACAATCACGAAGTTTTTTTTTTTTAGAAAATTTCATTTGATATATTTTCCTAAGGTAGCTGGATATCTTTTTAGATATACGGATTTCCTTAATTAAAGGAAAAAAAATACACTTTCATGCATTGCATTTTCTATATTCATGCATATTGTATAATATATGATTTTTTTTGCTATGATAATTTCTATGGTTTTTTATTATTTTGATTTATATTCTATGGTGTCATTGTTTGTCATATGGTTTTGAATATTTCATGTTATCTTATGCTTTTTATTTAGTCATTTATTTTTGTCATATAATTTAGCATATACTATGTTCATGCATTATTTTTTTTTTTCATGCATATTTCATGATAGCATAATTTTATGTTTAATCTCATTTCAGGTCACTTAGATTATATTCCATGCCATATAGATTATATTATTTAAAATATGCCATGTTACTTAGGACATATCATTTCATTTAGAATATATTATGTCACATAGGTTATTCATTTCATTTAGAATATATTATGTCACAGAGGTTATTCATTTCATTTAGAATATATTATATCACATAGGTCATTTCATTTCATATAGAATGTACCATGATACTTAGGATATTTCATTTCATCTAGAATATACTATGCCATTTAAATTATATCATATCATTTAGGTTGCATTATATTATCTAGAATTTGCTATGTCATTTTATTTATGTCACATATGTTCATATTCATTTTTTTAAAATGTTTTGAAAAAGATAATGATTTTCAATAAAAATAAAGATATTCTCGAGTTAAAATAATTCATGAATTCTCTAGTTGGTTTGCTGGAGAGGACATCATCAATTATCGTCAATAAAGGAATATCTTTCTTTCAAAAAACGAGAATGATTTGAAAGATTTTCCAAATAAATAAAAATTTATATATTTTGCCTATTTTGACGAGGAATATAGAAAAATTTTGAATTAATAAATACTAGATCATTTTCAATTAAAAATGGAAATATTTTTCTTTAAATTGGGAATTAAATTGAAATACTAAATTGAAAACCGACTTTTTACTCAGACTTGAAATAACACATGATTAATAAGGTACCGTTTTATACGGGCATTGTGGGGGTGCTAATCCTTCCTCGCACGTAACCGAGACTCGAAGCCGATTCTTCGATTTTCTCTGGTTTATAACGCAGACTTGAAATTGGTTTTTAAAATGTTTTAAATAATTTTAAAATGTTTTACAAAATCGGTTTTAATAGGTGGCCGATCACACCTAGATAAAAAAAGATTGGTAGCGACTCCATGTCTTTTTCAAGGTCATTTTCAAAACTTTCATTTTTAAGGAGGAATTAAGTCGACTTTTCCTCGGGTTTTTTTTTTTAATGTCACGCTTAACGAATAATAAAGTCTTGCGATGAGACTTGTTATTTTTTAGGTTGCGACAGCTTGGTGACTCCGCTGGGGAAATTAGAGAGTCAGGCCTAAAATTAATCGTGTGTTATCAAAGTCTCAGTTTTGTTGGTTTAATTGGTATCTAATTTTAATTCCCATATTTTTTTATATAATAAGGAGAATTTTGAAAATAATAAAATGTTTTAAATATGTCCATTTTCATATGCATTCATATTATTATTGTTCTCTAGTTATTTTGTTGTGTATATTTATAATTTTGTCTAATTGATGCTTTACATTGTTTATTTTTAGTGGGGTATTTAGAATAAGAGGTAGAATAGGTGGTGACAGGTTTGTTTTGTTCGTCTGCACACACTACATTTGCATTTGCATAACATGAACTCTCTAGCCGGGTTCCGTCCTTTTAAGTGGAAATAAAGTAACTACGCCTTCGTGATAATCCTCCGTATGGGCTAGTGAAACACTTCTGGAGTATAAAGTACCTAATGCCTTCGTGATGATCCCCCGTATAGGCATAGGAAAATATGCTCTAACGAATTGAACCCGCTTTTATTGGGGTGCCTTACGAGCCTTCACAGGCGACAGTGAAGAACAATTCGGGGCCTTAGAACCGATTCACCTTCATATAGTGAACCTAGGCAAAGCCATGCCAGATTTCTGTTAGAAACTCGAAGTTAAGAACACATGGAGGAACATTTCCAACCTTTTACCATCTTTCTATATGTTAGATTTTACAAATTGGGTGATGATGAACGAATATCATATCGCTCGTAATAAGTTTATTATTTTGTCCCAAAGGCGTCATAATGCCGAAACTCTGTTAAAATTTTTGGGACATTTTTTTAAAAAGCATGTTGTTATTTATGTTATATTTGTGAATTCATTTCTTTATAAATTTATTTCTTTTTGTTTTCTTTTCTTTGACATACATCATAGACACCATCATACACTTGAAGTTTATTGGCCTCGGGATAACCATCAACCCAGACGACTTTCATGGAGTGTCAAGTTATTTTAGTGATAGAAGATCATGCAGTAGTTAAGGCACTGTCGAAAAAAGATCAGAGGGAGAATGGTGATTGCCTGGAGAAAGATTATGTGTCAGTATTGCCAGAAAAGGGTAAAAATGGATTTTAGATAGAATAATCTCCGAGGGTTAGCCGACATTTGGAATCAGTGGAGTGTATAAGAGAAAGAAGCCTTTCACTGAGAAATATGGATATATAGCACTTTTAATTCCGATTAGGGTCAATAGTGGGTTGATTCAGGCTATGGTATAGTTTCGGAATCCTGCTTATAGATGTTTTTACTTTTAATAAGGAGGATATGACCCCACTTATTGAAGAATATTCAACATTGTTACGTATTGAGTGTCCTAATCTTGATCGGGTATATTTGAAGGCGGTGAAACCTTCAGGTTTTAAGAGGAAAGTGGCTAGGATCACGGGAATAGATACAACATGGGTTGAGAGTCATGTGGATACCAAGAAGAAAAATGGATGCATTCCGTGGGAAACTCTCCAACAACTGATATTGGGTTATTCCGATAAAGAAAAAGGCAGGGACATCTTTGTTTTAGCCATATATGGATTAATCATATTCCCAAAGATATTGGGTCATGTGAATATAGCCGTCTTTGATTTCATCGAAGAGTTGGAATAGAAAATTAACCCATTTTCGGCCGTCATAGCTGAAACTATCCAATCTTTGAATTTTTGTAAAAGGGAAGGACAAGGGAGAATCAAGGGGTATGTAAAACTCCTTTATATTTAGATTCAAAGTCACTTTTGGAAGATAGAATAGGTTTCCTTCAAACCGTACATGAAGTCTTCCTATTAGAGAATTCCTTAGAAATGATTGGCCTGAAGACAGAGATGAAGAGAAATGGGTCAACATGTTCTGGAATCTAAAAAGGGAGATGGTAACTTGGAGAGCTCCATGGATGGTTCATATGCCGATTATGTATAAATGTGGGGATAACTCAGGAGTTCCACTACTCGAAATTTGGAGGTCTGCGAGTTATGCACCTCTGTTGGTGTAAAGACATGTTGAGTCTCAACAATTCACACCCGCGACTCATGAGCTAGGATTATCAGAGTTCACTTATGGAGAGGATGGGTATTCTGGAAAGGTGCGGGCAATGATTGAAGCATGGAAGAAATCTCATCCGATAAAGTGGCTCAATATGCCGACATCGTCACACCTGACTACCTGGTAATGAAGGAATTGAGGGTTATTGATAGGTTGTTGACATCGAATGGGGAAGAGGTCCAATTCATTAAATTTGCCAACAAAGGAAGTGCCATCAGAGTTAGAAATTGCAAGGGCAGAATTCGAAAAAGAAAAGGCCCAAATGAGCAAAGAGATTGCCCGACTTCAAGAAGAGCTTGAGGACATGAAAAATAAGGAATCAGCCCGGGAAAAAGAAATGGAAAGGATTAAGAGAGAAAGGGACACTGCCAAGGGCGATCTTCAGAAGTTACATTAGGAAAACAAAAGGTATCGTTTCGAGCTCAGATTTGAAGGAACCTTCAAGACTTCCGAGGAATGGGAGAAAGAGGTCAAAAACCTCAAGAATGAGAGTAACTATTGGAAAGAGAAAGCGAAGCATGAAGAAGCCCGAGCCAATCAACTTGAGAAGCAAGCTAAGGAAAGTTTACACAGTGATGTTTCTGCTAACATGTCAAGGGGCCATGAACAAGTAGGGGTCAAATTGAAGAGCAAGGCAATCAAAGGAGACTGTGAAAGAAAGTCCAAGATCCAAGGGAGTTACTATAGGACTAATATTTTTTAACAGCATTTTGAAGTAGATAGGCGAATTATGGACTTGTCTTAGGCAGTGATCTTTTTATTTTATCTTTGATGTATTTAGTTTCAGGAAATCAATGAAAGACCATTCAGTTGGAATTATCCATACGCCAAACTTTCAAATGTATTCATATTTTTTAGATATTTTGTTTGTTCATATGTACATTTATTCATATTTATAATCATTCATTTTTTTATGATTATTCATTCATATTCATATACTTAACCACTTATTTATTCATTTTACTTGTTCATTCATTTCATATTTATATACTTAGCCACTTATATATTCATTTCTCTTGTTCAATCATATTCACATACTAAGTCATATATTTATTCATTTTATTTGTTCATTCATTCAGTTTTTAATAAAATATAAAATAATGTGTCAATAAATTCTAATCCATGGTTTTTTAAAACTTAAGGTAAAATCAAGCGCACACCAAAAGAAACGGATTTCCGACACCGCTACAACACTAGATCTCAAGCTAGGATCATGGAGAATGATCATCTTGCTCGTATTGAGTAGATGGAATAGGTTCAAAGGGAATTACAGGAACAACTAGTTAAGTCTCAAGAGCAATCAAGGGAACAAATCATTAAACTCATGGAAATGAGGAATGCCATGATGAGACAGAAAGGGCCGGGGGAGAATTCGACCACAAGAAAAGGGTGGTAAATAAAGAAGATCAACTTGAAATCGTGCAGCAAAAGGGCCAAGCATCCCAGCATATGGGAAATGAGCTGCCAACCGGGGTAGCTTCTTATGTTTATATCTAACCAGCGACTGAAGCACAGAATTATGCTCCTGGAAAAGGTAATATTGGGGCTGAGCCAAGTGATATTATTAATGTTTCGGACTTTGAGGAATTGGCTGAGAAAGAAAAGGCAAGGTTGGCTGAGATGAAAAAGATGGAAACTACAAAATCTGAGAAGAAGTATCAGTTGCTGGAAGAGAGATTCAGAGCAATAGAGGGGGAAGAGTTATTTGGCAGTCTGGATGCCAAAGAAATGAGCTTGGTACATGGCTTGGTGATTCCTCCCAAGTTTAAAGTACCCGATTTTGAGAAATATAATGGGACTATCAACCCATCAACACACCTGACCATGTACTGCAGAAAAATGACAGGACATGATGATGATGAAAAACTACTTATCCACTGCTTCCAGGATAGCTTGATGGGTTCTGCTACCCGATGGTATGATCAACTGACTCGGACTAAGATCCATTCTTGGATGGATTTAGCCAGGGCCTTTATGGAGCATTATAAGCATGTATCTGATATGGTACCTGACAGGCTGTCACTGCAGAACATGGAAAAGAAGACCACTAAGAGTTTCAAGAAGTACTCTAAAAGGTAGAAAGACCTAGCCGCTCAAGTGCAACCCCCTTTAACCAGCAAAGAAACAACAGTGCTTTTTATCAATACTTTAGAAGCACCGTATTATGACAACTTAGTGGGGCGTGCCACTAAGAATTTTACGGATATGGTTATATCCAGCGAAATAATTAAGATTGCCATCAAAATGGAGAAATGGAGGATGGTGAGTCTGCCATTTCGAAGAAGATATTTCTTGCTAAGAAGAAAGAAGAAACTCACGCAGTTAGCATCAACCAATATCCCTATGCACCTCCTACACCATATACACCCCTAGGCCCTATACTCCTTCTATATCCTATGCACCCCCTACACCCTACACACCTTACCCGGGGTATAATCCTTACTATCCCAATGTGAACCACCTTACTCAAAATCTATTCCCTTATACCAATAGACCACAATAGCCTTTTCCAACTGGCATATCCATACAAATAAATCTTCCCTGAAACACTATCCCAAACACCCAGGGTTCCATGCGCAATGACCAACGTTAACCAAGGAACGATCAAAAACCCTAATTTGATCTGATTCCTACCCCACTTATGGTGAGCTATATCCCAAATTGTTGTAGGGTCAACTTATTGCACCCGCATACCTTAAACCTCTAACACCGCGATACCCAAGGTGGTACAATGCAAATGCTAACTGCGCGTATCAAGCAAGGACTCAGGGGAATTCGACTAAGGATTGCATTGCCTTCAAAAAGAATGTCCAAAGTTTAATAAATACCGGAGTTGTGAAATTTGGGTCAAAGAATGGGCCAAATATAGCGGAAAATCTTTTGCCCGATCATACTAAGAATCGGGTAAATACAGTAGTGACAGGGGAAGTCAGAAGGGTAGAAAAGAATGTCAGTGAAGTCAAGACTCCAATGATAAAAATATGGGTCGAAATGGTTAAGGCAAGAATGGTGGAGGATGGAGACAGTTTAAAAATGGTTGCAAACAGGGTGCAGAATTGGTGCCTGTTCCATAGATATAAACGTTATATCATACAGGAATGCAAGGACTTTCTGGCTAAAGTCCAAAAGATAATGGATGAGGGGGAGGCCCAGTTTTACAAGGAAATAGAGGAGAAAGTAGAGGTTATTGAGAATGCAGTTGGCTATGGGATACGAAGACTTTTGATCATCTATTACGTGAACTAGAGGAGAAAGTTATGCCTGTTGTTGAGGAAATTGCACCTAAGTTAATCATAGATTTGCCTTCTTCTTTTTATACAAGAAAAACAAAGCTGCACCATGGAAGTATGACTGCAGCATGGTTATGCCGGGGTCTTCGAGTCAGCAAGATATCACAGGAATGGGGCACTTAACACGAAGTGAAAGGTGTTATGCCCCTGAGGTTGTTGAACAGGGATCAACGAGAAAGGATGGGGGAATGGATAAAGGGAAGAAAGCAGCTGAACCAATCCATATTGAGATGGATTACTCAAAAGAAGTAGAGAGAGTCAGCCCCTGTTAACAAGATAAAAGAGCCGGTGAACAAAAAAGAGGCTTGCGAGTTTTTAAAATTCATAAAACATAGTGAGTATAGTGTGGTTGAGCAATTACAGCATCAACCAGTAAGAATTTCAATCCTCTCATTGCTACTAAACTCAGAGCCACACTGAAATGCCTTGTTAAGAGTTATAAATCAGGCATATGTGGCCAACAACATATCGTTGGAGAAACTAGATAGGCTGGTGGGAAACATTGTAGTAGACGATCACATATATTTTATTTATGACGAAATACCACCCAGTGGTATTGGATCAACAAAGGCTCTTCATATGACAACCACTTGCAAGGGGCACATACTACTATGGGTGGTTTTGGATAACGGTCTTCGTTAAATGTGATGCCCTTAGCAACCCTGTCCAAATTACCGGTTGATATTTCTTATATACTTCCAAGTTGCATGGTGGTTAGAGCTTTTGATGGAACTAGATGGGAGGTAATGGGAACTATCGAGATCCCGATGAAGATAAGGTGAACTTCCAAGTTATGGATATTACCTCATCCTACAATTGCTTATTGGGAAGGCCTTGGGTACATTCAGCAGGGGTTGTACCCTCATCTCTCCAGCAAAAAGTAAAATTTATGATGGAGAGACATTTGTTCACTGTGTCAGGAGAAGAAGACATCATAGCCTCTGCATCTACTAGTTCCTCTTACATTGAGCCAAACGAAGATGTTGTGGAATGCTCATTCCTGTCTTTGGAGTTTGTAAATGCAGTATTCGTCATTGAGGGAATAAAAATTCCAAAATCGAAGTTGTCCAAGAATACAAGGTTGGGAGTAAGGACTACCGTGGGAAAAGGCTGCAGGGCTGGAAAAGGTCTTGGAAAGTATCTTCAGGGAATGGTCCAAGGCAATTGAAATGGTTGGAAAGAAGGACTAATTTAGTCTAGGATATCTTTCGAAAGCTCAGGAGAAGAGGAAACAAGTGGAGAAGAGCCGACAAAAGAGGATGGCCCGTCTCGCGAGTATGGATATTGATTGGGAACCTATGACTTTCCCACCAGTCCTTCATAGCTTTCGCTCAGTCGATTTTCTGTTATGAGAAAAGAATTCTAATGATGTACTCATAATGATTGAACAAGCTTTCGAGAAGTTCGATATCGATAAGGGTGAGCAGATATAGGATATAATGATTTGCATGACTAGGGAGGAAAGAGTTGAAAGTAAGAATGCAAACTGGATGGTGCAACCTTGTCCACCAAGATATAGACTGACCAATTAGAGTGCGATTGAGCTGCCCATAGTCTTTAGGTCTATTCCAAAGTAATACCTTAAAACAATCTTAATTATCTTTGAGTAAGGATATTAGTAATTTTTCCTGTAATAAGGCTTTTATTTAAACATTTTCATTCAATAAATAACAAGCACGATGCATTTTCTTCATATTGATGTGTCCATATTCTTTCATTTATGCTATTTATTTTGCTTTCATTGTATATATTTTCCTATATTATTTCTTCCCCACCTATTTATAGGTGTACAGATGCGGAATATGAGGACCTTCCAATCTGTAATTCTAAAATTGATTTTGAAAGACCCATTTGCACGGGTGATTTTCAGGCGAAGAAGATACTGAGGATTATGGTCTACCTTCGGACTTATTAAGGAAAATAGAACAAGAAGAGAAACAAGTACTTCCTCATAATGAGCTATTGGAAATGATAAATTTGGGAAGTGGTGAGGAGATAAAAGAGATTGGAATTGGGACCACATTGTCATCATCAATAAAAGATGAATTGATAGCCTTGCTCTGGGAATATGTAGATGTATTTGCATGGTAATACCAAGACATGCCAAGGTTGGATCTAGATATTGTGGTTCATCAACTTCCTTTAAGGCCAGAGTGCAAGTAAATTCAGTAAAAGTTCAGAAGAATGAGGCCGAAAATGCTATTAAAGATAAAAGAGGAGGTGAAAAAGCATTTTGATGTTGGATTCTTAGAGGTGGCAAAATATCCGAAATGGGTGGCAAATATTGTTCCACTACTAAAGAAGGATGGGAAGGTGCATATGTACGTCGATTACCAAGATCTAAACAAGGCTAGTCCCAAAGATAATTTCCCTCTGCCCCACATCAATACTTTGGTGGATAATACGGTGAAGAGTTCCTTGTTTTCTTTCGTGGACGGATTCTCGGGATACAATCAGATTAAGATGGAACCGAAAGATATGGAGAAAACTACATTTGTTATAATGTGAGGAACATTTTTATACAAGGTAATGCTATTTGGGTTGAAGAATGAGCAACATATCAGAGGGCCATGGTGACCTTGTTTCATGATATGATGCATAAGGGAATTGAGGTCTATGTTGATGATATGATTGCAAAGTCACAAGGTAAAGAGAAACATATTGTGAATCTTAAGAAGCTCTGTGAAAGACTAAGGAAGTTTCGAATCAAGCTAAACCCGGTAAAATGCACATTCGGAGTCACTTCGGTGAAATTATTGGGTTTTGTTATTAGCGAAAGGGGAATTGAGATTTATCCGAATAAAGTGAAGGCCATCCAGAATCTGCCACCATGACGCACTCAAAAAGAAGTAAGAGGCTTTCTCGGAAGATTGAATTACATTGCTCGATTAATTTCTCAGTTAACCGATAAATGTGATCCAATATTTAAGCTACTTCGAAAATGTGATCTAGGAGATTGGGATGAAGGGTGTCAGATCGCTTTTGAAAAGGTGAAGCATTATCTATCAAACTCACCAGTATTAATGCCACCTATTCCAGATAAACCAATGATACTGTATTTATCAGTATTTGAGAGATCCATGGGTTTTGTCTTGGGGCAACATGATGAGACTGGGAAGAAAGAACAAGCTATCTACTACCTCAGCAAGAAGTTTACAGATTATGAGCTGAAATATTCGTCGGTAGAAAAATTATGCTATGCCTTAGCTTGGATTGCTCGGAGGCTCAGACAGTACATGCTGTACCACATGACGTGGTTGATTGCCAAGCTAGATCCAATCAAGTACATGTTGGAAGCACCTTATTTTTCAGGGAGGACAACAAGATGGCAAGTTTTGTTATCAGAATACAACATTGTATATGTAAGCCAAAAAGCTATAAAGGGCAGTGTAGTAAAATACAAGAAAAAAGAGAAAACAAAAAAATGAAAATGAAAAAAGAATGTAAAAGGAGAGTTTTAAGCCAAAAATCGCAAAGGGTGACTTAATATCGAATGGGGGACAATTGAGTTGAAAACCCGCAAAGCGCGGGTCAAGTACTGATTAAGGTTTGAATCAATGCTTCATGTAAAGGGGGAGAAAATATCTAAAAATTAGAGGAAAGGGGAAAAACTCAGTCTAACGTAGCTACGAAAGTCGAGGGATTACCCAAGTAAATTTCTCATTCAAAAGAAGTGTCAGATGGTTTGAAAAATGAGGGGTCCAAGATATTCCGCATCCGGGGCATCTACAACCTATAACTTTACATTTGTTTCTTATATCCTTGATATTCACTTTTACCATTTTAAAACATTTGTTACGATAAATTCTTGTTATCTTTTTTGTGACATTTGCTTGTTTCATATTTTCTGTCATACATTTTTGAGATTGCATTTTGTTTGTTATTAAATTGAATGATGATTAGTAAACATAAAAATCTTTAAATAAAAGGATTTCAGAGTATTAGTAAGGAATAGATTTAAATCTAGATTAGGTTTGGAAACCACTAACCCTAATGGAAAATTCACCAAGTAAAGGAAAACAGTGAATGTGTTGGAGACTCCGTCATGAAGTCAAAAAATTTGTGAATTTCAACGAAGTCAGAATTTGGGAATGTTTGACAATTTATCTTGAGTTTGCTTAAGTGGGGCATCAGTGAACAATTGAAGACTCCATCATGAATTCAGATAATCTGGGAACTTCAAAGAAACAATGGATTAGAAATCATGACACAATCATTTGATTGCATTCATCCTTAGGAAACATACAAGCATTTGCAAAGCATGTCATCCTCGTCATTGCATTTAGCTAACATTGCAGGAATCAGGAAAACTTTTGCTTCCCCAAATTGAACTCGTTTTGCTTCTAAAATGAGTCGAGCCCCGAGACTGCCATCGAGGTATGTTTCATTCATTTTCAAGTTAAATTTATTTTTTCCAAATAAATCAAACCCAAGATCATTCTTAGTATTTCCCTTGGTTTTAAATCGAATTCATTCTGCTTCTCAAATAAGTCGAGCCCCGAGACCATTGTCGAGGTATTTCCCTTTTTTAAATCAAATTCATTTTGCTTCTCAAATGAGTCGCGCCTCGAGTCCATCGTCGAGGTATTTCCTTTTGTTTTAAATCGAATTCATTCTGCTTCTCAAATGAGTCGAGCCTCGAGACCGTCGTCGAGGTATTTTCTTTTGTTTTAAATCGAATTCATTCTGCTTCTCAAATGAGTCGAGCCCCGAGACCATCGTCGAGGTATTTCTTTTTGTTTTAAATTGAATTCATTCTGTTTCTCAAATGAGTCGAGCCCCGAGACCATCGTCGAGGTATATTCCTTTAGTTTTCAAAATTAAATTGATTTTACAAATGAACCAAATCCAGGCATTTCTTTTTGTTTTAAATCGAGCTCGTTCTGCTTCTCAAATGAGTCGAGCCCTTAGACCATCGTCGAGGTATTTCCTTCTTGGTTTTCAAATCGAATTCATTCTTCTTCTCAACTGAGTGGAGCCTCGAGACCATCATCGAGGTATTTCCTTTTGTTTTTAAATTGAACTCGTTCTGCTTCTCAAATGAGTCGAGCCCCGAGACCATCGTCGAGGTATTTCCTTTTGTTTTAAAATCGAACTCGTTCTGCTTCTCAAATGAGTCAAGCCCTAGGACCGTTGTCAAGGTATTTTTCTGTTTAAATCATGGATAAAACCTCTGGGCACCATTCTAAATACCTGCACATAGTTTTTCTGTTTAAATCATGGATAAGACCTCCGGGCACCATTCTTAAGACCTTCGAGCATCATTTTTAAAGTCACATACAATGCAATTTTCTAAATTATAGATCAGACCTCCGAGCACCAATTTTCCAAATCATAGATCAAACCTCCGGGCACAGTTTTTGTGACCTCCAGACGCAATTACTCAAAATCATGGATAAGACCTCCGGATGCCATATTCAAAAAATACCATTGGTTTCACCCAGGTCTCTTTCAACTTTTGGTTTCGCCCAAGTCATCACCTCCAAAACTATCTATGCTTTCGCCTAGATAACTTTTTCGACTTCTCGTTTCGCCCAAGTCATCATCCTTGAAAATAATATATGGTTTCGCCTAGATAACTTTTCGAGTTATGGTATCGCCCAAGTCATCACCTTGAAAATTATCTACGGTTTTGCCTAGATAACTTTTTGATTATTGGTTCCGCCCAAAGCATCACTTTGCAAATCGAACTCATTTCCTTAAGACGAGTCGAGCCTTGATTAGTCAGGGAACTCAATTTAAGGACAAAATCTTCAATTTAGAGCATTTTCAAAAAGAAAAAAATGAAAAAATGATGAATGAAAACCCTTTTCTATTTCCTTCACATGTGATTTCACTAATCGAACAAAATTAGTGTTTGTTCATCTTTGCCTGATTCCTGATTCTCAGCAATAGCCAAAGAGGGTTGGCGGTAGACACCTAATTATGTTCGGACCACTAAAACAGGTATGTTTTCTTCCTAAATTGATGTTTCAGAATGCCAAAAGGCTTTTCTCATTCTACAGGTGGTACTCCGAGACTTAGTTTAAGAAAGTAGACATAAAATGTCAAACTTTAAAAAGTCAACTCCAAAAAGTCAACTACTAAAAAAAGTCAATCCACTTTCAAAATCAAGATTTGAAGTTCAATTGAAAAATGGTGAAAGAATTTTGATAATCCAAGGTCTAAACTGAAAGAAATGGAGGAAGTTGGGTTACGAAGATTCAATAGAAAAAAAAAACCCTAGTTCAAAAAATTTGGGAAAAGTGCATAAACGATCAAATTGGTTGGAATTGAATATTTCAAATGAAAGATAAGTACTGACTACGTGTAATGGAGAGTGTTCTTGGAAGAAAAATTGAAGGAAACGTCAATTCGGAAGAAAACTGTGAATTAGGGTTTTTGGTGGATTTTGGTGAAATTGGAGAAAATTACAAAAATGACCCAATTTGGTAAAATTAAAGCCCCTAATTGATGAGGAGTGAGTAAAAAAGGATAGCCCAAGGCTCAGTTTGAAGTAATTCCGAGAAAAGAGCTGATTGGAGGAAAAACGAAAAAACAAGGAAATTCCCGATAGTGAAAAAAGAAAAATCAAATCGGAGGGGAATTTGATTGTAAACATTGGGCATTTTCGGACCAACTCCAATTCATTATATGAAAAAGGCCCAAAAAAAAAAAAAATCTAAAAATCAGACTTGTTTTGAGCAAAACCGGGCTTCGGAGGCAAAAGGGCAAAATTGGAAAATTTGAGAAAAATACCAAATGAGCTCCAAAAATTCTAAAAATTTTCAGATCTCAATCTTAAATCATTTGGAAAATATTGGTGAATAAAAATTCAGATTTGGAGCTCGTTTGCAAAATGGCAAATCTCGGGCCCACTATGCTAAAATTCATGAAGATAAATCCCAGAAAAATAGCAAATGAGCTCCAAAAATTCTGAAAATTTGCAAATATCATCCTTAAATTATTTGGAATATATTGGAAAAACAAAAATCTGAATTCAGAGTTCGTCTGCAAAATGGAAAATCTCGGGTCCACTATGTAGAAATTCAAGCAGATAAATCCCGAAAAAATAGCAAATGAGCTCGAAAAATTCTGAAAATTTGCAATTCTTACTTTTTAATTATTTGAAAGAGATTGGTAAAGAAAAATCTGGATTTGGAGCTCGTTTACAAAATGGTAAAAGCTCGGGTGCACAAAAGGGCAATTTTAGAAGAAAAATCTAAAAAAAAAAAGCAAATGGGCTCATAATTTTTTTGATAACTTCCAGAATTCAATTTTTTATCATTTCGGAAGTATTGAAAAAATAAAATTTAAATTTGGAATCCGTTTGCTATTTATTTAGGTTTGGAAGTCAAAAAGGTTATTTTACCGAAGAAATTGAAAAGGGCCTTTTTTTTGCAATTAAAAAATAAAGTGTGGGTTGAGAAGGTGAAGGGGCAGCCACACAAGGCCCATGAAGGATAGATATTTCCTAATTTGTTAGATCAAAGGGCTAAGAGTGAAGAGGAAGGTAGTTATTTTTTTGATCAAACCTTTGAATTTGCAACACATGGACCAATGGTTGGAGTGGGATGATGTCATATTTATGATCCTATTTATGAAATCATCTTCATGACATCATATATTTAGGAGCTGATTATTCTAATCTAAGGGTGACAATTCTGCATAGAAAGCATCTTGGATTGAAGACTATTGGATCAAATTTGGCTAAAAAATTCTAGAACCTCCTAGAGAATTCTTACACCAACCGGCCACACTAAAAGGGGAGGGGTCTTTCTTTCATTTTTCACTATTGCTTGGCTGATTTCTCTCCATTTTTTAAAATCAAAAAGAAAATTTGAGAAAGGCAAAGAAAGTAAGAAGAGGAAAAGCTTGCAATACAGCTTTTAGAGGTAGCTAAAAGCACCATACTCTTGCATTATTTTTTTATATTTCCATCCTTGATTTGCTGTTTTCATTTGGTATTTGGTGAGTTTCTTTTGATTTCGAATTTTAAATAAGTGTTTTTAAGCTTTCTCTTCAACTTTCTTTTTTATGCTTTCTTGAAAAACCTTGAAAAAATCAATTTTTTTACATCTTTTGGAGAAGGCCGAATGGTATGCTTTTTTGAAATGTTTGGTGTTTGATTTCTGTTTCATGTGGTTGGTGATGTCTAGCATGTTTTTGATGTTTTATATTTTCTTCAAATAACAAAATATGGAGCTTGTTTTAATTATTTGCTTACTTACCTCCATTTTTTTATTTTACCATATTTTTTTCATGCTTATTTCCTTTGTCTACCATTTTTAATGTTTTGTTTTCAACATTTTTGAGTTGTTCATGATTTGCATTTTACTATGCTATGTGTTTGTGAAAATGTCTAGTCTTGTGCATGCCTTTACTTCATTTTTACATGGTTTAACATGTTTCTTTTAGCTTTGCATTTTAGTATGCCATGTGTTTGTGAAAATGTAATGCTAAAATATCACCATTGTGAGCATGAGTCCATTTGGCTACACTCCATCTTTTTGCTTTGTATGTGCATTTTCATCATGCTAGTTGATAGGTTTGCATCTCCATGCTATGATTTTATGTATTTTCATTTAGTATGTCACGTGTTTGTGAAAATGCCAAGATAGAATATCATTATTTTGAGCCATAGACCATTCGGCTACCCTCTATTTTTATGTCTCCTATGTGCATTTTCATCATGCTAGTTGATAGGTTTGCATTTCCATGCTATTTTTGTTTATTTTGGTTCAGAATGCGATGTGTTTGTTTTATAACCTTGCATTCTTTAGGTCTAGGTTTTGCTTGCACTGCCATGCATTTCATGCATATTTAGACCTAGGTTGTATTTATTGCCATGCAAGTTGATTTTAGGTCTAGGCCATATTCTCTATGCCATGCATTTTTCATGCCATTTAGGTTTTAGATCATGCATTTCATGCATTCAATTTGCTGTATGCTCATGCATATCATATCATGCGACATGATTTATGACTTAGGCCAATCAATTGCTCAAAGTCATGCTCACTTGAGCATACTTATGGAAAATTAAAGAGTTGTCAAATTGATTATTCTACCTTTGTGATTTTTTTTTTTTTACTTTTTAACAAATTTTTGACCAAATTTTTAGAAGTTTTAGCTACTGTTTGTAGGTCCTTAGGAGAGTCTCCAACATTTTCACTTTTGATTTTTAAATGATTTTATCAAAGGCAAAAAAATGTGTTTTGGCAAAACAGTTTTCACCCAGTTTTCTAACTTTCCCTCTTTTCTGGGAAGTTATCTTTAATTAGAAAATTCAGAAAATTTTTTTCCACGTAGTTTTACATGTTCTGAGTCTCCAATATTTTTTTTAGATTTTTTTGAATTTCTAAAAATAGGTTAAAAAATCGTATTTTCAAACTATACAGTAGAGTAAGATTTTGAATTTGAGGGAAAATTATTTTTATGTTTTGGCTAAGGTACTTAAAGGGGGGGTGATTAGGAAATTTAGCTACTAACTTAGGGTGGTTTCTAGGCCATTTTAAACTTAAAAATGATTTTATAGAGTTCGAGTCAAGGGTGGTCGAGTCCGGGATTTTAAAGTTAGGAAATTAGAGCCATTTTTTAAAGGGAATTCGGCTAGGGTTTAATTTTTCATCCAAGATTTTAAAAATTGTTTTCAAACAATCACAAAGTTTTTTTTTTTTGTTTTAGAAAATTTAATTTGATATATTTTCCTAAGGTAGACAGATATCTTTTTAGATATACGGATTTCCATAATTAGAGGAAAAATACACTTTCATGCATTGCATTTTCCATATTCATGCATATTGTATATTATATGAATTTTTTTTATTTGCTATGATAATTTCTATGGTATTGTTATTATTTTGATTTATATTCTATGGTGTCATTGTTTGTCATATGGTTTTGAATATTTCATGTTATTTTATGCTTTTTATTTAGTCATTTATTTTTGTCACCTCATTTAGCATATACTATGTTCATGCATTATTATTTTTATTTTCATGCATATTTCATGATAGCATTATTTTATGTTTCATATCATTTCATGTCACTTAGATTATATTCCATGTCGTATAGATTATATTATTTAAAATATGCCATATCATTTAAATTTGCTATGTTACTTAGGACATATCATTTCATTTAGAATATATTATGTCACATAGGTTATTCATTTCATTTAGAATATATTATATCACATAGGTCATTTCATTTCATATAGAATATACCATGATACTTAGGATATTTTATTTCATCTAGAATATACTATGACATTTAAATTATATCATATCATTTAGGTTGCATTATATTATCTAGACTTTGCTATGTCACTTTATTTATGTCACACATGTTCATATTCATTTTTTTTAAACTGTTTCGAAAAAGATAATGATTTTCAATAAAAATAAAGATATTCTCGAGTTAAAATAATTCATGAGTTCTCTACCGGGTTTGCTGGACAAGACATCATCAATTATCGTTAATAAAGGAATATCTTTCTTTTAAAAAATGAGAATAATTTGGAAGATTTTTCAAATAAATAAAAATTTCTATATTTTGACTATTTTGTCGGGGAATATAGGAAAATTTTGAATTAATAAATTCTTGATCAATTTCAATTAAAAATGGAATTATTTTTCTCTAAATTGGGAATTAACTTGAAATACTAAATTAAAAACCGACTTTTTACTGAGACTTGAAATAACACATGATTAATAAGGTACCGTTTTATACGGGCATTGTGGGGGTGCTAATCCTTCCCCGCACGTAACCCAATCCTGAACCCGATTCTTCGATTTTCTTTGGTTTATAACGCAGACTTGAAATTGATTTTAAAAAAGATTTAATTAATTTAAAATGTTTTACAAAATCGGTTTTAATAGATGGCCGATCACACCTACCTAAAAAAGATTGGTGGCGACTCCGTGTCTTTTTCAAGGTCATTTTCAAAACCTTCATTTTTTAATGTCACGCTGAATGAATAATAAAGTCTTGCGATGAGACTTGTTATTTTTTAGGTTGCGACAGGAACTATCCACGGAGCTCTCCAAGTTACCATCTCACCTTTAAGATTCTGGAGCATGTTGATCCATTGCTCTTTATTTCTATCCTTAGGCCAATCCCTTTTAAGGAACTCACTGAATGATATTAGAGATTTCATGTATGGTTTGAAAGAAACATCCTCCCTCTTCCAGAAGTGACTTTGAATCCAAATATAGAGGAGTTGCACACATCACCTGAATCTTCTTTTTCTCGCTCGCTTGTAAAAATTCAATGATCGGATAGTTTATGCTATGATGGCTGGAGATGGGTTGATCTTCTGTTCCAATCTCTCGAGGAAATCAAACACGGCCACATCCACATGACCCAATATCTTTGGGAAGATAACTAACTCGTAGATGGCTAAAGCAAAGATGTCTCTGGCTTTTTCTCTATCGGAGTGACTCAATATCAATTGTCGGAGAATATCCCATGGGATACACTTATTTTTCTGCTTCTTATCCACATGACTCTCAAACCATTTTGTATCTATTCCCGTAACCTTAGCCACTTTCTTCTTGAAACCTATCGTTTTCACATCTTTCAAATATACCCGATCTGAACTAGAAAACTCAATACGTAACAATGCCGAGTATTCTTCAATAGTTTAGGTCATATCCTCCTTGTTGAAAGTGAAACAACTATAAATAGGATTCCAGAATTGCCCCATGGCTTGAATCAACCCACTACCGACCCTGACCGAGATTAACAGTGCTATGTCTACATAATTTTGGGCGAAAGCTCCTTTTGTTGATACATCCCACTGATTCCAAATGTCGGTTAACCCTCGAAGATTATTCTGTCGAAGATCTATCTTTACCCTTTCCGACAACACTGACACATAACCTTTCTTTAAGCAATCCCCTTCCTCCTTCTGAGCTTTTTTTGATCGTTCCCTAACCACTGCATGATCCTCTGTTACTGAAATGACTTGACATTCCATGAGAGTCCTTTAGGTTGAAAACTATCCCGAGGTCAATAAACTTCAAGTGCATGATGGTGTCAATAATGCATGACAAAGCAAAAGAAATGAATTAGTAAGGAAATGAATTCACAGGTATGAAACAAATAACAATGTATGCTAATCAAATAGTTGTCCCAAAAATATTAACAGAATTTTGGCATTATGATGCCTTTGGGACGAAATAACAAGCTTATTACGGATAATACGATGTTCATTCATGATCACTCGATTTGTAAGATCTAAGATATAGAAAGATGGTAAGAGGTTGGAAATATTCCTCCATGTGTTCTTAACTTCGGGTATCTAAAGAAAATCTGGCATGGCTTCGCCTAGGTTCACTATATGAGGTTGAATTTGATTCTAAAAGCCCCAAATTGTTCCTCACTGTTGCCGGTGAAGGCTAGTAAGGCACCCCGATAAAAGCGGGTCTAATTTGTTAGAGTATAGCCCATACGGAGGATCATCACGAAGGCTTTAGGTACTTTATACTCTGAAAGTGTTTCACTAGCCCATATGGAGGATCATCACGAAGGCGTAGCTACTTTGCTTCCACTTAAAAAGGACGGAACCCGAGTAGAGAGTTTAAGTTATGCAAATGCAAGTACAGTGTGCGTGGAGGAACAAAACAAACCTTTCACCACTTATTCTATAACCCTTATTCTAAATACCCCAATAAGATTAAACAACGTAAAGCATCAGTCAAGCAAAGAACAATTATATGCAACAAAATAACCAGAGAATAATAATAATATGCATGCACATGAGTATGGACATATTCAAAAACATTTTATTATTTTTCAAAATTCTTTTTATTATTGAAAAATGTGGGTGTCGTAACCTAAAAAATAATAAGTCTCATTGCGAGACTTTACTCGCTAAGCGTGACATTGAGGAAAACAGGGGAAAAGACAACTTAATTTCTCTTCAAATAAAATGAGGGTTTGAAAACAACCTCGAAAAAGAAATGGAGTCACCACCAATCTTTTTTGCTAGGTGTGAACGGCCACCTATTAAAACCAGTTTTGTAAAACATTTTAAAATTAATTAAAAAATATTTAAAACCAATTTCAAAGTCTGCATTTTTAAACCAGAGAAATCAAAGAAACGGGTTTGGGAATCGGTTACGTGCGGGGAAGGATTAGCACCCCCACAACGCCTGTATAAAACGGTACCTTATTAATCGTGTGTTATCTTAAGTATTGGTAAAAATTAGTTTTAGATTTGGCATTTCAAAATAATTCCCAATTTAAAGAAAAATAATTCCATTTTTAATTGAAAATGATCCGGAATTTATTGATTCAAAATTTTCCTATACTCTCTAACAAACTCTACAAAATATAGAAGTTTTTATTTATTTAAAAAATCTATGAATCATTTTCAGTTTTTGAAAGAAAAATACTTCTTAATTAATAATAATTGATGATATCCTTCCCAGCAAACCCGACAGAGAACTCATGAATTATTTTATCTCGGGAATATCTTTATTTTTATTGAAAATCATTATCTTTTTTAAAAACATTTTAAAAGATGAATATGAACATGTATGACATGGTAAAAGATGACGTAGCAAAATCTAGATGACATAGTATAATCTAAATAACATGGAAACATCTAAATGACATAGTATATTTTAAATAACATGGCATAATTTAATAACGTGACATAATAAGAAACATAAAATAACATTATAATAAAATATGGATGTAAATAATTTTAAAAAAAGAACAATGCATGAACATAATAAACCCTAAATATATGGCAAAACAATTAATGACTAAGCAAAAAGCATAGAATAACATAAAATATCCATAACCATATAACCAACATGACAATCACCATGAAATATAAATCTAAATCAAAACAATAACATCACCATAGAATATTCATAGCGAAAATCATATATGATAAATATGCATGAACATGGAAAATGCAATGCATGAGAGTGTACTTTTTCCTTTAAATAAGGACATCTGTATACCTAAAAAGTTATCCGAATACATTAGGAAAAGACTTAAATCAGATTTTCTAAATAAAAAAAAAAATACTTTGTGATTGGATTGAAAACAATATGAAAATTTTTGGATGAAAATGGCACTATGGCCGAAAACCCCTTTTAAGAAAGGCTCTATTTTCCTAACTTTGAAAATCCGGGTTGACCACCCTTGACCCGACATTTATAAAATCAAATTTTAGGATTAACATGACTTAGAAATTAACCTAGGACTATAGCTATTGTTCTAAATCAGCCCCCTCTTAATGCCTTAACCAAAACAGAAATTTATTTTCTTCTTGAAAACAAATTCGACTTTTTGACCAGTTTTAAAACGTGATTTTTATACCTATTTTAAAAAATTCAAAAAAAATCTGAAAAAATTCTGGGAGACTCAGAACATGTTGACCTATATGGGAAACAATCGGCTTAATTTTTAGACTAAGGATGACCCACTCGAAAATTCACGAAAGTCAAAATACTAGGTGAAAAACTGTTTAACCAGAAAACATTTTTAAACCTTAGATAAAAACATTCAAAATCAGAATAAAAATATTAGGGACTCCTCTAAGGTCCTAAAATCAGTGGTAAAAATTTCTAAAAATTTGGACAAGGGCTGCCTAATGCAAAAAATCACAAAGGTAGAAAATGTAACTTGCACAAATCTTGTGGGATGAGATGAAATGCATGAGAAAACAACAAGTTAAATGCATGACCTAATGCCTAAATGACATAGAAAATATGCATGGCATACAAAATGACTTAATGCCTAACATGAGATAGAAATATGCACGGCAATAATTGTTACCCTAGACCTAATATGCTTGAAATATGCATGGAAAAAAAATATGACCCTAGACCTAATGAACATGAAAATATGCATGGAAATACAAGATGACCTAAGACCTAATAAGCATGAAAATATGCATGGCATACAAGGATAACCTAATGCCTAAAATTTCATAAGAATATGCATGGCAATAAAATGAACATATAATGACCAAATGAACATAGTAATAACAAAAGAACATGACAAAACAAATGCACAATAGCATGGCATAATGATGTAAAGCTTGAATGAAAGCATGGTAATCAAATAATCAAGATGAAAATGCAAATACATAAGGAAAAAAAAAAAACCATGGTAGCCGAATGGTCACGTTGCAAATGTGAGAATATGGCAAGGCAATAACACAAACATATGGCATGGCAAATATGCAAGACATAAATGAAAGAATAGTAGCCAAATAATCATTATAAAAATGCAAAGATATGGGCTAAGCAAATACAAAAACACATGGTATGGCAAATACACAAAGAATGAACAACTTGATATAGTAAAAACAGAAAATTAAAGTTAGTAAATAAAGCAAGTAGACATGAAAATAAATGATAAAAACAGAAAAATAAGCACAAGTAAAGAGAGTATAAATAATATCCATATTTTGATTATTTTAGAAAGCTAAATCATCAGAACAAACTAACATACCACAACCAACATAAGAATAAAATCAAACACAAGGCAATCACACAAAAAGGAGACCATTCGGCCATAGCAAGAAATGTAGTAAAAAAATTTGTTTATGATTTTTTTTATGAAAACACAAGATAAGAGCCTTAAAATAAAGTTTTAAAAACCTTTATCTCATAATAAAATAACAAGAAATTATATGGAAAATGAGCAAATCAGCATAGAAAAAGAAAGAAAAATGCAAGAGTTAGGTGCCAAAAGGCTACCTTTCAAAGCTATCTTTCAAGCTTTCTTTTCTTCAAAAATTTTCTTTGCTTTTCTACCACTTAGCTATTGCTCAAACATGAAAATACTCAGCCAAAAATACCCGTTAAAAAATGAAAACCCCCATCCCATTTATAGGCAACCGAATGGTCAAGGATGTTGTCATTTTTTTCGTAGCTAGCAAGATCCAAAGGCCACTAATCAAAGATGATAAAATTGTGAATTTGAAACCATAGGATGAAGTGATCAGCCCCTAACCATAACCAGTTCTCCAAGAACCCTAACCATAATGTGCTAATCCTTTCTCTTCATTCATTTGGCCACATGGCATGATCACAAAGGCTTCATCAAATAAAAATATCACCTTTCTATCCAATTTTGACCCTTTGATTGGAAAACTCAGCCATTCTTCCCCTTTCCATCGGCTGGCCGAATGTCCCTCCAAGTTCCAGCCACTTCTCTATTTTTTAAATTGCAAAAATGACCCTTTTCGATTTCTTTGGTAAAATTACATTTTAGCCCCTAAACTTAATTAAATTGCAAACGAACCCCAGATTTGGATTTTCTTTTTCCAATCTCTTCAAAATAATATAAAATTGAGATCTAGAAGTTTTCATAATTTTTTGAGCTCGTTTGCTATTTTTCTCGGATTTTCATTAAAATTGCTGATTAGGCCTTCCCGAACTTTGCCTTTTTCCAAATCAGCTCCAATTTGAGATTTTTATTTTCCAATACCTCTTAATCAATATAAAACTCAATTCTGGAAGTTTTCATAATTTTTGGAGCTCATTTCCTATTTTTCTTGGATTTTTCTTGAAAAGTTTTGGTTTGATCCCCCCAAATTTAGCCTTTTTGAAATGAGCTCCGATTTTGGATTTTTCTTCTCCAATCTCTCCCAAATAATATAAAATTGAGATCTATAGGTTTTGGTAATTTTTGGAGCTCATTTACTATTTTCCCGGAATTTTCTTTTGGAATTTCAAACTAGTACACCAAACTTTGTCATTTTTCATTTGAGCTCCAATTCCTGATTTTTCTTCTCCAATCTCTACCAAATGAAATCAAACTTAGATCTGGAGGTTTTTATATTTTTTCGAGCAGGTTTCCTATTTTTCGAATTTTCCAAGATTGACCTTGAACTCTCGAAACCTCGATTTTACTCAAACCGAGTTTGATTTCCAGATTTTCTTTTTTTATTTCCTTTGTTATATATTGAATTGGAGTTGGTCTGAAAAAGCCATATTTTTATGATCAAATTCACCTCCGATTTGATTTTTCCTTTTTCTAATATCGAGAATTTCCTCGTTTTTTCGTTTTTCTCCAATTGGCTTTTTTCTCGGAATTACTTCAAACTGAGCCTTGGGCTATCTTTGTTTACTCACTCTTCATCCATTAGGGGATTTAATCTTACTGAATTGGGCCATTTTTGTAGTTTTCCCCAATTTTGCAAAATTCAACAAAAACCCTAATTTTCGGTTTTCTTTCCGAATTGACTATTCCTTTGGTTCTGCTTCCAATTTGTCTTTCAAATACCCGTAGTCATTGATTACGTTCCATTCGAAACCTTCGATTTTGACCAATTTGATCGCTTAAGCACTTTTCCCCAAATTCACCGAATTAGGGCTTCCTTTTCACTGAATTTCCATAACCTATGTTCCGGACTCCATATCTCTTTGTAGACCTCGGATTATCAAAATTATTTCACCATTGTTCAATTAAACTTTAAATCTTGATTTTGACTAAGGGTTGACTTTTTTGAGTTGACTTTTTCTAGGTTGACTTTTTATTGGATTGACTTTTCATGGTTGACCTCCTAAACAAAGTCTTAGACTACCATCTTAGGGCGAGAAGAGATTTTTTGCATTCTAAAAAAGAGCACAAGAGATTACCTGATTTAGGGGCTCGGACAGAATTAGATGTCTACAACTGCCCGTTGTCGCAACCTAAAAAATAACGAATCTCATCGCAAGACTTTATTATTCGTTAAGCGTGACATTAAAAAAACCGAGGAAAAGTCGACTTAATTCCTCTAGAAAAATGAAGGTTTTGAAAATGACCTTAAAAAAGACATGGAGTCGCCACCAATCTTTTTTAGCTCGGTGTGATCGGCCACCTATTAAAACGAGTTTTATAAAATATTTTAAAGATTAATTAAAATATTTTTTAAAACCAATTTCAAGTTTGCGTTTAAAACTAGAGAAATCAAAGAAACGGGTTCGGGACTCGATTACGTATGGGGAAGGATTAGCACCCCAATAACGCCCGTATAAAACGGTACCTTATTAATCGTGTGTTATCTCAAATCTGGTATAAAGTTTGTTTTAAATTTAGTATTTCAGGTTAATTCCTAATTTAAAGAAAAATAATTTCATTTTTAATTAAAAATGATCCGGAATTTATAAAATTCAAAATTTTCCTATATTCCCCAACAAACATGGCAAAATATAGAAGTTTTTATTAATTTTGGAAAACTTTTCGAATCATTCTCTTTTTTAAAGAAGATATTCCGTTACTAATAATAATTGATGATATCCTCCCCAGCAAACCTGGCAGAGGACTCATGAATTATTTTAACTCGGGAATATCTTTATTTTATTGAAAATCATTATCCTTTTTTGAAAACATTTAAAAGAAATGAATATGTATATGCATGACATAAATAAAATGACATAGTAAAATCTAAATAATATAATGCAACCTAAATGATATGATATAATTTGAATGCCTTAGCATATTCTAAATGAAATGAAATATCCTAAGTTATATGACATATTCTAAATGAAATGAAATGACCTAGGTAACATAATATATGCTATATGAAATGTAATATCCTAAGTTATATGATATATTCTAAATAAAATGTAAAATCCTAAGTCATATGATATATTCTAAATGAAATAAAATATCCTAAATGACCTAATATATCCTAAATGAAATGAAATCACCTAGGTAATATAATATCTTCTACATGAAATGAAATGACCTAAGTAACATAATATATTCTATGTGAAATGAAATAATTTAAATGACATGACAAATATGAATGATATGGCATATAATTTAAATGACACGGAATATAAAATAATGCTATCACATAATATGCATGGAAAAAAAATTGAAAATAATAATGCATGAACGTGCTAAATAATATAACAAAAAAAATAATTAATTAAAAAGCATAGGATATCATGAAATATTCCAAGTCATATAATAAGCAATATAACATAACTCAAAATCATAACAATATCATAGAAATTATCATAGGAAAAATCACATATTAAATAAAATGCATGAATATGGAAAATGAAATGCATGAAAATGTATTTTTTCCTTTAATTAAGGAAATCCGTATATCTAAAAAGATATTCGGCTACCTTAGGAAAATATGACAAATTAAATATTCTAAAACAAAAATACTTTGTGATTATTTGAAAAAAATTTAGAAAAACTTAAGTTCAAAATAAAAACTGGGCTAAACCCTTTTTAAAATTGCTTTAATTTCCTAAGTTTAAAATCCCGGACATGACCCCCCTTAACCCGAGACTTAAAAAATCATTTTTAGAGTTTAAAAAAACTTAGAAACTACCATACGTCAGTAGCTAAACTTCCTAATCAGCCCCCTCTAGGTAACTTAACCAAAATAGAAAAATGATTTTCCTTCAAATTCAATTCTGACTCCACTGTCCAGTTTTAAGCCACACTTTTTTACCCTGTTTTTAAAAATTCAAAAAATTTAAAAAAAAAACATACTGGAGACTCAAGACATATAAAACTACATGACAATAAATCAGCTTAATTTTATTATTAAATATGAATGCCCAGAAAAATCGGGAAAGTACGAGTACTGGGTAAAAAAATATTTTGCCAAAATACATTTTCCCTTTGATAAAATCATTCAAAAATCAAAGTAAAAATATTTAAGACTCACAAAATGACTCACAAACAGTAGCTAGGACTTTAGGAAAGTTAGATAAAAATTGGCTAAGTAAAAAAAAAATCACAAAGGTAGAATAATCAATTTGACAAACCTTAATTTTCCACAAGTGTGCTCAAGAGAGCATGACTTTGAACCATTAATTGGCCTAAGTCACTAGTCAAGTGGTATGAACATGAAATGCATGAAAAATAAAGCAAATATGATGCATGAAATGCATGAATTTAAACCTAATTGTCATGAAAAAATGCATGGCATCCATATAGTGACCTAGACCTAAATGAAATTGCATGGCATTTAATGCAACCTAGGTCTAAATGCATGGACATGCATGGCAAAATAAACCAAACCTAATGACTAAAACATGCATGGAAATAACACAAACACAAGTCATGCTTAAACCAAAAACTCAACCAAATATCATGCAAATGCTAGCTGTAGACACCTAATTTTGTCCGGACCACTAAAACAAGTATGTTTTCTTCCTAAATTGATGTTTCCGAATGTAAAAAGACATTTTTTTCATCCTACAGGTGGTACTCCGAGACTTAGTTTAAGAGGGCGAGCATAAAAAGTCAAACTTGAAAAAGTCAACCCCGGAAAAAATCAACCCCGAAAATGTCAACCCTAAAAAGTCAACTACTAAAAAAGTCAACCCACTTTCAAAATCAAGATTTTAAGTCCAATTGAAAAATGGCGAAAGAATTTTGCTAATCCGATGTCTACATTGAAAGATATGGAGTTTGGAGGTTGGGATTTGGAGATTCAGTAGAAAGGGAACCCTAATCCGAGAAATTTGGTGAAAAGTGCTTAAACGATAAAATTGGTCAAAATTGAAGGTTCGAAATGAAAGATAAGCACTGACTATGGGTAATGGAGAAGTCACTTGCAAGAAAAATCGAAAGAAAAGTCAATCCGAGAGAAAACCGAGAATTAGGGTTTTTAGTGGATTTCGGTGAAATCGGGAAGAATCACAGAAATGGCCCGACTTGGTAAGAACAAATCCCCCAATGGATGAATAATGATTAAAAAAGGATAGCCCAAGGCTGAGTTTGAAGAAAATCTAAAAATCAGACTTGTTTTGAGCAAAACCGGGTTTCGGAGGCAAAAGGGCAAAATTGGAAAATTTGGGAAAAATAGCAAATGGACTCCAAAAGTTCTGAAAATTTGCAAATCGCATTTCTAAATCATTTGAAAGAGATTGGAAAAAAAATCTTGATTCAGAGTTCGTTTGCAAATTGGCCAAATCCCGGGCCTCCAATGCAAAAATTTAAGAAGATAAATCCCGAAAAAATAGTAAATGGACTCCAAAAATTATGAAATTTTGCAAATCTCATTTTTAAATTATTTGGAATACATTGGTGAAAGAAAATATTGATTTGGAGTTCGTTTGCAAAATGGCCAAATCCCGAGCCTCTTATGTAGTAATTCAAGCCGATAAATCCCGAAAAAATACCAAATGAGCTCCAAAAATTATGAAAACTTCCAGATCACACTTTTAAATTATTTGGAAGATATTGCTGAAGAAAAATATTGATTTGGAGTTCGTTTAAAAAATGGTAAAATGTGGGGGCATAAAAGGGCATTTTTGGAAGAAAAAATCCAAATAAATAACAAACGGACTCGGATAATTTTGAAAACTTCCAAAACCCAATATTTTATTATTCTAGAAGTATTAAAAAAATAAAAATTGAATTTGGAGTCCGTATGATATTTATTTGCATCCGGCGGGCAAAACGGTCATTTCACCCAAGCAACCGAAAAGGGCTACTTTGGGCCTTTCAAAAAATCAGAGTTCGGCTGGAAAATAGAAGTGCTGGCCTGCCAAGGCCCAAAGGAAGGAAGAAGCTTCTGATTTTTCAATCGAATGGCCAAGAATTAAGAGTTAGTTAGAGATTCTCTTTGATCAAGCCATGGTGATTAAGCCACATAGGCCAAGAGAGATGTCAACATTATTCTTGAATAGCTGTAATTTGGGATAGCTGATATGCTAATCTGAAGGTGGTAATTTCATGATTTTTTCACCTTGAATTATTAGCCATTTGATGGAAAATTGGTTACAAAAAAATGACAACATCCTTGAACATTTAGAGGGGGTTTCAGCCAGCATGTAGGGGAGGTTCAGAATTTGCATTTTCACACTCTATTTTTGCTGAGTTCTCTTGGTTTTTACTTGGTTTTTCTCTCCTGGGTTGAAAGCAAAAAGAAAAAGTTTAGAAAAGAAAGGAAAGTTTGAAGAGATAAAGCTTGAAATATAGCTTCTTGAGGTTGCTCTTGAGCACCAACTCTTGCACTTTCTTGATTTTCCATTCTTGTTTTTTCTATTTTGATTACTATTTGGTGAGTTTCCTTTTTAAATAAATTTTTTTATTGTTCTTCTTAATTTTTTTTTACAATATACTCACCATGGTCGAATGGCCTACAGTTTTTGTTAAGTTTCTGTTTTGGTTTATTTATCATGTTATTGATGTTATTTTCTTTGATCTTGATGTTTTACATGTTATTTTACTTCATATACTTGAGTTATATTTTAATTTTGTTGCTTTGTTTGTTGCCATTTATGATTTAAATATCATGTTCTTGCATTTTTAATTTTCTGTTTTCATGATGTTTAAATTTGAGCATGTTTTAGATTTAGTATATCAAGTGTTTGTGAAAATGCTTGTGTGGTTTTTGCATGATTTGAGTTTTATATCTTGGTTGAGCATGTTTTAGATTTAGTATATGAAGTGTTTGTGAAAATGCTTGTGTGGTTTTTGCATGATTTGAGTTTTATATTTTAGTTGAGCATGTTAGTATCTCAAGTGTTTGTGAAAATGCCATGCTTGTTGGAGCTTGAGGCGACTCGGCTACTACATGTGTTTTGCATTGTGTGTTGCATTTTTGCCATGTTAGTTGGTAGGTTTTTGCATTTGCATGACATTTGATTTAGTTTTGCATGTTAGTATATCAAGTGTTTGTGAAAATGCCATGTTCGCTAGTCATATGGGCCAATCGGCCACTCCTTGAATTTTTGCATTATATGTGCATTCTTGCCATGTTAGTTGATAGGTTAGCATTTGCATGATATTTGTTTGAGTTCTTGGCTTTGTGTTTGTGAAAATAGCATGCATATTTTAGTTATTAAGTTAGGTTTATTTGCCATGCATGTTCATGCATTTTAGGTCTAGATTGCATTAAATGCCATGCAAGTCCATTTAGGTCTAGGTCACTATATGAATGCCATGCATTTTTTTTCATGACATTTAGGTTTAAACTCATGCATTTCATGCATCATATTTGGTATTTTTCATGCATTTCATATTCATGCCACTTGAATAATGACTTAGGCCAATTAATGGTTCAAAGTCATGCTCTCTTGAGCACACTTGTGGAAAATTAAAGTTTGTCAAATTGATTATTCTACCTTTGTGATTATTTTTACTTAGCCAATTATTATCTAACTTTCAAAAAGTCCTAGCTACTGTTTGTGAGCCATTTTATGAGTTTCAAATATTTTTACTTTGATTTTTAAATGATTTTATCAAAGGCAAAAAAAAATGTGTTTTGACAAAACAGTTTTTTCACCCAGTACTCGTACATTTCCGATTTTTCTGGGAATTCATCTTTAATCAGAAAATTAATCCGATTTTTTCCCACATAGTTTTACATGTCCTGAGTCTCTAGTATTTTTTCAGAACTTTTTTGAATTTTTAAAAATAGGGTAAAAAATCTTGGCTTAAAACTTGACAGTGGAGTCAGAATTGAATTTCAAGAAAGATCATTTTTCTGTTTTGGTTAAGTTACTTAGAGTGGGCTGATTAGGAGGGTTAGCTACTAACTTAGGGTAGTTTCTAAGCCTTTTTAAACTCTAAAAATGGTTTTTCAAGTCTGGGTTAAGGGTAGTCAAGTCCGGATTTTTAAACTTAGGAAATTAGAGCCATTTAAAAAAAGATTTAGCCCAGTTTTTACTTTTAATTCAAGATTTTCAAAGTTGTTTTCAAACAATCACAAAGTCTTTTGGTTTTAGAATATTTAATTTGACATATTTTCCTAAGGTAGCCGGATATCTTTTTAGATATATAGATTTCTTTAATTAAAGGAAAAATACATTTCATGCATTGCATTTTCCATATTCATGCATTTTATATAATATGTGATTTTTGCTATGATAATTCCTATGGTATTGTTATTATTTTGATTTATATTTTTTTTTTTGATGTTATATGGTTTATTCTATGGTTTTGAATACTTCATGATATCCTATGCTTTTTATTTAGTTAATTTTTATATTATTTAGCATATGCTATGTTTATGCATTATTATTTTTATTTTTATTTTCATGCATATTATATGATAGCATTATTTTATATTCCATGTCATTTAAATTATATGTCATATCATTCATATTTGTCATGTCATTTAAATCATTTCATTTCATATAGAATATGTATGTTACTTAGGTCATTTCATTTCATGTAGAATATATTATATTACGTAGGTCATTTCATTTCATTTAGGATATATTATGTCATCTAGGATATTTTATTTCATTTAGATTATATCGTATGACTTAGGATATTGCATTTCATATAGAATGTATTATGTTACCTAGGTCATTTCATTTCATATAGAATATATCATATAACTTAGGATATATCATTTTATTTAGAATATGCTAAGACATTTAAATCATATCATATCATTTAGGGTGCATTATATTATTTAGATTTTGCTATGTCATTTTATTTATGTCATGCATATACATTTCTTTTAAATGTTTTCAAAAAAGGATAATGATTTTCAATAAAATAAAGATATTCTCGAGTTAAAATAATTCATGAGTTCTCTACCCGGTTTGCTGGGGAGGATATCATCAATTATTATTAATAACGGAATATCTTCTTTAAAAGGGGAATGATTCGAAATGTTTTCCAAAACTAATAAAAATTTCTATATTTTGCCACATTTGTTGGGGAATATATGAAAATTTTGAATTTATAAATTCCGGATCATTTTCAATAAAAAAATGGAATTATTTTTCTGTAAATTGGGAATTAACTTGAAATACTAAATTTAAAATCGATTTTTACCGAGACTTGAGATAACACACGATTAATAAGGTACCGATTTATACGGGCATTGTGGGGGTGCTAATCCTTCCCCGCACGTAACCGACTCCCGAACTCGCGTCTTTGATTTCTCTGGTTTTAAAACGCAGACTTGAAATTGGTTTTTAAAATGTTTTAATTAATTTTTAAAATATTTTATAAAACCGGTTTTAATAGGTGGCCGATCACACCTAGCTAAAAAAGATTGGTGGCGACTCCATGTCTTTTTCAAGGTCATTTTCAAAACCTTCATTTTTCTATAGGAATTAAGTCGACTTTTCCTCAGTTTTTTTTAATGTCACACTTAACGAATAATAAAGTCTTGCGATGAGACTCGTTATTTTTTAGGTTGCGACACTAAGCTATCAACTAACATAGCAAAAATGCAACACACAATGCAAAATACATGGAGTAGCCGAATGGCCTCAAGCTCCAACAAGCATGGCATTTTCACAAACACTTGGTATACTTAAACTAAATACTCAATCAAATGTCATGCAAATGCAAACCTACCAACTAACATGGAAAAAATGCACATACAATGTAAAACATATGGAGTAGCCGAAAGGCCTCAAACTGTAACAAGCATGGCATTTTCACAAACACTTCATATGCTAACATGCTCAACTAAAATATATCACTCAAATCATGCAAACACAAAGTAGAGATACTAAAATTAAACAAGCATTTTCACAAACACTTGATATACTAACATGCTCAACTAAAATATAACATTCAAATCATGCAAGCACAAGGTAGAGATACTCACAAGTATTTTCACAAACACTTGATATACTAAATATAAAACATCAACAAATTTGGACATTATGAAAACAGAAAATTAAAAATGCAAGAACATGATATTTAAATCATAAATGGCAACAAACAAAGCAACCAAATTAAAACATGATTCAAATATATGAAGTAGAAGAACACTTAAAGCATCAAAATTAAAGAAAATAACATAAATAACATGATAAATTAAAGCAAAAACAGCAACCATAATAAGAAAAATGTAGGCCATTTGGCCATTAAAGAAAAATAAGATAAAAATTGTAAAAAAAAATATTTTAAAAGAGATGAAGAAAGAATTTAAGAAGAACAATAAAAAACACTTATTTAAAAAGAAAACTCACCAAATAATAATCAAAATAGCAAAAACAAGAGTTGAAAATCAAGAAAGTGCAAGAGTTGGTGCTCAAAGCAACCTCAAGAAGCTATATTTCAAGCTTTATCTCTTCAAACTTTCCTTTCCTTTCTTTTTTAAACTTTCTCTTTTTTCTTTCAACCAAGGAGAGAAAAAAATAAGAAAAACTAAGAAGAAATCTGAAAATCAAGTCCGAAAATGAAAATCCTGCACCTCCCCTTAATGCTGGCAAAATTTTACCTCTCTCCTCCCCTAGGATGTTGTCATTTTGATCCCAACCAACTTCCATCCAAGGGCTAGTGATTCAAGGTGAAAATTTATGAAATAACCACCCTTAGATTAGCATAGCAGCTGTCCATAATTACAACTATTCAAGAATAATGTTGACACTCTCCCTTGGCCTATGTGGCTTAATCACAATGGCTTGATTAAAAATAATATCTAACTAACTCTTAATTATTGGCCATTTGATTGAAAAATCAGAAGCTTCCTCTTTCCTTTGGGCCTTGGCAGGCCAACACTTCTCTTTTCCAGCCCAAGTCTAATTTTTTGGAAGAACAAAAGAGGCCCTTTTCGGTTGCTTGGGTGAAATGACCATTTTGCCCCCTGGATGCAAATAAATGTCAAACGGACTCCAAATTCAATTTTTTTTAATACTTTCAAAATAATAAAATATTGAATTCTGGCAGTTTTCAAAATTTTTCGAGTCCGTTTGCTATTTATTTGGATTTTTTTAACAAAAATGCCCTTTTATGCCCCCACATTTTACCATTTTTTAAACGAGCTCCAAATCAAGATTTTTCTTCACCAATCTCTTCCAAATAGTTTAAAAGTGTGATCTGGAAGTTTTCATAATTTTTGGAGCTCATTTGGTATTTTTTCGAGATTTATCTGCTTGAATTACTACATAGGGGCTCGAGATTTGGCCATTTTGGAAACAAACTCTGAATCAAGATTTTCTTTCGCCAATCTCTTCCAAATAATTTAAAAATTAGATTTGCAAAATTTCAGAATTTTTGGACTCCATTTGCTATTTTTTCGGGATTTAGTTTCTTAAATTATTGCATAGGAGGCTCGGGATTTGGCCATTTTGAAAACGAACTCCGAATCAAGATTTTATTTCTCCAATCTCTTCCAAATAATTTCAAAATGACATTTACCAAAGTTCAGAAGATTTGGAGCTCATTTACCATTTTTTTGAGATTTTTCTTCTTGAATTACTGCATGAGAAGCCTAGGATTTGGCCATTTTGCAAACGAACTCCGAATCAAGATTTTGTTTTGCCAATCTCTTTCAAATGATTTAAGAATGAGATTTGCAAATTTTCAGAATTTTGGGAGTCTATTTGCTATTTTTTCCAAATTTTCTAATTTTGCCCTTTTGCCTCCGAACCCCGGTTTTGCTCAAAACAAGCCCGATTTTCAATTTTTTTTTCAAACTGAGCCTTGGGTTATCCCTTTCTAGTTATTCTCCATCCATTGGGGCTTTAGTCTTACCAAGTTGGGCCATTTCTGTAATTCTTCCCGATTTCACAGAAATTCACCAAAAACCCTAATTCTCGGTTTTCTCCCGGATTGAGTTTTCTTTCATTTTTTCTTTCAAGTGACTTCTCCATTACCTATATTCAGTGCTTATCTTTCATTTGGAACCATCAATTTTGACCAATTTGATCATTTAAGCACTTTCCCCCTAATTTCTCGGATTAGGGTTTCTTTTATACTAAATCTCCAAATCCCATCTTCCGAACTCCATATCTTTCAATATAGACCTCGGACTATCAAAATTCTTTCACCATTGTTCAATTGAACTTCAAATCTTGATTTTGAAAGTGGGTTGACTTGTTTAGTAGTTGACTTTTTTAGGGTTGAATTTTTTGAGGTTGACCTTTTTCAGTTTGACTTTTTATGCTCGCCCTCTTAAACTAAGTCTTGGAGTACCACCTACAGGATGAAAAAAGTTGTTTTACATTATGAAACCTCAATTTAGGAAGAAAACATGCCTATTTTAGTGGTCCGGACAAAATTAAGTGTCTACAACTGCCCCTCTTTGGCTATTACTGAGAATCAGGAATCACGCAAAGATAAACAAACACTAATTTTGTATGGTCAGCGAAATCACATGTAAAGGAAAGGGAAAAGGGTTTTCTTTTTCATTTCTTCAATTTTTCATTTTTTTAAATTTTTATAATTTTTTTTTTCTAGAAAAAGCTGTACACTGAAGATTTTGTCCTTAAATTAAATTCCCTGACTAATCAAGGCTCGATCCGTCTGAAGGAAACAAATTCGATTTGCAAGAAAAGAAATGACCTCAACGTTGGTCTCGGGGTCTTAACCTGTCTTGTTCTCAGCTGTGTTTAAAATTCTGGGTATCTCCTCCAGACGCTTCGGCTATCACCACCAAAGTCTTGCTCATTTTTAAAACTGTAAAACTCTGAATATCTCCACCAGAGGCTTTGGCTATCACCACCAAAGACTTTCTACCTTTTCAAGGGATTTTAAAACTCTGGATATCTCCACTGAGGTTTCAGCTATCACAACCGAAGACTTTCTCCCTTTTCAAAAAATTTTAAACTCTGGATATCTCCACAGAGGCTTCAGCTATCACTACCGAAGATTTTCTCACTGTTTAAAATTTGTAAAATTCTGGGTATCTCCTTCAGAAGCTTCAGCTGTCACCACCGAAGACTTTCTCACTGTTTAAAATTTGTAAAAATTCTGGGTATCACCTCTAGAAGCTTCAGCTATCACCACCAAAGACTTGTTCATTTTTTTTAAAAACGTGTTAAGATTATGGGTTCGATGAGTTCAACATAAAAGAAAGCACCTCGACAGTGGTCACGGGGCTCGACTCATTTGAGAAGCAAAACGAGTTCAATTATACCTGAAAGCTTTAAGAGATGATGCAAATGCTTCATGATGCAAATGCAAATGTCTTTAATTGATGCAAATGCTTCTTGATGTAGATGCAAATGACTTAGATTGGTGCAAATGTCTTTGATGCAAATGTAAATGACTTGATTTGATGCAAATTTTCTTGAGGCAGATTCAAATAACTTAAATTGATGCAAATACTTCTTGATGTAGATGCATATGTTGAATAAAATTATGGGTAACTCCTCCAGAAGAAGATTTCTCATTTTTCAAAATTATATAACCTTGGATATCTCCACCATAGGCTTCAGCTATCACCACCGAAGACTTGTTCACTTTTAAAATTTGTAAAATTCTAGATATCCTCTCTAGAAGCTTTGGCTATCACCACCAAAGGTTTGCTCATTGTAAAATTTTGGGTAACTCCACCAGAAGCTTTGGCTATCACCACTAAAGACTTGCTCATTGTAAAGTTCTGGGTAACTCCTCCAGAAACTTTGGCTATCACCACCCAAGGTTTTCTCATTGTAAAATTCTGGGTAACTCCTCCAGAAGCTTTGGCTATCACCACCAAAGACTTGCTCATTATAAAATTCTGGGTAACTCCTCCAAAAGCTTTGGCTATCACCACCAAAGGTTTGCTCATTGTAAAATTTTGGGTAACTCCTCCAGAAGCTTTGGCTATCACCATCAAAGGTTTGCTCATCGTAAAATCTGTGTTGAAAATTATACCCAAAAGCTTTGAGAAATGATGCAGATGCACATGTCTTAACAAGGTGCTCATGCTTCATGGTGCAAATGTAAATGGCTTGGATTGATGTAAATGTTTTTTGGTGCAAACGTAAATGGCCTGGATTGATGATCATGTTTCATGATGCAGATGCCCCTACTAATTGTGTTCATGTAACTGGTTTATGAATGGTGTAACTACAATTACCACACAATAATGAAAATGCAATGATTCTAGAAATGATGCAATTGCTTGAGATGACGCAAATGCGAATTCCATGAAGAATGTAAATGTAAAGGTAAAATGCAAGCTTATGGAATAATGCCAATGCAAATACCCATGAATGATGCAAATGCTTGCCGACACTGTGCAGATGCAAAAGCTCGATAAAGAGATCAGTGCTCATGAGTGATGCAAATGTCCCCGGCTGTTTTTCTAGACTTTGGCTTAGCCTTTCAAATTCCTTTTTCCTCTTCAAATTAGAGTATATCTTCAATTCATTTTGGCTATTCTCTTTACCCCAACAGTTTTCAAACTTTCATCAACAGAGATCTGAACCAGGTTCTATTTCTTCTTCTCATATATAGAAGTCAGGACCTATCTTGGCTGTTCTATACCTTTGGGTTAGAAAAATCCTTGTCTCATGTTAACATCAAAATGGGTATTTCAAAAAAACTATCTTTATTTGTTTTCTTCTTTTGAAAACTTCTGAACAAAAGAATATTAACCCCACAATGTGTGATGTACAAATCTTTTGAAGACTGATGATCATTGTTAGAAATTTCTGTAAGTGTCAATCTGGGGGTTTTTTTAACTGGGATTGGCAAGGATTGGTATAACAAGATTCTAGCTTTTCCAGGAAAACTTCATGACAAAAATGTATATCCCTACTAGGCTCACAAGTGGAACAAGTTTTATAAATCATTAATTCATTGAGAACCAAACAACTTCAACATTCTTTTAGTTTCCATATCAAGGCATTTTGACAAGAGTCAAGAATGGCCAGGATGTTTGAACTCGAAAGTTTAATCTTGGAGAAAAAAAGTTTCAGTTTTTTGAAGACAATCCTCTGAATGAGAGCTGTCAATTTAAGAGATTCAGGAATTCCTAGATGCTCCTCGATGACCACTTTTTAAGATGATCTTCTCTTTTGTGGTATCGGCACTCTCATAGATGGCATCAAAAATTCCCATTTTACTCTAGACCGCCCATTTTTTGGATTTTCGCCCTAGAGTTCTATTCATTCCAATTTTACTCCCATTTTTTTTTGTTCTACCATACACTTGAGAATTCTAAATTCTTCCTTAGTGAAATGATAATTTGATGAGATGGGATAAAATCTGAGGAAAAACCTTTCAAATTAAATATGCATGCTTGATCAAAATGGACTTTTAAAGCACGTAATGTAGGCCATGGCTCAGGGTTCAGAAAGAAATGATAAATAGGCCCAAAATATGTGTTTGAGGGTAATCAGATCAAGGATCATTTCTTGAGGAGGATTCTCTTTGAAGCATTTGTCCCTTTTGGACTTTTCATTTCTTTTGACTTTTGCTTTTTTTCTTCTTTGTTTTTGGCTTCCATTTCGCCACTGCTTTTTCACACATATTTTTTTTTGTGTTGTTTTTTTGTTTGTTTATTTTTGACTTCCATTTCGCCATCTTTTCCTTTTCCTTTTTCTTCGACAAAGTGAGCCCATATTTATTCCGGGCTCAATTTGCTTTGTATATGTCCTTGAGCTAGGACTTATTTTTCCATGATCTTTGAGAAAATCTTTCCTTGCACTTGCCCCCTAGTGTAGAGGGTGATCCTTGATCAGGGTTCAAAGAAAAAGAATTCTTTCGGCTCAAAAGGGGTGACTATGGATAATTTCTTTTTATGTGAAGGAATATAAAAGATGGCCATTTCTCATATCAAGCACAAATATTCTTATTGAAAAGCGACCCTCAAGGGGAATAGATAATCAAAATTCCATTTTCCAATTTGGAATCATCCGAATTCTCATATGTATGATATCGCAATTTTTTTATATCGCATGCCCCAATAATTCATGCGTTAGTCCATCCTTTTTCACCATGTATCCATCATTTCCACATATGATGCCCCAATTTGATTAACCATGAGAATTTATATCAACGAGGAATGTAGCAAGTCTAGGTCTATTTTGAAAAGGCTGGGTTTCCAATCTGAGTTCTTTGAAGAGACAAGGAAAATATGACCCAAAAATGGGTTTTCTTGAGGACATGGGATAAATCTAGTTTAACCATTGTGCCCTAGGGTGTCAATCATGAAGTGATGTCTGGGTAATTGAAGTTTTATGGTCATTGGAAAAGGTCATGAATGGTTTTAGCACAAATCTTGACACATCAAATTACCAAAATCTAGATTCTTGAAAGAATGTCTCATTTGTTTGAATTTCAATGAATTCAAAAAATTTCAAAAAGTTTGTTCCTTTGTTCATAGCCTAGACTAGGATTTACATCCTTGCTTATTCTGCAATGACAATGCTTTTTTTTTTGTTTTTGTTTTTGTGAAGTTCAATCATTCATATTCCTTGAAGCATTAGGTCTTTCAAGTGTTCTTGATTCAAGGTTTAGGCATAGAGAAGCCCAAAAAAGAGGGGGAAGGGTGTTGGGTCATGTCTAACAATGATCAACAATATTCTCGAGATTGTCCATTATTAAAAATTCCTTAATGCTTGTTTTTTGCAAGTTCAATTATTGTTAAAACACAACAAACACAAAGCATTTAAAATTCAAAATTCATTTAATTCATGTAGATGTTAACATGAGACAAGTGCTTTCATCATCACAGTGTATAGAACTACATGTGTCAAAAACCTAATATGATCATGCACCATGTTTCTTATGACACTTGGCTTTCCCATCTTCAAAACTTATCGAACCAGCCTTGATGAGATCCCTGACCTTGTACTTCAAAGCGGGGCATTTCTCTGTTGAGTGACCTTGATTGCCAGAATGATAACCACAACACTCATTAGCATCATACCAGCTCGGATAAGGGGGCTTCAGAGGCTCTAACTGCATGGGTGTCACAAGGTGATTCTGGATGAGTTGAGGTAATAGCTTACTGTATGTCATAGGAATCGGGTCATCCTGATTTCTTTTTCGCTTTTTATGCCCCCTTCGATTATTCCCAAGGGTGTTCGATTGATAGATAGATGTAAATTCTAGTATAGTTGCAGTCATTGGTTGGTAGGGATAAAAACCTTGAGAGACATTGTTTAGGGTAGAGTAAAATGGCTGATACGAGGAGAATTGGGGAGGTAGGGTAAAGTCTTCCACGACTTGGGTATCTTCCTTTTTCTTTTCAGATGCATCCTTTTTCTTGATATTGGATGTTCTTTCTCCTTCAATTTTCCCATCCTTGACAGCATTCTCAATCATCTCCCATGAAATAACCATGTCCGAAAAATGACAGTGGTTTCCTTCTGAGTTAAGGGTGGTTGTACTTGGGCGGCAAGGCTGATCCACCGTTGCGCATATTCTTTGAAGCTCTTAGTAGCTCTTTTCTTCATATTTTGCATGGTACGACGGTCAGGTGCCATGTCGGTTATATACTTGTACTGGTTTAGAAAAACCCTAGCCAGGTCATTCCAAGAGCGAATCCAATCCTTGCTCAACTGACTATACCATCTAATTGCGGACCCAATGAGGCTATCCTGAAAGCAGTGAATCAAAAGCTTATCATTATCTATATGACTTGTCATCTTCCGGCAGAACATAGTGATATGGGCTGACAGATCGGTCGTCCCGTCATATTTCACGAAGTCAGGGATCTTGAACTTAGGAGGAATGACTAAATCGAGGACCAAACATCGTTCTTTCGCATCTAAACTCCCAAATACATCTGTACTTTCTACTGGCCGGAGCCTTTCATCTAACAACTGATATTTCCCTTGGGAATCTGCCAACTCAACCTTATTTGATGCAACCATTTTCAACTTTGCCTGTCCAGCTGGATAATCTGAATTTAAGACATTGACGGGGTTAACTGTGTTCTAGGCATCCATTATTACGACCTTATTCTGACCCTTTCCTGCCTCTAACCCTTCTCTAGTGGCCAAGTTTTCAATGTGTCCCTTGATTATGGTGGATATTAGCTCTATCAATTTAATCATCTGATCTTTAGATTCTGCTTGAGACTTTGCTTCCTGTTCTCGCAATTCTTTTTGTTCCCTTTCCATTTTTTCCATTCGGGTAACTTGTTCATCCTCCATAGCACTAGCCTGTATTAAAAGGGTACTCAATACTTCTTATACCTCTGATTTGAAATTGAAATTCTCTCAAAGACTCTTAAAGTCAAGCCAACTTCTGTTTTATTTCCCCCAAATGTATGTCATGATGAATGAGCCATGATTGTCATTTGATGCATGTAAAGAATAATAAAAAAATGATGTATGGACATATATAGTGGAAACATGCTGACCATGTATGTAATAAATGCAATCACGATGCCAACATGTTGCAAGCAAAGAATAAACAAATCAACGCATGTATATATGCAATGAATGATCATGTAAATTTTAGAGTATTTCCTAATGAATGATCATATACCCTATGAATGCAACACGATGTCAATTATGATACATGCAAACAATGAATATTGATACAGAGTATATACAAAGAAAATCATGCTAACCATGTGTGTCATGAATTCGACCTAATGCTAACAAGATGTATGTAATAAGAAAAGTAATGCATGGATATATACAGAAAAATCATGCTAATTATGAATGCATAAATGAAACCTGATGCTAACATGATACATGACCAATAATTGATCGGATGCAAAATGAAAAAGGGGAAGATATCACGGAGGAAATAAGAATTGGAGGAACTTAATCATCAACATCTCATAAATTTGAAGCATAGTCAATTCATTCCCATATCAATTTTCACAATGATATAAACCATGTTTTACAAAATCTGAGCAGTAGTTAAAATTGTCTTTACAAGCACTTTATTCTTCCTAGCATCCTAAGGCTATAAGAGCCGACTACTGAATAAGTGAAATCCTATTACATCATATAAGACCGAAGTCTTTCCACCTCAATGCTGTAAATCTCCCAATCCTAATGGCAATTTCCCAGTCCTCTATCAATCAGTGTCGTTGGATCCAATCACTCGGCATCTATAAGAGTTTGCACTTTCTTTTTGAATGCTATACAGTCTTCGATGCTATGGCCAACAATTTCACAGTGATAATCACATCTTGCATTTGGATTATACCATCTTGGATATGGTGGTAATAGGGATTTCAATGGGACACAGGCAACCATGTGATTTTGGATCAGTATAGGGAGAAGCTCTTGGTAGCTTATTGGAAAGGGATCAAAATGAATTTGGGTCTTATCCTGGGGTCTTTTCTTAGTCACACATGGCCTAGGAGTTGGGGCACTTGGTGGTGGCACTAAGGTTCGAACCAGTGTGTTTACATGGAGATGTGGAAGAACAGCATGGTAAGGGTATGGATTTGGACACGGGGCCTTTGGAGGTTGTACATAGCTTGAGGTTCCTATCCCAAATTCTAGATAAGGTGATTGATGAGGGAAGCAATATGAATTGGCAGTTGGTGGTGATGGAGTGGGATTCAAGAGTCCCATAGTGGTTATCCCAATGGACGATTGGACCATAGTAGGTTGGGGATACTGGTTTGGACCTAGAACAGTTTGCAAGTATGGTACAGGATCCAAGGTTTCTATCTTTGGTATCAGGCTCTCAGGTTTAATCATTTTCACGATTTTGTCCACAATTTCATCAAGATTGCACCCTTTGTAACACTGGCAAGCGCAAGATCTAGCAAGGATTGTATGTTCTATACCTAATGGTTTTGGTTGATCCAAAGGCGATACAGAGCCCTGAGAAAGTTCCCCTTTACTCTTACCCATATCCTCAAACATTTTCAACAATTTGGCGTGTTGTTCTTTCATTTCCCGGATTTCATGTCTACATTCCTCTTGGTTGCGTTCCAATGCACCCAATCGTTCCTCCGATTCATTTCTCATATCTCCAACCCCTTTCATGCAAATGAAAATGTCATGAGATTAAGAATACAATTATGAATGTACATACTCTATTCCTATGTGCAGGAATATACTGATGATTAATTCATGAACATATATAGAGAAATTATGATGACTATGTATGCTATGGATGCAATCTAATGGCAACATGATGCAAAAAAAATGAATAAATTGATGCACAGGTATATACAAATAATGACTATGCATGTCATAAACATATTTTACAATGAATGACCATGCATGCTATGATGTCAAAATGATACATGCTAAGACTAAATGAACTAATACAAAGGTAGGTACAAAGAATGACCATGTACATCACAAATGTATTCTATAATGAATAACCATGTATGTTAGGACTGTGACATGATGTCAAAATGATACAAATAAATTAACCAATGATTACACGAAATTGGTGGGACCTAAATCTTGATTATTCAAAAATCTCATTATGCAAGATTTGCCTCCAAATTTATGATTTTTTTTTAAACATGTTTCTTTCTATGAAAAACCAATCATATTATTTTCAAAAGAATTTCGGAGTAGTGGGTCCTACTATGGTACAATATGCAAATGTTCATGTAACACTACCGGTTTTATGAAATTATCAAATGAAATGGTGTTATCACCATCCGTTTATTGCAAAGAATGAGATCAATAATACAACCAAAATGTACATGCTCTATTCACACATGCATGAAATGTGCAAAATACAAAAATGCTTGAAAAGGGATTTTTATTTTTTTTCAAACAATTAATGAATATTTTGCCCCGACAAATATCTACTTATATAGGTATCACAGTGCCTTTGGGACGGATTATCACATTTATTACGGGCGATGTATTTACATCATTGCCCAATCTACAAAACTTCTTCAGAGTGTAAAATAGGTAACAAAAGGTTTAGAAATGTCCCTCCATGTGTTCCTATTTTCGGTATATCTAACGAAAATTCGGCATGGCTTTGTCTAGGTTCACTATATGAGGGTGAATCGGTTCTAAAGGCCCCAAATTGCTCCTCACTGTAGCCGGTGAAGGCTAGTAAGGCACCCTGATAAAAGCGGGTTCAATTCGTTAGAGTCTATTTCCCTAGCCCATGCGGATTGTTAATCACGAAGGCTTAGGTAATTTAGTACTTCGGAAGTGTTTCACTAGCCCATGCGGATTGTTAATCACGAAGGCTTAGTTACTTTGCTCCCACCTAAAAGGACAGAACCTGGGTACAGGATTCATGATATGCAAATGCACGTGTAGTGTGTGTGGAGGAACAACAAACCTTTCACCACCTATTCTACACCTCTTATTCTAAATGCCCTAGCAATTTAATGAAAACATTCAAGAATAATGCAACGTATTAACCAACAAGCAATTATAATATACAACCTTAAATAACTAGGGAACAATAATAAAATGCATGCACATGAGTATGAACATATTTAAAAACATTTTACTATTTTCAAAATTCTACTTATATAAAAAAATGTGGGAATTAAAATTAAATACCAATTAAACCAACAAAACCGAGACTTTGATAACACACGACTAATGTTAGACCTGACTCTCTAATTGTCCCAGTGGAGTCGCCAAGCTGTCGTAACCTAAAAAATAACGAATCTCATCGCAAGACTTTATTATTCGTTAAGCGTGACATTAAAAAAATCGAGGAAAAGTCGACTTAATTCTTCTAGAAAAATGAAGGTTTTGAAAATGACCTTAAAAAAGACATAGAGTCGCCACCAATCTTTTTTAGCTCGGTGTGATCGGCCACCTATTAAAACCAGTTTTATAAAATATTTTAAAAATTAATTAAAACATTTTCTAAAACCAATTTCAAGCGTGCGTTTAAAACCAGAGAAATCAAAGAAATGGGTTCGGGACTCGATTACTTATGGGGAAGGATTAGCACCCCCAAAACGCCCGTATAAAACGGTACCTTATTAATCGTGTATTGTCTCAAATCTCGATATAAAGTTGGTTTTAAATTTAGTATTTCAAGTTAATTCCCAATTTAAAGAAAAATAATTTCATTTTTAATTAAAAATTATCCGGAATTTATAAAATTCAAAATTTTCCTATATTCCCCAACAAACGTGGCAAAATATAGAAATTTTTATTAATTTTGGAAAACTTTTTGAATCATTCTCTTTTTTAAATAAGTTATTCGTTATTAATAATAATTGATGATATCCTCCCCAGCAAACCCAGCAGAGAACTCATGAATTAATTTAACTCGGGAATATCTTTATTTTATTGAAAATCATTATCTTTTTTTGAAAACATTTAAAAGAAATGAATATGTATATGCATGACATAAATAAAATGACATAGTAAAATCTAAATAATATAATGCAACCTAAATGATATGATATAATTTGAATGCCTTAGCATATTCTAAATAAAATGAAATATCCTAAGTTATATGACATATTCTAAATGAAATGAAATGACCTAGGTACCATAATATATGCTATATGAAATGTAATATCCTAAGTCATATGATATATTCTAAATGAAATGTAACATCCTAAGTCATATGATATATTCTAAATGAAATAAAATATCCTAAATGACATAATATATCCTAAATGAAATGAAATGACCTAGGTAATATAATATCTTCTACATGAAATGAAATGACCTAAGTAACATAATATATTCTATATGAAATGAAATTATTTAAATGACATGGCAAATATGAATGATATGGCATTTAATTTAAATGACATGGAATATAAAATAATGCTATCACATAATATGCATGGAAAAAAAAAATGAAAATAATAATGCATGAACATGCTAAATAATATAACAAAAAAAAATAATTAAATAAAAAGCATAGGATATCATGAAATATTCCAAGTCATATAATGAACAATATATCATAACTCAAAATCATAACAATATCATAGAAATTATCATAGCAAAAATCACATATTATATAAAATGCATGAATATGGAAAATGCAATGCATGAAAATGTATTTTTTCCTTTAATTAAGGAAATCCGTATATCTAAAAAGATATTCGGCTAACTTAGGAAAACATGTCAAATTAAATATTCTAAAACCAAAATACTTTGTGATTGTTTGAAAACAATTTGGAAAAAGTTAACTTAAAAATAAAAACTGGGCGAAACCCTTTTTAAATGGCTTTAATTTCCTAAGTTTAAAATCCCGGACTTGACCACCCTTAACCCGAGACTTAAAAAATCATTTTTAGAGTTTCAAAAAAGCATAGAAACTACCCTAAGTCAGTAGCTAAACTTCCTAATCAGCCCCCTCTAGGTAACTTAACCAAAACAGAAAAATGATTTTCCTTCAAATTAAATTCTGACTCCACTGTCAAGTTTTAAGCCACGATTTTTTACCCTATTTTTAAAAATTCCAAAAATTCTAAAAACAATACTGGAGACTCAGGACAAGTAAAACTACACGGGAATAAATCAGCTTAATTTTCTGATTAAATATGAATGCCCAAAAAAATCGAGAAAGTACGAGTACTGGGTGAAAAAACTATTTTGCCAAAATACATTGTTGTCTTTGATAAAATAATTTAAAAATCAAAGTAAAAATATTTAAGACTCACAAAATGACTCGCAAATAGTAGCTAGGACTTTTTGAAAGTTGGATATAAATTGGCTAAGTAAAAAAAATCACAAAGGTAGAATAATCAATTTGACAAACCTTAATTTTCCACAAGTGTGCTCAAGAGAGCATGACTTTGAACCATTAATTGGCCTAAGTCATTAGTCAAGAGGCATGAACATGAACATGAAATGCATGAAAAATACAGCAAATATGATGCATGAAATGCATGAATTTAAACCTAAATGTCATGAAAAAATGCATGGCATCCATATAGTGACCTAGACCTAAATGAACTTGCATGGCATTTAATGCAACCTAGGTCTAAATGCATGGACATGCATGGCAAAATAAACCAAACGTAATGACTAAAACATGCATGGCAATAAAACAAACACAAGGGATTCTTAAACCAAAAACTCAACCAAATATCATGCAAATGCTAACCTATCAACTAACATAGCCAAAATGCAACACACAATGCAAAACACATGGAGTAGCCGAATGGCTTCAAGCTCCAACAAGCATGGCATTTTCACAAACACTTGGTATACTTAAACTAAATACTCAATCAAATGTCATGCAAATGCAAACCTACCAACTAACATGGGAAAAATGCACATACAATGTAAAACACATGGAGCAGCCGAAAGGCCTCAAGCTCCAACAAGCATGGCATTTTCACAAACACTTGATATGCTAACATGCTCAACTACAATATATCACTCAAATCATACAAACACAAAGTAGAGATACTAAAACCAAACAAGCATTTTTACAAACACTTGATATACTAACATGCTCAACTAAAATATAACATTCAAATCATGCAAGCACAAGGAAGAGATACTCACAAGCATTTTCACAAACACTTGATATACTAAATATAAAACATCAACAAATTTAGACATTATGTAAATAGAAAATTAAAAATGCAAGAACATGATATTTAAATCATAAATGGCAACAAACAAAGCAACCAAATTAAAACATGATTCAAATATATGAAGTAGAAGAACACTTAAAGAATAAAAATTAAAGAAACTAACATAAATAACATGATAAATTAAAGCAAAAACAGCAACCATAATAAGAAAAATGTAGACCATTCGGCCACTACAGAAAAATAAGAAAAAAATTGTAAAAAAAATATTTAAGAAAGAGATGAAGAAAGAATTTAAAAAGAACAATAAAAAACACTTATTTAAAAAGAAAACTCACCAAATAATAATCAAAATAGCAGAAACAAGAATGGAAAATCAAGAAAGTGCAAGAGTTGGTGCTCAAAGCAACCTCAAGAAGCTATATTTCAAGCTTTATCTCTTCAATCTTTCCTTTCTTTTCTAAACTTTTTCTTTGTAATTTCAACCAAGGAGAGAAAAAACTAAGAAAAACTAAGAAGAAATCTGAAAATCAAGTCCAAAAATGAAAATCCTGCACCTCCCCTTAATGCTGGCAGAATTTTACCTCTATCCTCCCTTAGGATGTTGTCATTTTGATTCCAACCAACTTCCATCCAAGGGCTAGTGATTCAAGGTGAAAAATTATGAAATTACCACCCTTAGATTAGCATAGAACTGTCCATCATTACATCTATTCAAGAATAATGTTGACACTCTCCCTTGGCCTATGTGGCTTGATCACAATAGCTTGATTAAAAAGAATCTCTAACTAACTCTTAATTCTTGGCCATTTGATTGAAAAATCAGAAGCTTCCTCTATCCTTTGGGCCTTGTCAGGCCACCACTTCTCTTTTTTAGCCCAAGTATGATTTTTTGAAAGGCCAAAAGAGGCCATTTTCAGTTGCTTGGGTGAAATGACCGTTTTGCCCCCCAGATGCAAATAAATGTCAAACGGACTCCAAATTCAAATTTTTATTTTTTTAATACTTTCAAAATAATAAAATATTGAGTTCTGGAAGTTTTCAAAATTTTCTGAGTCCGTTCGCAATTTATTTGGATTTTTTCTTCCAAAAATGCCCTTTCATGCCCCCACATTTTACCATTTTTTAAACGAGCTCCAAATCAAGATTTTTCTTCACCAATATATTCCAAATAATTTAAAAGTGTGAGCTGGAAGTTTTTATAATTTTTGGAGCTCATTTGGTATTTTTTCGGGATTTATCTGCTTGAATTACTACATAGGGGCTGGGGATTAGGCCATTTTCCAAACGAACTTTGAATCAAGATTTTCTTTCGTCAATCTCTTCCAAATAATTTAAAATTGAGATTTGCAAAATTTCAGAATTTTTGGAGTCCATTTGCCATTTTTTCGGGATTTATTTTCTTAAATTATTGCATAGGAGGCTCGGGATTTAGCCATTTTGCAAACGAACTCCGAATCAAGATTTTCTTTCGCCAATCTCTTCCAAATAATTTTAAAATGATATTTACAAAATTTCAGAAGATTTGGAGCTCATTTTCTATTTTTTCGGGATTTTTCTTCTTGAATTACTACATGAGAAACACAAGATTTCGCCATTTTGCAAACGAACTCCGAATCAAGATTTTCTTTTTACAATCTCTTTAAAAATACTTAAGAAAAATATTTGCAAATTTTCAGAATTTTCAGAGTCCATTTGCTATTTTTCCCAAATTTTCCAATTTTGCCCTTTTGCCTTCGAAACCCAGTTTTGCTCAAAACAAGTCCGATTTTCAGATTTTCTTCAAACTGAGCCTTGGGTTATCCGTTTCTAATCATTCTCCATCCATTGGGGCTTTAGTTTTACCAAGTTGGGTCATTTCTGTAATTTTTCCCGATTTCATCGAAATCCACCAAAAACCCTAATTCTCGGTTTTCTCCCGGATTGACTTTTCTTTCATTTTTTCTTTCAAGTGGCTTCTCCATTACCTGCAGTGAGTGCTTATCTTTTATTTGGAACCATCAATTTCGACCAATTCGATCGTTTGAGCACATTTCCCCAAATTTCTCGGATTAGGGTTTTTTTTCTACTAAATCTCCAAATCCCATCTTCCGAAATCCATATCTTTCAATGTAGACATCGGATTATCAAAATTTTTTCGCCATTTTTCAATTGAACTTCAAATCTTGATTTTGAAAGTGGGTTGACATTTTTAGTAGTTGACTTTTTTGTGGTTGACTTTTTTGAGGTTGACTTTTTCAGAGGTTGACTTTTTTCAAGTTTGACTTTTTATGCTCTCCCTCTTAAACTTAGTCTCGGAGTACCACCTGCAGGATGAAAAAAGTTGTTTTACATTCTAAAACCTCAATTTTGGAAGAAAACATACCTGTTTTAGTGGTCTAGACAAAATTAAGTGTCTACACCCCTCTTTGGCTATTGCTGAGAATTGGGATTCAAACAAAGGTAAATAGACAATAATTTTGCCCGGTTAGTGAAACCACATGTAAATAAAAGGAAAAAGAGTTTTCATTTTTTTCATCATAATTTTTTTTCATTGATTTTTTTTTTGGAAAAACTGTAAATAGAAGATTTTGTCCCTAAATTGAGTTCCTGACTAATCAAGGCTCGACCCGTCTTAAGGAAATGAGTTCGATTTGCAAGAGAAGAAAATACCTTGACGGTGGTCTCGGGGTCTTATCTTGTCTTGGTGTCAGCTGTGTTTAAAATTCTGGGTATCTCCTCCAAAAGCTTCAGTTATCACCACCAAAGACTTGCTCATTTTTAAAACTGTAAAATTCTGGATATCTCCACCAGAGACTTCGGCTATCACTACCAAAGACTTGTGCATTTTTAAAACTATAAAACTCTGGATATCTCCACCAGAGGCTTCAGCTATCACCACCAAAGAATTGCTCATTTTTAAAATTTGTAAAATTCTGGATATCTCCTCCAGAAGCTTCAGCTATCACCACCGAAGACTTGCTCACTTTCAAAAGTTGTTAACTTCTGGATATCTCCTCCAGAAGCTTCAGCTATCACCACCGAAGGCTTTTTCATTTTTAAAACTATAAAATCCTGGATATCTCCACTAAAGGCTTCGGCTACCACCACCAAAGACTTGCTCATTTTTAAAAATTGTAAAATTTTGGATATCTCCTCTAGAAGCTTCAGCTATCACCACTGAAGACTTGCTCACTTTTAAAATTTGTGAAATTTTGGATATCTCCTCCAGAAGCTTCAGCTATCACCACTGAAGGCTTGTTCATTTTTAAAACTGTAAAATCCTGGATATCTCCACCAGAGGCTTCAGCTATCACCACCAAATACTTGCTCATTTTTAAAATTTGTAAAATTCTGGATATCTCCACTAGAGGCTTCAGTTATCACCACTGAAGGCTTGTTCACTTTTAAAATTTGTAAAATTCTGGATATCTCCTCCTGAAGCTTCAGATATCACCACCAAAGACTTGTTCACATTTAAAAACGTGTTGAAAATTATACCCGGAAGCTTTGAGAGAGGACGCAAATACTTCATGATGCAGATGTAAATGTTTTTAACAAGATGCACATGCTTCATGGTGCAAATGTGAATGGCTTGGATTTGTGCAAATGCTTCTTGGTGCAAATGCAAATGGCTTAGATTGATGCAAATGCTTCTTGGTGCAGATGCAGAGATTGAATAAATTGCAAATGCTTCATGATGCAAATGCAAAAGCTTCTAAATGATGCGAATGCCAAGATTAATGTTGATGCAACTAGTTTATAAAATGATGTAGATGCAAAGATCAACATTATGCAAATGCTTCTGAATGATGCAAATGCAAAGATTGACAATGTACAAATGCCTCATGAAAAGATACAGATGCCCCTACGAATCGTGTTCATGTAAGTGGTCCATGAATAGTGTAACTACAGTTACCACACAATAATAAAGATGTAATGATCCTAGAAATGATGCAATTGCTTGAGATGATGCAAATGCAAATATCCATGAAGGATGTAAATGTAAGGGTAAAATGCAAAGGCTTATGGAATAGTGCCAATGCAAATACCCATGAATAATGCAAATGCTTGTCGACACTATGCAGATGCAAATCTCAATAAAGAGATGAGTGTTCATGAGTAATGCAAATGCCCCCGATCATTTTTCTAGACTTTGGCATAGCCTTTCTAGTTCATTTTTCCTCATAAAATTATAGTATATCTTGAACCCTCGTGCCCCATAACAGATCATTTCCTTTTCAATCCTTAGCTATCTCTTTGCCCCAATAGTTTTCAAAGTCTTATTGACAAAAATCTGTTTGTTTAGTTCTATTTCTTCTTCTCATATCTAGAAGTCAAAGTCAACCCTAATAGTTCCACACCTTTGGGTTAGAAAGCCCTTGTCTCATGTCAACATCAAAAGTGGGTATTTTAGAAATATTTTTATTTGTTTTCTCCTTTTGAAATTTTTTTCTCATTTAATGAAAACTTCTGAACCAAAAAATATCAACCCCATAATGTGTAATGTACAAATCTCTTGAAGACTGAAGATCATTGTTTAGAAATTTTATGAATGTCAATTTGGGTTTCTCAACTTGAATTGACAGACTTGGTATAACAAGATTTTGATTGGTCCAAAAAACTTTGCAACAAGAATGTATGTCCCTTTTAGGCTCACAAATGGAACAGGTTTTATAAAACATGAATTCCATGAGAATCAAACAAAGTTAACATTCTCTTAGTTTCCAAATCGTGGTGTTTTGAGAAGCGTCAAGATTGGTCGGAATGTTTAAACTGTAAAATTGATTTTCGAGGGAAAAAGTCTCAGTTTTTGAAATTAATCCTCCAAATGAAAGCTGGCGTTCAATAATTCCTAGACGTTCCTCGATTTCTTCAAGATAACCTTCTTTTCTGTGGCATCGACACTAACATAGATGGCATCTAAAATTCTCATTTTACTCTAGACCGCCAATTTTTGGGTTTTCGTCCTAGAGTCTCATTCTTTCCATGTTTTTTATTATTATTCTACCATGAACTTGAGAATTCTAAATTATTCCATAGTGAAATGATAATTCAATGAGATGGGATAAAATCTGAGGAAAAACCCTTCAAGTTAAATATTCATGCTTGATCAAAATGGACTTTTAAAGCACGTAATGTAGGCCAAGGTTGAGGGTTCAGAAACAAAGGATAAATAGCCCCAAAACATGTGTTTGAGGGTAATCAGATCAATGATCATTTCTTGAGGAGGATTCCCTTTGAAGCATTTTTCCCTTTTGGACTTTTCTTTCCTTTTTAGTTTGCTCTTTTTCTTCTTTGCTTTTGGCTTTCATTTGCCATACTTTTTCACACTTTTTGTATGTGTGTGTGTTTCTTCTCTCTTTTCTTGTTTTGTTTCTTGTCTTTCATTTTGCCATCTTTCTTTTCCTTTTTCTTCACTTCGATAGAGTGAGCCCGTTTTTATTTGGGAGCTCAATTTGCTTTGTATCTGTCTTCGAGTTAGGACTAATTTCTTCATGATCTTTGAGGAGACCTTTCCTCGCATTTTCCCTTAGTGTAGAGGGTGATCTTGATCAGGGTTCAAAGAAAAAAAGAAATCTTTTGGCTCAAAAAGGGTAACTATGGATAATTTTTTTGTGTGAAAGGGATATGAAATATGGCCATTTCTCATATCAAGCACAAAATATCTCATTGAAAAGCAATCCCATAGATAATCAGATTTTCATTTTGCACTTTGGAATCATCTGAATTCTCATATGCATGATATCAAAATTTTTATTTATTTATTTTTTTTGTCGCATGCCCCCAATAATTCATGCATTATTTCCATCCTTATTCACCATGTATCCATCATTTCAACATATGATGCCCCAACTTGATTAACCATGAGAATTTACGTCATCATGAGGAACATCGCAAGTCTAGGTCTATATTGAAAAGGTCGAGTTTCAATCTTGGGTTCTTTGAAGATACGAGAAAGAATATGGCCAAAAATAGGATAATCTGGTTTAGTCAAGGTGCCCCGAGGTGTCAATCATAAAGTGATGTTTGGGCAATTGATGTTTTATGGTTATTTGGAAAGGATGTGAATGATTTTGGCACATCCTTGACACACACCAAATTACCATGATCTAGATTCTTGAAAGAATGTCTCATTTGTTTCAATTTCAAGAGTTCAAAAAATTCGTTCCTTTATTCATAGCCAAGACTAGGATCTATATCTTTGCTTATTCTACAATGACAATGGTTTATGATGTTTAATTATTCATATTCATTGAAGCATTAGATCTTTCAAGTAGTCTTGATTCAAGGGATTTAGTCATAGGAAAGCCCAAAAGAGAGAGGGAAAGTATGGGGTCATTTCTATCAATGATCATCAACATTCTCGAGACTGTTTATTGCTTCCTATGAAAAACCCCTTATTATTGTTTACCACAAATTTTCTTAAAGTTTCATTTTTTTTTTTGCAAATTCAAATGAGTGCTAAAATATAATGAACACAAAACATTTAAATTCAAAGTTTATTTATTTCATGTAGATTTCAACATGAGACAAATGCTTTCATCATCAAAGTGTATAGAACTACATGCATCAGAAATCCTAATATGATTATGTACCATGTTTCTTATGACACTTGGCTTTCCTATCTTCAAAACTTATCGAACTAGCCTTGATGAGATCCTAACCTTGTACTTCAAGGCGGGGCAGTTCTCCGTTGAGTGACCTTGATTGCCAGAATAATAATCGCAACACTTATTAGCATCATACCAGCTCAAATAAGGGGGCTTCAGAGGTTCTAATTGCATGGGTGTCACAAGGTGATTCTGGATGAGTTGAGGTAGTAGCTCACTATATGACACAGGAATCAGGTCAACCTGATTTCTTCCTCGCTTTTTATGCCCTCTTCAATTATTCCCAAGGGTGTTTGATTGATAGACAGATGTAAGTGCTGCCGCGGTTGTAGGCATTGGTTGGTAAGGATAAAAACCTTGAGAGACGTTGTTCAGGGTAGGGTAGGATGGCTGATACGAGGAGAATTGGGGAGATGGGGCAAAGCCTTCCGCGACTTGGGCATCTTTCTTTTTATTTTTAGATGATCCATTTCTCTTGTCATTGGATGTTCTTTCTCTTTCAAGTTTTCTATCCTTGATAGCATTCTCAATCATCTCCCCTGAGATTACCATATCTACAAAATTCTTCGTGGCATTGCAGACGAGTTTATCATGATACGAGACCCATAGCGTATTCACAAAAAGGACAATGATTTCCTTCGGTGTCAAGAGTGGTTGTACTTGGACGGCCATGTCAATCCACCGCTGAGCATATTCTTTGAAGCTCTCAATAGCTCTTTTCTCCATATTTTGCAAGGTAAGACGGTTAGGTGCCACATCAGTCATATGCTTTTATTGGCTTAAAAATGCATTAGCCAAATCAATCCAAGAGCTAATCTGATCCTTACTCAACTGATTATACCACCTAATTGCGGACCGCTGAGGCTATCCTGAAAACAACGGATCAGAAGCTTATCATTACTTGTATGGCCCGTCATCTTTTGGCAGAACATAGTGATGTAGGCTAACGGATCGGCTGTTCCATCATATTTCTCAAAATTAGGAACCTTGAATTTAGGCGGAATTACTAAGTCGGGGACCAGGCAACATTCATTCGTATCTACACTCCCAAATATATCTGTACTTTCTAATGCCCAGAGCTTTTCATCTAACAGCTGATATTTCCCTTGGGAATCTGCCGACTCAACCTTCTTCACGGCAACCATTTTAAACTTTTCCTGCTCAGCTGGATCATCTGAGTTCAGAAGGTTGACAGGATTAACCATGTTCTGAAAAGACTAGACATCTAACATCATGACCTCATTCTGATCCCTTTGTGTCCCCGACCCTTCTCTGGCGGCCAGATTTTCAATGTATCCCTTTCGTTTGATCGAGGCGGACATCATCTCCATTAGTTTAGTCATTTGATCTCTAGATTCTGCTTGAGAGTTTGCCAACAGTTCTCGCAATTATTCCTGTGTTTTTTCCATTATTCCAATTCGGACAAATTGTTCATTCTCCATAGCTCTGGCCTGCGTTATAAAGGTGTTCAGTACTTCTTATAACTCTGATTTGAAAAAGAAATTTCTTCAACAACTCTTAAAAATGAGCCAATTTCTATTTTATCCCCCCAAGTGCGTGTCCTGATGAATGAGCCATGAATGTCATTTGATGCACGTGAAGAATAAACAAAATGATGTATAGACATATACAGTGGGAACATGCTGACCATGTATGTTATGAATGCCATCACAATACCAACATGATACATGTAAAGAATAAGCGAATCAATGCATGGAAAACATACATAGGAATCATGCTGATTATGTATGCCACGAGTGCAACCTGATGCCAACATGATGCATGTAAGGAATGAACAAATTAATGCATTAACATATACAGAGAAATCATGCTGACTATGTATGTCATGAATGCAACCTGATGCCAACATGATGCATGTAAAGCATGAACAAATCAATGCATGGAAAACATACAGAGAAATCATGCTGATTAAGTATGCCACGAGTGCAATCTGATGCGAACGTGATGCATGTAAAGAATGAAATGTATGGTATGACAAATAAATGATCGGATGTAAAATGTAAAGGGGAAGATACCATAGAAGATATAAGAATCGGAGGAACTTAATCATCAACATCTCATAAATTTGAAGCAGAACCAATTCATTTCCATGTCAAAGTTCACAAGGTATAAACCATGTTTACAAAATCTGATCAGTGGTTAGAACTGTCTTTACAAGCACTTTATTTTTCCTAACATCCTAAGGCTATAAGAGCCGACTACTAAAAAGATGAAATCCTATTACATCATTAATTTCCCGACCCTAATTAGCCTTCTCTAGTCCTCCATCAATCAGTGTCATTAGATCGATCCACTTGACATCTATAAGAGACTGCTTTTTCCTTTTGAAGGCTACACAGTCTTCAATGTTATGCCCAGTAATTCTGCAGTGATAATCACATCTTGCATTTAGGTTATACCACTTGGGACATGGTGGTATCAGGGGTTTCAATGGCACACAAGCAACCAGATGATCTTGTACCAATATAGGGAGAAGCTCTTTGTAGTTGATAGGAATGGAGTCATAATGCCTTTTGGCTTTGTTCTTGGATTGTTTCTTGGTCACACATGGCCTAAGGGTTGATGGTGGCATAAAGATTCGAACCAGAGTGTTTGCATGCAGAGGCGGCTGAACAGCATGGTAAGGGTATGGATTTGGACACAAGACCCTTGGAGGTTGTACATAGTTCGAGGTTCTTATCCCGGATGCTTGATAAGGTGCTTGATGAGGGAAGAAGTACGAACTACCAATTGGTGGTGATGGAGTGGGACTCGGGGATCCCATAGTGGTCATCCCAATGGACGATTGTACTATAGTATAGTGAGGGTACTGGTTTGGACCTAGGATAAATTGCAGGGACTGTTTGGGATCCGAGGTTTCTGTTTTTGGTATCAGGCTCTCTATTTTAGTCATTTTCACGACATTGTCCACAATTTCATCAGGGTTCAAACCTTTGTGGCATTGACAAGTGTAGGACCCAGCAAGGATTGTATGTTTTGGACCTGATGATTTTGGTTGATTCGAAGGAGATGAATAGCCTTGAGAAAGTTCCCTATTACTCTTACCCATATCTTCAACCATTTTCACCAATTTGGCGAGTTGTTCCCTCACCTCCCGGATTTCATGTCCAAATTCCTCTTGATTGCGTTCCAAAGCACCCAATCGTTCCTCCGCTTCATTCCTCATATCTCCAACCCCTTTCATGCAAATGAAATTGATATCATTATCATGAGATCAAGAATACAATTATGAATGTACATGCTCTATTCTTATGTGCATGAATGTAATGATGATTAATGCATGAAATGTACAAAATGCAATGATGCTTGAGGAGATGCATTTTCACATTTACAACTAATGTGTATGTTATGAAAAAAATGCAAGTGAAAATATCAAGGAAAAATAAGATCTTCATATTATTCTTTATTATTTTTCAAAGGAGAAAAAAATTTCATAGAATAAAAAATCTTTTTTTTTTTAGGAACACCTAAAAAATAAAAAATTTCAAAATAACCCCAAAACACTAGTTTTTGGTATTATTACAAATGAAGCGTGTGGAAAAGAAACAAAGAAAATACCAGGGTACAATTATCAATTCAAAGTGAAAAAATTAATAAACATGTGCCCCAACAGTATCTACTTTTATAGGCATTTATGGTGCCTTTGGGGCGAATTATCACATTTATTACGGGCGATGTACGTTCATCATTGCCCGATCTACAATGCTTATTCAAAATGCATATATAAATGGCAAAAGATCATAAGCATTCCTCCAAGTGTTCCTAGCTGGAAAAAGATCAGAAGCATACCTCCAAGTTTTCCTAACTTCGGTGCATCTAACGAAAATCCGACATGGCTTCGCCTAGGTTCATTATATAAGGGTGAATCGATTCTAAAGGCCCTAAATTGTTTCTCACTGTCGCCGGTGAAGGCTAGTAAGGCACCCCGATAAAAGCGAGTTCAATTTGTTAGAGTATATTTCCCTGGCTTATGCAGAGGCTATTGCCGCACGAAGTTTAGGTAATCTGATACTCCTAATGTGTTTCGCTAGCTTATGCGAAGGCTATTGCCACACGAAGCGTAGGTACTTTACATCCACTTAAAGGGATGGAACTCGGATATAGAGCTCATGTTATGCAAAATGTAAGGGTTGTGTGTGAGGAGGAACAATCAAACCTTTCACCACCTAATCTAATCCCTATCCGAAGTATCCCGACAAAATATTAAAGACAAGATTAAATAATGACAAGCATTAGTCTATCAAAGAATAATAATATACAAGAAAATAACCAGAGATTAATAACAACACTATGCATGCACATGAGCATGAACAATTTTGAAAAGATTTTATTATTTTAAAATTCTCCTCTTTATTAAAAAAATCTAAGAATTAAAATTAAATATCGGATAAAACCAACAAAACTGAGACTATCGACAACACACGATTAACTCTTGGCCTGACTCTCTAATAGTCCCTAGTGGAGTCGCCAAGCTGTCGCAACCTAAAAAATAATAAGTCTCATCGTTAGACTTTTTCGTTAAGCGTGACATTGAGGAAAACAGAGGAAAAGACAACTTAGTTCCTCTTGAAATAAAATGAGGGTTTGAAAACAACCTCAAAAAAGAAATGGAGTCACCACCAATCTTTTTTGCTAGGTGTGATCGGTCACCTATTAAAACCGATTTTGTAAAACATTTTAAAATTAATTAAAACATTTTTAAAACCAATTTCAAAGTCTGCGCTTTTAAACCAGAGAAATCAAAGAAGCGGGTTCGGGAATTGGTTACGTGCGGGGAAGGATTAGCACCCCTACAATGCCCGTATAAAGCGATACCTTATTAATCGTGTATTATCTTAAGTCTTGGTAAAAATCAGTTTTAGATTTCGCATTTCAAAATAATTCTCAATTTAAAGAAAAATAATTCCATTTTTAATTGAAAATGATCCGGAATTTATTAATTCAAAATTTTTCTATATTCCCCGACAAACTCGACAAAAATTAGAAATTTTTATTTATTTGAAAAATCTCCGAATCATTTTTATTTTTTGAAAGAAAAATATTCATTTATTAATGATAATTGATGATATCCTCCCCAGCAAACCCGGCAGAAAACTCATGAATTATTTTAGCTCAGGAGTATCTTTATTTTTATTGAAAAATCATTATCTTTTTTTAAAATATTTTTAAAAGATGAATATGAACGTGTATGACACGGTAAAAGATGACATCGCAAAATCTAGATGACATAGTATAATCTAAATAACATGGAAACATCTAAATGACATAGTATATTCTAAATGACATGGCATAATTTAATAACATGAAATAATAAGAAACATAAAATAACATTATAACAAAATATGCATGTAAATAATAATAATAAAAAAAAAAACAATGCATGAACATAATAAACCCTAAATATATGGCAAAAACAATTAATGACTAAGCAAAAAACATAGAATAACATAAGATATCCATAACCATATAACCACCATGACAATCACCATGAAATCTAAATCAAAACAATAACATCACCATTCAATATTCATAGCAAAAATCATATATGATAAATATGCATGAACATGGAAAATACAATGCATGAGAGTGTATTTTTTTTCTTTAAATAAGGACATCCGTTTACCTAAAAAGATATCCGATTACCTTAGGAAAATACTTAAATCAGATTTTCTAAATCCAAATTACTTTTTGGATTGAAAACAATTGGAAAATTTTTGGATGAAAATGGCACTATGGCCGAAAACCCCTTTAAAAAAGGCTCTATTTTCCTAACTTTGAAAACTCGAGTTGACCACCCTTGACCCAATCTTTATAAAATCATATTTTAGGATTAAAATGACTTAGAAATTAACCTAGGACATTAGCTATTATTCTAAATCTGCCCCCTCTTAATGCCTTAACCAGAACAGAAAATTATTTTCTTCTTGAAAACAAATCTGACTTTTCTGTTCAGTTTTAAAACGTGATTTTTCACCTATTTTATAAGATTCAAAAAAATCTGAAACAATTATGGGAGACTCATAACATATTGACCTCTGTGGGAAAAAATCAGCTTAAGTTTTAGACTAAGTATGTCCCACCCAAAAATTCACGAAAGTCTGAACACTGGGTGAAAAACTGTTTAACCAAAAAATATTTTTAAACCTTGGATAAAAACGTTCAAATATCATAATAAAAATATTAGAGACTCCTATAAGGTCCTACAATCAGTGGTCAAAATTTCTAAAAGTTCGGGGTTGCCTAATGAAAAAAATCACAATGGTAGAAAATCTAAATTTCTCAAATCTAAATTTTCCATAAGCATGCTCATGAGAGCTTGGCTTTGAGCCATTGTTTGGCTTAAGTCAAAAATCAAGTGATATGAGATGAAATGCATCAACAAACAGCAAGTTAATTGAATGAAATGCATGACCTAATGCCTAAATGACATAGAAAATATGCCTGGCATAAAAGATGACCTAATGCCTAACATGAGATAGAAATATGCACGACAATTAATGTTACCCTAGACCTAATATGCATAAAATATGCATGGCAATAAATATGACCGTAGACCTAATGAACATGAAAGTATGCATGGAAATACAAGATGACCTAAGACCTAATAAGCATGAAAATATGCATGGCATACAAAGATAACCTAATGCCTAAAATGTCATAAGAATATGCATGTCAATAACATGAACATATAATGATCAAATAAACATAATAATAATGAAAGAACATGAAAAAACAGACACACAATAACATGGCATAATGATGTAAAGAAAGAATGAAAGCATGGTAATCAAATAATCAAGATGAAAATGCAAATACACATGGCAAAGAAAACCATGGTAGCCAAATGGTCATGTTGCAAATGTGAGAATATGGCAAGGCAATAACACAAACATATCGCATGGCAAATATGCAAGACATAAATGAAAGCATAGTAGCCAAATAATTATGATAAAAATGCAAAGATATGGCTAAGCAAATACACAAATACATGGTATGGCAAATATGCAAAGCATGAACAACTTAATATAGTAAAAACAGAAAATTAAAGTTAGTAAATAAATCAAGTAGACATGAAAATAAATGATAAAAACAGAAAAATAATAACAAGTAAAGAGAGTAGAAATAAGCTCCATATTTTGATTATTTTAGAAAGCTAAATCATCAAAACAAACTAACATACCACAACCAACATAGGAATAAATTCAAACACAAGGCAATCACACATAAAGTAGACCATTCGGCTATAGCAAGAAATGTAGTAAAAAAAATTGTTTTTGATTTTTTTTTTTATGAAAACACAAGATAGTAGCCTTAAAAGAAAGTTTTAAAAACCTTTCTCTCATAATAAAATAACAAGAAATCATATGAAAAATGAGCAAATCAGCATAGAAAAAGAAAGAAAACTGAAAGAGTTCGGTGCCAGAAGGCTACCTTTCAAAGCTATCTTTCAAGCTTCATTCTCTTCAAAATTTTTCTTTGCTTTTCTACCACTTAGCTATTGCTCAAACATGGAAATACTCTAACAAAAAAGCCCCTTAAAAAATGAAAATCTGCATCCCATTTATAGGCAACCGAATGGTCAAGGATGTTGCCATAATGTTGTCATTTTTTTTCCTAGATAGCTAGATACAAAGGCCACTAATCAAAGATGATAAAATTGTGAATTTGCAACCATAGGACGAAGTGATCAGCCCCTAACCATAACCAGCTGTCCAAGAATCCTAACCATAATGTGCTCATCCTTTCTCTTCACTCATTTGGCCACATGGCATGATCACAAAGGCTTAATCAAATAAAAATATCACCTTGCTATCCAATTTTGGCCCTTGGATAAGAAAACTCAGCCATTCTTTCCCTCTTCATGGGTTGGCCAAATGGCCCTCCAAATTCCAGCCACTTCCCTATTTTTTAAATTACAAAAATGGCCCTTTTTGATCGGTAAAGAAAATCCATAGCAAAATATAATATCAAAAATTTAAATCAAAGACAATAACATCATCATGAAAATTAACATAGGAAAAATCACATATTATATAGTATCCATGAATATGGGAAATGCAATGCATGAGAATGTATTTTTTTCTTTAATTAAGAAAATTCATATATCTAAAAAGATATCAAGCTACCTTAGGAAAATATATCAAATTAAATATTCTAAAACCAAAATACTTTGTGATTGTTTGAAAACAATTTTGAAAAACTTAGATTAAAAATAAAAACTTAGCTAAACCCTTTTTGAATGGCTCCAATTTCCTAAGTTTAAAATCCCGGACTTGACCACCTTTAACCCGAGATTTAAAAAATCTTTTTTAGAGTTTAAAAGGCTTATAAACGACCCTAAGTCAGTAGCTAAACTTCCTAATCAGCCCCCTCTAAATAACTTAACCAAAACTGAAAAATAATTTTTCTTCAAATTCAATTCTGCCTCTACTGTTTTAAAGCACGTTTTTTTACCCTATTTTTAAAAATTCAAAAAAATCTTTAAAAAAATACTGGAGACTCAGGACATGTAAACAATCGGCTTAATTTTTTATTAAAGATGACTACCCAAAAAAATCGAGAAAGTACGAGTACTGGGTGAAAAAATTGTTTTGCCAAAACACATATTTTTGCCTTTGATAAAATCATTTAAAAATCAAAGTAGAAATGTTAGAGACTCTCATAAGGACTCAAGAACAGTAGCTAACATTTTGAAAAGTTAGGCAAAAATTGGTTAAGTAAAAAAAAATCACAAAGGTAGAATAATCAATTTGACAACTCTTTAATTTTCCACAAGTATGCTCAAAATGAGCATGACTTTGAACCTTTGATTGGTCTAAGTCATAAATCAAGTGGCAATGACATGAAATGCATGAAAATACAGAAAATATGATGCATGAAATGCATGATTTAAAACCTAAATGACATGAAAAATGCATGGCATCAATAAATATGACTTAGACCTAAATGAACTTGCATGGCATTTAAAGCAATTTAGGTCTAAAATGCATGAATATGCATGGCAAAGCAAACAAATCCTAAACCTAAAGAATGCATGGAAATAACACAAACATATAGCATGCTTAAACGAAATACACAACCGAATATCATGAAAATGCAAACCTATTAACTAGGATAACAAAACTGCACACACAAAGCAATACAATATGAGGGGTGGTCGAATGCTCCCATAAAATTGAGCATGGAATTTTCACAAACACTTAACATGCATAGCTAAAGAATAATACTCAAATCATGCAAATATAAAGTAAAGGCATGAAAACCAATAGGCATTTTCACAAACACATAGATTAACAAAATGTAAAATCATAAACAAACTTAAACATTTTGAAAACAGAAAATCAAAAATGCAAGACAAGTAAAATAAACATGATAACAAGATAATAGACTCAAAAATGGAAACAAGCAATCAACCAAATTAAAACAAGCTTCATGTTTATTTATTTGAAGAAGATTTAAAGGATCAAAACTTGTTAAATATCACTAGTAACATGAAATAAAGAAGCAAAACAGCAACTATATCAAACAATAGGCCATTCGGCTAAACCAAAAACAAAAGAAAAAAAATTTCTCAAAGCTTTTTCCAAGAAAGTATAAAGAATAAGTTAAAGGAGAAACTTAAAAACACTTATTTTAAAGAAGAAAATCAAAAGAAACTCACCAAAATAGCAATCAAAACAGAAAGTCAAGAATAGAAAATCAAGGAAAGTGCAAGAGTATGGTGCTTAAAACAACATCTAGAAGCTATATTGCAAGCTTTTTCTCTTCTAACTTTCTTTTCTTTTCTAAACTTTTATTTTTGTCTTTCAAAAATGGAGAGAAATCAGCCAAACAAAAGTGAATAGAGAGTCCAAATGAAAGAGAGCCCCCCTCCCCCTTGTAGTGGCCTAATGGTCTTATTTTGCTAGGATGTCATTTTTTCTTCAACCAATTTTGATCCAAAGGCTATTGATCCAAGATGTTATGGTACACGCTTCATACTCGCCAGTATTTGTTTGTACAATCAAAATCCAATCTAGCAGTGAAAGGATTATAATCTTCTTCTGGGGATATGAGCACTGCACCGATTTCATGCCCCATGGCATTAGATGCGCCATCAAAGTACATTTTCCATACTTTTTTCTTCAAGGGAATTTCATTTGCTTGTGAAACATACATTAAATCTTCATCTGGGAATTCAAAGTTCAACGGCTCATAATTTTTCACTGCCAGACTTGCTAGGAATTCAACCACTGCACTGCCCTTGATAGCTTTTTGACTTACATATATAATGTCATACTCTGACAATAAAACCTGCCATCTTGTTGTTCTCCCTGATAAAGAAGGTGCTTCCAACATGTACTTGATTGGATCTAGCTTGGCAATCAACCACGTTGTGTGGTACAACATATACTATCTGAGTCTTCGAGCAGTCCAAGCTAAAGCACAGCACAACTTTTCTACCGACAATATTTGAACTCATAATCTGTGAACTTCTTGCTGAGGTAGTAAACTGCCTTTTCTTTCTTTCCAACCTCATCAAGCTGCCCCAAAACACAACCCATGGATCTCTCAAATACTGATAAATACAATATCATTGGTTTATACGGAATAGGTGGCATTAATACTGGTGGGTTGGATAGATAATGTTTAACCTTTTCAAATGCAATCTGACAACCTTCATCCCATTCTCCTGGATCACGTTTACGAAATAACTTAAATATTGGATCACATTAGTCGATTAACTGAGAAATAAACCAAGCAATGTAATTCAATCTCCCCAAAAAGCCTCTTACTTCCTTTTGAGTATGAGGTGGAGGCAAATTCTGAATGGCCTTTACTTTATCCGGGTCAATCTCAATTCCTCTTTTGCTGAAGACAAAACCCAGCAATTTTCTTTAGGTGACTACAAAAGTACATTTTGCCGGATTTAGCTTGAGTTTAAACTTCCTCAGTCGTTCGAAGAGCTTTTTAAGATTCATAATATGCTCATCTTCTCCTTGTGATTTGCTATCATATCATCAACATAGACCTCAATTCCCTTATGCATCATATCATGCAACAAAGTCACCATGGCTCTCTGATATGTTGCCCCAGCATTCTTCAACCCAAATGGCATTACGTTGTAGTAGAAGGTTCCCTACATTGTAATAAATATGGTTTTCTCCATATCTACCGGTGCCATCTTAATCTGATTGTATCCTTAGAATCCATCCATGAAAGAAAATAACGAACTCTTTGTCGTATTATCCACTAGAGTATCGATATGGGGTAAACGAAAATTATCTTTAGGGTTGGCTTTGTTCAAATCTCGGTAATCAATGCACATCCACACCTTGCCATCTTTTTTTAGGACCACATCAATTGGATCAACCCCAATATTACCCCTTTTAGGACCAAAATTATGTGCTTTAGCCGCTGGTTGGATGTAAATATAGGATGTTGCCCCAGTTGGAAGTTCATTTTCCACAGGCTGGGATGTTTGGCCATTCTTCTGTACCACCTCTGGTCGATCTTCCTAGTTTACTGCTCCCATTCCTGTAACTGAATTTTCTCTTAGCCACTTCTGCCTCATCATGGTACTCATCATCTCTATGAGTTTGGTCATTTGTTCTCGTGACTCCTCTTGAGACTTAGCCAATTGTTCTTACAGTTCCCTTTGAATTCTTTCCATCCTTTCAATTCTAGCAAGCTGATCATTCTCCATAGCTCTTGCTTGAGATCGACTATTGTAGGAGTGTCGAAAGTCTGATTTTTTCTGAGTGCAACCAATTGTACCTTTAGTTTTAAAAACCATGGATTAGAAATTATTGACGCATTTTTTATTTTATTTTATAAAAAATAAATGAATGAATAAATGACTAAATGTTAATGAATGAACAAATAAGTAAATGACTAAGTGTATGAACATGAATGACTAATTATAAAGAATAAATGAATGGACAAATAAATAAATGACTAAGTGTATGAACAATTTATACAGAATAAATGAATGAATGATTATAAATATACATAAATGAATGAACAAACAAAATATATAAAGGAAAGAACAAATGAATGATGAATGCATTTAAAAGTATTGGCCTCGGGATAATTCCAACCAAATGGTCTTTAATTGATTTCCTGGAACTAAATACATCAAAGAAAAAAACATCACTACTTAAGACAATCTGATAATCTATCTATCCTAATTTAAAAATACTATTACAAAACACCGATCTTATAGTAACTCCCTCGGGTCTTGGACCTTTTTACTATCCTCTTTTGATTACCTTGCTATTCAATCTAACGCCTACTTGTGCACGACCCCCCTTTGACATGTTAGCAGAAGCATCACCGTGTAAGCTTTCATTTGCTTGTTTTTCCAGTTGATTGGCTCGGGCTTCCTCATACTTTGCTCTCTCTGTCCAATAGTTCTTCTCCTTCTTGAGGTTTTTGACCTTTTGCTCCTATTCCCCTGAAGTCTTAAGGGTCCCCTCAAATATGAGCGCGAAGTGGTACCTCTTGTTGTCTAAGTGTAATTCTTGAAGATCGCTTTTAGAAGTGTCCCTTTCTCTCTTGATCTTTTTCGTTTCTCTTTCTCAAGCTGATTCCCTATTTTTCATATCCTCAAGCTCTTCTTTCAATCGGGCAATTTCCTTGCTCATTTGGGTTTTTTCTTTTTCGAATTCTACCCTTGCAATTTCTAACTTTGATGGCGCTTCCTTAGGTGGTGGACTCATGAACTGGACCGCTTTCCATCTGATGTCAACAACCTATCATTAACCCTCAATTCCCTCCATACCAGGTAATCAGGTGTGACGATGTCGGCATATTAGCTACCTCCATCCAATGAGTTTCCTTCCATGCTACTACAATCTCACGTAACTTTCCCGAGTATCCATTTTCTCCATAAGAAAATTCCAAATTACTAAGGTCATGGGTCGTACGAGTAAACTGACGGGATTTCGATTGTGTTAGTACCAGCAGTGGTGCATAGCTCACTCCTTCCCATACTCCCAATAATGGACGAAAGATTTATCTCCGCACTTGTACAATGTCGGTGTAGGATCTATCCATGGAGCTCTCCAAATTATCATCTCAGCCCTGCTATTTCAAAATATGTTGATCCATGGTTCCTCAGTCCTATTTTCAAGCCAATCCCTCTTAAGAAATTCACCAATTGGTTAAAAGACTTCCAATACGAGCGAATAGGGAAATTCTCCTGTTTACAAAAATGGCGTTGAACCTATATGTAAAGAAGCTGTATACAACCTATAAAACGCCTTTTTCCTTCCCGTCTACAGAAATTTAGCGATCGAATTGAATGTGCTATAATTGCCAGGGTTGGGTTTACCCTCTACTCAAGCCTCTCAAAAACATCAAATACCGCCATATCCATATACCCTAATATCTTTGGGAAGATAACTAAACCGTAGATAGCCAAAGCAAAAATATTCCTAACTATGTCTTTACTTGAATGGCTATGGATTAAGGTCCGTAAAGTATCCCATGATATACAGTAGCTTACCCCTTTTTGGACAACATGGCTTTCGACCCAATTTCTTTCCACTCCCAGAATCTTAGACACCTTTTTCTTGAAACCCGCGTCTTTGTATCCTTCAAATAAATACGGTCGGGAATAACGTTCTCATATGCAGCAAGGTCGATTATTCCTCTATGGTTGTAGTCATATCCTCTCGGTTGAAGGTAAAACACCGATAAACGGGATTCCTGAATTGCACCACAGCCCGAATCACCTCACCACTGACCTTAACCTGAACTTACAGTGCTATGTCCCCATAAGTCTGAGTGAAGGCTTATTTTTCTGATATGTTCCATTGATTCCATATATCTATGAATTCTTGGAGATCAGTTTTCCTGATAGTAAGATCAACCTCGGCTGGCAATACTGACACATATCCCATTTTCAAACAATCCCCATTATCATGCTGACCTTTCTCGGACTATTTCCTAACCTCTAAATGTTTCTCGACAACTGAGACATTCTGGCCCTCCATGGAAGCCTTTTTGGTTGAATATTATCCCGAGACCAATAACCTTCCATGTGCAAAAATGATGACAATAATGCTTAAAAAAAAAACAACAAAAAGAAAATGAATTAGTAACGGGAATAAATTCGAATAATAGAAAAAATATATAATTCAAAACAATAATTATACATGAAGATGCCAATAAAATTTCGGCATTATAACACCCCTGGGATGACACACCAACACTTATTACAGGCATTGTATGTACGTTCATCATTGTCTGATTTTCAAAAATAAACTTATTCGGAAAGTAGAATAGAAGGTAAAATGATTGGAAATATTCCTCCATGTGTTCTTAACTTCGGGATATCTAATTGGAAATCCGGCATGGCTTCACCTAGCTTTACTATATGAAGGTGAATTAGTTCTAAAAGCACCAAATTGTTCCTCACTGTCACCGGTGAAGGCTAGTAAGGTACCTGATAAAAGCGGGATCAATTCGTTAGAGTCTATTTCCCTAGCCCATGCGGATTGTTAATCACGAAGGCTTAGTTACTTTGCACCCATCTAAAAGGACAGAACCGAGGTATAGGGCTCATGATATGCAAATGCATGTGTAGTGTGTGGGGAAAAACAACAAACCTTTCACAACCTATTCTACATTTCTTATTCTAAATGCCCCAACAAGATTAAACAACATAAGTCATCAACTAATCAATAAATGGATATATGCACCAAAATAACCAGAGAACAATTATAATATGTGTGCACATGAATATGGACATATTTAAAAACATTTTATTATTTTTGAAATTATCTTTTTTTTTAAATGTGGGAATTAAAATCAAATACCAATTAAACCAACAAAATCGAGACTTTGATAACACATGACTAATTCTAGGCTTGACTCTTCAATATTCCCCAACAGAGTCGCCAAGCTGTCGCAACCTAAAAAATAACAAGTCTCATCGCAAGACTTTATTATTCGTTAGGCGTGACATTAAAAAAAATCGAGGAAAAGTCGACTTAATTCCTCTTGAAAAATGAAGGTTTTGAAAATGACCTTGAAAAAGACATGGAGTTGCCACCAATCTTTTTTAGCTAGGTGTGATCGGCCACCTATTAAAATCGGTTTTATAAAACATTTTAAAATTAATTAAAATATTTTTTAAAACCAATTTCAAGTCTGCTTTTTAAACCAGAGAAATCAAAGAAGCGGGTTCGGGACTCGATTACGTGTGGGGAAGGATTAGCACCCCGACAAACGCCCGTATAAAATGGTACCTTATTAATCGTGTGTTATCTCAAGTATCGATAAAAAGTTGATTTTTAATTTAGTATTTCAAATTAATTCTCAATTTTAAACAAATAATAATAATTCAATTTTTAATTGAAAATGATCAAAAATTTATAAATTCAAAATTTTTCTATAATCCCCAACAAACGTGGCAAAATATAGAACTTTTTATTAGTTTGGAAAACTTTTCGAATCATTCTTATTTTAAAGAAGATATTTCGTTATTAATGATAATTGATGATGCCCTCCCCAGCAAACCCGACAGAGAACTCATGAATTATTTTAACTCTGGAATATCTTTATTTTATTGAAAATCATTACATTTTTTTCAAAACATATTAAAAAAAATATGAATATGACTATGTGTGACATAAATAAAATGACATAGCAAATTCTAAATAATATAATGCAACCTAAATGGTATGATATGATTTAAATGTCTTAGCATATTCTAGCTGAAATGAAATATCGTAAGTTATATGATATATTCTAAATGAAATAAAATGACCTAGGTAATATGATATATTCTATATGAAATGTAATATCCTAAGTCATATGATATGTTCTAAATGAAATAAAATATCCTAAGTGACATAATATATTCTAAATGAAATGAAATGACATAGGTAACATAATATATTCTAAAAGAAATGAAATGACCTAGGTAACATAATATATTCTGTATGAAATGAAATAATTTAAATGACATGGCAAATATAAATGGTATGGCATATAATCTAAATGACATGAAACATAAAATAATTCTATCCTATGATATGCATGAAAATAAAAATAATAATGCATGAACATAGTATATGCTAAATAATATGACAAAAATAACTAAATAAAAAGCATAGGATATCATGAAATATTCAAAACCATATAACAATTAATATAATATCAAAAATTTAAATCAAAGACAATTAAACCATCTTGAAAATTAACATAGCAAAAATCACATATTATATAGTATGCATGAATATGGAAAATGCAATGCATGAGAATGTATTTTTTCCTTTAATTAAGAAAATTCGTATATCTAAAAAGATATCCGGCTACCTTAGAAAAATATATAAAATTAAATATTCTAAAACCAGAATACTTTGTGATTGTTTGAAAACAATTTTGAGAAGCTTAGATTAAAAATTAAAACTTAGCTAAACCCTTTTTAAATGGCTCTAGTTTCCTAAGTTTAAAATCCCGGACTTGACCACCCTTAACCCGAGATTTAAAAAATCATTTTTACAGTTTAAAAAGGCTTAGAAACTATCCTAAGTCAGTAGCTAAACTTCCTAATCAGCCCCCTCTAAGTAACTTAACCAAAACAAAAAAATGATTTTCCTTCAAATTCAGTTCTGCCTCTACTGTCCAGTTTTAAAGCACGGTTTTTTACCCTATTTTTCAAAATGCAAAAAAAAATCCAAAAAATTAAATATTAGAGACTCAAGACATGTAAAACTACACGATAAAAATCGGCTTAATTTTTTGATTAAAGATGACTGCCTAGAAAAATCGGGAAAGTACGAGTACTGGGTGAAAAAACTCTTTTACCAAAACACATTTTTTTGTCTTTGATAAAATCATTTAAAAATCAAAGTAAAAATGCTAGAGACTCTCCTAAGGACTCACAAGCAGTAGCTAACACTTTTGAAAAGTTAGGCAAAAATTGACTAAGTAAAAAAAATACAAAGGTAAAATAATCAATTTGACAACTCTCTAATTTTCCACAAGTATGCTCAAAATGAGCATGACTTTGAACCATTGATTGGTCTAAGTCATAAATCATGTGGCAATGACATGAAATGCATAAAAATGCAGCAAATATGATGCATGAAATGCATGATTTAAAACCTAAATGACATGAAAAATGCATGGAATCAATAAAATGACCTAGACCTAAATGAACTTGCATGGCATTTAATACAACCTAGGTCTAAAATGCTTGAATATGCATGGCAAAGCTAACCAATCCTAAACCTAAAAAATGCATGGCAATAACACAAAGATATAGCATCTTAAATAAAATACACAACCAAATATCATGAAAATGCAAACCTATCAACTAACATAACAAAAATGCACACACAAATCTTAAAAGATATGGTCTATATAAAAATGAACATGACATTTTCACAAACACTTAATATACTAACATGCATAGCAAAAGAATAACACTCAAATCATGCAAATATAAAGTAAAGGCATGGAAACAAATAGGCATTTTCACAAACACATGGATTACAAAATGTAAAACATAAACAAACTTAAACATTTTGAAAACATAAAATCAAAAAAGCAAGACAAGTAAAATTAACATGATAACAAGATAATAGACTCAAAAATTGGAAACAAGCAAGCAACCAAATTAAAACAAGCCTCATGTTTATGTATTAGAATAAGATTTAAAGAATCAAAACTTGTTAAATATCAAGAATAACATTAAATAAAAATGCAAACAACAACTACAATAAAAAAAAGCAGGCCATTCGGCCACCCAAAAACAAAAGAAAATAAAATTTTCAAAATTTTTTCCAAGAAAGTATAAAGAAGAACTTGAAGTAGAATATTAAAAACACTTATTTTAATAAGAAAAATCAAAAGAAACTCACCAAATATCAAATGAAAACAGCAAATCAAGAATGGAAAATGAAAGAAAGTGCAAGAGTATGGTGCTTAAAGCAACCTCTAGAAGGTATATTGCAAGCTTTTTCTCTTCTAACTTTCTTTTATTTTCTAAACTTTTCTTTTTACCTTTCAACAATGGAGAGAAAATCAGACAAAAGAAGAGTGAAAATAGATAGTGAATAGCTGAAAAATGAAAGAGAGAGACTCCTTCCTTGTAGTGGCCGAGTGGCCCCCTCTTGCTAGGATGTTATCATTTTTTCTTCAACCAATTTTCATCCAAAGGCTATTGATCCAAGATGTTTAAAATGTGAAATTAACACCCTTAGATTAGGCAATCAGCTATCCACAATTACAACTGTTCTTGAATCTTAAGCCATTATGTTGACATTCTTCCTCTTCATGCATTGGTCCATGTGGCTTAATTGCAAAGGCTTGATCAAAAAATAACTACCTTCCTCTTCATTGTTGGCCTTTTGATTAAAAATCAGAAAATATTTGCCCATCCTTGGGCCTTGACCGGCTGACCCCTCTTCTTCCAGCCCATGCTACATTTTTTTTAAAAGGCAAGAAAAGCCCTTTTCGGGTTTTTAGGTGAAATGACCTTTTTGCTCCCGAACATAAATAAATAGCAAACGGACTCCAAATTCACATTTTATTTTTTTAATACTTCCAAAATAATGAAAAATTGAATTCTGGAGATTTTCAAAATTTTTTGAGCCCATTTGCTATTTATTTGGATTTTTTCTTCCAAAATTGCCCTTTTATGCTCCAAACTTTACCACTTTTTAAACGAGCTCCAAATACATATTTTTCTTCACCAATCTCTTCCAAATAATTTAAAAGTGTGATCTGGAAGTTTTCATAATTTTTGGAACTCATTTGGTATTTTTTCGGGATTTATCTGCTTGAATTTCTACATAATGGGCCTAGGATTTGGCCATTTTGCAAACGAACTCCGAATCCTAATTTTCTTACTCCAATCTCTTCCAAATAATTTAATAACGAGATCTGCTAATTTTTAGAAATTTTGGAGTTCATTTGCTATTTTTCCAAGATTTATCTTCTTGAATTTCTACATTGGGGACCCTAGATTTGGCCATTTTGCAAATGAACTCTGAATCAAGATTTTTATTCGCCAATCTCTTCGAAATGATTTAAGAATAAGATCTGCATTTTTTCAAAATTTTGGGAGTTCATTTGCTATTTTTCCCAAAATTTCCAATTTTGCCTTTTTGCCTTCGAAACCTGATTTTGCTCAAAACTAGTCGGATTTTCAGATTTTATTCAAACTGAGCCTTGGGCTATCCTTGTTTAATCACTTCTCTTCCATTAAGGGCTTTAGTCTTACCGAATCGGGCCATTTCTGTAATTCTTCCAAATTTCACCGAAATCCACCAAAAACCCTAATTCTCGGTTTTCTTCCGGATTGACTTTTCTTTCAGTTTTACTTCCAAGTAGCTTCTCCATTACCCGTAGTCAATGCTTATCTTTCATTTGCAACCTTCAATTTTGATCAATTTGATCGTTTAAGCACTTTTCCCAAATTTCCCGAATAGGGTTGCCTTTCTACTGAATCTCCGTAACCCAATTTCCGAACTCCATATCTTTCAATGTAGACCTCGTATTATCAAAATTCTTTCGCCCTTTTTCAGTTGAGCTTAAAATCTTGATTTTGAAAGTGGGTTGACTTATTTAGTAGTTGACTTTTTAGGGTTTACTTTTCTTGGTTGACTTTTTCAAGTTTGACTTTTTATGCTTGCCTTCTTAGACTAAGTGTCGGAGTACCACCTGCAGGGTGAAAAAAGTCTTTTTACATTCTGAAACATCAATTTAGGAAGAAAACATACCTTTTTTATTGGTTCGGACAAAATTAGGTGTCTACACCCATCATTAACAGTGAGGTATGAAACCAAAATGATATTTCTAGTCAATATTGGAACAAAGTAACAATCTTTCAGTTCTAATTTCATGCCAGATGGCAAAGATAAAGTACATGTTCCAATAGCCAATGCTGTAACTTTTGCACCATTGCCTATTCTTTGAACTACCTCATCTTTACTTAACTTTCTACTTCCTTTCAACATCCTTATGTCATTGAATAGATGCCAACCGCATCCTGAATCAACTATCCAGGAATTAGATTTAACAGTAGAAAGATTTAGTTCAATTTCAAACACAGTCAACCCAGAAACTTCTATAAGTTCTTCTTGACTTGTCAAGTGAGCAACCTTCCTTTCATTAAGAACGCTTCTCAATCTCATGTACTAATCCAAACATTTTGGACTAATGTCATTCAAACTGCCGCACAGTAAAGTTAAAGTATTAACCATTTTTCAACAACCTAATATGAAAAAAGTATATATTAGTTATTTCATGTATTTATACCAATTCAAGATGAAGTATTAAATCTCTTATTGGTTCTCCCACTAATTTTTCGAGATAATAGCCGTCACTATTATTCAAAAATCTCATCAGGCTATTTCTAGTGGGCTGGGATCCCTTCAACATATTGCAAGCTTGAGTGACTCAACAAATTACAACAAGCCTAGTTGGGTAGATAGTATTGCTTATCAATTGCATCTCTATACAGCTCCCAGATCAGTTAGTTGACAACTCCTTGTCTAAGCACATCATATGTACTTCACCTAACTTTGCCTCTAAAACTATGCGATCAAGTTTTAAAGCATCGGGACAACATAGTATTAGTTGAGTAAGACTTATCTTCATAACTCAAACATATTTGTACAGTAGTTGGACCTTGAGTGACTCAACAAGCCTCCTACTGGAAGAACTCTGGTTATCTTGTTATGATGATGGAAGGCAATTTTATCATGCGAAACATGTGACTCAGTATTGAAAAGAGGGATTTCCTTTTTCTTTAAAAGTCTCATCATATTAGGCATGCATAGCATTTATAATATCACATAAAAATAAATCTATAAGATGCTTTCTACTTGGATGATTATGGACTTTTCTAATCTAATTCCTTGAGCCATCAAAGGAAATTAGTTGGTCAAATTCCTAGGTGATTACGTATATAGCCTTCAAAAGCTTGCTTGTAATCTCCTTGTCCTCATGGTACCTTTGATCTCCATCTTCAAGTTACAAAAAGTTATTCCTATCTAATCCTAATTTTACACTTTAATGTAACTAATTACATTTGCTGTAAAGAAACCTCAAGTTAAATTTGAAGGGAATTTAGGTGAGGAAAGAATTTCTACAACTCCAAAAAATAAGAGATAAGGCAGGGCACGCAGTCCCTATTTAATAATAAAAACCATGAAAAATAAATCTAACCATCCCCAATCATATTGGGTCTAAGTCCATAATCATCCTATACATTCACAATCAATTTATGAACATATAATTTGTGCTTTAATCTCTAGTTAACATTCAATGATTATTTTTGATCCATAATTCAATTTAAAGAAAATAATAAATATTTATTCTAATCTCATTAGAATAAATCCTAATCCCTTTAGGATTATTTCTTGTAAGTAAATTATCATCTAATTAAACAATTTAATTGAAAATTTATAACATGTAAATTCTTACATTGGTGATTTAATAGAATTAATTCAACAATATCACCATGGTCACCAATTCAAGTGTTGTAGTTCAGCTAGGACACTATAATATTGGTAACTCAATATTGTCGAAAATCCACAAGCTGTGAAAAAATGAAGGCAAACAAAAACCCTAGAAAGGGAAGGCGTAGGTGTGTAGCTGTAGGGTTTAGCCGTTGCCTCCCTTTTGCCTGCAGCCTCTCTATCCGCTTTTCACAGCTTCCAACGTTTTCAATGCCCAATCAGTTTATAATTTTTCAGGCATGCAAAGAACAATTCTAAGCAATTTTAAAACCTAAAAATCATCAAACCATGCATTAAAAATAGCCAAGAAAAATCTGCAAATTTTTCTGCTTGAAAACCCCAAAGTCGGCGCAAAGCAGGCATGAACAATTCTTAGTTGTTGCCAAACTTTCACCATTTAAATTAATCAGTTTAAAACAGTTTTAAACCAATTAATCAATAAGAATTCACCATGAATAAGATGCTACCTTCACCGAAACACTACAAGTGCAAATCTCACAATTTCGGTTGTCGCAACCTAAATAAATAACAAGTCTCATCGCAAGACTTTATTATTTACTAAGCGTGACATTAAAAAAAAAAAAAACTGAGCAAAAGTCAACTTAATTCCTCTAGAAAAGCGAAGGTGACGATACGTGTCCCAATCGCGGGGACCCGTCCGAGTGAGGGGGAAACAGAAGCAGAGGAAAAGGTGACTTAATTCCTCTAGATTGAAATAAAAGGTCGAGGGTATGAAAACGGCCTCGTAAAAATACATGGAGTCGCCACCAATCTTTTTTAGCTAGGTGTGATCGACCACCTATTAAAACCGGTTTTATAAAATATTTTAAAATTAATTAAAACATTTTTAAAACCAATTTCAAGTCTGTGTTATAAACTAGAGAAAATCGAAAAATCGGGTTCGGGACTCGGTTACGTGCGGGGAAGGATTAGCACCCCCACAATGCCCATATAAAATGGTACCTTATTAATCACGTGTTATCTCAAGTCTCAGTAAAAAGTTGATTTTTAATTTAGTATTTCAAGTTAATTCCAAATTTTAAAAAAAATAATTCCGTTTTTTAATTGAAAATGATACAGAACTTATTAATTCAAAATTTTCCTATATGACAAAATCGGCAAAATATATAAATTTTTATTTATTTTGAAAACATTTCGAATCATTCTCGTTTCTTGAAAGAAAGATATTCCTTTTTTAATGATAATTGATGATATCCACTCTAGCAAACCCGGTAGAGAACTCATTAATTATTTTAACTCGGGAATATCTTTATTTTTATTGAAAATCATTATCTTTTTCAAAACATTTAAAAAAATATGAACATTTACATGTATGACCTAAAAAAATGACATAACAAAGTCTAAATAATATAATGCAACCTAAATGATATGACATAATTTAAATGGTATAGTATGTTCTAGATGAAATGAAAAATCCTAAGTATCATGGTATATTCTAAATGAGATAAAATAATTTAAATGACATGGCAATTTTAAATGATATGGCATATTTTAAATGACATGGCATATTCTAAATAAAATCACCTAAATGACATCGAATATGATGAAATGACATGAAACATAAAATAATGCTATCATAAAATATGCATGAAAATAAAATAAAAATGCATGAACATAGTATATGCTAAAATATGTGACAAAAATAAATGACTAAATAAAGAAAATATGGGATATCATGAAATTTTCAAAATCATATGGCCAACAATATAACATCATAAAATGTAAATAAAAATAATAATAATACCATGGAAAATATCATAGCAAAAATCACATATTTAAATAAAATGCATGAACATGGAAAATGCAATGCATGAAAATGTGTTTTTTCCTCTAAATAAAAAAATCTGTATATCTAGAAAGATATCCGACTACCTTAAGAAAATATGTCAAATTAGATTTTCTAAAAAAACAAAACCTTGTGATTGTTTGAAAACAATTTTGAATAAAAACTTGAATCAAGATTAACACCTCTATCAAACCCTTTTAAAATTGCTATAATTTCCTAAGTTAAAAATCCCGGACATGACCACCCTTAACCCAAGATTTATAAAATCATTTTCAAAGTTTAAAAAGGCTTAGAAACTACCCTAGGACAGTAGCTAAGGCTTCTAACCATCCCCTTCTAAATGCCTTAGCAAAATTCAACTATTATTTCTCTTTTGATTTCAAATCTGCCTCTACTATCCGGTTTTCACACACTATTTTTTAGCCTATTTTTAAAAATTCAAAAAAAATCTAAAAACAATACTAGAGACTCAGAACATGTAAAACAACACGAGAAAAAATTGTCTTAATTTTCTGATAAAAGATGATGGCCCTGAAAAGTCGAAAAAAGTTCAAGTACTGGATGAATTAAAACTGTTTTGTCAAAACACATTTTTTTGCCTTTGATAAAACCATTTAAAAATCAAAGTAAAATTGTTGGAGATCATCCTAAAGACCTACAAACAGTAGGTAAAACATTTAAAAACCTTGGACAAAAATTGGCTAAGTAAAAAAAATCACAAAGGTAGAATAATCAATTTGACGACCCTTTAATTTTTCACAAGTATGCTCAAGAGAGCATGACTTTGAGCCATTGATTGGCCTAAGTCATAAATCATGTGGCAATGACATAGAATTCATGAACATACAGTAAATCAAATGTATGAAATGCATGGTCTAAAGCATAAATGGTAAAGGAAATGCATGAGAATTCAAGTATCCTAAATGCCTACCATGAGTTTGCATGGCAATAAATGCTATCCTAACTCAATATCCATGCAATGCTTGATAATGCAAATATGACTTAGACATAATATGTTATGAATATGCATGAAAATGCTAATGTAACCTAAGACCTAAGTAGCATAGCAATGCATGGCAATACCAATATGATTTAAGACCCAATATGCATGGCAATACCAATATGGCCTAGACCTAAAATGTAATGAACATGCATAGCAATACTACGAACATACAACGACCAATGAAACTAATGCTAATGCTGGAACAAACAGCAACTAATACACAATTTCAAGATATGATAATGCAAAGCATGTTACCTAAACAAAATGCAAATGTATGACAAGGCAAGGGATGCATGAAGAGGCCGAATGTGGTTACATGATACACTAATGCAATCCTATCTAGTAAATGCCACAAGCACCTAAAAATCATATCAAGATGCATAACGTCATGACATTTTCACAAGCATATGACATACTAAAATCAAAATACACAAGCTCATGGCATGGAGATGCAAACAAGTCAAGAAGCAAGATGAAAATGCACATACGAGGCACACTAAATATCAAGATATGCTAACTCAAGGCATGGAGATGCAAACAAGCCAAGAAGCAAGATGAAAATGCACATGTAAGGCATAGCAACATGGAGTAGCCGAATGGCCATCTGACAAAATATGAAAAATGCAAACATGTTTATAATATAAGACATGATACATGAAAAAAAAAATGCACAATATGAGCATATGAACACTGTCGCAACCTAAAAAAATAACGACGAGTCTCATCGCAAGACTTTATTATTCGTTAGGCGTGACATTTAAAAAAAAAAAAATCGAGGCAAAGTCGACTTAATTCCTCTAGAAAAATTAAGGTTTTGAAAATGACCTTAAAAAAGACATGGAGTCGCCACCAATCTTTTTTAGCTAGGTGTGATCGGCCACCTATTAAAACCGGTTTTATAAATATTTTAAAAATTAATTAAAACATTTTAAAAACCAATTTCAAGTCTGCGTTTTAAAACCAGAGAAATCAAAGAAGCGGGTTCGGGAGTCGGTTACGTGCGGGGAAGGATTAGCACCCCCACAACGCCCGTATAAATCGGTACCTTATTAATCGTGTATTATCTCAAGTCTCGGTAAAGATTGGTTTTAAATTTAGTATTTCAAGTTAATCCCCAGTTTTTGGAGGAGAAAAAAAACTGCTTTGTTTTTCTTTAAATTCAATTCTGACTCCACTGTCCAGTTTTAATCCATGATTTTTTATCCTATTTTTAAAAATTCCAAAAATTCTAAAAACAATACTGGAGACTCAGGACATGTAAAACTACACGAGGAAAAATTTTCTTAATTTTCAGATCAAAGATGAATTCCCAGAAAAATCAGAGCTGTACGAGTTTTTTGAAAAAAACTGAAAAAAACTGCTTTGCCAACACATTTTTTTTTTGTCCTTGATAAAATCATTTAAAAATCAAAATAAAAATATTTGAAACTCATAAAATGACTTGAAAGCAGTAGCTAGGACTTTTTGAAAGTTAGATAAAAATTGGCTAAGTAAAAAAATCACAAAGGTAGAATAATCAATTTGACAAACTTAATTTTCCACAAGTATGCTCAAGAGAGCATGATCTTGAACCATTAATTGGCTCAAGTCATTATTCAAGTGGCATGAACATGAAATGCATGAAACAATGCAGCAAACATAATGCATGAAATGCATGGATCTAAACCTAAATGTAAGGAAAATGCATGACATAAATAATATGGCCTACCTAACATGAACTTGCATGGCATTTGATGTAACCTAGACCTAAGACATGAATGGCATTTTCACAAACAAAAAGGCATGCTTAATTCAAAAATCCAACCAAATATCATGCAAATGCAAAAACCTAACAACTAGCATGACAAAATTACAACACACAATGCAAAACACATGGAGTAGCCAAATGGCCCCAAGCTTGAACAAGCATGGCATTTTCCCAAACACTTGGCATACAAACATGAAAAACTAAGTCATAACACTTAAATCATGCAAGCATTTTCACAAACACCTAATATACCAAATCTAAAACATGCTTACTAAGATATAAATCAAGAATCATGCAAAGAATCACACAAGCATTTTCACAAACACTTAATATGCTAACTCTAAAACATGCTCAAATTTAAACGACATGAAAAAAGAAAATTAAAAATGTAAAAACATGATATCTAAGACATAAATGGCAACAAACAAAGCAACCAAATTAAATATAACTTAAGAACATGAAATAACATAATATTTAAAACATCAAAAATAAAGAAAATACCATAAACAATATGGTAAAATGAATCAAAAATAACAACTTAAAATAAATAATGTAGGCCATTTAGCCATGGTGAGTTTATTGTAAAAACAAAATGTAAGAAAAATATACTTAAGAAAGGAAATGAAGGAAGAACAAGAAACATTATTTTAAAATGAAAACTCAACAAGTAGCTTTTGAACGGATTAAGCTATAAACCCTCAGAGTAGCTTTTGAACGGATTAAGCTACAAACCCTCAGAGTAGCTTTTGAACGGATTAAGCTACAAACCCTCTCACAAAAACACTATGACTCACCACCCGGATAATCCTAATACAAGTGTATAGACTATCTCACAAGGGGTAGTGGGTGATTTCAACCAAAGGCCAAGACCCCTTATTTATAAGGTGAGCACCTCCTTGGCTTGACATTACAAAGGGATGTGGTATTGGGACTTAGGCTCAAAAATGAAAATCTCTAACTTAACTCTTGATTTTTAATCACTTGATTGAAAAAAATCCTAAGCTTCCTCCTTCCTTTGGGCTTGGGCAGGCCAGCACTTCTCTTTTCCAGCCCAGCTCTGATTTTTGAAAGGCCCAAAGAAGCCCTTTTCGGTTGCTTGGGTGAAACGACCATTTTGCCCCCCGGATGCAAAATAAATATCAAACGGGCTCCAAATTCAATTTCTATTTTTTTAATACTTCCAAAATAATAAAATATTGAGTTATGGAAGTTTTTAAAATTATCCGAGTCCGTTTGCTATTTATTTGGATTTTTTCTTCCCAAAATGTCCTTTTATGCCCCTACTTTTTACCATTTTTTAAACGAGCTCCAAATCAAGATTTTTCTTCACCAATCTCTTCAAAATAATTAAAAAGTGTGATCTGGAAGTTTTCATAATTTTTGGAGCTCATTTGGTATTTTTTCGGGATTTATCGGCTTGAATTACTACATGGGAGGCCCGGGATTTGGCCATTTTGCAAACGAACTCGGAATCAAGATTTTATTTCGCCAATCTCTTCCAAATAATTTAAAAATGAGATTTGCCAAATTTCAGAATTTTTGGAGTCCATTTGCTCTTTTTCCGGGATTTATCTTTTTTAATTACTGCATAAGAAGCCCGGGATTTGGCCATTTTGCAAACGAACTCGGAATCAAGATTTTCTTTCGCCAATCTCCTTCAAATGATTTAAGAATGAGATTGACAAATTTTCCATAATTTTCGGAGTCCATTTGCTATTTTTCCCAAATTTTTCCAATTTTGCCCTTTAACCTCCGAAACCTGGTTTTGCTCAAAACAAGTCCGATTTTCAGATTTTCTTCAATCTGAGCCTTGGGCCATCCTTTTTAATCATTCCTCATCCATTGGGGGCTTTGGTCGGGCCATTTCTGTGATTCTCGGTTTTCTCCCTGATTGACTTTTCTCTCGGTTTTTCTTTCAAGTGACTTCTCCATTACCCGTAGTCAGTGCTTATCTTTCATTTGGAACCTTCAATTTCGACCAGTTTGATCGTTTAAGCACTTTTCCCCAAATTTCTCGGATTAGGGTTTCTTTTCTACTGAATCTCCAAATCCCAACTTCTGAAGTCCATATCTTTCAATGTAGACCTCGGATTATCAAAATTCTTTCTCCATTTTTCAATTGAACTTAAAATCTTGATTTTGAAAGTGGGTTGACTTTTTCAGTAGTTGACTTTCTAGGGTTGACTTTTTTGGGTTTGACTTTTTCGGGGTTGACTTTTTTTTATGTTTGACTTTTTGTGCTCGCCCTTTTAAACTAAGTCTCGGAGTACCACCTGCAGGATGAAAACAGTCTTTTTATACTCGGAAACATCAATATGGGAGGAAAACATACTTGTTTAGTGGTCCGGACAAAATTAGGTGTCTACAGCTGCCCCTCTTTGGCTATTGCTGAGAATCAGGAATCAGGCAAAGATAAACCGACACTAATTTTGTACGGTCAGTGACATCACATGTGAAGGAAAGGGAAAGGGGTTTCTTTTTCATTTTCATTTTTTCATTTTCTATTTTTCTTTTTTTTCTTCTTTTTTCTTCTTTTTTTCTTTTTTTTCTTTTTTCTTTTTTCCTTTTTTCTATTTTCTATTTTTTCATTTTTTTTATTATTTTTTTTAAACAATAAATTGAAGTTTTTGTCCTTAAATTGAATTCCCTGCCTAAACAATGCTCGATTCGTCTTAAGGAAACGAATTCGATTTTCAAAAGAAAAATTTATGCTCGAAGGGCTTTAAAATTGGTACCCGAAGGTCTTAAAATGGTGCCCGGAGGTCTTAAAAATTGGTGCCCGGAGGTCTTACCCCTGAAAAAAGTTATGCCCGGAGGTCTTAAAGATGTTGCCCGGAGGTCTTACCTGTGATTTGAAAAAAATTAAGCCCGGAGGTCTTAAAAATGGTGCCCATAGGCCTTACCCCTGAAAAAAAGTTATGCCCGGAGGTCTTAAAGATGTTGCCCGGAGGTCTTACCTGTGATTTGAAAAATTATGCGCTGTATGCGACTTTAAAAATGATGCCCGGAGGTCTTAAGAATGGTGCCCGGAGGCCTTACCCATAATTTGGAAGAAATTCGCTGTATGCGACTTTAAAAATGATGCCCGGAGGTCTTAAGAATGGTGCCCGGAGGCCTTACCCATAATTTGGAAGAAATGCGCTGTATGCGACTTTAAAAATGATGCCCGGAGGTCTTAAGAATGGTGCCCGGAGGCCTTACCCGTGATTTGAAAAAAATGCGCTGTATGCGACTTTAAAAATGATGCCCAGAGGTCTTAAGAATGGTGCCCGGAGGCCTTACCCATAATTTGGAAGAAATGCGCTGTATGCGACTTTAAAAATGATGCCCGGAGGTCTTAAGAATGGTGCCCGGAGGCCTTACCCATAATTTGGAAAGAATGCGCTGTATGCGACTTTAAATATGATGCCCGGAGGTCTTAAGAATAGTGCCCGGAGGCCTTACCCCTGAAAAAAGTTATGCCCGGAGGTCTTAAAGATGTTGCCCGGAGGTCTTACCTATGAATTATGCCCGGAGGTCCTAAAAATGGTGCTGAAGAATTGTTGAAAATTAACCTAAAGATTTTGAGAAGATGCGAATGCTTTTTGATGCAAATGCATATGTTGAATAAGATACGAAATGACTTAAACTGGTGCAAATGTCTTTAATGCAAATGTAAATGACTTGGATTGATGCCCATGTTTCATGATGCAGATGCCCCTACTAATTGTGTTCATGTAACTGGTTTATGAATGGTGTAACTACAATTACCACACATTAACGAAAATGCAATGATTCTAGAAATGATGCAATTGTTTGAGATGACACAAATACGAATTCCATGAAGAATTGTAAATGTAAAGGTAAAATGCAGATGCTTATGGAATAATGCCAATGCAGATACCCATGAATGATGCAAATGCTTGCCGACACTGTGCAGATGTAAAAGCTTGATAGAGAGATGAGTGTTCATGAGTGATGCAAATGCCCCCGGTTGTTCTTCTAGACTTTGGCTTAGCCTTTCAAATTCATTTTTCCTCTTCAAATCAGAGTATATCTTCAATTCATTTTGGCTATTCGCTTTGCCCCAACAGTTTTCAAACTTTCATCAATAGAGATCTGAACTGGGTTCTATTTCTTCTTCTCATATCTGGAAGTCAAGACCTATCCTGGCAGTTCTACACCTTTGAGTTAGAAAAATCCTTGTCTCATGCCAACATCAAAATGGGTATTTCAAAAAATCTCTTTATTTGTTTTCGCATTTTGAAAACTTCTGAACAAAAAATATTAACCCCACAATGTGTGATGTACAAATCTTTTGAAGACTGATGATCATTGATGGAGACTCAATTAAGAGTTGTAAACCCAAGTGCAGGTTATGTTCAAGTAATAAATTCTCGGGTGTCCGAGGTCGAACCACAGGGAAGCGTACTAGTAAGTATAAGTTTATAAATATATAAGACAAAGAAAGTAAACAAGATATTAGGGAATCAACAACAAAATAAGATAAACAAGATATTAGAGAACAAAATAAACAAAATATAAAAGAAATTAAACAAGATATAAAAAAAACAATAAGAAAAGATGTTGAGGTTAGAGAATCCACTCTTGGTGTTATGCTAAGATTAATCTTGTTTTATTACACAATTGAAATCCACACATAAAGGAGGTTCCAATCGGAAGGTTTAGCAATTCAGTCCAAATTGTCCAACGTCCATAGCATATGATATTATGTTCATTTGGTGTCCTCAAAACTCATAAAAAGAGTCCAAGCATTCCTTATGCCAAGGTATATGTCTACAACAAATCAAGGTTATGAAACCAAGCATTTACTGTGCCATTTTCATTGTCAATAATGAATCAAGATCTCTACTTTGCAAGTATGATTTTAAACCAAAAGAAAATATTATCTATACTAGTGTTTATAAATGATGATTCATTTTAGCTCATGTTTAAGAGACTAACCTTAGCATTTACCAAGAGCTTCACCTCATCACCTCAACAATATGATTAGCAACACATACTAGATATGAATAAAATGAAAAGAAATGTAAGAAACATAAGTAAATAAAGAAAAAGAAAACTAGAGAAAGAAGAAGAAAACTTAGAGAATGTTATTACAATGGCTAATATCCTACCAATGTATAATGTATCCCAATACTCATCCAAGGCCCTCTATTTATACACATTTTGGAGGGCTAAATGACAAGAGACAAGCTTTACAAATTTCAAAGGTAGGTATAATAGGTGGGTGCATTTTTCTAACAATTTTCGTCATATTGTATGACAATTCTGATCAGCCAGCTTGATGGTCGATTTTGTCAATGTTGGAGGCTCGATCTGATAAAATGGTCTTCTAGAAAAATATACCCCTATCCGTTACGGATCCATAGCCGTTGGAATCAGATCATTTGCGCACGTGGATCGAAAGATATGGTCAAAATACCAAAACGGTGCAGAACAGACGTCATTGCACATCAGCCAACTTGATGGTCGATTTCGCTAGGGAAAACGACTCCGTTTCAAGAAGTGTAAAACATGAAAAAGATAGATATGCCTCTTAGCTTTGCAGGGATACAAAGTTCAGCCTTATTGCTTCAGTGAAACTCGAGATATAGCTGATATGGCAAAAGGTGTCGGAACTGGAACTGAACTGGATTTGCCCTTAATTCTAGTAATCTGAAATCACTCAAAGAAACTTGTGAAAAACACCAAATTACATAAAAATATAAAAGATCATAAACACAATTAGACTAAACAATAATAACTCGTATTTGACACAAAACAATAATAAAACATAACTAAAAACTATATAATTATACGAGTTATCACACCCCCATACTTAGATTGTTGCTAGTCCCTAGCAACGACTCAATAAAAAAAAATAATAATAAAATAAGAAAATCTAATCTAATCCATTTTCGTAGGAAATCACGGTGGCACTTAGCATGTGACACAAGCCTTTAAACCCCTAGGTGTCCCTAGTGGACGAGTTTAGTCTCGTGAGGGTTTACTAGGACGATACCCACAAACATTGAAGACATAAGAAAAACTAAAAATAATAATTATAACTAATCCTTCCAATATAAATTAGAGATAATCATTGGACAAGTCTTAAAAACTAATCAATAGCTTAAAGAAATTCACAAAAGATCTTGCTTGAATGTAAATAGTTTGAGTTAAGCCAATAATAACATAACATATTTCAATCAAAATAGTGTATATTCAAACTTAATCTCAACTTCTCACATGGGATACTCTCTTGATTTTCACTCTTTAAAGTAGTGGTAAAGTGTTTACACTCAATCAATCTCATGAAAACACTTCTACCATATGCTTGCTTGTCCACCTATTCTCCACTATTTAGATCATACAACTTCATAAATCAAGAGGTCTTTATTCAAGGTTGTAATGGGGCCAAAGGGTTATAATGTGGTTAAAGAACAAAAGGATAAAGATATCACAAAGGTTCCAAAGAGTTCATAGATTTTAGAGACATAATAAGATCATACAAATAAAACTTCTCAAAACTCTTATAAAGCACATAATAACATAGGCTAAATATTCATGTTGAGCCTTTGCATCATTCTAACCAACTTTGTAACATCTTTTTCTAGAAGTTCAAGAGAAGATTTTTTTTTTTTTTTTTTTTTTTTTTTTTAATATGGGAATGTATTTGACAATGATCCCTTTCTTTTTCTCTTGACTTTTTCTTTTCTTTTCTTCCCCCACACTTATCTTTTGTTTCTAACCCAAATTTTCAAATAAAAATATCCCTTGTTTTTTTTGCAATATGTCTCAAAATATAAAATTCATCTTTAGAACAAGGGTAAGGATATAAGCATATTTAGGCTAGGTGTAAGTTGTGGTTACCAATAAAACATCATATTTAATGTAGGCTCAAATTGGCTCACTAGTGGGGATGTTCTCGTAGAACATTAATAATGGATGGCTGTTTGGCTCTGGTTATAATCCTAATGCCTCTATCATATTCATGTTGTCACATGTATCAATATAGTCTCAAACGGTTTAAAGCAAGTTCTAGAGAATCATGTAATCATAAGAGCACTCAAGAAAGAAATTAGATTGATTTGTATAATGCATCAATCATTATAGGCTCAAAAACTCACAAAGATGATTATACAAGTCAGATTAAGTCTAAACATGCTTCTTTCTCAATCAACATATCATATTAACATTGGCTCATAAAAAGGTTGACATCAAGCTCAATTCTCATGAAAATCTTCTCACTAATAAATCTGTTTTAGACTTATGCAATTCATATCTCATCATTGTATTGAAAGTAACTAAAAAAAAAAACACACTAAGTCTAAACATGCTTTTTTCTTTGTTTTTTTTTTTTTTTTTTTTTTTTTTTTTTTTTTTTTTTTGAAGAAGAAGATTAAATCAAACTGACAAGGTATGTCTCAAGTCTCCCTTACTCAGACCTTGTTCAGAATGAATACTTCTAAATATCTTAAAACACAAAATTTTTTTTTTTTTTTTTTTAGCAAAATATGTCCCTTACCCCCTACTAAAATATGACATTGTCCCCAATGTCAAATTTTAAAGGTAGAATTTAGGAGATATTACCTGCAGAGGTTGCTAACCACTTATTATAACTGAGACACAACAAACAAAATGTTAGATAATGTCACAAAGACAAAGTGCAATCCACTCCTTGCTCGTCCATATCTCTTTTTCTTTTTCCGAGCGTTTGCGAAACAACCGTAGCAGATAAACACTCATAAGCTTGTAGCTTTTTGAGTAAATCTTCAATGGTTGTAGCAGAAATTATGGTTCTCCTTGCCTCTGAAAACATGAATCCATTATCCACAGCATTATCTAAATATGAAAGTAAATTACTAAAATAACCATTAATATTAAGCAAACCAATGGGTTTCTTATTTGTGACCAAAGATGACCAAGAAGCCACGCAAGCTATTTCTTCCAATGTACCCAGACCTCCTGGTAAGGCAATGAATGCATCGGCAGAATGGTACATGATTGTTATCCGTTCAGGGATACTCCAGACTTGTATTTCCTTACCCACGGTAGGTCCACAAAAATCTGTGAATAGTTTTGGCACGATTCCTAGAACTGGACTTCCTCCGGCGTGTGCTGCTGTAGCGACTGCTCCCATTAAACCCGTACTACCGCCTCCATAAATCAAGTGGATCTTTTGTTGGGCAAGTATTACTCCAACTCTTATGGCTTCATCAGCGAATATGTTATTTTTCCCTGGATAAGCACCTCCAAAGACACAAATTTTTTTAATGCGCTGGGACGAAGTGCTTTCCATTTTTTTTCTTTTTCGAGTGCCTGAAAGAGAATGAGTACATGGTGTAATATATAGAGGACTGAGTAGTGAATCAGACAAGAGTAATAATGTCGCCGAAAGTGTATTTGACCTGTCAGAAGAAAATGTTAACCTAACAAAAGATTTTTGCGTGATTTCAGGAAGAAAATCAAAAAGAGAAGAAAAATCAACCGTAAAAGACTAATGCAAAAAAAAAGAATAATTACACAAATCGAACAACACGTAAACTAAACCGAAATAAAATTATTGCAAATCAAACCAAAAGCTGAGAAGTCATTTATTGTAGTTGTGATTGTGGCTCACATCTTCCTCTGGTTTTACGTCCAGAAACGGCTTAAACGCCTTCTATGAGTCGAGGATATGCTTCCCATCCAGTTTTCTTACAAGCTGGCAAACAGGGTCTTTTAACATCAGATTCCCAAGATGTTGCCATTCCCTTTGGAATTGCGGCCATAAATCAAGAATTTCTCTTTGTACGTCTCCACTAGGATGCGTCTCAAGAGAAAGTTGGATATTACCCAAATTCTCCTTACTCAGTCCATCCTTAATGAATTCAATTTTATCATCTCGATTAGAGGACGGAATCCCAATAGAACGACATTTACCGTTACACGTCCATCGTGCACACTTGTGGCAATTTGAACTCATGCGCTTTGCTCGTCGCTTCTTTGCATAAGTGCTTCTACCTGTACCTGGTAAATGCAAAACAGGAAGATATTCATCTTCACGTACCTTGGCTTCAATTATCCAACGTATGTCTTCAGGAATCCCTTTGTTCATAAGCATTCTTAATCTTTCTAATCGAACTTGGTAAAGCTTCAGTAAAATATTCCGAGGAAAAGGAGGAAATCGTTTCTGCAATCTTTTGAGAATATCATCCATCCTGAAAAAAAATGAAATAAAATAAAATGAAAGAGAAATTTATATACAATATCAGTTTTGTGGGTAGCTGATGGAACCGACTTAAATAATCACGGAGTACCGTTATCCGCCATTTAACCGGGGTAAAAAAAATTATATTTACATCTAGTTATTTTCAAAACAAGGATCAGAAAGAAAAACAACCTCTTCTTGAGTAACATGATTTTCCAAAAAGAGTTTGAGTCTTTGTCCATTTACCTTGAATACGTTACCATTTTGAGGATTCTCAATGTCAACTGCTCCATAATGATACACATGCTTAACCACAAATGGGCCAGTCCATCTTGATCTCAACTTACCAGGAAATATGTGAAGTCTAGAATTATAAAGTAGAACTTTTTGCCCAACATTAAATGTTTTTCTTGAAATTAACTTGTCATGAAAGGCTTTAGTTCTTTCTTTATGAATTTTAGAATTCTCATATGCATCATTTCTGAGTTCCTCAAGTTCATTTATTTGTAATTTTCGTAAATTAGAAGCGTCATCAAGGTTTGAGTTGAACATTTTAATGGCCCAATATGCTTTATGCTCAAGTTCCACAGGTAAATGACAAGGTTTTCCATAAACTAGCCTATAAGGAGACATGCCCAATGCTGTTTTAAAAGCTGTTCGATAGGCCCATAATGCATCGTTAAGTCTAAGAGACCAATCTTTGCGATTTGGATTAACTGTCTTTTCCAAAATTTGTTTAATCTCCCTATTTGCTAATTCTACCTGTCCATTTGTCTGCGGGTGATAAGGGGTTGCAACTTTGTGTGTAATGGCATATTTCTTCATTAATGTTTCAAAAACCTTGTTGCAAAAATGTGTTCCCCCATCGCTTATGATAGATCGAGGAATTCCAAATCGACTCAAAATATTTTCTTTTAAAAATTTAATCACTGTTTTGTGATCATTATTTCGACATGGAATTGCCTCTATCCACTTTGAAACATAATCTATTGCAACTAAAATGTATAAGAAACCAAAAGATGGTGGAAATGGTCCCATGAAATCAATACCCCAACAGTCAAAAATTTCAATTACAAGAATTGGGTTCAAAGGCATCATGTTTCTTTTCGAAATGGAACCTAATTTTTGACAACTTTCACATGACTTGCAAAAATTATGTGCATCTTTGAACAAAGTTGGCCAGTAAAATCCACACTGTAAAATTTTTGCAGCAGTTTTCTTTGATGAAAAATGACCACCACATGCCTCGGAATGACAAAACTTAATTACACTACTTACCTCATTGTCGGGAATGCATCTTCGAAAAATCTGATCAGGACAATATTTGAACAAGTAAGGGTCATCCCAATAGAACTTCTTTACCTCATTCAGAAACTTCCTTTTATCTTGTGTGCTCCATTGAGAAGGAATTTTTCCTGTAGCAAGAAAATTAGCAATGTCAGCAAACCAAGGTGTCGTGGAGACAATTAGAAGTTGTTCATCAGGAAAAGTATCATTTATTGGTGAGGTTCCAAAAGATTCATCACAAACAAGTCTTGATAAATGATCAGCCACCACATTTTCTACTCCTTTTTTATCTCGAATGGTGATGTCAAATTCTTGCAGCAAAAGGAGCCACCTCAGCAACCTAGGTTTTGCATCCTTCTTAGAGAGAAGATATTTTAAAGCTGCATGATCACTAAAGACAACAATTGATGATCCAACAAGGTAAGATCTGAATTTATCCAATGCAAAAACAACTGCAAGTAATTCCTTTTCTGTAGTGGAATAATTCATTTGGGCTCTATTTAAAGTTTTACTTGCATAGTAAATTACATGTGGTTTATTATCTTTCCTTTGTCCTAACACAGCACCAACAGCATAGTCACTAGCATCACACATTATTTCAAATGGTAAAGACCAATCAGGAGATCTCATAATAGGAGCAGTAGTGAGCATATTTTTGAGTTTTTCAAAAGCATCTTCACAATCTTTAGTCCATTCAAATGCAGTGTCTTTCATTAAAAGATTACATAGAGGTTTAGATATCGTGCTAAAATCTTTTATGAATCTTCTATAAAAACCTGCATGTCCCAAGAATGACCTAATGTCCTTTACTGTCTTTGGTGTGGGTAGATTAGCAATCAATTCAAGTTTTGACTTGTCTACCTCAATCCCTTTTGCAGAAACAATGTGACCTAGTACAATACCTTTAGTGACCATGAAATGACATTTTTCCCAATTAAGAACAAGATTTTTTTCTTCACACCTAATCAATACATTTTTCAAATTGGCTAAGCAATCATCAAATGAATCACCAGAAACAGAAAAATCATCCATGAAAATCTCAAGATTACGTTCAATCATGTCACTAAAAATGCTAAGCATGCATCTTTGAAATGTGGCAGGGGCGTTACATAATCCAAATGGCATTCTACGATATGCAAAAGTACCAAAAGGACATGTAAAAGTGGTTTTCTCTTGGTCCTCAAGTGCAATGGCAATTTGATTATACCCAGAATATCCATCTAGAAAACAATAAAACTCATGCCCTGCAACTCTTTCTAAGATTTGATCCATGAAAGGCAAAGGGAAATGATCTTTCCTCGTCACTGAGTTAAGTTTCCTATAGTCAATGCACATGCGCCAACCAGTAACAGTCCTAGCTGGAATTAATTCATTGTTTTCATTTTTAACTACAGTAACTCCAGATTTCTTAGGTACGACTTGAGTAGGACTTACCCATTTGCTGTCAGAGATAGGATAAATGATTCCATTATCTAGAAGTTTAATGACTTCATTTCTCACTACTTCTTTCATATTAGGATTAAGCCTTCGTTGCATTTGTCTAGAGGGTTTAGCATTTTCCTCTAAATAAATATTATGTGTGCAGATTAATGGGCTTATTCCCTTTATGTCAGCTAAGGTCCATCCTAATGCATTTTTGTGCATCTTCAAAAGTTGTAACAACTTACCTTCTTGTAGTTCATCAAGATGTGAAGAAATTATGACTGGAAAAGTTTCACTCTCACCCAAAAAGGAATATTTTAGCTCGGATGGCAATGGTTTTAACTCCAGCTTGGGTGGTTCAATAGTTGATGGTACAGTGACATTTGTAAGTGATGGTAGTTCCTCAAACTTTTGTTTCCAACAATGCTTATCCTGAAAAGATTTTAACAAAGAATCAGTGTGTGAAATTTCTGAAGCATTATCAAACTCATATTCAATTAAATAAGCTTCTAAAGGATCATGGAATGTGGTAGTGGTGAGATGTTCATGAACAAGTTCTTCAATGAAATCCACTTCATGTACTTCTGAATTATCACCAGGTTGCTTGCAAATGTTGAACACATTTAATTCTAAAGTCATATTTCCAAAAGAAATGTTCAACATACCATTCCTGCAATTTATCAGAGCATTAGAAGTTGCAAGAAATGGACGGCCTAATATAACAGGAATTTGAACATTTGGATTTGAAACAGGATGTGTGTCCAAAACAATAAAATCAACAGGGAAGTAAAAATTATCAATTTGAACCAAAACATCTTCAACTATCCCTCGAGGAATTTTTACAGAACGATCAGCTAGTTGAAGTGTAACAGGTGTTTCCTTGAGTTCACCTAAACCTAACTGTTGATAAACAGAAAAAGGCAAAAGATTAACACTAGCACCAAGATCAAGCAATGCACGTTCTATTCTAGTGTTTCCAATGATGCATGAGATTGTTGGACATCCAGGATCTTTGAATTTTGGTGGAGTAAGGTGCTGAATGATTGAGCTCACACTTTCCGTCAAAAATGCTTTCTTTTGTACATTATGTTTCCTTTTAACTGTGCACATGTCCTTCAAAAATTTAGCATAAGATGGAACTTGTTTGATTGCATCCAATAAAGGAATGTTAATCTTAACTTGTTTGAAAAGTTCATAAATTTCTGCATTTTGATTCAAATTCTTTATTGTTTGCAACCTTTGAGGAAAAGGAGCAGGATGCATACCTTTTTCTTTGTCCAAATTTTCAAGAAGTTCAGACTTACCATCATCCTTACCATTACTTTTCGGAGGGGAAAGAGGATCTTGGTCTTTTGATGGAATCTTTTTGTCAATTGCCTTTCCACTTCGAAGAGTTGTGATAGAACTGGCATTTTCCTGTTGAGTTTCATTGGAGCAAGAAACAAGACATTGAGTAGAAGGGTTAGGCTGAGGTTGAGCAGGAAACTTACCTTTTTCTTGAGTGCGTAATGAAGCTGTCAATGTGGACAAGGTGTTTTTGATCTCATTGATGTCCTGTGAAGTCCGGCTATTCACATTTGCTTGTGTTTGCATGAATGCTTGCAATGTCTCTTCCAAGGTTTGTACACGTGAAGGTTGATAGGAAAAAGTGTTGCCCGGCTTTTGAGATTGTGGTACCTGAACATGATTATTATTCCGCCAACTGAAGTTGGGATGATTTCTCCATTCAGGGTTATACGTTTCAGAGTAAGGAGAAGGAAAAGGTTTTTTAAATGTGTTTATGGAATTTACTTGATCATGCAACGCTTCTTTAAGAATGGGAATGTTTGGACATTCAGAAGTGGGGTGTCCCATGATTTCACAAATTCCACAACTTTCTTCATTTTTAACCGTTTTGACTTCTTTTACTTCTCTAAGTTCCATGGCTTCAATCTTTCTAGCCAAATTAGCTACTTTAGCTTTTATCTCATCTTCTTGACTAAAATGATATTTTCCTCTGTTAGAAACAACATTAGATCTATTGGAACTTTCAGAGGAATTATCTGTGTGCCAGGCTTGAGAGTTATCTGCCAAATGGTCTAAGTAGTCAAAGGCTTCTTCAGGTTCATTTTCTAGAAACTCACCGTTACACATTGTTTCAACAAATTGTTTAGTTTCGGGAGTTAAACTTTCATAAAAGAAACTAATAAGACGCCATTTTTCAAAACCATGATGTGGACAAGAACTTAACAAATCTTTAAAACGATCCCAGCACTGAAAAAATGCTTCATTTTGATTTTGATTGAAATTTTGAATCTGTCTTTTCAAAGCAGTAGTTTTATGTGCTGGGAAAAATTTCTTTAGAAACTCAGTTTGTAATTCTTGCCATGTGCCAATTGACCTTGGTTTTAAATTATGAAGCCAAATTTTTGCTTTATCTTTTAAAGAAAAAGGAAATAATTTTAGCTTGACAATTTCATTTGTACATTGTTGGTCATTAAAGGTGACACATACATCTTCGAAGTCTTTTAGAAACGAGTAAGCACTTTCCGATTCCAACCCATAGAAATTTGGAAGCAAAGCTATCATACCTGGTTTAAAACGAAAGTTGTTTGCATTGAGAGGAAAAATAAAACAAGAGGGTGATGAGCTTCGAGTTGGTTGCAAGTAGTCACGCATGGTGCGTACTTGTCTGTTCTCATCTTCAGCATGAACACTTTCATTGTCAGCCATGGTAGGAGTTGTATTAGAAAGATTACCTGAAAAAGTTTCACAATAAAATCTAACTAAACGACGAGATCTAAAATCACGTCGCCAAAGAAGCATAAAACAAAATAAATATACTAAATTAGGCGGTATAACCAGCCAAACAAAATAAATATATACAAAATTAGGCGGTATAACCAGCCAATAAAAATAAATATACTTATAAACTTATATACTTAGTATTGCTTCCCCGGCAACGGCGCCAAAAACTTGATGGAGACTCAATTAAGAGTTGTAAACCCAAGTGCAGGTTATGTTCAAGTAATAAATTCTCGGGTGTCCGAGGTCGAACCACAGGGAAGCGTACTAGTAAGTATAAGTTTATAAATATATAAGACAAAGAAAGTAAACAAGATATTAGGGAATCAACAACAAAATAAGATAAACAAGATATTAGAGAACAAAATAAACAAAATATAAAAGAAATTAAACAAGATATAAAAAAAACAATAAGAAAAGATGTTGAGGTTAGAGAATCCACTCTTGGTGTTATGCTAAGATTAATCTTGTTTTATTACACAATTGAAATCCACACATAAAGGAGGTTCCAATCGGAAGGTTTAGCAATTCAGTCCAAATTGTCCAACGTCCATAGCATATGATATTATGTTCATTTGGTGTCCTCAAAACTCATAAAAAGAGTCCAAGCATTCCTTATGCCAAGGTATATGTCTACAACAAATCAAGGTTATGAAACCAAGCATTTACTGTGCCATTTTCATTGTCAATAATGAATCAAGATCTCTACTTTGCAAGTATGATTTTAAACCAAAAGAAAATATTATCTATACTAGTGTTTATAAATGATGATTCATTTTAGCTCATGTTTAAGAGACTAACCTTAGCATTTACCAAGAGCTTCACCTCATCACCTCAACAATATGATTAGCAACACATACTAGATATGAATAAAATGAAAAGAAATGTAAGAAACATAAGTAAATAAAGAAAAAGAAAACTAGAGAAAGAAGAAGAAAACTTAGAGAATGTTATTACAATGGCTAATATCCTACCAATGTATAATGTATCCCAATACTCATCCAAGGCCCTCTATTTATACACATTTTGGAGGGCTAAATGACAAGAGACAAGCTTTACAAATTTCAAAGGTAGGTATAATAGGTGGGTGCATTTTTCTAACAATTTTCGTCATATTGTATGACAATTCTGATCAGCCAGCTTGATGGTCGATTTTGTCAATGTTGGAGGCTCGATCTGATAAAATGGTCTTCTAGAAAAATATACCCCTATCCGTTACGGATCCATAGCCGTTGGAATCAGATCATTTGCGCACGTGGATCGAAAGATATGGTCAAAATACCAAAACGGTGCAGAACAGACGTCATTGCACATCAGCCAACTTGATGGTCGATTTCGCTAGGGAAAACGACTCCGTTTCAAGAAGTGTAAAACATGAAAAAGATATATATGCCTCTTAGCTTTGCAGGGATACAAAGTTCAGCCTTATTGCTTCAGTGAAACTCGAGATATAGCTGATATGGCAAAAGGTGTCGGAACTGGAACTGAACTGGATTTGCCCTTAATTCTAGTAATCTGAAATCACTCAAAGAAACTTGTGAAAAACACCAAATTACATAAAAATATAAAAGATCATAAACACAATTAGACTAAACAATAATAACTCGTATTTGACACAAAACAATAATAAAACATAACTAAAAACTATATAATTATACGAGTTATCAATCATTGTTAGAAATTTCTCTAAGTATCAATCTGGGTTTTTCCAACTGGGATTGGCAAGGCTTGGTATAACAAGATTCTGGCTTTTCCAGGAAAACTTCATGACAAAAATGTATATCCCTTCTAGGCTCACAAATGGAACAGGTTTTATAAATCATGAATTCATTGAGAACCAAACAAATTCAACATTCTTTTAGTTTCCATATCAAGGCATTTTGTCAAGCATCAAGATTGGCTGGGATGTTTAAACCGGAAAGTTTAATCTTGGGAACAAAGTTTCAGTTTTTGAAGACAATCCTCCGAATGAGAGCTGACAATTTGGGGGGTTCAGGAATTCCTAGATGTTCCTCGATGACCACTCCTTTAATAAGATCTTTTCTTTTGGGGTATCGGCACTATCATCGATGGCATCGAAAATTCCCATTCTACTCTTGACCGCCCGTTTTTTTGGGTTTTCGCCCTAGAGTCCCATTCTTTTCAATTTTTCTCTTTTTTTTTTTTTACCATGCACTTGAGAATTCTAAATTCTTCCTTAGTGAAATGAGAATTTGATGAGATGGGATAAAATCTGAGGAAAACCCTTCAAATTAAACATTCATGCTTGATCAAAATGGACATTTAAAGCACGTAATGTAGGCCATGGCTCAGGGTTCAGAAAGAAAGGATAAATAGGCCCAAAATATGTGTTTGAGGGTAATCAGATCAAGGATCCTTTCTTGAAGAGGATTTTCTTTGAAGCATGTGTCTCTTCTTGGACATTTCTTTCTTTTTGATTTTGCTCTTTTTCTTCCTTGCTTTTGGCTTTCAATTTGCCATGTCTTTCACACACATTTTTTTATTGTGTTTTTTGTTTGTTTTTCTTGGCTTTCATTTCGTCATCTTTTCCTCTTCTTTTTTCTTTGACAGAGTGCGCCCGTATTTATTCGGGGCTCCATTTGCTTTGTGTCTGCCCCTGAGCTGTCACTCATTTCTCAATGATCTTTGAAAAGATCTTTCCTCGCATTTGCCCCCCAGTGTAGAGGGTAATCCTTGATCAGGGTTCAAAGAATTAAGAATTCTTTTGGCTCAAAAGGGGTGACTATGGATAATAATTTTTTTCTTGTGAAAGGGATATGAAAGATGGCCATTCATCATATCAAGCCCAAATATTCTCATTGAAAAGCAATCCTCAGGGGAAATAGATTTTTTTAGAATTTCATTTTGCACTTTGGAATCATCTGAATTCTCATATGCATGATATCATGATTTTTCTTTTTCTTTTTTTTTCTTTTTTTTGTTTTTTTCGTCGCATGCCCCCAATGATTCATGCATTAGCCCATCCTTCTTCACTATGTATCCATCATTTCCACATATGATGCCCCAATTTGATTATCCATGCGAATTTGTATCAATGAGGAACATGGCAAGTCTAGGTCTGTTTTGAAAAGGCTGAGTTTCCAATCTGAGTTCTTTGAAGAGACAAGGAAAACATGACCTAAAAGCAGGTTTTCTCTGGGACAAGGGATAATCTAGTTTAATCATTGTGCCCCAAGGTGTCAATCATGAAGTGATGTCTAGGCAATTAGTGTTTTGTGGTCTTTGGGAAAGCTCATGAATGGTTTTAGCACAATCCTGACACACACCAAATTATCAAAATCTGGATTCTTGAAAGAATGTCTCATTTGTTTGATTTTCAAGGAATTTGAAAATTTTCAAAAAGTTCGTTCCTTTGTTCATAGCCTAGACTAAGATCTAAGTCTTTGCTTATTCTGTGATGACAATGGTTTTATGAAGTCAAATCATTCATATTCCTTGAAGCATTAGGTCTTTCAAGTGGTCTCGGTTCAAAGGATTTAGGCTGAAGGTATTGGGTCATTTCTAACAATGATCATCAATATTCTCAAGATTGTTCATTATTTCATGTGAAAACCACTTATTTATTGTGTACCACAAATTTTCTCAAAGTTTCATTTGATTTATTATTTTTTTTTTTTTACAATTTCAAATTTATTGCTAAAATAAAATGAACACAAAATATTAAAATTCAAAATTTATTTATTTCATGTAGATGTCATCATGAGACAAGAGCTTTCATCATCAAAGTGTATAGAAAAATATGCATCAGAATGCTCCTATTGACATGCTTTCAAAGATAACAAATCTTATCCTCAAAATTCTTCAAGAGGAAATCAATCTATGGTAAAACAGATTCCAATGTTCGATAAGCTCTGGAATCCAAATGCCATTGTGGACAAGACCCTCAATTCTTTCCTTCAGTTTTCTGCATTTTTAGTCGAATGCCCAATTGCCCCAATATGATACTCGCACTTGCTGTTGGGGTCATAGCTTTTAGCTGACGAAGAAAACTCTTCAAAGCTAAGCCAATTTCTATTTCATCTTATTAATGTGTTTCATGATGAATGAGCTATGAATGTCATTAGTGCAATTTGATGCATATGAAGGATAAACAAAGTTATGTGTGGTCATATACAGTGGAAACATGTTGACCATGTATGTTATAAATGCAACACGATGCCAACATGATGCATTTAAAGAATAAGAAAAACCAATGCATGGATATATGCAATGAATGACCATGTATGTTCCAAATGCATTTCTCAATGAATGATCATATACACTATGAATGCCACACAATGTCAATTATGATGCATGTGAAGAATAAATGATTGACACAGAGTATATACAAAGAAAGTCATGCTGGCCGTGTATGTCATGAATGCAACCTGACGCCAATATGACAAATTAATGCATGAGCATATCATGATGACTATGTATGCCATGAATGTACCCTGATGCTAACATGATGCATGTAAAGAAAGAATAAATTGATATATGAATAGATACAGAAAAATCATGCTGACTATGAATGCATGAATGCAACTTGATGCTACCATGATGCATATAGAGAAAGAATAAATTGATAATGGATATATACAGAAAAATCATGCTGACTATGAATGCATGAATGCAACTGGATGCCAACATGATGCATGTAAAGAAAGAATAAATTGATATATGGATATATACAGAAAAAATCATGCTGACTATGAATGCATGAATGCAACTTGATGCCAACATGATGCATGTAAAGAAAGAATAAATTGATACATAAGTATATACAAATAATGACCATGCATGTCATAAACGTATCTTACAATGAATGACCATGTATGCTATGACTATAACATGATGTCAAAATGATACATGCAAAAATAAATGAATTAACACAAAGGTATATACAAAGAAATCAATGATTACACGAAATTGGTGGGACCTAAATCTTGGTTATTCAAAAATCTCATTATGCAAGTGTAGACACCTAATTTTGTCCGGGCCACTAAACAGGTATGTTTTCTTCCTATATTGATGTTTCCGAGTATAAAAAGACTGTTTTCATCCTGCAGGTGGTACTCCGAGACTTAGTTTAAGAGGGCGAGCACAAAAAGTCAAACTTGAAAAAAAGTCAACCCCGAAAGAGTCAACCCCGAAAAAGTCAACCCCATAAAGTCAACTACTGAAAAAGTCAACCCAATTTCAAAATCAAGATTTTAAGTTCAATTGAAAAATGGCGAAGGAATTTTTATAATCCGAGTTCTACATTGAAAGATATGGAGTTCGGAAGTTGGGATTTGGAGATTCAGTAGAAAAAAAACCCTAATCCGAGAAATTTGGGGAAAAGTGCTTAAACGATCAAACTGGTCGAAATTGAAGGTTCCAAATGAAAGATAAGCACTGACTACGGGTAATGGAGAAGTCACTTGCAAGAAAAACCGAAAGAAAAGTCAATCCGGGAGAAAACCGAGAATTAGAGTTTTTAGTGGATTTCGGTGAAATCGGGAAGAATCACAGAAATGGCCCGAATTGGTAAGACCAAAGCCCCCAATGGATGAGGAATGATTAAAAAGGATGGTGCAAGGCTCAGATTGAAGAAAATCTGAAAATCGGACTTGTTTTGAGCAAAACCGGGTTTCGGAGGTTAAAGGGCAAAATTGGAAAAATTTGGGAAAAATAGCAAATGGACTCCAAAAATTCTGAAAAATTTGTCAATCTCATTCTTAAATCATTTGAAAGATATTGGCGAAAGAAAATCTTGATTCCGAGTTCGTTTGCAAAATGGCCAAATCCCGGGCTTCTAATGCAGTAATTCAAAAAGATAAATCCCGGAAAAATAGCAAATGGACTCCGAAAATTCTGAAATTTGGCAAATCTCATTTTTAAATTATTTGGAAGAGATTGGTGAAAGAAAATCTTGACTCCGAGTTCGTTTGCAAAATGGCCAAATCTCGGGCCTCCTATGCAGTAATTCAAGCCGATAAATCCCGAAAAAATACCAAATGAGCTCCAAAAATTATGAAAACTTCCAGATCACACTTTTTAATTATTTTGAAGAGATTGGTGAAGAAAAATCTTGATTTGGAGCTCGTTTAAAAAATGGTAAAAAGTAGGGGCATAAAAGGATATTTTGGGAAGAAAAAATCCAAATAAATAGCAAACGGACTCGGATAATTTTGAAAACTTCCAGAACTCAATATTTTATTATTTTGGAAGCATTAAAAAAAGAAAAATTGAATTTGGAGTCCGTTTGATATTTATTTTGCATCCGGGGGGCAAAATGGTCGTTTCACCCAAGCAACCGAAAAGGGCTTCTTTGGGCCTTGCAAAAAACAGAGCTGGGCTGGAAAAGAGAAGTGCTGGCCTGCCCAAGCCCAAAGGAAGGAGGAAGCTTAGGATTTTTTCAATCAAGTGATTAAAAATCAAGAGTTAAGTTAGAGATTTTCATTTTTGAGCCTAAGTCCCAATCCCACATCCCTTTGTAATGTCAAGCCAAGGAGGTGCTCACCTTATAAATAAGGAGTCTTGGCCTTTGGTTGAAATCACCCACTACCCCTTGTGAGATAGTCTATACACTTGTATTAGGATTATCCGGGTGGTGAGTCATAGTGTTTTACTCTGAGGGTTCGTAGCTTAATCCGTTCAAAAGCTACTCTGAGGGTTCGTAGCTTAATCCGTTCAAAAGCTACTCTGAGGGTTTGTAGCTTAATCCGTTCAAAAGCTACTATGAGGGTTCGTAGCTTAATCCGTTCAAAAGCTACTCTGAGGGTTCGTAGCTTAATCCGTTCAAAAGCTACTCTGAGGGTTCGTAGCTTAATCCGTTCAAAAGCTACTCTGAGGGTTTATAGCTTAATCCGTTCAAAAGCTACTTGGTGAGTTTTCATTTTAAAATAATGTTTCTTGTTCTTCCTTCATTTCCTTTCTTAAGTATATTTTTCTTACATTTTGTTTTTACAATAAACTCACCATGGCCAAATGGCCTACATTATTTATTTTAAGTTGTTGTTTTTGATTCATTTTACCATATTGTTTATGCTATTTTCTTTATTTTTGATGTTTTAAATATTATGTTATTTCATGTTCTTAAGTTATATTTAATTTGGTTGCTTTGTTTGTTGCCATTTATGTCTTAGATATCATGTTTTTGCATTTTTAATTTTCTGTTTTCATGTTGTTTAAATTTGAGCATGTTTTAGAGTTAGCATATTAAGTGTTTGTGAAAATGCTTGTGTGATTCTTTGCATGATTCTTGTTTTATATCTTAGTGAGCATGTTTTAGATTTGGTATATTAGGTGTTTGTGAAAATGCTTGTGTGATTTTTGTGTTATGACTTAGTTTTTCATGCTAGCATACCAAGTGTTTGTGAAAATGCCATGCTTGTTGAAGCTTGGGGCCATTTGGCTACTCCATGTGTTTTGCATTGTGTGTTGTATTTTTGTCATGCTAGTTGTTAGGTTTTTGCATTTGCATGATATTTGGTTGGATTTTTGAATTAAGCATGCCTTGTGTTTGTGAAAATGCCATGCATGTCTTAGGTCTAGGTTACATTAAATGCCATGCAAGTTCATGTTAGGTCTAGGCCATATTATTTATGTCATGCATTTTCCTTACATTTAGGTTTAGATCCATGCATTTCATGCATTATGTTTGCTCCATTGTTTCATGCATTTCATGTTCATGCCACTTGAATAATGACTTGAGCCAATTAATGGTTCAAGATCATGCTCTCTTGAGCACACTTGTGGAAAATTAAGTTTGTCAAATTGATTATTCTATCTTTGTGATTTTTTTTACTTAGCCAATTTTTATCTAACTTTCAAAAAGTCCTAGCTACTGCTTTCAAGTCATTTTATGAGTTTCAAATATTTTTATTTTGATTTTTAAATGATTTTATCAAGGACAAAAAAAATGTGTTGGCAAAGCAGTTTTTTTCAGTTTTTTTCAAAAAACTCGTACATCTCTGATTTTTCTGGGAATTCATATTTGATCAGAAAATTAAGAAAATTTTTCCTCGAATAGTTTTACATGTCCTGAGTCTCCAGTATTTTTTTTAGAATTTTTAAAAAAAAATATAAAAAATCATGGATTAAAACTGGACAGTGGAGTCAGAATTGAATTTAAAGAAAAACAAAGCAGTTTTTTCTCCTCCAAAAACTCGTACATCTCTGATTTTTCTGGGAATTCATCTTTGATTCGAAAATTAAGCCGATTTTGTTTCGTGTAGTTTTACATGTTCTGAGTTTCCAGTATTTTTTTTAGAATTTTTGGAATTTTTAAAAATAGGATAAAAATTCGTGGATTAAAACTGGACAGTGGAGTCAGAATTGAATTTAAAAAAAAAACAATTTTCTGTTTTGGTTAATTTACTTAGAGTGGGCTGATTAGAAGGGTTAGCTACTGACTTAGGGTAATTTCTAAGCCTTTTCAAACTCTAAAAATGGTTTTTCAAGTCCCGGGTTAAGGGTAGTCAAGTCCGGATTTTTTAAACTTAGGAAATTAGAGCCATTTTAAAGAAATTAGCCTAGTTTTTATTTTTAATTCAAGCTTTTCAAAATTGTTTTCAAACAATCACAAAGTATTTTGGTTTTAGAATATTTAATTTGACATATTTTCCTAAGGTAGCCGGATATCTTTTTAGATATACGGATTTCCTTAATTAAAGGAAAAAAATACATTTCATGCATTGCATTTTTATATTCATGCATTTTATATAATATGTGATTCTTGCTATAATAATTTCTATGATATTGTTGTTATTTTGATTTATATATTTTGATGTTACATGGTTTATTATATGGTTTCGAATATTTCATGATATCCTATGCTTTTATTTAGTTATCTTTATTTAGCATATACGTATTCATTTATTTTAAATGTTTTCAAAAGATAATGGTTTTCAATAAAAATAAAGATATTCCCGAGTTAAAATAATTCATGAGTTCTCTACCGGGTTTGCTGGAGGGAATATCATCAATTATCATTAATAAAGGAATATCTTTCTTTCAAAAAAGAGAATGATTCGAAAAGTTTTCCAAAACTAATAAAAATTTCTATATTTTGCCACGTTTGTTGGGGAATATAGGAAAATTTTGAATTTATAAATTCTGGATCATTTTCAATAAAAAAATGAAATTATTTTTCTTTAAATTGGGAATTAACTCGAAATACTAAATTTAAAACCAACTTTTTTACCGAGACTTGAGATAACACACGATTAATAAGGTACCGATTTATACGGGCGTTGTGGGGGTGCTAATCCTTCCCCACACGTAACCGACTCCCGAACCCGCTTCTTTGATTTCTCTGGTTTAAAACGCAGACTTGAAATTGGTTTTTAAAATGTTTTAATTAATTTTTAAAATATTTTATAAAACCGGTTTTAATAGGTGGCCGATCACACCTAGCTAAAAAAGATTGGTGGCGACTCCATGTCTTTTTTAAGGTCATTTCAAAACCTTCATTTTTTAGAGGAATTAAGTCGACTTTTCCTCGATTTTTTTTTAATGTCACGCCTAACGAATAATAAAGTCTTGCGATGAGACTCGTCGTTATTTTTTTTTTTAGGTTGCGACAGCTTGGCGACTCCACTGGGGATTATTAGAGAGTCAGGCCTAGAATTAGTCGTGTGTTATCAAAGTCTCGGTTTTGTTGGTTTTATTGGTATTTAATTTTAATTCCCATATTTTTTTTTAATAAAGAGAATTTTGAAAATAATAAAATATTTTTAAATATGTTCATACTCATGTGCATGCATTTTATTATTGTTCTCTAGTTATTTAAGGTTGTATATTATAATTGCTTGTTGGTTAATGCGTTACACTATTCTTGAATGTTTTAATTGCTAGGGCATTTAGAATAAGGTTTGTAGAATAGGTAGTGAAAGGTTTGATATTCCTCCACACACACTACACGTGCATTTGCATAACATGAATCCTCTACCCGGGTTTCGTCCTTTTAAGTGGGAGTAAAGTAACTAAGCCTTCGTGATTGATCCTCCGTATGGGCTAGTGAAACACTTTCGGAGTATAAAGTACCTAATGCCTTCGTGATGATCCTCCGCATGGGCATAGGAAAATATACTCTAACGAATTGAACCCGCTTTTATCGGGGTGCCTTACTAGCCTTCACCAGCGACAGTGAGGAACAATTCGGGGCCTTAGAACCGATTCACCCTCATATAGTGAACCTAGGCGAAGCCATCCCGAATTTCCGTTAGATATACCGAAAATAGGAACACATGGAGGGACATTTCTAAACCTTTTGTTACCTATTTTACACTCCGAATAAGTGTGGTAGATCGGGCAACAATGGACGTACATCGCCCGTAATAAATGTGATACTCCGCCTCGAAGGCATCGTGATGCCTAAATAAGCAGATATTGTTGGGGCAAATGTTCATTAGCTGTTTAAAAAAAAATCATTTTTCAAGCATTTTTGCATGTTGCACATTTCATGCATGTGTGAATGGAGCATGTACATTTTTGGTTGTATTATTGATCTCATTCTTTGCAATAAACAGTTGGTAATTTCATTTGATGATTTCATAAAACCGGTAGTGTCACATGAACATTTGCATATGGTACCATAGTAGGATCCACCCTGAAATTCTTTTCAAAATAATGTGATTGGTTTTTCATAAATAAAAAAAAAAAACACAAAAAAAAGCATGTTAAAAAAAAATCATAAATTAGGAGGCAAATCTTGCATAATGAGATTTTTGAATAATCAAGATTTAGGTCCTACCAATTTCGTGTAATCATTGGTTAATTTATTTGTGTCATTTTGACATCGTGTTACAGTCATAACATGCATGATTATTCATTGTAGAATACATTTGTGATACACATGGTCATTCTTTGTACCTACCTTTGTATTAATTCATTTATTCTTAGCATGTATCATTTTGACATCATATCATGCATGGTCATTCATTGTAGGACACGTTTATAACATGCATAGTCATTATCTGTATATACCTGGCATTAGATTGCATTCATAGCATACATATCATCATAATTTCTCTGTATATGTTCATGCATTAACCATCAGTTTGTTCATGCACATAGGAATAGAGCATGTACATTCATAATCTTAATCTCATGACATTTTCATTTGCATGAAAGGGGTTCGAGATATGAGGAATGAATCGGAGGAACGATTGGGTGCTTTGGAACACAATCAAGATGAATATGGACATGAAATACGAGAGGTGAAGGAACAACTTGCCAAATTGCTGAATATGGTTGAGGATATGGGTAACAGTAAAGGTAAACTTTCTCAGGGCTTCGCATCATCTTCGGATCAACCAAAACCATTAGGTCCAGAACATACAATCCTTGCTGGATCCTGCACTTGTCAATGCCACAAAGGTTGCAATCCTGATGAAATTATGGACAAAATCATGAAAATAATTAAACATGAAAGCCTGATACCAAAGACAGAAACCTCGAATCCAGTACCATACCTGCAAACTGTTCTAGGTCCAAACCAGTATCCCCACCCTACTATGGTCCAATCGTCCATTGGGACGACCACTACGGGATTCCTGAATCCCACTCCATCGTTACCAACTACCAGTTCATACTATTTCCCTCATCAATCACCTTATCCAGTACCTGGGATAGGAACCTCGAGCTATGTACAACCTCCAAAGGCCCCGTGTCCAAATCCATACCCTTACCATGCTGTTCCGCCACATCCCCATGTAAACACTCCGGTTCGAACCTTAGTGCCACCACCAAGTGCCCCAACTCCTAGACCATGTGTGACTAAGAAACGATCCCAGAATAAGACCCAAATGCATTTTGATCCCATTCCAATCAGCTACCAAGAGCTCCTCCCTATACTGATCCAAAATCACATGGTTGCCTGTGTCCCATTGAAACCCCTGTTACCACCATATCCAATGTGGTATAATCCAAATGAAAGATGTGATTATCACTGTGGAATTGTTGGCCATAGCATCGAAGATTGTATAGCAGTCAAAAGGAAAGTGCAAGCTCTCATAGATGCTAAGTGGTTGGATCCAACGACACTGATTGATAAAGGACTGGGAAAACGCCATTAGGATTGGGAGATTTACAGCATTGAGGTGAAAAGACTTTGGTCTTATATGATGTAATAGGATTTCACTTTTTCAGTAGCCGGCTCTTATAGCCTTAGGATGCTAGGAAGAATAAAGTGCTTGTAAAGACAGTTTTAACTACTACTCAAATTTTGTAAAACATGGTTTATACCATTGTGAACATTGATATGGGAATGAATTGAGTATGCTTCAAATTTATAAGATGTTGATGATTAAGTTCCTCCGATTCTTATTTCCTCCGTGATATCTTCCCCTTTGCATTTTGCATCCCATCAATTATTTGTCAGGTTGCATTCATGCATTCATAATCAGCATGATTTTTCTGTATATATCCATGCATTAATTTGCTTATTACATACATCATGATTATCATTAGGTCACATTCATGACACACATGGTTAGCATGATTTTCTTTGTATATACTCTGTATCAATCATTCATTGTTTGCATAATTGACACCGTGTTGCATTCATAGTGTATGTGATCATTTATTGGGAAACATGCTAAAATACATGATCAGTCATTGCATATATTCATGTGTTGATCTGTTTATTCTTTGTTTGCAACATGTTGGCATTGTGATTGCATTTATCACATATATGGTCAGCATGTTTCCATTGTACATATCCATACATCATATTGTTTAGGCTTCATATGCATCAAATTGCATTCATGGCTCATTCATCATGACATACATTTGGGGGAAATAAATAGAAGTTGGCTTGGCTTTAGGAGTCTTTGAAAGAATTTCCATTTCAAATCAGAAGAAGTACTGAGTACACTTTTAATACAGGCTGGTGCTATGGAGGATGAACAAGTTGCCCGAATGGAAAAAATGGAAAGGGAACAGAGAGAATTGCGAGAACAGCTAGCAAAATCTCAAGCAGAATCTAAGGATCAGATGACTAAACTGATGGAGCTAATGTCTGCCGTAATCAAAGGAAAAGGATACACCGAAAACTTTGTCGCCGGAGAAGGGTTAGAGGCACAAAAGGGCCAGGATGAGGTCATAATAAGTGATTCCCAGAACACTGTTAACCTCGTCAATGTCCTAAACTCAGATGATCTAGCTGAACAGGCAAAGTGGAAAGGGGTTGCAGTAAATGAGGTTGAGTTGGCAGATTCCCAAGGGAAATATCAGTTGTTAGATGAAAGGCTCCGGGCAATAGAAAGAACAGATGTATTCGGGAGTGTGGAGGCGAAAGAACGATGCTTGGTCCTCGATTTAGTCATTCCTCCTAAGTTCAAGATCCCTGACTTTGTGAAATATGACGGGACGACCGATCCATCAGCCCACATCACTATATTCTGCCGAAAGATGACAAGTCAGATAGATAATGATAAGCTTTTAATTCACTGCTTTCAGGATAGCCTCAGCGGGTCCGCAATTAGGTGGTATAGTCAGTTGAGCAAGGATCAGATTCGCTCTTGGAATGATTTGGCTAGGGCTTTTCTAAACCAGTACAAGCATATGACCGACAGGACACTTGATCGTCTCACTTTGCAAAATATGGAGAAAAGAGATACTGAGAGCTTCAAAGAATATGCACAACGGTGGATGAGCCTGGCTGCCCAAGTACAACCGCCCTTGACACAAAAGGAAATCACTATCCTTTTTGTGAATACACTGCAGGCCCCGTACTATGACAGACTCGTCGGCAATGCTTCGAAGAATTTTGCGGACATGGTAATTTCAGGGGAGATGATTGAGAATGCTATCAAGAATGGGAAACTTGAAAGAGAAGGAACATCCAATACCGAGAGAAATAAGGCACCAAGAAAGAAAGAGGAAGATGTCCAAACTATGGGAGATTTCATCCCATATTCCCAATTTCCCTCATACCAATCATGTTACCCTACTGAGGTATCTCCAAGCCTTTATCCTTACCTACCTACCCAAATACCTAATCCTATACCAGCCCTTGCAACAATGCCTACTTCTAGAAAACGACCGCGGGAAAATCAAGAAAGAAATCCAATCCCCATCCCTGACTTATTGCCATTACTAATAAAGAATCAGTACCTTACCCCGGTACCTTTGAAAATAGCTCCGAATCCATCAGCAAGGAGTTATGACCCTGACAGCAAGTGTGATTATCACCTAGGGGTAGTTGGGCATTCAACTGAAAAATGCAGACAACTGAAGGAAAGGATTGAAAGTCTTATCCGTGATGGTATTTTGACACCAGAGCTTATCGATCAATGGAAGGCCGCTTAGCCCTAAATCAGTTTCTTTCAGGGTTTTAAGGGGAGAATTACTACCTTTGAAGGATTTCAATAGGAGCATTTTTGACGCATGTAGTTTTATACACTGTGATGATGAAAGCACTTGTCTCATGTTAACATCTACATGAATTAAATGAATTTTGAATTTTAAATGCTTTGTGTTTGTTGTGTTTTAACAATAACGTGAATTTGCAAAAACAAGCATTGAGAAAGTTTTAATAATGAATAATCTCAAGAAGATTGATGATCAGTGTTAGAACTGACCCAACACTATCCCCCTCTTTTTTGGGCTTCTCTATACCTAAACCTTGAATCAAGAACACTTGAAAGACCTAATGCTTCAAGGAAAAATGAATGAAAAAAAGAGAAGCATTGGCATTGCAAAATAAGCAAGGATGTAAATCCTAGTCTAGGCTATGAACAAAGGAACAAACTTTTTCAAATTTTTCGAATTCCTTGAAATTCAAACAAATGAGACATTCTTTCAAGAGTCTAGATTTTGATAATTTGGTGTGTGTCAAGATTGTGCTAAAACCATTCATGACCTTTCCCAATTACCACAAAACACTAATTGCCCAGACATCACTTCATGATTGACACCCTGGGGCACAATGATTAAACTAGATTATCCCTTGTCCCAGAGAAAACCTGTTTTTGGGTCATATTTTCCTTGTCTCTTCAAAGAACTCAGATTGGAAACTCAACCTTTTCAAAACAGACCTAGACTTGCCATGTTCCTCGTTGATACAAATTCGCATGGTTAATCAAATTGGGGCATCATATGTGGAAATGATGGATACATAGTGAATAAGGATGGACTAAGTGCATGAATCATTGGGGCATGCGATGAAAAAACAAAAAAAAAAAACAAAAAAAAAGAAGAAAAAATTTGTGATATCATGCATATGATAATTCGGATGAATCCAAAGTGCAAAATGAAATTCTGAATATCCATTTCCCCTGGGGATTGCTTTTCAATGTGAATATTTGTGCTTGACATGAGAAATGGCCATCTTTCATATCCCTTTCACACAAAAAGGAATTATCCATAGTCACCCCTTTTGAGCCAAAAGAATTCTTTCTTCTTTGAACCCTGATCAAGGATTACCCTCTACACTGGGGGCAAATGCGAGGAAAGATCTTTTCAAAGATCATTGAGAAATGAGTGATAGCTCAAGGACAGACACAAAGCAAATGGAGCCCCGAATAAATATGGGCTCACTCTGTCAAAGAAAAAGAAGAGAAAAAGATGGTGAAATGAAAGCCAAGAAAAACAAAAGAAAAAACACAATGAAAAAAAATGTGTGAAAGACATGGCAAGTTGAAAGCCAAAAGCAAGGAAGAAAAAGAGCAAAGTCAAAAGGAAAGAAATGTCCAAGAAGGAACAAATGCTTCAAAGAGAATCCTCCTAAAAAAAATAGATCCTTGATCTGATTACCCTCAAACACATATTTTGGGCCTATTTATCCTTTCTTTCTGAACCCTGAGTCATGGCTTACATTACGTGCTTTAAAAGTCCATTTTGATCAAGCATGAATATTTAATTTGAAAGGTTTTTCCTCAGATTTTATCCCATTTCATCGAATTATCATTTCACTAAGGAAGAATTTAGAATTCTCAAGTGCATGGTAAAAAAAAAATGGAAAGAATGGGACTCTAGGGCGAAAACACAAAAATGGGCGGTCTAGAGTAAATTTGGAAATTTTCGATGCCATCTATGATAGTGCCGATACCCCAAAAGAAAAGATCTTATTAAAGGAGTGGTCATCGAGGAACATCTAGGAATTCCTGAACCCCCCAAATTGTCAGTTCTCATTCAGAGGATTGTTTTCAAAAACTGAAACTTTTGTTCCCAAGATTAAACTTTCTGGTTTAAACATCTCAGCCAATCTTGACGCTTGTCAAAATGCCTTGATATGGAAACTAAAAGAATGTTGAATTTGTTTGGTTCTCAATGAATTCATGATTTATAAGACCTGTTCCATTTGTGAGCCTAGAAGGGATATACATTTTTGTTGTGAAGTTTTCCTGGAAAACCCAAAATCTTGTTGTATCGAGCCTTGTCAATTCAAATTGAAAAACCCAAATTAATACTTAGGGAAATTTCTAACAGTGATCATCAGTCATCAAAAGATTTGTACATCATACACTGTGGAGTTAAAATTTTGGGCTTAGAAGTTTTTCTTAAATAAGCAAAATTGTTTTTCAAAAAGGGAAAATAAAAATATTTTTGAAATACCAATTTTTGATGTTGACATGAGACAAGGTTTTTCTAACCCAAAGGTATAGAACTGCCAGGGTAGGTCCTGACTTCCAGATATGAGAAGAAGAAATTGAACCCGTTTCAGACCTCTGTTGATCAGAGTTTGAAAACTGTTGGGGCAAAGAGAATAGCCAAAATGAATTGAAGATATACTCTTATTTGAAAAGGAAAAATGAATCGGAAAGACTAAGCCAAAGTCTAGAAAAATGATCAGGGGCATTTGCATCTTTTCATGAAGCGTTTGCATCATTATCGATCTTTGCATTTGCATCATGTATGAGCATTTTGCACGTTTTCAAATCCTTGCATTTGCATAATGCCAATCTTTGCATTTGCATCATTCCATGACGTAGATACGTTAACACCAATTTTTTCATTTTGCATCATAAAGAAGCATTTGCACATTATTGACCTTTGCATCCTTCTGAGAAGTAATTGTGTTATTCGAGGATCATTTGCATTTGCATCATTTAGAAGCATCTGCATCTTATTCAACATCTGAATATGCATCTGCATCAATAAGCATTTGCATCAATCTAAGCCATTTTCATATACACCACAAAACATTTGCGTTTTATCCAACATCTGCAGCTGCATCAAGAAACATTTGCATCAATTCAAAATATTTACATTTACATTTGCAATACGAAGTATGTGTATCCTGTTAATCATTTGCACCAGCATCAAAAAGCATTCACATCTTCAGGTTAATTTTCAACAATTCTTCAAAGACCATTTTTAAGACCTCCGGGCATCATATTTAAAAGCCGCATACAGCGCATTTTTTCCATATGACAGGTAAGGCCTCCGGGCACCGTTTTTAAGACCTCTGGGCATCATTTTTAAAAGTCGCATACAGCTCATTTTTTTCAAATGACAGGTAAGGCCTCCGGGCACCATTTTTAAGACCTCCGGGCATCATTTTTAAAAGCCGCATACAGCGTATTTTTTCCAAATGACAGGTAAGGCCTCCGGGCACCATTTTTAAGACCTCCGGGCATCATCTTTAAAAGTCGCATACAGCGCATTTTTTTCAAAAGACAGGTAAGTCCTCCGGGCACCATTTTTAAGACCTCCGGGCATCATTTTCAAAAGCCGCATACAGCGCATTTTTCCAACTGACAGGTAAGACCTCCGGGCAACATCTTTAAGACCTCCGGGCATAACTTTTTTTCAGGGTAAGGCCTCCGGGCGCCAATTTTTAAGACTTCCGGGCATAATTTCCAATTTTTAAGACCTCCGGGCATAATTTCCAACTTTTAAGACCTCCGGGCATAATATCCAATTTTTAAGACCTACGGGCATAATTTTTCAAATCACAAGTAAGACCTCCGGGCATAACTCTTTTTTTTCAGGAGTAAGGCCTATGGGCACCATTTTTAAGACCTCCGGGCATAATTTTATAATTCACAGGTAAGACCTCCGGGCAACATCTTTAAGACCTCCGGGCATAACTTTTTCAGGGGTAAGGCCTCCGGGCATGATTTCCAATTTTTAAGACCTCCGGGCATAATTTCCAATTTTTAAGACCTCCGGGCATAATTTTTCAAATCACAGGTAAGACCTCCGGGCAACATCTTTAAGACCTCCGGGCATAACTTTTTCAGGGTAAGGCCGCCGGGCACCAATTTTTAAGACCTCCGGGCACTAGTTTTTTAAGACCTCCGGGCACCAATTTTAAAGACCTTCGGGCATAAATTTTTCTTTTAAAAATCGAATTCGTTTTCTTAAGACGAATCGAGCCTTGTTTAGGCAGGGAATTCAATTTAAGGACAGAATCTTCAATTTATTTTTTTTAAAAAAAATCAAAAAAAATTTAAAATTTGAAAAATTGAAAAATAGAAAAAATAGAAAAAAAAAAGAAAAAAAGAGAAGGAAAAAAAGTAGAAAATGAAAAATGGAAAATGCAAAAATGCAAAAATGAATGAAGAAATGAAAAAGAAAACCCCTTTCCTTTCCATGTGATTTCAAATGACCGTACAAAATTAGTGTTGGTTTATCTTTGCCTGATTCCTGATTCTCAGCAATAGCCAAAGCATGAGCACCTTGTTAAAAGACATGTGCATCTGCATCATTTCTCAAAGCTTCTGGTGGGGATATCCAGAATTTTACAGTTTTAAAAGTGAACAAGTCTTCGGTGGTGATAGCTGAAGCCTCTGGTGGAGATATCCAGAGTTTTAAAATCCTTTGAAAAGGTAAAAAGTCTTCGGTGGTGATAGCTGAAGCTTCTGGTGGTGATACCTAGAATTTTACAGTTTTAAAAATGAGCAAGACTTCGGTGGTGATAGCTGAAGCCTCTGGTGGAGATATCCAGAGTTTTAAAATCCTTTGAAAAGATAGAAAGTCTTCAGTGGTGATAGTTGAAGCTTCTGGAGTTGATACCCAGAATTTTTACATTTAAAAAAAAAATTAGCAAGACTTTGGTGGTGATAGCCAAAGCTTCTGGAGGAGATATCCGGAATTTTAAACACAGCTGAGAACAAGACAGGTTAAGGCCTGGAGACCATCGTCGAGGTCATTTCCTTTCTTGCAAATCGAATTTGTTTCCTTAAGACGAATCGAGCCTTGTTTAGGCAGGGAATTCAATTTAAGGACAAATCCTCAATTTACTGTTTTAAAAAAAAAATTTGAAAAAAAAATGAAAAAAGAGAAAAAATGAAAAAAATAGAAAATGAAAAAAGAAAATAAAAAATGCAAAATGCAAAAATGAATGAAGAAATGAAAAAGAAAACCCCTTTCCTTTCCATGTGATTTCACTGACCGTACAAAATTAGTGTTGGTTTATCTTTGCCTGATTCCTGATTCTCAGCAATAGCCAAAGAGGGGCAGCTGTAGACACCTAATTTTGTCCGGGCCCCTAAACAGGTATGTTTTCTTCCTATATTGATGTTTCCGAGTATAAAAAGACTGTTTTCATCCTGCAGGTGGTACTCCGAGACTTAGTTTAAGAGGGCGAGCACAAAAAGTCAAACTTGAAAAAAAGTCAACCCCGAAAAAGTCAACCCCGAAAAAGTCAACCCCATAAAGTCAACTACTGAAAAAGTCAACCCAATTTCAAAATCAAGATTTTAAGTTCAATTGAAAAATGGCGAAGGAATTTTTATAATCCGAGTTCTACATTGAAAGATATGGAGTTCGGAAGTTGGGATTTGGAGATTGAGTAGAAAAGAAACCCTAATCCGAGAAATTTGGGGAAAAGTGCTTAAACGATCAAACTGGTCGAAATTGAAGGTTCCAAATGAAAGATAAGCACTGACTACGGGTAATGGAGAAGTCACTTGCAAGAAAAACCGAAAGAAAAGTCAATCCGGGAGAAAACCGAGAATTAGAGTTTTTAGTGGATTTCGGTGAAATCGGGAAGAATCACAGAAATGGCCCGAATTGGTAAGACCAAAGCCCCCAATGGATGAGGAATGATTAAAAAGGATGGTGCAAGGCTCAGATTGAAGAAAATCTGAAAATCGGACTTGTTTTGAGCAAAACCGGGTTTCGGAGGTTAAAGGGCAAAATTGGAAAAATTTGGGAAAAATAGCAAATGGACTCCAAAAATTCTGAAAAATTTGTCAATCTCATTCTTAAATCATTTGAAAGATATTGGCGAAAGAAAATCTTGATTCCGAGTTCGTTTGCAAAATGGCCAAATCCCGGGCTTCTAATGCAGTAATTCAAAAAGATAAATCCCGGAAAAATAGCAAATGGACTCCGAAAATTCTGAAATTTGGCAAATCTCATTTTTAAATTATTTGGAAGAGATTGGTGAAAGAAAATCTTGACTCCGAGTTCGTTTGCAAAATGGCCAAATCTCGGGCCTCCTATGCAGTAATTCAAGCCGATAAATCCCGAAAAAATACCAAATGAGCTCCAAAAATTATGAAAACTTCCAGATCACACTTTTTAATTATTTTGAAGAGATTGGTGAAGAAAAATCTTGATTTGGAGCTCGTTTAAAAAATGGTAAAAAGTAGGGGCATAAAAGGATATTTTGGGAAGAAAAAATCCAAATAAATAGCAAACGGACTCGGATAATTTTGAAAACTTCCAGAACTCAATATTTTATTATTTTGGAAGCATTAAAAAAAGCAAAATTGAATTTGGAGTCCGTTTGATATTTATTTTGCATCCGGGGGGCAAAATGGTCGTTTCACCCAAGCAACCGAAAAGGGCTTCTTTGGGCCTTGCAAAAATCAGAGCTGGGCTGGAAAAGAGAAGTGCTGGCCTGCCCAAGCCCAAAGGAAGGAGGAAGCTTAGGATTTTTTCAATCAAGTGATTAAAAATCAAGAGTTAAGTTAGAGATTTTCATTTTTGAGCCTAAGTCCCAATCCCACATCCCTTTGTAATGTCAAGCCAAGGAGGTGCTCACCTTATAAATAAGGAGTCTTGGCCTTTGGTTGAAATCACCCACTACCCCTTGTGAGATAGTCTATACACTTGTATTAGGATTATCCGGGTGGTGAGTCATAGTGTTTTACTCTGAGGGTTCGTAGCTTAATCCGTTCAAAAGCTACTCTGAGGGTTCGTAGCTTAATCCGTTCAAAAGCTACTCTGAGGGTTTGTAGCTTAATCCGTTCAAAAGCTACTATGAGGGTTCGTAGCTTAATCCGTTCAAAAGCTACTCTGAGGGTTCGTAGCTTAATCCGTTCAAAAGCTACTCTGAGGGTTCGTAGCTTAATCCGTTCAAAAGCTACTCTGAGGGTTTATAGCTTAATCCGTTCAAAAGCTACTTGGTGAGTTTTCATTTTAAAATAATGTTTCTTGTTCTTCCTTCATTTCCTTTCTTAAGTATATTTTTCTTACATTTTGTTTTTACAATAAACTCACCATGGCCAAATGGCCTACATTATTTATTTTAAGTTGTTGTTTTTGATTCATTTTACCATATTGTTTATGCTATTTTCTTTATTTTTGATGTTTTAAATATTATGTTATTTCATGTTCTTAAGTTATATTTAATTTGGTTGCTTTGTTTGTTGCCATTTATGTCTTAGATATCATGTTTTTGCATTTTTAATTTTCTGTTTTCATGTTGTTTAAATTTGAGCATGTTTTAGAGTTAGCATATTAAGTGTTTGTGAAAATGCTTGTGTGATTCTTTGCATGATTCTTGTTTTATATCTTAGTGAGCATGTTTTAGATTTGGTATATTAGGTGTTTGTGAAAATGCTTGTGTGATTTTTGTGTTATGACTTAGTTTTTCATGCTAGCATACCAAGTGTTTGTGAAAATGCCATGCTTGTTGAAGCTTGGGGCCATTTGGCTACTCCATGTGTTTTGCATTGTGTGTTGTATTTTTGTCATGCTAGTTGTTAGGTTTTTGCATTTGCATGATATTTGGTTGGATTTTTGAATTAAGCATGCCTTGTGTTTGTGAAAATGCCATGCATGTCTTAGGTCTAGGTTACATTAAATGCCATGCAAGTTCATGTTAGGTCTAGGCCATATTATTTATGTCATGCATTTTCCTTACATTTAGGTTTAGATCCATGCATTTCATGCATTATGTTTGCTGCATTGTTTCATGCATTTCATGTTCATGCCACTTGAATAATGACTTGAGCCAATTAATGGTTCAAGATCATGCTCTCTTGAGCACACTTGTGGAAAATTAAGTTTGTCAAATTGATTATTCTATCTTTGTGATTTTTTTTACTTAGCCAATTTTTATCTAACTTTCAAAAAGTCCTAGCTACTGCTTTCAAGTCATTTTATGAGTTTCAAATATTTTTATTTTGATTTTTAAATGATTTTATCAAGGACAAAAAAAATGTGTTGGCAAAGCAGTTTTTTTCAGTTTTTTTCAAAAAACTCATACATCTCTGATTTTTCTGGGAATTCATATTTGATCAGAAAATTAAGAAAATTTTTCCTCGTGTAGTTTTACATGTCCTGAGTCTCCAGTATTTGTTTTAGAATTTTTGGAATTTTTAAAAATAAGATAAAAAATCATGGATTAAAACTGGACAGTGGAGTCAGAATTGAATTTAAAGAAAAACAAAGCAGTTTTTTCTCCTCCAAAAACTCGTACATCTCTGATTTTTCTAGGAATTCATCTTTGATTCGAAAATCAAGCCGATTTTTTTTCGTGTAGTTTTACATGTTCTGAGTTTCCAGTATTTTTTTTAGAATTTTTGGAATTTTTAAAAATAGGATAAAAATTCGTGGATTAAAACTGGACAGTGGAGTCAGAATTGAATTTAAAAAAAAAACAATTTTCTGTTTTGGTTAATTTACTTAGAGTGGGCTGATTAGAAGGGTTAGCTACTGACTTAGGGTAATTTCTAAGCCTTTTCAAACTCTAAAAATGGTTTTTCAAGTCCCGGGTTAAGGGTAGTCAAGTCCGGATTTTTTAAACTTAGGAAATTAGAGCCATTTTAAAGAAATTAGCCCAGTTTTTATTTTTAATTCAAGCTTTTCAAAATTGTTTTCAAACAATCACAAAGTATTTTGGTTTTAGAATATTTAATTTGACATATTTTCCTAAGGTAGCCGGATATCTTTTTAGATATACGGATTTCCTTAATTAAAGGAAAAATATACATTTCATGCATTGCATTTTTATATTCATGCATTTTATATAATATGTGATTCTTGCTATAATAATTTCTATGATATTGTTGTTATTTTGATTTATATATTTTGATGTTACATGGTTTATTATATGGTTTCGAATATTTCATGATATCCTATGCTTTTATTTAGTTATCTTTATTTAGCATATACGTATTCATTTATTTTAAATGTTTTCAAAAGATAATGGTTTTCAATAAAAATAAAGATATTCCCGAGTTAAAATAATTCATGAGTTCTCTACCGGGTTTGCTGGAGGGAATATCATCAATTATCATTAATAAAGGAATATCTTTCTTTCAAAAAAGAGAATGATTCGAAAAGTTTTCCAAAACTAATAAAAATTTCTATATTTTGCCACGTTTGTTGGGGAATATAGGAAAATTTTGAATTTATAAATTCTGGATCATTTTCAATAAAAAAATGAAATTATTTTTCTTTAAATTGGGAATTAACTCGAAATACTAAATTTAAAACCAACTTTTTTACCGAGACTTGAGATAACACACGATTAATAAGGTACCGATTTATACGGGCGTTGTGGGGGTGCTAATCCTTCCCCACACGTAACCGACTCCCGAACCCGCTTCTTTGATTTCTCTGGTTTAAAACGCAGACTTGAAATTGGTTTTTAAAATGTTTTAGTTAATTTTTAAAATATTTTATAAAACCGGTTTTAATAGGTGGCCGATCACACCTAGCTAAAAAAGATTGGTGGCGACTCCATGTCTTTTTTAAGGTCATTTCAAAACCTTCATTTTTTAGAGGAATTAAGTCGACTTTTCCTCGATTTTTTTTAATGTCACGCCTAACGAATAATAAAGTCTTGCGATGAGACTCGTCGTTATTTTTTTTTTTAGGTTGCGACAGCAAGATTTGCCTCCAATTAATTTTTTTTTTTTTTTTGATAAACCAATCACATCATTTTCAAAAGACTTTCAAGGTGGATTGCAAAGAATGATATCAATAATACAACCAAAAATGTATATGCCCCATTCACACATGCATGAAATGTGCAACATGCAAAAATGCTTGAAAAAAGAATTTTTTTTTATTTTTAAAAACAGCTAATGAACATCTGCCCCAGCAATATCTGCTTATTTAGGCATCACGATGCCATCGAGGCGGAGTATCACATTTATTACGGGCGATGTACGTACATCATTGCCCGATCTACCACACTTATTCGGAGTGTAAAATAGGTAACAAAAGGTTTAGAACTGTCCCTCTATGTGTTCCTATTTTCGATATATCTAACGGAAATCCGGCATGGCTTCGCCTAGGTTCACTATATGAGGGTGAATCGGTTCTAAGGCTCCGAATTGTTCCTCACTGTCGCCGGTGAAGGCTAGTAAGGCACCCCGATAAAAACGGGTTCAATTCGTTAGAGTATATTTTCCTATGCCCGTACGGAGGATTATCACGAAGGCATTAGGTACTTTATACTCCGAAAGTGTTTCACTAGCCCATACGGAGGATCATCACGAAGGCGTAGTTACTTTACTCCCACTTAAAAGGACGGAACCCGGGTATAGGATTCATGTTATGCAAATGCACGTGTAGTGTGTGTGGAGGAGTAATAAACCTTTCACCACCTATTCTACAAACCTTATTCTAAATGCCCTAGCAAGTAAAACATTCAAGAATAGTGTAACGCATTAACCAACAAGCAATTATAATATGCAACCTTAAATAACTAGAGAACAATAATAAAATGCATGCACATGAGTATGAACATATTTAAAAATATTTTACTATTTTTCAAAATTCTCTTTATTAGAAAAATGTGGGAATTAAAATTAAATACCAATTAAACCAACCAATACTGAGACTTTGATAACACACGACTAATTCTAGGCCTGACTCTCTAATATTCCCTAGTGGAGTCGCCAAGCTGTCGCAACCTAAAAAAAATAACGACGAGTCTCATCGCAAGACTTTATTATTCGTTAGGCGTGACATTTAAAAAAAAAATCGAGGAAAAGTCGACTTAATTCCTCTAGAAAAATTAAGGTTTTGAAAATGATCTTAAAAAAGACATGGAGTCGCCACCAATCTTTTTTAGCTAGGTGTGATCGGCCACCTATTAAAACCGGTTTTATAAATATTTTAAAAATTAATTAAAACATTTTAAAAACCAATTTCAAGTCTGCGTTTTAAAACCAGAGAAATCAAAGAAGCGGGTTCGGGAGTCGGTTACGTGCGGGGAAGGATTAGCACCCCCACAACGCCCGTATAAATCGGTACCTTATTAATCGTGTATTATCTCAAGTCTCGGAAAAGATTGGTTTTAAATTTAGTATTGCAAGTTAATCCCCAATTTAAAGAAAAATAATTCAATTTTTATTTGAAAATGATTCGGAATTTATAAATTCAAAATTTTCCTATATTCCCCAACAAACGTGGCCAAATATATAAATTTTTATTAGTTTTGAAAAACTTTCCGAATCATTCTCTTTTTTTTTTTTTGAAAGAAATATATTCCTTTATTAATGATAATTGATGATATTCCCTCCAGCAAACCCGGTAGAGAACTCATGAATTATTTTAACTCGGGAATATCTTTATTTTTTATTGAAAACCATTATCTTTTGCAAACATTTAAAATAAATGAATATGTATATGCATGACATAAATAAAATGACATAGTAAAGTCTAAATAATATAATGCAACCTAAATGACATGACAAATATGAATGGTATGGCATATAATTTAAATGACATGGAATAAAATAATGCTATCATATAATATGCACGAAAATAAAAATGCAATGCATGAAATGTATTTTTTTCCTTTAATTAAGGAAATCCGTACATCTAAAAAGATATCCGGCTACCTTAGGAAAATATGTCAAATTAAATATTCTAAAACCAAAATACTTTGTGATTGTTTGAAAACAATTTTGAAAAGCTTGAATTAACAATAAAAACTGGGCTAAAATTTTTTAAATGGTTCTAATTTCCTAAGTTTAAAAAATCCGGACTTGACTACCCTTAACCCGGGATTTGAAAAACCATTTTTAGAGTTTAAAAGGCTTAGAAATCACCCTAAGTTAGTAGCTAACCCTCCTAATCAGCCCACTCTAAGTAAATTAACCAAAACAGAAAAATGGTTTTTCTTTAAATTCAATTCTGACTCCACTGTCCAGTTTTAATCAACGATTTTTTACCCTATTTTTAAAAATCCCAAAAATTCTAAAACAAATACTGGAGACTCAGGACATGTAAAGCTACACGAGAAAAAATTGGATTAATTTTTTGATTAAAGATGAATTCCCAGAAAAACCAGAGATGTACGAGTTTTTGGAGGAGAAAAAAAACTGCTTTGTTTTTCTTTAAATTCAATTCTGACTCCACTGTCCAGTTTTAATCCATGATTTTTTATCCTATTTTTAAAAATTCCAAAAATTCTAAAAAAAATACTGGAGACTCAGGACATGTAAAACTACACGAGGAAAAATTTTCTTAATTTTCAGATCAAAGATGAATTCCCAGAAAAATCAGAGATGTACGAGTTTTTTGAAAAAAACTGAAAAAAACTGCTTTGCCAACACATTTTTTTTGTCCTTGATAAAATCATTTAAAAATCAAAATAAAAATATTTGAAACTCATAAAATGACTTGAAAGCAGTAGCTAGGACTTTTTGAAAGTTAGATAAAAATTCGCTAACTAAAAAAATCACAAAGGTAGAATAATCAATTTGACAAACTTAATTTTCCACAAGTATGCTCAAGAGAGCATGATCTTGAACCATTAATTGGCTCAAGTCATTATTCAAGTGGCATGCACATGAAATGCATGAAACAATGCAGCAAACATAATGCATGAAATGCATGGATCTAAACCTAAATGTAAGGAAAATGCATGACATAAATAATATGGCCTACCTAACATGAACTTGCATGGCATTTGATGTAACCTAGACCTACGACATGAATGACATTTTCACAAACAAAAGGCATGCTTAATTCAAAAATCCAACCAAATATCATGCAAATGCAAAAACCTAACAACTAGCATGACAAAATTACAACACACAATGCAAAACACATGGAGTAGCCAAATGGCCCCAAGCTTGAACAAGCATGGCATTTTCACAAACACTTGGCATACAAACATGAAAAACTAAGTCATAACACTTAAATCATGCAAGCATTTTCACAAACACCTAATATACCAAATCTAAAACATGCTTACTAAGATATAAAACAAGAATCATGCAAAGAATCACACAAGCATTTTCACAAACACTTAATATGCTAACTCTAAAACATGCTCAAATTTAAACAACATGAAAACAGAAAATTAAAAATGTAAAAACATGATATCTAAGACATAAATGGCAACAAACAAAGCAACCAAATTAAATATAACTTAAGAACATGAAATAACATAATATTTAAAACATCAAAAATAAAGAAAATAGCATAAACAATATGGTAAAATGAATCAAAAAGAACAACTTAAAATAAATAATGTAGGCCATTTAGCCATGGTGAGTTTATTGTAAAAACAAAATGTAAGAAAAATATACTTAAGAAAGGAAATGAAGGAAGAACAAGAAACATTATTTTAAAATGAAAACTCACCAAGTAGCTTTTGAACGGATTAAGCTATAAACCCTCAGAGTAGCTTTTGAACGGATTAAGCTACAAACCCTCAGAGTAGCTTTTGAACGGATTAAGCTACAAACCCTCTCACAAAAACACTATGACTCACCACCCGGATAATCCTAATACAAGTGTATAGACTATCTCACAAGGGGTAGTGGGTGATTTCAACCAAAGGCCAAGACCCCTTATTTATAAGGTGAGCACCTCCTTGGCTTGACATTACAAAGGGATGTGGGATTGGGACTTAGGCTCAAAAATGAAAATCTCTAACTTAACTCTTGATTTTTAATCACTTGATTGAAAAAAATCCTAAGCTTCCTCCTTCCTTTAGGCTTGGGCAGGCCAGCACTTCTCCTTTCCAGCCCAGCTCTGATTTTTGAAAGGCCCAAAGAAGCCCTTTTCGGTTGCTTGGGTGAAACGACCATTTTGCCCCCCGGATGCAAAATAAATATCAAACGGGCTCCAAATTCAATTTTTATTTTTTTAATACTTCCAAAATAATAAAATATTGAGTTCTGGAAGTTTTCAAAATTATCCGAGTCCGTTTGCTATTTATTTGGATTTTTTCTTCCCAAAATGTCCTTTTATGCCCCTACTTTTTACCATTTTTTAAACGAGCTCCAAAATAATTTTTCTTCACCAATCTCTTCAGAATTTTTGGAGTCCATTTGCTATTTTTTCGGGATTTATCTTTTTTAATTACTGCATAAGAAGCCCGGGATTTGGCCATTTTGCAAACGAACTCGGAATCAAGATTTTCTTTCGCCAATCTCCTTCAAATGATTTAAGAATGAGATTGACAAATTTTCCATAATTTTCGGAGTCCATTTGCTATTTTTCCCAAATTTTTCCAATTTTGCCCTTTAACCTCCGAAACCTGGTTTTGCTCAAAACAAGTCCGATTTTCAGATTTTCTTCAATCTGAGCCTTGGGCCATCCTTTTTAATCATTCCTCATCCATTGGGGGCTTTGGTCAGGCCATTTCTGTGATTCTTCCTGATTTCACTGAAATCCACTAAAACCCTAATTCTCGGTTTTCTCCCGGATTGACTTTTCTCTCGGTTTTTCTTGCAAGTGACTTCTCCATTACCCGTAGTCAGTGCTTATCTTTCATTTGGAACCTTCAATTTCGACCAGTTTGATCGTTTAAGCACTTTTCCCCAAATTTCTCGGATTAGGGTTTCTTTTCTACTGAATCTCCAAATCCCAACTTCTGAAGTCCATATCTTTCAATGTAGACCTCGGATTATCAAAATTCTTTCTCCATTTTTCAATTGAACTTAAAATCTTGATTTTGAAAGTGGGTTGACTTTTTCAGTAGTTGACTTTCTAGGGTTGACTTTTTCGGGGTTGACTTTTTTTTATATTTGACTTTTTGTGCTCGCCCTCTTAAACTAAGTCTCGGAGTACCACCTGCAGGATGAAAACAGTCTTTTTTATACTCGGAAACATCAATATGGGAGGAAAACATACCTGTTTAGTGGTCCGGACAAAATTAGGTGTCTACAAACACAATGGCTGAATCTTCAAGGAAACAATATCAAGCATAGAAATGAAATATATAAACAAATATAGCATATAAAATAATGTAAAGAACATATATAAAATTAAACATAGACATGCAAAGCAAATAACAAGCAAAACTAGTAAATAAAACAAAGGAAGTTAAGCTCCATGGTTGGTATAAAATGGGCATAGCCTCTCACTTAACCATAATCACTTGGTCTTGCCAAGATCATGAAGCCTTTCCATTTAAAAAATCAGAAAATAAACCATGCTAAATAGCAAAATTAAGGTGAGCTTCATGGTAGGTAAAACTGGGCATAGCCTCTCCTCTAACAATGGTCACTTGGTCTTGCCAAGATCATGTAGCCATTTCAACCTTTTTTGCTTCATCTTTTTGTAAAAAATCAGAATATAAAATACTCGAAAAAAACTTCTAAAAATTATTTTTCCACAACAACATGCAAGGAAGAAAATAAAAGAAAACCAAGGCAAGCAAACATGCCATATTCGGCCAAAGCAAGGATATGTAAAAAAAAGTTGTTTTCAACCTTTTTGAAGAAGAATAAGAGATGAAAACTTAAGTAAACATTTAAAAACTTTATTTCTATGAAAAATGTAGTAGGAAAACAAGATAGTAAATAAGAAATCACCACAGAAAATAGGAAGAAAGCAATGCTAGAGCTTGGTAGAGATGACTACCTTTAAGCTCTCTATTGAAAACTTTTTTTTCTTTCTTTCAAAATTTTTTTTATTTTCTAAATTAGCTACTGACTTCCAGCCAAAAAACTTATTAAAAAAATGAAATCACCCTCCTCTAATGGCTTGGCCGAATGGCCCTCTCACCCTTGGATGGAAATTGCACTTTTTCTCCTCCAATCTTGGCCCTAAGATTAAGATATTTTGATCAAAACATAAAAATGTCATCTTGCCAATTGATAGCAGCCTTTAAGATTTGTAATCAGCCCTTGTAGTAACCTCAGCCCTTAGATGCAAAAGAGGACCAATCCCATGCACTCCCTTTCTTGCCCTCTTGAGTGCCTACCCTTGGATGAGTTGTGCTCTTCCATTCTTGGTCATTGGATGAGGACAACATAAAAATTATATCTTGTAGATTAAATCCAGCCCTTAACATGTGTACTCAGCCCTTGTAGATGGCCTAACCCATTGGATGAAAAGAGACAATCCCATGCACTCCCATTGCTTGGCTGAATGGATGCTCACCTTTGGATAAATTGTGCTCATCTTTTTTCCTCCATTCTTGTCCATTAGATGAGTGTTCTTTCATGATAAATAAAAAATTCATCTTGGCATTTAAACTTGGCCATTGGATGGTGCATTCAACTTTCCTACAAGGCACCTAAGCCATTGGATGAAGGGGACCATTTGCAAGGTGTTAGTGGTAGCATGTGGCTTGATAGTGACTAAGGAATTAAATTGTTCAAGCTTCCTTCTTCTGCTCTATTTTGGCTGACCAAGTGAAGAAAAATCTCAGCAATTCCTTCTTCTTTCATGTTTTCCTCAATTACAAATTGCCCTTTTTGGTTTCTTTGGTGAAATGACCTTTTTGCCCCCTGAACCTAAATAAATAGAAAACGGACTCAAAATTTGAATTTTCTTTTTTCAATACTTCCAAAATAATAAAAAACTGAATTCTGGAAGTTTTCAAAATTTTTCGAGTCCATTTGCTATTTATTTTGGATTTATTTTCGAAATTGCCCCTTTTATGCACCCAAACTTTACCATTATTAAACAAGCTATGAATCCAGATTTTTCTTCACCAATCTCTTCCAAATAATTTAAAAAAGTGATCTGGAAGTTTTCATAAATTTTGGAGCTCATTTGCTATTTTTTCGGGATTTATTTGCTTGAATTATTACATTGGGGACCCAGGATTTGGCCATTTTGCAAACGAACTCCGAATCAAGATTTTCTTTCGCCAATCTCTTCCAAATAATTTAAAAATTAGATTTGAAAATTTTAGAATTGTTGGAGTTAATTTGCTATTTTTACAGGATTTATCCTGTTGAATTTCTACATAGTGGGCCCCGTATTTGGCCATTTGCAAACGAACTCCGAATCAATATTTTATTTAGTCAATATCTTCAAAATGATTAAAGAATGAGATTTGCAAATTTTCAAGATTTTTGGAGTTCATTTGCTATTTTTCCCAAATTTTCTAATTTTGCCCTTTTCCCTCCGAAACCTGGTTATGCTCAGAACAAGTTCGATTTTTAGATTTTCTTCAAACTAAGCCTTGGGCTATCCTCGTTTAATCACTCCTCATCAATTAAGGGCTTTAGTCCTACCGAATCGGGCCATTTTTGTAATTTTTCCTAATTTCACCGAAATCCACCAAAAACCCTAATTCTCGATTTTCTTTCGAATTGACTTTTCTATCAGTTTTTCTTCCAAGTAGCTTCTCCATTACCCGTAGTCAGTGCTTATCTTTCATTTGAGACCTTCAATTTTGACCAATTTGATCGTTCAAGCACTTTTCCCAAAATTTCTCGAGCTAGGTTTTTTTATTTTATTGAATCTCCGTAACCCAACTTCCGAACTCCATATCTTTCAATGTAGACCTCGGATTATCAAAATTCTTTCATCATTTTTCAATTGAATCTCAAGTCTTGATTTTGAAAGTGGGTTGACTTTTTTAGTATTTGACTTTTTGAGGTTGACTTTTTCAAGGTTTTCTTTTTTTGGGGTTGATTTTTTTGAGTTTGACTTCTTCTATCTGCTTTCTTAGACTAAGCCTCGAAGTATCACCTGCAGGATGAGAAAAGCCTTTTAGCATTCTGAAACATCAATTTAGGAAGAAAACGTACCTGATTTAGTGGTCCGGACAAAATTAGGTGTCTACAGCTGTCCTTCTTTGGCTATTACTGAGAATCAGGAATCAGGCAAAGATATACAAGCACTAATTTTGTCCGGTTAGTGAAATCACATGTGAAGATAAGGGAAAGGGAGTTTTCTTTTTTCCATTTTTTTTTTTATTTTTTTGAAAAAGCTGTAAACTAGAAGATTTTTTCCTTAAATTGAGTTCCCTAACTAATCGAGGCTCGACCCGTCTTAAGGAAACGATTCGATTTTAAAAGTGAAAATTGTGCCCAAAGGCCTTAAAAATAGTGCCCGAAGGTCTTAAAAACGATGCTCGAAGGCCTCATCCGTGATTTAAAAAATAGTGCCCAGAGGTCTTAAAAATGGTGCCCGGAGGCCTTACCCATGATTCGAAAAAATATACCCGAAGGTCCTAAAAATGGTGCTCGAATTTCTTAAAAATGGAGCCCGAAGGTCTTAAAAATGGTGATTAGAAAAATTATGCCCGAAGGTCTTAAAAATGGTGCCCGAAGGTCTTTAAAATAGTGCCCGGAGGCCTTGCCCGTGATTTGGAAAAATGCGCCTGTATGCAAATTTAAAAATGATGCCCAAAGGTCTTAAGAATGGTGCCCTAAGGTCTTATCTATGATTTAAAAGCAAATAACTTGACGACGGTCCCAAGGCTCGACTCATTTAAGAAGCAGAATGAATTCGATTTAAAACAGAAGAAATACCTCGACATGGTCTCGGGATCGACTCATTTGATAAAATAGAATGAATTCGATTTAAAACAAAAGGAATACCTCGACGATGGTCTCGGGGCTCGACTCATTTGATAAAACAAAATGAATTCTATTTAAAAAGAAATGCTAAGAGTGATCCTGGGTTTGATTCTTTTGGGAAAATAAATTTAACTTGAAAATGAAAGAACATTCCTCGACGGCGGTCTCGGGGCTCGACTTATTTGAGAAGCAGAACGAGTTCAATTTAAAAGAAACATACCTTGACAGTGGTCTCAAGGTTCGACTCATTTGATAAACAGAACGAGTTTGATTTGGGGAAGCTAGAGCTTTCCTGATTCCTACAATGTTAGCTAAATGCAATGATGAGAATGACATGCTTTGCAAATGCTTGTATGTTTCCTGAGGATGAACGCGTCAAATGATTGTGTCATGATTTTTAATCCATGGTTTCTTTGAGGTTCACAGATTATCCGACTTCATGATGGAGTCTTCAATTGTTCACTGATGCCCCACATAAAGAACCCTTTACTCAAGATAATTTGTCAAACAGTCCCAGTTTCGAACTTCGCTGAAATTCACAAATTTTTGACTTCATGACGGAGTCTCCAACGCAATCACTGTTTTCCTTTTCTTGGTGAATTTTCCATCAGGATTAGTGGTTTCCAAACTTTTTCTAAGATTTAGATCTATTCCTTAGTAATACTTTTAAACTCCCTTTTATTTTAAAAATTTATGTTTACTAACCATCATTCAATTTAATAACAAACAAAATGCAATCTCAAAAATGTATGAAAGAAAGTATGAAACAAGCAATTGTCATAAAAAGGGTAACAAAAATTTATTGCAACAAAATATTTTAAAAAGATAAAAGTGGATATCAAGGATATAAGAAGCAAATGTAATGTTATAGGTTGATGCCCTGGGTGCGGAATATCTTAGACCCCTCTTTTTTTAAATCATCTGAAATTTCTCTTGAATTAACAATTCACTTGGGTAATCCCTCGGCTTCCGTTGTTACATCAGACTGAGTCGTTCCCCTTTTCTCTGATTTTCAAATACTTTCTCCCCCTTTTCACGGAGCATTGAATCAAACCTTAATCAGTACTTGAGCCGCCCTTTGCGGGTTTTCAACTCAGGTGTCCCCCGTTCGGTATTAAGTCGCCCTTTGCGGGTTTTTGGCTTAAACCTCTCCCTGTTTTCTTTTTTTTACCATGCATCGGAGAATTCGAAATACTTCCAAGGTAAAAATGTCAATTCAAAAGATGGGATGAATCCTGAGAAAAACCTTTCAAATTAAATATCCATGCTTGATCAAAATGGACTTTTAAAGTACGTAATGTAGGCCAAGGTTCGAGTTTAGAAGGAAAGGGTAAAATAAGCCCAAAATGTGTTTAAGGGTGACTGGATCAAGGATCATTTCCTGAGGAGAATTCATTCTTGAGACATTTGTCCCCTTTTTGGACTTTTATTTTTTATTATTATTTTTTTTATTACTGGCTTTTATTTTCCATTCTTTGATTTCACATTTTCCAATGGCTCTCTTTTTTCCTACCATGATTTTGATTATTTCCTCGTATTTTCCCTCTAGTGTAGAGGGTGATCCTTGATCAGGATTCAACGAAAGAAATAACTCCTAAGGCTCAAAAGGGGCGACTAGGGATAATTTATTTTTATTGAAGGGAATATGAAAGATGGCCATTCATCATATCAAGTATGAATATTCTCTTTGAAAAGCAATTCTCAGGGGAGATAGTTATATATAATTTTTATTACTACACTTGGAATCATTCGAATTCCCATGTGCATAGCATCACATTTTTTTCAAGCATAATACTTCTTCAGTACATCAGCATTCACGGGATGTCTAAAATCATCCCCATCCATCCGAGTTAGAATCACTGCACCTCCAGAAAAAGCTCTTTTTACCAAATAGGGTCCTTCCCAATTTGGAGCCCGTTTTTCTCACGGATCCTTCACTATGGGGAGAATTTTCCTCAGTACCAACTCTCTTTCTCGAAACTGTCTGGGTCGAATCTTCTTGTTATGGGCTTGAATCATCCTTTTTTGATACAACTGCCCGTGACAAATTGCCTTCAATCTTTTCTCCTCGATGAGATTCAGCTGTTCATAACGAGCTCTAACCCATTGTACCTCTTCTAGGCTAACCTCCATCAAAAACCGAAGTGAAGGAATCTCAACTTCAATAGGTAACACTGCTTCCATACCATATACCCAAAAAACGGTGTTGCCCCTGTAGAAGTACGAACCGAAGTGTGATATGCATGAAGAGCAAAAGGCAAGATCTCATGCCAATCCTTGTGCACATCAGTCATCTTCTCGACAATCTTCTAGATGTTTTTGTTGGCTGCTTCTACTACCCCATTCATTTTCGGACGATAATGTGCCGAATTGTGATGCTTGATCTTGAACTGAGTACATACCTCGCTCGTCATCTTATTATTCAGATTGAGAGCATTATCTAAAATAGTTCTTGCTGGCAGTCCATATTGGCATATGATTTCCTTCTTAACAAATCTGCATACCATCAACTTCATTACATTCATATAAGAAGCAGCTTCAACCCACTTTGTGAAATAATCTATGGCCACCAGGATGGAAATGATGTCCATTTGAAGCTTTCGGGGTAATAAGCCCAATCATATCCATTCCCCACATTGAAAATGTCTATGGTGCGGTCATGACATACAATGGCGATAGCGGTACATGAATCTTATCTGCATAGAACTGGAATTTATGACACTTCCGAGAATAACTGATTCAATCTCCTTCCATCATCAGCCAATAATATCCTGCCCTTATAATCTGCTTAGCAAGCATGTGACCATTAGCATGGGTGCCACATATCCTTTCATGAACTTCCTCTATGATTCTTCGAGCTTCGGTAGACCCGACACATCTCAATAGGACTTGATCTTTCCCTTTCTTGTAGAGAATCTCACTATCTAGAACAAAACCCATTGCTAGCCTTCTTAGAGTCCTCTTGTCATTTTCTATTGCGTGTTTTGGATATTGTTGACTCTTGATGTACTGCAAGATGTCGTTATACCAAGGGAGACAATCTACTTCTTCTTCAATACTCAAGCAGTGGGCAGGAGACTCATATATGCTCATCTTGATCGGCACAACTTTCGCCCCTTCATTCACTTTCAACATTGATGACAAAGTAGCCAGAGCATCCGCCATCCGATTTTCTTCTCGGGGGAAATAATTGAAACTTACTTCTTCAAACTCCTCCAATAAAGTCAGTATGAGTTCTTGGTATCTGATTAATTTTGTATCCCGGGTTTCCCATTCTCCGCGTAATTGGTCGAGAACTTTCAAAACTTTTATTTTTTTGTCCACTGTTGTACGAAGGCCCATAGTACATGCCTCATACTCAGCCGTATTGTTTGTACAATCAAAATCTAATCTGGCAGTGAAGGGATAATAATCTTCTTCTAGGAATATGAGCACTGCATCTATTCCGTGCCCCATGGCATTAGATGCCCCATCAAAGTACATCTTCCATATTTTATTCTTCAAGGGAACCTCATCCACTTGCGAAACATACATCAAATCTTCATTTGGGAAATCGAAGTGCAATCGCTGATAATCTTCCCCTACCCGACTTGCTAAAAATTCAGCCACTGCACTGCCCTTGATAGCCTTCTGACTTACATATACAATGTCATATTCTGACAATAAAGCCTGCCGTCTTGCCATCCTTCCTGACAAAGAAGGTACTTCCAACATGTACTTGATCGGATCTAGCTTGGCGATCAACCACGTCGTGTGGTACAACATGTACTATCTGAGCCTCCGAGTAGTCCAAGCTAAGGCATAACACAGCTTTTCTACCAACGAATATTTCAACTCATAATCTGTGAACTTCTTACTGAGGTAGTAAACCGCCTGTTCTTTCTTTCCAATCTCATCAAGCTGCCCCAAAACACAACCCATGGATCTCTCAAATACTGAAAGATACAACATCATCGGTTTATCCGGAGCCGGTGGCATTAATATTGGTGGGTTTGATAGATAATGCTTAACCTTTTCAAAAGCAATCTGACACCCTTCATCCCACTCTCCTGGATCACGTTTTCGAAGTAACATAACTATTGGATAACATTTATCGATTAACTGAGAAATAAACAGAGCAATGTAATTCAATCTCCCCAGAAAACCTCTTACTTCTTTTTGAGTACGTGGAGGTGGCAAATTCTGGATGGCCTTTACTTTATCTGGATCAATCTTAATTCCCCTTTTGCTAACAACAAAACCCAACAATTTTCCCGAAGTGACTCCAAAAGTGCATTTTGTCGGGTTTAGCTTGAGTTGAAACTTTCTTAGTCTTTCAAAGAGTTTTCTAAGATTCGTAATATGCTCATCTTCTCCTTGTGACTTTGCAATCATATCATCAACATATACCTCAATTCCCTTATGCATCATGTCATGAAACAAGGTCACCATGGCTCTCTGATATGTTGCCCCAGCATTCTTCAACCCAAACGGCATTACCTTGTAGCAGAATGTTCCCCACATTGTAACAAATATGGATTTCTCCATATCTTTCGGTGCCATCTTATTCTGATTATATCCCGAGAATCCGTCCATGAAAGAAAACAAGAATTCTTCGCTGTATTATCCACCAAAGTATAAATGTGGGGGAAAGGGAAATTATCTTTGGGACTAGCCTTGTTTAAATCACGATAATCGACACACATATGCACCTTGCCATCATTCTTTGGTACTGGAACAATGTTTGCCATCCATTTAGGATATTTTGCCACCTCTAAGAATCCAGCATCAAACTGCCTATTCACCTCCTCTTTTACCTTTAACAACATGTCCGGCCTCATTCATCTCAACTTTGCTGAATTGGCTTGCACTCGGGCCTTAAAGAGAGCCTATGAACCACAATGTCTTGACCCAAACCTGGCATGTCTTGGCATGACCATGCAAATATATCTACATATTCCCGGAGTAAGGCTATCAATTCACCCTTTATTGATGACGACAATGTAGTCCCGATTTTAAAATCTTTTATCTCCTCACTACTTCCCAAATTTAACAATTCCAATAGCTCCTCATGAGGAAGTACTTGTTTATCTTCTTGTTCTATTTTTCTTAATAAGTCCGGAGATAGACCATAATCCTCAATATCTTCGTCGGCCTTAAAATCACCCGTGCAAATGGATCTCTCAAAATCAATTTCAGAATTACTGACAGGAAGGTCCTCATATTTCGCATCCGTACTCCTATAAATAGGTGGGGAAGAAACAATATAGAAAAACATATATACAATGGAAGCAAAATAAATAGCATAAATAAAAGAAATATAGAGACATCAATATGAAGGAAATGCATCATGTTTGTTATTTATTGGATGAAAAATTTTAGACAAAAGCCCATTACGAAAGAAATTCTTAATATCTTCAGGCAAATATATTTAAGATTTGTTTAAAAGCATTATGTTGGAATAGACCTAAAAACTATGGGTAACTCGGTCGCACTCCAATGGGTCAGTCTATATCCTGGTGGACAAGGTCGCACCATCCAGTTAGCATTCTCACTTTCAATTCTTTCCTCCCTGGTCATGCAGATCTCTATATCATACATCTGCTCCTCCCTATTCACCTGGAAACTCTCGAAGGCTTGCTCGATTATTTCGAGTACATCATCAAAATTCTTTTCTCCGAATAGAGAACCGGCTGAGCGGAAGCTGTGAACGATAGGTGGAAAGTCGTAGGCTCCTACTCAATATCCGTATCCCCGAGACGGGCCATCCTCCTTTGTCGGTTCCTTTCAACTTGTATCCTTTTCTCATGGGCCTTCGGAAGATACACTAGGCCAAACTGATCTTTCTTTCCCACTACTTCCATCGCTCAGGCCATTCCCTAAAGTTATTTCTAAGACCTTTTCTAGCGCTGCAGCCTTTTTCCCATGGTAGTTCTTACCCCTAGCATATGTTCTTGGACAGCCTTGGTTTTGGAATTTTCCGTCCTTCAGGGACGAAAACCGCATTTACGAATTCCAAAGACCGAAAGGAACATTCTACGGCATCTTCATTGGGTTCAACATAAGGAGATTCAGTAGATGCAGAGGCTTTTACATTCACTTCTCCTGATACAGTGACCAAACGCCCCTCTATCACAAATTTTAGCTTTTGGTGGAGAGATGAAGGTACAGCCCCTGCTGAATGTATCCACGGTCTTCCTAACAAACAATTATAGGATGGATTAATATCCATTACTTGAAAGTTCACTGTATAGGTGCATGGGCCTATCTCTTGAGGAACCTCAATAGTCTCCATTACATCTCTTCTGGTACCATCAAAGGCTCTGACCACTGTGCAGCTTGGCAGCATATAAGAAATATCCACTGGCAATTCGGACAGGGTTGCCAAGGGCATCACATTTAATGAAGAACCATTATCCAAAAGGACCCTTGGTAATATGTGCCCCTTGCAAGTGACAGTTATGTGAAGAGCCTTTGTTGACCCAATACCATTAGGTGGTATTTCCTCATAACTGAAATATATATGGTCATCTGTCACGATGTTTTCCACCAGCCTGTCTAATTTTTCTACTGATATGTTATTAGCCACATATGCCTTATTCAACACTCTTAACAGGGTATTTTTTTGTGGCACCGAGTTCAAAAGCAAAGATAAGATTAAAATTCTAGCTGGTTGACGTAGTAGTTGCTCAACCACGCTATACTCACTATGTTTTATGAATTTTAAGAACTCGCAGGCTTCCTTCTCATTCATCAGCTCTTTTATTCTGTTTACCGGGGCTGACCCCCTTTCTACTTCTTTTGACAAATCCATCTCAATATGGATTGGTTCAGCTGTTTTCTTCCCTTTGTCCATTCCTTTGTCTCTTCCTGTTAATCCCTATTCAACAGTCTCAGGGGCATAACATCTTCCACTTCGTGTTAAGTGTTCCACACCTGTGATATATTCTGACTAAAAGACCCAGGCATAACCATGCTGTAGTCATATTTCCATGATGCAACTTTGTTTTCCTTGTATGAAAAGGAAACAGGCAAATCAATGATTAACTTAGGCGCATTTTCCTCAATGGTTGGCATAACTTTCTCCTCTGGTTCATCATAATAGATGATCAAGGGTCTTCTTATCTCGTAGCCAGCTGCATTCTCAATAACCTCTACTTTCTCCTCGTAAAACTGGGCCTCTCCATCATCTATCATCTTTTGGACTTTAGCCAGAAAGTCCCCGCAGTCCTGTATGATATGACCTCTACATTTATGGAATGGGCACCAATTCTGCACCTATTTGCGACCATTTTTAAACTGTCTACATCCCCCACCATTCCTGCCTTAACCCTCTCGACCCATACTGTCAACATTGGAGTCTTAACTTCCATGGCATCTTTTTTTTACCCTTCTGACTTCCCATGTCCACACTGTATTTACCCAATTCTCCGTATGATCTAGAAATGGGTTTCCTGCTATATTCCGCCCCTTCTTTGCCTAAAACTTCATAACTCCGGCATTGATCAGGCTTTGGACTTTATTTTAAAGGCCAGGCAATCTTCAGTCGAATGTCCTTGAATTCCTGCGTGGTACGTGCAGTTAGTATTTGCATTGTACCACCTTGGATATGGTGGTGTCAGTGGCTTGAGGTATATGGGTGCAACAAGTTGACCCTACAACAGTATGGGATATAGCTCACCATAAGTGGTAGGAATCGAATCGAATTGGGGTTTTTGATTGTTCCTTGGTGAACGTTGGTCATTGCGCCCGGCTTCCTGAGTGTTTGGGACAGTGTTTCGGGGATGGTTTATCTGTGGGGATATGCCAGTTGGAAACGACTGTTGTGGTATATTGGTATAAGGGAAGGGATTTTGGGTAAGGTGGTTCACATTGGGGTAGTAAGGATTATACCCGGGTAAGGTGTGTAGGGTGTAGGAGGTGCATAAAATATAGTAAGAGTATAGGGCCTTGGTGGTGTATATGGTGTGGAGGTGCATAGGGGTATTGGTTGATACTAACTGCATGGGTCTCCTCTTTCTTCCAGTCAGGGAATACCTTTTTCCGAGTAACAGATTCACCACCTTCCATTTTCCCATTCTTAATGGCCGACTCTATCATCTCCCTGGATATTACCATGTCTGTAAAGTCCTTGGTGCCATTCTCCACCAATTTATCATAATAGGGTGCTTTCATGGTATTGATGAAAAGCACTGTAGTTTCTTTGCTATTTAAAGGGGGTTGCACTTATGTGGCCAAAGCCCTCCACCTTTGCGAGTATTCTTTGAAACTCTCGGTGGTTTTCTTTTCCATGTTCTGTAGCGACAACCTATCAGGTACCATATCAGATACATGCTTATAATATTCCATGAAAGCCCTGGCTAAATCCGTCCATGAACGAATCTTGGTACGACTAGTTGATTGTACCATCGGGTTGCAGACCCTATCCAGCTATCTTGGAAACAATAGATAAGCAGTTTCTTATTATCATTGTGCCCCGTCATTCTTTTACAGTACATGGTTAGATGTGCTGATGGGTTGGTAGTCCCATTATATTTTTCAAAGTCTGGTACTTTGAACTTTGGGGGAATTACTAGATCGGGCACTAAACTCATCTCTTTGGCATCCAGACTACCAAATAACTCTGCCCCTTCAACGGCCCTCAGCCTCTCCTCCAGCAGTTGATATTTTTTCTGTGATTCTACCATTTCGACCCTCTTCAGCTCAGTCATTTTTGCTTTTTCCTTTTCAGCTAGTTCCTCAAAGTCTGAAATGTTAACATCATTTGGGTCAGCTCCCATATTACCTCTTCCGAGAACATAGTTTTGTGCCTCAGTAGCTAGCTGGATATAAACATAGGAGGCTGCCCCAATTGGCACCTCTTGGCCCTTTTACTGTATGTTTTCAGGTTGATCCTCTTCAATTACCACCCTTTTCTCGGTAGCCAAATTCTCTCCCTGCCCTTTTTGTTTCATCATGGCACTCATCATTTCCATGAGTTTAGTCATCTGTTCTCGTGACTCCTCCTGAGATTTAGCCAACTGTTCCTGAAGTTCCCTTTGAGTTCTTTCCATTCTTTCAATTCTAGCAAGCCGATCGTTCTTTATAGCTCTGGCTTGAGATCGAGTATTGTAAGGGTGTCGAAAATTCGATTCTTTCTGAGTGCGACCAATTGTACCTTTAGTTTTGAAAACCATGAATTACAATTTATTGACACAATTTTTTTTTAATGTTTTGTAAAAAAATGAATAAATGAATGACTAGATGTGAATACTGAATCAAATAAAATGAATAAGTACATGACTACGTATATGAATATGAAAGAATAAATGAATGAACAAGCGAAATGAATAAATAAATAGTTATGTGTTTGAATATGAATGAATTTCAAAAATAAATGATTATAAATAAGATTAAATGTACAAATGAACAAACAAAATATATAAAATATGAATGCATTTGAAAGTATTGGCCAATGGATAATTTCAACCGAATGGTCTTTCATTGATTTCCTTGAACTAAATACATCACAGATAGAATAAAAGATCACTGCCTAAGATAAGTCCGTAATTCCCCTTGCTCTTCAATCTGACCTCTACTTGTTCACGGCCTCTTGACATAGCAGAAGCATCACCTTGTAAGCTTTCCTTAGCTTGCTTCTCCAGTTGACTGGCTCGGGCTTCCTCATGCTCCACTCTCTCTTTCCAGTAGTTATTCTCTTTCTTGAGGTTTTTGACCTCATGCTCCTATTCCTCGAAAGTCTTGAGGGTCCCCTCAAATCTGAGCTCAAAGCGGTACCTCTTGTTCTTCGAATATAATACCCGAATATCGCCCTTAGCAGTGTCCATTTCTCTCTTGATCTTTTCCTTTTCTCTTTCACGAACTGATTCCCTATTTTTCATGTCCTCAAGCTCTTCTTGTAGTCCGGCAATCTTCTTGCTCATCTGGGCCTTTTCTTTTTCAAATTCCGCCCTTGCAATTTTTAGCTTTGATGGCCTTTCCCTCGGTGGCGGATTCATGAACTGGACTTCGTCCCCATCCGATGTCAACAGCCTATCATTAACCCTTAATTCCCTCTATGCCAGGTAATCAGGTGTGACGATATCGGCATATCTGGCCACTTTTATCCCCTTTTAGATTCCGGAACATGTTGACCCATTTCTCTTCATCCCCGTCTTCAGGCTAATCATTTTGAAGGAATTCCCTAATCGAAACTAAAGACTTCATGTACAGTTTGAAGGAAACCTCTTCTAACTTCCAAAAGTGACTTTGAATCCAAATATAAAGAAGTTGTACACACCTTTTGATTCTCCCTTGTCCTTCCCTTTTACAAAAATTCAAAGATCGAATAGTTTTAGCTAGGATGGCCGGAGATGGGTTGATCTTCTATTCCAACTTTTCAGAGAAATCAAACAAGGCTAAATCCACATTGTCGCAACCTAAAAAATAACAATTCTCATCGCAAGACTTTATTATTCGTTAAGCGTGACATAAAAAAGAGAGGAAAAGTCAACTTAATTCCTCTAGAAAAATGAAGGTGTCGATACGTGATCCCGATTGGGGGGACCCGTTTGAGTAAGGGGAAACAGAAGCAGAGGAAAAGATAACTTAATTCCTCTAGATTGAAATAAAAGGTCGAGGGTACGAAAAGGGCCTTGTAAAAAGACATGGAGTCGCCACCAATCTTTTTTAGCAAGGTGTGATCGGCCACCTATTAAAACCAGTTTTATAAAACATTTTAAAATTAATTAAAACATTTTTAAAACCAATTTCAAGTCTGCATTATAAACCAAAGAAAATCGAAGAATAGGGTTCGGGACTCGGTTACGTGCGGGGAAAGATTAGCACCCCCACAATGCCCGTATAAAATGGTTCCTTATTAATCATATGTTATCTCAAGTCTCGGTAAAAAATTTGGTTTTTAATTTAGTATTTCAAGTTAATTCCCAATTTTAAGAAAAATAATTCCATTTTTAATTGAAAATGATTCAGAATTTATTAATTCAAAATTTTCCTATATTCCCCGACAAAATTGGCAAAATATATAAATTTTTATTCATTTGGAAAACTTTCCGAATCATTATCGTTTTTTGAAAGAAAGATGTTCATTTATTTATGATAATTGATGATATTCCCTCCAGCAAACCCGGTAGAGAACTCATGAATTATTTTAACTCGGGAATATCTTTATTTTTATTGAAAATTATTATCTTTTTCAAAACATTTAAAAATATGAACATGAACATGTATGACATAAATAAAATGATATGGCAAAGTCTAGATAATATAATGCAACCTAAATGATATGACATAATTTAAATGGCATAGTATATTCTAGGTGAAATGAAAAATCCTAAGTGTCATGGTATATTCTAAATGAGACAAAATGATTGAAATGACCTGTCAATTTTAAATGATACGGCATATTTTAAATGACATGGCATATTATAAATAATATAACCTAAATGACATGGAATATGATCTAAATGACAAGAAATGACATGAAACATAAAATAATGCTATCATAAAATATGCATGAAAATAAAATAAAAATGCATGAACATAGTATAGGCTAAATAATGTGACAAAAAGTAAATGACTAAATAAAAATTATAGGATAGCATGAAATACTAAAAATCATATGGCAAACAATATAACATCATAAATTGTAAATCAAAGTAATAATAATACCATGGAAAATATCATAGCAAAATTCACATATTAAATAAAATGCATGAACATGGAAAATGCAATGCATGAAAATGTATTTTTTCCTCTAATAAAGAAATCCGTATATCTGGCTAACTTAGGCAAATACTTCAAGTTAGATTTTCTTAAAAAAAAAAAAAAACAAAACTTTGTGATTGTTTGGAAATAATTTTGAATAAAAACTTGAATGAAGATTAAAACCTCTACCAAACCCTTTTAAAATGGCTCAAATTTCCTATATTTAAAATCCCAGACTCGACCATCCTTAACCCGAGATCTTCAAAATCATTTTTAAAGTTTAAAAAGGCATAGAAACTACCCTAAGACAGTAGCTAAAGCTTCTAACCAACCCCCTCTAAATGCCTTAGCCAAATTCAACCATTCTTTCTCTTTTGATTTCAAATCTACCTCTATTGTCCGATTTTGACACACGATTTTTTAGCCTATTTTAAAAATTCAAAAAAATATATAAAAATCATACTAGAGACACAGAACATGTAAAAATACACAAAAAAAAATTGGCTTAATTTTTTGATTAAAGATGACTGCCCAAAAAAATCGGAGAAGTTCGAGTACTGGTGAAAAAAAACTGTTTTGTCAAAACACATTTTTGCCTTTGCTAAAAATCATTTAAAAATCAAAGCAAAAATTGTTGGAGATCAACCTAAAGACCTAAAAACAGTAGCTAAAACATTTAAAAACCTTGGACAAAAATTCGCTAAGTAAAAAAAATCACAAAGGTAGAATAATCAATTTGACAACTCTTTAATTTTCCACAAGTATGCTCAAGAGAGCATGACTTTGTGCCATTAATTGGCCTAAGTCACAAATCAAGTGGCAATGACATGGAATGCATGAACATACAGCAAATGAAATGTATGAAATGCATGGTCTAAAGCATAAATGGTAAAGGAAATGCATGACAATTCAAAATAACCTAAATGCCTAGCATGAGTTTGCATGGCAATAAATGCTATCCTGCCTTAATATGCATGCAATGCTTGATAATGCAAATATGACTTGGACCTAATATGTTATGAATATGCATGAAAATGCTAATGTAACCTTAAGACCTAAGTAGCAGAGCAATACATGGCAATACTAATATGATTTAGGACCTAATATGCATGGCAATACCAATATTGCCTAGACCTAAAATGTAATGAAAATGCATAGCAATACTATGAACATACAATGACCAATGAACCTAATGCTAATGCTGGAACAAACAGCAACTAATACACAATTTCAAGATATGATAATGCAAAGCATGTTACCTAAACAAAATGCAAATGCATGACAAGGCAAGGAATGCATGAAGAGGCCAAATGGTCACATGATAATCTAGTGCAATCCTATCTAGTAAATAATACAAGTACATGAAAAATCATATCAAGATGCATAATGTCATGACATTTTCACAAGTATATGACATACTAAAATCAAAATGCACAAGCTCATGGCATGGAGATGCAAACAAGTCAAGAAGCAAGATGAAAATGCACATGCAAGGCATACTAAATATCAAGATATGCTGACTCATGGCATCGAGATGCAAACAAGTCAAGAAGCAAGATGAAAATGCACATGTAAGGCATAGCAACATGGAGTAGCCGAATGGTTATGCGACCAAATATAAAAATTAAAAACATGTTTATAATATAAGACATGATAAATGAAAAAAGTGCACAACATGATTCCAATAGACACAATAACCGAATCTTTAAGGAAAAAAATATCAAGCATGGAAATGAAATATGGAAACAAATATAGCATAGAAAATAATGTAAAAAACGTATATAAAATTAAATATAGACATGCAAAGCAAATAATAAGCAAAACTAGTAAATAAAATATGGAAAGTTAAGCTCCATGGTTAGTATAAATTGGGCATAGCCTCTCACTTAACCATAATCACTTGGTCTTGCCAAGATCATGATGCCTTTCCATTTCAAAAATCAGAAAATAAATCATGTTAAATAGCAAAATTTAGGTGAGCTTGTTGGTAGGTAAAAATAGGCATAGCCTCTCCCCTAACCATGGTCACTTGGTCTAGCCAAGATCATGTAGCCATTTCAACCTTTTTTGCTTCATCTTTTTGTAAAAAATCAGAATATAAAATACTCTAAACAAACCTTCTAAAAATCATTTTTCTCACAACGACATGCAAGGAAGAAAAAAGAAAAGACCAAGGCCAACATCCACATTCGGTCCAAGCAAGAACTATGTAAAAGAAATTATTTTCAACCATTTTGATGAAGAAGAAGAGATGAAAACTTAAGTAAATATTAAAAAACTTCATTTCTATGAAAAATGTAGTAGGAAAACTTGATATAAAATCAAGAAATCAACATAGAAAACAAGAAGAAACCATGCTAGAGCTTGGTAGAGATGACTACCTTCAAGCTCTCCTATTGAAAACCTTTTTTTTATTTCTTTCAAAAAACCTTTTTCTTTCCTAAATTAGCTACTGACTTCAGCCAAAAAAACTTATGAAAAAATGAAATCACCCCACCTTTAATGGCTTGGCCGAATCGCCCTCTAACCTTTGGATGAAATTCTCACTTTTTCTCCTCCAATCTTGGCCCTAAGATTAAGATATTTTGATAACAACATAAAAATGTCATATTGATAATTGATAGAAGCCCTTAAGATGTGTTCTCAGCACTTGTAGTAATTTCAGCCCTTAGATGCAAAAGTGGACCAATCCCATGTACTCTCTTGCTTGCCCCCTTGAGTGCCTACCCTTGGATGAGTTGTGCTCTTCCATTCTTGGTCATTGGATGAGGAAAACATAAAAATGACAACTTGTAGATTAAATCCAGCCCCCAACATGTGTACTCAGCCCTTGTGGATGGCCTAAGCCATTGGATGAAAAGAGATAATCCCATGCACACCCTTACTTGGCCGAATGGATGCTCACCTTTGGATGAATTGTGCTCATCTTTTTTCCTCCATTCTTGGCCATTAAATGAGTGTTCTTTCATGAAAAATAAAAATGTCATCTTGGCATTTAAACTTGGCCATTGGATGGTGCATTCAACTTTCCTACAAGGCACCTAAGTCATTAAATAAGGGGGGACCATTTGCAAGGTGTTAGTGGTAGCATGTAGATTGATAGTGACTAAGGAATTAAATTGTTCAAGCTTCTTTCTTCTCCTCTATACTGGCTAACCAAGGGAAGAAAAGTCCCAGCAATTCCTTCTTCTTTCATATTTTCTCAATTAAAAATTTGCCCTTTTTGGTTTCTTCGGTGAAATAACCTTTTTGCCCCCCGAACCTAAATAAATAGCAAACGGACTCCAAATTCAAATTTTATTTTTTTCAATACTTCCAAAATAATACAAAATTGAGTTCTAGAAGTTTTCAAATTTTTTTGAGTCCATTTGCTATTTATTTCGGATTTATTTTCAAAATTGTCCCTTTTATGCACTCGAACTTTACCATTTCTGAATTCATATTTTTCTGCTCCAATTCTTCCAAATAATTTAAAAATGTGATCTGGAAGTTTTCATGATTTTTGGAGCTCATGTACCATTTTTTCGGGATTTATCTGCTTGAATTACTACATAGGGGACCCGAATATTGGTCATTTTGCAAATGAACTCCGAATCAAGATTTTTTTTGTCAATATCTTCCAAATAATTTAAAAATGAGATCTAAAAATGTTCAAAAATTTTGAAACTCGATTGCTACTTTTTCAGGATTTATCCTGTTGAATTTCTATATAGTGGGCTCGGGATTTGGCCATTTTGCAAACGAAATCCGAATCAAGATTTTCTTTTGCCATCTCTTCGAAATGATTTCAGAACGAGATTCATAAATTGTCAGAATTTTTGGAGTTCATTTGTTATTTTTCTCAAATTTTCCAATTTTGCCCTTTTACCTCCGAAACCTCGTTTTGCTTAAAACAAGTTCAATTTTCAGATTTTCTTCAAACTGAGCCTTGGTCTATCATTGTTTAATCATTCCTCATCAATTAAGGGTTTTAGTACTACCGAATCGGGCTTTTTATGTAATTCTTCCAAATTTCATCGAAATACGCCAAAAGCCCTAATTCTCGATTTTATTTCGAATTGACTTTTCTATTAGTTTTTCTTCCAAGTGGCTTCTCCATTACTCGTAGTTAGTACTTATCTTTCATTTGGAACCTTCAATTCCGAACAATTTGATCGTTCAAGCACTTTTCCCTAAATTTCCCGAACTAGGGTTTCTTTTCTATTGAAATTTCGTAACACCAACTTCCAAACTCTATATCTTTTTATGTAGACCTCAGATTATCAAAATTCTTTTACCGTTATTCAATTGAACCTCAAATCTTGATTTTGAAAGTGGGTTGACTTTTTTAGTGGTTGACTTTTTTAGGGTTGACTTTTTTTAGGTTGAGTTTTTTCGAGGTTGACTGTTTCGAGTTTGACTTTTTCTGTCTGCTTTCTTAGACTAAGCCTCAAAGTACCACCTATAGGATGAGAAAAGCCTTTTAGCATTCTGAAACATCAATTTAGGAAGAAAACGTACCTGATTTAGGGGTCCGAACAAAATTAGGTGTCCACAGCTCTTTGGCTATTGCTGAGAATCAAGAATCAGGCAAAGATAAACAAACATTAATTTTGTCCGGTTAGTGAAATCACATGTGAAGAGAAGGGAAAGGCAATTTTTTTTTTTGTTTTGAAAAGTTGTAAAATAGAAGATTTTGTCCTTAAATTGAGTTCCCTGACTAATCAAGGCTCGACCCATCTTAAAGAAACGGGTTCGATTTTCAAAGTGAAAATTGTGCCTGAAGGTCTTAAAAATAGTGCCCGAAGGTGTTAAAAATAGTGCCTGGAGGCTTTACCCGTGATTTGAAAATTATGCTCGGAGGTCTTAAAAATGGTGCCTGGAGGCCTTACCCGTGATTAAAAAATTATGCCTGAAGGTCTTAAAAATGGTGCCCGAAGGTCTTAAAAATTGTACCCAAAAGCCTTACTCGTGATTTGAAAAATTATGCCAATGGTATCAAAAATGGTGCCCGAAGGTCTTAAAAATGGTGCCTAAAGGTCTTAAAAATAATGCCCGAAGGTCTTAAAAATGGTCTTAACAATGATCTTTGAAGAATTGTTGAAAATTAACCTGAAGATTTTGAAAAGATGCGAATGCTTTTTGATGCTGGTGCAAATGATTAACAGGATGCACATACCTCATATTGCATATGTAAATGTTTTAAATTGATGAAAATGTTTCTTGATGTTGATGTTGGATAAGATGCAAATGCTTCTAAATGCAACTGCAAATGCTCTCAGATTGATGCAACTACTTCATAGAGTAATGCAAATGTAAAATTTAACACAATACAAATGCTTTTAAATGATGCAAATGCAAGGATCAATAATGATGCAAATGCTTGATGAAAATATGCAAATGCCCCTGATCATTTTTCTAGACTTTGGCTTAGCCTTTTCAATTCATTTTTCCTCTTCAAATAAAAGTATAACTTCTAATCATTTTGGCTACTCTCCTTGCCCCAATAGTCTTCAAATTCTTATTGACAGAAATCTGCTTGCCGGGTTTTATTTCTTCTTCTCATATTTTCGAATCAAGATTAACCCTAGTAGTTCCACACCATTGGGTTAGAAAAACCCTTATCTCATGTCAACATCAAAAATGGGTATTTCAAACAATATTTTTATTTGTTTTCTTTATTTTGAAAACTACTGAACAAGAATATTAACCCCATAGTGTGTGATGTACAAATCTTTTGAAGACTGATGATTATTGTTAAAAATTTCTTAAGTGTCAATATGGTTTTTTTTTTTTTTTATCAATTGGGATTGGCAAGGCTTGGTATAACAAGATTTTGGTGGATCAAAGAAAACTTCACAACAAAATGTATGTCCCTTCTAGGCTCATGAATGGAACAGGTTTTATAAATTGTGAATCAAACAAATTCAACCTTCTTTTAGTTTTCATATCAAGGCATTTTAACAAGTGTCAAGATTGGCCGGTTTATGTTTAAACTGGAAAATTTAATCTTCAAGGAAAAAAATCTCAGTTTTTGAAGAAAATCTTCTAAATAGAGCTGACAATTTGGGAGGTTCAGGAATTCCTAGATGTTCTTCGATGACCACTTTTCCAAGATGACTTTCTCTTTTGTGGTATCGGTACTAACATAAATGGAATCAAAAATTCCAATTTTACTCTAGACCGCCCATTTTTGGGTTTTCGCCCGAGTCCCATTCTTTCCATTTTTTTTTCATTGTTTGACCATGCACTTGAGAATTCTAAATTATTCCTTAGTGAAATGATAATTCGATGAGATAGGATAAAACCTGAGGAAAAACCCTTCAAATTCAATATTCATACTTTATCAAAATGGACTTTTAAAGCACGTAATGTAGGCCATGGTTTGGGGTTTCGAAAGAAAGGATAAATAGGCCCAAAATATGTGTTTAAGGGTAATCAGATCAAGGATCATTTCTTGAGGAGGATTTTCTTTAAAGCATTTGTCCCTTTTGGACTTTTCATTCCTTTTGACTTTGCTCTTTTCCTTATTTGCTCTTGGCTTTCATTTGCCATACTTTTTCACACTCTTCTCTTCTCTTTTGTTTTTATTTTTCTCTTGCATCTTTATTTTGATAGAGTGGACCCATATTTATTAGGGCATCAATTTTCTTTGTATCTGTCTTTGAGTTAGGACTCATTTCTCAGTGATCTTTTCTCGCATTTGCCCCCGAGTGTAGAAGGTGATCCTTGATCAAGGTTCAAAGTAGAAATAATTCTTTTGGCTCAAAAGGGGTGACTATGGAGAATTTTCTCTTTGTGGAAGGGATATGAAAGATGGTCATTTATCATATCAAGGACGAATATTCTCATTCAAAAGCGATCCTTAGGGGGAATAGATAATCAAAATTTCATTTTGCACTTTGGAATCATTCGATTTCTCATATGCATGATATCACAATTTTTTTTCTCATATGCCCCACTGATTCATGCGTTAGTCCCATCCTTTTTCACCATATAACCATCATTTCCACATATGATGCCCCAATTGGATTAACCATGAGAATTTGTATCAACGAGGAACATAGCAAGTCTAGGTCTATTTTGAAAAGGCTGAGTTTCAATTCTGAGTTCTTTGAAGAGACAAGGAAAATATGGCCTAATAACAGGTTTTCTCGGGGACATAGGATAATCTAGTTTAATCATTATGCCCCAGGGTGTCAATCATGAAGTGATATTTGGGCAATTATTGTTTTGTGGTTGTTGAAAATGTTATGAATGTTTTTCGCACAACCTTGACACACACCAAATTACCATGTTTTAAATTCTTGAAAAAATGTCTCATTTGTTTGAATTTTAAGGAATTCGAAAAAAATTCAAAAAGTTCATTCTTTGTTTATAGCCTAGACAAAGATCTACATATTTTCTTATTCTATGATGACAATGGTTTTATGAAGCTCAATCATTCATATTACTTGAAGCATTAGGTTTTTCAAGAGGTTTTGGTTCAAGGGATTTAGGCCTAGGAAAACCTAAAAGAGAGGGGAGAGGTATTGGGTCATTTGTAACAATGATCATTAATAATCTCTAGACTATCCATTATTAAAACTTCCTTAATGCTTTTTTTTGCAATTTCAAATTGTTGTTAAAACACGACAAACACAAAGCATTTTAAAATTCAAAATTCATTTAATTCATATGAATGTCTACATGAGACAAGTGTTTTCATCCTAAGGTCTGAAACTACATGCATCAAAATGCTCCTATTGACATCCTTCAAAGGTAGAAATTCTCCTCCTAAAACCCTAAAAGAAATTGATTTACGGCAAAGCGGCCTTCCACAGATTGATAAGCTTGTCAAAATACCGTTGCGGGAAAAACTTTGAATCCTTTCCCTCAATTGTCTATACTTTTTAGTTGAATGCCTAATTACCCCTAGGTGATAATCACACATGCTATCAGGGACATAACTACTTGCTGATGGATTTGGAGCTATTTTCAAAGGTACCGGGGTAAGGTACTGATTCTTTATTAGTAATGGCAATAGGTCAGGGATTGGGATTGGAACTCTTTCTTGGTTATCCCGCGGTCGTTTTCTTGAAGTAGGCCTTGTTGCATGAACTAGTATAGGATTAGGTGCTTGGGCTGGTGGGTAAGGATAAAGCCTTGGAGATATCTGAGTAGGATAACATGATTGGTATGAGGGAAATTGGGAACATGGGAACATGGGATGAAATCTCCCAGAGCTTGGACATCTTCCTCTTTCTTTCTAGGTACCCTATTTATCTCGGCATTGGATGTTCCTTCTCCTTCAAATTTCCCATTCTTGATAGCATTCTCAATCATCTCCCCTGAGATTACCATATTAGCAAAATTCTTCGAGGCATTACAGACGAGTCTATCATGGTATGGGGCCCGTATTGTACTCACAAAAAGGACGGTGATTTCTTTTTATGTCAAAGGTGGTCGTACTTGGGTGGACATGTTCCTCCACCTCTGAGCATACTCCTTGAAGCTCTCAGTAGGTCTTTTCTGCATAATTTACAAAGTGAGATGGTCAGGTGTCATGTCGGTCATTGGCTTGTACTGGTTTAGAAAAGCCATTGCCAAATCATTCCAAGAGCGAATTTGATCCTTGCTCAACTAACTATACTACCTAATTGCGGACCCACTAAGGCTATCCTGAAAGTAATGAATCAGAAGCTTATCATTATCTATATAACTTGTCATCTTCCAGCAGAATATAGTGATGTGGGCTGAAGGATCAGTCGTCCCGTCATATTTCACAAAGGTAGGGACCTTGAATTTAGAAGGAATGACTAAATCGAGGACCAAGCATCGTTCTTTCGCATCCACACTTCCGAATACGTCTGTATTTTCTACTTCCTGGAGCCTTTCATCTAGCAACTGTAATTTCCCTTGGAATCTGCCAACTCAGCCATATTTGACTCAACCATTTTCAAATTTTATCATTCAACTGGGTCGTCTAAGTTCATGGTGTTGCTGGGGTTAACTGTGTTCTGGTTATCCATCATTACAACCTTATTCTGACATTTTTGTGCCTCTAACCTTCTCTGGCAGCAAAGTTTTCAGTGTATCCCTTTCCCTTGATTACGGCGGACATCAGCTCCATCAATTTAGTCATTTGATATTTAGATTATGCATCAGATTTTGCCAACCTTTCTAGCAATTCCTCATGTACCCTTTACATTCTTTCCATTCGGGCAGCTTGTTCATTCTCCATAGCTCTATCCTGTATTGGAAAGGTACTCAGTACTTCTTATACCTCTGATTTGAAATGGAAATTCTTTCAAAGACTCTTCAAGCCAAATCAACTTCCATTTTATTTCCCCAAATATATGTCATGATGAAAGAGTCATGAATGCAATTTGATGCACGCAAAGCCTAAACAATATGATGTATGGACATATACAATGGAAACATGCTGACCATGTATGTAATAAATGCAATCATGCCAACATGATGCAAGCAAAGAATAAACAAATCAATGCATGGATATATGCCATGAATGACTATGTATTTTCTAGATTATTTTCCAATGAATGATCATATACACTATGAATGTAACACGATGTCAATTATGATGCCTGTAAACAATGAATGATTACACAGAGTATATACAAAGAAACTCATGCTAACCATGTGTGTTATGAATGCCTCCTAATGCTAACATGATGTATGTAATAAGCAAATTAGTGCATGAACATATAGAAAAATCATGCTAACTATGTTTGTCATGAATACCACCTGATGCAACCAAGATACATGTATGAATATATGGTATGATAAATAATTGATCGGATGCAAAATGTAAAGGGGAAGATATCATGGAGGAAATAAGCATTGAGGAACTTAATGATCAACATCTCATAAATTTGAAGTACGACCAATTCATTCCCAAATCAACATTCACAATGGTATAAACCATGTTTACAAAATTTGAGCTGTAGTTAAAACTGTCTTTACAAGCACTTTATTCTTCTTAATATCCTAAGGCTATAAGAGCCCACTACTAAAAAAATGAAATCCTATTACATCATATAAGACCGAAGTCTTTCCACATCACTGTTGTAAATCTCCCAATCCTAATGATGTTTTTCCAGCCCTCTATCAATCTGTGTCGTTGGATCCAACCACTTGGCATCTATAAGAGATTGTACTTTGTTCTTGAGTGCATTGCAGTGCTCAATGCTATGCCCAACAGTTCCACAGTGATAATCACATCTTTCATTCGGGTTATACCACTTGGGGTATGGTGGTGACAGGGGTTTCAACGGCACATAGGCAATTAGGTGATTTCTGACCAACATTGAGAAAAGCTCTTGATAGCTGATTAGAATAGGATCAAAATGCCTTTGTGTATTATCCCGGGGTTGTTTCTTAGTCACACAGGGCCTAGGACTTGGGGCACTTGATGGTGGCACTAAGGCTTGCATCGGAGTGTTTGCATGGAGAGATGGTGGAATAACAAGGCAAGGGTATGGATTTGGACACGGGACCTTTGGACATTGTACATAGTTTGAGGTTCCTATCCTGGATGCTTGATAAGGTGATTGATGAGGGAAATAGTACGAACTGCCAGTTGGTGGTGATGGAGTGGGATTCAGGGGTGCCTTAGTGATCATCCCAGTGGACAGTGAGGACATAGTATGGTGAGGATTATGGTTTGGGCCTAGGACTAATTGCAGGGACTTTTGGGATTTGAGGTTTCTATTCTTGGTATCAGGCTCTCGGGTTTAATCATTTTCATGATCTTGTCCACAATTTCATCAGGATTGCAACCTTTGTGGCATTGACAAGTGAAGGATTCAGCAGGGATTGTATGCTGTAGACCTAATGGTTTTGGTTGATCTGAAGGCGATGCAGAGCCCTGAGAAAGTTTCCTCTTACTCTTACCCATATCCTCAAACATTTTCAGTAATCTGGCGAGTTGTTCTTTCACTTCCCGGATTTCATGTCCAAACTTATCTTGATTTCGTTCCAAATCACCCAATCTTTCCTCCGATTCTTTCCTCATACCTCGAACCCCTTTCATGAAAATTAAAATGTCATGAGATTAAGAATACAATTATGAATGTACATGCTCTATTTCTATATGCATGAATATACTGATGATTAACGCATTAGCATATATAGAGAAATTATGATGACTATGTATGAAACAGATGCAATCTAATGTTAACATGATGCATTTTTATAAAAAAAAATTAATAAATTGATACATGGGTATATACAAATAATGACCATGCATGTCATAAACTTATTCTACAATGAAATGACCATGCATGCTATGACTGTAACATGATGTCAGAATGATACATGCAAAAAATAAATGAATTAACATCAAGGTAAGTACAAAGAATGACCATGTACATCACAAATGTATTCTATAATGAATAACCATGCCTGTTAGGACTGTAACATGATGTCAAAATGATACAAATAAATTAACCGAGAATTGCCTAAATCTTGATTATTCAAAAATCTCATTATGCAAGATTTGCCTCCAAATTTAATTTATGATTTTTTGAAACATGTTTTCTCTATAAAGAACTACACATATTATTTTCAAAAGAATTTCGGGGTAGTAGATCCTAATATGGTTGTAGACACCTAATTTTGTCCGGACCCTAAATCAAGTACACTTTCTTCCTAAATTGATGTTTCAAAATGCTAAAAGGCTTTTCTCATCTTGCAGGTGGTACTCCGAGGCTTAGTCTAAGAAAGCAGACAGAAAAGTCAAACTAAAAAAATCAACCCGAAAATAGTTAATCCCAAAAAAGTCAACCCCAAAGAGTGAACTACTAAAAAAGTCATCCCACTTTTAAAATCAAGATTTGAAGTTCAATTGAAAAATGGTGAAAGAATTTTGATAATCCGAGGTCTACATTGAAAGATATGGAGGTCAGAAGTTGGGTTACGGAATTTAAGTAGAAAGAAAACCCTAATTCGAGAAATTTGGGGAAAAGTGCTTAAACGATGAAATTGGTCAGAATTGAAGGTCTCAAATGAAAGATAAGCACTGACTACGGGTAATGGAGAAGCTACTTGGAAGAAAAATTGATAGAAAAGTCAATTCGAAAGAAAACCGAGAATTAGGATTTTTTGTGTGGATTTCGTTGAAATCTGGAAGAATTATAGAAATGGCCCAATTTGGAAGATCTAAATCCCTTAATTGATGAGAAATGATTAAAAAAGGATAGCCCAAGGCTCAGTTTGAAGAAAATCTGAAAATCGAACTTGTTTTGAGCAAAATCGGGTTTCAAAGGCAAATGGGCAAAATTGGAAAATGTGGGAAAAATAGCAAATGAACTCCAAAAATTTTGAAAATTTGTAAATCTCATTCTTAAATCATTTCGAAGAGATTGACAAAATAAAATCTTGATTCGGAGTTCGTTTACAAAATGGCCAAATATCGGGTCTCCTCTCTAGTAATTCAAGCAGATAAATCCCGGAAAAAATAGCAAAGGAGTTCCAAAAATTATGAAAATTTGCAAATCTCATTTTAAAATTATTTGGAATATATTGGCGAAATAAAATCTTGATTCGGAGTTCGTTTGCAAAATGGCCAAATCCCAGGTCCCCTATGTAGTAATTGAAGCAGATAAATCCTGAAAAAATAGTAAATGAGCTCAAAAAATTATTAAAACTTTCAGAGCATATTTTTAAATTATTTGGAAAATATTGGCGAAGAAAAATCTGGATTTGAAGTTCGTTTAAAAAATGGTAAAGTTCGGGTGCATAAAAGGGGTAATTTCGAAAATAAATCCGAAATAAATAGCAAAAGAACTCGAAATTTTTTGAAAACTTCCAGAATTCAATTTTTTATTATTTTGGAAGTATTGAGAAAATAAAATTTGAATTTTGAGTCCGTTTGCTATTTATTTAGGTTCGGGGGGCAAAAAAGTTATTTCACCAAAGAAACCAAAAAGGGCAATTTGGTAATTGAGGAAATATGAAAGAAAAAATGAATAGCTGGGATTTTTTCTTCCATTGGTCAGCCAACATAAAGGAGAAGAAGGAAGCTTGAACAATTTAATTCCCTAGTCACTATCAAGCCACATGCTACCACTAACACCTTGCAAATGGTCCCCCTTCATCAAATGGCTTAGGTGCCTTGTAGGAAAGTTGAATGCACCATCCAATGGCCAAGTTTAAATGCCAAAATGACATTTTTCTTCATAAAGGAACCCTCATCTAATGGCCAAGAATAGAAGAAAAAGGATGAGCACCATCCATACAAGGGTGAGCATCCATTCGGTTGAGCAAGGGAGTGCATGGGATTATCTCTTTTCATCCAATGGCTTAGGCCATCTACAAGGGCTGAGTACACATGTTAAGGGCTGGATTTAATATATAAGATGTCATTTTTATGTTGGCCTCATCCGATGACCAAGAATTGAAGAGCACAAATCATCCAAGGGTAGGCAGTCAAGAGGGGCAAGCAAGGGAGTGCATGGGATTGGTCCTCTTTTGCATCTAATGGCTAAGGTTAATACAAGGGCTGAGTACACATCTTAAGGGCTGCTATCAATTGGCAAGATGACATTTTTATGTTTTCATCAAAATATCTAAATCTAAAGGTCAAGATTGGAGGAGAAAAAGTGCAATTCCCATCCAAGGGCTAGAGGGCCATTCGCCCCAGGCTAAAGGGAGGGGGAGGATTTCATTTTCTCATAAGTTTTTTGGCTGGAAACAGTAGCTAATTTGGCCCAAAAAAAAGGGTTTTCAAAGAAAGAAAAAAAGGGTTTTCAATAGAGAGCGTGAAGGTAGTCATCTCTACCAAGTTGTAGCCTAGCTTTCTTCTTCATTTCCATGGTGTTTTCTTGATTTTTCTATCATGTTTTCCTACTACATTTTTTATAGAAATAAAGTTTTTTAATGTTTACTTATGTTTTAATCTCTTATTTTTCTTTAAAATGGTGGAAAATAATTTTTTTCTATGGTTTCATGCTATGGCCGAAAATGGCACATATATTTGCCTTGTTTTTCATTTTTTTTCTTCCTTGCATGTTGTTGTGAAAAATGATTTTTACAAGGTTTTCAGAGTATTCTAAGGTTCTGATTTTTTTACAAATTATGAAGCAAAAAAGGTTGAAATGGCTACATGATCTTGGCCAGACCAAGTGACCATGGTTAGGAGAGAGGCTATGCCCATTTTTACCTACCATGAAGCTGACCTTATTTTCTGTTTTACATGGTTTATTTTTTGTTTTATTGAGATGGAAAGGCTTCATGATCTTGGCAAGACCAAGTGATCATGGTTAGGTGAGAGGCTATGCCCATTTGATACCAACCATGGAGCTTAACTTTCCTTGCTAGTTTTGCTTTTTATTTGTTTTGCATGTCTATGTTAAATCTTTTATATATGTTCTTTACATTATCTATGCTATATTTACTTATATATTTCATTTCCATGCTTGATATTGCATCCTTACATATTCGGCCATTGTTGTTCATATGCTCATGTTGTGCATTTTTTTCATGTATCATGTCTTACATGTTTGCAATTTCTTGCTTTTGTTTCATGACCATTCGACCACTCCATTTTGTATGCCTTGCATGTGTATTTTCCTTTTGCTTCTTAACTTGTTTGCATCTCCATGCCATGAACTTGTATATTCTGATTTCAGTATGCCATGTGCTTATGAAAATGCTATGATAAAAATGCCATCATATTGTTCCATGACCATTCGGCAATCCCTTGTTTGTTTGCCTTGCATGTGCATTTTCCTTTTGTTTCTCAACTTGTTTGCATTTCAGTGCCATCATCTTGTGCATTTTGATTTTGGTATGTTATATGCTATTGAAAATTCCATGACATTATGCATTTTAATATGATTTGTCATGTACTTGTGTCATTTACTAAATAGGATTGCATCAGAGTCTCATATGATCATTTGGCCTTTTCATGCATCCCTTGCCTTGTCATGCATTTGCATTTTGTTTAGGTACATGCTGTTTGTTCCAGCATTGACATTAGTTTCATGAGTCATTGTATGTTCATAGTATTGCTATGCATGTTCATTACATTTTAGGTCTAGGCCATATTGGTATTACCATTCATATTGAGTCTTAAATCACATTCGTATTGTCATGCATTACTATGCTATTTAGGTCTTAGGTCAAATTAGCATTTTCATGCATATTTATAACATATTAGGTCCTAGTCACATTTACATTATCAAGCATTGCATGCATGTTGAGTTAGGATAGCATTTATTGCCATGCAAATTCATGCTAGGCATTTAGGTTCTCTTGAATTGTCATGCATTTCCTTTACCATTTAGACCTTTAGACCATGCATTTCATACGTTTCATTTGCTGTATGTTCATGCATTCCATGTCATTTCCACTTGATTTGTGACTTAGGCCAATTAATGGCTCAAAGTCATGCTCCCTTGAGCATACTTGTGGAAATTAGGGAATTATCAAATTGATTGTTCTACCTTTGTGATTTTTTTTTACTTAGCCAATTTTTGTCCAAGGTTTTTAAAATGTTTAGCTACTGTCTTTAGGTCTTTAGGATGACCTCCAAAAATTTCTACTTTTGAATGAATTTATCAAAGGCACAAAATGTGTTTTGACAAAACAGTTTTTTTTCACCCACTACTCGAACTTCTCTGATTTCTCTGGCAGTCATCTTTAATCAGAAAATTAAGCCAATTTTTTCGTGTATTTTCACATGTTTTGAATCTCCCGTATTTTTTTTAGATTTTTTTGAATTTTTGAAAATAGGCTAAAAAAATCGTGTGGCAAAACCGCACAGTAGAGGCAGATTTGAAATCAAAAGAGGAGTAATAGTTGAATTTGGCTAAGGCATTTAGAGGGGGTTGGTTAGGAGATTTAGCTACTGTCATAGGGTAGTTTCTAAGCCTTTTTAAACTTTAAAAATGATTTTGTAAATCTTGGGTTAAGGGTAGTTAAGTCCGAGATTTTAAACTTAGCAAATTAGAGCCATTTCAAAAGGGTTTGGTAAGGGTTTTAATTTTTATTCAAGTTTTCCTCAAAATTGTTTTCAAACAATCACAAAGTTTTGTTTTTTTAGAAAATCTAATTTGACATATTTTCCTAAGGTAGCTGGATATCTTTTTAGATATACGGATTTCTTTATTTAGAGGAAAAAATACATTTTTATGCACTGCATTTTCCATGTTCATGCATTTTATTTAAATGTATGATTTTTGCTACGATATTTTTCATGATATTATTATTATTTTAATTCACATTTTATTATCTTATATTTTTTTTTCCATATGATTTTGAATGTTTCATGATATCCTATGTTTTTTGTTTAGTTATTTTTGTCATATTGTTTAGCATATACCATGTTCATACATTGTTATTTTTATTTTCATTTTCATGCGTATTATATGTTAGCATTATTTTAATTCCATGTCATTTAGATCATATTCCATGTCATTTAGGTTATTTTATTTATAACATGCCATGTCAATTAAAATATGCCATACCATTTAAAATTGCCATGTCATTTAAATCATTTTATCTCATTTAGAATATACAATGATACTTAGGATTTTTCATTTTACCTAGAATGTACTATGCCATTTAAATTATGTCATATCATTTAGGTTGCATTATATTATATAGACTTTACTATGTCATTTTATTTATGTCATACATGTTCATGTTCATATTCTTAAATGTTTTGGAAAAGATAATGATTTTCAATAAAAATAAAGATATTCCCGAGTTAAAATAATTCATGAGTTTTCTACCGGGTTTGCTGGAGGGAATATCATCAGTTATTATTTGTAAAGGAATATCTTTCTTTCAAAAAGATGAGAATGATTCAAAAAGTTTTCTAAATGAATAAAAATTTCTATATTTTGTCGATTTTGTCGGGGAATATAGGAAAATTTTGAATTAATAAATTTTGGATCATTTTCAATTAAAAATGGAATTATTTTTCTTTAAATTGGGAATTAACTTGAAATACTAAATTAAAAGCCAACTTTTTTACGAGACTTGAGATAACACACGATTAATAAGGTACCGATTTATATGGGCGTTGTGGGGGTGCTAATCCTTCCCCGCAAGTAACCGACTCCCGGACCCGCTTCTTTGATTTCTCTAGTTTATAACGTAGACTTGAAATTGGTTTTAAAAATGTTTTAATTAATCTTAAAATGTTTTATAAAATCGGTTTTAATAGGTGGCCGATCACATCTATCTAAAAAAGATTGGTGGCGACTCCATGTCCTTTTACGAGGACGTTTCCATACCCTCGACTATTTATTTTATTTCTAGAGGAATTAGGTCATCTTTTCCTCTGCTTCTGTTTCACCCTCAATCGAACGGGTTCCCCGCGATCAGGATCACGTATCGACACGTTTGTTTTTTTTTTTTAAGTAATTAAGTCGACTTTTCCTCATTTTTTTTCAATGTCACGCCTAAGTAAAATGAATAATAAAATTCTTGCTATGATACGTTGTTATATTGTTATTATTAGGTTGCGACAGCTTGGCGACTCCACTAGGGACTTTTTAGAGAGTCTGGCCTAGAATTAGTCGTGTGTTATCTAAGTCTTAGTTTTGTTAGGTTTAATTTGTATTTTATTTTAATTCCCATATTTTTAAAATAATAAAGAGAATTTTGAGAATAATAAAATGTTTTAAATATGTCCATCTTCATATGCATGCATATTATTATTTGTTCTCTTGTTATTTTTTTGCGTATATTTATATGTCTGCTTAAATGATGCTTTACATTTGTTTGGTTTTAGTGGGGTATTTAGAATAAAAGGTGTAGAATAGGTGGTAACAGGTTTGTTTTGTTCCTCCGCACACACTATGTTTTCATTTGCATAACATGAGTCCTCTACCCGGGTTCCGTCCTTTTAAGTGGGAGTAAAGTAACTACGCCTTCGTGATGATCCTTCGTATGGGCTAGTGAAACACTTTCGGAGTATAAAGTACCTAATGCCTTCGTTATAATCCTCTGTACGGGCATAGGAAAATATACTCTAACGAATTTGACCCGCTTTTATTGGGGAGCCTTACTAGCCTTCACAAGCGATAGTGAGGAACAATTCGGAGCCTTAGAACCAATTCACCTTCATATAGTTAACCTAAGCAAAGCCATGCCGGATTTCTATTAAATACTCGAAGTTTAAAAACACATGGAGGAACATTTCCAACCTTTTACCATCTTTCTATATGTTAGATTTTACAAATTGGGTGATGAGGAACGAACATCATATCGCTCGTAATAAATTTATTATTTTGTCCCAAAGGCATCGTAATGCTGAAACTCTGTTTAAATTTCGAGACATTTTTTTAAAGCATGTTGTTATTTATGTTATATTTGTGAATTCATTTATTTACTAATCTATTTCTTTCTGTTTTCTTTTCTTTGACATGCATCGTAGACATCATCATACACTTGGAGATTATTGGCCTCAGGATAGTCATCAACCCAAAGGACTTTCATGGAGTGTCAGGTCATTTCAGTGATAGAAGATCATGCATTGGTCAGGGCACGGTCGAAGAAAGATCAGAGGGAGGATAGTGATTGCCTGAAGAAAGATTATGTGTCAGTATTGCTGGAAAGGGTCAAAGTGGATTATAGACAGAATAATCTCCGAGGGTTAGCCAATATTTGGAATAAGTGGAATGTATCAGAGAAAGAAGCCTTCACTCATAAATATGGTGATATAGCACTCTTAATTCCGATTCAGGTCAATAGTGGGTTGATTCAGGCTATGGTATAGTTTTGGGATCCTGCTTATAGATGTTTCACTTTTAACAAGGAGGATATGACTCCACTGATTGAAGAATATTTAGCACTGTTACGTACTGAATGTCCTAATCCTGATCGGGTATATATGAAGGAAGTGAAACCTTTAGGTTTTAAGAAGAAAGTGGCTAGGGTCACAGGAATGGATACAACATGGGTTGAGAGTCATGTGGACACAAAGCAGAAAAATGGGTGCATTCCGTGGGAAACTCTCCAATAGTTGATATTGGGTTGTTCCGGCAAAGAAAAAGCCAGGGACATCTTCGCTCTAGCCATCTACGGATTTATCATATTCCCTAAGATATTGGGTCATGTGGATATAGCAGTGTTTGATTTCTTTGAAAACTTGGAACAGATGATCAACCCATCTCCGGCCATCATAGCTGAAACTATCCTATCCTTGAATTTTTTTAAAAGGGCAGGACAAGGGAGAATCAAGGGGTGTGTACAACTCTTTTATATTTGGATTCAAATTCACTTTTGTAAGATAGAAAAGGTTTTCTTCAAACTATACATGAACTCTTTAGTTCCAATTAGGGAATTTCTTCAAAATGATTGGCCTAAAGACAGGGATGAAGAGAAATGGGTCAACATGTTCCGTAATCTAAAAGGGGAGATGGTGACTTGGAGAGCTCCATGGATGGTTCCTATTCCGATTATGTACAAATGTGGGGACAACTCGAGAGTTCCACTACTCGAAATTTGAGGGTCTGTGAGTTATGCGCCTTTGTTGGTGCAAAGACAGGTTGAGTCTTGGCAATTCACACCCACGACTCATAATCTAGGATCATCAAAGTTCACTTATGGGGAAGACGGTTATTCTGGAAAAGTACGGGCAGTGATTGAAGCATGGAAGAAAACTCATCGGATAAAAGTGGCCAGACATGCCGAAATCATCACACCTGATTACCTCGTATAGAGGGAATTAAGGGTTAATGATAGGCTGTTGACATCATATGGGGAAGGGGTTCAGTTCATGAATCCACCACCGAGGGAAATCCTATCAGAATTAGAAATTGCAAGGGCAAAATTTGAAAAAGGGGACAAATGTTTCAAGAATGAATTCTCCTCAGGAAATGATCCTTCATCCGATCATCCTTAAACACATTTTGGGACTATTTTATCCTTTCCTTCTAAAGCCGAACCTTGGCCTACGTTTCGTACTTTAAAAGTCCATTTTGATCAAGCATGGGTATTTAATTTGAAAGGTTTTTCTCAAAATTCATTCCATCCTTTGAATTGACATTTTTACCAACATTTAGAATTCTCAAATTCCAAAAAAAAAAAATAAGGAGAGGTTTAAGCCGAAAACCAGCAAAGGGCGACTTAATATATAATGGGGGACACTTGAGTTGAAAACCCGCAAAGGGCGGCTCAAGTACTGATTTAGATTTGAATCAATGCTTCGTGTAAAGGGGGAGAAAGTTTTTGAAAATCTGAGAAAAAGGAAACGACTTAGTCTGACGTAACTACGGAAGCCGAGGGATTACCCAAGTAAATTGACCGTTCAAGAGAAATTTCAGATGATCTGAAAAAATAGGGGTCCAAGATATTCCGCATCCGGGCATCAACAACCTATAACTTTACATTTGTTCTTATATCCTTGATATCTACTTTCATCATTTTAAAACACTTTGTTGCAATAAATTTTTGTTACCCCTTTTTATGACAATTACTTGTTTCATACTTTCTTTCATACATTTTTGAGATTGCATTTTGTTTTGTTATTAAATTGAATGATGATTAGTACATATAAATTTTTTAATAAATGGGAGTTTAAAGGTATTACTAAGGAATAGATCAAAATCTTAGAAAAGGTTTGGAAACCACTAATCCCGATGGAAAAATCACCATGTAAAGGAAAACAGTGAATGCGTTGGAGACGCCGTCATGAAGCCAGAAATTTGTGAATTTCAGTGAAGTCAGAAACTGGGACTGTTTGATAAATTATCTTGAGTAAAGGGTTCTTTAAGTAGGGCATTAGTGAACAATTGAAGACTCCGTCATGAAGTCAGATAATCTATAAACTCCAAAGAAACCATGGATTAGAAATCATGACACAATCATTTGACTGCATTCATCCTCAGGAAACATATAAGCATTTGCAAAGCATGTCATTCTCATCATTGCATTTGGCTAACATTGCAGGAATCAAGAAAACTTTGCCTTCCCAAATTGAACTCGTTCTGCTTCTCAAATGAGTCGAGCCTTGAGACCATCGTCGAGGTATTTCCTTTTGTTTTAAATCAAATTCATTATGTTTTATCAAATGAGTTGAGCCTTGAAACCACCGTCGAGGTATTTCCTTTTATTTTAAATCGAATTCATTCTGTTTTATCAAATGACTCGAGCCTTGAGACCGTCATCAAGGTATTTTAATCACAGGTAAGACATTCGGTCACAATTTTTAAAGACCTTCAGGCACCATTTTTAAAAGCCTTCGGGCACCATTTTAAAAACCTTCGGGCACCATTTTAAAGACCTTCTGGCACCATTTTTAAAGACCTTCGGGCACCATTTTTAAGGACCTTCGGGCACTATTTTAAAGATATTCGGGCACCATTTTAAAGATCTTCGGGCACCATTTTAAAGACCTTCGGGCACCATTTTAAAAACCTTCAGGCATCTTCTTTAAAGATCTTCGGGCACCATTTTTAAAGACCTTGGGGCACCATTTTTAAAACCTTGGGGCACCATTTTGAAGACCTTCGGCCACCATTTTAAAGACCTTCGGGCACCATTTTAAAGACTTTCGGGCACCATTTTAAAGACCTTCGGGCACCATTTTAAAGACCTTCGGGCACCATTTTAAAGACCTTCGGGCACCATTTTTAAAGACCTTCGGGCATCATTTTTAAAACCTCCGGGCACCATTTTTAAGTTCTTCGGGCATAATTTTTTCTTTTGAAATCTAACCCGTTTTCTTAAGACGAGTAGAGCCTTAATTAGTCAGGGAATTCTATTTAAAGACAAAATCTGTAATTTACAGCTTTTTCAAAAAAAAAATGAATGAAAAAAATAACGAAAAAAATAAGAGAAAAAAGAAAACCTCTTTCCCTTTCCTTCACATGTGATTTCACTAACCGTACAAAATTAGTGTTTGTTTATCTTTGCATGATTCCTGATTCTCAGCAACAGCCAAAGAAGGGCAGCTGTAGACACCTAATTTTGTCTGGACCCCTAAATCAGGTACACTTGCTTCCTAAATTGATGTTTCAGAATGGTAAAAGGATTTTCTCATCCTGCAAGTGGTACTCTGAGGCTTAGTCTAAGAAAGAAGACAGAAAAAGTCAAACTAAAAAAAATCAACCTGAAAAAAGTCAACCCCGAAAGAGTCAACTACTGAAAAAGTCAACCCACTTTCTAAATCAAGATTTGAAGTTCAATCGAGAAACGGTGAAAGAATTTTGATAATCCGAGGTCTACACTGAAAGATATGGAAGTCGAAAGTTGGGTTACGAAATTTTAGTAGAAAAGAAACCTAATTCGGGAAATTCGGGGAAAAGTGCTTAAACGATCAAATTGGTCAGAATTGAAGGTCTCAAATGAAAGATAAGCACTGACTACGGGTAATAGAGAAGCTACTTGCAAGAAAAATTGATAGAAAAGTCAATTCTGAAGAAAACCGAGAATTAGGGTTTTTTTTGTTGGATTTCGGTGAAATTTGGAAGAATTATAGAAATGGCCCAATTCGAAAGATCTAAAGCCTTTAATTGATGAGAAATGATTAAACAAGGATAGCCCAAGGCTCAGTTTGACGAAAATCTGAAAATCGAACTTGTTTTGAGCAAAATCGGGTTTCAGAGGCAAAAGGGCAAAGTTGGAAAATATGGGAAAAATAGCAAATAAACTCCAAAAATTCTGAAAATTTGCAAATCTCATTCTTAAATCATTCCAAAGAGATTGGAAAAAGAAAATATTGATTCAGAGTTCATTTGCAAAATGGCCAAGTATCGGATCTCCTATGCAGTAATTAAGCAGATAAATCTCGAAAAAATAGCAAACGAGTTCCAAAAATTATGAAAAATTGCAAATCTCAATTTTAAAATATTTAGAAGAGATTGGAAAAATAAAATCTTGATTCGGAGTTCGTTTGCAAAATGGCCAAATCCTCGGTCCCCTATGTAGTAATTCAAGCAGATAAATCCCGAAAAAATAGTAAATTAGCTAAACAATTATGAAAACTTCCAGATCACATTTTTTTAATTATTTGAAAAATATTAGTGAAGAAAAGTCTAGATTCGAAGCTCGTTTAAAAAATGGTAAAGTTCGGGTGCATAAAAGGGGTAATTTCGGAAATAAATCTGAAATAAATAGCAAAAGGACTCGAATTTTTTTTGAAAACTTCCAAAATTCAATTTTTTATTATTTTGGAACTATTGAAAAAATAAAATTCGAATTTGGAGTCCGTTTGCTATTTATTTAGGTTCGGGGGGCAAAAGGTCATTTCACCAAAGAAACCAAAAAGGGCAATTTGGTAATTGAGGAAAATGTGAAAGAAGAATGAATTGCTGGGATTTTTTCTTCCCTTGGTCAGCCAACATAGAGGAGAAGAAGGAAGCTTGAACAATTTAATTCCCTAGTCACTATCAAGCCACATGCTACACTAACACCTTGTAAATAGTCCCCCTTCAGCCAATGACTTAGGTGCCTTGTAGGAAAGTTGAATGCACCATCCAATGGCCAAGTTTAAATGCCAAAATGACATTTTTATTTGTCATAAAATAACCCTCATCTAATTCCCAAGAATGGATGAAAAAAGATGAGCACAATCCATCCAAGGGTGAGCATCCATTTGGTTGAGCAAGGGAGTGCATGGGATTATCTCTTTTCATCCAATGGCTTAGGCCATCTACAAGGGCTGAGTACATATGTTAAGGACTGAATTTAATCTACAAGATGTCATTTTTATGTTGGCCTCATCCAATGACAAAGAATGGAAAAGCACAACTCATCCAAAGGTAGGCACTCAAGAGTGGCAAGCAAAGGAGTGCATGGGATTGGTCCTCTTTTGTATCTAATGGCTAAGGTTACTACAAGGGCTGAGTACACATCTTAAGGGCTGCTATCAATTGTCAAGATGACATTTTTATGTTGTTATCAAAATATCTAAATCTAAAGGTCAAGATTGGAGGAGAAAAAGTGCAATTCTCATCCAAGTGCTAGAGAACCATTCGGCCAAGGCTAACGGGAGGGGGAGGATTTCATTTTTTCAGAAGCTTTTTGGCTAGAAACAGTAGCTAATTTGGCAAAAAAAAAAGGTTTTGAAAGAAAGAAAAAAAAGGTTTTCAATAGAGAGCTTGAAGGTAGTCATCTCTACCAAGCTCTAGCCTAGCTTTCTTCTTCATTTCCATGGTGTTTTCTTGATTTTTCTCTCATGTTTTCCTACTACATTTTTTTTATAAAAATAAAGTTTTTTAATGTTTACTTATGTTTTCATCTCTTCTTCTTCTTTAAAATGGTGGAAAACAAATTTTTTTCTATGGTTTCATGCTATGGCAAAAAATGGCACATTTATTTACCTTGTTTTTCATTTTTTTTCTTTCTTGCATGTTGTTGTGAAAAATGATTTTTACAAGGTTTTTAGAGTATTCTAAGCTTCTGATTTTTTACAAAATATGAAGCAAAAAAAGGTTGAAATGGCTACATGACCTTGGCTAGACCAAGTGACCATGGTTAGGAGAGAGGCTATGCCCATTTTTACCTACCATGTAGCTCACCGTTCTGTTTTACATGGTTTCTTTTCTGTTTTATTGATATGGAAAGGCTTCATGATCTTGGAAAGACCAAGTGATTATGGTTAGGTGAGAGGCTATGCCTATTTGATACCAACCATGGAGCTTAACTTTCCTTGTTCTACTTACTAGTTTTGCTTGTTATTTGTTTTGCATGTCTATGTTAAATCTTTATATTTGTTCTTAACATTATTTTCTATGCTATATTTACTTATATATTTCATTTCCACGCTTGAAATTGTATCCTTGCGTATTCGGCCATTGTTGTTCATATGCTCATGTTCTGCATTTTTTTCATGTATCATGTCTTACATGTTTGCATTTTCTTGGTTTTGTTTCACGACCATTCGGCCACACCATTTTGTATGCCTTGCATGTGCATTTTTCTTTTGCTTCTTAACTTGTTTGCATCTCCATGCCATGAACTTGTATATTCTGATTTTAGTATGCCATGTGCTTATGAAAATTCTATCATAAAAATGCCATCATATTGTTTCATGACCATTCGGCAATCCCTTGTTTGTTTGCCTTGCATGTGCGTTTTCCTTTTGTTTCTTAACTTGTTTGCATTTCCATGCCATGAGTTTGTGCATTTTGATTTTGGTATGTTACATGCTATTGAAAATGTCCAGACAGTATGCATTTTAATATGATTTGTCACGTACTTGTGTCATTTAGTAAATAGGATTACATTAGAGTCTAATGTGATCATTTGGCCTCTTCATGCATCCCTTGCCTTGTCATGCATTTGCATTTTGTTTAGGTAACATGCTTTGCATTATCGTATCTTGAAATTGTGTATTAGTTGTCGTTTGTTCCAGCATTGACATTAGTTTCATAAGTCATTATATGTTCATAGTATTGCTATGCATGTTCATTAAATTTTAGGTCTAGGCCATATTGGTATTGCCATGCATATCGAGTCTTAAATCACATTGGTATTGTCATGCATTACTATTCTATTTAGGTCTTAGGTCACATTAGCATTTTCATGCATATTCATAACATATTAGGTCCTAGTCATATATACATTATCAAGCATTGCATGCATATTGAGTTAGGATAGCATTTATTGCCATGCAAATTCATGCTCCTTTGAGCATACTTGTGGAAAATTAAGGAATTTTCAAATTGATTTTTCTACCTTTGTGATTTTTTTTACTTAGCCAATTTTTATCCAAGGTTTTAAAATGTTTAGCTAGTGTCCTTATGTCTTTAGGATGATCTCCAACAATTTTTACTTTGATTTTTGAATGAATTTATCAAAGGCGAAAAATGTGTTTTGACAAAATTGTTTTTTTCACCTAGTACTCAAACTTCTCTGATTTTTCTGGGCAGTCATCTTTAATCAAAAAATTAAGCCATTTTTTATTGAATTTTTCAAAATAGGCTAAAAAAATGATGTGGCAAAACCGGACAATAGAGGGAAATTTGAAATCAAAAGAGGAATAATAGTTGAATTTGGCTAAGGCATTTAGAGGGGGTTAATTAGGAGATTTAGCTACTGTCTTAGGATAGTTTCTAAGCCTTTTTAAACTTTAAAAATGATTTTATAAATCTCAAGTTAAGGGTAGTTAAGTCTGGGATTTTAAACTTAGGAAATTAAAGCCATTTTAAAAGGGTTTGGTAAGGGTTTTAATTTTTATTTAAGTTTTCCTCAAAATTATTTTCAAACAATCACAAAGTTTTGTTTTTTTAGAAAATATAATTTGATATATTTTCCTAAGGTAGCCGGATATCTTTTTAGATATACGGATTTCTTTATTTAGAGGAAAAAAAAATACATTTTTATGCATTGCATTTTCCATGTTCATGCATTTTATTTAAATGTATGATTTTTGCTATGATATTTTTCATGATATTATTATTATTTTAATTCACATTTTATGACCTTATATTTGTTTGCCATATGATTTTGAATGTTTCAAGATATCCTATGTTTTTTATTTAGTTATTTTTGTCATATTATTTAGCATATACCATGTTCATGCATTATTATTTTTATTTTCATTTTCGTGCATATTATATGTTAGCATTATTTTAATTCCATGTCATTTTTATGCATTGCATTTTCCATGTTCATGCATTTTATTTAAATGTATGATTTTTGCTATGATATTTTTCATGATATTATTATTATTTTAATTCACATTTTATGATCTTATATTTGTTTGCCATATGATTTTGAATGTTTCAAGATATCCTATGTTTTTTATTTAGTTATTTTTGTCATATTATTTAGCATATACCATGTTCATGCATTATTATTTTTATTTTCATTTTCGTGCATATTATATGTTAGCATTATTTTAATTCCATGTCATTTCTTGTCATTTAGATCATATTCCATGTCATTTAGGTTATTTTATTTGTAACATGCCATGTCATTTAAAATATGCCATATCATTTAAAATTGCCATGTCATTTAAATCATTATATCTCATTTAGAATATACCATGATACTTAAGATTTTTCATTTTACCTAGAATATACTATGCCATTTAAATTATGTCATATCCTTTAGGTTGCATTATATTATTTAGACTTTGCCATGTCATTTTATTTATGTCATACATTCACGTTCATATTCTTAAATTTTTGGAAAAAGATAATGATTTCCAATAAAAATAAAGATATTCCCGAGTTAAAATAATTCATGAGTTTTGTACTGGGTTTGCTGGAGGGAATATCATCAATTATTATTAATAAAGAAATATCTTTCTTTCAAAAAGACGAGAATGATTCGGAAAGTTTTCCAAATAAATAAAAATTTCTATATTTTGCCGATTTTGTTGGGGAATGTAGGAAAATTTTGAATTAATAAATTTCGGATCATTTTTAATTAAAAATGGAATTATTTTTCTTGAAATTGTGAATTAACTTGAAATACTATATTAAAAACCAACTTTTTTACCGAGACTTGAGATAACACACGATTAATAAGGTAACAATTTATATGGGCGTTGTGGGGGTGCTAATCATTCCCCGCAAGTAACCGACTCCCGAACCCGCTTCTTTGATTTCTTTGGTTTATAACACAGACTTGAAATTGGTTTTAAAATTATTTTAATTAATTTTAAAATGTTTTATAAAATCAGTTTTAATAGGTGGCCTATCACACCTAGCTGAAAAAGATTGGTGGCGACTCCATGTCCTTTTACGAGGATGTATTCATACCCTTGACTGTTTATTTTATTTCTAGAGGAATTAAGTCGTCTTTTCCTCTGCTTTTGTTTCCCCCTCACTCGAACGGGTTCCCTGCGATCGGGATCATGTATCGACACCTTTGTTTTTTTTAAAATTAATTAAGTCAACTTTTCCCCATTTGTTTTTAATGTCACGCCTAAGGAAAATGAATAATGAAAGTCTTGTGATGAGACGTTGTTATAATGTTATTATTTTTTAGGTTATGACAATGGTACAATATGCAAATGTTCATGTAACACTACTCGTTTATGAAATCACCAAATGAGGTTGTTATCACCATCTGTTTATTGCGAAGAACGAGATCAATAATACAACCATAAATGTACATGCTCTATTGACACATGCATGAAATGTGCAAAATGCAAAAATGTTTGAAAAACAATGTTTTGATATTTTCAATTTTAAAAAGCTAGTGAACACTTGCCCCAATATTATCGACTCATCTAGGCATCACGATGCCTTCAGGGCAGGATATTAAACTTGTTACGGGCTATGTACGTACATCGTTGCCCAATCTACAATCCTTATTCAGAGTGTAAAATAGGTAACAAAAGGTTTAGAAATGTCCCACCATGTGTTCCTATCTTCGGTGTATCTAATGAAAATCCAGCATGGCTTCACCTAGGTTCACTATATGAGGGTGAATCGGTTCTAAAGGCCCCGAATTGCTCCTCACTGTCACCTATGAAGGCTAGTAAGGCACCCCGATAAAAGCGGGTTCAATTCGTTATAGTATATTTTCCTAAGCCCATACGGAGGATCATCTCGAAGGCATTAGATACTTTATACTCCGGAAGTGTTTCACTAGCCCATTAAGAGGATCATCACGAAGGCGTAGTTACTTTACTCTCACTTAAAAGGACGAAACTCGGGTAGAGAGTTCATGTTATGCAAATGCAAATATAGTGTGTGCGGAGGAACAACAAACCTTTCACCACATATTCTACAATCCTTATTCTAAATATCCCAACAATTTATTAAAACAAAGATCGACAATAGTGTAACACATAAACCAACAAGCAATTATAATATACAACGTTAAATAACTATAGAACAATAATAAAATGCATGTGAATGAATATGAACAAATTTAAAACATTTTATTATTTTCAAAATTCTCCTTTATTTTAAAAAATATGGGAATTAAAATTAAATACCAATTAAACCAACAAAATCGAGACTTTGATAACACATGAATAATTCTAGGCCTGACTCTCTAATAGTCCCCAACGGAGTCGCCAAGCTGTCGCAACCAAAAAAATAACAAGTCTCATCGCAAGACTTTATTATTCGTTAAGCGTGACATAAAAAAAAAGGAAAAGTCGACTTAATTCTTCTAGAAAAATGAAGGTGTCGATACGTGAGCCGATCGCGGGGACCCGTTCGAGTAAGGGGGAAATAGAAGCAGAGGAAAAGACGACTTAATTGCTCTAGATAGAAATAAAAGGTCAAGGGTATGAAAAAGGCCTCGTAAAAAGACATGGAGTTGCCACCAATCTTTTTTAGATACGTGTGATCGGCCACCTATTAAAACTGGTTTTATAAAACATTTTAAAATTAATTAAAACATTTTTAAAACCAATTTCAAGTCTGCGTTATAAACCAGAGAAAATCGAAGAATCGGGTTTGGGACTCGGTCACGTGTGAGGAAGGATTAGCACCCCTACAATGCCTGTATAAAACGGTACCTTATTAATCATGTGTTATCTCAAGTCTCGATAAAAAAGTTGGTTTTTAATTTAGTATTTCATGTTAATTCCCAATTTTATGAAAAATAAATCAATTTTTTATTGAAAATGATCCGAAATTTATTAATTCAAAATTTTTCTATTTTCCCTGACAAAATCGACAAAATATAGAAATTTTTATTCATTTGGAAAACTTTCTGAATCATTCTCGTTTTTTGAAAGAAAGATGTTCCTTTATTAATAATAATTGATGATATTCCCTCCAGCAAACTCGGTAGAGAACTAATGAATTATTTTAACTCGAGAATATCTTTATTTTTATTGAAAATCATTATCTTTTTCAAAACATTTAAAAATATGAACATCAACATGTGTGACATAAATAAAATGATATGGCAAAGTCTAGATAATATAATGCAACCTAAAGTATCATGGTATATTCTAAATGAGATAAAATGATTTAAATGACATGGCAATTTTAAATGATATGGCATATTTTAAATGACATGGCATATTCTAAAAAATATAACCTAAATGACATGGAATATGATCTGAATGACAAGAAATGACATGAAACATAAAATAATGCTATCATAAAATATGCATGAAAATAAAATAAAAATGCATGAACATAGTATATGCTAAATAATGTATGTTTTGTTGGGGTATTTAGGATAAGGGTTATAGAATAAATTGTTGGGGTATTTAGGATAAGGGTTATAGAATAGCTGATGAAAGGTATTTTTTGTTCCTCCACACATATTGCACTTGCATTTGCTTAACATGAACTCTCTACCCAGGTTTCGTTCTTTTAAGTGGGAGTAAAGTAACTACGCCTTCGTGATTGACCCTCCGTATGGGCTAGTGAAAAACATCCGGAGTATAAAGTACCTAAAGCCTTCGTGATTGATCCTCCGTATGGGCTTAGGAAAATATACTCTAACGAATTGAACCCGCTTTAACGGGGTGCCTTACTAGCCTTCACGGGCGACAATGAGGAACAATTCGGGGCCTTTTAGAACTTCGTTCACCCACATATAGTGAACCATAGAGCCAACATAGGCGAAGCCCTGTAGAATTTTTGATAGATATACCGAAGATAAGAACACATGGAGGGACATTTCTAACCTTTTGTTGCCTATTTTACATTTTGAATAAGCATCGCAGATCGGGCAATGATGAACGTATATCGCCCGTAATAAATGTGATAATCCGCCCTAAAAGCATTGTGATGCCTAAGTAAATAGATACTGTTGGGGAAAGTGTTCAATAACTTTTTGAAATTGAAACTATAAAAATAATTTTCCAAACATTTTGCATTTTGCACATTTCATGCATATGCGAATAGAGCATGTACATTCATGGTTGTATTTTTGATCTCATTCTTTTCAATAAATGGATGGTGATAATAATTTCATTCGATGTTTTCATAAAGATTCATTGGTTGAATAAGAATTATAGACCGGTAGTGTTGAATGAACATTTGGACATTGTACCATAGTAGTATCCACTACCCCAAAATTCTTTTGAAAAATTATGTTGGTTTTTCATGGCGAAAACATGTTTTTTTAAAAAAAAAAAAAAATCATGGATTAAATTTGAGGGTAAATCTTGCATAATGAGATTTTTGAATAATCAAGATTTGGTCCCATCAATTTCCTGAAATCATTGGTCATTGTATATACCTTTGTGTTAATTCATTTATTCCTTACATGTATCATTTTGACATCATGTTATAATCCTAACATGCATGGTCATTCATTGTAGAATACATTTGTGATATACATGATTAATTTCTTTGTATACACCCTTGTGTTAATTCATTTATTCATTCTTTACATGTATCATTTTGACATCATGTTACAGTCATTGCATGTATAGTCATTCTTTGTAGAATACATTCATGACATGCATGGTCATTATCTGTATATACCCATGTATCAATTCTTTACATGCATCAGGTTGGCATCAAATTGCATTCATGACAAACATAGTCAGCATGATTTCTTTGTATATGCTCATGAATTAATTTATTCATTCTTTACACATATCATGTTAGCATCAGGTCGCATTCATGACAAACATAGTCAGCATGATTTTTCTGTACATGTTCATGCATTAATTTGCTTACTCTTTACATGCATTAATTTGCTTATTATATGCATCATGTTAGCATCAGGTAGCATTCATGACAAAGATCGTCATCATGATAAGCTCATGCATTAATCTGTCATACTAACATCAGGGTGCATTCATGACACACATGGTCAGCATGATTTTCTTTGTATATACTCTGTGTCAATCATTCATTGTTTACATGCATCATATTTAACATCGTGTTGCAGTCATAATGTATATGATCATACATTGGGAAATACGCTGAAATGTACATGGTCATTCATTGCATATATCCATGTGTTGATTTGTTTATTCTTTGCTTGCAGCATGTTGGCATCGTGATTGCAATTATTACATATATGGTCAGCATGTTTCCACTATACATGTCCATACATCATGTTGTTTAGGCTTCACGTGCATCAAATTGCATTCATGGCTCCTTCATCATAGCACGCACTTGGGAGGATAAAACAAAAATTTGCTTGGTTTTAAGAGTCTTTGAAAGAACTTCCTTTTCAAATCAGAGGTATAAGCTGTACTAAGCACTTTTATGATACATGCCAGAGATATGGAGAATGAACAAGTTGCCCGAATGGAAAGAATGGAAAGGGCAGAGGAAGAATTGTGAGAAAAGTTGGAAAAATCTGAAGCAAAATCTAGAGATCAGATGACTAAATTGATGGAGCTGAGGTTCGCAATCAAGGGAAAGAGATACATTGAAAACTTGACCACCAAAGAAAAGTTGGGGATACAAAGGGATCAGAATGAGGTCGTAATGATGGATGCCCAGAACATAGTTAATCCCATCAACGTCCTAAACTCAGATGATCTTGTTGAACAGGCAAAGTTTAAAATAGTTGCAGTAAATGAGGTAGAGTTGGCAGATTGCCAAGAGAAATATCAGTTGTTAGATGAAAGGCTCTAGGCAGTAGAAAAATAAGATGTATTTGGGAGTGTGGATGTGAAAGAACGATGCTTGGTCCTCGATTTAGTCATTCCTCCTAAATTCAAGGTCCATGACTTTGTGAAATATGACAGGATGACCGATCCATCAGCCCACACCACTATATTCTACCGAAAGATGATGGGTAATATAGATAATGATAAGCTTTTAATCCACTACTTTCAAGATAGCCTCAGCGGGTTCGCAATTATGTGGTATAGTCAGATGAGCGAGGATCAGATTCGCTCTTGGAATGATCTGGCTAGAGCTTTTTTAAACCAGTACAAGCATATGATCGACATGGCGCCTGACCGTCTCACCTTGCAAAATATGAAGAAAATAGCTACTGAGAGCTTCAAAGAATATGCTCAGAGATGGAGGAACATGTCCACTCAAGTACAACTGCCCCTAACTCATAAAGAAACCACTGTCCTTTTTGTGAGTACATTACAGGCCCCGTACTATAATAGTCTTGTCAGTAATGCCTCGAAGAATTTTTCGAACATGGCAATCTCTGGGGAAATGATTGAAAATGCTATCAAGGCTGGGAAACTCGAAGGAGGTAAAACATTTAATGCAGTGAGAAACAAGACGCCCAAAAATAAAGAGAAAGATGTCAAAGCTGTGGGAGACTTTGCCCCGTATATTTCGGCTACTTCATACCGACCACCATGTCCTTCTATGAACTATGTATCCCGGGGTTTCTACTTATACCCGATAGCCTCTCAAAATCCAGTAAATTTTCAACCTTTTGTCAGCCAGAGAAAATCGAAGAATATCTGAAAAAGAGATCAGTTTGAGCCGCTCCCCATGTCTTACCCTTAACTATTGCCCCATCTGGTCAAAGAGCAACTCCTCACTAAAGTTCCATAGAGCCTATCCAACCCCCATATCTGAGCTGGTATGACGAGAATGCATATTGTGATTATCATTCTGGGATTCGGGGACATTCCACAGAAAATTGCTGATGTCTGAAACGGAAGGTTCAAGCACTCATCAATAAAGGACAGTTAAAAGTGGGGAAGAAACAAAGGTCAAACAACATGGAGAATCTACTAAATGGGAATGATGAGACCATTGTGGATGTCATAATAGGGGAAGAAGATGGAAACGTCAAAAAGAGTACCGAGTAATAGCCAGTTTGAATTAGGGAGAACATGTCAAGGGGAAGTTTTATGCATTTAGTTTCATACCTCATGATGAAAACACTTGTCTTATGTTAACATCCATATGAAATAAATGAAATTTGAATGTTTTTTATGGTTGTTGTGTTTTAACAATAATTTTAATGTGCAAGCATTAAGGAAGTTCTAATAATGGATAGTCTCGAGAATATTGATGATCATTGTTAGAAATGACCCAATACCTTCTCTCTTTTGAGGATTCTATATGTCTAAATCCCTGAAACTGAGACCACATGGAAAACTTAATGCTTCAAAAAAATATGAATGGTTAAACTTCATAAAAACCAATTTCATTGCAGAATAAGCAAAGAAGTAAATCCTAGTCTAGGCTATGAACAAAGGAACGAACTTTTTGAAATTTTTTTGAATTCCTTGAATTTCAGTTTTGGTAATTCGATATGTGTCATGATCGTGCTAAAACCATTCAAGACCTTTTGCAATGACCATAAAACGTCAATTGCCCAATCATCACTTCATGTTTGATACCTCGGGGCACAATGACCAAACCAGATTATCCCATGTCCTAGAGAAAACCTGTTTTTGGGTAATATTTTCCTTGGCACTTCAAACCAACCCAAGATTGAAACTCATCATTTTCAGTGTAAACCTAGACTTGCGATGTTCCTCGCAATGATAAAAATCCTCACGGTTAATCAAATTGGGGCTTCATATGTGGAAATGATGGATACATGATGAAAAAGGATGGAACTAAGGCATGAATCAGTGGGGCATGTGACAAAAAAGAAAGCAAAAAAAATAAGAAAAATTGCGATATCATGCATATGAGAATTCGGATCATTCCAAAGTGTAAAATGAAATTTTGATTATCTATTTTCCCTTGGGATTGCTTTTCAACGAGAATATTCGTACTTGATATGATAAATAGCTATCTTTCATATCCCTCTAACAAAGAGAAAATTATCCCTAGTTACCCCTTTTAAGCTTAAGCAATTCTTTTTCATTGAACCCTGATCAAGGATTACCCTCTACACTGGGGGGCAAATGCGAGGAAGGATCTTTTCAAAGATCACGAAAAAATGAGTCCTAGCTCAAAGACAGATGCAAAGCAAATTGAGCCCCGAATAAATATGGGCTCACTCTTTCGAAGTAAAGAAAAAGGAAAAGATGGTGAAATGGAAGCCAAGAACAAAACAAAACAAAAACAAAAAAGTGTGAAAAAGTATGGCAAATGAAAGCCAAAAGCAAAGAAGAAAAAGAGCAAAGTCAAAAGGAATGAAAAGTCCAAAAGGGACAAATGTTTCAAAGAGAATCCTCCTCAAGAAATGATCCTTGATCTTATTACCCTGAAACACATATTTTGGGCCTTTTTATCCTTTCTTTCTGAACCCTTAACCATGGCCTACATTACGTGCTTTAAAAGTCTATTTTGATCAAGCATGAATACTTAATTTGAAGGGTTTTTCCTCAGATTTTATCCCATCTCATTTTTTATCATTTCATTAAGGAACAATTTAGAATTCTCAAGTCATGGTAGAACAACAAGAAAAAGACAAAAAAAAAATAGAAATAATGGGACTCCAGGGCGAAAACCCAAAAATGGACGGTTTAGAGTAAAATGGAAATTTTTGATGGCATCTATGATAGTGCCGATACCACAAAAGAGAAGGTCATCTTAAAGAAGTGGCCATCAAGGAACATCTAGAAATTCTTGAACCTCCCAAATTGTTAGCTCTCATTCGGAGGATTGATTTCAAAAACTGAGACTTTTTCCTTCCAAGATTAAACTTTCCTGTTTAAACATTCCGGCTAATCTTGACGCTTGTCAAAATGCCTTGATATGGAAATTAAAAGAATGTTGGATTTCTTTGGTTCTCAATGAATTCATGATTTATAAAACTTGTTCCATTTGTGAGCCTAGAGGGGACATATATTTTCGTTGTGAAATTTTCTTTGATCAACCAAAATTTTGTTATACCAAGCCTTGCCAATCCCAGTTGAAAAAACCCAATTTGACACTTAGAGAAATTTTTGACAGTGACCATTAGTCTTGAAAAGATTTGTACATCACACACTGTGGGGTTAATATTATTTGTTCAGAAGTTTTCAAAATGAGAAAACAAATAAAGATATTTTTCTGAAATACCCATTTTTGATGTTGACATGAGACAAGGGTTTTTCTAACCCAAAGGTATAGAACTACTAGGATAGGTCTTGACTTCCAGATATGAGAAGAAGAAATAGAACCCGTTCCAGACCTCTGTGGATAAAAGTTTGAAAACTGTTGGGGCAAAGAGAACAACTAATGATTGAAAAAAGGAGTTGAAGATATACTCTGATTTGAAGAGGAAAAATGAATGGGAAATGCTAAGCCAAAGTCTAGAAAAACTATGAGGGGCATTTGCATCACTCATGAGCACTCATCTCTTTGTTGAGCTTTTGCATCTGCAGGGTGTCGACAAGCATTTGTATTATTCATGGGTATTTGCATGGGCACTATTTCATAAGCATATGCATTTTACCTTTACATTTACATCCTTCATGGAATTCGCATTTCCATCATCTCAAGAAGTTGCATAATTTCTAGAACCATTGCATTTTCATTATTGTGTGGTAACTGCAGTTACACCATTCATAGACCACTTATAGGGAACATGATTAGTAGGGGCATCTGCATCATTCCATGAAGAAGTTTGATGGTGACTCAATTAAGAGTTGTAAACCCAAGTGCAGGTTATGTTCAAGTAATAAATTCTCGGGTGTCCGAGGTCGAACCACAGGGAAGCGTATTAATAAGTATAAGTTTATAAATATATAAGAAAAAGAAAGTAAACAAGATATTAAAGAATCAACAACGAAACAAGATAAACAATATATTAGAGAACAACATAAACAAAATAACATAAAAGAAATTAAACAAGATATAAAAAACAATAAGAAAAGATGTTGAGGTTAGAGAATCCACTCTTGGTGTTATGCTAAGATTAATCTTGTTTTATTACACAATTGAAATCCACACATAAAGGAGGTTCCAATCGGAAGGTTTAGCAATTCAGTCCAAATTGTCCAACGTCCATAGCATATGATATTATGTTCATTTGGTATCCTCAAAACTCATAAAAAGAGTCCAAGCATTCCTTATGCCAAGGTATATGTCTACAACAAATCAAGGTTATGAAACCAAGCATTTACTGTGCCATTTTCATTGTCAATAATGAATCAAGATCCCTACTTTGCAAGTATGATTTTAAACCAAAAGAAAATATTATCTATACTAAATGATGATTCATTTTAGCTCATGTTTAAAAGACTAACCTTAGCATTTACCAAAAGCTTCACCTCATCACCTCAACAATATGATTAGCAACACATACTAGATATGAATAAAATGAAAAGAAATGTAAGAAGCATAAGTAAAAAAAAAAAAAAACTAGAGAAAGGAAAGAAGAAGAAAACTTAGAGAATTTTATTACAATGGCTAATATCCTACCAATGTACAATGATGCTCTTACAATCATCCAAGGCCCTCTATTTATACACATTTTGGAGAGCTAAATGACAAGAGACAAGCTTTATAAATATCAAAGGTAGGTATAATAGGTGGGTGCATTTTTCTAACAATTTTCGTCATATTGTATGACAATTCTGATCAGCCAGCTTGATGGTCGATTTTGTCAATGTTGGAGGCTCGATCTGATCAAATGGTCTTCTAGAAAAATATACCCCTATCCGTCACGGATCCATAGCCGTTGGAATCAGATCATTTTCTCATGTGGATCGGAAGATATGGTCAAAATACCAAAACAGGTCAGCACAGACGTCATTGCATATCAGCCAACTTGATGGTCGATTTCGCTAGGGAAAACGACTCCGTTTCAAGAAGTGTAAAACATGAAAAAGATAGATATGCCTCTTATATTTGCACTGTAACAAATTCAGCCTTATTGCTTCAGTGAAACTCTAGATATAGCGGATATGGCAAAAGGTGTCGGAACTGGAACTGAACTGGATTTGCCCTTAATTGTTGATTTAACCTAGTAATCTGAAATCACTCAAAGAAACTCGTGAAAAACACCAAATTACATAAAAATATAAAATATCATAAACACAATTAGACTAAGCAATAATAACTCGTATTTGACACAAAACAATAATAAAACATAACTAAGAACTATATAATTATACGAGTTATCACACCCCCACACTTAGATTGTTGCTAGTCCCTAGCAACGACTCAATAAAAATAAAATAAGAAAATCTAATCTAATCCATTTTCGTTGGAAATCACGGTGGCACTTAGCATGTGACACAAGCCTTTAAACCCCTAGGTGTCCCTAGTAGACGAGTTTAGTCTCGTGAGGGTTTGCTAGAACGATACCAACAAACATTGAAAAACTAAAATATAAGTAAACTACATACACTAAAAATATTTACTCCTAATCCTTTCAATATAAATTAGAGACAATCTTTGAACAAGTCTTATAAACTAATCAATAGCTCAAAGAATTTCACAAAAATTCATGCTTGAATGTAAATAAATGAGTTAAGCCAATATTAACATAACATATTTCAATCAAAATAGTGCATATTCAACTTAATCTCAACTTCTCACTATACTCTCATGATTTTCACTCTTTAAAGTAGTGGTAAAGTGTTTACACTCAATCAATCTCATGAAAACAGTTCTACCATATGCTTGCTTGTCCACCTATTCTCCACTATTTAGATCGTACAACTTCATAAATCAAGAGGTCTTTTTTCAAGGTTGTAATGGGGCCAAAGGGTTATAATGTAGTTAAAGAATAAAAGGATAAAGATATCACAAAGGTTCCAAAGAGGTCATAGAGTTTAGAGACATAATAAGATCATACAAATAAAACTTCTCAAAACTCTTATAAAGCACATAATAACATAGGCTAAATATTCATGTTGAGCCTTTGCTTCATTCTAGCCAACTTTGTAACATCTTTTTCTTTACTTTAACTAGAATCTCAAGAGAAGATTTTTTTTTTTTAATATGGGAATGTATTTGACAATGATCCCTTTCTTTTTCTCTTGACTTTTGCCTCTCTCCTCCCCCACACTTATCTTTCGTTCTAACCCAAATTTTCAAAAAGTATCCCTTGTTTTTGCAATATGTCTCAAAATATATAATCCATCTTTAGAACAAGGGTAAGGATATAAGTATATTTAGGCTAGGTGTAAGTTCTGGTTACCAATAAAATAGCATATTTAATGTAGGCTCAAATTGGCTCACTAGTGGGGATGTTCTCTTAGAACATTAATAATGGATGGCTGTTTGGCTCTGGTTATAATCCTAATGCCTCTATCATATTCATGTTGTCACATGTATCAATATAGTCTCAAACGGTTTAAAGCAAGTTCTAGAGAATCATGTAATCATAAGAGCACTCAAGAAAGAAATTAGATTGATTTGTATAATGCATCAATCATTATAGGCTCAAAAACTCACAAGGATGATTATACAAGTCAGATTAAGTCTAAACATGCTTCTTTCTCAATCAACATATCATATTAAAATTGGCTCATAAAAAGGTTGACATCAAGCTCAATTCTCATGAAAATCTTCTCACTAATAAATCTGTTTTAGACTTATGCAATTCATATCTCATCATTGTATTAAAAAGGAACTAGAACACATTAAAAAAATAATAATAATAATAAAGACTCATAAAAAAAATAGTAGACAAAAATAAAAGAAATCCTAAATCGTTCCCCCCCACACTTAATTCTTACATTGTCCTCAATGTAAGTCTATTAACCCAAATGAAAGAATCATGTGTAAGAGAAAAGAACTAATAACATAAGAATAGGAATAACTAAGACTCAAAACAAAACAAACTCATGCAACCTAAATAATCCTAAAATACTAAACAAAAATTAACAAGTAAACATAAAAAGATTAAAATCAAACTGACAAGGTATGTCTCAAGTCTCCCTTACTCAGACCTTGTTCATAATGAATACTTCTAAATTGCTTAAAACACAACAAACTTTTTTTTTTCTTTTTTTTCTTTTTTTTTCTTTTGAAAGAAGAAATCAAACTGACAAGGTATGTCTCAAGTCTCCCTTACTCAGACCTTGTTCAGAATGAATACTTCTAAATGGCTTAAAACACATCAAAATTTTTTTTTTTTTAAATTAGCAAAATATGTCCCTTACCCCCTACTAAAGGTAGAATTTAGGAGATATTACCTCCAGAGGTTGCTAACCACTTATTATAACTGAGACACAACAAACAAAATGTTAGATAATGTCACAAAGACAGAGTGCAATCCACTCCTTGCTCGTCCATATCTCTTTTTCTTTTTCCGAGCGTTTACGAAACAACCGTAGCAGATAAATACTCATAAGCTTGGAGCTTTTTGAGTAAATCTTCAATGGTTGTAGCAGAAATTATGGTTCTCCTTGCCTCTGAAAACATGAATCCATTATCCACAGCATTATCTAAATATGAAAGCAAATTACTAAAATAACCATTAATATTAAGCAAACCAATGGGTTTCTTATTTGTGACCAAAGATGACCAAGAAGCCACGCAAGCTATTTCTTCCAATGTACCCAGACCTCCTGGTAAAGCAATGAATGCATCGGCAGAATGGTACATGATTGTTATCCGTTCAGGGATACTCCAGACTTGTATTTCCTTACCCACGGTAGGTCCACAAAAACCTGTGAATAGTTTTGGCACGATTCCTAGAACTGGACTTCCTCCGGCGTGTGCTGATGTAGCGACTGCTCCCATTAAACCCGTACTATCGCCTCCATAAATCAACTGGATCTTTTGTTGGGCAAGTATTACTCCAACTCTTATGGCTTCATCAGCGAATATGTTATTTTTCCCTGGATAAGCACCTCCAAAGACACAAATTTTTTTAATGCGCTGGGACGAAGTACTTTCCATTTTTTTTTCAAGTGCCTGAAAGAGAATGAGTACATGGTGTAATATATAGAGGACTGAGTAATGAATCAGACAAGAGTAATAATGTCGCCGAAAGTGTATTTGACCTGTCAGAAGAAAATGTTAACCTAACAAAAGATTTTTGCGTGATTTCAGGAAGAAAATCAAAAAGAGAAGAAAAATCAACCGTAAAAGACCAATGCAAAAAAAAATGAGAATAATTACACAAATCTAACAACATGTAAATTAAACCGAAATGAAGTTATTGCAAATCAAACCAAAAGTTGAGAAGTCATTTATTGTAGTTGTGATTGTGGCTCACATCTTCCTCTGGTTTTACGTCCAGAAACAGCTTAAACGCCTTCTATGAGTCGAGGATATGTTTCCCATCCAGTTTTCTTACAAGCTGGCAAACAGGGTCTTTTAACATCAGATTCCCAAGATGTTGCCATTCCCTTTGGAATTGCGGCCATAAATCAAGAATTTCTCTTTGTACGTCTCCACTAGGATGCATCTCAAGAGAAAGTTGGATACCAAATTCTCCTTACTCAGTCTATCCTTAATGAATTCAATTTTATCATCTCGATTAGAGGAAGGAATCCCAATAGAACGACATTTACCATTACACGTCCATCGTGCACATTTGTGGCAATTTGAACTCATACGCTTTGCTCGTCGCTTCTTTGCAAAAGTGCTTCTACCTGTACCTGGTAAATGCAAAACAGGAAGATATTCATCTTCACGTACCTTGGCTTCAATTATCCAACGTATGTCTTCAGGAATCCCTTTGTGCATAAGCATTCTTAATCTTTCAAATCGAACTTGGTAAAGCTTTAGTAAAATATTTCGAGGAAAAGGAGGAAATCGTTTCTGCAATCTTGTGAGAATATCATCCATCTTGAAAAAAAAATGAAAAAGAAATTGAAAGAGAAATTTATATACAATATCAGTTTTGTGGGTAGCTGATGGAACCGACTTAAATAATCACGGAGTACCGTTATCCGCCATTTAACCGGGGTTAAAAAAAATTATATTTACATCTAGTTATTTTCAAAACAAGGATCAGAAAGAAAAACAACCTCTTATTGAGTAACATTATTTTCCAAAAAGAGTTTGAGTCTTTGTCCATTTACCTTGAATACGTTACCATTTTGAGGATTCTCAATGTCAACTGCTCCATAATGATACACATGCTTAACCACAAATGGGCCAGTCCATCTTGATCTCAACTTACCAGGAAATATGTGAAGTCTAGAATTATAAAGTAGAATTTTTTGCCCAACATCAAATGTTTTTCTTGAAATTAACTTGTCATGAAAGGCTTTAGTTCTTTCTTTATGAATTTTAGAATTCTCATATGCATCATTTCTGAGTTCCTCAAGTTCATTTATGACTGGAAAAGTTTCATTCTCACCCAAAAAGGAATATTTTAGCTCGGATGGCAATGGTTTTAAATCCAGCTTGGGTGGTTCAATAGTTGATGGTACAGTGACATTTGTGAGTGATGGAAGTTCCTCAAACTTTTGTTTCCAACAATGCTTATCCTTTTTCTTGAGTGCGTAATGAAGCTGTCAATGTGGACAAGGTGTTTTTGATCTCATTGATGTCCTGTGAAGTTTGGTTATTCACATTTGCTTGTGTTTGCATGAATGCTTGCAATATCTCTTCCAAGGTTTGTACACGTGAAGGTTGATAGGAAAAAGTGTTGCCCGGCTTTTGAGATTGTGGTACCTGAACATGATTATTATTCCGCCAATTGTCTGTTCTCATCTTCAGCATGAACACTTTCATTGTCAGCCATGGTAGGAGTTGTATTAGAAAGATTACCTGAAAAAGTTTCACAATAAAATCTAACTAAACGACGAGATCTAAAATCACGTCGCCAAACAAGCATAAAACAAAGTAAATATACAGATTAGGCGGTATAACCAGCCAATACAAATAAAACAAAGTTAATATACAATATAAATATAAATATATAGAAAATTAGGCGGTATAACCAACCAATAAAAATAAATATAGGCGGTATAACCAGCCAATAAAAATAAATATACTTATAAACTTATATACTTAGTATTGCCTCCCCGGCAACGGCGCCAAAAACTTGATGGTGACTCAATTAAGAGTTGTAAACCCAAGTGCAGGTTATGTTCAAGTAATAAATTCTCGGGTGTCCGAGGTCGAACCACAGGGAAGCGTATTAGTAAGTATAAGTTTATAAATATATAAGAAAAAGAAAGTAAACAAGATATTAAAGAATCAACAACGAAACAAGATAAACAATATATTAGAGAACAACATAAACAAAATAACATAAAAGAAATTAAACAAGATATAAAAAACAATAAGAAAAGATGTTGAGGTTAGAGAATCCACTCTTGGTGTTATGCTAAGATTAATCTTGTTTTATTACACAATTGAAATCCACACATAAAGGAGGTTCCAATCGGAAGGTTTAGCAATTCAGTCCAAATTGTCCAACGTCCATAGCATATGATATTATGTTCATTTGGTATCCTCAAAACTCATAAAAAGAGTCCAAGCATTCCTTATGACAAGGTATATGTCTACAACAAATCAAGGTTATGAAACCAAGCATTTACTGTGCCATTTTCATTGTCAATAATGAATCAAGATCCCTACTTTGCAAGTATGATTTTAAACCAAAAGAAAATATTATCTATACTAAATGATGATTCATTTTAGCTCATGTTTAAAAGACTAACCTTAGCATTTACCAAAAGCTTCACCTCATCACCTCAACAATATGATTAGCAACACATACTAGATATGAATAAAATGAAAAGAAATGTAAGAAGCATAAGTAAATAAAAAAAAAAAAAAACTAGAGAAAGGAAAGAAGAAGAAAACTTAGAGAATTTTATTACAATGGCTAATATCCTACCAATGTACAATGATGCTCTTACAATCATCCAAGGCCCTCTATTTATACACATTTTGGAGAGCTAAATGACAAGAGACAAGCTTTATAAATATCAAAGGTAGGTATAATAGGTGGGTGCATTTTTCTAACAATTTTCGTCATATTGTATGACAATTCTGATCAGCCAGCTTGATGGTCGATTTTGTCAATGTTGGAGGCTCGATCTGATCAAATGTTCTTCTAGAAAAATATACCCCTATCAGTCGCGGATCCATAGCCGTTGGAATCGGATCATTTGCTCAAGTGGATCGGAAGATATGGTCAAAATACCAAAACAGGTCAGCACAGACGTCATTGCATATCAGCCAACTTGATGGTCGATTTCGCTAGGGAAAACGACTCCGTTTCAAGAAGTGTAAAACATGAAAAAGATAGATATGCCTCTTAACTTTGCACTGTAAAAAAGTCAGCCTTATTTCTTCAGTGAAACTCCAGATATAGCGGATATGGCAAAAGGTGTCGGAACTGGAACTGAACTGGATTTGCCCTTAATTGTTGATTTAACCTAGTAATCTGAAATCACTCAAAGAAACTCGTGAAAAACACCAAATTACATAAAAATATAAAATATCATAAACACAATTAGACTAAGCAATAATAACTCGTATTTGACACAAAACAATAATAAAACATAACTAAGAACTATATAATTATACGAGTTATCAAAGTTGCATCAATCTAAGAGCATTTGCATCTGCATCAAGAAGCATCTGCATCAATCAAAGATATCTGCATCTGCATTATGAAGCATTTGCATCAATCCAAGCCATTTACATTTGCACCATGAAGCATGAGCATCTTGTTAAAGACATTTGCATCTGCATCCTCTCTCAAAGCTTTTGGGTATCATTTTCAACATGATTTTTAAAATGAGTAAGTCTTCAGTGGTGATAGCTGAAGCTTCTGGAGGATACCCAGAATTTTACAAATTTTTAAAAGTGATAGCTTCGGGAGGAGATACCCAGAATTTTACAAATTTTTAAAAGTGATAGCTTCTAGAGGAGTTACCCAGAATTTTACAATGAGCAAACCTTTGGTGGTGGTAGCTAAAGCTTTCGATGGAGATATCCAGAGTTTTACAGAATTTTTCATTGCGATTTTTAAAAATGAGTAAGTCTTCGGTGGTGATAGCCAAAGCTTCTAGAGGGGATATCCAGAATTTTACAAATTTTTAAAAGTGAACAAGTCTTCGGTTTTACAGAATTTTTCATTGCGATTTTTAAAAATGAGTAAGTCTTCGATGGTGATAGCCAAAGCTTCTAGAGGGGATATCCAGAATTTTACAAATTTTTAAAAGTGAACAAGTCTTTGGTGATGATAGCTGAAGGCTCTGGTGGAGATATCTAGGGTTTTATAATTTTTAAACAATGAGAAATCTTATTCTGGAGGAGTTACCATAGTTTTACAGTTTAAAAAAATGAAATAAGAAAGTCTTTAGTGATGATAACCGAAGCCTCTGGAGGGGATATCCAGAATTTTACAAAATTTTAAAAGTGAGCAAGTCTTTGGTGGTGATAGCCAAAGCTTATAGAGGAGATACCCAGAATTTTATTTAATATCTGTATCTGCATCTGCATCAAAAAGCATTTGCATTAGTCTAAGTCATTCTAATCTACATCAAGAAACATTTTCATAAAATCAAGTCATTTACATTTCCATGAAAGACATTTGCATCTTATTTAACATCTGCATCTCCAACAAGAAGCATTTGCATCCCTTCTCAAAGCTTTCAGGTATAATCTTCAACATGTTTTCAAGAACCAATATCCAGAGTTTTAAAATTTTTGAAAATAGAGAAACTCTTTGGTGGTGATAGCCGAAGCCTCTGTAGAGATATCTAGGGTTTTATAGTTTTAAAATAAGAAAGTCTTCGATAGCGATAGCTGAAGCCTCTGAGGAAATATCCAGGGTTTTATAGTTTTAAAATGAGAAAGTCTTCGATAGCATAGCTGAAAGCTTCTGGAAGAGATATCCATAATTTTACATGTTTTTAAAAGTGAGAAAGTCTTCGGTAGCGATAGCTGAAGCTTCTGAAGGAGATATCCAGAATTTTACATGTTTTTAGAAGTGAGAAAGACTTCGGTAGTGATAGCCAAAGCTTTTAGAAGAGATACCTAGAATTTTACAAACCTTTTAACAATGAGAAAGTCTTCGGTGGTGATAGTTGAAGCTTCTGGAGGAGATATCTAGAATTTTACAAATTTTAAAAATGAGAGAGTCTTTGGTGGTGATAGCCAAAGCCTCTGGTGGAAATATTCAGAGTTTTACAGTTTTAAAAATGAGCAAGTCTTTGGTGGTGATAGCCAAAGCTTCTAGAGGAGATACCTAGAATTTCGAATACAACTGAGCACAATACTGGATAAGACCCCGAGACCATCGTCGAGGTCTTTTCTTCTCTTGCAAATCGAACTCATTTCCTTAAGATGGGTTGAGCCTTGATTATTTAGGGAACTCAATTTAAGGATAAAATCTTCTATTTACAGTTTTTAATAAAACAAATTTGATGATAAAATGAAAAAAAAATGAAAAAAAATGAAAAAATGAAAAAAATGGAAAAAAGAAAAATAAAAATAAAAGAATAAAAAATGGAAAAAAATGAAAACCCTTTTCCTTTCCTTCATATGTGATTTCACTAACCGGACAAAATTAGTGTTTGTTTATCTTTGCCTGATTCCTGATTCACAGCCATAGCCTAAGAGGGGCAACTGTAGACCAATAATTTTGTCCGGACCACTAAATCACGTATGTTTTCTTCCTAAAGTGATGTTTCAGAATGCAAAAAGGCTTTTCTCATCCTGCAGGTGGTATTCCCAGACTTAGTTTAAGAAAGCAAGCATAAAAAGTCAATCTTGAAAAAGTCAACCTAAACAAGTCAACTATTGAAAAAGTCAACCCATAGGCATAACCGAGGTCTATAACGAAAGATATGGAGTCCAGAAGATGGGTTACGGAGATTCAGTCGAAAGGAAACCCTAGTTCAAAAAAATTGGGGAAAAGTGCTTAAACGATCAAATCGATCAAAATTGTAGGTTCCAAATGAAAGATAAGCAATGACTACGGGGAATGGAGAGGCCATTTGGAGGCAAAACTGAAGGAAAAGAAAATTTGGAAGAAAATCGAGAATTAGGGTTTTTGGTGGATTTTGGTGAAATTGGGGAAAATTGCAAAAATGTCCCGATTTGGTAAAACTAAGGTCCCTATTTGATGAGGAGTGTGTAAACAAGGATAACCCAAGGCTCAGATTGAAGTAATTCTGAGAGAAGAGCCGATTAGAGGAAAAATGGAAAAACGAGGAAATTTCCGATACTGAAAAAAGGAAAAATCAAAACGGAGGGAAATTTGATTGTAAAAATTGGGCGTTTTTCAACCAACTCCAATTCAATATATGAAAAAGGCAGAGAAAAAAAAATCTAGAAATCGGACTTGGTTTGAGCAAAACTGAGCTTTGGAGACAAAAGGAAAAACTTAGAAAATTCGGGGAAAATAGTGAACGAGCTACAAAAATTACCAAATCTTCCAGATCTCAATCTTAAATTATTTGGAATAGATTAGCAAAGAAAAATCCAGATTTGGAGTTCATTTGCAAAATGACAAATTTCGAGCCCACTGAGTTAAAAATTCCAGAAGATAAATCCCGAAAAAATTGCAAATGAGCTCGGAAAATTCTGAAAATCTCTATATCTCAATTTTAAATCATTTGGAAGAGATTGGCGAAAGAAAATCCAAAATCAAAGCTTGTTTTCAAAATGTCAAATTTCGGGCCCACTGAGCTAAAATTCAAGAAGATAAATCCAACAAAAATAGCAAATGAGCTCAAAAACTTATGAAAATCTCCAGATATCACTTTTAAGGGGAAGAGATTGGTGAATAAAAATCCAGATTTGGAGCTCGTTTGAGAAATGGTAAAAGTTCAGGTGTATTAAGGGGTAATTTTGGAAATAAATACGAAAAAATAGCAAATGGGCTCCAAAAATTTTGAAAACTTCCAGAATTCAATTTTTTATTATTTAGCAAGTATTGCAAAAGAAAAAATTAATTTGGAGTCCATTTGCTATTTAATTAGGATTATGGGTTAAAAAGGTCATTTTACCGAAGAAATCGAAAAGGGCTTTTCTTGTAATAGAGATTGGGCTGGATTTTAAGAGGGCAATCAGCCAAGCCCATGATGGAGAGTGATTTTACTGAGCCATTTCATCTAAAGGCCGAGAGTGAATAGAAAGGTAGTTATTTTTTTGATCAAGCCTTTGAATTTGCAACACATGGACCAATCCAAATGTGAGAATTTTACATAGAAAGCATCTTAGATTAAAGACCATTGGATCAAAAATTGGTTACAAAAAAATTACAACTTTCCTACACTAAGAGGGGGCATTCGGCCAAGGCATGGAGGGGGGAATTCAAAATTTTGTTGGAGCTTTAGGGGCTGAACAAGGGCAGTAGCTAGGGATAAATAAAGAAAAAAAGAAAATGGAAAAAGAGAGAAAAAAGAAAGGTTTTGCTTTCTACTTTTGACTTGGAAAGCTAGAGCAAGGTAGCTATGTTCTTTCATGGTTTTCTCATACTTTGTTGACATGATTTTGCTATTTTGTTGTTATTTTATTCCTTTTTCTAAAATAAACCTGTTTTTTGAAATAAGCTCTAAGGAGCTTCTACTTTGTTTTTAAAGAAATAAAAAGAAAACAAGTTTTCCATTTTTTTTATATCATGGCCGAATGGTGTCTTCTTTTTTTAGACGATTTTATTTTTTATTTTGTTCATGAGATTTGTTGTGGTAGGTTAGCTTACTTGTGTTAGATTAGCTTGATTGTGGTAGATTAGCTTGATTGTGGTAGCTTAGTTCTAAACCATGCCATGTATTTATGATAATACCATGCCATGTTCATGTTGTTTTCATTCGGCCATGATGGATTTCGTTGTGCATGTGTGCATTTTTATCATAATTACTTGTTTAATATGCTTCCATTGATCTTCATACATTTAGACAATGCCATGTTCATGTTGTTTTCATTCGGCCATGATGATTCTTTGTGCATGTTTGCATTATTATCATGTTAGCTAGTTTATTATGCTTCAATGTGTTTGTGTTATTGTCTAGCTAGGATTTCATTATGATTGTTTAGTGACCATTCGGCCAACATGTTCCATTTTTCTTTGTGTGTGCATTTTCATCTTATTTAGGTGATAGGTTTGCATTTCATGCCATAGTATTGTGTGTTTTGATTTAGTTTGTCATGTTTTCTGTGTTAATGCCTTGCTACATTTTCCATATAGAGTTAGTGGCTATTCGGCCTCTTCATGTGTTCCTTGCCTTGTGTGTGGATTTGTATTTCGTTTAGGTACCATGCTTTGCACTACTATGCCATGAGATTTTGTGTTAGTTGCTGTTTGTTCATGCATTAGTATTAGGTTTATTTGGTCATTATATGTTCATGGTATTTTCATGCATTCTCATGACATCTTAGGTCTAGGCCATCTGTGAATTGCCATGCATATTCCCATGCATATTAGGTCTTAGATCATGTTAGTATTGCCATGCATTTCTATGCTATTTAGGTCTTAGGTCACATTGGTATTGCCATGCATTTTCATGTCCATCAAGTCTAGGTCACATTTGCATTGCCATGCATTTCATGCATATTAGGTTAGGATAGCATTTATTGCCATGCAAACTCATGCTAGACATTAGGTTATTTTAAATTGCCATGCATTTCCTATATCATTTAGGTTTTAGATCATGTATTTCATACATCAAATTTTCTGTTTGTTCATGCATCTCATGTCTTTCCACTTGATTTATGACTTAGGCCAATCAATGGTTCAAAGTCATGCCCATTTGAGTATACTTGTGGAAAACTAAAGAGTTGTCAAGTTGATTTTACTACATTTGTGATTTTTTTTACTAAGGAAAATATTGTCCAATTTTTTAGAAAATTTAGCTACTATTTGTAGGTTCATAGAAGAGTCTCCAATATTTTTAATTTGATTTTTGAATGATTTTATCAAAGGCAAAAAAAATGTGTTTTGGCAAAACAGTTTTTCACCCAGTGTTTTGACTTTCCCGATTTTTTTGGAAAGTTAGCTTTTTAAACAAAAAGTTAAGCCAAAATTTTCTCGTGTACTTTTACATGTTCTGAGTCTCCAGTATTTTTTTTTTAGAGTTTTTTGAAATTTTAAAAATAGGTTACAAAATCATGCTTTAAAATTGGATAGTAGAGTCAGATTTGAATTCAAAGGAAAAACAATTGTTAATTTGGCTAAGGCATTTAGAGGGGGTTGATTAGGAACCTTAGCTACTGTCCTAGGTTGGTCACTAAGCCTTTTTAATCTTTAAAAATGATTTTATAGAGCTCGGGTCAAGGGTGGTCAAGTCCGGGTTTTCAAACTTAGGAATTAGAGCCTTTCTCAAAGGGAATTCGGCCATGAATTATTTTTCATCCAAGATTTTCAAAATTGTTTTCAAACAATCACAAAGTTATTATTATTATTTTTTAGAAAATTTAATTTGATGTCTTTTCCTAAGGTAGTCGGATATCTTTTTAGGAAGACAGATTTCCTTATTTAAAGGAAAAAATACACTTTCATGCATTGCATTTTTCATGTTCATGCATACTATATAATATGTGATTTTTTCTATGATAATTTCTATGATATCGTTATTATTTTGATTTATATTTTATGGTATTAAATTGTTTGTTATATGGTTTTGAATATTCCATGTTATCCTATGCTTTTTATTTAGTCATTTATTTTTGTCACATCATTTAGCATTTACTATGTTCATGCATTATTATTTTTATTTTCATGCACATTCCATGATAACATTGTTCTATGTTACATGTCATTTTAATTATGTCATTTTATTTAGAATATGTTATGTTACTTAGGTTATTTCATTTCATTTAGAATATGTTATGATACTTAGATTATATCATTTCATTTAGAATATACTATGCCATTTAAATTATGTCATGTCATTTAGGTTGCATTATATTATCTAGACTTTGCTATGTCATTTTATTTATGTCACACATGTTCATATGCATTTTTTAAATGTTTTTAAAAAAGGATAATGATTTTCAATAAAGTAAAGATATTCCCAAGTTAAAATAATTCATGAGTTCTCTACTGGGTTTGCTAGGGAAGATATCATCAATTATCATTAACAACGAAATATCTTCTTTAAAACAAGAATGATTCGGAAAATTTTCCAAATAAATAAAAATTTCTATATTTTGCCACGTTTTTCGCGGAATATAGGAAAATTTTGAATTAATAAATTTCGGATCATTTTCAATAAAAAAATGGAATTATTTTTCTTGAAATTGTGGTTTAATTTGAAATGCCAAATTTAAATATGACTTTTTACCGAGACTTGAGATAACACACGAATAATAAGGTAACGTTTTATACGGGCGTTGTGGGGTGCTAATCTTTCCCCGCATGTAACTGAGTCCCGAACACGATTCTTCGATTTTCTCTGGTTTATAACGCAGACTTGAAATTGGTTTTAAAAAATGTTTTAGTTAATTTTAAAATATTTTACAAAACTGGTTTTAATCGGTGGCCGATCACACCTAACTAAAAAACATTGGTGGCGACTCCATGTCATTTTCAAGGTCATTTTGAAAACCTTCATTTTTTCAAGAGGAATTAAGTCGACTTTTTCTCTTTTTTTTTAATGTCACGCTTAATGAATATAAACTCTCGCGATGAGACTTGTTATTTTTTCGGTTGCGACAAAGAGATAAGAGAGGTAGTGGAAATCTGGTTGTAGACTATCTTAGCCGTTTAGCTCATACAGAGGATGCACTTCAATTGCATGAGAACTTTTTGGATGAGCAACTTTTTTCACTTAGCACATCAACTCCTTGGTATGCCGATATTGTTAATTACTTAGTTACCAAGCAGTTGCCACAAGAGTTGACACTAGGTCAAAATAATAAGATCAAGAGTGATGCCAAATACTACATACGAGATGATCCTTACCTTTGGAAGCATTGCTCTGATCAGATTATAAGAAAGTGTTCACTTGAATCTGAATTTCATTCTATTCTCACCTTTCAAAATAATAAGATCAAGAATGGTGCTTATGAGTATTCTAGAATTTATAAGTAAAAGACTAAGGCTTTCCATGATAAAATGATTTTAAGAAAGAACTTTATTGTTGGACAAAAACTTCTTTTCTGTTCACGCCTTAAGTTGTTTCTTGGTACGTTACATTCTAGATGGATTGGACCTTTTGTTATTACTAATGTTTTTACTTATGGTGCAGTTGAGATAAAAAATCCAAAAACAGGTAATGAATTCAAGGTGAATGGACATAGGTTGAAACCTTACTAGGAGAACACTCCAATACAAGTTATAGAGGAATTACCCCACTTTGATGCAAATTATGTTGAATAGTGCTTTCACAAGTCCAAGCCGGGCTGAAGACAATAAACCAAGCGCTTCTTGGGAGGCAACCCAAAAGGATGGAGAGCACACATTATAATCATATTTGCTATTCCTTACTCTCTATCATTTTACCTTTTATTGTTTTTATTTAGTTTGTTTTATTTATTAGTTCTTTTCTCTTACACATGATTCTTTCATTTGGGATAATAGTATTACATCGAGAACAATGTAAGAATTAAGTGTGGGGGAAAGAATTTAGGATTTCTTTTTTTTAGGTTATTTTGTTTCTTTTTTTTTTAGTCTTTATTTATTTATTTTTTAGTGTGTTTTAGTTAATTTAAATACTATGATGAGATATGAATTATATAAGTGTAAAACTAGTTGAATAGTAAGAAGAATTTTCATGTGAATTGAGCCTGATATCATTTTTTTTTATGACTCAATGTTAATATGATATGTTGGTTGAGAAAGAAGCATGTTAGACTTAATATTGACTTGTATAATCATCCTTGTGAGTTTTTGAGCCTATATGGTTGATGCATTATACATATCAATCCAATTTCTTTCTTGTATGCTCTTATGATTACATAATTCTCTAGACCTTGCTTTTAACCATTTTGAGACTATATTGATACATATGACTACATGGATATGATAGAGGCAATAAGATTATAACCAGGGCCAAATCAGCCATCCCTTATTAATGTTCCAAGAGAAAATCCCCACTAGTGAGCCAATTTGAGCCTACATTGAATAAGCTATTTCTTTGGTAACCATATCTTTTCCCTAGCCTAAATGTACTTATATCCTTACCCTTGTTCTAAAGATGGATTACATATTTTGAAACATATTGCAAAACAAGGGATGCTTATTGAAAATTCAGGTTAGAAATAAAAGATAAGTATGGGGGAAAAGAAAAGCAAAAGTCAAGAGAAAAAGAAAAAGAAAAAGAAAAGGAACATTGTCAAAATACTTTCCCAAATTGAAAAGGAAAAAAAAAATCATATCTTCAACTTTTGGTTAAAGAAATAGATGTTACGAAGTTGGTTAGAATGAAGCAAAGGCTCAACATTAATATTTAGCCTATGTTATTATGTGCTTTATAAGAGTTTTGAGAAGTTTTATTTGTATGATCTTATTATGTCTCTAAACTCTATGAAATCTTTGGAACCTTTGGGATATCTTTTTCCTTTTATTCTTGAACCACATTACAACCCCTTGGCCCTATTACAAACTTTGAATAAAGACCTCTTGTTCTATGAAGTTACATGATCTAAATAGTGGAGAATAGGTGGACAAGCAAGCATATGGTAGAACTGTTTTCATGAGATTGATTGAGTGTATACACTTTACCACTACTTTAAAGAGTGAAAATCATGAGAGTAACCTATGTGAGAAGTTGAGATTAAGTTTTAATATGCACTATTTTGATTGAAATATGTTATGTTAATATTGGCTTAACTCAAACTATTTACATTCAAGCATATTTTTTGTGAAATTCTTTATGCTATTGATTAGTTTATAAGACTTGTTCAAAGATTGTCTCTAATTTATATTGAAAGGATTAGGAGTAACTATTTTTAGTGTATGTTAGTTTATTTTTATTTTAGTTTTTCAATGTTTGTGGATATCGTTCTAATAAATCCTCACGAGACTAAACTCGTCCACTAGGGACACCTAAGGGTTTAAAGGCTTGTGTCACATGCTAAGTGCCACTGTGATTTCCTACAAAATTTGATAAGATAAGATTTTCTTATTTTATTTTTATTTTGTTTTGCTCGAGGACTAGCAAAAAGTTAAGTGTGGGGGTATTTGATAATCTCATAAAATACATATTTTATGCCCTTTCTATTCTTAATTTTAGTTATGTTTCGATCTTTATCTTGATTACTTATGTTATTTTTTTGAATTCTATGTATATTTAAGAGAATGAACTGAAAAGATATCAATAATGAAGGTAAAGAGCTTACAAAATCATAATCACAAGAGGGAAGAAGACTTGGGAGTAAAAAAAGATCAATTTCTGGTTGCAAAGCAAGAAGGCAGATTTGACCTCCAGAGCTTGTTCCAAGACAAACATGATGTTAAATTCCTTATTTGAAGAAACTTTCTGCTTCACTTTTCAATCTGACTTGAATATCTTTCCAACGGTGGTTTACACGCCCAAATCGGACAAGAAATGGTCATCCAAATCAGCCAAGGAAGTGCAAGAAAAAACGTTAGAAAAATGGCTGGCAGAAGCTCAGAGCCGCGACGCCCAATTCCGGAGCTGCCGCGCACATAATTCGGGAAAAACAAGTGAAATCTTGCCAAAAACACAATTTTCTGCCTACTAACTTTCTTGTGCGGCAAGGACTTGTTCCCAGGGTAATTAAAGCTCTATAAATACCATCTTTTGAGCCACAAACTAAACTCCTTTTTGGTTAAGGGTGATTTCAAAGCCGTAGACATGTTTTGTAATTGATTTTTAGACCTTATCATATAATGATTTATTGATTTTCTATCAAAGTTGTTTATGTTCTTCCATAAGAATTGTTCATGATTTTTGTCTTGATTTGTTTAGGTGTGCAACTAGATAGATCTTGATGATTATCTACTTCTAGTTTAGGAGTTTTGATACATAGCTTATCTTAATTTCTATTCAATAGTGGAAATTTGTGGTTAATGGTTATGTTAAAGTTTTCGCTAATTGCAAAATGAAACATATCCTAAGTTGAATGAATCCATGGGTATGTGTTTGTTGCTTAGATCAACCTATCTTTCTCATCTTAAAGCTACTGTCACTTTGAATCTATAGATGTTTATCTCAGGTTATTTTATAGTTAGGGATTATGTAGTGGCGTTTGTCATGCTTAACGACGAATTAAGGAAGGATTGGGGTAACATGAGAGGTTATTTATCTACAGTTGTTAACTTTGATAGATCATTGATATTGATAGGTCTGAAATTGATTCTTAACATTGTCTAGTGGTGGAGAATGAAACCTTAACCATACTTTCTCATATTTGATTACATCTCTTTATTTACTTGCTTGCTTTTTATTTTCTTGTTTATTTTAGTTTTAAAATTATTTCAAAACCCCTTTTTTTCTTCATTTTTATTGAATTTAATTATAAACTGATAATTCTTAAATTAAAACCCAATCCCTGAGGATTCGACCCTTGCTTCTACTATATTTTACAGCTGATTTTCTTTTTAGTGCAAGGTTGTAATTAAGATACACTCTTTTGGGTGCATCAAATAGCTTATTCAATGTAAATTCAAATTGGTTCACTAGGGGGATGTTCTCTTGGAACATCAATAGGGATGGCTGATTTGGCCTTAGTAAAAATCCTAATGCCTTTGTTATATTCATGTTGTCATATGTATCAATATAGCCTTAAATGGTTTAAAGCAAGTTCTAGAGAAACATGTAATCATAAGAGCACTCAAGAAAGAAATTGGATTGATATGTATAATGCATCAAACATATAAGCTCAAAAACTCACAAGGAAGTTTATACAAGTCAGATTTAAGTTTAAACATTCTTCTTTCTCAATCAACATATCATATTAACATTGGCTTATAAAAAAAATGACATCAAGCTTAATTCTCATGAAAAATCTTCTCACCAATAAATTAGTTTTAGACCTATTCAATTCATATCTCATCCTAGTATTGAAAGTAACTAAAACACACTAAAATTAAAAACTCAAAATAAAACAAACCAAATAAAGGAAATCCTAAATTCTCCCCCTACCCTTAATTCTTACATTATCCTCAATGTAATGCTATTAACCCAAATGAAAGAATCATTTGTAAGAGAAAAGAACTAAAAACAAAATAATCAAAATAACTAAAGAAAGCAATAAAAGATAGAATGATAGAGAGTAAGAAATAGCAAATCTGATTATGATGTGTGCTCTCCATCCTTTTGGGTTGCCTCCAAACAAGCGCTTGGTTCAGTGTCCTCAGCCTGACATACTAAAACACACAAACAAACGCAAATCTTAAAAGCTCAAAACAAAACAAAACTAATGAAACTTAAATAAACCTAAAAAAAACTAAAAAAAAAATTAATAACAAAACAAAGAGAGAAAGAAAGAAAGAAAAAGCAATTATGATATGGCAGGTTGGTTAAACTTTCATCAATTGGGCTGCCTTCCAATTAGCATTTGATTTAATGTCTTCAACCTAACCAATACCCCTTCTTGGCTTTTTGGGACCTTCCAGCTCAGGCATGAGACTTCCCGAATCTTTGCGTTTAGGAAGCTTTCTTTGCACAACAGTAGATGCATTCTCCACCACAATTATTATCTCATCACAGTTTAATTTGCTCTCGGTGGTGCATAGCTCATCGAGGAATGGTGCATATTTTGGTACTTGGTTAATGGCATACAGAAGCAAGCTGTTTAAGGTTTCCATAATTTATTGTTCATGTTCTTCCTTCTTGGACTTTACAAATCTTCTAGAAAAAGGTCGAGAAGAAACATTAGTACAAATAGGAACCTTAAAAGTTACCTGAGGTGTCGAATTGAATGGTGGCTTCATTATCCTCAAAAAGCGAATCCATCTTTGGTTTTGTCTCATCCTCAACTTGTTCCTCCCTCTTCAAAGTCACAATAGTAGCATTCTCTTTTGGGTTAATCACCGCTTGGGAAAGGAGTATTGAGATCTTTGTGCTACTAATTCCACCATACTACTAGCCAATTGGCTCATTTGCCCTTGTTTCCTGGATATCGGCCTGAAATTCTTGTTGAAATTGCAAAGTATTAGTAGCAAAGGAATTGATCTTATCTTCTAAAGATGTACCTGAGTTGTGAGTCATAGGTGGTTGCTCAATGATGCATTCAAATTTAGCATATCTTATTTAACCTTACACTAAAAAGATCAATTGTAAGTATAGTAGTTAGCAAGGGTCGAATCTACAGGGATTGGGTTTTAATTTATATGTTATTAGTTTATCACTCAAGTTCAAAGAAAGAAAAATAAAATAAAATGGGGTTTTAAATTTGTTTAGAAAGTAAAGAAAACAAGAAAAGTAAAAAGCAAGCAAGTAAGAACAAATCAAATATGAGAAAAGTAAGGTTGAAGTTTCATTCCCCACTACTAGACACCATTGAAAATCAATAATCAGATCTATCAACATCAAATTAACTATCAAAACTATCAACCGTGGACAACAACAAGCTCTGTTACCCCAATCTTTCCTTAGTTCGTCGTTAAGTAGAACAAGCTCTTTATTTAATCTTTAACTATTAGACAACCTAGAATAAGCTCTCTAGATTTAATGTAATAGCAGCCTTATGATGAGAAAGATAGGTTGATCTAAGCAACAATTACATAAGCTCAGATTGTTTAACCTATGTTATGTTGCACATTGTAATTCCTGAAAACCCAACATAATCATGAATTACAAATAGCCACTTATGAATAGGAAATCAAGATAATTACATGGATCAAGACTCCTAAACTAGCATTAGATAGTTATCAAGATCTATCTAGTTGTGCACATAAACAAATCAAGACAAAGATCATAAACAATTCTTATAGAAGAACATAAGAAACTTTGATAGAAAATCAATGATATAGAAAATCTGAAAAATCAATTACACAACATGTTCTAGGGCTTTGAAATCACCCTTAACCAAAAAGAAGTTTAGCCTAGCATAGGCATAATTAACATAAACATAAAAATAAAATAAAAGAATGGAGAAGAAGAAGAATAATGATGATCCTTGAGTCTCCTCAAAAGATAGATAGTTTGTGGCTCAAAAGATGCTATTTATAGAGCTTCAAAACCCTAAAAACCTTTTCTTGCCGCACAAGGAAGTTTAGGGTTCAAATTTACATTTTTATTTTATTTTTGGAAGGCTCAGCCAGTGCTGCAGCACCAACTTCCTAGCGTTGCAGCGCTGGTTTTCGAACTTTGGGTCGCCATGCGGCGTCGGAGTATGGCGTCATGGCGCTGGTCACTGATTTTTTTTATGCACCTTCTCGCACTTCCTTGGCTGATTTGGATGACAATTTCTTGTACGATTTGGGCATGTAAACTACTTTTCAAAAGGTATTCAAGTCACCATCAAAAGTCAAGAAGAAAGTTTCTTCAAATAAGGACTTTAACATCATGGTTTTTTTGCAACAAGCTCTGGAGGTCAAATCTGCCTTCTTGCTTTGCAACCAGAAATTGATCTTATTGACTCTCAAGTCTTCTTCCATGTTGTGATTGTGATTTTGTAAGCATTTTAGCATCATTATTGACATATTTTCACTTCGTTATCCTAAATATACCTAAAATTCAAAAACATAATATAAGTAATCCAAATAAAGATCGAAAACATAACTAAAACTAAGAATAGAAAAGGTATAAAATGTGTATTTTATGAGCTTATCACTCAAAAAGATCTTGTTGTTGAGCGCATGGTTGATTGAAGACAGAAGGATCCCTTCTTTCCTATAAAAATTGCAAAGTATTATTAACAAGAGAATTGACAAGATCTTCTAAAGAAGTACCTGAATTTTTACTCATATGTGGTGGTTGAAAAAGACCTGGTTCTTGATACCATGATTGATTGAAGCTAGATGGATGATTGTAATTGACATCAGGATCAACTTCTTGATAATTTCCAGAGTAGCTAAATTTGGTATGATCCCACCATCTCCCATTGTAAGTGTTTGAGAAAGCATCATATTGTTGTCCTTGGAACCCTTGATGGCCTTGACATCCTTCTAAATCATAGGCTTGTTCAAAATTATCATCTCAAAAGTATGGGCACAAATTGATTGGATAATCCATCATAAAGCATAGTCCACACTTTTTCTGTTGTTAAACATTACCCATGGCCAATTGTTGAATGTTTCATGTAGCCCATGCCATCTCTTTTTGATTAGGTAGGAAAGAAAACATATATATACAAAAAGAAAATTAATTAGAACTGAAAATAAGAATAAATCAAGTAACAAATAAAAATCCTCGGTAACGGCACCAAAATCTTGATGCACTCAAAAGAGCGTATCTTATTTAACCTTGCACTAAAAAGATTAATTGTAAGTATAGTAGTTAGCAAGGGTTGAGTCCTCAGGGATTGGGTTTTAATTTATAAGTTATTAATTTATCACTTAAGTTCAAAGACAAGAAAAGAAAAGGGGCTTTTGAAGTAGTTTTTAAAAGTAAAGAAAACAAGAAAAAATGTGGTTAAGCTTTCATTCTCCACCACTAGACATCATTGAGTATCAATAATCAGATCTATCAACATCAATTAACTATCAAAACTATAAACCTCAGATAACAACAAGCTCTATTACCCCAATATTTTCTTAGTTCGTCGTAAATAGAACAAGCTCTCTATTTAATCTCTAACTACTAGACAACCTAGAATAAGCTCTCTAGATTTAATGTAATAGTAGCCTTATGATGAGAAAGATTGGTTGATCTAAGCAACAAACACATAATCTCAAAATTTTCAACTTAGGTTATGTTCCACTTTGCAATTAGCGAAAACTCTAACATAATCATTAATAACAAAATTGCCACTAATGAATAGGTAATCAAGACAAGTAGGATCAATACTCCTAAACTAGCATTAGATAATTATCAAGATATATCTAGTTGGCCACCTCAACAAATCAAGACAACATCATAAACAATTCTTGTAGAAGAACATAAGCAATTTTGATAGAAAATTAATGATAGATAGAATCTAAAAATCAATTACACAACATGTCTGGGGCTTTGAAATCACCCTTAACCAAAATAAAGTTTACCCTAGCATAGGAAGAGATAATATATATGTAAAACTAAAAAGAAAATAAGAGAATGGAGAAGAAGAAGAAGAAGAAGAAAAAGAATGATAATCCTTGAGTCTCCTCAAAAGATGTCTAGTTTGTGGCTCAAAAGATGGTATTTATAGAGTTTTCAAACCCTGAGAACAAGTCCTTACAGGACAAGTAATTTAGGAGGCAAAAAATTACGTTTTTGGCAGGGTTTCATGAGTTTTTTGCGAATCTTGGGCGTCGTGGCGCTGGAGTTGGGTGCAGTGGCACCGGCATTCTGTCAGCCATTTTGCTGCTGCATCATCTCATACTTCTTCAGCTGACTTTGATGTCCATTTCTTATCTGATTTGGGAATAGAAACTATCATTGGAAAGGTATTCAAGTCAGCTTCAAAAGTGAAAAAGGAAGTTTCTTTAAATAAAGATTTTAACATCATGTTTTCCTTGCAACAAGCTCCGGAGGTCAAAGATGCGTTCTTGCTTGACAACAAGAAATTGATTTTTCTAACTCCCAAGTCTTCTTCCATCTTGTGATTATGATTTTGTAAGCTCATTACCATCATTATTGACATGTTTTGACTTCATTCCCCTAAATATACCTAGAATTCAAAAACATAACATATGTAATCAAGATAAAGATAAAAACATAACTAAAACTAATAATTTAAAGGGCATAAAATGTGTATTTTATGAGCTTATCATATTCACAACCAAATCTAGCTTCTTGAAACTTGTTTTCATTGGATCTAGATCTTTAACCTAATTCTTAGCTTTCTTGGGTTAGGATATTTCGAATTATTTGTGGGTTTAAGGGTTTCCAATTCCCAAGGGTTCACATCATTTTATATCAAAGCTTAGGCTTCCAATTAGGTTTTGGATTTGCTTGGGGTTTCATCTTTACTTCAAGGTGTTATCCTTTTTATCAATCTCATAACATTTTAGGGTTTAAGGCATTCTTGTCTTGAGGTTATAGATTTTGAATTATAGGTATATTTAGGAGAATGAAGTGAAAAGATGTCAACTATGATGTTAAAGAGCTTACAAAACTACAATCACAAGATGGAGAAAACTTGGGAGTCAAAAAGGTCAATTTCTTGTTGCGAAGCAAGAAGGTAGATTTGATCTCCGAAGCTTGTTGCAAGAAAAGCATGATGTTAATTTCTTTATTCAAAGAAACTTCCTTCTTAACTTTTGAGCTGACTTGAATACCTTTCCAACTGTATATCCTAAGCTCAAATCGGACAAGAATTGATTATCCAAATCAGCCAAGGAAATACAAGAAGATGCAGTAGCAGAAATGGCTGGCTGAGAGCCAGGTACCGTGGGGCCGTAAATTCGCAAAAAAAATCTGAAAAACCTGCCAAAAACGCAATTTTCTGTCTCCTAACTTACTTGTGCGACATGGACTTGTTCCTAAGGTTTTAAAACTCTATAAATACCATCTTTTAAGCCACACACTAGACATCTTTTGAGGAGACTCAAGGATCAACATTATTATTCTTCTTCTTCTCTATTCTATTCTTTTATTTTATTTTTATGTTTATGTTAATTATGCCTATGCTAGGCTAAACTTCTTTTTGGCTAAAGGTGATTTCAAAGCCCTAGACATATTGTGTAATTGATATTCAAATTTTATCTATCAAAATTCCTTAAGTTCTTCCATTAAAATTGCTCATGATCTTTGTCTTGATTTATTTAGGGTGTTCAATTAGATATTTCTTGATAATTATCTAATGCTAGTTTAGGAGTCTTGATTCGTAATTGTCTTGATTTCCTATTCATAAATGGCAATTTGTGATTAATGATTATGTTAGAGTTTTTGGTAATTGAAAAGTGGAAAAAGAGAGAAAACTATTTGTGATTAATGATTATGTTTATGTTAATTAATGATTTCCTATTCATAAAGGCTCTCCTTAGTTTTCTTTCAATGGCTGAAACTAACATGACTTATTCTTGTATTTTTCGGCAATCCAAAACTAGAAGAAAATGGAGGAAATGATGTGACAATAGTGACTCATTTCTTTTGGTCGAATACTTATGATTTCACTAAGAGAAAACTATTTTTCTCTTTAATGTTTTCATCAAAATCGTAAGTGCCTTAGGGAGAACTCTTTATCAATTTACGTTAATAAAACCAGAAAGAATCCTAGTTATTCTTTTTCTTTTTGGCATCAATTACCAAGGAGAATTCTAGTTCCTTAGGGATGTCTTGGCCAACCACTAGTTAGGGATTAAGAGATAGAATTTTAACCCCATTAAAATTCCCATCCTAAGAGAAACTCTTTCTCTTAAAAGACCTTTGGTTAAAGTCAGATTCTTATCCCATAAGTGTGAATGAACCTAGACAACAATGTGGCTATGTTCGGCCAACAAGGGATAGGGATAGGATAGGAGTTTGATTCAAGATCAAACAACCTAGTTGAAGTGAAACTCTTTCACTTCAACCATCCTAATTCGACTAAGACTCTAACTCTTAAAGCCGAGGGCGAACCTATCCCGAATTATGTCAATGTTAATAGCTCGATTTCACAGGGATAAGAGTTTGATTCTTAATCAAACTCTTAAAGTCTTAATCGAACTCAACCAGCTCGGATTAACAGAGTCCTTGTTCAAGTGAATCTCTTTTACTTAACAAGTACTAGAGTCCTAGTCAAACACTAACTCTTAGTGCCGGACTCAGACTTGACATAATCGAGGCAATGTTCAGTTTAGTGAATTATGAGAAGTCAGAATTTGGTTCGTAATCAAACTCCTCTAAAACGAGAAACTTTTTGTCATTTTGGACAACTTCTTACTTTCGGCTAGGACAACCTTATCTTAAGACATGTCTGCTTAAGACAAGCTTATCCATATTGTCTTATCAAGACAACCTTATCTTAAGACATGATCCGCTTAAGACAAGCTTATCCATATTGTCCAAATAAGACAACTTTATCTTAAGACATGTCTAAATTAAGATATGACCCGCTTAAGATAACCTATCCATATTGTTTTGTTAAGACAACCTTATCCATATTGTCTTGTTTAAGACATATTTATTTGGATTCTTAAAATCCAAATTATTTCTTAACCTTCCTAATTTGAATCTTATTTAATTAGGTCCTCCAAATTAACCTTTTATTCAATTAAGTCATTACTTAATTAATCCCAAGCTTTAGCCAACAATTTCATCTTTGTGTGTGACCCATTAGGTTCCCAACATGTTGGAAATGCGTATAAATTAATTCGATTAATTTATACACATAGATCAAGAGCGGGATCTAGCAACCCAACATGACAACCTAAATGTTGAGAAGTCAACGTGACCTCAGTGAAACCTTTCAGTAATCAGTCTATCAGTGTAATACGGTCCTTTCACCAGATATCACGAAAAGCCCATAAGCATGGTGCATTGTCTACTCATGTTCAATCCATATTAGTTCCTATAGCTTATGGTTAACCTTATAAATTTAGAGAAACAATTTCTTCTAAATCCATCATGCTCTGGAGAGAGACTTCATTAAGTTAACCAATGCCAAGAACAGACGATATATGTCTCTGATGTCACTTGGAGTGGTGAATCCTCTCTGGATCACTTACCCATATTTGTATGGTTCATGTCATACCCAAAACCACCTACCATAATTATCCCTTCATTTAGGACTCGTTCGTTATGGAATCAAAGTATGACACTCTCTACACAAGATGACCTGGTATCACAAGTCTGAGGACTAATTTACATGACTCGCACGTGAGAACATTTCCATAGACACTCCAGTGACCATACCAAATGGAGTTCTCAGAGCGGGCCAAGTTCAGTGAACTTGTTCAACAGACATGCACCTACATGTTATCCCAAGTATCCCTCATACTACAAGACGTGAGATCAGTTGTTTACTTCATAAGTAAGTAGCCTTAACATGTACTAGTCATTGAGCATTGCCAATGCCCCATCTTGGCAATACGATGACTAGGAGCAATTTTAGGAACACGGCTTTGATGCATAAAGATCTCACTATTATAAATAATTCCTTTACAGGGCTGTTATGCTCCATGGGCTTCATCCGATTAGTACTTAATAACTCTTTATCATCGTACTAACATGAAGGAAAACCTTGTGTTACTAATATATAGTGACTGGGTTTGCATTATTAACTGTATATCCCTTGTCCAATCTGATTGGCTCTAAGGCATATACTAACAATTTCCACTTGCACTTGAGACAATCATATTGCTTAAGCGCCAACTCTGAGAATATGCATGGTCATATTCATGATAATTATATTATCATAGTTATTAAACTATTCAGATCACAATGAGACCCAGATTCCAATCATACGGCTTAGTTGTTACTTTAACAACCATTGGAATCTTTTATTAGCTTATGGCTAATGATCGAAACGTAACTCCTTTTGCAATCCAAAACAATAGAGTTTGTCAACCTTTAGGGTATAAACATGCAATCCTCTCTTGTTTGGAACGTTTCCAAATAATTTCATTTTACTTAATGTCTATTTATCACTAAGTTAAATTATGATCTTTAACATTTAAAGAATCATAAATCGCTCCCACTAAATCCTACATGTGTAGAAGTTAAGGGAATTGGATTCGAAAACTATTTTTGAATCCCATAAGTTACTAGCTGTGTGGTATTCTTAAATACTATTGCAAGTAATATATTTGAGAATAAAGAGGCCACCATATAGAACAATTCTATAATAAATGATTTATTTAAGAGAAATAATCAATGTATGGCATCTGATGCTAGCATGATAAGTGCTTAATTTCATATATTTTTCTATCTACTTTTCTTATACTTTGTGCTTTAATTCTTAAGTTCCTTGACATTTTACTAGGTTTTGTTCTTTGTAGGTGATTTTGAAGACAATTGAGACTATGGAGTTAAAAGCATGAATTTGGACAAGTTTGGAGATACCATGTATAAAGGAAGGCTGCTCACTCTTCAAATGAGACCCTAGATGGCTAAACCTAACCTAAAGCTCATCAATGGAGCACCTAGCTAGCCACTAAACCTTTTAAACCTTACCAAGCTTCTTGTCCAACCTTTTAAACACCTAGGAATCGCTTGCTAGTCTTTAGAACCCTTTGGAGCTGCTTTAGCCCCATTTTAAACATCCAAGCTTTCAAATCATTTAAAAAGACCACCCTAGCCACTTCCTCATCTATTAAACCCTACCTAGCCACTTCAAACCTTTTAAAAGACCTCAAGCCGCCACTTACTTCATTTAAAAGAACCCTAGCCAGCTGCAACCCTTTAAAACCTCCTAGCCACCAGCCCTAGTCATTTAAAAAAGACCTAGTTGGCTGCCTTGTTTCCAAACCCTAAAACCTAATGGACTTGTTCTTTTCTTTCTTTAAAACCCTAGCCGTCTACCTCATATAAACTTCTTGGCTGTCACTCAATCATTAAATGCTCATTAAATGCACAAGACCTTGAGGCTACCTATAAATAGAGACATAAGGGGGAGCTGATTGCACACTTCAACAAACATTAGTATTATGATTTCTTCTTTTTTTTAGAGAGTTTGAGAGATCAAGAGGTTGAATAGTCAATATTCTTCTTCTTCTTCTTCTTCTTTTTCGTTCTTTTTGGTTTTTTTTTAGTTTCTCTTTAATCTTATGTTTATGTTAACAATGCATATTCAAGGTTCAGACACCTAATTTTGTCCGGACCACTAAATCAGGTATTTTTCTTCCTTAAATGATGTTTTAGAATGCAGAAAAGCTCTTCTCACACTGCAGGTGGAACTCCGAGACTTTGTTTAAGAGGACAAGCATCAAAAGTCAATCTTGAAAAAGTCAACCTCGAAAAAGTCAAGTACAAAAAGTCAACTACAAAAAGTCAACCACTAAAAAGTCAACCATCATTCAAAATCATGATCCAAAGTTTAATTGAACAATGATGAAATTTTTTTGATAATCCTAGGTCTACAATGAGAGATATCAAGTTCGGAAGATGGGTTACGAAGATTTAGTGAAAAGGAAACCCTAGTTTGGAAAATTTAGGGAAAAGTGCTAAAACAATCAAATTGATCGAAATTGGAGGTCTTGAATGGAAGATAAACAATGACTACGGGAAATGGAGAGGCCATTTGAAAGCAAAACTGAAGGAAAAGTCAATTTGGAAGAAAACCGAGAATTAGAGATTTTGGTGGATTTTAGCAAAATTTGGGAAAATTGCAAAAATAGTCCTATTCGATAAAATTAAAGCCCCTAATTGATGAGGAGTGAGTAAACAAGGATAATCCAAGACTCAGTTTGAAGTAATTCCGAGAAAATAGTCGATTGGAAGAAAAACAAAAAAACGAGGAAATTCTCGATATTGGAAAAGGAAAAATCAAATCGGAGGGGAATTTGATCTTAAAAATATGAAATTTTTGGACCAACTCCAATTCAATGTATAACAAAGGCCTGGAAAAAGAAAATATGGAAATTGGACTTGTTTTGAGTAAAATCGAGGCTTCAGAGGTAAAAGGGCGGATTTAAAAATTTTGAGAAAATAGCAAATAGGCTCAGAAAATTACCAAAACTTCCAGATCTCAATCTTATGACATTTGGAAGAGATTGACAAAGAAAAATCCGGATTTGGAGCTCGTTTGCAAAATGATAAATTTCGGGCCCATTAAGCTAAAATTCTAAAAGATAAATCTCGAAAAAATAGCAAATGGCTTGAAAAATTATGAAAACTTCCAAATCTCAATTTTAAATTATTTGGAAGAGATTGGTGAAGAAAAATCCAAAATCGGAGCTCATTTGTAAAATGGCAAATTTCGGGCCCACTAAGTTGAAATTCCAGAAGATAAATCCCGAAAAAATAGCGAATGAGCTCGAAAAATTATGAAAACTTCCATATCTCAATTTTAAATTATTTGGAATAAATTGGCAAAGAAAAATCCAAAATCGTAGCTCGTTTGAGAAATGGTAAAAGTTCTGCTGCAGTAAAGGGCAGTTTTGGAAGAAAAATCCGAGAAAAATAGCAAATGGGCTCGAAAAATTATGAAAACTTCCAGAACTCAATTTTATATTATTTAGGAAGTATTGAAAAAATAAAATTTGGATTTGGAGTCCGTTTTCTATTTAATTAGGTTCGGGGGTTAAAAGGGTAATTTTACCGAAAAATAGAATAAGGACTTTCTGCAATTAAAAAAATAGAGATTGGGCTGGAATGTGAAGGGCCATTCAGCCAAGCCCAAGGGGAGGATGATTTTTGCTGAGTTCTTGCATCCAAAGGCCAAAAGTGGATAGTAAGGTAGTTATTTTTTTGAACAAGCCTTTGCAATTGTACTACATGGTCCAATGCATGAAGAGGAAGGATGTCAACATGATGGCTACATATTTTTGAATAGCTGCATTAGTTAGGGGCTGATCACTTAATCTAAGAATGGTAATTTCACATTTTAAGCATTTGGATTAGTGGCCTTTAGATCAAATTAGGGGGAGGGGTTTTCATTTTACTTGCACATCTTTGGTCTGATTACTATTCATTTTGGGAGAAAAGAGCTATGTTTTGAAAAGCAAAGAAAGTTAGAAGAGAAGAGAGGCTTGAAAAATAGCTTTTGAAGGTTGCCAAAAAGCACCTAACTCTTGCATTTTCTTTCCTTTTTCATGCTTAACTTTGCTGATTTTCTTGGAGATTTTGTGATTTCTTGTTGTTTTTGGTTGAGAAATAAAGGTTTTTAAACTTCCTTTAAATGCTCATATCTTATGTTTTCAAGAAAAAATCAAAAACAAATTTTTTTTCTCTAATTTTTTGAGTTGGCTGAATGGACCTTCATTGTGCTTGTGATGTGTTTGATCTATTTTTCATGTTGGTTGTGATATTCTAGTTTGTTTTGATGTTCTAAGTTTTAAAAATAATCAAGATATGGAGCTTGTTTTTAATATTCTTTATTTATTTTATTTTGCTGATTTTATCATTTTATTTTCATGTCTACTTACTTTGTTTGCTATTTTTAATTTTCTATTTTCAATATGTTAAGTCATTGTTTAGGCCATGCATTTTCTATGTCATTTAGACCCTAAATCATGCATTTCATGCATTCAATTTGCTGTTTGTTCATGCATTTCATCTCATACCACTTGATTTTTTACTTAAGCAAATCAATGGCTCAAAGCCAAGCTCACATGAGCATGCTTGTGGAAAATTAAGAAGTTGTCAAGTTGCAATTTCTACCTTTGTGATTTTTTTTCATTTCGCAATCCTTGTCCAAATTTTTAGAAAATTTTTGCTACTATTTGTAGGTCCTTAGAAGAGTCTCCAATATTTTTATTTCGATTTTTGAATGATTTTATCAAAGGTTTAAAAATGTTTTTTGGCTAAACAGTTTTTCACCTAGTGTTATGACTGTCATGATTTTTCTAGTAGGTTATCCTTAGTCTAAAAGTTAAGAACAATTTTTCCCATAGAGTTCGACACGTTTTGAGTCTCCTAGAAAATTTTCAGATTTTTTTGAAATGTTAAAAGTATTTTAAAAAATCACATTTTAAAACTGGATAGTAAAGTCATATTTGATTTCAAGCGAAAAATAATTTTCTGTTTTGGCTAAGGCATTAAGAGAGGGCTGATTTAGAACCTTAGTTACTGTCATAGGTTGATTTCTAAGCCATTTTAATCCTAAAAAAATTATTTTATGAAGCTTGAGTCAAGGGTGGTCAAGTTCGTGTTTTCAAAGTTAGGAAAATAGAGCTTTTTTAAAAGGGAATTTAGGCCTAATGCTATTCTCATCCAAGAATTTTCAAAATTGTTTTCAAACCAATCACAAAGTATTTTTGAATTTAGAAAATTTAATTTGATGTCTTTTTCTAAGGAAGTCGGATATCTTTTTAGGTATACTGATTTCCTTATTTAAAGGAAAAATACACTTTCATGCATTGCATTTTTCAAGTTCATGCATATTATATGATATATATGATTTTTTGCTATGAATATTTCTATGGTAATCTTATTATTTTGATTTATATTTTATGGTTTTATATTGTTTGCTATATGGTTGTGAATATTCTATTTTATCCTATGCTTTTTGCTTAGTCATTTATTTTTGTCAGGATTTATTATGTTCATGCATTGTTATTTTTATTTTCATGCATATTTCATGATAATATTATTTTATGTTTCATATCATTTCATGTCACTTAGATTATATTGTTACGTCATTTAGATTATATTATGTCATTTATAATATGCCATGTCATTTAAAATATGCCATGTCATTTAGATTTGCCATGTAATTTAAATTATATTAGGTCATTTATAATATTTCATGCCATTTAGATTATATCATTTCGTTTAGAATATACTATGTCAATTAGGTTATATCATTTCATTTAGAATATATTATGTCACTTAGGTTATATCATGTCATTTAGGTTATATTATATCATTTAGATTTTACTATGTCATCTTTATTATGTCACAGATGTTCATATTAATTTTTTTTAAAATGTTTTAAAATAAGATAATGATTTTCAATAAATAAAGATATTCCCGAGTTAAAATAATTCATGAGTTCTCTGCCGGGTTTGCTGGTGAGGATATCATCAATTATCATTAATAAAGGAATATCATTCTTTCAAAAAATGAGAATGATTCGGAAAATTTTCCAAATAAATAAAAACTTCTATATTTTGCTGCTTTTGTCGGGGATATAGAAAAATTTTGAATTAATAAATTCCTTGTCATTTTCAATTAAAAAATTGAATTATTTTTCTTAAAATTGGGAAGTAATTTGAAATACCAAATTTAAAACCAACATTTAATCGAGACTTGAGATAACACACGATTAATAAGGTACCGTTTCATACAGGCATGGTGGGGGTGCTAATCCTTCCCCGCACGTAACCGAGTCCCAAATCCGCTTCTCTGATTTCTCTGGTTTGAAAATGCAGACTTTGAAATTGGTTTTAAAAAATATTTTAATTAATTTTAAATTATTTTACGAAATCAGTTTTAATAGGTGGCCGATAACACCTAGCCAAAAAATATTGGTGGCGACTTCATTTAATTTTTCGAGGTCGTATTCAAATTCTCATTTTATTTCAAGAGGAATTAAGTCGTCTTTTCCTCTGTTTTCCCCAATGTCACGCTTAATGAATAAAGTCTCGCGATGAGACTTGCTATTTTTTAGGTTGCGATTGTCGCAACCTAAAAAATAACGAGTCTCATCACAATACTTTATTATTCGTTAAGCGTGATATTTATAAAAAAAAAAAAAACCGCGGAAAAGTCGACTTAATTCCTCTAGAAAAATGAAGGTTTTGAAAATGACCTTGAAAAAGACATGGAGTCGCCACCAATCTTTTGTAGCTAGGTGTGATCGGCCACCTATTAAAACCGGTTTTATAAAATATTTTTAAAAATTATTTAAAACATTTTTAATACCAATTTCAAGTCTGCATTTAAACCAGAGAAATCAAAGAAACGGGTTCGGGACTCGATTATGTGCGGGGAAGGATTAGCACCCCCACAACGCCCGTATAAAACGGTACCTTATTAATCGTGAGTTATCTCAAGACTCGATAAAAAAGTCAGTTTTAAATTTAGTATTTCAAGCTAATTCCCAATTTAAAAAGAAAAAAAATTATTCCATTTTTAATTGAAAATGATCCGAAATTTATAAATTAAAAAATTTCCTATATTTCCCAACAAACTTGGCAAAATATAGAAATTTTTATTAGTTTTGGAAAACTTTCTGAATCATTCTCCTTTTAAAAAAGATATTTCGTTATTAATAATAATTGATGATATCCTCCCCAGCAAACCCGGCAGAGAACTCATGAATATTTTAACTCGAGAATATCTTTATTTTATTGAAAATCTTTATCCCTTTTGAAAACATTTAAAAGAAATGAATATGTATATGCATGACAAATAAAATGACATAGCAAAATATAAATAATATAATGCACCCTAAATAATATGATATGATTTAAATGTCTTAGCATATTCTAAATGAAATGAAATATCCTAAGTTATATGATATATTCTAAATGAAATTAAATGACCTATGTAACATAATACATTCTATATGAAATGCAATATCCTAAGTCATATGATATAATCTAAATGAAATAAAATATTCTAGATGACAAAATATATCCTAAATGAAATGAAATGAAATGACCTAGGTAATATAATATATTCTACATGAAATGAAATGACCTAAGTAACCTACATATTCTATATGAAATGAAATGATTTAAATGTCATAACTAATATGAATGATATGGCATATAATTTAAATGACATGGAATATAAAATAATGCTATCATATAATATGCATGAAAATAAAAATAAAAATAATAATGCATGAACATAACATATGCTAAATAATATAAAAATAACTAAATAAAAAGCGTAGGATATCATGAAATATTCAAAACCATAGAATAAATCATATAACATCAAAAAATATAAATCAAAATAATAACAATACCATAGGAATTATCATAGCAAAAATCACATATTATACAAAATGCATGAATATGGAAAATGCAATGCATGAAATGTATTTTTTCCTTTAATTAAGGAAATCCATATATTTAAAAAAGATATCCGGCTACCTTAGGAAAATATGTCAAATTAAATATTCTAAAACCAAAATACTTTGTGATTGTTTGAAAACAACTTTGAAAAGCTTGAATTAAAAATAAAAACTGGGTTAAATCCTTTTTCAAATGGCTTTAATTTACTAAGCTTAAAATTCCGGACTTGACCACCCTTAACCCGAGAGTTAAAATATCATTTTTAGAGTTTAAAAAGGCTTACAAACTACCCTAAGTTAGTAGCTAACCTTCCTAATCAGCCCCCTCTAGGTAACTTAACCAAAACAGAAAAATGATTTTTCTTTAAATGCAATTCTGACTCCACTGTCCAGTTTAAGCCACAATTTTTTACCCTATTTTTCAAAATTCAAAAAATTCAAAAAAAAAAACTAGTGGAGACTCAAGACATGTAAAACTACATGGAAAAAATCATCTTAATTTCTGATTAAAGATGAATGCCTAGAAAATCGGTAAAGTACGAGTACTGGGTAAAAAAAAAACTGCTTTGCCAAAATACATTTTTGCCTTAGATAAAATCATTTAAATATCAAAGTAAAATATTTAAAACTCACAAAATGGCTCACAAACAATAGCTAGGACTTTTTGAAAGTTAGATAAAAGTTGGCTAAGTAAAAAAAAAAAATCACAAAGGTAGAATAATCAATTTGACAAACTTTAATTTTCCACAAGTGTGCTCAAGAGAGCATGACTTTGAACCATAAGTTGGCTCAAGTCATTATTCAAGTGGCATGACATGAAATGTACGAAAATAATACAGCAAGTATAGTGCGTGAAATGCATGAGTTTAAACCTAAATGTCATGAAAAAAATGCATGGCATTCATATACTGACCTAGATCTAAATGAACTTGCATGGCATTTAATGCAACCTAGACCTAAAATGCATGAACATGCATAGCAAATAAACCTAACTTAATAACTAAAATATGCATGGCATTTTCACAAACACAAAGCATGCTTAAACCAAAAACTCAACCAAATATCATGCAAATGCTAACCTATCAACTAACATGGCAAAAATGCACATACAATGCAAAGATTCAAGGAGTGGCCGAATGGCCTATGTAACTAGCAAACATGGCATTTTCACAAACACTTGGTATACTAGCATGCAAAACTAAATCAAATGTCATACAAATGCAAAAATGTACCATCTAACATGGCAAAAATGCAACACACGATGCAAAACACATGGAGTAGCCGAATGGCCTCAAGCTCCAACAAGCATGGCATTTTCACAAACACTTGATATACTAACATGCTCAACTAAAATATAACACTCAAATCATGCAAAAACCACACAAGCATTTTCACAAACACTTGATATACTAAATCTAAAACACCAACAAATTTAAACATTATGAAAAGAGAAAATTAAAAATGTAAAAACATGATATTTAAATCATAAATGGAAACAAACAAAGCAACCAAATTAAAATATAACTCAAGTATATGAAGTAAAATAACATTTAAAACATTAAGATCAAAGAAAATAACATCAACAACATGATAAAATAAACCAAAACAACAACTTTAATAAAACTGTAGGCCATTCGGCCATGGTGAGAAAATTGTAAAAAAATTGTAAAAAAAATATATTTAAGAAAGAGATGAAGAAAGAACTTAAGAAGAACAATAAAAAAAAACATTTATTTAAAAATGAAAATCACCAAATAGTAATCAAAATAGCAAAAATAAGAATGGAAAATCAAGAAAGTGCAAGAGTTGGTGCTCAAGAGCAACCTCAAGAAGCTATATTTCAAGCTTTATCTCTTCAAACTTTCCTTTTTTTTCTAAACTTTTTCTTTTTGATTTCAACCAAAGAGAGAAAAACCAAGTAAAAACCAAGAGAACTCAGCAAAAATAAAGTGTAAAAATGAAATTCTGAACCTCTCTCAAGTGCTGGCCGAATGCCCCTCTAAATCCTCAAGGTTGTTGTCATTTTTTTAACCAATTTTCCATCAAATGGCTAATAATTAAAGTTGAAAAATCATGAAATTACCACCCTTAGATTAGCATGGCAGCTTTCCATAATTACAGCTATTCAAGAATAATGTTGACACTCTCTCTTAGCCTATGTGGCATAATCACCATGGCTTGATCAAAGAGAATCTCTAACTAACTCTTAATTCTTGGCCATTTGATTGAAAAATAAGGAGCTTCCTTCTTTCTTTGGGCCTTTGCAAGCTAGCACTTCTCTTTTCTAGCCCAAGTCTGATTTTTTGAAAGGCCCAAAGAAGCCCTTTTCGGTTGCTTGGGTGAAATGACCGTTTTGCCCCCCGGATGCAAATAAGTATCAAACAGACTCCAAATTCAGTTTTTATTTTTTTAATACTTCCAAAATAATAAAACATTGAGTTTTGGAATTTTTCAAAATTTTCCGAGTCCGTTTGCTATTTATTTGGATTTTTTCTTTCAAAAAGACCCTTTTATGCCTCCACATTTTACCATTTTAAAATGAGCTCCAAATCAAGATTTGTCTTCACCAATATCTTCCAAATAATTTAAAAATGTGATCTGGAAGTTTTCATAATTTTTGGAGCTTATTTGGTATTTTTTCGGGATTTATCAGCTTAAATTACTACATAGGAGGCTTGGGATTTGGCCATTTTGCAAATGAGCTCCGAATCAAGATTTTATTTCGCCAATCTATTCCAAATAATTTAAAAATGTGATTTAAAAAATTTCAGAATTTTTGGAGTCCATTTGCTATTTTTTCGGGATTTATCTTCTTGAATTATTGCATAGGAGGCCCGGGATTTGGCCATTTTGCAAACGAACTCCGAATCAAGATTTTGTTTCTCCAATCTCTTACAAATAATTTAAAAATGATATTTGCAAAATTTTAGAAGATTTGGAGCTCATTTTCTATTTTTTCGGGATTTTCCATTTTGAATTACTACATGAGAAGCCCGGGATTTGGCCATTTTGTAAACGAACTCCGAATAAAGATTTTCTTTTGCCAATCTCTTCCAAATAATTTAAAATGAGATTTGCAAAATTTCAGAAGATTTGGAGCTCATTTGCTATTTTTCTGGGATTTTCCTTTTTGAATTACTACATTAGAAGCCCGGGATTTGGCCATTTTGTAAACGAACTCCGAATCAAGATTTTATTTTGCCAATCTCTTTCAAATGATTTAAGAATGAGATTTGCAAATTTTCAGAATTTTCGGAGTTCATTTGCTATTTTTTCCAAATATTTTAATTTTGCCCTTTTGCCTCCGAAACCCTATTTTGCTCAAAACAAGTCCGATTTTTAGATTCTCTTCAAGCTGAGCCTTGGGCTATCCCTTTTTAATAATTCCTCATCCATTGGGGGCTTTGTTCTTACCAAGTCGGGCCATTTCTATGATTCTTCCCGATTTCACCGAGAGTCACTAAAAACCCTAATTCTCGGTTTTCTCCCGGATTGACCTTTCTTTCGATTTTTCTTGCAAGTGGCTTCTCCATTACCCGTAGTCAGTGCTTATCTTTCATTTGGAACCTCCAATTTCGACCAATTTGATCGTTTAAGCACTTTTCCCCAAATTTCTCGGATTAGGGTTTCCTTTATACTGAATCTCCAAATCCCAACTTACGAACTCCATATCTTTCAATGAAGACCTCGGATTATCAAAATTCTTTTGCCATTTTTCAATTGAACTTAAAATATTGATTTTGAAAGTGGGTTGACTTTTTCAGTAGTTGACTTTTTGGGGTTTACTTTTTTCAGGGTTAACTTTTTTTAAGTTTGACTTTTTATGCTCGCCCTCTTAAACTAAGTCTCGGAGTATCACCTGCAAGATGAAAAAAGGCTTTTTACACTCGGAAACATCAATTTAGGAAGAAAACATACCTGTTTTAGTGGTCCGGACAAAATTAGAGGGCCTACAGCTGCCCCTTTTTGGCTATTGCTGAGAATCAGGAATCAGGCAAAGATAAACAAATGCTAATTTTGTATGGTCAATGAAATCACATGTGAAGGAAAGGGAAAATGGTTTCTTCTTCATTCTTCTTCATTTTTTCACACATTTTTTTTGAAAGAGCTGTAAATTGAAGATTTTGTCCTTAAATTGAATTCCCTGACTAGTCAAGGCTCGACCCGTCTTAAGGAAACGGATTCGATTTTGAAAAGAAAAAATTGTGCCCGAAGATCTTAAAAATAGTGCCCAAAGGTCTTAAAAAATTGGTGCCCGAAGGTCTTTAAAATGGTGCCCGAAGGTCTTTAAAAAAATGGTGCCCGAGGTCTTTAAAATTAGTGCCCAGAGGTCTTTAAAACTGGTGCCCAAAGGTCTTTAAAATTGGTGCCCGAAGGTCTTTAAAATTGGTGCCCGAAGGTCTTTAAAACTGGTGCCCGAAAGTCTTTAAAACTGGTGCCCAAAGGTCTTTAAAACTGGTTCCCAAAGGTCTTTAAAATTGGTTCCCAAAGGTCTTTAAAACTAGTGCCCGAAGGTCTTTAAAATTGGTGCCTGAAGGTCTTTAAAACTAGTGCCTAAAGGTCTTTAAAATTGGTGCCCAAAGGTCTTTAAAACTGGTACCCGAAGGTCTTTAAAATTGGTGCCCGAAGGTCTTTAAAACTGGTGCCCGAAGGTCTTTAAAATTGGTGCCCGAAGGTCTTTAAAATTGGTGCCTGAAGGACTTTAAAATTGGGATTTGAAAATACCTTGACGACGGTCTCAAGGCTCAACTCGTTTGATAAACAAAATGAATTCGATTTAAAACAGAAAGAAATACCTTGATAGCGGTCTCGGAGTCCGAATTTTTTGAGAAGCAAAACGAGTTCTCTTTGAGGTCCAAGTTTCCCTGATTTCTGCACTGTTAGCTAAATGCAATGATGAGAATGTCATGCTTTGCAAACGCTTGTATGTTTTCCTAAAATAAATGCAATCAAATGATTGTGCCATAATTTCTAATCCATTGTTTCTTTGAGGTTCACAGATTATATGACTTCAATGACAGAGTCTTCAATTGTTCATTGATGCCCCACTTAAGGAATTCTTCATTCAAGATATCTTGTCAAACAGTTTCAGCTTCTGTCTCTCACTGAAGTTCACAGATTTTCTGACTTCGTGACGGAGTTTCCCACACGTTCACTGTTACCTTTTCTTTGGTGATCTCTCCAAACCTTTCCCAAGATTTAAATATATTCCTTAGTAATAGTTTGAAATCTTTTTTATTTAAAGATTTTTATTACTAATCATCATTCAATTTAATAACAAACATAATGCATCTCAAAAATATATGAAAGAAAGTATGAATCAAGCAAAAAATGTCATGAAAAGGATAACAAGAATTTATTGCAAGAAATGTTTTAAAATGGTAAAAATAAATATCAAGGATATAAGAAACAAATATAAGGTTATAGGCTGTAGATGCCCTGGATGCGGAATATCTTGGACCCCTCATTTTTCAAACCATCTGAAATTTCTCTTGAATGAGCAATTCACTTGGGTAATCTCTTAGCTTCTGTAGTTACATCAGACTTATTTGTTCCCCTTTCCTCTGATTGTCAAATACTTTCTCCCCCTTTACACGGAGCATTGATTCAAACTTTGATTATAGTTGAGCCGCCTTTTGTAGGTTTTCAACTCAAGTATCCTCCGTTCGGTATTGAGTCGCCCTTTGCGAGTTTTCGGCTTAAACCTCTCCTTTTACATTCTTTTTTCATTTCCATTTTTTTTGTATTCTACCATTCATCTGAGAATTCTATATGCTTCCAAGGTAAAAATATCAATTTAAAAGATGGGATGAATTCTAAGAATAACCATTCAAATTAAATATCAATGCTTGATCAAAATGGGCTTTTAAAACATGTAATATAGGCCAAGGTTTAGGTTTAGAAAGAAAGGATAAATAGGCCCAAAATGTGTTTAAAGGTGATTGGATCAAGGATCATTTCTTGAGGAAAATTTGTTCTTGAAACATTTGTCCCCTTTTTGGACTTTCTTTTCTTCATTTTTTTTTCGACTTTCATTTGCCACATTTCTGATGGCTTTCTTTTTGGCATGATTTTTGATTATCTTTCCTTGCATTTGCCCTCCAGTGTAGAGGGTGATCCTTGATCAAGGTTTAAAGAAAGAAATAATTCTTAAGGCTCAAAAGGGTGACTAAGGATAATTTCTTCTTAGTGAAAGGAATATGAAAAACGACCATTCATCATATCAAGCATGACTATTCTCTTTGAAACGCAATTCTCAGGGGAAATAGATATATAGATTTCTATTTTTACACTTGGAATCATTCGAATTTCCTTGTGCACAGCATCACACGTTTTTTTTTCAAGCATAATACTTCTTCTGTCAGCATCCACGGGATGTCTAAAATCATCTTCGTCCATCCGAGTTAGAATCAATGCTCCTCCAGAAAAAGCTCTTTTCACCACATAGGGTCCTTCCCAATTTGGAGCCCATTTTCCTCTCGGGTCCTTCACTATAGGGAGAATTTTCCTCAATACCAGCTCCCCCTCTCAGAACTGTCTGGGACAAACTTTCTTGTTGTGTGCTCGAATCATCCTTTTTTGATACAACTGCTCGTGACAAATTGCTTTCAGTCTTTTCTCCTCGATGAGATTCAACTGTTCATAACAAGCTCTAACCCATTCTGCTTCCTCTAGGCCAATTTCCATCAAAACCCGAAGTGAAGGGGTCTCAACTTCAATGGGTAGCACTGCTTCCATCCCGTATACCAAAGAAAACGGTGTTGCCCCTATAGATGTGTGGACTGAAGTACGATATGCATGAAGAGTAAACGGAAAGATCTCATGCCAATCCTTGTACACATTGGTCATCTTCTCGACAATCTTATTGATATTCTTGTTAGCTGCTTCTACTGCGCCATTCATCTTCGGATGGTAAGGTGCCGAATTATGATGTGTGATCTTGAATTGAGTACACACTTCTCTCATCATCTTATTGTTCAAGTTGAGAGCATTATCTGAAATAATTCTTGCTGGCAACCCGTAACGGCATATGATTTCCTTCTTGACGAATCTGCATACCACCGACTTTGTTACATTCGCATAGGACGCAGCTTCTACCCACTTTGTGAAATAATCTATGGCCACCAAGATGAAACAATGTCCATTTGAAGCTTTCGGGGTTATAGGCCCGATCATATCCATTCCCCACATTGAAAAAGGCCATGGTGCAGTCATGACATGTAATTGCGAGGGCGACACATAAATCTTATCTGCATAGATCTGACATTTATGGCACTTCCGAAAATAACTGATACAATCTCCTTCCATCGTCAGCCAATAGTACCCTGCCCTCATAATCTGTTTAGCAAGCATGTGACCATTAGCATGAGTGCCACATATCCCTTCATGGACCTCTTCTATGATTCTTCGAGCTTCGGCAGACCCGACACATCTCAACAGGACTTGATCTTTCCCTTTCTTGTAGAGAATCTCACTGTCTAGAACAAAACCCATTGCTAGCCAGCCTTCTAAAAGTCCTCTTGTCATTTTATGTTGCTTGTTCTGGATACTGTTGACTCTTGATGTACCGCAAGATGTTGTTATACCAAGGGAGACCATCTGCTTCTTCTTCGATACTCAAACAGTGGGCAGGAGACTCATATATACCCATCTTGATCGGCACAACTTTCGCCCCTTCATTCACTTTGAACATTGATGAAAAAGTAGCCAGAGCATCCGCCATCCGGTTTTCTTCTCGAGGAAAGTAATTGAAATTCACTTCTTCAAACTCCTCTAATAAACTCAGTATGAGTTCTCGGTATCAGATTAGTTTTGCATCTCGAGTTTCCCATTCTCCTCGTAGCTGGTAAATCACCAAGGCTGAGTCTCCGAAAACTTCCAATACTTTGATCTTTCTGTCCACTGCAGCACGAAGGCCCATAGTATATGCTTCATACTCGACAGTATTGTTTGTACAATCAAAATCCAATCTAGCAATGCAAGGATAACAATCTTCTTATGGGGATATAAGCACTACACCGATTCCATGCCCCATGGAATTAGATGCACCATCAAAGTACATTTTCCATACTTTCTTCTTCAAGGGAATATCATCTGCTTGCAACACAAACATCAAATCCTCATCTGGGATATCAAAGTTCAACGGCTCATAATCTTCCACTTCCCGACTTGCTAAGAATTCAGCCACTGCACTGCCCTTGATAGCTTTTTGACTTACATATACAATGTCGTATTCTGACAATAAAACCTGCCATCTTGCTGTCCTCCCTGACAAAGAAGGTGCTTCCAACATGTATTTGACTGGATCCAACTTAGCAATCAACCACGTTGTGTGATACAACATATACTGTCTGAGTCTTCGAGCAGTCCAAGCTAAAGCACAACACAACTTCTCTACTGATGAATATTTCAACTCATAATCTGTGAACTTCTTGCTGAGTGTTCTTTCTTTCCAGTTTCATGAAGTTGCCCCAAAACACAACCCATGGATCTTTCAAATACTGATAAATACAGTATCATTGGTTTATCCGGAATAGGTGGCATTAATACTGGTGGGTTTGATAGATAATTCTTAACCTTTTCGAAAGAAATCTGACACCCTTCATCCCATTCTCCTGGATCACGTTTTCGAAGTAAGTTAAATATTGGATCACATTTGTCGATTAACTGTGAAATAAACCGAGCAATGTAATTCAATCTCCCCTGAAAGCCTCTTACTTCCTTTTGAGTGCGAGGTGGTGGTAAATTCTGAATGGCCTTCACTTTACTGGGTCAATCTCAATTCCTCTTTTGCTGACGAAAAAACCCAACAACTTCCACGAAGTGACTCCAAAAGTGTATTTTGTTGGATTTAGCTTGAGTCTAAATTTCCTTAATCGTTCAAAGAGCTTCTTAAGATTCACAATATGCTCCTCTTCTCCTTGTGACTTTGCAATCATATCATCAACGTAGACCTCAATTCCCTTATGCATCATATCATGAAACAAGGTCACCATGGCTCTCTGGTATGTTGCCCCAGCATTCTTCAACCCAAATGGCATTACTTTGTAGCAGAAGGTTCCCCACATTGTAACAAATGTGCTTTTCTCTATATCTTCCGGTGACATCTTGATCTGATTGTAGCCTGAGAATCCGTCCATAAAAGAAAATAAAGAACTCTTTGATGTATTATCCACCAGAGTATCAATATGGGGCAAAGGGAAATCATCTTTAGGGCTGGCCTCGTTCAAAGTCTTAATTATCAACGCACATTCGCACCTTACCATCCTTCTTTGGTATTAGAACAATATTTGCCGCCCATTCTGGATATTTTGCCACCTCTAGGAATCCAGCATCAAATTGCTTCTTCACCTCCTCCTTTATCTTTAACAGGATATCAGGCCTCATTCTTCTCAACTTCTGCTGAATTGGCTTGCATTCTGGCTTTAAAGGGAGCTTATGAACCACAATATCCGGATCTAACCCTGGCATATCTTGGTAAGACCGTGCAAATACATCCACATACTACTGGAGCAAAGCTATCAATTCACCTTTTATTGATGATGACAATGAAGTCCCAATTTTAACTTCCTTTATTTCTTCACCATTTCCCAGAATTATTGTTTCCAATAACTCCTTATGAGGAAGTACTTGTTTCTCCTCTTGTTCTATTTCCCTCAATAGATCTGGAGGTAGACCGTAATCCTTAGTATATTCATTTGCCTCGAAATTACCTGTGCAAATAGGTCTTTCAAAATCAATTTCAAAATTACTGATAGGAACGTCCTCATATTCTGCATCCGTACACCTGTAAATAGGTGGAGAAAAAACAATATAGGAAAATATATAATGAAAACAAAATAAATAACAAAACTGAAAGAATATGGACACATCAATATGGATAATGCATTGTGCCTGTTATTTATTGAATGAAAATGTTTAAAAAAGCCCATTACAGAAAAAAAAACTCTTAATATCTCTGGGTAAAGATAATTAAGACTGCTTTTTAAAAGTATTACTTTGGAATAGACTTAAAAACTATAGGCAACTCAGTCGCACTCTAGTTGGTTAGTCTATATATCCTGGTCGACAAGGTCGCAACATCCAGCTAGCACTCTCTCCTTCAATTCTGTCTTTCTTGGTCGTGCAGATCTCCACATCATACATCTGCTCATCCCTATTCACCTGAAATCTCTCGAAGGCTTGCTCTATCATTACGAGCACATCATCAAAATTCTTTTCTCCGAACAGAGAACCTGCTGAGCAAAAGCTGTGAAGGATAGGTAGAAATGTCATAGGCTTCCATTCAATATCCATACCCGTAAGACCGGCCATCCTCCTTTGTCTGTTCCTTTCAACTTTCTTTCTTTTCTCATGGGCCTTCGGGAGATATCCTAAGCCAAACCGGTCCTTATTTCCTTTTACTTCTATGGCTCGAGCCATCCCCTAAAGATATTTCTCGAGACCTTTTCCAGCCCTGCAGCCATTTCCCATGGTAGTTTTTATCCCCAACCTTGTGTTCTTAGACAGCCTTGGTTTTGGAATTTTCTGTCCTTCAGGGACGAAAACTATATTTACAAATTCCAAAGACCGGAAAGAACCTCCACGACCTCTTCATTGGGCTCCACATAAGGAGATTCAGTAGATGCGGAAGCTATTATGTCTTCCTCCCCTGATACTGTGATCAACCAGCCCTCCATCACAAATTTTAGTTTCTGGTGAAGAGACGAGGGTACAACCCCAGCTGAATGTATCCACGGCCTTCCCAACAAGCAGTTATAAGATGGATTGATATCCATGACCTGGAAGTTCACTGTATAAATGCACGGGCCTATCTCTAGAGGAACTTCAATAGTTCCCATCACCTCTCTCCTTGTTCCATCAAAAGCCCTGACCACCGTGCAACTTGGTATCATATATGATATACCCACTGGCAATTTGGATAGGGTTACTAAAGGAATCACATTTAGTGAAGAACCATTATCCAAAATGACTCTCGGTAATATGTGCCCCTTACAAGTGGTAGTTATATGAAGAGCTTTTGTTGATCCCATATCGTTGGGTGGTATCTCCTCATAGCTGAAAAATATGTAGTCATCTGCTGCGATGTTTCCTACCAACCTATCCAGTTTTTCCACTGATATATTATTAGCCACGTATGCTTGATTTGATACTCTTAACAAAGCATTTCTGTGTGGTTCTGAATTTAAAAGCAAGGATAAGATTGAGATCCTAGCTAGTTGACATTGCAGTTGTTCAACTACGCTATACTCACTATGCTTTATAAATTTCAAGAACTCACAAGCTTCTTCCTCACATACTGGTTCTTTCATTCTGTTAACCGGGGCTGATCCCCTCTCTGTTTCCTTTGGAAATTCCATCTCAATATGGATTAGCTCGACGACCTTCTTCCCTTTATCAGTTCCTCTGTCTTTCTCTGCTAATCCCTGTTCAACGGCCATCGGAGCATAACACCTCCCGCTTCGGGTTAAATGCCCCACACCTGTAATATTCTGCTGGCCTGAAGACCCAGGCATAACCATGCTATAGTCATATTTCCATGGTGTAGCCTTGTTTTCCTTGTATGAAAAAGAAATAGGTAGATCAATGATTAATTTGAGCACATTTTCTTCAATGACTGGCATAACTTTTTCCTCCTGTTCATCATAATAGATGATCAGGGGTCTTCCTATCCCATAGCCACCTGCATTTTCAATGACTTCTATTTCCCCTTCTATCTTTTCGTAGAATTGGGCCTCCCCACTATCCATCATTCTTTGGACTTTAACCCGGAAGTCCCTGCACTTCTGTATGTCATGGCCTCCACCCTTATCGAACGGGCACCAATTATGCACCCTTTTTGCAACCATTTTCACACTGTCTGTATCTTCCACCAATCTTGCCTTGACCATTTCAACCCATACTATCAGCATTGGAGTCTTAACGTCCCCAAGGCAATCTTCAATTGAATGTCCTTGGATTCTCGCATGGTATGCACAGTTGGTGTTTGCATTGTACCATCTTAGATATGGAGGTGTCAAAGGTTTTAGGTACACGAGTGCAACGAGTTAACCATGCAACAATTTTGGATATAGCTCATTGTAGGTAGTGGGAATCGGATCAATTGGGCTTTTTGATCATTCCTTGGTGAACGTTGGTCATTACGCATAGGCCCTTATGTGTTTGGAACAGTATTTCTAGGAAAGGTGATTTGAGGGGATATGCCAGTTGGGAATGGCAGTTGGGGTATATTGGTGTAGGGGAACAAGTTTTGGGTAAGGTGGTTGATATTGGGGTAGCATGGATTATACCCCGGGTATGGTGTGTAAGGTGTCGGAGGTGCATAAGGTGTGGTAGGAGTATAGGGCCTTGGTGGTGTGTATGGTGTAGGAAGTGTATAAGGGTATTGGTTGAAGCTTACTGCATGAGTTTCTTCCTTCTGCTTTGCAGGAAAAGCTCTCTTTGGGGCAGCAGAGTCACCCCTTTCCATCTTTCCATTCTTAATAGCTGACTCAATCATTTCTCCAGATATTACCATATCCGCAAAATCCTTGGTAGCGCTTCCCAGTAATTTTTCATAATAGGGTGCTTTCAATGTGTTGATGAAAAGCACTGTGGTTTTTTTGTTGGTTAAAGGGGGTTGCACTTGTGTGGCCAGATCCCTCCACCTCTGTGAATACTCCTTGAAGGTCTCATTGGACCTCTTTTCCATGTTCTGTAGTGACCGCCTATCCGGTATCATGTCAGAAACGTGCTTATAATATTCCATAATAGCCATGGCCAAATCCGTCCATGAACGAATCTTCGTACGACTGAGTTGATTGTACCATCGGGTGGCTGACCCTGTTAAGCTGTCCTGGAAGCAATGAATAAGCAATTTCTCATTATCTTCATACCTTGTCATCCTTCTACAATACATGGTCAGATGTGCTGATGGGTTGATGGTCCCATTATACTTTTCAAAGTCTGGTACTTTGAACTTTGGTGGAATTACTAGATCATGTACCAAGCTAATCTCTTTGGCATCTAGACTGCCAAACAACTCTACTCCTTCCACTGCTCTTAGCCTTTCTTCCAACAACTGATATTTCTTCTGAGATTCAGCGATTTCGACCCTTTTCAATTCAGTCATTTTGGTCCTTTCCTTTTTTGCCATTTCTTTGAAGTCTGGTACTTCAACCTCAATTGGATCAACTCCGATGTTACCCTTTTTTGGACCAAAGTTTTGTGCTTCGGTCGCTGGCTGGATGTAGATGTAGGATGCTGCCCCAGTTGGGATTTCATTTCCCACAGGTTGGGATGTCTGGACATTTCTCTGTACCACTTCTGGTCTATCCTCCTGATTCACTGCCCCTATTCCAGCAACTGGATTCTCTCCGGGCCACTTCTGCTTCATCATAGTGCACATCATCTCCATGAGCTTTGTCATTTGTTCTCGTGTCTCCTCTTGAGATTTAGTCAATTGTTCTTGTAGTTCTTTCTGGATTCTTTCCATTCTCTCAATTCTGGCAAGCTGATCATTTTCCATGGCTCTTTTTCGAGATCGAGTATTGTAAGGATGTTGGAAGTCTGGTTCTTTCTGAGTGCAACCAATTGTACCTTTAGTTTTAAAAACCATAGATTAGAAATTATTGACACATTTCTTATTTTTATTTTATAAAAAATGAATAAATGAATGAATGAATGTTAGTGAATGCTCAACTAAATAAACGACTAAGTGTATGAATTTTGATGACTAATTATAAAGAATAAATGAATGAACAAATAAATAAATGACTAAGTGTATGAACAATTTATAAAGAATAAATGAATGAAAGATTATGAATATGAATATAAATGAACAAATAAAATATATAAAAAAAACTAGTGAATGATGAATGTATTTAAAGTATTGGCCCCACGATAATTCCAACCAAACGGTCTTTCATTGATTTCCTGGAACTAAATACATCAAAAAAAAGATCCCTGCTTTAGACAACATGATAATCTATCTCTCCTAAAAAACTATTACAAGATATTGGTCATATAATAACTCCCTTGGATCCTGGACCTTCTTCACTGTCCTTTTTTAACTGCCTTACTCTTCCATCTGATCCCTACTTGTTCGCGACCCTTTGACGTGTCAGTAGAAGCATCGTCGTGTAAGTTTTCCCTAGCTTGTTTCTCAAGTTGATTTGCTCGGGCTTCCTCCTATTTGGCTTTTTCTGCCGAATAGTTCTTCTCCTTCTTGATGTTTCTGACTTCTTATTCGCATTCCCTGGAAGTCTTGAGAGTCCCCTCGAATTTGAGCTCGAAACGGTACCTCTTGTTCTCCAAGTGTAATTCCTGAAGATCACTTTCAACAGTATCCCGCTCTCTCTTGATCTTTTCCTTTTCTTTTTCTCGGGCTATCTCCCTATCTTTCATGTCCTCAAGCTCTTCTTGCAGTCGGGCAATGTCCTTGTTCATCCGGGCTTTTTCTTTTTCAAACTTCGCCCTTGCGATTTCTAACTCTGATGGCACTTTCTTGGGAGGCGAACTCAAATGCCCTACTTCTTCCCCATCCGATGTCAACAACCTATCATTAACCCTTGATTCCCTCCATGTCAGGTAGTCAGGTGTGATGATATCAGCATATCTAGCTACCTCCACCCGATGAGTTTCCTTCCATGCCACCACAATCGCACGGACCTTACCTGAATATCCATCTTCTCCGTAAGCAAATTCCAAATTACCAAGGTCATGGGTCATTGGAGTAAACTGACGAGATTCTGATTGCCTCAGTACTAGCAGTGGTGCATAGCACACTCCTCCCCAGACTCCTAATAATGGAACAGAGGCTTTATCTTCGCATTTATACAATGTCGGTATAGGAGCTATCCATGGAGATCTCCAAACTATCATCTCGGCCCTGATATTCTGGAATATGTTGATCCATTGCTCCTCAGTCCTATTCTCAAGCCAATCCCTCTTAAGAAATTCACCAATTGGTGCAAAAGATTTCCAATATGAGCGAAGAGGGAAATTCTCCTGTTTACAAAAATGGCTCTGAACCTATATGTAAAGGAGCTGTATAAAACCTAGAAAATGACCTTTGCCTTCCCGTCTACAGAAATTCAGGGATCAAATTGTTTCTGCTATAATTACCGGGGCTGGGTTTATCTTTTGCTCGAGCCTCTCCAAAACATCAAATATTGCCACATCCACATAACCTAGTGTTTTCGGGAAGATAACTAAACCATAGATAGCCAAAGCAAAAATATCCCTAACTGTCTCCTTGCTTGAATGGCTATGGATTAAAGCCCGTAAAATGTCCCATGATATGCAGTAGCTTACCCCTTTTCGGACAACATGGCTTTCGACCCAATTTCTTTCCACTCCCAAAATCTTAGACACCTTTTTCTTGAAATCCGGCGTTTTTGTATCCATCCAAGAAATACGATTGGGAATAACATTCTCAATATGCAGCAAGGTCAAGTACTCCTCTATGGTTGGAGTCACATCCTCTCGGTTGAAAGTAAAACACCGATAAGCGAGATTCTAGAATTGTACCACAGCCCGGATCACCTCGCCACTCACCTTAACCTGAGCTAACAGTGCTATGTCCCTATATGTCTTAGTGAAGGCTTCTTTTTCCGATATGTTCCACTGATTCCATATATCAATCAATTCCCGGAGATCATTTTGCTTGATAATAAGATCAACCTCGGCTGGCAATGCTGACACATATCCCATCTTCAAACAATCCCCATTATCCCGCTGACCTTTCTCGGACTGTTTCCTAACTTCTAAATGTTTCTCGACCACTGAAACACTCTGACCCTCCATGAAAGCCCTTTTGGTTGAATAATATTCCGAGACCAATAACCTTCAAATGTGCAAAAATGATGGCAAGAATGCAAAAAAAACAAAAACAAAAACAAAAAGAAAATGAATTAGTAACGGGAATAAATATGAATAATACAAAAAAATATAATTCAAAACCATAATTATCCCTGAAGATGCCAACAAAATTTCGGTATTGTAACATCTCTGGGATGAAATATCAACATTTATTATGGACATTGTGATGTACGTTCAACATTGTCCGAAAAAAAATAAACTTATTCGAAAAGTAGAATAGAAGGTAAAAGGATTGGAAATATTCCTCCATATGTTCTTAACTTCGGGATATCTAATTGGAAATCTGACATGGCTTCGCCTAGGTTTACTATATGAAGGTGAATAAGTTCTGAAAGCCCCGAATTGTTCCTCACTGTCGCTGGTGAAGGCTAGTAAGGCACCCCGATAAAAGCGGGTTCAATTCGTTAGAGTCTATTTCCCTAGCCCATGCGGATTGTTAATCACGAAGGCTTAGGTAATTTAGTACTCCGGAAGTGTTTCACTAGCCCATGCGGATTGTTAATCACGAAGACTTAGTTACTTTGCTTCCACCTAAAAGGACGAAACCCGGGTATAGGATTCATGATATGCAAATGCACGTGTAATGTGTGAGGAGAAATAACAAACCTTTCACCACCTATTCTATATCCCTTATTCTAAATGCCCCAACAAGATTAAACAACATAAATCATCAATTAATCAATAAATAAATATATGCACAGAATAACCAGAGAACAATTATAATATGTATGCACATGAAATACGGACATATTAAAAACATTTTATTATTTTCAAAATTCTCCTTATTAGAAAAATGTGGGAATTAAAATTAAATACCAATTAAACCAACAAAACGAGACTTTGATAACACACGACTAATTCTAGGCCTGACTCTCTAGTCGTCCCTAGTGGAGTCGCCAAGCTGTCGCAAACTAAAAAATAACGAGTCTCATCGCAAGACTTTATTATTCGTTAAGCGTGACATTTAAAAAAAAATCAGGAAAAGTCGACTTAATTCCTCTAGAAAAATGAAGGTTTTGAAAATGACCTTGAAAAAGACATGGAGTCGCCACCAATCTTTTTTAGCTAGGTGTGATCGGCCACCTTTTAAAACCGGTTTTATATAATATTTTTAAAAATTATTTAAAACATTTTTAAAACCCATTTCAAGTCTGCATTTAAACCAGAGAAATTAAAGAATCGGGTTCGGGACTCGATTACGTGCGGGGAAGGATTCACACCCCCACAACACCCGTATAAAACGGTACCTTATTAATCGTGTGTTATCTCAAGTCTCGGTAAAAAAATTGGTTTTAAATTTAGTATTTCAAGTTAATTCCCAATTTAAATAAAAATAATTCCATTTTTAATTGAAAATGATCCGGAATTTATAAATTCAAAATTTTCCTATATTCCCCAACAGACATGACAAAATATAAATTTTTTTATTAGTTTTGGAAAACTTTCCGAATCATTCTCCTTTTAAAGAAGATATTCCGTTATTAATAATAATTGATGATATCCTCCCCAGCAAACCCGGCAGAGAACTCATGAATTATTTTAACTCGGGATATCTTTGTTTTATTGAAAATCATTATCCTTTTTTGAAAACATTTAAAAGAAATGAATATGTATATGCATGACATAAATAAAATGACATAGCAAAATCTAAATAATATAATGCACCCTAAATGATATGATTTAAATGTCTTAGCATATTCTAATTGAAATGATATATCCTAAGTTATATGATATATTCTAAATGAAATTAAATGACCTATGTAACATAATACATTCTATATGAAATGGAATATCCTAAGTCATATGATATAATTTAAATGAAATAAAATATTCTAGATGACATAATATATCCTAAATGAAATGAAATGACCTAGGTAACATAATATATTCTGCATGAAATGAAATGACCTAAGTAACATACATATTTTATATGAAATGAAATGATTTAAATGTCATGACAAATATGAATGATATGGCATATAATTTAAATGACATGGAATATAAAATAATGCTATCATATAATATGCATGAAAATAAAAATAAAAATAACAATGCATGAACATAACATATGCTAAATAATATAAAAATAACTAAATAAAAAGCATAGGATATCATGAAATATTCAAAACCATAGAATAAACCATATAACATCAAAAAATATAAATCAAAATACTAACAATACCATAGGAATTATCATAGAAAAAATCACATATTATACAAAATGCATGAATATGGAAAATGCAATGCATGAAATGTATTTTTTCATTTAATTAAGGAAATCTGTATATCTAAAAAAGATATAAGGCTACCTTAGGAAAATATGTCAAATTAAATATTCTAAAACCAAAATACTTTGTGATTGTTTGAAAACAATTTTGAAAAGCTTGAATTCAAAATAAAAACTAGGTTAAATCCTTTTTAAAATGGCTCTAATTTCCTAAGTTTAAAATCCCGGACTTGACCACACTTAACCCGAGAGTTAAAAAATCATTTTTAGAGTTTAAAGAGGCTTAGAAACTACCCTAAGTCAGTAGCTAACCTTCCTAATCAGCCCCCTCTAGGTAACTTAACCAAAACAGAAAAATGATTTTTCTTTAAATTCAATTCTGACTCCACTGTCCAGTTTTGAGCCACAATTTTTTACCCTATTTTCAAAAAATTCAAAAAATTCTAAACAAAATACTTGAGACTCAGGACATGTAAAAATACATGGTAAAAAATCAGCTTAATTTTCTGATTAAATATGAATGCCTAGAAAAATCGGGAAAGTATGAGTACTAGGTGAAAAAAAAAAAACTGATTTCCCAAAATACACTTTTGCTTTCGATAAAATCATTTAAAAATCTAAATAAAATATTTAAAACTTACAAAATGGCTCACAAACAGTAGCTAGGACTTTTTGAAAGTTAGATAAAAATTGGCTAAGTAAAAAAATCACAAAGGTAGAATAATCAATTTGACAAGCTTTAATTTTCCACAAGTGTGCTCAAGAGAGCATGACATTGAACCATTAATTGGATCAAGTCATTATTCAAGTGGCATGACATGAAATGCATGAAAATAATACAGCAAGTATAGTGCATGAAATGCATGAGTTTAAACCTAAATGTCATGAAAAAAATGCATGGCATTCATATAGTGACCTAGACCTAAATGAGCTTGCATGACATTTAATGCAACCTAGACCTAAAATGCATGAACATGCATGGCAAATAAACCTAACTTAATAACTAAAATATGCATGGCATTTTCACAAACACAAAGCATGCTTAAACCAAAAACTCAACCAAATATCATGCAAATGCTAACCTATCAACTAACATGGCAAAAATGCACATACAGTGCAAAGATTCAAGGAGTGGCTGAATGGCCTATGTAACTAGCAAACATGGCATTTTCACAAACACTTGGTATACTAGCATGCAAAACTAAATCAAATGTCATGCAAATGCAAAAACCTACCAACTAACATGGAAAAAATGCAACACACAATGCAAAACACATAGAGTAGCCGAATGGCCTCAAGATCCAACAGGCATGGCATTTTAACAAACACTTGATATACTAACATGCTCAACTAAAATATAACAATCAAATCATGCAAAAACAACACAAGCATTTTCTCAAACACTTGATATACTAAATCTAAAACATGCTCAACTAAAATATAAAAATCAAATTATGCAAAACCACACAAGCATTTTCACAAACACTTGATATATTAAATCTAAAACATCAACAAATTTAAACATTATGAAAACAGAAAATTAAAAATGCAAAAACATGATATTTAAATCATAAATGGCAACAAATAAAGCAACCAAATTAAAATATAACTCAAGTATATGAAGTAAAATAACATTTAAAACATTAAGATCAAAGAAAATAACATCAAAAACATGATAAAATAAACCAAAACAACAACTTTAATAAAACTATAGGCCATTCGGCCATGGTGAGAATATTGTAAAAAAATTATAAAAAAATATATTTAAGAAAGAGATAAAGAAAGAACTTAAGAATAACGATAAAAAAACATTTATTTAAAATGGAAACTCACCAAATAGTAATCAAAATAGCAAAAATAAGTATGGAAAATGAAGAAAGTGCAAGAGTTGGTGCTCAAGAGCAACCTCAAGAAGCTATATTTCAAGCTTTATCTCTTCAAACTTTCCATTCTTTTCTAAACTTTTTCTTTTTGATTTTAACCAAAGAGAGAAAAACCAAGTAAAAACCAAGAGAACTCAGCAAAAATAAACTGTAAAAATGTAATTCTAAACCTCTCTCAAGTGCTGGCCGAATGCCCCTCTAAATCCTCAAGGATGTTGTCATTTTTTTGTAACCAATTTTCCATCAAATGGCTAATAATTCAAGGTGAAAAATCATGAAATTACCACCCTTAGATTAGCATGGCAGCTGTCCATAATTACAGCTATTCAAGAATAATGTTGACACTCTCTCTTGGCCTATGTGGCTTAATCACCATGGTTTGATCAAAGAGAATCTCTAACTAACTCTTAATTCTTGGCCATTTGATTGAAAAATAAGAAGCTTCCTTCTTCCTTTGGGACTTGGCAAGCTAGCACTTCTCTTTTCCAGCCCAAGTCAGATTTTTTGAAAGGCCCAAAGAAGCCCTTTTCGGTTGCTTGGGTGAAATGACCGTTTTGCCCCCCGGATGCAAATAAATATCAAACAGACTCCAAATTCAATTTTTATTTTTTAATACTTCCAAAATAATAAAACATTGATTCTGGAATTTTTCAAATTTTTCCAAGTTCGTTTGCTATTTATTTGGATTTTTTCTTTCAAAAAGACCCTTTTATGCCCCCACATTTTACCATTTTTAAAACGAGCTCGAAATCAAGATTTGTCTTCACCAATATCTTTCAAATAAATTAAAAATGTGATCTGGAAGTTTTCATAATTTTTGGAGCTTATTTGGTATTTTTTCGGGATTTATCGGCTTAAATTACTACATATGAGGCCTGGGATTTGGCCATTTTGCCAACGAGCTCCGAATCAATATTTTCTTTCGCCAATATATTCCAAATAATTTAAAAATGTGATTTGCAAAATTTCAGAATTTTTGGAGTCCATTTGCTATTTTTTCAAAATTTATCTTCTTGAATTATTACATAGGAGGCCCGGGATTTGGCCATTTTGCAAACGAACTCCGAATCAAGATTTTATTTCTCCAATCTCTTCCAAATAATTTAAAAATGAGATTTGCAAAATTTTAGAAGATTTGGAGCTCATTTGCTATTTTTTCGGGATTTTCCATTTTGAATTATTACATGAGAAGCCCGGGATTTGGCCATTTTGCAAACGAACTCCGAATCAAGATTTTATTTGCTATTTTTTTAAAATATTTCAATTTTGCCCTTTTGCCTCCAAACCCGATTTTGCTCAAAACAAGTCCGATTTTTAGATTCTCTTCAAGCTGAGCCTTGGGCTATCCCTTTTTAATAATTCCTCATCCACTAGGGACTTTGGTCTTACCAAGTCCGGCCATTTCTGTGATTCTTCCGATTTCACCGAAATCCACTAAAAACCCTAATTCTCGGTTTTCTCCCGGATTGACTTTTCTTTCATTTTTTCTTGCAAGTGGCTGCTCCATTACCCGTAGTCAGTGCTTATCTTTCATTTGGAACCTTCAATTTTGACCAATTTGATCATTTAAGCACTTTTCCCCAAATTTCTCGGATTAGGGTTTCCTTTCTACTGAATCTCTAAATTCCAACTTCCGAACTCCATATCTTTCAATGTAGACCTCGGATTATCAAAATTCTTTCACCATTTTTCAATTGAACTTAAAATCTTGATTTTGAAAGTGGGTTGACTTTTTCAGTAGTTGACTTTCTAGGGTTGACTTTTTTCGGGGTTGACTTTGTTCAAGTTTGACTTTTTATGCTCGCCCTCTTAAACTAAGTCTCGGAGTATCACTTGCAAGATGAAAAAAGTATTTTTACACTCGAAAACATCAATTTAGGAAGAAAACATACATGTTTTAGTGGTCCGGGCAAAATTAGGTGTCTACAGCGACAACTTGACGACTCCACTGGAGACTTCAGAGAGTCAGGCCTGGAATTCATCGTGTGTTATCAAAGTCTCAATTTTGTTGGTTCTATTTGGTATTTAATTTTAATCCCACATTTTTCAATAATAAGGAGAATTTTGAAAATAATAAAATGTTTTTGAACATATTAATACTCATGTATATGCATATTATTGTTCTTTGGTAATTTTGTTGAATATATTCATTCATTGCTTAATTGATGCTTTATTTTGTTTAGTCTTATCGGGGTATTTAGAATAAGGGTTGTAGAATAAGTGGTAAAAGGTTTGTTGTTCCTCCTCACACATTGCATTTGCATTTGCATAACATGAACTCTCTACCCGGGTTTCATCCTTTAAGTGGAAGTAAAGTAGCTACGCTCTCGTGATGATCCTCTGCACGGGCTAGCAAAATACTTTCGGAGTATAAATTATCTAAGCTCTCATGATGATCCATCGCATGGGCTAGGGAAATATACTCTAACAAATTGGACCCGCTTTTATTGGGGTGCCTTACTAGCCTTCACAAGCGACAGCCAGGAACAATTTGGGACCTTCTATAACTTCGTTCACCTACATGTAGTGAACCATAAAGTCAACATAGGCGAAGCCCTGTTGAATTTTTGATAAATATACCGAAGTTAGGAACACATGGAGGGATACTTCTAACCTTTTATTACCTATTTTACATCCCAAATAAGTTTTGCAAATCGGGTAGTGATGAACGCACATCATTTTGCCCGTGATAGATTCAATATTACGTCCCAAAGGCATCGTAATGCCAAAATTTTCATTGGGACATCTTGTTTACTTTATATATTTGTTATTATTTGATTTCTTCACCTTTACTGACTTGTTTTTATTTTTTTTCCATGCATTTTTTGTGTCATCATAATACATAGGGAAAGTTATTGGCCTCGGGATAATCTTCAACCAAAAAGGCTTTAATGGAGGTCAGGTTACTTCGATAGTGAAAGATCATGCAGTGGTTTGAGAGCATTCAGAGTTAGATCAGCGAAGAGACGAGGATTGCTTAAAAGAGGGATATATATCAGTATTGGTAGAGTTAGATTTCGGACAAAGTGATCTCCATGGGTTGATGGATATTAGGAGTGAATGGAAAATGTCAGAGAATAAGACTTTCACTCAGATATATAGAGACATAGCATTGTTGATATCTGTTACAATTAATAGTGAGTTGATTCGGGCTATGATACATTTCTGGAATCCTGCTTACCGATGTTTTACCTTCAACAAGGAAGATATGACACCGACCATAGAGGAATATCCGACTTTGTTGCGTATTGAGGATACCATCCCGAATCAGATTTATTTGAAGTATTTGAAGACATTAGGGTTTAAGAAGAAGTTAGCTAGGATTGTGGGAATGGACAGCAAATGGGTCGAGGCTCATGTGGTTAAGAAAGGGAAATGTGAGTGTATCCCTTGGAGTGCCCACCAATTTTTGATTCGAAGTCACCCAAATAAAGAGATTTCTAGGGATATTTTGCCTTAGCCGTATATGGTTTGGTTATCTTCCCGGGGACACTAGGACGTGTCGAGCTTGCCATAGTTTACCTTTTCAAGAGGTTAAGAAAGAAGATAAATCTGTCTCTGACCATCATAGCAGAAACTATCCGATCTTAGAATTTTTGTAAAAGCGCAGGAAAAAAGAGATTCAGGGGATGTGTGCAACTCCTCTATGTTTGGATTCAGAGTCATTTTTGGAAGAGGGAGCATGTTTCTTTCAAACTATACTTGAAATCCCTAGTACCGATCAATGAGTTCCTTAAAATAGATTGACCCAAAGATAGAAATGAAGAGCAATGGATCATCATGTTCCGAAACCTTAAAGGTGAAATGATAACTTGGAGAGCTTCGTGGATAATTCCTATGCCGATTTTGTACAAATGTGGAGACAAGTAAGGGGTTCTACTACTCGAGATTTAAGGAGCCATGAGTTATGTACCTCTGATGGTGCAGAGACAGGTTGAATCTCGGCAATTCGCAGCCGCGACTCATGGACTGGGTTTATTAGAGTTCACCTATGCAGAGGAGGGTTACTCAGGAAAGGTACGGGGAATAACTGAAGCATGGAAAAAGACTCATCGGATAAAAGTAGCTCGATATGGCAACATTGTTACACTCGATTACTTGGTATGGAGAGAAAAAGGGCTTAATGATAGATTGTTGGCATCTAATAGGGAAGAAGTTCAATTCATGAGTTCACAACCAAAGGAAGCACCATCGGAGTTAGAAATTGCAAAGTCAGAATTTGGAAAAGAAAAAGCCCAAATAAGCGAAGAGATTGCCCGACTTTAAGAAGAGATTGAGGACATGAAAGATAAAGCATCAGTTCGGGAAAGAGAAGTGGAGAAGGTCAAGAGAGAAAGGGACACTGTCAGGGGTGATCTTAAGGAATTACACTTGGAAAATAAAAGGTTTCGTTTTGAGCTAAATTTGAAGGGACCATCAAGACTTTTGGGGAATGGGAAAAAGAAGTCAAAAACCTCAGGAAAGAGAATAACTATTGGAAAGAAAAAGCAAAGAATGAAGTAGCCTGAGCAGACAAACTAGAGCAGGGGAAGCAAGCTAGAGAAAGCTCACACAGTGCTGTTTCTGCTGATATATCAAGGGGCCAGTTGGAGAGTGAACAATTACGGGCTAGATTGAAAGGCAAAGAAATTCAAAGGGAGAACCTCTGAAGGAAATCCCAAGACCCAAGGGGCTACTTTAGAACCAGTGTTTTGTAATGACATTTTGAAATAGATAGGCGAATTATTGAATTGTCTTAGGCAGTGATCTTTTTATTTTATCTTTGATGTATTTAGTTCCAGGAAATCAATGAAAGACCATTTGGTTTGAATTCTGGCCATTTTTCCAAATTCATTCATACTTTTATTTTGTTTATAATAGTTCATTTATTCTTTCCTTTAATTATATTTGTTCATTCATACATTTATTCATGTTTATAAATTCTTTATATTCATTTATTCATATTCATCTACTTAGTCATTTATTTATTCATTGCATTTATTCATCCATTGATTTAGTCATTCATTCACTTAATTATAATAAAAAATAAATAATGTGTCAAGAAATTCTAATTCATGATTTTTTAAAACTTAAAGTAAAATTGGGGGCACTTCGAAAGAACCGGATTTTCGACACCGTTACAACACCCGATCGCAAGCCAGAGTTATGGAGAATGACCAGCTTGTTCGAATTGAAAGAATGGAACAAGCTGCAAGAGCAGTTAGCTAAATCTCAAGAATAATCATGAGAGCAAATGGCCAAACTCATGGAGATAATGAATGCTATGATGAGGAAGAAAAGGTTGAGTGAAAATTTTGTTGTTGGAAAAAGGGTAATGAATCCAGAGGGTCGACCTGAAGTTGTGCAGTTGACTAGCCAAACATCTCAGAAGCTGGAAATGAGCTTCCACCAGGGGTAGCACCTTTTTTCTATATCCGACCTATGGCGGAACAACAGAATCAGGCTTTCGGAAATGTTAGGGCTGACCAAGTTGATATTGTTGATGTTCCAGACTTTGAGGAACTTGCTGAGAAGGAAAAGGCAAAGATGGCTGAACTAAAAAGGATTGAATCTACAAAGTCTCAGAACAAGTATCAGTTGTTGGAGGAGAGGCTAAGGGCAGTAGAAGGGGAAAAATTATTTGGTAGTCTGGATGCCAAGGAGATGAGTCTAGTACATGGCTTGGTAATTCTACCCAAGTTTAATGTACCTGATTTTGAGAAATATGACGGAACCACCAACCCGTCGGCACATTTAACTATGTACTGTCAGAAGATGACAGGGCATGACGAAAATGAAAAGTTGCTTATCCACTATTTTCAAGACAATCAAATGGGTTTTGCAACCCGGTGGTACAATCAGTTGACCCATACTAAGATCCACTCCTAGATGGATCTGGCCAGGGCTTTTATGGAACAGTATAAACATGTGAGAGATATGATACTTGACCATCTTACTCTACAAAATATGGAGAAGAAAGCTAATGAAAGCTTTAAGGAGTACTCTTAGAGATGGAGATATTTGGCCACACAAGTGCAACCTCTTTTGACCAACAAAGAAACCATGGTGCTTTTTATCAACACCTTAAAGGCACCATACTATGACAAATTGGTAGGGAGTGCTACTAAATATTTTGCAGATATTGTTATAACCAGAGAAATGATTGAATCCACTATCAATAGTGGAAAAATAAAAGGGGGAAAGTCTGTCACTCCTAAGAAGGTATTTCCCGCAAAAAAAAAAATAAAAAAAAGAAGCACATACAGTTAGCTATAACCCTTATCCTTATACATCTCCTAGACCTTATACACCTCCCAGACCATATACACCTTCTTCACTTTATACGTCTCCTGCACCCTATCTGACGTACAATCCTTACTATCCTGTCATGAATCATCTCACTCAAAACCCATTCCCTTACACAACCATATCGCAGCAGCCGTACCCAACTGGCATATCACCATAAATAACCCTTCCTCAAAACACTATTTCGAATACCCAGGGTGTCACGCGCAATGACCAGAGATCAACGACGAATAACCAAAAACCCCAATTTGATCCCATTCCTACAACTTATGGTGAATTACCTCCCAAACTATTACAAGGACAGCTCGTTGCACCCGTTTACCTTCAACCTTTGAAACCACCATACCCCGGATGATACAATGTAAATGCTAACTCTGCATACCATGCGGGAATTCAAGGACATTCAATTAAGGATTGTGTTGTTTTTAATAGGAATGTCCAAAGTTTGATCGACACTGGAATTGTAAACTTTGGATCAAGGAATGGGCCAAATGTTGCGGGTAACCCTTTGACCAATCATACTGAGGCCCGGGTGAATGCGGTGTTGTCAAGGGAAGTCAGTAGGATAAAGAGGCACATCATTGAGGTGAAGACTTTGATGTTAAAGGTGTTGGTTGAAATGGTTAAGGCAGAATAGTTCAAGATGAAAACAGTCCGAAAATGGTTGCAAAAAAGATGGAGGGTTATTGTCCGTTCCATGGATGTAAGGAACACACTATATAGGAGTGTAGAGACTTTCTAGCTAAAGTTTAGCAGATGATAGATGATGGTGAGGCCTAATTTTATGAAGAGGCAGCGGAGGAGGTAAACGTTATTGTGAACACAGTTGGATATGGGCTAGGTAGACCTTTGATTTTCTACTATGATGAGCCAAAAGAGAAGGTTACCTCGGTTGTTGAAGAATTCATACCTAAGTTGATTATATAACTGCCATCCTCTTTCTCATACAAAGAAAACAAGGCTGCACCGTGGAAATATGATTGCAGCGTGGTTACACCAAGCTCTTATAGTCAGCAAGTAGCAACAGATATAACGGGTACGGGACATCTAATGCCCAGTGGGAGATGTTATGCCCTCGAGATTGTTGAGCAAGGTCCAATGGGAAAGGAAGGATGAGTTGATAAAGGAAATAAAATAGCTCAGCTGGTCCATATTGAGATGGATCAGTCGAAAGGAGTAGAAAAGAACTCAATCCGGGTGAAAGAGCCGATAAGTGAAAATGAGGCATGTGAATTTTTGAAATTTATAAAGTACAGCGAATATAGTTTGGTGGAGCAATTGCAGCGTCAACCAACAGGGATTTCGATCTTTTCACTGCTGTTGAACTCAGAGCTGCATAGAAATGCCTTGTTAAGGGTTCTAAATCGAGCATATGTGGCCAATAATATATCGATAGAGAAATTGGATAGGCTGGTGGGGAATATTGCAGCGGATGATCATATCTTTTTTAGTTATGATGAAATACCACCTAATGGTATTGGATCTACAAAAGCCCTTCACATGACGACCACTTGCAAGGGGCACATACTACCATGAGTACTCTTGGATAATGGTTCTTCGCTAAATATGATGCCTTTGGCAACCTTGTCTAAATTGCCGATTGATATTTCCTACATGATACCAAGTTGCACTGTGGTCAGAGCATTTGACGGCACTCAATGGGAAGTAATAGGAACTATTGAGGTTCTGTTGGAGATAGGTCATTGTACTTATAAGGTGGATTTCCAAGTTATTGATACTACCCCGTCCTATAACTGCTTATTGGGAAGGCCTTGGATACATTCTGCTGGGGCGATACCTCATCTCTCTACCAAAAGTTGAAGTTTGTAATGGAAGGGGGTTTGGTCAGTGTATCCGGAGATGTAGATATCATAGACTCTACATCTACTGACTCCCCTTACATCGAACCAAATAAGGATGCAGGGGAAAGCTCTTTCAGGTCTCTGGAATTTGTAAATGTTGTGTTCGTCACTGAAGGATGAAAAATTCCATAACCAAAGCTGTCCAAGAATACTAGGCTGGGAGTAAGAACGACGGTAGGAAAGGGCTGTAGAGCAGGAAAAAAGACTGGGAAAGTATCGTAAGGGTATGGCCCGGGCAGTTGAAATGATTGGGAAGAAAGATCGGTTTGGTTTTGGATATCTCCCGAAGGCTCAAGAAAAAAAAAGGAAAATCAAGAGAAACCGAAAGAGAAGGATGGCTTTTCTTTCGAGTATAGATATAGAGTGGGAACCCATGACTTTCCCACCAATCCTTCATATTTTTCGTTCGTCTGGTTTTTTGTTCGGGGAGAAAGATTATGATAATGTGCTGATAATGATCAAACAGGCTTTTGAGAAGTTCCACATGAATAGGGAAGAGCAGATGCAAGACATGGTAATTTGTATGGCTGGGGAGGAAGGAGTTGATGATACAAGTGCGAGTTGGATGGTGCGACCATGTCCACCAGGTTACAAATTGACAAACTGGAGTGCGATTGAGTTTCTAATTATTTTTAGGTTTACTCCAGAGTAATACTCTGAAACGATCTTAATTATCTTTGCCCAAGGATATTAAGAATTTTTCTATAACGGGCTTTTGTTTAAAATCATCATTCAATAAATAAGAAGCTCGATGCATTTTTCTTCATATTGATGTGTCCATATTCTTTCATTTTTGCTTTTTCATTTTTCTTTCATTACCTATATACTTTTCTATATTGTTTCTTCCTCACCTATTTACAGGTGTACGGATGAGAAATATGAGGACCTTCCTGCCAATAATTCTGAAATTGATTTTGAAAGACCCATTTGCATGAGTGATTTCGACGCCAACGAAGATGTCGAGGATTATCGTGCCTCCAGATTTATTAAGGAAAATAGAACAAGAGGAGAAACAAGTACTTTCTCATAAGAAGCTGATGGAAATGATAAATCTGGCAAATGGTGAAAAAATAAATAAGCTCAAAATTGGGACCTCATTGTCATCATCAACAAAGGGTGAACTGATATCTTTGCTCCCGAAATATGTAGATGTATTTGTATGGTCGTACCAAGACATGCTAGGGTTGGATCTAGATATTGTTGTTCACAAGCTCCCTTTAAGACCAGAGTGCAAGCTAATTCAGTAGAAGTTGAGAAAAATGAGGCCTAACATGCTGTTAAAGATAAAAGAAGAGGTGAAGAAGTAGTTTGATGCTGGGTTCTTAGAACTGGCAAAATATCCGGAATGGGTGGCATATATTGTCCAGTACCAAAAAAGGATGGCAAAGTACGGATGTGTGTCAATTATCGAGATCTAAACAAGGTCAGTCCTAAAAATAATTTCCCTTTGCCCCACATTGATACTTTGGTCGATAATACGGCAAAGAGCTCTTTGTTCTTTTTCATAGACGAATTCTTTAGGTACAATCAGATTAAGATGGCACCAAAAAATATGGAGAAAACCACGTTTGTGATGATGTAGGGAACATTTTGCTATAAGGTAATGCCGTTTGGGTTGAAGTTTGCTGGGGCAACATATCAGAGAGCCATGGTGACTTTGTTTCATGATATGATGCATAAGGGGATTGAAGTTTATGTTGATGATATGATAGCAAAGTCACAAGGAGAAGAGAAGCATATTGCGAATCTTAAGAGGCTTTTCGAAAGATTAAGAAAGTTTCGTCTCAAGCTAAACTCGGTAAAATGCACTTTTGGAGTCACTTCGGGGAAGTTGTTGGGTTTTATGGTCAGCAAAAAAGTAATTGAGATTGATCTAGATAAAGTAAAGGTCATCCAGAACTTGCCACCACCCCGTACTCAAAAAAAATGAGAGGTTTTCTAGGAAGATTGAATTACATTGCTCGGTTTATTTCTTAGTTAATCGACAAGTGTGATCCAATATTTAAATTACTTCAGAAGCGTGATCTGGGAGAATAGGATGAAGAGTGTCAGATCGCCTTTGAAAAAGTTAAACACTATCTGTCCAACCCATCAGTACTAATGCCGCATGTTTCGGAGAAACCAATGATACTGTATTTATTAGTATTTGAGAGATCTATAGGTAGTGTCTTGGGGCAGCATGATGAGACCGGGAAGAAAGAACAAGCAATTTATTACCTCAGCAAGAAGTTCACAGATTATGAGCTAAAGTATTCATTAGTACAAAAGTTGTGTTGTGCCTTAGCCTGGACTGCTCGAAGGCTCAGACAATACAAGTTGTACCATACGACGTGGCTGATTGCCAAGCTAGATCCTATCAAGTACATGTTGTAAGCACACTCTTTGTCAGGAAGAACGGCAAGATGGCAAGTTTTGTTGTCAGAGTACAATATTGTGTATGTAAGTTAGAAAGCTATAAAGGGTAGTGCAATAGCTGAATTTTTAGCAAGTTAGGCGGTGGAAGATTATTATCTCTTGAACTTTGATTTCCCTGATGAATACCTGATGTACGTCTCGCAAGAAGATGAGATTTCCTAAAGAAGAAAATATGGAAAATATACTTCGATGGTGCATCTAATGCCGTAGGGCACGGGATTGGTGTAGTGCTCATATCCCCAGAAGAAGATTATTATCCTTTCATTGCCAGATTGGATTTTGATTGTACAAACAATACCGCTGAGTATGAAGCATGTACTATGGGCCTTCGTGCTACAGTAGACAGAAAGATCAAAACACTAGAAGTTTTCGGAGATTTAGCTCTAGTGATATACCAACTATGGGGAGAATGGGAAACCCGAGATGCAAAGCTAATATGATATCGAGAGCTCATATTGAGTTTGTTAGAGGAATTTGAAGAAGTGAGTTTCAATTACTTCTCCCGAGAAGAAAATCGAATGGCGGATGCTCTAGCTACTTTTTCATCAATGTTTAAAGTGAATGAAGGGGCCGAAGTTTTGCCGATCAAGATGAGCATATACGAGTCCCCTACACACTGCCTAATTATTGAAGAAGAAATAGATGGCCTCCCTTGGTATAACGAAATCTTGCAATACATCAAGAGTCAATAGTATCCTGAACAACCAACAAAAAATGACAAGAGGACTTTGAGAAGATTGGTGATGGGTTTGTCCTAGATGGTGAGATTCTCTACAAGAAAGGAAGGACCAAGTTCTATTGAGATGTGTCGGGTCTGTCGAAGCTCGGAGAATTATTGAAGAAGTCCACGAAAGAATATATGGCACTCATGCCAATGGTCACATGCTCGCTAAACAGATTATGAGGGTAGGATACTATTGGCTGATGATGGAAGGAGATTGCATCAGTTATTCTCAAAAGTGCCATAAATTCCAGATATATACAGATAAGATTCATGTGCGCCCATCACCGTTGCATGTCATAACCGCTCTTTGGCCATTTTTGATGTGGGGAATGGATATGATCGGACCTATCACCCCGAAAGCCTCAAACGGACATCGTTTTATCCTGGTAGCCATTGATTACTTCATAAAGTGGGTGGAAGCTGCTTCTTATGTGAATGTAACGAAGTCAGTGGTATGCAGATTTGTTAAGAAGGAAATCACATGTTGATATGGATTGCCAGAGAGAATTATTTCAGACAATGCTCTTAATCTGAACAATAAGATGATGAGAGAAGTGTGTACTCAGTTCAAGATCACACATCATAATTTGGCACCTTATCGCTCGAAGATGAATGGGGCAGTAGAAGCAACCAATAAGAATATCAAGAAGATTGTTGAGAAGATAACTGATGTGTACAAGGATTGGCATGAGATCTTGCCTTTTGCTCTTCACGCATACCGTACCTTGGTTCACACATCTACAGGTGCCACGCCATTTTCTGAGGTATATAGTATGAAAGCAGTGCTACCTATTGAGGTTGAAATCCCTTCACTTTGTGTTTTGATGAAAGTAGGCCTAGAGGAGGCAGAATGGGTTAGTGCTCGGTATGAATAATTGAATCTCATCAAGGAGAAAAGACTGAAGACAATTTGTCATGGTAAGGTGTATCAGAAAAGGATAATTCGAGCCCACAACAAGAAGGTTCATTCCAGACAGTTCCGAGAAGGGGAGTTGGTACTAAAAAAAATCTCCCTATAGTGAAAGATTCGCGAGGGAAATAGGCTCCAAATTGGAAAAGACCCTATGTAGTAAAAAAGGCTTTTTCTAGAGGAGCATTGATTCTAACTCGAATGAACGGGGATGATTTGAGAAACCCCATGAATGCTGACGAATTGAAAAAGTATTATGCTTGAAGAAAAAAAAAAGAAAAAGTGAATGTTGTGCACATGGAAATTCGAATGATTCCAAGTGTAAAAATGGAAATAGATATATCTATCTCCCCTGAGGATTGTTTTTTAATGAGAATATTCATGCTTGATATGATGAATAGCCTTCCTTCATATTCCTTTCGCTAAGAAGATATTATCCTTAGTCACCCCTTTGAGCCTTAGGAATTATTTCTTTCTCTAAACCTTGATCAAGGATCACCCTTTACACTAGAGGGCAAATGAGAGGAAAAGTAAAAAAAAAAAGTAAAAAAAAAAATAAAGAATAAAAAGATCATGGCAGAAACAACAACAAAAAAAGCCATCGAAAAAGTGTGAAATCAAAGAATGGCAAATGAAAACCAAGAATAATAAAAAAAAAAAAAAGAGGAAAGTCCAAAAAAAGGTCGATGTTTCAAGAATGAATTATCCTTAGGAAATGATCCTTGATCCAATCACCCTTAAACATATTTTGGGCCTATTTACCCTTTCTTTCTAAACCCGAACCTTGGCCTACATTACGTGTTTTTAAAAGTCCATTTTGATCAAGCATAGATATTCGATTTGAAAGGTTTTTCTCATAATTCATCCTATCTTTTGAATTGACATTTTTTACCTTGGAAGCATTTAGAATTCTCAGAATCATGGTAGAACACAAGAAAAAAGAGAAAAAAAAAAGTTAAAAGAAAGAATGTAAAAGGAGAGGTTTAAGCCGAAAACCAGCAAAGAGCGACTTAATATCGAATGGGGGACACTTGAGTTGAAAACCGGCAAAGGTGGCTCAAGTACTGATTAAGGTTTGAATCAATGCTCCGTGTAAAGGGGAAAAAGTATCTGAAAATCAGAGGAAAGGGGAGAAACTCAGTTTGATGCAATTACGGAAGCCGAGGGATTACCCAAGTAAATTGCACATTCAAAAGAAATTTGATATGAATTGAAGAACGAGGGATCCAAGATATTCTGCATCTGGGGCATCTACAACTTAGAACTCTACATTTTTTCTTATATCCTTGATATTCACCTTTGTCATTTTAAGACATTCATTGCAATGAATTCTTATTATCCCATGTATACATTTGTTTGTTTCATACTTTCTTTCATACATTTTTGTGATGCATTTTGAGTGTTATTAAATTGAATGATGATTAGTAAACATAAAAATCTTTAAATAAAAGGATTTCAGAGGAGTAGATTTAAATCTTAGAAGCGGTTTGGAAACCACTAATCTTGATGGAAAATTCGCCAAGTAAAGGTAAACAGTGAATGCGTTGAAGACTCTGTTATGAAGTCAGAAAATTTATGGATTTCAGCGAAGTTATAAACTGGAACTGTTTGATAATTTATCTTCATTGAAGGTTCCACAAGTGGGACATCAGTCAAACATTGAAGACTTCGTCATGAAGTCAAATAATCTGTGAACCTCAAAAAAACCATGGATTAGAAATCATGCCACAATCATTTGATTGCATTCATCCTTAGGAAACATACAAGCATGTGCAAAGCATGTCATTCTCGTGACTGCATTTAGATAAGATTGCAGGAATCAGGAAAATTTTGGTTCCCCAAATCGAACTCGTTCTGCTTCTCAAATGAGTCGGGCCCCAAGACCATCGTCGAGGTATTTTCCTTTCAAATCGAACTCATTCTGCTTCTCAAATGAGTCGTACCCCGAGACCACCGTCGAGATATGTTCCTTTCATTTTCAAGTCAAATTTATTTTCCAAATGAATCAAACCCAGGATCATTTTTAAAGCATTCCTTTTGTTTTTAAAATCGAATTTGTTCTGCTTCTCAAATTAGTCGAACCCCGAGACCATCGTCAAGGTACTTTTCTTTTGTTTTGAAAATCAAACTCTTTCTGCTTCTCAAATAAGTTGAGCCCGGAGACCATCGTCGAGGTACTTTCCTTTTGTTTTTAAAATCGAACTCGTTTTGCTTCTCAAATGGTCGAGCCCCTAGACCATCGTCAAGCTACTTTTCTTTTGTTTTTAAAATCGAACTCGTTCTGCTTCTCAAATGAGTCGAACCGCAAGACCATCGTCTAGGAAATTTCCCTTTGTTCTTAAATCAAACTTGTTATGCTTCTCAAACGAGTCAAGCCCCGAGACCATCGTCGAGGTATTTTTCTATTTAAATCATGGATAAGACCTCCATGCACCATTCTTAAGACCTCCGGGCATAATTTTTTCTATTGAAATCATGGATAAGACATCCGAGCACCATTCTTAAGACCTCCGGGCATAATGTTTTTATTTAAATCATGGATAAGACCTCCAAGCACCATTATTAAGACCTCCGGGCATAATTTTCCAAATCATGGATAAATCTCCGGGCACTATTCTTGTGACCTCCGGGCATAATCTTTCTATTTAAATCATGGATAAGACCTCCGAGTACCATTCTTAAGACCTCCGGGCATAATTTTTCTATTTAAATCATGGATAGAACCTTCGGGCACCAAGTTTTAAGACCTCCAGGCATAATTTTCCATATCATGGATAAGACCTCTGGGCAACATTTTTAAGACGTCCGGGCACAATTTTACGGATCATGGAAAGACCTCCTGGCACCATTAATTTTACAGTTTTAAAAGTGAACAAGTCTTTGGTGGTGATAGCCAAAGTCTCTGGGAGATATCCAGGGTATTACTTGGTGGTGATAGCCAAAGCTTCTAGTGGAGATATCCAGGGTTTTATAGTTTTAAACAGTGAGCAAGTCTTTAGTGGTGATAGACAAAGGCTCTGGTGGAGATATATAGGCGATAGTCAAAGCCTCCGGTGGAGATATCTAGAGTTTTACAGTTTTAAAAATGAGCAAGTGCTTGGTGGCGATAGCCGAAGCTTCTAGAGGAGATACCCAGAATTTTAAACACAGCTGAGTAAATGACAGGATAAGGTATTGAGATCACTGTCAAGGTATTTTCTTCTCTTGCAAATCAAACTCGTTTTCTTAAGACAGGTTGAGCCTTGATTAGTCAAGGAACTCAATTTAAGGACAAAACCTTCTATTTACAGTTTTTTCATTAAAAAAAAATGGAAAATCATGAAAACACCTTTTCTTTTCCTTTACATGTGATTTCACTAACCGGACAAAATTAGTGTTTCTTTATCTTTGCCTGATTCCTGATTCTCAGCAATAGCTAAAGAGGGGCAGCTGTAGACACATAAGGTTGTCCGGACCACTAAACTAGGTATTTTTATTCCTAAAATAATGTTTTAGAATGCAGAAAAGTTCTTCTCACCCTGCAGGTGGTACTCCAAGACTTTGTTTAAGAAGACAAGCATGAAAAGTCAATCTTGAAAAAGAAACCCTGAAAAAGTCAACTCTAAAAAGTCAACCACTAAAAAGTCAATTCTCATTCAAAATCAAGATCCAAAGTTTAACTGGACAATGGTGAAAGAATTTTGATAATCCAAGGTCTACAATGAGAGATATGGAGTTCGAGAGACAGGTTACGAAGAGTTAGTGGAATGGAAACCCTAGTTCAAAAATTTTGGGGAAAAATGCTTAAACGATCAAATTGGTCAAATTTGGAGTTTTTGAATGGAAGATAATAAATGACTACGGGTAATGGAGAGGCCATTTGGAAGCAACACTGAAAGAAAAGTCAATTTGGAAGAAAACCGAGAATTAGGGTTTTTGGTGGATTTTGGGGAAATTTGGGGAAAATTACAGAAATGGCCGATTCGGTAAAATTAAAGCTCCTAATTGATGAGAAGTGACTAAACAAGGATGGCCTAAGGCTCAGTTTGAAGTAATTCCGAGAAAAGAGTAGATTGGAAGAAAAACGAAAAAATAAGGAAATTCCCGATACTAGAAAAAGAAAAAATCAAATCGGAGGGGAGGGGAGGGGAATTTGATCGTAAAAATTGGGCATTTTCGGACGAAATCCAATTCAATGTATAACAAATGCCTAGAAAAAGAAAATCTGAAAATTGCACTTGTTTTGAGTAAAACCAAGGCTTCGAAGGTAAAATGGCGAATTTGGAAAATTCAGGAAAAATAGCAAATGAGCTCAGAAAATTACCAAAACTTTCAGATCCCAATCTTATGACATTTGGAAGAGATTGGTGAAGAAAAATCCAGATACAGAGCTCGTTTGCAAAATGGCAAATTTCGGGCCCATTAAGCTGAAATTCCAAAAGATAAATCCCCAAAAAATAGGAAATGAGCTCAAAAAATTGTGAAAACTTCCGAATCTCAATTTTAAATTATTTGGAAGAGATTGGTGAACAAAATCGAGAATCGGAGCTTGTTTGCAAAATGGCAAATTTCGGGCCCACTAAGTTGAAATTCCAGAAGATAAATCCTGAAAAAATAGCAAATGAGCTCAGAAAATTATGAAAACTTCTAGATCTCAATTTTAAATTATTTGGAAGAGATTTTTGAAGAAAAATCCAGAATCAGAGCTCGTTTGAAAAATTGTAAAAGTTCGGGTACACTAAGGGGCAATTTTGGAAGAAAAATCCGAGATAAATAGCAAATGGGATCGAAAAATTATGAAAACTTCTAGAACTAAATTTTATATTATTCAGGAATTTTTGAAAAAAGAAAATTTGGATTTGGAGTCCGTTTGCTATTTAATTAGGTTCGGGGGATAAAAGGGTAATTTTATCGAATAAACCGAATAAGGCCTTTCTTGCAATTAAAAAATTAGAGATTGGGCTGGAATGTGAAGGGCCATTCGAAAAATCCCAAGGGAAGGATGGTTTTTGCTGAGTTCCTGCATCCAAAGGCCAAAAGTGGATAGTAAGGTAGTTATTTTTTTGATCAAGCATTTCTAATTGTGCCATATGGTCCAATGCATGAAGAGGAAGGATGTCAACATGATGACTACATATTTTTGAACAGCTGTATTAGTTAGGGGCTGATCACTTAATCTAAGGGTGGTAATTTCATATTTTAAGCATCTTGGATTAGTGGCCTTTGGATCAAATTAGCTAAAAAAAAATGACAACATTCTAAATCAAAGGGGACCTTTCGGCTACCATAAGGGGGGAGGGGTTTTCATTTTTCTTGGAGGTCTTTAGGCTAATCACTATTTATTTTGGGAGAAAAGAGCTAAGTTTTGAAAAGCAAAGTAACTTAAAAGAGAAGAAAGGCTTGAAAAAATAGCTTTTGAAGGTAGCCAAAAGGCACCTAACTCTCGCATTTTCTTTCCTTTTCCAAGCTTAACTTGCTGATTTTCTTGGAGATTTTGTGATTTCTTGTTGTTTTTGGTTGAGAAATAAAGGTTTTTAAACTTCTTTGAATGCTCCTATCTTATGTTTTCAAGGAAAAATCAAAAACAAATTTTTTTCTCTAATTTTTTGAGTTGGCCGAATGGCCCTTCTTTGTGTTTATGATGTGTTTGATCTACTTTTCATGTTGGTTATGATATTCTAGTTTGTTTTGATGTTTTAACTTTTAAAAATAATCAAGATATGGAGCTTGTTTTTAACCTTCTTTATTATTTACTATTTTTTTGCTAATTTTATCATTTTATTTCCATGTCCACTTACATTGTTTTCTATTTTTAATTTTCTATTTTCAATATGTTAAGTTGTTCATGCTTTGTATATTGCCATACTAAGTGTTTGTGTATTTGCCTAGCTATATCCTTGCCTATGCATCATGTTTGTTTGATCTAACATGTTTTCTTTTAAGTCTTGTATATACTATGTGATGTGTTTATGTTATTGCCATGCTAGAATTTCCCAAGTCCATCAAGTGACCATTTGGCTTCTACATGATTTCTTGCTTTGCGTGTGCATTTTCATCTTGTTAGTTGACATGCTTGCATTTCTATGCCATGTGATGGAGACTCAATTAAGAGTTGTAAACCCAAGTGCAGGTTATGTTCAAGTAATAAATTCTCGGGTGTCCGAGGTCGAACCACAGGGAAGCGTATTAGTAAGTATAAGTTTATAAATATATAAGAAAAAGAAAATAAACAAGATATTAGGGAATCAATAACAAAGAAAGTAAACAAGATATTAGAGAACAAAATAAACAAAATAACATAAAAGCAATTAAACAAGATATAAAAAAAACAATAAGAAAAGATGTTGAGGTTAGAGAATCCACTCTTGGTGTTATGCTAAGATTAATCTTGTTTTATTACACAATTGAAATCCACACATAAGGGAGGTTCCAACCGGAAGGTTTAGCAATTCAGTCCAAATTGTCCAACGTCCATAGCATATGATATTATGTTCATTTGGTGTCCTCAAAACTCACAAAAAGAGTCCAAGCATTCCTTATGCCAAGGTATATGTCTACAACAAATCAAGGTTATGAAACCAAGCATTTACTGTGCCATTTTCATTGTCAATAATGAATCAAGATCTCTACTTTGCAAGTATGATTTTAAACCAAAAGAAAATATTATCTATACTAGTGTTTATAAATGATGATTCATTTTAGCTCATGTTTAAGAGACTAACCTTAGCATTTACCAAGAGCTTCACCTCATCACCTCAACAATATGATTAGCAACACATACTAGATATGAATAAAATGAAAAGAAATGTAAGAAGCATAAGTAAATAAAAAAAGAAAACTAGAGAAAGGAAAGAAGAAGAAAACTTAGAGAATTTTACTACAAAGGCTAATATCCTCCCAATGTATAATGTATCCCAATACTCATCCAAGGCCCTCTATTTATACACATTTTGGAGGGCTAAATGACAAGAGACAAGCTTTACAAATTTCAAAGGTAGGTATAATAGGTGGGTGCATTTTTCTAACAATTTTCGTCATATTGTATGACAATTCTGATCAGCCAGCTTGATGGTCGATTTTGTCAATGTTGGAGGCTCGATCTGATAAAATGGTCTTCTAGAAAAATATACCCTTATCAGTTACGGATCCATAGCCGTTGGAATCAGATCATTTGCGCACGTGGATCGGAAGATATGGTCAAAATATCAAAACGGTGCAGAACAGACGTCATTGCACATCAGCCAACTTGATGGTCGATTTCGCTAGGGAAAACGACTCCGTTTCAAGAAGTGTAAAACATGAAAAAGATAGATATGCCTCTTAGCTTTGCAGGGATACAAAGTTCAGCCTTATTGCTTCAGTGAAACGCAAGATATAGGTGATATGGCAAAAGGTGTCGGAACTGGAACTGAACTGGATTTGCCCTTAATACTAGTAATCTGAAATCACTCAAAGAAACTTGTGAAAAACACCAAATTACATAAAAATATAAAAGATCATAAACACAATTAGACTAAACAATAATAACTCGTATTTGACACAAAACAATAATAAAACATAACTAAAAACTATATAATTATACGAGTTATCACACCCCCATACTTAGATTGTTGCTAGTCCCTAGCAACGACTCAATAAAAATAAAATAAGAAAATCTAATCTAATCCATTTTCGTAGGAAATCACGGTGGCACTTAGCATGTGACACAAGCCTTTAAACCCCTAGGTGTCCCTAGTGGACGAGTTTAGTCTCGTGAGGGTTTACTAGGACGATACCCACAAACATTGAAGAAATAAGAAAAACTAAAAATAATAATTATAACTAATCCTTCCAATATAAATTAGAGATAATCATTGGACAAGTCTTAAAAACTAATCAATAGCTTAAAGAAATTCACAAAAAATCTTGCTTGAATGTAAATAGTTTGAGTTAAGCCAATAATAACATAACATATTTCAATCAAAATAGTGTATATTCAAACTTAATCTCAACTTCTCACATGGGATACTCTCTTGATTTTCACTCTTTAAAGTAGTGGTAAAGTGTTTACACTCAATCAATCTCATGAAAACACTTCTACCATATGCTTGCTTGTCCACCTATTCTCCACTATTTAGATCATACAACTTCATAAATCAAGAGGTCTTTATTCAAGGTTGTAATGGGGCCAAAGGGTTATAATGTGGTTAAAGAACAAAAGGATAAAGATATCACAAAGGTTCCAAAGAGTTCATAGATTTTAGAGACATAATAAGATCATACAAATAAAACTTCTCAAAACTCTTATAAAGCACATAATAACATAGGCTAAATATTCATGTTGAGCCTTTGCATCATTCTAACCAACTTTGTAACATCTTTTTCTAGAAGTTCAAGAGAAGATTTTTTTTTTTTTTTTTTTTTTTTTTTTAATATGGGAATGTATTTGACAATGATCCCTTTCTTTTTCTCTTGACTTTTTCTTTTCTTTTCTTCCCCCACACTTATCTTTTGTTTCTAACCCAAATTTTCAAATAAAAATATCCCTTGTTTTTTTGCAATATGTCTCAAAATATAAAATTCATCTTTAGAACAAGGGTAAGGATATAAGTATATTTAGGCTAGGTGTAAGTTGTGGTTACCAATAAAACATCATATTTAATGTAGGCTCAAATTGGCTCACTAGTGGGGATGTTCTCGTAGAACATTAATAATGGATGGCTGTTTGGCTCTGGTTATAATCCTAATGCCTCTATCATATTCATGTTGTCACATGTATCAATATAGTCTCAAACGGTTTAAAGCAAGTTCTAGAGAATCATGTAATCATAAGAGCACTCAAGAAAGAAATTAGATTGATTTGTATAATGCATCAATCATTATAGGCTCAAAAACTCACAAAGATGATTATACAAGTCAGATTAAGTCTAAACATGCTTCTTTCTCAATCAACATATCATATTAACATTGGCTCATAAAAAGGTTGACATCAAGCTCAATTCTCATGAAAATCTTCTCACTAATAAATCTGTTTTAGACTTATGCAATTCATATCTCATCATTGTATTGAAAGTAACTAAAAAAAACACACTAAGTCTAAACATGCTTTTTTTTTGTTTTTTTGTTTTTTTTTTTTTTTTTTTTTTTTTTTTTTTTTTTTTTTGTTTTTTTGAAGAAGAAGATTAAATCAAACTGACAAGGTATGTCTCAAGTCTCCCTTACTCAGACCTTGTTCAGAATGAATACTTCTAAATGTCTTAAAACACAACAATTTTTTTTTTTTTTTAAGCAAAATATGTCCCTTACCCCCTACTAAAATATGACATTGTCCCCAATGTCAAATTTTAAAGGTAGAATTTAGGAGATATTACCTGCAGAGGTTGCTAACCACTTATTATAACTGAGACACAACAAGCAAAATGTTAGATAATGTCACAAAGACAAAGTGCAATCCACTTCTTGCTCGTCCATATCTCTTTTTCTTTTTCCGAGCGTTTGCGAAACAACCGTAGCAGATAAACACTCATAAGCTTGTAGCTTTTTGAGTAAATCTTCAATGGTTGTAGCAGAAATTATGGTTCTCCTTGCCTCTGAAAACATGAATCCATTATCCACAGCATTATCTAAATATGAAAGTAAATTACTAAAATAACCATTAATATTAAGCAAACCAATGGGTTTCTTATTTGTGACCAAAGATGACCAAGAAGCCACGCAAGCTATTTCTTCCAATGTACCCAGACCTCCTGGTAAAGCAATGAATGCATCGGCAGAATGGTACATGATTGTTATCCGTTCAGGGATACTCCAGACTTGTATTTCCTTACCCACGGTAGGTCCACAAAAATCTGTGAATAGTTTTGGCACGATTCCTAGAACTGGACTTCCTCCGGCGTGTGCTGCTGTAGCGACTGCTCCCATTAAACCCGTACTACCGCCTCCATAAATCAAGTGGATCTTTTGTTGGGCAAGTATTACTCCAACTCTTATGGCTTCATCAGCGAATATGTTATTTTTCCCTGGATAAGCACCTCCAAAGACACAAATTTTTTTAATGCGCTGGGACGAAGTGCTTTCCATTTTTTTTTCTTTTTCGAGTGCCTGAAAGAGAATGAGTACATGGTGTAATATATAGAGGACTGAGTAGTGAATCAGACAAGAGTAATAATGTCGCCGAAAGTGTATTTGACCTGTCAGAAGAAAATGTTAACCTAACAAAAGATTTTTGCATGATTTCAGGAAGAAAATCAAAAAGAGAAGAAAAATCAACCGTAAAAGTCAAAAGTAATAATGTCGCCGAAAGTGTATTTGGCATCTTCCTCTGGTTTTACGTCCAGAAACGGCTTAAACGCCTTCTATGAGTCGAGGATATGCTTCCCATCCAGTTTTCTTACAAGCTGGCAAACAGGGTCTTTTATCATCAGATTCCCAAGATGTTGCCATTCCCTTTGGAATTGCGGCCATAAATCAAGAATTTCTCTTTGTACATCTCCACTAGGATGCGTCTCAAGAGAAAGTTGGATATTACCCAAATTCTCCTTACTCAGTCCATCCTTAATGAATTCAATTTTATCATCTCGATTAGAGGACGGAATCCCAATAGAACGACATTTACCGTTACACGTCCATCGTGCACACTTGTGGCAATTTGAACTCATGCGCTTTGCTCGTCGCTTCTTTGCATAAGTGCTTCTACCTGTACCTGGTAAATGCAAAACAGGAAGATATTCATCTTCACGTACCTTGGCTTCAATTATCCAACGTATGTCTTCAGGAATCCCTTTGTTCATAAGCATTCTTAATCTTTCTAATCGAACTTGGTAAAGCTTCAGTAAAATATTCCGAGGAAAAGGAGGAAATCGTTTCTGCAATATTTTGAGAATATCATCCATCCTGAAAAAAAAAATGAAATAAAATAACATGAAAGAGAAATTTATATACAATATCAGTTTTGTGGGTAGCTGATGGAACCGACTTAAATAATCACGGAGTACCGTTATCCGCCATTTAACCGGGGTTAAAAAAAAATTATATTTACATCTAGTTATTTTCAAAACAAGGATCAGAAAGAAAAACAACCTCTTCTTGAGTAACATGATTTTCCAAAAAGAGTTTGAGTCTTTGTCCATTTACCTTGAATACGTTACCATTTTGAGGATTCTCAATGTCAACTGCTCCATAATGATACACATGCTTAACCACAAATGGGCCAGTCCATCTTGATCTCAACTTACCAGGAAATATGTGAAGTCTAGAATTATAAAGTAGAACTTTTTGCCCAACATTAAATGTTTTTCTTGAAATTAACTTGTCATGAAAGGCTTTAGTTCTTTCTTTATGAATTTTAGAATTCTCATATGCATCATTTCTGAGTTCCTCAAGTTCATTTATTTGTAATTTTCGTAAATTAGAAGCGTCATCAAGGTTTGAGTTGAACATTTTAATGGCCCAATATGCTTTATGCTCAAGTTCCACAGGTAAATGACAAGGTTTTCCATAAACTAGCCTATAAGGAGACATGCCCAATGCTGTTTTAAAAGCTGTTCGATAGGCCCATAATGCATCGTTAAGTCTAAGAGACCAATCTTTGCGATTTGGATTAACTGTCTTTTCCAAAATTTGTTTAATCTCCCTATTTGCTAATTCTACCTGTCCATTTGTCTGCGGGTGATAAGGGGTTGCAACTTTGTGTGTAATGGCATATTTCTTCATTAATGTTTCAAAAACCTTGTTGCAAAAATGTGTTCCCCCATCGCTTATGATAGATCGAGGAATTCCAAATCGACTCAAAATATTTTCTTTTAAAAATTTAATCACTGTTTTGTGATCATTATTTCGACATGGAATTGCCTCTATCCACTTTGAAACATAATCTATTGCTACTAAAATGTATAAGAAACCAAAAGATGGTGGAAATGGTCCCATGAAATCAATACCCCAACAGTCAAAAATTTCAATTACAAGAATTGGGTTCAAAGGCATCATGTTTCTTTTCGAAATGGAACCTAATTTTTGACAACTTTCACATGACTTGCAAAAATTATGTGCATCTTTGAACAAAGTTGGCCAGTAAAATCCACACTGTAAAATTTTTGCAGCAGTTTTCTTTGATGAAAAATGACCACCACATGCCTCGGAATGACAAAACTTAATTACACTACTTACCTCATTGTCGGGAATGCATCTTCGAAAAATATGATCAGGACAATATTTGAACAAGTAAGGGTCATCCCAATAGAACTTCTTTACCTCATTCAGAAACTTCCTTTTATCTTGGGTGCTCCATTGAGAAGGAATTTTTCCTGTAGCAAGAAAATTAGCAATGTCAGCAAACCAAGGTGTCGTGGAGACAATTAGAAGTTGTTCATCAGGAAAAGTATCATTTATTGGTGAGGTTCCAAAAGATTCATCACAAACAAGTCTTGATAAATGATCAGCCACCACATTTTCTACTCCTTTTTTATCTCGAATGGTGATGTCAAATTCTTGCAGCAAAAGGATCCACCTCAGCAACCTAGGTTTTGCATCCTTCTTAGAGAGAAGATATTTTAAAGCTGCATGATCACTAAAGACAACAATTGATGATCCAACAAGGTAAGATCTGAATTTATCCAATGCAAAAACAACTGCAAGTAATTCCTTTTCTGTAGTGGAATAATTCATTTGGGCTCTATTTAAAGTTTTACTTGCATAGTAAATTACATGTGGTTTATTATCTTTCCTTTGTCCTAACACAGCACCAACAGCATAGTCACTAGCATCACACATTATTTCAAATGGTAAAGACCAATCAGGAGATCTCATAATAGGAGCAGTAGTGAGCATATTTTTGAGTTTTTCAAAAGCATCTTCACAATCTTTAGTCCATTCAAATGCAGTGTCTTTCATTAAAAGATTACATAGAGGTTTAGATATCGTGCTAAAATCTTTTATGAATCTTCTATAAAAACCTGCATGTCCCAAGAATGACCTAATGTCCTTTACTGTCTTTGGTGTGGGTAGATTAGCAATCAATTCAAGTTTTGACTTGTCTACCTCAATCCCTTTTGCAGAAACAATGTGACCTAGTACAATACCTTTAGTGACCATGAAATGACATTTTTCCCAATTAAGAACAAGATTTTTTTCTTCACACCTAATCAATACATTTTTCAAATTGGCTAAGCAATCATCAAATGAATCACCAGAAACAGAAAAATCATCCATGAAAATCTCAAGATTACGTTCAATCATGTCACTAAAAATGCTAAGCATGCATCTTTGAAATGTGGCAGGGGCGTTACATAATCCAAATGGCATTCTACGATATGCAAAAGTACCAAAAGGACATGTAAAAGTGGTTTTCTCTTGCTCCTCAAGTGCAATGGCAATTTGATTATACCCAGAATATCCATCTAGAAAACAATAAAACTCATGCCCTGCAACTCTTTCTAAGATTTGATCCATGAAAGGCAAAGGGAAGTGATCTTTCCTCGTCACTGAGTTAAGTTTCCTATAGTCAATGCACATGCGCCAACCAGTAACAGTCCTAGCTGGAATTAATTCATTGTTTTCATTTTTAACTACAGTAACTCCAGATTTCTTAGGTACGACTTGAGTAGGACTTACCCATTTGCTATCAGAGATAGGATAAATGATTCCATTATCTAGAAGTTTAATGACTTCATTTCTCACTACTTCTTTCATATTAGGATTAAGCCTTCGTTGCATTTGTCTAGAGGGTTTAGCATTTTCCTCTAAATAAATATTATGTGTGCAGATTAATGGGCTTATTCCCTTTATGTCAGCTAAGGTCCATCCTAATGCATTTTTGTGCATCTTCAAAAGTTGTAACAACTTACCTTCTTGTAGTTCATCAAGATGTGAAGAAATTATGACTGGAAAAGTTTCACTCTCACCCAAAAAGGAATATTTTAGCTCGGATGGCAATGGTTTTAACTCCAGCTTGGGTGGTTCAATAGTTGATGGTACAGTGACATTTGTAAGTGATGGAAGTTCCTCAAACTTTTGTTTCCAACAATGCTTATCCTGAAAAGATTTTAACAAAGAATCAGTGTGTGAAATTTCTGAAGCATTATCAAAATCATATTCAATTAAATAAGCTTCTAAAGGATCATGGAATGTGGTAGTGGTGAGATGTTCATGAACAAGTTCTTCAATGAAATCCACTTCATGTACTTCTGAATTATCACCAGGTTGCTTGCAAATGTTGAACACATTTAATTCTAAAGTCATATTTCCAAAAGAAATGTTCAACATACCATTCCTGCAATTTATCAGAGCATTAGAAGTTGCAAGAAATGGACGGCCTAATATAACAGGAATTTGAACATTTGGATTTGAAACAGGATGTGTGTCCAAAACAATAAAATCAACAGGGAAGTAAAAATTATCAATTTGAACCAAAACATCTTCAACTATCCCTCGAGGAATTTTTACAGAACGATCAGCTAGTTGAAGTGTAACAGGTGTTTCCTTGAGTTCACCTAAACCTAACTGTTGATAAACAGAAAAAGGCAAAAGATTAACACTAGCACCAAGATCAAGCAATGCACGTTCTATTCTAGTGTTTCCAATGATGCATGAGATTGTTGGACATCCAGGATCTTTGAATTTTGGTGGAGTAAGGTGCTGAATGATTGAGCTCACACTTTCCGTCAAAAATGCTTTCTTTTGTACATTATGTTTCCTTTTAACTGTGCACATGTCCTTCAAAAATTTAGCATAAGATGGAACTTGTTTGATTGCATCCAATAAAGGAATGTTAATCTTAACTTGTTTGAAAAGTTCATAAATTTCTGCATTTTGATTCAAATTCTTTATTGTTTGCAACCTTTGAGGAAAAGGAGCAGGATGCATACCTTTTTCTTTGTCCAAATTTTCAAGAAGTTCAGACTTACCATCATCCTTACCAATACTTTTCGGAGGGGAAGGAGGATCTTGGTCTTTTGATGGAATTTTTTTGTCAATTGCCTTTCCACTTCGAAGAGTTGTGATAGAACTGGCATTTTCCTGTTGAGTTTCATTGGAGCAAGAAACAAGACATTGAGTAGAAGGGTTAGGCTGAGGTTGAGCAGGAAACTTACCTTTTTCTTGAGTGCGTAATGAAGCTGTCAATGTGGACAAGGTGTTTTTGATCTCATTGATGTCCTGTGAAGTCCGGCTATTCACATTTGCTTGTGTTTGCATGAATGCTTGCAATGTCTCTTCCAAGGTTTGTACACGTGAAGGTTGGTAGGAAAAAGTGTTGCCCGGCTTTTGAGATTGTGGTACCTGAACATGATTATTATTCCGCCAACTGAAGTTGGGATGATTTCTCCATTCAGGGTTATACGTTTCAGAGTAAGGAGAAGGAAAAGGCTTTTTAAATGTGTTTATGGAATTTACTTGATCATGCAACGCTTCTTTAAGAATGGGAATGTTTGGACATTCAGAAGTGGGGTGTCCCATGATTTCACAAATTCCACAACTTTCTTCATTTTTAACCGTTTTGACTTCTTTTACTTCTCTAAGTTCCATGGCTTCAATCTTTCTAGCCAAATTAGCTACTTTAGCTTTTATCTCATCTTCTTGACTAAAATGATATTTTCCTCTGTTAGAAACAACATTAGATCTATTGGAACTTTCAGAGGAATTATCTGTGTGCCAGGCTTGAGAGTTATCTGCCAAATGGTCTAAGTAGTCAAAGGCTTCTTCAGGTTCTTTTTCTAGAAACTCACCGTTACACATTGTTTCAACAAATTGTTTAGTTTCGGGAGTTAAACTTTCATAAAAGAAACTAATAAGACGCCATTTTTCAAAACCATGATGTGGACAAGAACTTAACAAATCTTTAAAACGATCCCAGCACTGAAAAAATGCTTCATTTTGATTTTGATTGAAATTTTGAATCTGTCTTTTCAAAGCAGTAGTTTTATGTGCTGGGAAAAATTTCTTTAGAAACTCAGTTTGTAATTCTTGCCATGTGCCAATTGACCTTGGTTTTAAATTATGAAGCCAAATTTTTGCTTTATCTTTTAAAGAAAAAGGAAATAATTTTAGCTTGACAATTTCATTTGTACATTGTTGGTCATTAAAGGTGACACATACATCTTCGAAGTCTTTTAGAAACGAGTAAGCACTTTCCGATTCCAACCCATAGAAATTTGGAAGCAAAGCTATCATACCTGGTTTAAAACGAAAGTTGTTTGCATTGAGAGGAAAAATAAAACAAGAGGGTGATGAGCTTCGAGTTGGTTGCAAGTAGTCACGCATGGTGCGTACTTGTCTGTTCTCATCTTCAGCATGAACACTTTCATTGTCAGCCATGGTAGGAGTTGTATTAGAAAGATTACCTGAAAAAGTTTCACAATAAAATCTAACTAAACGACGAGATCTAAAATCACGTCGCCAAACAAGCATAAAACAAAGTTAATATACAAAATTAGGCGGTATAACCAGCCAAACAAAATAAATATACTAAATTAGGCGGTATAACCAGCCAATAAAAATAAATATATACTAAATTAGGCGGTATAACCAGCCAATAAAAATAAATATACTTATAAACTTATATACTTAGTATTGCTTCCCCGGCAACGGCGCCAAAAACTTGATGGAGACTCAATTAAGAGTTGTAAACCCAAGTGCAGGTTATGTTCAAGTAATAAATTCTCGGGTGTCCGAGGTCGAACCACAGGGAAGCGTATTAGTAAGTATAAGTTTATAAATATATAAGAAAAAGAAAATAAACAAGATATTAGGGAATCAATAACAAAGAAAGTAAACAAGATATTAGAGAACAAAATAAACAAAATAACATAAAAGCAATTAAACAAGATATAAAAAAAACAATAAGAAAAGATGTTGAGGTTAGAGAATCCACTCTTGGTGTTATGCTAAGATTAATCTTGTTTTATTACACAATTGAAATCCACACATAAGGGAGGTTCCAACCGGAAGGTTTAGCAATTCAGTCCAAATTGTCCAACGTCCATAGCATATGATATTATGTTCATTTGGTGTCCTCAAAACTCACAAAAAGAGTCCAAGCATTCCTTATGCCAAGGTATATGTCTACAACAAATCAAGGTTATGAAACCAAGCATTTACTGTGCCATTTTCATTGTCAATAATGAATCAAGATCTCTACTTTGCAAGTATGATTTTAAACCAAAAGAAAATATTATCTATACTAGTGTTTATAAATGATGATTCATTTTAGCTCATGTTTAAGAGACTAACCTTAGCATTTACCAAGAGCTTCACCTCATCACCTCAACAATATGATTAGCAACACATACTAGATATGAATAAAATGAAAAGAAATGTAAGAAGCATAAGTAAATAAAAAAAGAAAACTAGAGAAAGGAAAGAAGAAGAAAACTTAGAGAATTTTACTACAAAGGCTAATATCCTCCCAATGTATAATGTATCCCAATACTCATCCAAGGCCCTCTATTTATACACATTTTGGAGGGCTAAATGACAAGAGACAAGGTTTACAAATTTCAAAGGTAGGTATAATAGGTGGGTGCATTTTTCTAACAATTTTCGTCATATTGTATGACAATTCTGATCAGCCAGCTTGATGGTCGATTTTGTCAATGTTGGAGGCTCGATCTGATAAAATGGTCTTCTAGAAAAATATACCCCTATCAGTTACGGATCCATAGCCGTTGGAATCAGATCCTTTGCGCACGTGGATCGGAAGATATGGTCAAAATACCAAAACGGTGCAGAACAGACGTCATTGCACATCAGCCAACTTGATGGTCGATTTCGCTAGGGAAAACGACTCCTTTTCAAGAAGTGTAAAACATGAAAAAGATAGATATGCCTCTTAGCTTTGCAGGGATACAAAGTTCAGCCTTATTGCTTCAGTGAAACGCAAGATATAGCTGATATGGCAAAAGGTGTCGGAACTGGAACTGAACTGGATTTGCCCTTAATACTAGTAATCTGAAATCACTCAAAGAAACTTGTGAAAAACACCAAATTACATAAAAATATAAAAGATCATAAACACAATTAGACTAAACAATAATAACTCGTATTTGACACAAAACAATAATAAAACATAACTAAAAACTATATAATTATACGAGTTATCACCATGATATTGTGTATTTCATTTACTATATCATGTGTTTGTGTTATTGCCATGCATTTTCATTAGGTCTAGGTCACATTTGCATTGCCATGCATTTCATGCATATTAGGTCTAGGTTGCATTAATTGCCATGCACAAGTTCATGTTAGGCATTAGGTCATTGTTTAGGCCATGCATTTTCTATGTTATTTAGGCCTTAAATCATGCATTTCATGTATTCAATTTGCAGTCTGTTCATGCATTTCATCTCATACCACTTGATTTTTGACTTAAGCCAATCAATGGCTTAAAGCCAAGCTCACATGAGCATGCTTGTGGAAAATTAAGAAGCTGTCAAGTTGGAATTTCTACCTTTGTGATATTTTTTCATTAGGCAATCGTTGTCCAAAATTTTTAAAAAATTTTGCTACTGTTTGTAGGTCCTTAGAGGAGTCTCATATATTTTTATTCTGATTTGTGAATGATTTTATCAAAAGCTTAAAAATGTTTTTTGGCTAAATAGTTTTAACCAGTATTTTGACTTTCGTGATTTTTCTGGTAGGTCATCCTTAGTCTAAAAATTGAGCAATGTTTTTCCCATAGAGTTAGACATGTTTTGAGTCTCCCATAATTTTTTCAGATTTGTTTGAAATTTTAAAAGTAGGTTCAAAAATTACGTTTTAAAACTGGACAGTAAAGTCAGATTTGATTTCAAGGGAAAAATAATTTTCTATTTTGGCTAAGGCATTAAGAGAGGGCTGATTTAGAACCTTAACTACTGTCTTAGGTTGATTCTAAGCCATTTTAATCCTAAAACATGATTTTATGAAGCTCAAGTCAAGGGTGGTCAAGTCCGGGTTTTCAAAGTTAGGAAAATAAAGCCTTTTCAAAAGGAAATTTAGGCCTAAGGCTATTCTCATCCAAGAATTTTCAAAATTATTTTCAAACCAATCACAAAGTATTTTTGATTTTAGAAAATTTAATTTGATGTCTTTTCCTAAGGTAGTCGGATATTTTTTTAGGTATACCAATTTCCTTATTTAAAGGAAAAAATACACTTTCATGCATTGCATTTTCCGTGTTCATGCATATTATATGATATATGATTTTTTGCTATGGATATTTCTATGGTAATGTTATTATTTTGATTTTTATTTTATGGTGTTATGTTATTTGTTATATGGTTGTGAATATTCTATGCTATCCTATGCTTTTTGCTTGGTCATTTATTTTTGTCACATCATTTAGGATTTATTATGTTCATGCATTGTTATTTTTATTTTCATGCATATTTCATGATAATATTATTTTATGTTTCATATCATTTCATGTCACTTAGATTATATTGCTATGTCATTTATATTATATTATGTCATTTAGATTTGCCATGTAATTTAAATTATATTAGGTCAGAATATTTCATGTCGTTTAGATTATATAATTTCATTTAGAATATACTATGTCACTTAGGTTATATCATTTCATTTAGAATATATTATGTCACTTAGTTTATATCATTTCATTTAGAATATATTATGTCACTTAGGTTACATCATGTCATTTAGGTTATATTATATCATTTAGATTTTACTATGCCATCTTTATTTTGTCACACATGTTCATATTCATTTTTTTTTAAATGTTTTAAAATAAGATAATGATTTTCAATAAAATAAAGATATTCTCGAGCTAAAATAATTCATGAGTTCTCTGCTGGGTTTTATAGGGAGGATATCATCAATTATCATTAATAAAGGAATATATTTCTTTCAAAAAATGAGAATGATTTGGAAAATTTTCCAAATAAATAAAAATTTCTATATTTTGCAGCGTTTGTCGGGGAATATAGGAAAATTTTGAATTAATAAATTCCGGGTCATTTTCAATTAAAAAATGGAATTATTTTTCTTAAAATTGGGAATTAATTTGAAATACCAAATTTAAAACTGACTTTTTATTGAGACTTGAGATAACACACGATTAATAAGGTACCGTTCTATACGGGCGTTGTGGGGGTGCTAATCCTTCCCCGCACATAACTGAGTCCCGAACCCGCTTCTCTGATTTCTCTGGTTTAAAAACGCAAACTTTGAAGTTGGTTTTAAAAAATATTTTAATTAAATTTGAAATGTTTTACGAAATCGATTTTAATAGGTGGCTGATCACACCTAGCCAAAAAACATTGGTGGCAACTCCGTTTCTTTTTCCGAGGTCGTATTCAAATTCTCATTTTATTTCAAGAGGAATTAAGTCGTCTTTTCCACTATTTTACCCAATGTCACGCTTAATGAATAAATACTCGCGATGAGACTTGTTATTTTTTAGGTTGCAACACAAGGCTAAACTTATTTTTGGTTAATGGTGATTTCAAAGCCCTAGACATGTTATGTTATTGATTTTTAGATTCTATCTATCATTAATTATCTATCAAAGTTGCTTATGTTCTTCTATAATAATTGTTTATGATGTTGTCTTGATTTGTTTAGGTTGCAAACTAGATATATCTTGATAATTATCTAATGCTAGTTTAGGAGACTTTATCGGAAATTGTCTTGATTTCCTATTCTTAAGTAGCAATTTGTAATTCATGATTATGTTGGGTTTTCGGGAATTGCAATGTGGAACATAACCTAAGTTAAACAATCCGAGCTTATGTGTTTGTTGCTTAGATCAACCTATCTTTCTCTTCTTAAGACTGCTATTACACTAAATCTCGAGAGCTTATTCTAGGTTGTCTAATAGTTAGAGATTAAATAAAGAGCTTGTTCTATTTAACAATGAACTAAGGAAAGATTGGGGTAACAGAGCTTGTTGTTATCTACTGTTGATAATTGTGATAGATTATTGATGTTGATAGATCTGATTCTTGATTCTCAATGATGTCTAGTGGTGGAGAATGAAACCTTAACCATACTTCTCATATTTGATATTCTCTTACTCATTTACTTCTTACTTTCATTATTTACTTTTGTTTTAAAACAACTTAAAACCCTCTTTTCTTTTCTTGTCTTTGAACTTAAGTGATAAACTAATAACTTATAAATTAAAAATCAATCCCTGTGGACTCGACCTTTGCTAACTAGTATACTTACAATTGATCTTTTTAGTGCAAGGTTAAATAAGATATACTCTTTTGAGTGCATCACATCACATTAAATATGTTCAACACATAATTATATCATTCTCATATTGGCACAAGATTGCCAAAATAAACATCTAATGTTTATTAATAAATCATATCAATGTTTGAGAAACATTAATCAAGATGGCAAGCTGTGATCAATATCATAAAGGTTGCCATCTCTTATGGTCCTTCTTCATTACTCATTTGCTTTGGTCCCTACAATAAGTCATACATATTTAGTACCCAAAAGTAAGGTATCATATACCTAAATAAGTGAATTAATCTCAAAGTATATTTAAAGTCGAAGCTTCTTTAAGCTTCCTACTTTGATCATATCAATCTAAGTCTTGCAACTTCTCATCTAGTGATTCGACTATCCACAATGATAGTATGTTCATTTGTCATTGCCTTTGTCTTTCTTCATAAGAAAGTATAAGGTCAGTACTTGGATCATGATCCAAGACCTATCTAAGTTGCTCAAGTCGGGTTATCATCTTATCATCACATGAGGCCTCACAAGGCTACCTTCTGACACCTTGGTTTGGAACAATCCCTTAGGGATGTCAAACCTCTCAGTGTAATTCACCTTACTGAACAATTCTATAAGGTTTAGGATGATTACTTAAGCATTCATTGCCACATGCTACTTACGGAGTTCAGACACCATGCTAGCCTGCATCACAATGTGGCTTGATCAAGGTCATCTATATGAACTTTATAGGCTGCCCAAACTACCTTTGATGTATTAGAATCAAGCTTTTCTTGGATAGGTTTATCAGGAACATAAGCCTTTTCATTTATATTAAGACAATCTTAATATCGTGAAACTAATCAATGGAGTTTGACTCATTAAACTTTATTAGCATCGTTATGCTTCTTAGTGATAGTTTGTTTTGCCATTTTGCATTTATATCCATTATGAACCAAAACATTTATAGTTAATAATTTGCAATATTGTAATCATTAATTTCAAGTTTTAATAATTTAATGATTATTCTCATTATTTTAACAAAATAATAGCCCTCAACTACTATTTCGAGAAATTTAACATTTAAACTTCTTAATGAGCTAGAACCCCTTTCATCCTTGTTCCTTCTCCACCTTTTCCTAGCAGATTTGTAAATTCTAAGAATAGGGATCATGAAAAACAAATTCTGGAAACCTTCCACAAAGTACAAGTAAATATACCTCTTTTGGATGCCATTAACCAAGTACCAAAATATGCATCATTCCTCGATGAGCTATGTACCACCAAGTGCAAATTAAAGTGTGATAAGATAATAAGTGTGGTGGAGAATGCATATGTTGTGTTGCAAAGAAAGCTTCCTCCAAAACACAAAGATCTGGGAAGTCTCTCGCTTGAGCCAGAAGATCCTAAAAAGCCAAGAAGGGGTATAGGCTAGGTTGAAGAAATTAAATCAAACACTAATTGGGAGGCAGCCCAGTTGATGAAAACATTGTCGACCTGCCATCTCAGATTTGTTTTGTTTTGTTTTCCTTTCTTTTTTTTTATTATGTTTTTTTATTAATTGTTTGTTTAGTGTTTTAGGTTTATTTAAGTTTCATTAGTTTATCTTGTTTTTAGTTTTAATATTTTTGTTTGTGTTGATTTAGCTTATTGGGAGGCAACCAATGGATAGAGAACACACATAATAATCAGAGTTGCTAATTCTTGATCTCAATCATTCTATCTTTTATTATTTTCTTGAGTTATTTTTATTATTATGTTTTTGGTTCATTTCTCTTGCACATAATTCTTTCATGTAGGGTGTAGTTTTACATTGAGGACAACGTAAGAATTAAGTGTTGGGGGAAGGATTTGGGATTTCTTTTAAGTTGTTATTTTGTTTGTTTTGTTTTGTTTTGAGTCTTTCATAGTATTTTATTTTTGTATGTCATAGTTCCTTTCAATACAATGATGAGACATGAATTGTATAGGTCTAATATTGGTTTATTAGTGAAAATAAATTTCATGAGAATTAAGCCTGAATATCATTTTTCATGAGCCAATGTTAATATGATATGTTGATTGAGAAAGAAGCAAGTTTAGTGATGCACTCAAAATAGTATATCTTATTTAACCTTGCACTTAGAATAGTTAATTGTAAGTATAGCAATAAGCAACGGTTGTTTTCACAGGGTTTGGGTTTTAATTTATAAGTTAATAGGTTATCACTTAAATTCAAAGACAAGAAAAAAAAAAGGGTTTTAAGATGTTTCAAAAGTAAGCAAACAAGAAAAATAAGAAGTAAAGAAATAAGATGAAATCAGATTTGAGAAGTATGGTTAAGATATCATTCGCCACCACTGAACATTATTGAGAATCAATATCAGACTTATCGATATCAATTAACTATCAAAACTATCAACCGTACATAACAACAACCCGTGTTACACCAATCCTTCCTTAGTTTGTCGTTAATGGGATAAACACCACTATTTAATCTCTAACTATCAAATAACCTAGGATAAACATCTCTAAATTTAATCTGATAGCAGCCTTATGATGAGAAAGATAGGTTGATCAAAGCAACAAATACATAAACATGGATTGTTTAACTTAAGTTATGTTCCACTTTTCAATTATTGAAAACTTGACTATTATCATTAATCTCAAATTGCCACTTATGAATAGGAAATCAAGACAATTACAGATCAAGACTCCTAAAGTAGCATTAGATAATTATCAAGATCTATCTAGTACGCATCCTAAGCAAATCAAGACAAATATCATAAGTAATTTTAATGGAAGAACATAATCAATTTTGATAGAAAACCAATGATAGATAGAATTTGAATATCAATTACACAACATGTCTAGGACTTTGAAATCACCCTTAACCAAATAAGAATTTAGCCCTGCATAGGCATAGATAATATATACATGAAATTAAAAAGAAACTAAGAATAAAACTAGAAGAAGAATATTAATTATTCAGCCTCTTGCTCTCTCAAACTCTCTAAAGAAAGAAAAAATTCAGAATATAAAGCTAGGTAGAAGTGTTTTACTGATGTGAACCCTTGGTAATTGGAAACCCTTAGACCCACAACAATTTGAAATACCCTAACCCAAGAAAGCCAAGATTCAGGTGAAAGATCTAGACCTGTTGAAAACTTGTTTCAAGAACCTAGATTTGGTTCTGAACACCACAAATGGAATGCCTTTGATAAGTTTTTTAGTTCCGTCAACAACAAGTAGAGAAAATTCTCTCAAGAAATCTAAGCTTCAATTGATAAAAATCATATTACAATGTCTAATGAAGTAGGCAGCTAAACAAGCTTTATATAGCCTCCCTACCCTCGTCCTAGGTCGGTAAGGTCTAATAAATCCTATACTATGCCTAGGTGGGCTAGGTGGGCTAGGTCTAATAATACTAATTAAAATAGTGCTGAACAAGCTCAAGCCCAAAACATAATAATTTAAAAGAAGTCCAACTAGTTTAATGAAATAGACCCCACAAGCCTATTAAACTTAATACAAGAAATTAGGCCCCACATGCCTAATGGATTAATGAATTAGAATAGGCCCACATATGCCACATAAATTAATGAAACAAACTTGGCCCACACCAATTCTCTCTATGCCACCCCTTAGTTAGCTTGTAAATCATGGATTAAAGCTGGATTCAAGCCCATCTTGAATGTTGAAGTCTTTCTTGAACAATTTGCAACTTGGCCCAAGTGGATTCAACTAATTCTTGCAATGTTTTCTTGATCTTCTTAGGTATTGACCCATAAGGAACTTGCAATGAATCTTTAAGATTTGGTCCATCTTGGATCCCATCATTCCCCTTTTCCTCGAAAGAATTCATCCTCGAATCTTTGCCTTGGTTGTAACAATGATGGCTCTAGGTGCGAAATCAATTTAATGCTCAATGCCTCTTATGGATGGCAACCCATCCGGCATCTCCTCCGAAAATAACTTCTCGAACTCCTGCAACAAAGAAACAGCCAAACTAGGAAGAGATTGGTTAGTTTCATCAAGATTAAGATGATATTCTTTGTAAACAAGAAATATCATAGGCTGATCTTCTAAGAAAGTCTTCTTAACCTTACTCACTTTTGCATAAAAACCCATCTTTGTCTTTTCTTTTTTCTCTTGTGGCTCCACTCTCTTTTTTCAGCCACCTCTCCTTTTTCTTTTCCACTCTCTCTTTTTCGTGATTTTTCTACCTCACTCTCATTTTTCTTTTCTCTCATATTTCTCTCATGTCTTTCGGCCTCACTCTTTGTTTTTTTTCTCAAAATCATCTTTTAGAATCAATTGGTCCTCATAGACCTGTTTCGGAGTTAAAGGAACAAGGTTGGTTGCTTTTCTATCCTTTACAAAGCTATACCTATTCCTAAACCCATCATGAATTACCCTCCTATCATATTGCCATGGCCTCCCTAACAAAAGATGGCCAGCATGCAGAGGCACTACATCACAATGCACCTCATTACTCTACCTCCCAATGAAAAAAGCTACCAAAACCTACTTATTCACCTTGACCTCCCCAAATTCATTCAACCATTGCAATTTATAAGATCTAGGATGTTTAAGTAAAGGTAAGCTCAATTTCTCAACTAGGGTGGTATTAGCTACATTGGTGCAACTCCCCCATCTATAATCATACTATATACCTTTTTATTCACAAAACATCTAGTATAAAATATATTATCTCTTTGCTGCTCTACATTATCTACTTAATTTGTGTGCACACCTAGCAACAAGAGACTTACCTTCCACAGGGTAATCCAACTCATCATCATTATTAGGATCTTCCAACTTGGGCATATCATCACCATCATCCTCACTTTCGGTCATCACCTTACCATTGTCACGCATGATCATCACCCACTTTTTTGGACATTGAGATGCAATGTGCCCTGAACCGAAGCATTTAAAACATTTAATTTCTCTATTCCTTGAAGGTTCATAATTTACCTTGGGTTTGTCCTTTCTAGTGCCCTCTTCTTTTCCCTTTAGGTGGTTCGGTCTTCCCTTTAAATATAGCCCAGTCATTTTTGTCCCCACTTTGGTTTCCAAGGAGTGCTAGAAACCAAAGTATACCTTGCTTCCCCCTTTCTCTTTAATTGTCTCTCCACCTTTATAGCCATGTGCACCATCTAGTTAGCCGAAAAGAAGCAGGCAAGAAGAAAACTGATTCCTCCTCTTTTTTCCTCTATGCGTCGATTCTCACAGGGAGGTGAGCGAATGCGGCTACTAGGGTTTTTCTTCCTTAGGGGGAGGCGGCAACAACATAAGGCATACATATATTATCAGGCTTAGTGTATGCCAACACTTGGACTTATTGCACTAAAGCCCTTACACATATATTATTAAATATTCACAATAAGCCCACAACACTTAAGGAATATTTAATCTGGCCCAATCTCATTTTAATTTCAATAATCACCTTTTGTGTGTGACCCATTAGGCCCTTAACATGTTGGCGATTAATATAATAAATTCAATTAAGAATTTCTTCTTTATATTTATAGATCACGAGCGACATCTAGCAATGCATCATGACCACCCAAATGCCAAGAGAGTCATCAAACTTAGACTAGCCTTTCGTGTACAATATGTCTGAGTAATTTGATCCCTTCATCAAATATCCCGAGATAGGAAAGCGCATGGTTAAGTGTCTACTCTTAACCCATTCCAAATTAGATCTACAACTTTATATTAACTCTTTAAGTATTGCCTTGGCCAAGGACTTCAATAAGTTAATATAAGCCAAATACATGTGAGATATGTCCCCTTAATCACTTGGGGTGATGAATCCTCTCTGGACCACTCATTCATCTTCGTATGCTTCATGTCATAACCAATAACACCCTATTTTAAGCATCCTCGTGATTGGGACCCGTTCGTGATGAATTCTAAGTATGACAGTTCACATACAAGATGACCTGATGTCTCAAGTCAAAGGATTAGTTACACTATTGACACATGAGAGTATGTACCATAGACACTTGAGTGAAATACCAAATGGAACTCCCATAGTGGGTCATGTTCAGTGAACTTGTTCAACTAACAAGCACCCATATGTTATCCCCAAGTATCTCTATACTTTCAACCTATGAGATCAGTTGCATGCATCAAGTGCATGAAGGCTTAACATATGCCAGTCCTTTGAGCATTGTCAATGCCCTGTCTTGACAATACAATGACCAGGAACAGTTTAGAAACACGACATTGATGCATAAGGATCCTCATAATTGTAACACCTTACAATTCCTTTGCAATGCCATTGTGTCTCATGGGCTTTATCTTCACAAGTCATTTATAACAATTATAACAATACTTATGGATAAAGAAATACCTCAATTATAATTAATAAACTATAATGTGCAATACATGAATATATATAAATAGTGTTTTACAAGCCTAACTAGATTGGCTTGTAGGGCTTACACCAACACTATCACCAGCAAAGACTTGCTCAAGCAATTGTAAAACTCTGGACATCTCCACCAGAGGCTTTAGCTATCACCACCAAAGACTTGTTCACTTTTAAAGCTGAAAAACTCTTGATATCTCCATCAGAGGCTTTGGTTATCACCACCAAAGACTTGTTCATTGTTTAAAACTATAAAAACTCTGGAAACCTGTGCTTGGAGGTCTTAAGAATGGTGCCCGGAGGTCATAAAAATGGTTCCCGGAGGCCTTACGCATGATTTGAAAAATTATGCCATGAGGTCTTCAAAATGGTGCCTGGAGGCCTTACCCATGATGAAAATACCTTGACGGCGGTCTCAAGGCTCGACTCATTTGATAAACAGAATGAATTCGATTTAAAACAAAAGAAAATACCTCGACGGTGGTCTCAAGGTTCGACTGATTTGATAAAACAGAATGAATTCAATTTAAAACAAAAGAAAATACCTCGACGGTGGTCTCAAGGCTCGACTCATTTGATAAAACAAAATGAATTCAATTTAAAACAAAAAGAAATACCTCGATAGTGATCTCAAGGCTCGACTCGTTTGATAAAACAGAATGAATTCAATTTCAAACAAAAGAAAATACCTCGTCGGTGGTCTCAAGGCTCGACTCATTTGATAAAAAAAAATGAATTTAATTTAAAACAAAAGGAAATACCTCGACGATGATCTCAAGGCTCGACTCATTTGATAAAACATAATGAATTCAATTTAAAACAAAAAGAAATACCTCGACAGTGATCTCTAGGCTCCACTCATTTGAAGAAATAGAATGAATTTGATTTAAAACAAAAGGAAATACCTCGACGGTGATATCCAGGCTCGACTCATTTGACTTTATAGAATGAATTTGATTTAAAACAAAATGAAATACCTCGACGGTGGTCTCAAAACTCGACTAATTTGATAAAATAGAATGAATTCGACTTAAAACAAAAGGAAATACCTCGATGGTGGTCTCAAGGCTCGACTAATTTGAGAAGCAGAACGAGTTCGATTTGGGGAAGCCAAAGTTTTCTTGATTCCTGCATTGTTAGCTAAATGCAATGATGAGAATGACATGCTTTGCAAATGCTTGTATGTTTCCTAATAATGAATGCAATCAAAAGATTGTTTCATAATTTCTAATCCATGCAATCAAAATATTGTGTCATAATTTCTAATCCATGCTTGTATGTTTCCTAATAATGAATGCAATCAAAAGATTGTGTCATAATTTCTAATCCATGGTTTCTTTGAGGTTCATAGATTATCCGACTTCATGACGAAGTCTTCAATTGTTCACTGATACCCCACTTAAGGAATCCTTCACTCAAGATAACTGTCAAACAGTCTCAGTTTCTGACTTTCGCTGAAATTCACAAATTTTTTGACTTCATGATGGAGTCTCCAACACTTTTACTGTTTTCTTTTTACTTAGTGAACTTTGCATCAGGATTAGTGGTTTCCAAACCCTTTTTAAGATTTAAATCTATTCCTTAGTAATACTAAAATCCTTTTACTTAAACATTTTTATGTTTACAAATTATCATTCAATTTAATAACAATCGAGATGCATCTCAAAAATGTATGAAAGAAAATATGAAACAAGCAAAATGTCATGAAAAGGATAACAAGAATTTATTGCAACAAATGTTTTGAAACGGTAAAAGTGAATATCAAGGATATAAGAAACAAATGTAATGTTATAGGTTATAGATGCCCCGGGTGCAGAATATCTTGGACCCCTCCTTTTTCAGACCATCTGAAATTTCTGTTGAACGAGCAATTTACTTGGGTAACCTCTCGGCTTCCGTAGTTATGTCAGACTGAGTGGTTCCCCTTTCCTCTGATTTCATATACTTTCTCCCCCTTTACACGGAGCATTGATTCAAACCTTAGTCAGTATTTGAGCTGCCCTTTGCGGGTTTCAACTCAAGTGTTCCTCTTTTGGTATTAAGTCGCCCTTTGCGGGTTTTCGGCTTAAACCTCTCCTTTTACATTTTTTTTATTTTCATTTTTTGTTTTCTCTTTTTTCTTGTGTTCTACTATGCATCTAAGAATTCTAAATGCTTCCAAGGTAAAAATGTCAATTCAAAAGATGGAATAAATTCTGAGAATAACCTATCAAATTAAATATCCATGCTTGATCAAAATGGGCTTTTAAAGCACGTAATGTTGGCCAAGGCTCGGGTTTAGAAAGAAAGGATAAATAGGTCCAAAATGTGTTTAAGGGTTATGGGATCAAGGATTATTTCCTGAGGAGAATTCATTCTTGAAATATTTGTCCCTTTTTTGGACTTTCTTTTATTTTTCTTTTTTTCGCTTCCATTTGCCATTCTTTGATTTCACATTTTTCGATAGCTTTCTTTTTGCCATGAATTTTGATTATTTTTCCTCACGTTTGCCCTTCAGAGTATAGGGTGATCCTTGATCAAGGTTTAAAGAAATAAATAATTCCTAAGGCTCAAAGGGGTGACTAAGGATAATTTCTTCTTAGTGAAAGGAATATGAAAGATGGTCATTCATCATATCAAGCATGAATATTCTCATTAAAAAACAATCCATAGGGGAGATAGATATATAGAATTTCCATTTTTACGCTTGGAATCATTTGAATTTCCATGTGTATAGCATCACACCTTTTTTTTTTCAAGCATAATACTTTTTCAGTTCATCATCATTCACGGGATTTCTGAAATCTTCCCCGTCCATCCGAGTTAAAATCAATGCTCCTCCAGAAAAACTCTTTTTACCACATAGGGTTCATCCAAATTCGGAGCCTATTTTCCTCGCGGGTCCTTCACTATAGGTAGAATTTTCCTTAGTACTAAATCTCTTTCCCGGAACTGTCTAGGACTAACCTTCTTGTTGTGGGCTCGAATCATCATTTTTTGATACAACTGCCCATGACAAATTGCTTTCAATCTTTTATCCTCGATGAGATTCAGCTATTCATAACGAGCTCCAACCCATTCTGCTTCTTCTAGGCCAACTTCTATCAAAACCCCTAATGAAGGGATTTCAACTTCAATAGGTAGCACTGCTTCCATCCCGTATACCAAAGAAAATGGTGTTGCCCCTATAGATGTGCGAACTAAGGTACGATATGCATGAAGAGAAAAAGGCAAGATCTCATGCCAATCCTTATACACATCAGTCATTTTATCAACAATCTTCTTGATGTTCTTATTGGCTGCTTCTACTTCCCCATTCATCTTCTGACGGTAAGGTGCCGAATTATGATGTGTGATCTTGAACTGAATTGAGAGCATTATCTTATTGTTCAAATTGAGAGCATTATCTGAAATAATTCTTGCTGGAATTCGTAACGGCATATTATTTATTTCTTAACAAATCTATATACCATCGACTTTGTTACATTCGCATAGGAAGCAGCTTCTACCCATTTTATGAAATAATCTATGGCCACCAAGATGAAACGATGTCCATTTGAAGCTTTTGGGGTAATAGGTCCAATCATATCTATTCCCCACCTTGAAAAGGGCCATGGTATAGTCATGACATGCAATGGTGATGGCGGCACATGGATCTTATCCGCATATATCTAGCATTTATGACACTTCCAGGAATAACTGATACAATCTCCTTCCATTGTCAACCAATAACACCCTGCCCTCATAATCTGCTTAGCAAGCATGCGACCATTAGCATGAGTGCCACATATCCCTTCATGGACCTCTTCTATAATTCTTCGAGCTTCGGCAGATCCGACACATCTCAATAAGACTTGGTCTTTTCCTTTCTTGTAGAGAATCTCAATGTCTAGAACAAAACCTATTGCTAGCTTTCTCAGAGTCCTTTTGTCATTTTATGTTGATTGTTCTTGATACTATTGACTCTTGATGTACTGCAAGATGTCGTTATACCAAGGGAGGCTATTTGCTTCTTCTTCAATACTCAGATAGTGGGCAGGAGACTCCTATATACTCATCTTTTTTGGCACAACTTCAGCCCCTTCATTCACTTTAAACATTGATGACAAAGTAGCCGGAGCATCTGCCATTCAGTGATCTTCTCGAGCGAAGTAATTGAAATTCATTTCTTCAAATTCCATCAATAAACTCAGTATGAGTTCTCGGTATCGGATTAGGTTTGTATCTCGGGTTTTCCATTCTAGTCGTAGCTGGTATATCACTAGGGCTGAGTCTCCAAAAACGTCCAATACTTTGATCTTTCTGTCTACTGCAGCACGAAGGCCCATAGTACACGCTTCATACTCGGAAGTATTGTTTGTACAATCAAAATACAATCTAGCAGTGAAAGGATAATATTCTTCTTCTGCGAATATGAGCACTGCACTAATTCCGTGCCCCGTTGCATTAGATGTGCCATCAAAGTACATTTTTCATATTTTCTTCTTCAGGGGAGCCTCATCTGCTTGCGAAATATACATCAAATCTTTATCTAGGAAGTCAAAGTTCAACGGCTCATAATCTTCCACTACCCGACTTGCTAAGAATTCAGCCACTGCACTGCCTTTGATAGCTTTTTGACTTACATATACAATATCACATTCTGACAATAAAACCTGCCATCTTGCTATTCTCCCTGATAAATAAGGTGCTTCCAACATGTACTTGATTGGATCTAGCTTGGCAATCAACCACGTTGTGTGGTATAACATGTACTGTCTGAGTCTTCGAGCAGTCCAAGCTAAGGCACAACACAACTTTTCTACCGACGAATATTTCAACTCATAATCTGTGAACTTCTTGTTGAGGTACTAAACTACCTGTTCTTTCTTTCTAGTCTCATAAAGCTACCCTAAAACACAACCCATGGATCTCTCAAATACTGATAAATACAATATCATTGGTTTATCAGGAACAGGTGGCATTAATATTGGTAGGTTTGATAGATAATGCTTAACCTTTTCAAAAGTGATCTGGCATCCTTCATCCCATTCTCCTGGATAACATTTTCGAAGTAACTTAAATATTGGATCACATTTATCGGTTAACTGAGAAATAAACTGAGCAATGTAATTCAATCTTCCCAAAAAACCTCTTACTTCCTTTTAAGTACGAGGCGGTGGCAAATTCTGAATAGCCTTCACTTTATCCGGGTCAATCTCAATTCCTCTTTTGCTGACGACAAAACCTAGAAATTTTCCGGAGGTGACTCTAAAAGTGCATTTTGCCGGATTTAGCTTGAGTCGAAACTTTCTTAATCGTTTGAAGAGCTTCTTAAGACTCGCAATATGCTCCTCTTCTCCTTGTGAATTTGCAATCATATCATCGATATAGACCTCAATTCCCTTATGCATCATATCATGAAACAAGGTCACCATGGATCTCTGATATGTTGCCCCAGCATTCTTCAACCCAAACGGCATTACCTTATAGCAGAAGGTTCCCCACATTGTGACAAATATGGTTTTCTCCATATCTTTCGATGCCATCTTAATCTGATTATATCTCGAGATCCGTCCATGAAAGAAAATAAAGAACTATTCACCGTATTATCCACCAGAGTATCGATAAGGGGCAAAGGGAAATTATCTTTAGGGCTGGCCTTGTTCAAATCTCTGTAATCAACGCACATCCGCACCTTGCCATCCTTATTTGGTATTGGAACAATGTTTGCCCCCCATTCTAGATACTTTGCCACCTCTAAAAATCCAGCATCAAATTACTTCTTCACTTCCATTTTTATCTTTAACAGCATGTCCGACCTCATTCTTCTCAACTTTTGCTGAATTAGCTTGCATTCTGGCCTTAAAGGGAGCTTATGAACCATAATATCCGGATCCAACCCTGGCATGTCTTGGTTAGATCATGCAAATACATCCACATATTCTTGGAGCAAGGCTATCAATTCATCCTTTATTGATGATGATAATGAAATCCCAATTTTGACCTCCTTTATCTCCTCACCATTTCCCAGATTTATCATTACCAATAGTTCCTTATGAGGAAGTACTTGTTTATCCTCTTTTTCTATTTTTCCTTAATGGATCTGGAGGTAGACCATAATCCCTAGTATCTTCGTTAGCCTCAAAATCACCCGTGCAAATGGATCTTTCAAAATCAATTTTAGAATTACTGATAGGAAGGTCCTTATATTCCGTATCCTTACACCTGTAAATAGGTGGGGAAGAAACAATATAGGAAAATATATATAATGAAAACAAAATAAATAGCAAAAATGAAAGAATATGGTCACATCAATATGAATAAAATGCATTGTGCTTGTTATTTATTGAATGAAAATGTTTAAACAAAAAGCCCATTACATGAAAAAAAAGTCTTAATATCTCTGGGTAAAGATAATTAAGATTGTTTTTTTAAAGTATTACTTTGGAATAGACTTAAAAACTATAGGCAACTTAGTCGCACTCCAACTGGCCAGTCTATATCCTAGTGGACAAGGTCGCACCATCCAGTTCGCATTGTCACTTTCCATCATTTTTCCCCAGTCATGCAAATCACCATATCCTGAATCTGTCCACCCTTATTCACATGGAATTTTTCAAAAGCTTGCTCAATCATTATGAGTATATCCTCTAAATTCTTTTCTCCAAATAGAAAACCAGCAGAGTGATAACTCGTATAATTATATAGTTCTTAGTTATGTTTTATTATTGTTTTGTGTCAAATACGAGTTATTATTGCTTAGTCTAATTGTGTTTATGATATTTTATATTTTTATGTAATTTGGTGTTTTTCACGAGTTTCTTTGAGTGATTTCAGATTACTAGGTTAAATCAAGAATTAAGGGCAAATCCAATTCAGTTACAGTTCCGACACCTTTTGCCATATCAGCTATATCTGGAGTTTCACTGAAGCATTAAGGCTGAAATTTTTACAGTGCTTATTTAAGAGGCATATCTATCTTTTTCATGTTTTACACTTTTGAAACGGAGTCATTTTCCTTAGCGAAATCGACCATCAAGTTGGCTGATGTGCAATGACGTCTGTGCTGACCTGTTTTGGTATTTTGACCATATCTTCCGATCCACATGAGCAAATGATCTGATTCTAACGGATATGGATCCGTAACTGATAGGGGTATATTTTTCTAGAAGACCATTTGATCAGATCGAGCCTCCCACATTGACAAAATCGACCATCAAGCTGGCTGATCAGAATTGTCATACAATATGACGAAAATTGTTAGAAAAATGCACCCACCTATTATACCTACCTTTGAAATTTATAAAGCTTGTCTCTTGTCATTTAGCTCTCCAAAATGTGTATAAATAGAGGGCCTTGGATGAGTATTAGGATACATTATTGTAGATTGGTAGGATATTAGCCATTGTAATAAAATTCTCTAAGTTTTCTTCTTCTTTCCTTTCTCTAGTTTTCTTTTTTTATTTACTTATGCTTCTTACATTTCTTTTCATTTTATTCATATCTAGTATGTGTTGCTAATCATATTGTTGAGGTGATGAGGTGAAGCTTTTGGTAAATGCTAAGGTTAGTCTCTTAAAGATGAGCTAAAATGAATCATCATTTAGTATAGATAATATTTTCTTTTGGTTTAAAATCATACTTGCAAAGTAGGGATCTTGATTCATTATTGTCAATGAAAATGGCACAGTAAATGCTTGGTTTCATAACCTTGATTTGTTGTAGACATATACCTTGGCATAAGGAATGCTTGGACTTTTTTTATGAGTTTTGAGGACACCAAATGAACATAATATCATATGCTATGGACGTTGGACAATTTGGACTGAATTGCTAAACCTTCCGATTGGAACCTCCCTTATGTGTGTATTTCAATTGTGTAATAAAACAAGATTAATCTTAGCATAACACCAAGAGTGGATTCTCTAACCTCAACATCTTTTCTTATTGTTTTTTTCTATCTTGTTTAATTTCTTTTATATTTTGTTTATTTTGTTCTCTAATATCTTGTTTATCTTATTTTGTTGTTGATTCCCTAATATCTTGTTTATTTTCTTTTTCTTATATATTTATAAACTTATACTTACTAATACGCTTCCCTGTGGTTCGACCTCGTACACCCGAGAATTTATTACTTGAACATAACCTGCACTTGGGTTTACAACTCTTAATTGAGTCTCCATCATGTTTTTGGCGCCGTTGCCGGGGAGGCAATACTAAGTATATAAGTTTATAAGTATATTTATTTTTATTGGCTGGTTATACCGCCTAATTTTCTATATATTTATATAAATATATTATCTGTATATTAACTTTGTTTTATGCTTGTTTGGCGACGTGATTTTAGATCTCGTCGTTTAGTTAGATTTTATTGTGAAACTTTTTCAGGTAACCTTTCTAATACAACTCCTACCATGGCTGACAATGAAAGTGTTCATGCTGAAGATGAGAACAGACAAGTACGCACCATGCGTGACTACTTGCAACCAACTCGAAGCTCATCACCCTCTTGTTTTATTTTTCTTCTCAATGCAAACAACTTTCGTTTTAAACCAGGTATGATAGCTTTGCTTCCAAATTTCCATGGGTTAGAATCGGAAAGTGCTTACTCATTTCTAAAAGACTTCGAAGATGTATGTGTCACCTTTAATGACCAACAATGTACAAGTGAAATTGTCAAGCTAAAATTATTTCCTTTTTCTTTAAAAGATAAAGAAAAAATTTGGCTTCATAATTTAAAACCAAGGTCAATTGGCACATGGCAAGAATTACAAACTGAGTTTCTAAAGAAATTTTTCCCAGCACATAAAACTACTGCTTTGAAAAGACAGATTCAAAATTTCAATCAAAATCAAAATGAAGCATTTTTTCAGTGTGGATTTTACTGGCCAACTTTATTCAAAGATGCATATGAGAATTCTAAAATTCATAAAGAAAGAACTAAAGCCTTTCATGACAAGTTAATTTCAAGAAAAACATTTGATGTTGGGCAAAAAGTTCTACTTTATAATTCTAGACTTCACATATTTCCTGGTAAGTTGAGATCAAGATGGACTGGCCCATTTGTGGTTAAGCATGTGTATCATTATGGAGCAGTTGACATTGAGAATCCTCAAAATGGTAACGTATTCAAGGTAAATGGACAAAGACTCAAACTCTTTTTGGAAAATCATGTTACTCAAGAAGAGGTTGTTTTTTCTTTCTGATCATTGTTTTGAAAATAACTAGATGTAAATATAATTTTTTTCCCCGGTTAAATGGCGGATAACGGTACTCCGTGATTATTTAAGTCGGTCCCATCAGCTACCCACAAAACTGATATTGCATATAAATTTCTCTTTCAATTTCTTTTTCATTTTTTTTCAAGATGGATGATATTCTCACAAGATTGCAGAAACGATTTCCTCCTTTTCCTCGAAATACTTTACTGAAGTTTTACCAAGTTCGATTTGAAAGATTAAGAATGCTTATGCACAAAGGGATACCTGAAGACATACGTTGGATAATTGAAGCCAAGGTACGTGAAGATGAATATCTTCCTGTTTTGCATTTACCAGGTACAGGTAGAAGCACTTTTGCAAAGAAGCGACGAGCAAAGCGCATGAGTTCAAATTGCCACAAATGTGCACGATGGACGTGTAACAGTAAATGTCGTTCTATTGGGATTCCGTCCTCTAATCGAGATGATAAAATTGAATTCATTAAGGATGGACTGAGTAAGGAGAATTTGGGTAATATCCAACTTTCTCTTGAGACGCATCCTAGTGGAGACGTACAAATAGAAATTCTTGATTTATGGCCGCAATTCCAAAGGGAATGGCAACATCTTGGGAATCTGATGTTAAAAGACCCTGTTTGCCAGCTTGTAAGAAAATTGGATGGGAAGCATATCCTCGACTCATAGAAGGCGTTTAAGCCATTTCTGGACGTAAAACCAGAGGAAGATGTGAGCCACAATCACAACTACAATAAATGACTTCTCAGCTTTTGGTTTGATTTGCAATAACTTTATTTCGGTTTAATTTACGTGTTGTTAGATTTGTGTAATTATTCTCGTTTATTTTTTTTTTTTTGCATTGGTCTTTTACGGTTGATTATTCTTCTCTTTTTGATTTTCTTCCTGAAATCACGCAAAAATCTTTTGTTAGGTTAACATTTTCTTCTGACAGGTCAAATACACTTTCGGCGACATTATTACTCTTGTCTGATTCATTACTCAGTCCTCTATATATTACACCATGTACTCATTCTCTTTCAGGCACTTGAAAAAAAAAATGGAAAGTACTTCGTCCCAGCGCTTTAAAAAAATTTGTGTCTTTGGAGGTGCTTATCCAGGGAAAAATAACATATTCGCTGATGAAGCCATAAGAGTTGGAGTAATACTTGCCCAACAAAAGATCCAGTTGATTTATGGAGGCGGTAGTACGGGTTTAATGGGAGCAGTCGCTACAGCAGCACACGCCGGAGGAAGTCCAGTTCTAGGAATCGTGCCAAAACTATTCACAGGTTTTTGTGGACCTACCGTGGGTAAGGAAATACAAGTCTGGAGTATCCCTGAACGGATGACAATCATGTACCATTCTGCCGATGCATTCATTGCTTTACCAGGAGGTCTGGGTACATTGGAAGAAATAGCTTGCGTGGCTTCTTGGTCATCTTTGGTCACAAATAAGAAACCCATTGGTTTGCTTAATATTAATGGTTGTTTTAGTAATTTGCTTTCATATTTAGATAATGCTGTGGAAAATGGATTCATGTTTTCAGAGGCAAGGAGAACCATAATTTCTGCTACAACCATTGAAGATTTACTCAAAAAGCTCCAAGCTTATGAGTATTTACCTGCTACGATTGTTTCGCAAACGCTCGGAAAAAGAAAAAGAGATATGGACAAGCAAGGAGTGGATTGCACTTTGTCTTTGTGACATTATCTAACATTTTGTTTGTTGTGTCTCAGTTATAATAAGTGGTTAGCAACCTCTGCAGGTAATATCTCCTAAATTCTACCTTTAAAATTTGACATTGGGGACAATGTCATATTTTAGTAGGGGGTAAGGGACATATTTTGCTAATTTTTAAAAAAAATTAAAAAAAAATTTGATGTGTTTTAAGCCATTTAGAAGTATTCATTATGAACAAGGTCTGAGTAAGGGAGACTTGAGACATACCTTGTCAGTTTGATTTCTTCTTTCAAAAAAAAAAAGTTTGTTGTGTTTTAAGCAATTTAGAAGTATTCATTCTGAACAAGGTCTGAGTAAGGGAGACTTGAGACATACCTTGTCAGTTTGATTTTAATCTTTTTATGTTTACTTGTTAATTTTTGTTTAGTATTTTAGGATTATTTAGGTTGCATGAGTTTGTTTTGTTTTGAGTCTTAGTTATTCCTATTCTTATGTTATTAGTTCTTTTCTCTTACACATGATTCTTTCATTTGGGTTAATAGACTTACATTGAGGACAATGTAAGAATTAAGTGTGGGGGGAACGATTTAGGATTTCTTTTATTTTTGTCTACTATTTTTTTTATGAGTCTTTATTATTATTATTATTATTTTAATGTGTTCTAGTTCCTTTTTAATACAATGATGAGATATGAATTGCATAAGTCTAAAACAGATTTATTAGTGAGAAGATTTTCATGAGAATTGAGCTTGATGTCAACCTTTTTATGAGCCAATGTTAATATGATATGTTGATTGAGAAAGAAGCATGTTTAGACTTAATCTGACTTGTATAATCATCCTTGTGAGTTTTTGAGCCTATAATGATTGATGCATTATACAAATCAATCTAATTTCTTTCTTGAGTGCTCTTATGATTACATGATTCTCTAGAACTTGCTTTAAACCGTTTGAGACTATATTGATACATGTGACAACATGAATATGATAGAGGCATTAGGATTATAACCAGAGCCAAACAGCCATCCATTATTAATGTTCTAAGAGAACATCCCCACTAGTGAGCCAATTTGAGCCTACATTAAATATGTTATTTTATTGGTAACCAGAACTTACACCTAGCCTAAATATACTTATATCCTTACCTTGTTCTAAAGATGGATTATATATTTTGAGACATATTGCAAAAACAAGGGATACTTTTTGAAAATTTGGGTTAGAACGAAAGATAAGTGTGGGGGAGGAGAGAGGCAAAAGTCAAGAGAAAAAGAAAGGGATCATTGTCAAATACATTCCCATATTAAAAAAAAAAAAAAAAAATCTTCTCTTGAACTTCTAGTTAAAGTAAAGAAAAAAATGTTACAAAGTTGGTTAGAATGAAGCAAAGGCTCAACATGAATATTTAGCCTATGTTATTATGTGCTTTATAAGAGTTTTGAGAAGTTTTATTCGTATGATCTTATTATGTCTCTAAACTCTATGATCTCTTTGGAACCTTTGTGATATCTTTATCCTTTTGTTCTTTAACCACATTATAACCCTTTGGCCCCATTACAACCTTGAAAAAAGACCTCTTGATTTATGAAGTTGTATGATCTAAATAGTGGAGAATAGGTGGACAAGCAAGCATATGGTAGAACTGTTTTCATGAGATTGATTGAGTGTAAACACTTTACCACTACTTTAAAGAGTGAAAATCATGAGAGTATAGTGAGAAGTTGAGATTAAGTTGAATATGCACTATTTTGATTGAAATATGTTATGTTAATATTGGCTTAACTCATTTATTTACATTCAAGCATGAATTTTTGTGAAATTCTTTGAGCTTTTGATTAGTTTATAAGACTTGTTCAAAGATTGTCTCTAATTTATATTGAAAGGATTAGGAGTAAATATTTTTAGTGTATGTAGTTTACTTATATTTTAGTTTTTCAATGTTTGTGGGTATCGTTCTAGCAAACCCTCACGATACTAAACTCGTCCACTAGGGACACCTAGGGGTTTAAAGGCTTGTGTCACATGCTAAGTGCCACCGTGATTTCCAACGAAAATGGATTAGATTAGATTTTCTTATTTTATTTTTATTGAGTCGTTGCTAGGGACTAGCAACAATCTAAGTGTGGGGGTGTGATAACTCGTACAATTATATAGTTCTTAGTTATGTTTTATTATTGTTTTGTGTCAAATACGAGTTATTATTGCTTAGTCTAATTGTGTTTATGATATTTTATATTTTTATGTAATTTGGTGTTTTTCACGAGTTTCTTTGAGTGATTTCAGATTACTAGGTTAAATCAAGAATTAAGGGCAAATCCAATTCAGTTCCAGTTCCGACACCTTTTCCCATATCAGCTATATCTGGAGTTTCACTGAAGCATTAAGGCTGAAATTTTTACAGTGCATATTTAAGAGGCATATCTATCTTTTTCATGTTTTACACTTCTTGAAACGGAGTCGTTTTCCTTAGAGAAATCGACCATCAAGTTGGCTGATGTGCAATGACGTCTGTGCTGACCTGTTTTGGTATTTTGACTATATCTTCCGATCCACATGAGCAAATGATCTGATTCCAACGGCTATGGATCCGTAACTGATAGGGTTATATTTTTCTAGAAGATCATTGGATCAGATCGAGCCTCCAACACTGACAAAATCGACCATCAAGATGGCTGATCAGAATTGTCATACAATATGACGAAAATTGTTAGAAAAATGCACCCACCTATTATACCTACCTTTGAAATTTATAAAGCTTGTCTCTTGTCATTTAGCTCTCCAAAATGTGTATAAATAGAGGGCCTTGGATGAGTATTAGGATATATTATTGTAGATTGGTAGGATATTAGCCATTGTAATAAAATTCTCTAAGTTTTCTTCTTCTTTCCTTTCTCTAGTTTTCTTTTTTTATTTACTTATGCTTCTTACATTTCTTTTCATTTTATTCATATCTAGTATGTGTTGCTAATCATATTGTTGAGGTGATGAGGTGAAGCTTTTGGTAAATGCTAAGGTTAGTCTCTTAAACATGAGCTAAAATGAATCATCATTTAGTATAGATAATATTTTCTTTTGGTTTAAAATCATACTTGCAAAGTAGGGATCTTGATTCATTATTGACAATGAAAATGGCACAGTAAATGCTTGGTTTCATAAGCTTGATTTGTTGTAGACATATACCTTGGCATAAGGAATGCTTGGACTTTTTTTATGAGTTTTGAGGACACCAAATGAACATAATATCATATGCTATGGACGTTGGACAATTTGGACTGAATTGCTAAACCTTCCTATTGGAACCTCCCTTATGTGTGGATTTCAATTGTGTAATAAAACAAGATTAATCTTAGCATAACACCAAGAGTGGATTCTCTAACCTCAACATCTTTTCTTATTGTTTTTTTCTATCTTGTTTAATTTCTTTTATATTTTGTTTATTTTGTTCTCTAATATCTTGTTTATCTTATTTTGTTGTTGATTCCCTAATATCTTGTTTATTTTCTTTTTCTTATATATTTATAAACTTATACTTACTAATACGCTTCCCTGTGGTTCGACCTCGGACACCCGAGAATTTATTACTTGAACATAACCTGCACTTGGGTTTACAACTCTTAATTGAGTCTGCATCACAGAGCGGAAGTTGTGTAGGATTGGTGGGAAAGTCATGGGTTTCCATTCAATATCCATACCCGCGAGATGGGTCATCCTTCTTTGTCGGTTCTTTTCAACTTGTTTCCTCTTCTCATGGGCCTTCGGAAGATACCCTAAGCCAAACCGGTCTTTTTTTCCCACTAGTTCCATTACTCGGGCCATCCCTTGAAGATATTTTTTGAGACCTTTTTCAGCCCTACAGCCCTTTCCCACTATAGTTCTTACTCTCAACCTTGTGTTCTTGGACAACCTTGGTTTTGGAATTTTTCGTCCTTCATCGACAAAAAATGCATTTACAAATTTCGAAGACCGAAAGGAATATTCTACGGCATCTTCATTGGTTCAACATAAGGAGATTCAGTAGATGCAGAGGCTATTATGTCTTCTTCTCCTGATAGAGTGACCAAATAGCCCTCCATCACAAATTTTAGCTTTTGGTGGAGATGAGGGTACAACCCCTGCTAAATGTATCGACGGCCTTCCCAAAAAGCAATTATAGGATGGATTAATATCCATGACTTGAAAGTTCACTGTATAGGTACATACATGGGCTTTTCTCCAGAGGAACCTCAATAGTTCCCATTACCTCTCTCCTGGTACCATCAAAAGCTTTGACTACTGTGCAACTTGGTAGCATATAAGAAATATCAATTGCCGACTTAGACAGGGTTGCCAGGGGCACTATATTAAATGAAGAACCATTATCCATAAGCACCCTTGGTAGTATATGGCCCTTACAGGTTGTTGTTATGTGAAGAGCCTTTGTGGACCCAATACCATTGGGTGGTATTTCATCATAACTGAAATATATATGATTGTCTGTCGCAATATTTCCCACCAGCCTGTCTAATTTTTCTATCAATATGTTGTTAGCCATATATGCTTGATTCAACACTCTTAGCAAGGCATTTTTGTGTGGCTCCGAGTTTAATAGCAAAGATAAGATGGAGATTCTTGCTGGCTGACGCTGCAAATGCTCAACCACACTACACTAACTATGTTTTATTAACTTTAAAAACTCGCAAGCCTCCTTTTCATTCATCGGCTCTTTTATCTTGTTTACCGGGGCTGAACCTTTCTCTGCTTTTTTTGACAAATCCATCTCAATATGGATTGGTTCAACTGCTTTCTTCCCTTTGTCCATTCCTCCATCTTTCATTGTTGATCCCTGTTCAACAACCTCATGGGCATAACACCTTCAACTTCGTGTTAAGTGCCCCACACCTGTAATATCCTGCTGACTTGAAGACCCTGGCATAACCATGCTACAGTCATATTTCCATGGTGCAGCTTTGTTTTCCTTATATGAAAAGGAAGAAAGCAAATCTATGATAAGCTTAGGCACAATTTTCTCAACAACTGGACTAGTGTTCTCTGGTTCATCGTAATAGATGATCAAAGGTCTTCTTATTCAATAGACAGTTGCATTCTCAATGACCTCTACTTTATCTCTATTTCTTCATAAAACTGGGCTTCTCCCTCATCCATCATCTTTTGGACTTTATCCAGAAAGTCCTCTCATTCTTGTATGATATAACCTTTATATCCATAGAACGGGCACCAATCCTTCTTCCTGTTTGCAACAATTTTTAAACTGTCACCATCCTCCACCATTCTCGCTTTTACCATTCTGACCCACACTTTTATCATTGGAGTCTTGACTTTACTGATATGTTTTTTCAACCTTCTTTCTTCCCCTATTAATACTATATTTACCCGGTTCTCAGCATGATCAGATAACAGATTTCTTGCTATGTTCGACCTATTCCTTGTCCCGAACTTCACCACCCCCAGTATTAATCAAACTTTGGACTTTCTTATTAATGGCAATACAGTCCTCAGTCGAATGCCTCTGGATCTCTGCGTGATATGCGCAGCTAACATTTATGTTGTACCACCTTGGATATGGTGGTGTCAAAGGTTTGAGGTGTACAGGTGCAATAAGTTGACTCTGCAATAGTTTAGGGTATAGCTCACCATAGGTGGTAGGAATCGGATCAAATTGGGGTTTTTGATCATTTCTTGGTGAACGTTGACCATTGCGTCTAGCACCTTGAGTGTTTGGGACAGTGTTTCGGGGAAGATTTATCTGTGGGGATATGCCAATTGGAAAAGGCTGTTGTGGTATATTGATATAGGGAAATGGATTTTGGGTAAGATGGTTCACTTTAGGATAGTAAGGGATTATACCCCGAATAAGGTGTGTAGGGTGTAGGAGGTGCATAAGTTGTAGGAAGAGTATAGGGCCTGAGAGGTGTGTATGGTGTAGGAGGTGCATAGGGGTATTGATTGAAGCTGACTGCATGTGTCTCCTCCTTCTTTTTTGCAGGGAAAACCCTCTTCGGGGTAGCAGACTCGTCCATTTCTTAATGGTTGACTTTATCATCTCTCCATATATTACCATATCTGCAAAGTCCTTGGTGGCACTCCCCACCAATTTATCATAATAAGGTGCTTTCAGGGTATTGATGAAAAGCACTGTAGTTTTCTTGTTGGTCAAAGGAGGTTGTACTTGTGTAGCCATGTCTCTCCATCTCTTAGAATATTTTTTAAAGCTTTCAGTAGCTTTCTTTTCCATGTTTGCAAAGTTAGACGGTCAGGCACAATGTCTGTCACATGCTTGTATTGTTCCATGAAAGCTTTGGCTAGATCCATCCAGGAACGGATCTTAGTACGGTTGAGCTGGTTATACCATCGAGTTGCGGACCCTGTCAAGCTATCCTGAAAACAATGGATAAGAAAATTTTCATCTTCATCATGTCCGGTCATCTTCCAGCAGTACATGGTTAGATGTGCTGATGGATTAGTAGTTTCGTTATATTTTTAAAAGTCTGGTACTTTGAACTTTGGAAGAATCACCAGACCGTGCACTAAACTCATCTCTTTGGCATCCAGACTGCCAAATAGCTCCGCCCCTTCAACTGCCCTCAATCTTTCCTCCAGGAACTGATATTTTTTCTAGGATTCTGCCGTTTCAACATTCTTTAGCTCGGCCATCTTTGCCTTTTCGTTTTCAGCTAGTTCCTCAAAGTCTGGAACATCCACATCAATTGGATCAACCCCAATGTTACCCTTTTTAGGACCAAAATTCTGTACCTCAGCCGCTGGTTGGATGTAAACATAGGATGCTGCCCTAGTTGGAAGTTCATTTCCCACATGCTGGGATGTCTGGCCATTCTGATGTACTACCTCAGGTCAGCCTTCATGGTTTACTGCCCCTATTCCTCTAACTGAATTTTCCACTGGCCATTTCTGCCTCATCATGGCACTCACCATTTCCATGAGTTTAGTCATCTGTTCTCGTGACTCCTCCTGAGACTTAGCCAACTGTTCCTGCAGTTCTTTTTGAGTTCTTTCCATCCTTTCAATTCTAGCAAGCTGATCGTTCTCCATAGCTTCGGCTTGAGATCGAATATTGTAAGGGTGTCAAAAATCAAATTCTTTCTGAGTGCGACCAATTGTACCTTTAGTTTTGAAAACCATGAATTAGAATTTATTGACATATTTTTTTTTATTTTATAAAAAATGTGTCGATACGTGATCCCAATTGCGGGGGACTCGTTCGAGTGAGGGGGAAATAGAAGTAGAGGAAAAGATGACTTAATTCCTCTAGATTGAGATAAAAGGTCGAGGGTATGAAAATGGCCTCGAAAAAAGACATAGAGCCACCACCAATCTTTTTTAGCTAGGTGTGATCGACCACCTATTAAAACCGGTTTTATAAAACATTTTAAAATTAATTAAAACATTTTTAAAACCAATTTCAAGTCTGCGTTATAAACCAGAGAAAATCGAAAAATTGGGTTCGGGACTCGGTTACGTACAGGGAAGGATTAGCACCCCCACAACGCCCATATAAAACGGTACCTTATTAATCATGTGTTGTCTCAAGTCTCGGTAAAAAGTTAGTTTTTAATTTAGTATTTCATGTTAATTCCCAATTTACAGAAAAATAATTCCATTTTAATTGAAAATGATCCGGAATCTATTAATTCAAAATTTTACTATATTCCCTGACAAAATCGGCAAAATATGGAAATTTTTATTTATTTGCAAAACTTTCTGAATCATTCTAGTTTGTTGAAAGAAAGATATTCCTTTATTAATGATAATTGATGATATTCCCTCCAGCAAACCCGGTAGAGAACTCATGAATTATTTTAACTCGGGAATATCTTTATTTTTATTGAAAATCCTTATCTTTTAAAAAAAAAACATTTAAAAAAATGAATATGAACATGTGTGACATAAATAAAATGACATAGCAAAGTCTAGATAATATAATGCAACCTAAATGATATAACATAATTTAAACGGCATAGTATATTCTAGATGAAATGAAAAATCCTAAGTATCTTGGTATGTTCTAAATGAAATAAAATGATTTAAATGACATGGTGATTTTAAATGATATGACATATTTTAAATGACATGGCATATTCTAAATAATATAACCTAAATGACATGGAATATGATCTATGTTACAAGAAATGACACGAAACATAAAATAAAGCTATCATAAAATATGCATGAAAATAAAATAAAAATGCATGAACATAGTATATGCTAAACAATGTGACACAAATAAATGACTAAATAAAAATATAGGATAGCATAAAATATTCAAAATCATATGGCAAACAATATAACGTCATAAAATGTAAATCAAAGTAATAATAATACCATGGAAAATATCATAGCAAAATTCACATATTAAATAAAATGCATGAACATGGAAAATGCAATGCATGAAAATGTATTTTTTCCTCTAATAAAGAAATCTGTATATCTAAAAAGATATCCAGCTACTTTAGGAAAATATTTCAAATTAGATTTTCTAAAAAAAAAAAAAACTTTGTGACTGTTTGAAAACAATTTTGAGGAAAAACTTGAATAAAGATTGAAACCCTTACCAAACCCTTTTAAAATGGCTCTAATTTTCTAAGTTTAAAATCCCGAACTTGACCACCCTTCACCCAAGATTTATAAAATCATTTTTAAAGTTTAAAAAGGCTTAGAAAATACCCTAAGACAATAGCTAAAGCTTCTAACCAACCCCCTTTAAATGCCTTAGCCAAAGTCAACCATTATTTCTCTTTTGAATTCAAATCTGCATCTTCTGTCCGATTTTGACACACGATTTTTTAGCCTATTTTTTAAAATTCAAAAAAATCTAAAACAAATACTGGAGACTCAGAACATGTAAAACTACACGACAAAAAATTTTCTTAATTTTTGGATTAAATATTACTTCCCATAAAACTTGAGAAATTATGAGTACTGGGAGAAAAATTGTTTTGCCAAAACACATTTTTTTGCCTTTGATAAAGTCATTCAAAACTCAGAGTAAAAATTGTTGGAGATCATCCTAAGGACCTAAGAACAGTAGCTAAAACATTTAAAAACCTTGGACAAAAATTGGCTAAGTAAAAAATCACAAAGGTAGAATAATCAATTTGACAACTCTTTAATTTTCCACAAGTATGCTTAAAAGAGCATGACTTTGAGCCATTGATTGGCCTAAGTCATAAATCATGTAGAAATGACATGGAATGCATGAACATACAGCAAATGAAATGTATGAAATGCATGGTCTAAATCATAAATGGTAAAGGAAATGCATGACAATTCAAAATAATCTAAATGCCTAGCATGAGTTTGCATGGCAATAAATGCTATCCTAACTTAATATGCATGCAATGCTTGATAATGAAAATATGACTTGGACCTAATATGTTATGAATATGCATGAAAATGCTAATGTAACCTAAGACCTAAGTAGCATAGCAATGCATGGCAATACCAATATGATTTAAGACCCAATATGCATGGCAATACCAATATGGCCTAGACCTAAAATGTAATGAAAATGCATGGCAATACTATGAACATACAACGACCAATGAACCTATGTTAATGCTGGGACAAACAGAAACTAGTACACAATTTCAAGATATGATAATGCAAAGCATGTTACCTAAAGAAAATGCAAATGCATGACAAGGCAAGGGATGCATGAAGAGGCCGAGTGTGGTTACATGATACTCTAATGAAATCCTATCTAGTAAATGGCACAAGTACAAGACAAATCATATCAAGATACATAATGTCATGAAACTTTCACAAGCATATGACATACTAAAATCAAAATACACAAGATCATGGCATGGAGATGCAAACAAGTCGAGAAGCAAGATGAAAATGCACATGTAAGGCATAGCAACACGGAGAAGTTGAATGGCCATATGACAAAATATGAAAAATGCAAACATGTTTATAACACAAGACATGATACATGAAGAAAAAAAATGCACAATATGAGCATATGAACACATTGGCCGAATCTTCAAGGAAAAAATATCAAGCATGGAAATGAAATATAGAAACAAATATAATATAGAAAAAAATGTAAAGAACATATATAAAATTAAACATAGACATGCAAAGCAAAGCAAATAACAAGCAAAAGTAGTAAATAAAACAAGGAAAGTTAAGCTTTATGGTTGGTATAAAATGGGCATAGCCTCTCACCTAACCATAATCACTTGGTCTTGCCCAAGATCATGAAGCCTTTCCATTTCAAAAATCAGAAAATAAACCATGCTAAACAGCAAAATTAAGGTGAGCTTCATGGTAGGTAAAAATGGGCATAGCCTCTCCCCTAACCATGGTCACTTGGTCTTGCCAAGATCATGTAGCCATTTCAACCTTTTTTGCTTCATCTATTTGTAAAAAAATCAGAATATAAAATACTTAAAAAACCTTCTAAAAATTATTTTTCCACAACAACATGCAAGGAAGAAAAAAAAAGAAAACCAAGGCAAGCAAACATGCCATATTCGGCCAAAGCAAGGACTATCTAAAAAAAAATTGTTTTCAACCATTTTGATGAAGAAGAAGAGATGAAAACTTAAGTAAACATTTGAAAAAATTTATTTCTATGAAAAATGTAGTAGGAAAACAAGATGGAAAATCAAGAAATCACCATGGAAAACAAGCTAGAGCTTGGTAAAGATGACTACCTTAAAGGTCTCTAATGAAACCTTTTTTTTTTCTTTCTTTCAAAACATTTTTCTTTTCTAAATTAGCTACTGACTTCAGCCAAAAAACCTATGAAAAAAATGAAATCACCCCTCCTTGATGGCTTGGCCGAAAGGCCCTATCACCCTTGGATGGAAATTGCACTTTTTCTCCTCCAATCTTGGCCTTTAGATTAAGATATTTTGATGAAAACATAAAAATATCATCTTTCCAATTGATTGTAGCCCTTATGATGTGTACTCAACCCTTGTAATAACCTCAACCCTTAGATGCAAAAGAGGACCAATCCCATGCACCCCCTTGCTTGCCCCCTGAAGTGTTTATCCTTGGATGAGTTGTGCACTTCCATTCTTGGTCATTGGATGAGGACAACATAAAAATGACATCTTGTAGAATAAACCCAGCCCTCAACATGTGTATTCAGCCCTTGCAAATAGCCTAAGCCATTGGATGAAAAGAGACAATCCCATGCACTCCCTTGCTTGGCCGAATGGATGCTCACCCTTGGATGAATTGTGCTCATTTTTTCTCTATTCTTGGCCATTAGATGAGGGTTCTTTCATGACAAATAAAAATGTCATCTTGGCATTTAAGCTTGGCTACTGGATGGTGTATTCAACTTTCCTACAAGGCACCTAAGCCATTGGATAAAAGGAGGACCATTTGCAAGATGTTAGTGATAGCATGTGGCTTGATAGTGACTAACAAATTAATTTGTTCAAGCTTCCTTCTTCTCCTCTATGCTGCCTGATCAAAAGAAGAAAAATCCCAGCAATTCCTTCTTCGTTCATATTTTTCTTAATTACAAATTTGGCTTTTTTGGTTTCTTCGGTGAAATGACCTTTTTGCCTCCCGAACCTAAATAAATAGCAAACGGACTCCAAATTCAAATCTTCTTTTTTCAATACTTCCAAAATAATAAAAAATTGAATTCTGGAAGTTTTCAAAAAAATTCGAGTCCATTTACTATTTATTTCGGATTTATTTCTAAAATTGCCCCTTTTACGCACTCGAATTTAACCTTTTTTAAACCAGCATCGAATCCATATTTTTCTTCACCAATCTCTTCCAAATAATTTACAAGTGTGATCTAGAACTTTTCAATATGTTTTGGAGCTCATTTGCTATTTTTTTGGGATTTATCTGCTTGAATTGCTACATAAGGAAACCGGGATTTGGCCATTTTGCAAACGAACTCCGAATCAAGATTTTCTTTTTCCAATGTCTTCCAAATAATTTAAAAATGAGATCTGCAAATTTTTAGAATTTTTGGAACTCGTTTGCTATTTTTTCGAGATTTGTCCTGTTGGATTTCTACATAGTAAACCCGGGATTTGGCCATTTTGCAAATGAACTCCGAATCAAGATTTTCTTTTGCCAATCTCTTCGAAATGATTTAAGAATAAGATTTGCAAATTTTTAGAATTTTTGGAGTTCATTTGCTATTTTCCCAAATTTTCCAATTTTGCTGTTTTACCTCTCAAACCCAATAAAACAAGTCTGATTTTCGGATTTTCTTCAAACTGAGCCTTGGGATATCTTTGTTTAATCACTCCTCATCAATTAGTGGCTTTAGTCCTACCTAATTGGGCAATTTTTGTAATTCTTCCAAATTTCATCGAAATCCCTCAAAAAAACCCTAATTCTCGGTTTCTTCCGAATTGACTTTTCTATCTGTTTTTCTTCCAAGTAGCTTCTCCATTACCCGTAGTCAATACTTATCTTTCATTTGGAACCCTCAATTCTGACCAATTTGAGCGTTTAAGCACTTTTTCCTAAATTTCCCGAACTAAGGTTTTCTTTCTACTAAATCTCCGTAACCCAACTTTCAAAATCCATATCTTTCAATGTAGACCTCAGATTTTTAAAATTCTTTCACTGTTTTTCAATTGAACCTCAAATCTTGATTTTGAAAATGGGTTGACTTTTTTAGTAGTTGACTTTTTAGGGTTGACTTTTTTGGGGTTAACTTTTTCGAGTTTGACTTTTTTGTCTGCTTTCTTAGACTAAGTATCGGAGTACCACCTGCAGGATGAGAAAAGCCTTTTAACACTCTGAAACATCAATATAGGAAGAAAACGTACCTGATTTAGGGGTCCAGAAAAAATTAGGTGTCTACAGTTGCCCCTCTTTGGCTATTTCTGAAATCAGGAATCAGATAAAGATAAACAAACACTAATTTTGTACGGTTAGTGAAATCACATGTGAAGAAAAGGAAAAGGGGTTTTCAATCATCATCATTCATCATTTTTTTTATTATTATTTTTTTTTAAAAAGCTATAAATAGAAGATTTTGTCCTTAAATTGAATTCCATGACTAATCAAGGCTCGACCCGTCTTAAAGAAACGAGTTCGATTTCCAAAAGAAAAAATTATGCCCGAAGGTCTTAAAAATAATGCTTACAGGTCTTAAAAATGGTGCCCGGAGGCCTTACCCATGATTTGAAAAAATATGTCCGAAGGTCTTAAAAATGATACCCGAAGGTCTTAAAAATGGTGCTCGAAGGCCTAACCCGTGATTTCAAAAAATTGTGCCCGAAGGCCTTACCCGTGATTTGAAAAATTATACCCGAAGGTCTTAAAATGGTGCCCGAAGGTCTTAAAAATGGTGCCCGGAGGCCTTACCCGTGATGAAAATACCTTGACGACAATCTCAAGGCTCGACTCATTTGATAAAGAGAACGAATTCGATTTAAAACAAAAGGAAATACCTCGACAGTGGTCTCGGGGTTCAATTTGCAAGAGAAGAAAAGTCCTTGACGATGGTATTGGGGTCTTATCCTATCTTGTGCTAACCTTACCGGCATGGATGAAACCAAAAATTAAAAAAGATCTGGATGAAACCAGATATTAAAAAGACATGGGTGAAACCAAAAATTTGAAAATGATCTGGATGGAACCAGAAATTGAAAAGCATGGGTGAAACCAGAAATTTGAAAAAGATCTGGATGAAACCAGAGATTAAAGGCATAAGTGAAACCAAAATTTTGAAAACGATCTGGATGGAACCAGAAATTTGAAAAGCATGGGTGAAACCAAAATTCTGAAAAAGAGCTGGATGAAACTAGAGAATAAAGGCATGGGTGAAACCATAAATTTGAAAATGATCTGGATGGAACCAAAAATTGAAAAGCATGGGTGAAACCAGAAATTTGAAAAAGATCTGGATGAAACCAGAGATTAAAGGCATGGGTGAAAACAGAAATTTGAAAATGATCTGGATTGAACCAGAAATTGAAAAGCATGGGTGAACTAGAAATTTGAAAAAGATCTAGATAAAACCAGAGAATAAAAAGGCATGGGTGAAACCAAGAAATTGAAAAAATCTGAATGAAACCATAAATTGAAATGACCTACCTAAAGGATTTGAGAGAGGTTGCAAATGCTTCATGGTGTAAATGCAAATATCTTGGATTGATGCAAATACTTCTTAAAATGATACAGATGTCTTGGATTGATGCAAATGCTTCTAAATGCAGATGCAAATGTCCCTAAGAATCATGTTCATGTAAGTGGTCCATGAATGGTGTAATTGCAGCTACAATGAAGATGCAATGATCCTAGAACTCATTTGATAAAGAGAACTCATGAATTATTTTAACTACGGAATATCTTTATTTTTATTGAAAATCATTATCTTTTTTTTTAATAAAAAAAAACATTTAAAAAAATGAATATGAACATGTGTGACATAAATAAAATGACATAGCAAAGTCTAGATATTATAATGCAACCTAAATGATATGACATAATTTCAATGGCATAGTGTATTCTAGATGAAATGAAAAATCCTAAGTACCATGGTATGTTCTAAATGAAATAAAATGATTTAAATGAAATGGCAATTTTAAATGATATGGCATATTTTAAATGACATGGCATATTCTAAGCAATATAACCTAAATGACATGGAATATGATCTAAGTGACAAGAAATGACATGAAACATAAAATAAAGCTATCATAAAATATGCATGAAAATAAAATAAAAATGCATGAACATAGTATATGCTAAACAATGTGACAAAAATAAATGACTAAATAAAAAATATAGGATAGCATGAAATAATCAAAATCATATGGCAAACAATATAACATCATAAAATGTAAATCAAAGTAATAATAATACGAAGGAAAATATCATAGAAAAATTCACAAATTAAATAAAATGCATGAATATGGAAAATGCAATGCATGAAAATGTATTTTTTTCCTTTAATAAAGAAATCCGTATATCTAAAAAGATATTGATAACTCTAGGGAATATAGTTATTTTGCCATCTTTTATGCTTTTGAATCGGCTAAGTCAATGAGGATTTTATTAGGATTGGATTAGTTTTAGATATTTTTATATTTATTTTAATTATCCATTTAATTTTTAAAAATAGTTATTTAGTTGTTATTTATGTGTTTTTATAGGTCTAAGGTGATCTGGAGCTTCGAGGTGCAAAACAACAAAAATCAGTGCATTCCAATGAGCAGGCAGATTCGACCTCCGGAGCTTATTTCAAGAAAAACTCGGTCTTAAAGAATTCAAATGAGAAAACTTTCTTCCTGACTTTTGAAGCTTACTTCCATACCTTTCCAATGGTACAAAGCACGTCAAAATCGGATAGGATTTTCCAAGTCAAAATAGCTCACGAAGTTTGAGAAGCTGACAGGAACTAGTTCAGACAAAATGAGGAGAAACACCAAGAAGGCAGTAGTAGTGGCGCCGCGGCGCCTTTTTTAAAAAAAAAAAAATCACATCCTAACATAAAAAAAAAATAAAAAATTAACGCAAATACTTCTCATGCTTATGTTTTCCCAAAAATCAAGATAAGTCAATAACTAATATTCATCATTGGATAAGTGCATCCACTTGTGCATATAAGGCATTGATTGCATCCCATTTATAATCCCACATAGTGCATCCAAATCAACAAAACCTGAAAATGAAGAAAAATAAAGTTTAAATTAAGACTAAGGTTGCTTGGTATTAATATTAACAAAAATAATAAATAATTCCCCGGCAACGACGCCAAAAACTTGTTGTCAGATTTACACCATGCAACGGCACCACTGCTACTGCCTCCTTGGTGTTTCTCCTCATTTTTGTCCGAACCGGTTCCTGTCAGCTTCTTGAACATTATCAGCTGTTTTTACTGGGAAAATCTTGTCCTCTTTTGACGCACCTTATACCGTTGGAAAGGTATGGAAGTCGGCTTCAAAAGTCAAGGAGGGCTTTTCTCATTTGAAGTATTTAAGACCGAGTTTTTCTTGAAAGAAGCTCTGGAGGTCGAATCTGCATGCTCACTGGAATGCACCGATTTTTGTCGTTTTGCACCTCGAAGCTCCAGATCACCTTGGACCTATAAAAAAAAACATAAATAACAACAAAATAACTATTTTTAAACATAAAATGGATAATTAAAATAAATATAAAAATATCTAAAACTAATCAAATCCTAATAAAATCCTCAAGGACTTAGCCGATTCAAAAGCATAAAAGATGGCAAAATAACTATATTTCCTAGAGTTATCAAATATCCGGCTACTTTAGGAAAATATGTCAAATTAGATTTTCTATATAAAAAAAAAACTTTGTCATTGTTAGAAAACAATTTTGAGGAAAAACTTGAATAAAGATTAAAACCCCTACCAAACCCTTTTAAAATGGCTCTAATTTTCTAAGTTTGAAATCCCGAACTTGACCACCCTTAACCCGAGATTTATAAAATCATTTTTAAAGCTTAAAAAGGCTTAGAAACTACACTAAAACAGTATCTAAAGCTTATAACCAACCTCCTCTAAATGCCTTAGCCAAATTCAACCATTATTTCTATTTTGAATTCAAATCTACCTCTTCAGTCTGGTTTTCACACAATTTTTTAGCCTATTTTTAAAAATTCAAAAAAATCTAAAACAAATACTAGAGACTTAGAACATGTAAAAATACACTAGAATAAATTGTATTAATTTTCTGATTAAATATGACTGCCCAAATAAATTGGGCAAGTATGAGTATTGGGTGAAAAACTGTTTTGCCAAAACACATTTTTTTGCCTTTGATAAAGTCATTCAAAAATCAAAGTAAAAATTGTTGGAGATCATCCTAAGGATATGATTGGACCTATTACCCCGAAAGCTTCAAATGGACATCGTTTCATGTTTGTGGCCATAGATTAGTTCACAAAGTGGGTAGAAGCTGCTTCCTATGCGAATGTAACCAAGTCGATGGTATGCAGATTTGTTAAGAAAGAAATCATTTGCCGTTATGGGTTGCCAGCAAGAATTATTTCGGATAATGCTCTCAATTGCAACAATAAGATCATGAGAGAAGTGTGTACTCAGTTCAAGATCACACATCATAATTCGGCACCTTACCATCTGAAGTGAATGGGGCAGTAGAAGCAGCCAATAAGAACATCAAAAAGATTGTTGAGAAGATGATCGATATGTAAAAGGATTGGCATGAGATCTTGCCTTTTGCTCTTCATGCATATTGTACCTCAGTTCGCACATCTACAGCGGCAACGCCATATTCCTTACTATACGGGATGGAAGCAGTGCTACCTATTGAAGTTGGAATCCCTTCATTACGGGTTTTGATGGAAGTTGGCATAGAAGAAGCAAAATGGGTTAGAGCTCATCATGAACAGTTGAATCTCATCGAGGAGAAAAGATTGAAAGCAATTTGTCACGGGCAGTTGTATCAGAAAAATATGATTCGAGCCCACAACAAAAAAGTTTGTCCCAGATAGTTCTGAGAGGGTGAGTTGTTACTGAGAAAAATTCTCCCTATAATGAAGGACCCACGAGGAAAATGGGCTCCGAATTGAGAAGGACCCTATGTGGTCAAAAGAGCTTTTTCTGGAGGAGCATTGATTTTAACTCGGATGGACGGGGAGGATTTCAGAAATCTCGTGAATGCTGATGAACTGAAGAAGTATTATGCTTAAAAAAAAAGTGTAATGTTGTGCACAAGGAAATTTGAATGATTCCAAGTGTAAAAATGGAAATTCTATATATCTATCTCCTTTGTGGATTGCTTTTTAATGAGAATATTCATGCATGATATGATGAATGACCATCTTTCATATTCCTTTCTCTAAGAAGAAATTATCCTTAGTCACTGTTTTGAGCCTTAAGAATTATTTCTTTCTTTAAACCTTGATCAAGGATCACCCTCTACACTGGAGGGCAAATGTGAGGAAAAATAATCAAAAATCATGGCAAAAAGAAAAGCCATCAGAAAATGTGGCAAATGAAAGCCAACAAAGAAAAAAGAAAAAAAAAGGACAAAAAAAGGACAAATGTTTCAAGAATGAGTTCTCGTCAGGAAATGATCCTTGATCCAATCACCGTTAAACACATTTTCGGCCTATTTTATCCTTTTTTTCTAAACCCGAACCTTGGCCTACCTTACGTGCTTTAGAAAGTCCATTTTGATCAAGCATGGATATTTAATTTGAAAGGTTATTCTCAGAATTCATCCCATCTTTTGAATAGATATTTTTACCTTGGAAGCATTTAGAATTCTCAGATGCATTGTAGAATAAAAAAGAATGAAAATGAAAAAAGAATGTAAAAGGAGAGGTTTAAGCCAAAAACCCGCAAAGGGCGACTTAATACCGAATGGAGGACACTTGTGTTGAAAACCCGTGAAGGAAGGCTCAGGTACTGATTAAAGTTCAAATGAATGCTCCGTGTAAAGGGGAGAAAGTATCTCAAAATCAGAAGAAAGGAGAACAACTCAGTCTAACATAACTACAGAAGCCGAGAGATTACCCAAATAATTGCTCATTCAAGATAAATTTCAAATGGTTTGAAAAAAGAGGGGTCCAAGATATTTCGCATCCGGGGCATCTACAACCTATAACATTACATTTGTTTCTTATATCCTTGATATTCACTTTTACAATTTGAAATAAAAAAAAAAATTTGTTGCAATAAGTTTTTGTTATCCTTTCCATGACATTTTTGCTTGATTCATATCTTCTTTCATACATTATAGAGAAGCATCATGATTGCTATTAAATTGAATAATGATTAGTAATAAAAAATCTTCAAATAAAAGGATTTCAGAATATTACTAAGGAATAGATTTAAATCTTCGAAAAGGATTGGAAAGTTCACCAAGAAAATAAAACATTGAACATATTGGAGACTCCATCACGAAGTCAGAAAATTTATGAATTTCAGTGAAAGTCAGAAATTGAGACTGTTTGACAAGTTATCTTGAGTGAAGGATTCCTTAAGTGGGGCATCAGTTTACAATTGAAGACTCCGTCATGAAGTCGGATAATCTGTGAACCTCAAAGAAACCATGGATTAGAAATCATGACACAACTCATTTGATTGCATTCATTCTTAGGAAACATACAAGCATTTGCAAAGCATGTCATTCTTATCATTGCATTTAGCTAATATTGCAAAAATCAGGAAAACTTGGACTTCCCTAAAGTGAACTAGTTCTGCTTCTCAAACGAATCGAGCCCTGAGATCACCATCGAGGTACATTCTTTTCCAAATCAAACTCGTTTTGTTTCTCAAATAAGTCGAGCCCCCAGACCGCCGTCAAGGTATGTTTCTTTCATTTTCAAGTTAAATTTATTTTTTCCAAATGAACCAAACCCAGAATCATTATTAGTATTTCCTTTTGTTTTGAATTGATTTCATTATGTTTTATCAAATGAGTCGAGCCTTGAGATCACCATCAAGGTATTTCCTTTTGTTTTAAATCAAATTCATTCTGTTTTATCAATGTAGTCGAGCCTTGAGACCACCGTCGAGGTATTTCCTTTTGTTTTAAATCGAATTCATTCTATTTATTAAATGAGTAGAGCCTTGAGACCATCGTCAAGGTGTTTTCAAATCATGGGTAAGGCCTCCGGGCACCATTCTTAAGACCTTTAGGCATAAGTTTCCAGAGTTTTTACAGTTTTAAACAATGAACAAGTCTTTGGTGGTGATAACCAAAGCCTCTGGTGGAGATATCCATAGTTTTTCAGCTTTAAAAATGAACAAGTCTTTGGTGGTGATAGCCAAAGCCTCTGGTGGAGATATCCAGAGTTTTACATTTGCTTAAGCAAGTCTTTGGTGGTGATAGCCGAAGCTTCTAGAGAGATACCCAGAATTTTCAACACAACTGAGCACAAGACAGGTTAAGCCCTCGAGACCATTGTCGACGTATATCCTTTTATTTTAAATCGAATTCATTCTATTTTATCAAATGAGCCGAGCCTTGAGACCACCGTCGAGGTATTTCTTTTTGTTTTAAATCGAATTCGTTCTGTTTATAAAATGAGTCAAGGTATTTTAAAATCATGGGTAAGGCCTCCGGGCACCATTTTTAAGACCTCCAGGCACCATTCTTAAAGACCTCCGGGCATCAATTAATCAAAATCATGGATAAGACCTCCGAGCGCCATATTCAGAAAGTACCTCTAGTTTCACCTAGGTCTTTTTCGACTCCTGGCTTTGCCCAAGTCATCACCTTGAAAATTATCTACGGATTCGCCTAGATAACTTTTCGATTTCTGGTTTCGCCTAGATAACTTTTCGACTTCTGGTTTTGCCCAAGTCATCACCTTGAAAATTATCTACGATTTCACCTAGATAATTTTTCAATTTTTGGTTCTGCCCAAATCATCACTTTGCAAATCGAACTCGTTTCCTTAAGGCGGGTTGAGCCTTGATTAGTCAGGGAACTCAATTTAAAGACAATATCTTCTATTTACAGCTTTTTTCAACCAAAAAAAAAATTGAAAAAATAAAAAATGAAACCCCTTTCTCTTCCCTTCACATGTGATTTCACTAACCGAACAAAATTAGTGTTTGTTTATCTTTGCGTGATTCCTGATTCTCAGCAATAGCCAAAGAGGGGCAGCTGTAGACACCTAATTTTGTCCGGACCACTAAAATAGGTATGTTTTCTGCCCAAATTGACGTTTCAAAATGTAAAAAGATTTTTTTCACCCTGCAGGTGGTACTCCTAGACTTAGTCTAAGAAGACAAGCATAAAAGTCAAACTTCAAAAAGTCAACCCTTGAAAGTCACCTCAAAAAGTGAACTACTGAAAAAGTCAACCCACTTTCAAAATCACGATTTGAAGTTCAATTGAAAAAGGCGAAAGAATTTTGATAATCCGAGGTCTACATTGAAAGATATGGAGTTCGAAAGTTGGGTTACGGAGATTCAGTAGAAAGGAAACCCTAGTCCGAGAAATTCAGGAAAAAGTGCTTAAACGATCAAATTGGTCAAAATTGAAGGTTCCAAATGAAAGATAAGCACTGAATACGGGTAATATAGAAGTTACTTAGAAGAAAAACTGAAAGAAAAGTCAATCCGGAAGAAAACCGAGAATTAGGGTTTTTGGTGGATTTCAGTGAAATTTGGAAGAATTACAAAAATGGCCCGATTCAGTAAGACTAAAGCCCTTAATGGATGAGGAGTGATTAAACAAGGATAGCCCAAGGCTCAGTTTGATGAAAATCTGAAAATCAGACTTGTTTTGAGCAAAACCGGGTTTCGAAGGCAAAAGGGCAAAATTGGAAAATTTGGGAAAAATAGCAAATAAACTCCAAAAATTCTTAAAAATTGCAGATATCATTCTTAAATCATTTTAAACAGATTGACAAAGAAAAATCTTGATACGGAGTTCGTTTGCAAAATGGCCAAATCTCGGGTCCCCTATGCAGAAATTCAAGAAGATAAATCCCGAAAAAATAGCAAATGCACTTCGAAAATTCTAAAAATTTGCAGATCTCATTCTTAAATTATTTGGAAGAGATTGGAGAAAGAAAATCTGGATTTAGAGTTCGTTTGGAAAATGGCCAAATCCCGGGCCCACTATAAAGTAATTCAAGCAGATAAATCCCAAAAAAATACCAAATGAGTTCCAAAAATTATGAAAACTTCCACATCACACTTTTGAATTATTTGGAAGATATTGGTGAAGAAAAATATGGATTGGAGCTCGTTTAAAAAATGGTAAAGTTTGGGAGCACAAAAGGGTAATTTTGGAAAAAAATCCAAATAAATAGCAAAATGGCTCAAAAAAATTTTGAAAATCTCCAGAATTCAATTTTTTATTATTTTGGAAGTATTAAAAAAATAAAATGTGAATTTTTAGTCCGTTTGCTATTTATTTATGTTCGAGGGGCAAAAAGGTTATTTCACCTAAGAAATCGAAAAGGGCTTTTCTTGCCTTTTAAAAAAATGAAGCATGGGTTGGAAGAAGAGGGGTCAGCCGGCCAAGGCCTAAGGATGGGCAAATATTTTCTGATTTTTAATCAAAAGGCCAACAATGAAGAGGAAGGTAGTTATTTTTTGATCAAGCCTTTGCAATTAAGCCACATGGACCAATGCATGAAGAGGGAGAATGTCAACATAATGGCTTAAGATTCTTGAACATCTGTAATTGTGGATGGCTGATTTCCTAATCTAAGGGTGATATTTTCACATTTTAAACATCTTGGATCAATAGCCTTTGGATGAAAATTGGTTGAAGAAAAAGTGACAACATTCTAGCAAGAGGGGCCATTTGGCCACTACAAGGAAGGAGTCTCTCTCTTTCATTTTTTAGCTATTCACTCTTGTTTTGGCTAATTTTCTCTCCATTTTTGAAAGGCAAAAAGAAAATTTTAGAAAAGAAAAGAAAGTTAGAAGAGAAAAAACTTGCAATATAGCTTCTAGAGATTGCTTTAAGCACCATACTCTTGCACTTTCTTTGATTTTTCATTCTTGATTTGCTGTTTTCATTTGACATTTGATGAGTTTATTTTGATTTTTCTTTTTAAAATAAGTGGTTTTAATATTCTTCTTCAAGTTCTTCTTTATACTTTCTTGGAAAAAACTTTGAAAATTTTCTTTTCTTTTATTTTTGGGTAGCCGAATGGCTTGCTTTTTTTAGTGTAGTTGTTGTTCGCATTTTTATTTCATGTTATTCTTGATATTTTACAAGTTTTGATGCTTTAGATCTTCTTGTAATATATAAACATAAAGCTTGTTTTAATTTGGTTGCTCGCTTGTTTCCATTTTTGAGTATATTATCTTGTTATCATGTTTATTTTACTTGTCTTGCATTTTTTATTTTCTGTTTTCAAAATGTTTAAGTTTGTTTATGTTTTACATTTTGTATTCCATGTGTTTGTGAAAGTGCCTATTGGTTTCCATGCCTTTACTTTATATTTGCATGATTTGAGTGTTATTCTTTGGCTATGCATATATTAAGTATTTGTGAAAATGCCAAGCTCATTTTTATATAGACCATTCGGCCACCCATATCTTTTAAGCTTTATGTGTGCATTTTTGTTATGTTAGTTGATAGGATTTTCATGATATTTGGATGTGTATTTTATTTAAGCATGCTATATGTTTGTGTTATTGCCATGCATTTTTTAGGTTTAGGATTGGTTTGCTTTGCCATGCATATTCATGCATTTTAGACCTAGGTTGCATTAAATGCCATGCAAGTTCATTTAGGTCTAGGTCATTTTATTGATGCCATGTACTTTTCATGTCATTTAGGTTTTAAATTATGCATTTCATGCATCATATTTTATGTATTTTCATGCATTTCATGTCATTGCCACATGATTTATGACTCAGACCAATCAATGGTTCAAAGTCATGCTCATTTTGAGCATACTTGTGGAAGATTAAAGAGTTGTCAAATTGATTATTCTACCTTTGTGATTTTTTTTACTTAGCCAATTTTTTCCTACATTCAAAAGTGTTAGCTACTGTTTGTGAGTCTTTAAAAGAGTCTCTAACATTTTACTTTGATTTTTAAATTATTTTATCAAAGACAAAAAAATGTGTTTAGGTAAAACAGTTTTTTCACTTAGTACTCGTACTTTCTCATTTTTTTTGGGCAGGCACCGTTAATCAAAAATTTAATTCAATTTTTTACCGTGTAGTTTTACATGTCCTGGGTCTCCAGTATTTTGTTTAGATTTTTTTGAATTTGTAACAATATGGTAAAAAATCGTGCTTTAAAACTGGACAGTAGAGGCATAATTGAATTTGAAGGAAAATCATTTTTCTATTTTGGGTAAGTTACTTATAGGGGGCTGATTAGGAAGTTTAGCTACTTACTTAGGGTAGTTTCTAAGCCATTTTAAACTCTAAAAATGATTTTTTAGATCTCGGGTCAAGGGTGGTCAAGTCTGGGATTTTAAACTTAAGAAATTAGAGTTATTTAAAAAGGGTTTAGCTAAGTTTTTATTTTTAATCTAAGCTTTTGAAAATTGTTTTCAAACAATCAAAAAGTATTTTGGTTTTAGAATATTAAATTTGATATATTTTCCTAAGGTAGCCGGATATCTTTTTAGATACACGGATTTTTTAATTAAAGGAAAAAATACATTCTCATGCGTTGCATTTTCCATATTCATGCATACTATATAAGATGTGATTTTTGCTATGTTAATTTTCATTATGGTGTTATTGTCTTTGATTTAAATTTTTGATATTATATTAATTTTTATATGGTTTTGAATATTTCATGATATCCTATGCTTTTTATTTAGTTATTTTTGTCATATTATTTAGCATATACTATGTTCATGCATTATTATATTTTATTTTTATTTTCATGCATATTATATGATAGTATTATTTTATGTTTCATGTCATTTAGGTTATATTCCATATCATTTATATTTGCCATGTCATTTAAATTATTTCATTTCATATAGAATATATTATGTTACCTAGGCCATTTCATTTCATGTATAATATATTATGTTACCTAGGTCATTTCATTTCATTTAGAATATATTATGTCACTTAGGATATTTTATTTCATTTAGAATATACCATATGACTTAGGATATTACATTTCATATAGAATATATCATGTTACCTAGGTCATTTCATTTCATTTAGAATATATCATATAACTTAGGATATTTCATTTCATTTAGAATATGCTAAGACATATAAATCATATCATACCATTTAGGTTGCATTATATTATTTAGACTTTGCTATGTTATTTTATTTATGTCACACATAGTCATATTCATATTTTTTTAATACGTTTTGGAAAAAAGATAATGATTTTCAATAAAATAAAGATATTCCCGAGTTAAAATAATTCATGAGTTCTCTGCCGGGTTTGCTGGGCAGGACATCATTAATTATCATTAATAACGGAATATGTTCTTTAAAATAAGAATGATTCAGAATGTTTTCCAAACTAATAAAAATTTCTATATATTGCCACGTTTGTTGGGGAATATAGGAAAATTTTGAATTTATAAATTTTGGATCATTTTCAATTAAAAATGGAATTATTTTTCTTTAAATTGGGAATTAACTTGAAATACTAAATTAAAAATCGACTTTTTACCGAGACTAGAGATAACACACGATTAATAAGGTACCGTTTTATACGGGCGTTGTGGGGGCACTAATCCTTCCCCACACGTAATCGAGTCCTGAACCCGCTTCTTTGATTTCTCTGGTTTAAAACGTAGACTTGAGATTGGTTTTAAAAAATGTTTTAATTAATTTTAAAATGTTTTATAAAACCGATTTTAATAGGTGGCCGATCACACCTAGCTAAAAAAGATTGGTGGCAACTCTATGTCTTTTTCAAGGTCATTTTCAAAACCTTCATTCTTCAAGAGGAATTAAGTCGACTTTTCTCGGTTTTTTTTTTACTTTCACGCTTAACGAGTAATAAAGTCTTGTGATGAGACTTGTTATTTTTTAGGTTGAGACAATGGGTTCAAGATAAAAATGAAGGGCAATAGTTGCTCCATCATTCTTAAAGACATACACTGTGGATCGACAACATTACATAATGGTTTATATGTTTTGGATCCATAGATGCATGTGTTCAATATAAACGTCAAGAAAGCAAGAAAGAATGATCCAAGTAAGACCTACATCTGGCACTGTAGACTTGGTCATATCAATGAGACAAGTATATCCAAATTGAATAATGATGGTTATTTGGAACCCTTTGATTATGAATCATATGGGACATGCAAATGTTGTCGCCTTGGTAAGATGACCAAGACTGCCTTTATAGGAAAGGGTGAAAGTGCTAGTGTTTTATTGGGCTTAATACATTCAGATATATGTGGGCTACTAAACACAACTGCTAAAGGAGATCACTTGTACTTCATAACCTTTATTGATGATCATTCAAGATTTGTTTATGTGTATCTGATGAGATATAAGTCTGAATCTTTTGAAAAGTTCAAAGAGTTCAGAGCTGAAATAGAGAAACAGACTGGTAAAAATATTCTGGCTCTTAGATCAGATCGAGGAGTAGAATATTTAACCCATGATGTCTTGGATCATTTGACAGAAAATGGAATTTTATCGCAATGGACTCCACCGGGAACTCAACGGAGTGTCCGAACAGAGAAATCGAACCTTGTAGGACATGGTTCGATCCATGATGTCTAAGGTTGACCTTCTGATATCCTTTTGGGGATATGCCTTAGAGGCTGTAGCTTACCTTCTAAATAGGGTTCCAAGCAAGTTGGTAGATAAGTTACCATATGAGATATGGAATTGCAAGAAGCCAAGTTTATTTTATCTAAAGATTTGGGGATGCACTGCTTATATGAAGCATGTACCTTCTGATAGGTTGGGAGCTAGATCAGAAAAATGTAAGTTTGTGGGATATCCTAAAGAGACTGTTGGATTTTACTGTTACAGTAAAATTAGAGAATTTGGTTTCATTAAGAATCTTGATGTACCATGTGTTTGCAAGAAGGTAAACAAAAATACATCTGCGTTCCGAGTGCTATATGTTGACGACATATTGCTCATAGGAAACGATGTACATATGCTTCAGATAACCAAACTCTAGCTCTTCAAACAATTCTCCATGAAGGATTTGGAAGAAGCAGCATATATTCTGCAATTATGATCTATAGAGATAGATCGAAAAGGCTACTTGGATTGTCCTAATCCTTTTACATAGACAGGGTGCTAAAGAGGTTTAGCATGGATATCTCCAAAAGAGGTAACTTGCCTATGTTACATGGTGTACATCTCTCGAAAGAGATGTGTCCTAAAACAATTGAAGAAAGGACACGAATAGATAGAATCTCGTATGCTTCGGCAATTGGATCTATCATGTACGCCATGTTGTGCACAAGACCAGCTGTATCGTATGCTCTCAGTGTCACGAGCAGATACCATAGCAATCCCGGGGAGAGTCATTGGACTGCTGTGAAGAATATCCTAAAGTACTTGAGAAGAACTAAAGATATTTTCTTGGTCTATGGAGGGACTAAACTCCAAATTAGAGGTTATACAGATGCTGGATTCCAAACTGATAACGATTATAGTAAATCACAGAGCGGTTACGTATTCACCTTAAATTGAGCTGCAGTCAGTTGGAAAGTTCCAAACAGACTACAACTGCAGATTCAACAACAGATCTGAATACATCTCCGCGTGTGAGGTAGCGAAGGAGGTTTGGATTAAGAATTTCATAATTGAACTTGGTGTGGTTCCAAGCATTGTTGATCTAGTACCACTTTACTGTGATAACAATGGAGGCATAGCGCCAGCTAAGGAACCAAGGTCTCATCATAAATCAAAACATGTATTACGGCAAAATCACTTGATTAGAGATATAATTCAAATAGGTGATATATGTATGGAAAGGGTACCCATAGAGGATAATATTGCTGATCCTTTCACTAATGTTATGTCTAGCAGAAACACATCGTCACATGGAAGGACATGGGCTTAAGTACATGGGCGATTAGCTTTAGTGCTAGTGGGAGATTGTTGGTGTAAGCCTTGCAAGCCAATCGAGTTAGGCTAGCAAGAAACTATTTATATTTTCATCTATTGCACATTATAGTTTATTAATTATAATTGAGGTATTTCTTCATCCAAAGTTTTGTTATAATTGTTATAAATAACTTGTGAATATAAAGCCCATGAAACACATTGGCATTGCAAATGAATTGTAAGGAGTTACAATTATGAGGATCCTTATGTATCAATGCCGGGTTTCTAATGTCGATACGTGATCCCGTCGCGGGGACCTATTCGAGTGAGGGGGAAACAGAAACAGAGGAAAAGATGACTTAATTCCTCTTGATTAAAATAAAGGATCGAGGGTTTGAAAATAACCTCAAAAAAAGTTATGGAGTCGCCACCAATCTTTTTTAGCTAGGTGTGATCGGCCACCTATTAAAACTTGTTTTATAAATATTTTAAAATTAATTAAAACATTTTTAAAACCAATTTCAAGTCTGTGTTATGAACCAGAGAAAATCGAAGAATCGGGTTCGGGACTCGGTTACGTACAGGGAAGGATTAGCACCCCCACAACGCTCATATAAAACGGTACCATATTAATCATGTGTTATCTCAAGTCTCTGTAAAAAGTTTGTTTTTAATTTAGTATTTCAAGTTAATTCTCAATTTAAAGAAAAATAATTCCATTTTTAATTGAAAATGATCTGGATTTTATTAATTCAAAATTTTCCTATATTTCCTGACAAACGTGGCAAGATATAAAATTTTTTATTATTTCAAAAAATTTCCGAATCATTCTCGTTTTAAAGAAGATATTCCGTTATTAATGGTAATTGATAATATCCTCTCCAGCAAACCCGGCAGAGAAGTCATGAATTATTTTAACTCGGGAATATATTTATTTTATTGAAAATCATTATCTTTTTCAAAACATTTTTAAATAAATATGAATATGTGTGACATAAATAAAATGACATAGCAAAGTCTAGATAATATAATGCAACCTAAATGACATGATATAATTTAAATGGCATAACATATTCTAAATGAAATGATATAACCTAAATGAAATGAAATAACCTAAGTAACTTAACATATTCTAAATGAATTGACATAATTAAAATGACATGAAATGATATGTAACATAGAACAATGTTGTCATGGAATATGCATGAAAAATAAAAAATAATAATGCATGAACATAGTAAATGCTAAATGATGTAAAAAAAATAAATGACTAAAAAAAAGCATATAATAGCATGAAATATTCAAAATCATATAACAAATAATATAGCACCATAACATATAAATTAAAATAATAACAATATCATAGAAATTATAAAAAAAAAAAAAATCATATGTTATACAATATGCATGAACATGAAAAATGCAATGCATGAAAATGTATTTTTTCCTTTAATTAAGAAAATCCGTATATCAAAAAAGATATCTGGCTACCTTAGTTAAATATATCAAATAAAATTTTCCAAAATCAAAATACTTTGTGATTAAACAATTTTGAAAATCTTGGATTAAAAATAAAACCCTAGCCAAAACCTTTTAAAATGGCTCTAATTTTTTAAGTTTAAAATCTCGGACTTGACCACCCTTAACTCAATATTTATAACATCATTTTTAAAGTTTAAAAAGTCTTAAAACTATCCTAAGACAGTAGCTAAAGCTTCTAACCAACCCCTTCTAAATGCCTTAGCCAAATTCAACCATTTTTTTCTTTTGAATTCATATCTACCTCAACTATCCGATTTTGACACATGATTTTTTAGCCTATTTTTAAAAATTCAAAAAAATATAAAAACAATACTGGAGACTCAGAACATGTAAAACCAGAGAAGAAAAAATTGGCTTAATTTTCTGATTAAAGATGACTGCCTAGAAAAATCGAGAAAGTACGAGTACTGGATGAAAAATTGTTTTGCCAAAACACATTTTTTTGCCTTTGATAAAATCATTTAAAAATCAAATTAAAAATGTTGGAGACTCTCCTAAAGACCTAAAAACAGTAGCTAAAACATTTAAAAACCTTGGACAAGAAATGGCTAAGTAAAAAAAAATCACAAAGGTAGAATGATCAATTTGATAACCCTTTAATTTTCCATAAGTATTCTCAAGTGAGCATGACTTTGAGCCATTGATTTGCCTAAGTCATAAATCAAGTGGCAATGACATGGAATCCATGAACATACAGCAAATGAAATGTACGAAATGCATAGTCTAAAGCCTAAATGATAAAGGAAAATGCATGGTATAAGTAACCTAAATGCCTAGCATGAGTTTGCATGGCAATAAATGCTATCCTCACTTAACATGCATGAACTAGTGTCTAAATGACATGGCAAAATGGCATGAAATAATGAAAATGGCCTAGTGCCTAAATGACTCAGGGAAATGAAATGGCATATGAAAAAGTCCTAATGTCTAAATGTCATGGAAAAACAACATAGCATATGAAAAATAGCCTAATGCTTATATAACATGTAAAATGACATGGAATAATAAAAATGGCTTAAAGCTAAATGACATGTGAAATTGACATGGCATATGAAAATGGCCTAATGTCTAAATGTCATGGAAAAATATCATGGCATATGAAAAATGACCTAAATCTTAGAGAAAATGCACATGGCCGAATGGCCTAGGAACCAAAGTGTTGTGAGAAATGTCATGTAAAATGACCTAACTAAATGCTATGGAAGATGATATGAGAAATAGAAGTGGCCTAAACTATATGACAATAGCCCCAAGATGCAAAAATATGACATAAGTCAAAAGAACAAGATGGTTAGCAAGAATATAAATATACATAAAGATAAATAATAATAGAAATAATCAAGTTAAAGTAAGAAAATGAATAACAAAGAGATGAGCTCCATGGTTGGTACATTGGACAAAGCCCCCCTAACCATTATCTCTTTATTTTCATCAAGGTCATGAAGCCTTTCAATCTCAAAATCATAAAAAATAACTAAGGTAAAAATAAAAAATTGGAGATGAGCTCCATGGTTGGTGTATTGGACAAAGCCCACCCTAACCATTATCACTTGATTTTCATTAAGATCATGAAGCCTAACCATTGTTTTATTTTTTTTTTTTTGAAAAGCAAGAACAACAAGAAAGATGTAAAAAAAATGGTAGGAAATCACATGGAAAACAAGAAATAAAGCATGAGGAAGAAGAAGAAAAAATGTAGTAGCAATGGTAGAATAGATACCTTAACAAAAGCTTTTTTTCTTTTTTTCAAAAACTTTTTTTCCCCATTAGCTACTGACTTCCCTTCCTAAATGATCAGCCTATATGGATAAAATAAAACATTCCTCCCTTCCCTCTTGCTTCGCCGAATGGCCCCTCGACCATTGGATGATTTTTGCACTTTTTCTCCTCCAATCATGGCCCTTAGATTAAGATATTTTCATGACAACATAAAATTGTCATCTTGCCAATTGATAGAAGCCCTTAAGATGTGTACTCAGCCCTTATAATAACCTCAGTCCTTAGATGAAAAAGAGGACCAATCTCATGCACTCCCTTGCTTGGCCCTTTGAGTGCACACCCTTGGATGAGTTGTGCTCTTTTATTCTTGGCCATTGGATGAGGATTCTTTCATGACAACATAAAAATGTCATATAGGCATTTAATCCCAGCTCTTAACATATGTACTTAGCCCTTGTACATGGCCTAAGCCATTGGATGAAAAGGAACAATCCCATGCACTTCCCTGCTTGGCCAAATAGATGTCCACCTTTGGATGAGTTGTGTTCTTCCATTCTTGGCCATTAGATGAGGGTTCTTTCATGACAAATAAAAATATCATCTTGGCATTTAATCTCAGCCATTGAATGGTGTATTCAACTTTTCTACATGGCACCTAAGCCATTAGATGAAGTGATGACCATTTGCAAGGTACTAGTGGTAGCATTTGAGCTTGATAGTGACTAAGGAATTAAATTGATCAAGCTTCCTTATTCTCCTCTATTTTGGCTGATCAAAGGATCTAAAATCCCAGCAATTCCTTCTTCTTTCATATTTTTCTTAATTAAAAATTTGCCCTTTTCGATTTCTTCAAAAAAATAACCTTTTTTGACCCCCGAACCTAAATAAATAGCAAACGGACTCCAAATTCAAATTTTCTTTTTTAGTACTTCTGAAATAATAAAAAAATTGAATTCTGGAAGTTTTCAAAATTTTTTGAGTCCATTTTCTATTTATTTGGATTTTTTCTTCCAAAATTGCCCTTTTGTGCACCCGAACTTTCACCAATTTTAAACGAGCTCCAAATATAGTTTTTTCTTCACCAATATCTTCCAAATAATTTAAAAGTGTGATCTGGAACTTTTCATAAATTTTGGAACTAATTTGCTATTTATTCGTGATTTATCTGCTTGAATTACTGCATAGTAGACCCAGGATTTAGCCATTTTGCAAACGAATTCCGAATCAAGATTTCCTTTCGCCACTCTCTTCCAATTAATTTAAGAATGAGATCTGAAAATTTTCAGAATTTTTGGAGCTCGTTTACTATTTTTTCGGAATTTATCTACTTGAATTACTACATAGTGGACCCGAGATTTGGCCATTTTGCAAACGAACTCCGAATCAATATTTTCTTTCGCCAGTCTCTTCGAAATGATTTAAGAATGAGATCTTAAAATTTCAGAATTTTTGGAGTTCATTTGCTATTTTTCCTAAATTTCCCAATTTTGCCTTTTTGCCTCCGAAGCCCAATTTTGCTCAAAACAAGTTCGATTTTTAGATTTTCTTCAAAATGAGCCTTGGGCTATCCTTGTTTAATCACTCCTCATCAATTAGGGCCTTTAGTTTTACTGAATCGAGCCATTTCTATAATTCTTTCAAATTTCACCGAAAACCACAAAAACCCTAATTCTCAGTTTTTTTCCTAATTGACTTTTCTTTCAGTTTTTCTTTCAAGTAGCTTCTCCATTACCCGTAGTCAGTGCTTATCTTTCATTTGGGACCTTCAATTTCAGAGAATTTAATCGTTCAAGCACTTTTCACCAAATTTCCTGAACTAGGGTTTTCATTCTACTGAAATTTCGTAACCCAACTTCCGACCTCCATATCTTTCAATGTAGACCTCGGATTATCAAAATTCTTTCACCATCTTTCAATTGAAATTCAAATCTTGATTTTGAAAGTGGGTCAAATTTTATTGTAGTTGACTTTTTCGGGGTAGACTTTTTTTGAGTTTGACTTTTTCTGTCTGCCTTCTTAGACTAAGTCTCGGATTACCAGCTGCAGGATAAGAAAAGTCTTTTTGCCTTCTGAATCAACAATTTAGGAAGAAAACATACCTGATTTAGTGGTCCGGACAAAATTAGGTGTCTACATCTTAAACTATTCCTAGTCATTGTATTGTCAAGACAGGGCATTGACAATGCTCATAGACTGGCATATGCCAGCAACCGATCTCATAGGTTGAAAGTATAGAGATTCTTGGGGATAACATATGGGTGCTTGTTAGTTGAACAAGTTCACTGAACATGACCAGCTATAAGAGTTCCATTTGGTATCTCACTCAAGTGTCTACGAAAATTACTCTCATCTGTCAATAGTGTAAGTAATCCTTTGACTTGTGACACCAGGTCATCTTGTATGTGAATTGTCATACTTAGCTTTAATCACCAACGGGTCCCAACAAGGGATGCTTATGGTAGGTTGTTATTGGGTATGACATGAAGCATACGAAGATGAATGTGTGGTCCAGAGAGGATTCATCACCCCAAGTGATATGAGGGGACATATCTCACATGTATTTGGCTTACATTAACTTATGGAAGTCCTTGGGCAAGGCAATACTTAAGGAGTTAATATTAAAGATGCAGATCTAATATGGAATGGGATAAAGATTAGACACTAAACCATGCTCTTTCCTATCCTAGGATATTTGACGAAAGGATCAAATTACACAGACATATTGTACATGAAAGGCTTGTCAAACCTTGTTGACTCTCTCGGCATTTGGGTGGTCATTATGCATTGCTAGATGCCACTCATGATCTATAAATATAAATAGGAAATTCCTAAATGAATTTAATTTATATTTATTGCCAACATGTTGGGGGCGTAATGGTTACACACAAATGGTGATTAATGGAATTAAAATGAGATTGGGCCAAATTAAATATTCATTAAGTGTTGTGGACTTGTTATGAATGTTTAATAATATGTATAAAGGGCTTTAGTGTAGTTAGTCCAATAGTTGGCATACACTAAACCTGGTTATATATATGCCTTATGTTGTTGCCGCCTCCCTAGTTAAAAACCCTGGTAGCCGCGCGCCTATCACTCTCTCCGTAGTGAAGTTCGGCCACATAGAGAAAAGAGGAAGAGGAATTTGCTTCTTCCTGCGTGCTTTTGAATCGGCTTACTAGAAAAGAAATAGGAGGAAGGTTTCTCACTACCTGGACTACTAGCATCATCTTGGCATAACATAATCTCAACCTTGTGAAGGTCTTCGAGTCACCTATGTGGATTACTGTTGAAGGCCGGACAATTCGAAGGCTTTGGTGTTCAACAATCGGGCTTGGTGTGAAAGAACAAGAACATCAAGAATCTATCTTGAGGTTTCGACAATCTGTAATATCTCAATTACAGAGGTATGAGATTTTTGGTTTGTTATCTATTCTTGATAGGATTATCGTTTTGAATTCATAAGCAGATCCATGGAGGGATTCAGTTTCTCTTTGTTTTGTTTTATTCCGCTGCGTTGTTAATTTAACTTGTTGATTACTTTGTACATGATCTCTGTTTGAGCATGATCCGAATCCCAATAGTGGAATCGGAGCCACGCTTATGTTATTCTTATACGATCTATGCTCTGATTGTTACCGTTTAACAATACTGTTTCGTTCTTTGAGTTATTTTGGTCTAATTGTCACTAATCGAAATTGTGAGATTTGCACTTGTAGTGTTTCAATGAAGGCAGCAGCTTATTCATGGTGAATTGTTATTGATTATTTGGTTTAAAACTGTTTTAAACTGATTAATTTAAAGGGCGAAAGTTCGACAGCAATTGAGAATTGTTCATGCCTACTTTGCGCCGACTTTGGAGTCTTAAAGCAGAAATTTTACAAATTTTTCTTGGCTATTTTTAATGCATTGTTTGATGATTTTTTTGGTTTTAAAATTTCTTAGAATTGTTCTTTGCATGCCTGAAAAATCCTAAACTGATTGGGCATTGAAAACATTGGAAGTTGTGAAAAGTGGATAGACATACTGTCGGCAAAAGGGAGGCGGTGGCTAAACCCTATAGTCGCACGCTTGTGCTTTCCCTTGCTAGGGTTTTTGGTTGCTTCTGCTTTTTCACAGCTTGTGGATTTTCGACAATATTGAGTTACCAATGTTATAGTGTCCTAGTTGAACTACAACACTTGAATTGGTGACTATGGTGATATTGTTGAATCAATTCTATTAAATCACCAATGTTTTTAGATGTTATAAATTTTCAATTAAATTGTTTAATTTGATGATAATTTTAGTACAGAAAATAATCCTAATTGGATTAGGATTTATTCTAATTTGATTAGAATAAATGTTTATTATTTTTTGTAAATTAAATTATAGATCACATATAATCATTGAATGGTAACTAGAGATAAAAACATGATTTATATGTTCATATATTGATTGTGAATGTATGGGATGACTATGGACTTAGACCCAATATGATTGTGGATGGTTAGATTTATTTTTCATGGTTTTTATTATTAAATAGAGACTGTGTGCCCTGCCTTATCTCTTATTTTATGGAGTTGCAAAAATTCTTTTCTCACCTAATTCCCTCAAATGTAACTTGGGGCTTCTTTATAGAAAATGTAATTAGTTACATTAAAGTGTAAAATTAGGATTAGCTAGGAATAATTTTTTGTAACTTGAAGATGGAGATCAAAGGTGCCATGAAGACAAGGAGCTTACAAGCAAGCTTTTGAAGACTATGTATGTAATCACCTAGGAATTTGACCAACTAATTTCCTTTGATGGCTCAAGGAAATTAGATTAGAAAAATCCATAATCATCCAAGTAGAAAGCATGTTAAAGATTTATTTTTATGGGATATTATAAATGCTATGCATGACTGATATGATGAGACTTTTAAAGAAAAAGAAAATCCCTATTTTCAATATTGACTCACATGTTTCACATGATAAAGTTCCCTTCCAACGTCATAACAAGATAACCAGAGTTCTTCCAGTAGGAGGCCTGTTGAGTCACTCAAGTTCAAACTACTGTACGAATATGTTAGAGTTATGAATATGGGTCTTACTCAACTAATACTATGTTGTCCAGATGCATAGTGTTAGAGGCAAAGTTAGGTGAAGCACATATGATGTGCTTAGACAATGAGTTGTCACCTAACTGATATGGGAGTTGCATAGAGATGCAATTCATAAGCTATGTTATCTACCCAACTAGGCTTGTTGTAATTTGTTGAGTCACTCAAGGTTGCAACATGTTGACAGGGATCCCACCCTACTAGAAATAACTTGATGAGATTTTCGAATAATAGTGAAGGCTATTATCTAAAAAAATTAGTGGGAGAACCAATAAGAGATTTAATACCTCATCTTGAATTGGTATAAATACATGAAATAACTAATATATACTTTTTCCATTTTAGGTTGTTGAAAAATGGTTAATACTTTAACTACATTACACGACATTTTGAATGCCATTAGTCCAAAATGTTTGGATTGGTATATGAGATCGAGAAGCGTTCTCAATGAAAGAAAGGTTGCTCACTTGACAAGTCAAGAAGAACTTATAGAAGTTTCTGGGTTGACTATGTTCGTGTTTTAACTAAATCTTTCTACTGTTAAATCTAATTCCTGGATAGTTGATTCAGGATGTGATTCACATCTATGCAATGACATAAGGATGTTGAAAGAAAGTAGAAAGTTAAGCAAAGATGAAGTAGTTCTAAGAGTAGGCAATGGTGCAAAAGTTGTAGCATTGGCCATTGGAACATGTAGTTTATCTTTGCCTTCTGGCATGAAATTGGAACTGAAAGATTGTTACTTTGTTCCAGTATTGTCTACAAACATCATTTTGGTTTCATACCTCACTGTTAATAATGGGTTCGAGACAAGAATGAAGGGCAATAGTTGCTCCATCATTCTTAAAGACATATACTATGGATCGACAACATTACATAATGGTTTATATGTTTTGGATCCATAGATGCCTGTGTTCAATATAAATGTCAAGAAAGCAAGAAAGAATGATCCAAGTAAGACCTACAGCTGGCATCGTAGACTTGGTCATATCAATGAGACAAGAATATCCAAATTGCATAAAGATGGTTATTTTGAACCCTTTGATTATGAATCATATGGGACATGCGAATGTTGTCTCCTTGGTAAGATGACCAAGACTACCTTTACAGGAAAAGGGTGAAAGAGCAAATGTTTTATTGGGCTTAATACATTCAGATGTATGTAGGCCACTAAACACAGCTGCTAGAGGAGGTCACTTGTACTTCATAACCTTTATTGATGATCATTCAAGATTTGGTTATGTGTATCTGATGAGATACAAGTCTAAAGCTTTTGAAAAGTTCAAAGAGTTCAGAGTTAAAATAGAGAAACAGAATGGTAAAGATATTTTGGCTCTTAGATCAGATCGAGGAGGAGAATATTTAACCCATGATTTCTTGGATCATTTGACAGAAAATGGAATTCTGTCACAATGGACTCCACCAGGAACTCCTCAGCATAACGGAGTGTCCAAGAGGAGAAATTGAACCTTGTTGGACATGGTTCAATCCATGATGTTGAAGGTTGACCTTCCGATATCCTTTTGGGGATATGCCGTAGAGACTGCAGCTTACCTTCTAAATAGGGTTCTAAGAAAGTTGGTAGATAAGGTACCATATGAGATATGGAATGGCAAGAAGCCAAGTTTATTTTATCTAAAGATTTGGGGATGCACTTCTTATGTAAAGCGTGTACCTTCTAATAAGCTGGGAGCTAGATCAAAAAAATGTAAGTTTGTTGGATATCCTAAACAGACTGTTGGATTTTACTTTTACAATCCTATTGATCAAAAGGTGTTTGCATCAAAACACAGTACTTTTCTAGAGAAAGAGTTTCTACTAGAAGGATTTAGTGAGAGTAAAGTAGAACTTGAAGAAGTTCAAGAACTACAACCTAACATTCCCTCAAAACATTAGCTATCGGTGGAGGCATTAGATGCTCGGACTGATGCTCAAGAAACACAAGTACTCCGAAGGTCTAGTAGGGAGAGGCAAACACTAAGAAGATAAGGAATTTTTTTTTTGGAAAAAGATGGTTTGCCCGTTGATAATGAACCTACTGCATATAAGGTAGCGAAGTCTGACATCAATTCCAAGAAATGGCTTGAAACCATGAAATCTAAAATGGATGCCATGGAAGTGAACGAAGTTTGGACTTTATTTGATCCACCTCAAGGGATAAAACAAATAAGATATGAATAGGTCTTCAAGATAAAGACAAACATGGATGGCAACATACAAACGTATAAGGCCAGACTGGTTGCAAAAGGTTATAATCAAGTTAAAGGCTTTGATTTTGAAGAAACCTTTTCACCAATTGCCATGGTAAATCCATTAGGATTATGCTTGCTATTGCTGCATACCATGATTTTGAGATATGGAAGATGGATGTAAAAACTGCATTCCTTAATGGAAACTTGCAACAGGAAGTGTATATAAAACAACCTGATTTTTCATCCAAGACCACTTCTATTAAGATATGCTAGCTGCAAAAGTCCATTTATGGACTAAAGCAAGCATCTCGGAGTTGGAACATTAGGTTTGATGAAACAATTAGAGAATTTGGTTTCATTAAGAATCTTGATGAACCATGGTTTATAAGAAGGTAAACGAAAATGCAATTGTGTTCCCAGTGCTATTTGTCGATGACATATTTCTCATAGGAAATTATGTATCTATGCTTCAGACGACCAAATTCTGGCTCTCTAAACAATTCTTCATGAAGAATTTGAGAGAAGCAGCAAATATTCTGGGAATTAAGATCTATAGAGACAGATCGAAAAGGCTGCTTGGATTGTCCTAATCCGTTTACATAGACAAAGTGCTAAAGAGCTTTAGCATGGATATCTCCAAAAGAGGTAACTTGCCTATGTTACATGGTGTACATCTCTCGAAAGAGATGTGTCCTAAAATAATTGAAGAAATGACACGAATGGATAGGATCCCGTATGCTTCTGCAATTGGATCTATCATGTACACCATGTTGTGCACAAGACCAGATGTATGGTACGCTCTGAGTGTCACGAGCAGATACCAAAGCAATCCTGGTGAGAGTCACTGGACTGCTGTGAAATATCCTCAAGTACTTGAGGAGAACTAAGGATATTTTCTTGGTCTATGGAGGGACTGAACTCCAAATTAGGGGTTATATAGATGCTGGATTCCAAACTGTTTAGGATGATAGTAAATCGCAGGGCGATTACGTATTCACCTTAAATAGAGCTACAGTCAGTTGGGAAAGTTCCAAACATAAGCTGAATACATCTCCGCGTGTGAGGCAGCGAAAGAGGCTGTTTGGATTAAGAAGTTCATAACTGAACATGGTGTGGTTCCAAGCATTGTTGATCCAGTACCACTTACTGTGATAATAATGGAGGCATAGTGCAAGCTAAGGAACCTAGGTCTCATCGTAAATCCAAACATGCATTGCGGCAATATCACTTGATTCAAGATATAATTCCAAGAGGTGATATAAGTATGGAAAGGGTAACCACAGAGGATAATATTGCTGATCCTTTCACTAAGGTTCTGTCCCAGCAGAAACACAATCATCACATGGAAGGACATGAGCTTAAGTACATGGGCAATTGGCTTTAGTGCTAGGGGGAGATTGTTGGTGTAAGCCATGCAAGCCAATCTAGTTAGGCTTGTAAGACACTATTTATATTTTCATGTATTGCATATTATACTTTATTAATTATAATTGAGGTATTTCTTTTTCCATAAGTTTTGTTATAATTGTTATCAATAAATTGTGAAGATAAAGCCCACGAAACACAATGGCATTGCCAAGGAATTGTAAGGAGTTACAATTATGAGGATCCTTATGCATCAATGATGTGTTTCTAAAACTGTTCATGTTCATTGTATTGTCAAGACAGGGCATTGACAATGCTCAAAGACTGATATATGTTAAGCCTTCATGCACATGATGCATGCAACCGATCTCATAGGTTGAAAGTATAGAGATACTTGGGGATAATATATGGATGCTTTTTAGTTTAACAAGTTCACTGAACATGACCCACTATGAGAGTTCCATTTGGTATCTCACTTAAGTGTCTATGGAAATTACTCTCATGTGTCAACAGTGTAAGTAATCCCTTGATTTGTGACACCAGGTCATCTTGTATGTGAATTTTCATACTTAGATTTTATTACTAATGGGTCCCAATAGGGGATGCTTATGGTAGAGTGTTATTAGGTATGACATAAGGCATACGAAGATTAATGAGTGGTCCAGAGAGGATTCATCACCCCAAGTGATATGAGGGGACATATCTCACATGTATCTGGCTTATATTAACTTATGGAAGTCCTTGGCCAAGGCAATACTTAAGAAGTTAATATTAATGTTCCAGATCTAACATGGAATGGGATAATGAGTAGAAACTAAACCATGCTCTTTCCTATCCCGAGATATTTGATGAAAGGATCAAATTACATAGACATATTGTACACGAAAGGCTTGTCGAACCTTGTTGACTCTCTCGGCATTTAGGTGGTCATGATTTATTGCCACATGCCGCTCATGATATATAAATATAAATAGGAAATTCTTAAATGAATTTAATTTATATTTATTGCCAACATGTTGGGGGCCTAATGGGTCACACACAAAAGGTGCTTAATGGAATTAAAATGAGATTGGGCCAGACTAAATATTCATTAAGTGTTGTGAACTTATTATGAATATTTAATAATATGTATAAAGGGCTTTAGCGCAGTTAGTCCAATAGTTGGCATATAGTAAACCTGGTTATATATATGTTGTTGCAGCCTCCCCTAATAAAAAACCTTGGTAGCCGCGCGCCTCTCACTCTCCCTGTATTAAGGTTCGGCTGCATAGAGAAAAGAGGAAGAGAAATTCGCTTCTTCTTGCCTGCTTTTGAATCGGCTGACTAGAAAAGAACTAAAAGGAAGGTTTCTCACAACCGAGACTACTAGCATCGTCTTGGCAGAACATAATCTCAACCTTGTGAAGGTTTCCGAGACACCTGTATGGATTACTATGAGAAGCCGGACAATTGGACAGCTTTGGTTTGCGACAACCGGGCTTGGTGTGCAAGAACAAAAACATCAAGAATCTATCTTGAGGTTTCGACACTCTCAATTAGAGAGGTATGAGATTTTTGGTTTGTTATCTGTTCTTGGCAGGATTATCATTTTGAATTCATAAGTAGATCCATGGAGGGATTCGATTTCTCTTTGTTTTTTTTTTTATTCCGCTGCGTTGTTAATTTAACTTGTTGATTAAATTGTACATGATCTCTGTTTGAGCATGATCCAAATCCCAACATCATTGATATGTGTATTTTATTATAATGATTTAGATACATTATAATAATACCTTATCATGTGATATATATAAATTTATCTCTTATCGCTATACATGTTATTTAAAATGTTATTTAAAACAAATGCATTGTTTTTAATTTCAAATTTGTAATCTCTTATCATATGATTTAGATTATTTTTGTCAATAGTCATAATATTGGTTCATTTAATGATACTTGCTACTAAGTTTATAAATAGATAAATTTTTATTTTATTGTAACGAGTCATAAAGAGAAACAAACCGACCGTTGAATTTAGCAATATAATTGTACTCGTCGTGCAAATAAAGTTTTGAATCGATCCAATATCTCTATCATATCGATCGAGAATACTGTCTTTTTCAATATATATTTAGTGGTTGAAAGTTTTTTACATCAAACAAATAGTTAGACATTTTTAATTTACTCAAAACTTGACGTGTATGATATATGTGAATAGAATATGAAATATGAAAAGGATGGATCCACTTACACTAGTATAAAACAAAATTAGTTTTCACACTTTCATAACTTTTTATACGATTAATATTTTAACAAACCGACCGTTTGATTTAGCAATACAATTGTACTCGTCGTGCATGTAAATTTTTGAATCGATTCGATATCTCTATCATATCGATCGAGAATACTGTTTTTTCCAATATATATTTAACGATTGAAAGCTTTTTACATAGAACAAATAGGTGGACATTTTTAATTTACTCAAAACCCGACGTGTATTATCTACGTGAATAGAACATGAAATATGACGGTTAGATTGTTAAAATATTAATCGTATAAAAAGCTATGAAAGTGTGCAAAACCAATTAGTTTTACACTAATGTAAGTGGATCCCTCCTTTAATAAGAATTATATATTATATAAAAATATTATATATGTCAATACTTCAATATGTTAAAATTTGCATTTTTACTTATTATAAAAATTTTATTAATTTAATTTTATACATTATATTTAAATTTTAAAAATATTTAGCATAATTAACTAATTTAATTTTATAACATTTATTATTATATTTTTATTTTGAATAAGCATTTATTATTATATTTCATTACACTTGATAATTAAACTTGTAACTAAAGTTCTTAAATGTAATTTAATTTTAGAAGAAAATCTTTCCAACTTCTAAGATTACACTTAGTAAAATTTTTAGTATTAAGGGTTACTCATCAAGGTTCGAATCTTTCAACAAACATAAAATTACATATTTTTCAAATATCTAAATAAATTCATGTAACGATTTCAGATACACGATAATATCCTATTTATTTTTAAATATATATATTTTTTATCTTTCAATAAAATTCTAATAAAATCTAATTCGATCAAATAATCTATTTAGATTTAATTTGATTCGATTTTAAAAATCAATAAATTGAATCCAACATGACCTGAATCCAACATGATCTGAATCCAAATAACCTGAGTGTCAAACATGAAATGACTCAAACCATAATGACCTAAACCCGAATAACCCGAGTTTCCAATCCGAAATGACCCTATACAGAATGACCCGAACCCAAATAACTCGAGTGTCAAACCCGAAATGACCCGAACCCAAGATGATCCGAATCCGAAATGACATGAACCCGAAATGACCCGAGCTAGAAGTGATCAACCAAAAATGACCTGAACCCGATGTAGGATTAGGCTACGCTACCTCGGGATCATGCAAAAACATGATAATCAAAGTGCAACGGAAATAAAACAAAGAAGCACCCGAAGGACAACAGGATCTTAGGCTTGTGTTTGCATAGGTTTATAACATTCAAAAACAACTAAATCACCCATATGATTTAGAAGTTACCTACTTAAGATATCGTAACCTTACGTTGCAGATCCTAATCTCGAATCCAAGATCTACAAAGCTTCAAACTCGTTCAAGAGCACAAGAAGCACAATTGTCCTTCCTCCAGAGCTAGTCCACACGAACAGCTAATGGATCCTTCTCTAAGGTATGGCGATTCACTTGTGCTAGCAAGTTGATCCTAAGATCACAATCAAAAGATCTATATTCTTGTGTCTTTCTCTCTTAATCAATCTCACTCAACTAGGTGAAGAAGCAGCAAGGAGAACACCAAGGTAGGAGGAATTACGACAAGCCTTAAGAAGCTTAGGGAGGCTGCGATTTCACTGTTTTGCTAGGTTAGAGTTCTCTTCTTGAAACCAAACTTTTTCTTAAGCAAAATTAGAATATCACAAATAGAATAGAGCTAGCTTGGGCGGCTACACCCTCTAAAATAGATTATATAGTGGCGCACACCCTAATCCCTATCTCCTTATGCTTGGCCGGCCACTTGTAACTTGTTGCACAAGATTTTCATTAATCCACTTGGACTTAAACTATTTAATTCTAATATAGATCAATAGGCCCATTATATTGTCTAATAATGATAATGTTCCAACAATCTTAATGCCTTAAGTTGGGCCAACCATCCTTAGTGGATAGTCTTAAATTAGAATAGTCACTTTGGACTCTTTCTAATTTATTGGATAGATTAATTTCTAAACAAAAGTAATTTAATTATCTATTAAATTTGCTTTCACCTCATGAAACAATTCATGTCATTAATCTATTAAAATCATCTCATGATATTATTCCAATATAGTATAGTCAATCGCAATTCACTTTGTACATCTATATGTCAAAGTCGACTACTACACTAGATAAGACTTCTTGATTCCTCTAATCATATTAAGACATTGTCCGTGGATTTCTCAATCTCAATTATGTCTTAATCCATCTCAATTGAAGTTCTTCAATTGATTCATTAATTTTTATTCCATTAAGTTTTACCTTAATAGTACCATGTTTAATCCATACGTATCTGTTCTTATGTGTGTGACCCTCTAGGTTCCCAATATGTTGGTATTGATTATAAGTTAATCATATTAACTTGTTATCATAGATCAAGAGTGGGATCTAGCAACCGATCATGACCACCCAAATACTGTGAAGTCAGCGTGGCCTTTTAGAACCTTTCAGTAATCAGTTTGTTAGTGTAATACAGTCCTTTCACCATATATCACGGATAGCGCATGAGCATAGGTGAGTGTCTAGTCATGATCAATCCATATTAGTTCTTCGTAACTTATGATTAACCTTATGAATTCAAAGAAACAACTTTCTCCTAAATCCATTATGCTTTGGCCAAAGACTTAATCAAGTTAATCATAGTCAAGAACAAATGAGATATGTCTCCAATGTCACAGGGAGTGGTGAATCCTCTCTGGATCACTCATTCATCTTCGTATGGTTCATGTCATACCCAATAACACCCTACTTTAAGCATCCTCGTGATTGAGACCCGTTCGTGATAAATGTAAGTATGACACTCTCCATACAAGATGACCTGGTATCACAAGTCTGAGGACTAATTTACACGACTGGTACTAAGCGAACATTATCATAGACACTAGAGTGATGTATTACCAAATGAAGTTCTCTTGGCGGGCCATGTTCAGTGAACTTGTTCAACAGACAAGCACCTATATGTTATCCCAAGTATCCCATACTTCAACTTGTATGAGATCGGTTGCTTAATGCATAAGTAAGAAGGCTTAACATATTATAGTCTTTGAGCATTGCCAATGCCCCATCTTGGCAATAAGATGACCAGGAACAGTTTGAGGAATAAGGCTTTGATGCATAAAGATCTCATAATTATAACTCTTTATAATTCCTTTGTAAGGCCATTATGTTCCATGGGCTTCATCCGATTAGTACTTAATAACTCCTTATTATTGTACTAACATGAAGGAAAACCTTGTACCACTATAATCATAGCGAAAGGTATGCATTATTGACTGTGTATCCCAAGCTCAATCTAATTGGCTCTAGGGCATACACCAACAATCTCCCACTTGCACTAAGCCAATTACTAGCGCATATAATGTCGAACTCTTTCGATTAGTAATGGTGTCCCTACAAGGACATTGCTTAAATGCATCGAGAATATGCTTTGTCATATACATGATAATCTTATTATCAAGGTTAATAATTCGGATCACAATGAAACCTAGATTCCATTCATATGGCTCAATTGTATCTTAAACAACTATTGGAATCTATTTGTTAGCTAGTAGCTAATGATCCAAAAATAACTCCTTTTGCAAGCCAAAACAAAAGAGTTAGTCTTAAGAACCTTTAATATAAACGTGCAATCTTTTCAAGTATGGAACGTTTCCTATTAATTGCATTTTTTGAAAAATGACAATTTATAATAACATTTTATCATTTAAAAAGTTATTAATAGCTCCCACTAAATCCTACATATGTAGATGTTAAGGGATTAATTCAATAACAATTCGAATTCCATATCACTAAGCTAAATGGTATTCAAAATACTTTGCAAGTTGTATAACATATAAGACTAAGTTATAGAACTATTCTATAACCGATTAATTTAAGAGGAAATTAAATAAGCATGGCGTCCTATGCCAGCAAAACAATATGTTTCGAAAACATAAATAAAATATCCTCAACATTGGCCTATAATGCCAATGAAAACATCAAATGTTTCTAAATAAATCCTAACTAAATAGTCTTATTAATAAACCCATAAGATCGGCAAGCTCTGATGTAGTATCAAACTCGGTTGCCATCTTCATGGTCCAGCTTCACTACTCTTTACTTTGGTCCCTACAATATGTCATACATATTTAGTACCAAATGATAGGTATCATATAACAAGAGGAGTGAATCAGATTATACTTGAAGTTGAAACTCCTTTCAGCTTCTTTCCCTTATTAGATTCAAGGTACTCCTTGCAATTGCGCCTCCAATGACCAGTTTTCCCACAATGGAAGCAAGCTTTGTTAGCATTGTCCTTATCCTTTGCTTCCCTTGCAACACCATCATTAGGCTTCAAACTCTTTGAAGTAGGAGGTATATCCATCTAGTCTTTCTTTTCTTCTTACCTTTCGGTTTAGAGGAAGAGACTAAATGGACAAATGACTTGTCTTAAACAATGGTTTGCTCGGCCTGTGTGAGCAAATTCAATAACTCAGAAAGAGTTGCCTCCAAGTGGTTCATGTTGAAGTTCAACACAAACTGCGAATAGCTCTCAGACAGTGAAGAAAGAATTAGATCAACACTTAGATCATGATCCATAACCCAGCCAATCTGCTCCAATTGGGTAATATACCCTATCATTTTAAGCACATGAGGCCTCACTGGGCTTCCCTCTAACATATTTGTTTGGAATCCTTTGAGATATCAAATCTCTCAATGCGGTTCTCCTTAGCAAACAGATCTCTAAGGTTAAGGATGATATCTTGAGCATTCATAGCCTCATGCTGCTTTTGGAGATCGGGTGCCATACTAGCCAACATCACACATGTTGCTTGTACGAGATCATCTCTATGAACTCTATAGGCTACCCTTTTCCTCCTCAGTTGCATCAGCAGCAGGCTCATCTGGGATGGGCTCAGCAAGAACAGAAGCTTTCTTTTCCTGTGTCAAGACAATCTTAACATTACGAAACCAATCAACGAAGTTCGGTCCAATTAACTTATTAGCATCAAGTATGCTTCTCAGCGATAATGTATTTGTCATTTTAACGTTTATATCCTATATGAATCAAAACAATTAACAATCAATAAATAGCAAGTAGTAATGATTTATGTCAGGCTTTAATACTTAAATGATTATTCTCATTATTTTAACAAAATAATAGCCCTCTACTACTATTTCGAAAAATTTAACTCTTAAACTTCTTAATGAGCTAGGACCCCTTTCATTCCAGCATAACCTTGAGTTACTCAACAAGATATGTTGAAACCAATTGAGTAGGTAACTTAGTTTACCAATTACATCTCTATGCAACTCCTAGATCCAGTTAGGTGACAACTCTTTGCCTAAATACATCATATGCATTTCGCCTAACTTTGCCTCTAAATGTCATGTGATCCAGTTTGACACATTCGGATTACATAACACTTAGTTGAGTAAGACCCACCTTCAATAACTCAAACATGTTCGTACATAAGTTTGACCTTGAGTGACTCAACAAGCCTCCGAATGAAAGAACTCTGGTTATCTTGTTATGATGGTGGAAGGCAACTTATAATGCGTAACATGGACTCAATATAATTTAATGAGGGATTTCATTTAGCTTTTATATAGGTCTTGTCGCAACCTAAGAAAATAACGAGTCTCATCGCAAGACTTTATTATTCGTTAAGCGTGACATTAAAAAAACCGTGGAAAAGTCGACTTAATTCCTCTAGAAAAATGAAGGTTTTGAAAATAACCTTGAAAAAGACATGGAGTCGCCACCAATCTTTTTTGGCTAGGTGTGATCGGCTACCTATTAAAATCGATTTTAAAAAATAATTTAAAAATTAAAACCAATTTCAAGTCTACGTTATAAAGCAGAGAAATCAAAGAAGCGGGTTCGGGAGTCGGTTACATGCGGGGAAGGATTAGCACCCCCACAATGCCCGTATAAATCGATACCTTATTAATCGTGTGTTATCTTAAGTCTCGGTAAAAAAGTCGATTTTAAATTTAATATTTCAAGTTAATTCCCAATTTTTAATTGAAAATGATCCGGAATTTATAAATTCAAAATTTTCCTATATTCCCCAACAAACGTGGCAAAATATAGAAATTTTTATTAATTTTGGAAAACTTTCCGAATCATTCTCTTTTTAAAGAAGATATTCCGTTATTAATAATAATTGATGATATTCCCTCTGGCAAACCCGGTAGAGAACTCATGAATTATTTTAACTCGGGAATATCTTTATTTTTTATTGAAAAATCATTATCCTTTTGAAAACATTTTAAGAGATATGTATATGCATGACATAAATAAAATGACATAGCAAAATCTAAATAATATAATGCTTCCTAAATGATATGATATAATTTAAATGCCTTAGCATATTCTAAATGAAATGAAATGTCCTAAGTTATATGACATATTCTAAATGAAATGAAATGACCTAGGTAGCATAATATGTTCTATATGAGATGCAATATCCTATGTCATATGATATATTCTAAATGAAATGAACCATCCTAAGTAACATAATATTTTAAATGAAATAAAATATCCTAAATGACATAATATATCCTAAATGAAATGAACATGAAATGAAATGACCTAAGTAACATACATTTTCTATATGAAATGAAATGACCTAAGTAACATACATATTCTATATGAAATGAAATGATTTAAATGACATGGCAAATATGAATGATATGGCATATAATTTAAATGACATAAAATATAAAATAATGCTATCATATAATATGCATGAAAATAAAAATGCAAATAATAATGCATGAACATAGTATATGCTAAATAATATAACAAAAAAAATAATTAAATAAAAAGAATAGAATATCATGAAATATTCCAAATCATATAATAAACAGTATAACATAGCTCAAAATCATAACAATATCATAGAAATTATCATAGTAAAAGTCACATATTATATAAAATGGATGAATATGGAAAATGCAATGCATGAAAATGTATTTTTTTCCTTTAATTAAGGAAATCCGTATATCTAAAAAGATATCCGGCTACCTTAGGAAAATATGTCAAATTAAATATTCTAAAACTAAAATACTTTATTATTGTTTGAAAACAATTTTAAAAAGCTTGAATTAAAAATAAAAACTGGGCTAATTTTATTAAAATGGCTCTAATTTCCTAAGTTTAAAATCCCGGACTTGACCACCCTTAACCCGAGACTTAAAAAATCATTTTTAGTGTTTAAAAAGGCTTAGAAACTACCCTAAGTCAGTAGCTAACCTTCCTAATCAGCCCCCTCTAAGTAACTTAACCAAAACAGAAAAGTAATTTTCCTCCAAATTCAATTCTGACTCCACTGTCCAGTTTTAAGCCATGATTTTTTACCCTATTTTTAAAAATTCAAAAAATTATGAAAACAATACTGGAGACTCAAGACATGCAAAACTACATGGGAAAAAATCGGTTTAATTTTCTGATTAAAGATGAATGCCGAGAAAAATAGGGAAATTATGAGTACTGGGTGAAAAAAAACTGCTTTGCCAAAATACATTTTGCCTTTGATAAAATCATTTAAAAATCAAAGTAAAGATATTTAAGACTCAAAAAATGACTCACAAACAGTAGCTTAGACTTTTTGAAAGTTAGATAAAAATTAGCTAAGTAAAAAAAAATCACAAAGGTACAATAATTAATTTGACAAAACTTAATTTTTCACAAGTGTGCTCAAGAGAGCATGACTTTGAACCATTAATTGGCCTAAGTCATTATTCAAGTGGCATGAACATGAAATGCATGAAAAATTACAGAAAATATGATGCATGAAATGTATGAGTTTAAACCTAAATGTCATGAAAAAATGCATGGCATCCATATAGTGACCTATACCTAAATGAACTTGAATGGCATTTAATGCAACCTAGGTGTAAAATGCATGGCAAATAAACCAAACCTAATAACTAAAATATGCATGGCATTTTCACAAACACAAAAGCATGCTTAAACCAAAAAATCAACCAAATATCATGCAAATGCAAAACCTACTAACTAATATGGCAAAAATGCACATACAATGTAAAACACATGGAGTAGCCGAATGGCCTCAAGCTCCAACAAGCATGGCATTTTCACAAACACTTGATATGCTAACATGCTCAACTAAAATATATCACTCAAATCATGCAAACACAAAGTAGAGATACTAAAACTAACAAGCATTTTCACAAACACTTGATAAACTAACATGCTCAACTAAAATATAACACTCAAATCATGCAAACACAAAGTAGATATATTAAATCTAACAAGCGTTTTCACAAACACTTGATATACTAAATATAAAACATCAACAAATTTATGAAAACGGAAAATTAGAAATGTAAGAACATGATATTTAACTCATAAATGGCAACAAACAAAGCAACCAAATTAAAACATGATTCAAATACATGAAATAGAAGAACACTTAAAGCATCAAAATTAAAGAAAATAACATAAATAACATGATAAATTAAAGCAAAAATAGCAACCATAATAAAATAAAAAAAATGTAGGCCATTCGGCCATTAAAGAAAAATAAGAAAAAAATTTGTAAAAAAAATATTTAAGAAAGAGATGAAGAAAGAACTTAAGAAGAACATAAAAAAACACTTATTTAAAAAGAAAACTCACCAAATAATAATCAAAATAGCAAAAGCAAGAATGGAAAATCAAGAAAGTGCAAGAGTTGGTGCTAAAAGCAACCTCAAGAAGCTATATTTCAAGCTTTATCTCTTCAAACTTTTATTTCTTTTCTAAACTTTTTCTTTTTGCTTTCAACCAAGGAGAGAAAAAACTAAGAAAAACTAAGAGAAATCAGAAAAATGAAGTCCAAAAAATAACAAATCTGCTCCCTCTATGTGATGGCAGAATTTTACCTCTCTCCTCCCCTAGGATGTTGTCATTTTGATTCCAACCAACTTCCATCCAAGGGCTAGTGATTCAAGGTGAAAAATTATGAAATTATCACCATTAGATTAGTGTATCAGCTGTCCATAATTACAGTTGTTCAAGAATAATGTTGACACTCTCCCTTGGCCTATGTGGCTTAATCACAATGGCTTGATGAAAAAGAATCTCTAACTAACTCTTAATTCTTGGCCATTTGATTGAAAAATCAGAAGCTTCCTCCTTCCTTTGGGCCTTGGCAGGCCAGCACTTCTCTTTTCCAGCGCAAGTCTGATTTTTTGAAAGGCCAAAAGAAGCCCTTTTCGGTTGCTTGGGTGAAATGACCGTTTTGCCCCCCGGATGCAAATAAATGCCAAACGGACTCCAAATTCAAAATTTATTTTTTTAATACTTTCAAAATAATAAAATATTGAATTCTGGAAGTTTTTAAAATTTTTCGAGTCCGTTTGCTATTTATTTGGATTTTGTCTTCCAAAAATGCCCTTTTATGCCCCCACATTTTACCATTTTTTAAACGAGCTCCAAATCAAGATTTTTATTCACCAAACTCTTCCAAATAATTAAAAAGTGTGATCTGGAAGTTTTCATAATTTTTGGAGCTCATTTGGTATTTTTTCGGGATTTATCTGCTTGAATTACTGCATAGGGGCTCGGGATTTGGCCACTTTGCAAACAAACTCCAAATCAAGATTTTCTTTTGCCAATCTCTTCCAAATAATTTAAAAATGATATTTGAAAATTTTCATAATTGTTGGAGTCCATTTGCTATTTTTTCGAGATTTATCTTCTTGAATTATTGCATAGGAGGCCCGGGATTTGGCCATTTTGCAAACAAACTCCGAATCAAGATTTTCTTTCACCAATCTCTTAAAAATAATTTAAAAATGAGATTTACAAATTTTTAGAAGATTTGGAGCTCATTTGCTATTTTCTCAGGATTTTCCTACTTGAATTACTACATGAGAGACCCGGGATTTGGCCACTTTGCAAACGAACTCTGAATCAAGATTTTCTTTCGTAATCTCTTCCAAATGATTTAAGACTGAGATTTGCAAATTTTAAGAATTTTTGGAGTCCATTTGCTATTTTTCCTAAATTTTCCAATTTTGCCCTTTTGCCTCTGAAACTCGGTTTTGCTCAAAACATGTATGATTTTCAGATTTTCTTTAAGCTGAGCCTTGGGCTATCCCTTTTTAATCATTACGCATCCATTGGGGCTTTAGTCTTACCAAGTCGGACCATTTCTGTAATTCTGCCCGATTTCACCGAAATCCACCAAAAACCCTAATTCTCGATTTTCTCCCGGATTGACTTTTCTTTCAGTTTTTCTTTCAAGTGACTTCTCCATTACCCGTAGTCAGTCCTTATCTTTCATTTGGAACCTTCAATTTTGACCAATTTGATCGTTTAAGCACTTTTCCACAAATTTCTCGGATTAGGGTTTCCTTTGTATTGAACCTCCCAAATCCCAACTTCCAAACTCCATATCATTCGATGTAGACCTCGGATTATCAAAATTCTTTCGCCATTTTTCAATTGAACTTAAAATCTTGATTTTGAAAGTGGGTTGACTTTTTCAGTAGTTGACTTTTTAGGGTAGACTTTTTCGGGGTTAACTTTTTTCGAGGTTGACTTTTTTTGAGTTTGACTTTTTACGCTCGCCCTCTTAAACTAAGTCTCGGAGTACCACCTGCATGATGAAAATTTTTTTTTTTACATTCTGAAACCTCAATTTAGGAAGAAAACATACCTGTTTTAGTGGTAGAGACAAAATTAGGTGTCTACAGGTCTCATTGATTTCATACTCGATTGACATGCATAGTATTCATTCAATTACATACATCGCATATACATAATTCAAAATAAATTCTATCACATGCAATCTACTAGGATGATTATGGACTTTATACTAATCTAGTTTCCTTGAGCCATTAGGAAACTAGTTGGTCAAATTCCTAGGGGATACTGTCGCAACCTAAAAAATAACGAGTCTCATCGTAGGACTTTATTATTCGTTAAGCGTGACATAAAAAAAAAAAACCGAGGAAAAGTCGACTTAATTCCTCTAGATAAATGAAGGTTTTGAAAATGACCCTGAAAAAGACATAGAGTTGCCACCAATCTTTTTTAACTAGGTGTGATCGGCCACCTTTTAAAACCGGTTTTATCAAATATTTTAAAAATTAATTAAAACATTTTAAAAACCAATTTGAAGTCTGCGTTTTAAACCAGAGAAATCAAAGAAGCGGGTACGGGAGTCGGTTACGTGTAGGGAAGGATTAGCACCCCCACAACGCTCGTATAAATTGGTACCTTATTAATCGTGTGTTATCTCAAGTCTCGGTGTAAAGTTGGTTTTAAACTTAGTATTTCAAATTAATTCCCAATTTAAAGAAAAAATAATTCTATTTTAATTGAAAATGATCCGGAATTTATAAATTCAAAATTTTCCTATATTCCCCAACAAACGTGGCAAAATATATAAATTTTTATTAGTTTTGGAAAACTTTCCGAATCATTCTCCTTTTAAAGAAGATATTCCGTTATTAATAATAATTGATGATATCCTCCCCAGCAAACCCGGTAGAGAACTCATGAATTATTTGAACTCGGGTATATCTTTATTTTATTGAAAATCATTATCCTTCTTTGAAAACATTTAAAAGAAATGAATATGTATATGCAAGACATAAATAAAATAACATAGCAAAATCTAAATAATATAATGCAACCTAAATGATATGATATAATTTAAATGTCTTAGTATATTCTAAATGAAATGAAATATTTTAAGTTATATGATATATTCTAAATAAAATGAAATGACCTAAGTAACATAATATATTCTAAATGAAATGTCCTAAATGACATAATATATCTTTAATGAAATGAAATATCCTAAGTCACATGATATATTCTAAACGAAATGAAATGACCTAAGTAACATAATATATTCTATATGAAATGAAAAATCCTAGGTAACATAATATATTCTACATGAAATGAAATGACTTAAGTAACATAATATGTTCTATATGAAATGAAATAATTTAAATGACATGAAATATAGAATAATGCTATCATATAATATGCATGAAAATAAAAATAATAATGCATGAACATAGTATATGCTAAATAAAAATAACTAAATAAAAGCATAGGATATCATGAATTATTCAAAACCATATAATAAATCATATAACATAAAAAAAAAATATAAATCAAAATAATAACAATACCATAGGAATTATCATAGCAAAAATCACATATTATATAAAATGCATGAATATGGAAAATGCAATGCATGAAATGTATTTTTTCCTTTAATTAAGGAAATCCGTTTATCTAAAAAGATATCCGGCTACCTTAGGAAAATATGTCAAATTAAATATTCTAAAACCGAAATACTTTGTGATTGTTTGAAAACAACTTTGAAAAGCATGAATTAAAAGTAAAAACTGGGCTAAATCTTTTTTAAATGGCTCTAATTTCCTAAGTTTAAAAATCCGGACTTGACTACCCTTAACCCGAGACTTGAAAAACCATTTGTAGAGTTTAAAAAGGCTTAGAAAGTACCCTAAGTCAGTAGCTAACCCTCCTAATCAGCCCACTCTAAGTAACTTAACCAGAACACAAAAATGATTTTTCTTTAAATTCAATTCAGACTCCACTGTCCAGTTTTAAGCCACGATTTTTTACCCTATTTTTAAAAATTCAAAAAATTCTCAAAAAACTACTGCAGACTTAGGACATGTAAAAATAAACGGGAAAAAATCGGCTTAATTTGTTGATTAAAGATGAATTCCCAGAAAAATCGGAAATGTACGAGTACTGGGTAAAAAAACTGTTTTGTCAAAACACATTTTTGCCTTTGATAAAATCATTTAAAAATCAAAGTAAAATATTTAAAACTCACAAAATGGCTCACAAACAGTAGCTAGACTTTTTGAAAATTAGATAAAAATGGACTAAGTAAAAAAAAATACAAAGGTAGAATAATCAATTTGATAAACTTTAATTTCCACAAGTGTGCTGAAGAGACCATGACTTTGAACCATTAATTGGCCTAAGTCATTATTCAAGTGGCACGAACATAAAATGCATGAGCTTAAACCTAAATGTCATGAAAAAATACATGGCATTCATAAAGTGACCTAGACCTAAATGAACTTGCATGGCATTTAATGCAACCCAAACCTAAAATGCATGGACATGCATGGCAAATAAACCAAACCTAATAACTAAAATATGCAAACATAAAGCATGCTTAAACCAAAAACTCAACCAAATATCATGCAAATGCTAACCTATCAAATAACATAGCAAAAATGCACATACAATGCAAAGATTCCAAGAGTGGCCGAATGGAATAATGTAACTAGCAAACATCGCATATTCACAAACACTTGGTATACTAGCATGCAAAACTAAATCAAATGTCATGCAAATGCAAAAACCTACCACCTAACATGGCAAAAATGCAACACACAATGCAAAACACATGGAGTAGCCAAATGATTTCAAGCTCCAACAAGCATGGCATTTTCACAAACACTTCATATACTAACGTGCTCAACTAAAATATAAAACTCAAATCATGCAAAAACCACACAAGTATTTTCACAAACACTTAATATACTAAATCTAAAACATGCTCAACTAAAATATAAAACTCAAATCATGCAAAAACCACACAAGCATTTTCACAAACACTTGATATACTAAATCTAAAATATGCTCAAATTTAAACATCATGAAAACAGAAAATTAAAAATGCAAGAACATGATATTTAAATCATAAATGACAACAAACAAAGCAACCAAATTAAAATATAACTCAAGTATATGAAGTAATATAACATTTAAAACATCAAGATCAAAGAAAATAACATCAATAACATGATAAAATAAACCAAAACATCAACTTAACAAAAACTGTAGGATATTCGGCCATGGTGAGTATATCGTAAAAAAAAATTGTAAAAAAAATATATTTAAGAAAGAGATGAAGGAAGAACTTAAGAAGAACAATAAAAAAACATTTATTTAAAAAGGAAACTCACCAAATAATAATCAAAATAGAAAAAACAAGAATGGAAAATCAAGAAAGTGCAAGAGTTGAGCAACCTCAAGAAGCTATATTTCAAGCTTTATCTCTTCAAACTTTCCTTTCTTTTCTAACCTTTTCCTTTTTGCCTTCAACCAAAGAGAGAAAAACCAGGTACAAATCAATAGAACTCAGCAAAAATAAAGTTGAAAAATGAAATTCTGCTCCTCTCCTACATGCTGGCCGAAACCCCCTCTAAATGCTCAAGGATGTTGTCATTTTTTTGTAACCAATTTTCCATCAAATGGCTAATAATTCAAGGTGCAAAAATCATGAAATTACCACCTTTAGATTAGCATATCAGCTATCCCAAATTACAGTTGTTCAACAATAATGTTGACATCTCTCTTGGCCTATGTGGCTTAATCACCATGGCTTCATCAAAGGGAATCTCTAACTAACTCTTAATTCTTGGCCATTTGATTGAAAAATCAGAAGCTTCCTCCTTCCTTTGGGCCTTGGCAGGCCAGAACTTCTCTTTTCCAGCCCAACTCTGATTTTTTGAAAGGCCCAAAGTAGCCCTTTTCAGTTGCTTGGGTGAAATGACCATTTTGCCCCCCGGATGAAAATAAATATCAAATGGACTCCAAATTCAATTTTTATTTTTTTAATACTTCCAAAATAATACAATATTGAGTTATGGTAATTTTCAAAATTATCCGAGTCCGTTTGCTATTTATTTGGATTTTTTCTTCCAAAAATTCCCTTCTATGCCCCCACATTTTACCATTTTTTATACGAGCTCCAAATCAAGATTTTTCTTCACCAATCTCTTCCAAATAATTTAAAATTGTGATCTAGAAGTTTTCATAATTTTTGGAGCTCATTTGGTATTTGTTCGGGATTTATCGGCTTGAATTACTACATAGGAGGCCTGGTATTTCGCCATTTTGCAAACGAACTCCAAATCAAGATTTTATTTTTCCAATCTCTTCCAATTAATTTAAAAATGAGATTTACAAAATTTCAGAATTTTTGGAGTCCATTTACTATTTTTTCGGGATTTATCTTCTTAAATTATTGCATAGGAGGTCCGGGATTTGGCCATTTTGCAAACGAACTCCGAATCAAGATTTTATTTCGCCAATCTCTTCCAAATAATTTAAAAAATGAGATTTATACAATTTCATAAGATTTGGAGCTTATTTGCTATTTTTTCGGGATTTTCCTTTTTGAATTACTACATAAGAAGCCCGGGATTTGGCCATTTTGCAAACGAATTCTGAATCAAGATTTTATTTTTTCGATCTCTTTAAAATGATTTAAAAATGAGATTTGCATATTTTCAGAATTTTAGGAGTCCACTTGCTATTTTTCTCAAATTTTCCAATTTTGCCTTTTTACCTCCAAAACCCGGTTTTGCTCAAAACAAGTTCGATTTTCAGATTTTCTTCAAAATGAGCCTTGGGCTATCCTTTTTTTTTTATCATTCTTCATCGATTAGGGGCTTTGGTCTTACCAAGTCGGGCCATTTCTGTGATTCTTCCCGATTTCACCGAAATCCACTAAAAACCCTAATTCTCGGTTTTCTCCCGGATTGACTTTTCTTTCGGTTTTTCTTGCAAGTGACTTCTCCATTACTCGTAGTCAGTTCTTATATTTCATTTGGAACCTTCAATTTTGACCAATTTGATCGTTTAAGCACTTTTCCCCAAATTTCTCGGATTAGGGTTTCCTTTCTACTGAATCTCCAAATCCCAACTTTCGAACTCCATATCTTTCAATGTAGACCTCGGATTATCAAAATTCTTTCGCCATTTTTCAATTGAACTTAAAATCTTGATTTTGAAAGTGGGTTGACTTTTTCAATAGTTGACTTTTTGGGGTTGACTATTTTTGGGGTTGACTTTTTCCAGGGTTAACTTTTTTCAAGTTTTACTTTTTATGCTCGCCCCCTTAAACTAAGTCTCGGAGTACCACCTGCAGGATGAAAAAAATCTTTTTACACTCAGAAACATCAATTTGGGAAGAAAACATACCTGTTTAGTGGTCCGGACAAAATTAGGTGTCTACAGCTGCCCCTCTTTGGCTATTGCTGAGAATCAGGAATCAGGGAAAGATAAACCGACACTAATTTTGTACGGTCATTAACATGTGAAGGAAAAGGAAAGGGGTTTTGTTTTTCATACTTCTATCATTTTTTCATTTTTCATTTTTTTTTTTAAGTTTTCATTTTTTTCATTTCTTCATTTTCTTTTCATTTTTTTAATTTTTTTTAACAGTAAATTGAAGATTTTGTCCTTAAATTGAATTCCTGACTAATCAAGGCTCGACCCGTCTTAAGGAAACGAATTCGATTTGCAAGAAAAGAAATGACCTCGACGATGGTCTCGGGTCCTTAACCTGTCTTGTTCTCAGCTGTGTTTAAAACTCTGGGTATCTCCTCTAGAAGCTTCGGCTATCACCACCAAAGTCTTGCTCTTTTTTAAAACTGTAAAAATTCTGGGTATCACCTCTAGAAGCTTCAGCTATCACCACCGAATACTTTCTACCTTTTGAAAGGATTTTAAAACTCTGGATATCTCCACCAGAGGCTACAGCTATCACCACCGAAGACTTGTTCATAATAAAAGAAAGTACCTCGACGATGATCTCGGGGCTTGACTCATTTGAGAAGCAAAACGAGTTTGATTATACCTGAAAGCTTTAAGAGATGATGCAAATGCAAATGTCTTTAGTTGATACAAACGCTTCTTGATGTAGATGCAAATGACTTAGATTGGTGCAAATGTCTTTGATGCAAATGTTAATTGTAGACACCTAATTTTGTCCGGACCACTAAACAGGTATGTTTTCTTCCTATATTGATGTTTCCGAGTGTAAAAAGACTATTTTCATCCTGCAGTTGGTACTCCGAGACTTAGTTTAAGAGGGCGAGGACAAAAATTCACACTTGAAAAAAGTCAACCCCGAAAAAAGTCAACTCCAAAAAAGTCAACCCTAGAAAGTCAACTACTGAAAAAGTCAACCCACTTTCAAAATCAAGATTTTAAGTTCAATTGAAAAATGGCGAAAGAATTTTGATAATCCGAGGTCTACATTGAAAGATATGGAGTTCGGAAGTTGGGATTTGGAGATTCAGTAGAAAGGAAACCCTAATCCGAGAAATTTGGGGAAAAGTGCTTAAACGATCAAATTGATCGAAATTGAAGGTTCCAAAAGGAAGATAAGCACTGACTACTGGTAATGGAGAAGTCATTTGCAAGAAAAATCAAAAGAAAAGTCAATCCGGGAGAAAACCGAGAATTAGGGTTTTTAGTGGATTTCGGTGAAATCGGGAAGAATCACAGAAATGGCCCGACTTTGTAAGACCAAAGCCCCAATGGATGAAGAATGATTAAAAAGGATGGCCCAAAGCTCAGATCGAAGAAAATCTGAAAATCGGACTTGTTTTGAGAAAAACCGGGTTTCAGAGGTTAAAGGGCAAAATTGGAAAAATTGGGAAAAATAGCAAATGGACTCCGAAAATTCTGAAAAATTTGTCAATCTCATTCTTAAATCATTTGAAAGAGATTGGCGAAAGAAAATCTTGATTCCGAGTTCGTTTGCAAAATGGCCAAATCCCGGGTTTCTTATGCAGTAATTCAAAAAGGAAAATCCCAAAAAAATAGAAAATGGACTCCCAAAATTCTGAAATTTGGCAAATCTCATTTTTAATTTATTTGGAAGAGATTGGCGAAAGAAAATCTTGATTCCGAGTTCGTTTGCAAAATGGCTAAATCCCAAGCCTCCTATGTAGTAATTTAAGCCGATAAATCCCGAAAAAATACCAAATGAGCTCCAAAAATTATGAAAACTTCCAGATCACACTTTTTAATTATTTTGAAGAAATTGGTGAAGAAAAATCTTGATTTGGAGCTCGTTTAAAAAATGGTAAAAAGTAGGGGCATAAAAGGACATTTTGGGAAGAAAAAATCCAAATAAATATCAAACGGACTCGGATAATTTTGAAAACTTCCAGAACTCAATATTTTATTATTTTGGAAGTATTAAAAAAAGAAAAATTGAAGTTGGAGCCCGTTTGATATTTATTTTGCATCCGGGGGGCAAAATGGTCGTTTCACCCAAGCAACCGAAAAGGGCTTCTTTGGGCCTTTCAAAAATCAGAGCTGGGCTGGAAAAAAGAAGTGCTGGCCTGCCCAAGCCCAAAGGAAGGAGGAAGCTTAGGATTTTTTCAATCAAGTGATTAAAATTCAAGAGTTAAGTTAGAGATTTTCATTTTTGAGCCTAAGTCCCAATCCCACATCCCTTTGTAATGTCAAGCCAAGGAGGTGCTCACCTTATAAATAAGGAGTCTTGGCCTTTGGTTGAGATCACCCACTACCCCTTGTGAGATAGTCTATACACTTGTATTAGGATTATCCGGGTGGTGAGTCATAGTGTTTTTGTTGAGAGGGTTTGTAGCTTAATCCGTTCAAAAGCTACTCTGAGGGTTTGTAGCTTAATCCGTTCAAAAGCTACTCTGAGGGTTTATAGCTTAATCCGTTCAAAAGCTACTTGTGAGAGGGTTTGTAGCTTAATCCGTTCAAAAGCTACTCTGAGGGTTTGTAGCTTAATCCGTTCAAAAGCTACTCTGAGGGTTTATAGTTTAATCCGTTCAAAAGCTACTTGGTGAGTTTTCATTTTAAAATAATGTTTCTTGTTCTTCCTTCATTTCCTTTCTTAAGTATATTTTTCTTACATTTTGTTTTTACAATAAACTCACCATGGCTAAATGGCCTACATTATTTATTTTAAGTTGTTATTTTTGATTCATTTTACCATATTGTTTATGCTATTTTCTTTATTTTTGATGTTTTAAATATTATGTTATTTCATGTTCTTAAGTTATATTTAATTTGGTTGCTTTGTTTGTTGCCATTTATGTCTTAGATATCATGTTTTTACATTTTTAATTTTCTGTTTTCATGTTGTTTAAATTTGAGCATGTTTTAGAGTTAGCATATTAAGTGTTTGTGAAAATGCTTGTGTGATTCTTTGCATGATTCTTGTTTTATATCTTAGTAAGCATGTTTTAGATTTGGTATATTAGGTGTTTGTGAAAATGCTTGCATGATTTAAGTGTTATGACTTAGTTTTTCATGTTTGTATGCCAAGTGTTTGTGAAAATGCCATGCTTGTTGGAGCTTGAGGCCATTTGGCTACTCCATGTGTTTTGCATTGTGTGTTGCATTTTTTTGTCATGCTAGTTGTTAGGTTTTTTCATTTGCATGATATTTGGTTGGATTTTTGAATTAAGCATGCCTTGTGTTTGTAAAAATGCCATGCATGTTTTAGGTCTAAGTTACATTAAATGTCATGCAAGTTCATGTTAGGTCTAGGCCATATTATTTATGTCATGTATTTTCCTTACATTTAGGTTTAGATCCATGCATTTCATGCATTATGTTTGCTCCATTGTTTCATGCATTTCATGACCATGCCACTTGAATAATGACTTGAGCCAATTGATGGTTCAAAGTCATGCTCTCTTGAGCACACTTGTGGAAAATTAAGTTTGTCAAATTGCTTATTCTACCTTTGTGATTTTTTTTACTTAGCCAATTTTTATCTAACTTTCAAAAAGTCCTAGCTACTTTCTTCAAGTCATTCTATGAGTTTCAAATATTTTTATTTTGGTTTTTAAATGATTTTATCAAAGACAAAAAACAATGTGTTGGCAAAGCAGTTTTTTTCCACCCAAAACTCGTACATCTCCGATTTTTCTGGGAATTCATCTTTGATCAGAAAATTAAGTCGATTTTTTCCCGTATATTTTTACATGTCCTGAGTCTCCAATAATGTTTTCAGAATTTTTGGAATTTTTAAAATAGGGTAAAAAATCGTGGATTAAAACTGGACAGTGAAGTCAGAATTGAATTTAAAGAAAAACAAAGCAGTTTTTTCTCCTCCAAAAACTCGTACATCTCTAGTTTTTTTGGGAATCCATCTTTGATCAAAAAATTAATCCAATTTTTTCTCGTGTAGTTTTACATGTCCTGAGTCTCCAGTATTTTTTTTAGAATTTTTGGGATTTTTAAAAATAGGGTAAAAAATCGTGGATTAAAACTGGACAGTGGAGTCAGAATTGAATTTAAAGAAAAACCATTTCTCTGTTTTGGTTAATTTACTTAAAGTGGGCTGATTAGGAGGGTTAGCTACTGACTTAGGGTGATTTCTAAGCCTTTTAAACTCTAAAAATGGTTTTTCAAATCTCGGGTTAAGGGTAGTCAAGTCCGGATTTTTTAAACTTAGGAAATTAGAACCATTTAAAAATTTTTAGCCCAGTTTTTATTGTTAATTCAAGCTTTTCAAAATTGTTTTCAAACAATCACAAAGTATTTTGGTTTTAGAATATTTAATTTGACATATTTTCCTAAGGTAGCCAGATATCTTTTTAGATATACGGATTTCCTTAATTAAAGGAAAAAAATACATTTCATGCATTGCATTTTTATTTTTGTGCATATTATATGATAGCATTATTTTATTCCATGTCATTTAAATTATATGCCATACCATTCATATTTGTCATGTCATTTAGGTTGCATTATATTAGTTAGACTTTACTATGTCATTTTATTTATGTCATGCATATACATATTCATTTATTTTAAATGTTTGCAAAAGATAATGGTTTTCAGTAAAAATAAAGATATTCCCGAGTTAAAATAATTCATGAGTTCTCTACCGGGTTTGCTGGAGGGAATATCATCAATTATCATTAATAAAGGAATATCTTTCTTTCAAAAAAAGAGAATGATTCGGAAAGTTTTCCAAAACTAATAAAAATTTCTATATTTTGCCACGTTTGTTGGGGAATATAGGAAAATTTTGAATTTATAAATTCCGGATCATTTTCAATAAAAAATGGAATTATTTTTAAATTGGGAATTAACTTGAAATACTAAATTTAAAACCAACTTTTTACTGAGACTTGAGATAACACACGATTAATAAGGTACCGATTTATACGGGCGTTGTGGGGGTGCTAATCCTTCCCCACACGTAACCGACTCCCGAACCAGCTTCTTTGATTTCTCTGGTTTAAAACGCAGACTTGAAATTGGTTTTTAAAATGTTTTAATTAATTTTTAAAATATTTTATAAAACCGGTTTTAATAGGTGGCCGATCACACCTAGCTAAAAAAGATTGGTGGCGACTCCATGTCTTTTTTAAGGTCATTTTCAAAACCTTCATTTTTCTAGAATTAGTCGTGTGTTATCAAAGTCTCGGTTTTGTTTGTTTTATTGGTATTTAATTTTAATTCCCATATTTTTTTTAATAAGGAGAATTTTGAAAATAATAAAATATTTTTAAATATGTTCATACTCATGTGCATGCATTTTATTATTGTTCTCTAGCTATTTAAGGTTGTATATTATAACTGCTTGTCGGTTATTGCGTTACACTATTCTTGAATGTTTTAATTGTTAGGACATTTAGAATAAGGTTTGTAGAATAGGTGGTGACAGGTTTGTTTTGTTTCTCCACACACACTACACGTGCATTTGCATAACATGAATCCTCTTCCCGGGTTCCGTCCTTTTAAGTGGAAGTAAAGTAACTAAGCCTTCGTGATTGATCCTCCGTATGGGCTAGTGAAACACTTTCGGAGTATAAAGTACCTTATGCCTTCGTGATAATCCTCCGTATGGGCATAGGAAAATATACTCTAACGAATTGAACCCGCTTTTATCGGGGTGCCTTACTAGCCTTCACCGGCGACAGTGAGGAACAATTCGGGGCCTTAGAACCGATTCACCCTCATATAGTGAACCTAGGCGAAGCCATGCCGAATTTCCGTTAGACATACCGAAAATAGGAACACATGGAGGGACATTTCTAAACTTTTTGTTACCTATTTTACACTCCGAATAAGTGTGGTAGATCGGGCAACGATGTACGTACATCGCCCGTAATAAATGTGATACTCCGCCTCGATGGCATCGTGATGCCTAAATAAGCAGATATTGCTGGGGCAGATGTTCATTAGCTGTTTTTAAAAAAAAAAAAAAAAAATCTTTTTTCAAGCATTTTTGCATGTTGCACATTTCATGCATGTGTGAATGGGGCATATACATTTTTGGTTGTATTATTGATCTCATTCTTTGCAATAAACAGTTGGTAATTTAATTTGATGATTTCATAAAACCGGTAGTGTCACATGAACATTTGCATATTGTACCATAGTAAGATCCATCCTGAAATTCTTTTGAAAATAATGTGATTGGTTTATGAAAAAAAAAAAAAATTGCAGGCAAATCTTGCATAATGAGATTTTTGAATAACCAAGATTTAGGTCCCACCAATTTCGTGTAATCATTGATTTCTTTGTATATACCTTTGTGTTAATTCATTTATTTTTGCATGTATCATTTTGACATCATGTTATAGTCATAGCATGCATGGTCATTCATTGTAAGATACGTTTATGACATGCATGGTCATTATTTGTATATACTTATGTATCAATTTATTCTTTCTTTACATGCATCATGTTGGCATCAAGTTGCATTCATGCATTCATAGTCAGCATGATTTTTTCTGTATATATCCATATATCAATTTATTCTTTCTTTACATGCATCATGTTGGCATCCAGTTGCATTCATGCATTCATAGTCAGCATGATTTTTCTGTATATATCCATTATCAATTTATTCTTTCTCTATATGCATCATGGTAGCATCAAGTTGCATTCATGCATTCATAGTCAGCATGATTTTTCTGTATCTATTCATATATCAATTTATTCTTTCTTTACATGCATCATGTTAGCATCAGGGTGCATTCATGGCATACATAGTCATCATGATATGCTCATGCATTAATTTGTCATATTGGCATCAGGTTGCGTTCATGACATACACGGCCAGCATGACTTTCTTTGTATATACTCTGTGTCAATCATTTATTCTTCACATGCATCATAATTGACATTGTGTGGCATTCATAGTGTATATGATCATTCATTGAGAAATGCATTTGGAACATACATGGTCATTCATTGCATATATCCATGCATTGGTTTTTCTTATTCTTTAAATGCATCATGTTGGCATCGTGTTGCATTTATAACATACATGGTCAACATGTTTCCACTGTATATGACCACACATAACTTTGTTTATCCTTCACATGTATCAAATTGCACTCATGACATTCATAGCTCATTCATCATGAAACACATTAATAAGATGAAATAGAAATTGGCTTAGCTTTGAAGAGTTTTCTTCGTCAGCTAAAAGCTATGACCCCAACAGCAAGTGCGAGTATCATATTGGGGCAATTGGGCATTCGACTAAAAATGCAGAAAACTGAAGGAAAGGGTCTTTTCCACAATGGCATTTGGATTCCAGAGCTTATCGAACATTGGAAATCTGTTTTACCATAGATTGATTTCCTCTTGAAGAATTTTGAGGATAAGATTTGTTATCTTTGAAAGCATGTCAATAGGAGCATTCTGATGCATATTTTGTTATACACTTTGATGATGAAAGCTCTTGTCTCATGATGACATCTACATGAAATAAATAAATTTTGAATTTTAATACTTTGTGTTCATTTTATTTTAGCAATAAATTTGAAATTGTAAAAAAAAAAAAAAAAAATGAAACTTTGAGAAAATTTGTGGTACACAATAAATAAGTGGTTTTCACATGAAATAATGAACAATCTTGAGAATATTGATGATCATTGTTAGAAATGACCCAATACCTTCAGCCTTCTCTTTTAGGCTTTCCTAAGCCTAAATCCTTTGAACCGAGACCACTTGAAAGACCTAATGCTTCAAGGAATATGAATGATTTGACTTCATAAAACCATTGTCATCACAGAATAAGCAAAGACTTAGATCTTAGTCTAGGCTATGAACAAAGGAATGAACTTTTTGAAATTTTTCGAATTCCTTGAAATTCAAACAAATGAGACATTCTTTCAAGAGTCTAGATTTTGATAATTTGGTGTGTGTCAAGATTGTGCTAAAACCATTCATGACCTTTCCCAATAACCACAAAACACTAATTGCCCAAACATCACTTCATGATTGACACCCTGGGGCACAATGACTAAACTAGATTATCCCTTGCCCCATGAGAAAATCGTTTTTTGGGTCATATTTTCCTTGTCTTTTCAAAGAACTCAGATTTGAAATTCATCCTTTTCAGTACAGACCTGGACTTGCTATGTTCCTCGTTGATACAAATTCTCATTGATTAATCAAATTGGGGCATCATATGTGGAAATGATGGATACATGGTGAATAAGGATGGACTAAACGCATGAATCATTGGGGCATGCGACGAAAAAACAAAAAAAAAAGAAAAAAAGAAAAAAGAAAAAAAGAAAAAAATAGAGAAAAATTGTGATATCATGCATATGAGAATTTGGATGATTCCAAAGTGCAAAATGAAATTTTGATTATCTATTTCCCCTGGGGATTGCTTTTCAAAGTGAATATTCATGCTTGACATGAGGAATGGCCATCTTTCATACCCCTTTCACACAAAAAAAGAAATTATCCATAGTTACCCATTTTGAGCCGAAAGAATTCTTTTTCTTTAAACCCTGATCAAGGATCACCCTCTACACTGGGGGGCAAATGCGAGGAAATATCTTTTTAAGATCATCGAGAAATGAGTCCTAGCTCAAAGACAGATACAAAGCAAATGAAGTCCCGAATAAATACAGGCTCACTTTGTCAAAGAAAAAGAAAAAGGAAGAGATGGCGAGATGAAAACCAAAAAAAAAAAAAAAACAAAAAAAAACAAAAAAGAAGTGTGTGAAAAAGCGATTGCAAATGAAAGCCAAAAGCAAGGAAGAAAAAAGCAAAGTCAAAAGGAATGAAAAGACCAAAAGGGACATGCTTCAAAGAAAATCCTCTTCAAGAAAGGATCCTTGATCTGATTACCCTCAAACACATATTTTGGGCCTATTTATCCTTTCGTTCTGAACCCTGAGCCATGGCCTACATTACGTGCTTTAAAAGTCCATTTTGATCAAGCATGAATATTTAATTTGAAAGGTTTTTCCTCAGATTTTATCCCATCTCATTAAATTCTCATTTCACTAAGGAAGAATTTAGAATTCTCAAGTGCATGGTAAAAAAAAAAAAAAGGAAAGAATGGGACTCTAGGGCGAAAACCCAAAAATGGGCGGTCTAGAGTAAATATGGGAATTTTCAATGCCATCGATGATAGTGCTGATACCCCAAAAGAAAATATCTTATTAAAGGAGTGGTCATCGAGGAACATCTAGGAATTCCTGAACCCCCCAAATTGTCAGCTCTCATTCGGAGGATTGTCTTCAAAAACTGAAACTTTGTCCAAAAACAACTTTCCAGTTTAAACATCCCAGCCAATCTTGACGCTTGTCAAAATACCTTGATATTGGAAACTACAAGAATGTTGAATTTGTTTGGTTCTCAATGAATTCATGATTTATAAAATCTGTTCCATTTGTGAGCCTAGAAGGGACATACATTTTTGTTGTGAAGTTTTCCTGAAAAAAACCAAAATCTTGTTGTATCGAGCCTTGTCAATTCAAATTGAAAAGGAATTTTCTAACAATTATCATCAGTCATCAAAAGATTTGTACATCATACACTGTGAAGTTAAAATTTTTGGCTTAGAAGTTTTCCTTAAATAAGCAAAATTGTTTTTCAAAAAGGCAAAATAAAAATATTTTTGAAATACCATTTTTGATGTTGACATGAGACAAGGGTTTTTCTAACCCAAAGGTATAGAACTGCCAGGACAGGTCTTGACTTCAATATATGAGAAGAAGAAATCGAACTCAGTTCAGATCTCTATTGATGAAAGTTTGAAAACTTTTGGGGCAAAGAGAATAGCCAAAATGAATTGAAGAAATACTCTGATTTGAAGAGGAAAAATGAATTTGAAAGGCTAAGCCAAAGTCTAGAAAAACAACCGGGGGCATTTGCATCACTCATGAGCACTCATCTCTTTATCGAGCTTTTGCATCTGCACAGTGTCGGCAAGCATTTGCATCATTCATGGGTATTTGCATTGGCATTATTCCATAAGCATCTGCATTTTACCTTTACATTTACACTCTTCATGGAATTCGTATTTGTGTCATCTCAAACAATTGCATAATTTCTAGAATCATTGCATTTTCATTAATGTGTGGTAATTGTAGTTACACCATTCATAGACCAGTTACATGAACACAATTAGTAGGGGCATCTGCATCATGAAACATGGGCATCAATCGAAGTCATTTACATTTGCATTAAAGACATTTGCACCAGTTTAAGTCATTTCGTATCTTATTCAACATATGCATTTGCATCAAAAAGCATTCGCATCTTCTCAAAATCTTTAGGTTAATTTTCAACAATTCTTCAAAGACCATTTTTAAGACCTCCGGGCATAATTTTTCAAATCACAGGTAAGACCTCCGGGCAACATCTTTAAGACCTCCGGGCATAACTTTTTTTTCAGGGGTAAGGCCTATGGGCACCATTTTTAAGACCTCCGGGCATAATTTTTCAAATCACAGGTAAGACCTCCGGGCAACATCTTTAAGACCTCCGGGCATAACTTTTTCAGGGGTAAGGCCTATGGGCACCATTTTTAAGACCTCCGGGCAACATCTTTAAGACCCCCGGGCATAACTTTTTTCAGGGGTAAGGCCTATGGGCACCATTTTTAAGACCTCCGAGCATAATTTTTCAAATCATAGGTAAGACCTCCGGGCAACATCTTTAAGACCTCCAGGCATAACTCTTTTTTCAGGGGTAAGGCCTATGGGCACCATTTTTAAGACCTCCGGGCATAATTTTTCAAATCACAGGTAAGACCTCCGGGCAACATCTTTAAGACCCCCGAGCATAACTTTTTTTCAGGGGTAAGGCCTATGGGCACCATTTTTAAGACCTCCGGGCATAATTTTTCAAATCACAGGTAAGACCTCCGGGCAACATCTTTAAGACCTCCGGGCATAATTTTTCAAATCACAAGTAAGACCTCCGAGCAACATCTTTAAGACCTCCGGGCATAACTTTTTTTCAGGGGTAAGGCCTATGGGCACCATTTTTAAGACCTCCGGGCATAATTCACAAGTAAGACCTCCGGGCAACATTTTTAAGACCTCCGGGCATAACTTTTTCAGGGGTAAGGCCTCCGGGAGCCAATTTTTAAGACCTCCGGGCATAATTTTCAATTTTTAAGACCTCCGGGCATAATTTTTCATAATTCACAGGTAAGACCTCCGGGCAACATCATTAAGACCTCCGGGCATAATTCACTGGTAAGACCTCCGGGCAACATCTTTAAGACCTCCGGGCATAACTTTTTTCAGGGGTAAGGCCGCCGGGCACCACTTTTTAAGACCTCCGGGCACCAGTTTTTTAAGACCTCCGGGCACCAATTTTAAAGACCTTTGGGCATAAATTTTTCTTTTGAAAATCGAATTCGTTTTCTTAAGACGAATCGAGCCTTGTTTAGGCAGGGAATTTAATTTAAGGACAAAATCTTCAATTTATTGTTTTAAAAAAAATCAAAAAAAAAATTGAAAAATTGAAAAAAAGAAAAAATAGAAAAAAGAAAAAAAGAGAAGGAAAAAAAGTAGAAAATGAAAAATGAAAAATGAAAAATGCAAAAATGCAAAAATGAATGAAGAAATGAAAAAGAAAACCCCTTTCCTTTCCATGTGATTTCAAATGACCGTACAAAATTAGTGTTGGTTTGTCTTTGCCTGATTCCTGATTCTCAGCAATAGCCAAAGCATGAGCACCTTGTTAAAAGACATGTGCATCTGCATCATTTCTCAAAGCTTCTGGTGGGGATATCCAGAATTTTACAGTTTTAAAAGCGAACAAGTCTTCGGTGGTGATAGCTGAAGTCTCTGGTAGAGATATCCAGGGTTTTATAATTTTGAAACATGAGAAATCTTCTTCTGGAGGAGTTATCCAGAATTGTTTTGAGCAAGTCTTTGGTGGTGATAGCCAGAGCTTCTGGTGGGGATATCCAGAATTTTACAGTTTTTAAAAGTGAACAAGTCTTCGGTGGTGATAGCTAAAGCCTCTGGTGGAGATATCCAGGGTTTTATAATTTTGAAACATGAGGAATCTTTTTCTGAATGAGTTACCCAGATTTTTACAATGAGCAAGTCTTTGGTGGTGATAGCCAGAGTTTCTGGTGGGGATATCCAGAATTTTACAGTTTTAAAAGAACAAGTCTTCGGTGGTGATAGCTGAAGCCTCTGGTGGAGATATCCAGGGTTTTATAATTTTGAAACATGAGAAATCTTCTTCTGAAGAAGTTACCTAGAATTTTACATTGAGCAAGTCTTCGGTGGTGATAGCCAAAGCTTCTGGTGGGGATATCCAGAATTTTATAGTTTTAAAAGAACAAGTCTTCGGTGGTGATAGCTGAAGCCTCTGGTGGAGATATCCAGGGTTTTATAATTTTGAAAAATGAGAAATCTTCTTTTGAAGGAGTTATCCAGAATTTTATTCAACATGTGCATCCACATCAAGAAGCGCTTGCATCAACTAAAGACATTTGCATTTGCATCATCTCTTAAAGCTGTCATGTAGAATCGAACTCGTTTGCTTCTCAAATGAGTCGAGCCTCGAGATCATCGTCGAGGTACTTTTTTTTATTATGAACAAGTCTTTGGTGGTGATAGCCGAAGCTTCTGGTGGAGATATCCAGAGTTTTAAAATCCTTTGAAAAGGTTAAAAGTCTTTGGTGGTGATAGCTGAAGCTTCTGGAAGTGACACCCAGAATTTTTACATTTTAAAAAATGAGCAAGACTTTGGTGGTGATAGCCGAAGCTTCTGGAGGAGATATCCAGAATTTTTAAACACAGCTGAGAACAAGAAAGGTTAAGGCCCCGAGAACATCGTCGAGGTCGTTTCCTTTCTTGCAAATCGAATTGGTTTCCTTAAGACGAATCGAGCCTTGATTAGGTAGGGAATTCAATTTAAAGACAAATCTTCAATTTACTGTTGTTTAAAAAAAAATTGAAAAAAAGAAAAAAGAGGGAAAATGAAAAAAAAAATGAAAAAAAATGAAAAATGAAAAAGAAAAAGAAACCCCTTTCCCTTTCCTTGACATGTGATTTCACTGACCGTACAAAACTAGTGTTGGTTTATCTTTGCCTGATTCCTGATTCTCAGCAATAGCCAAAGAGGGGCAGCTGTAGACACCTAATTTTGTCCGGACCACTAAACAGGTATGTTTGCTTCCTATATTGATGTTTCTGAGTGTAAAAAGACTATTTTCATCCTGCAGGTGGTACTCCGAGACTTAGTTTAAGAGGGCGAGCACAAAAATTCAAACTTGAAAAAAGTCAACCCCAAAAAAAGTCAACTCCGAAAAAGTCAACCCCAGAAAGTCAACTACTGAAAACGTCAACCCACTTTCAAAATCAAGATTTTAAGTTCAATTGAAAAATGGCGAAAGAATTTTGATAATCCGAGGTCTACATTGAAAGATATGGAGTTCGGAAGTTGGGATTTGGAGATTCAGTAGAAAGGAAACCCTAATCCGAGAAATTTGGGGAAAAGTGTTTAAACGATCAAATTGATCGAAATTGAAGGTTCCAAAAGGAAGATAAGCACTGACTACGGGTAATGGAGAAGTCATTTGCAAGAAAAATCAAAAGAAAAGTCAATCCGGGAGAAAACCGAGAATTAGGGTTTTTAGTGGATTTCGGTGAAATCGGGAAGAATCACAGAAATGGCCCGACTTTGTAAGACCAAAGCCCCAATGGATGAAGAATGATTAAAAAGGATGGACCAAAGCTCAGATCGAAGAAAATCTGAAAATCGGACTTGTTTTGAGAAAAACCGGGTTTCGGAGGTTAAAGGGCAAAATTGGAAAAATTGGGAAAAATAGCAAATGGACTCCGAAAATTCTGAAAAAATTTGTCAATCTCATTCTTAAATCATTTGAAAGAGATTGGCGAAAGAAAATCTTGATTCCGAGTTCGTTTGCAAAATGGCCAAATCCCGGGCTTCTTTTGCAGTAATTCAAAAAGGAAAATCCCAAAAAAATAGAAAATGGACTCCAAAAATTCTGAAATTTAGCAAATCTCATTTTTAATTTATTTGGAAGAGATTGGCGAAAGAAAATCTTGATTCCGAGTTCGTTTGCAAAATGGCTAAATCCCAAGCCTCCTATGCAGTAATTCAAGCCGATAAATCCCGAAAAAATACCAAATGAGCTCCAAAAATTATGAAAACTTCCAGATCACACTTTTTAATTATTTTGAAGAAATTGGTGAAGAAAAATCTTGATTTGGAGCTCGTTTAAAAATGGTAAAAAGTAGGGGCATAAAAGGACATTTTGGGAAGAAAAAATCCAAATAAATAGCAAACGGACTCGGATAATTTTGAAAACTTCGAGAACTCAATATTTTATTATTTTGGAAGTATTAAAAAAAGAAAAATTGAATTTGGAGCCCGTTTGATATTTATTTTGCATCCGGGGGGCAAAATGGTCGTTTCACCCAAGCAACCGAAAAGGGCTTCTTTGGGCCTTTCAAAAATCAGAGCTGGGCTGGAAAAAAGAAGTGCTGGCCTGCCCAAGCCCAAAGGAAGGAGGAAGCTTAGGATTTTTTCAATCAAGTGATTAAAATTCAAGAGTTAAGTTAGAGATTTTCATTTTTGAGCCTAAGTCCCAATCCCACATCCCTTTGTAATGTCAAGCCAAGGAGGTGCTCACCTTATAAATAAGGAGTCTTGGCCTTTGGTTGAGATCACCCACTACCCCTTGTGAGATAGTCTATACACTTGTATTAGGATTATCCGGGTGGTGAGTCATAGTGTTTTTGTTGAGAGGGTTTGTAGCTTAATTCGTTCAAAAGCTACTCTGAGGTTTTGTAGCTTAATCCGTTCAAAAGCTACTCTGAGGGTTTATAGCTTAATCCGTTCAAAAGCTACTTGTGAGAGGGTTTGTAGCTTAATCCGTTCAAAAGCTACTCTGAGGGTTTGTAGCTTAATCCGTTCAAAAGCTACTCTGAGGGTTTATAGTTTAATCCGTTCAAAAGCTACTTGGTGAGTTTTCATTTTAAAATAATGTTTCTTGTTCTTCCTTCATTTCCTTTCTTAAGTATATTTTTCTTACATTTTGTTTTTACAATAAACTCACCATGGCTAAATGGCCTACATTATTTATTTTAAGTTGTTATTTTTGATTCATTTTACCATATTGTTTATGCTATTTTCTTTATTTTTGATGTTTTAAATATTATGTTATTTCATGTTCTTAAGTTATATTTAATTTGGTTGCTTTGTTTGTTGCCATTTATGTCTTAGATATCATGTTTTTACATTTTTAATTTTCTGTTTTCATGTTGTTTAAATTTGAGCATGTTTTAGAGTTAGCATATTAAGTGTTTATGAAAATGCTTGTGTGATTCTTTGCATGATTCTTGTTTTATATCTTAGTAAGCATGTTTTAGATTTGGTATATTAGGTGTTTGTGAAAATGCTTGCATGATTTAAGTGTTATGACTTAGTTTTTCATGTTTGTATGCCAAGTGTTTGTGAAAATGCCATGCTTGTTGGAGCTTGAGGCCATTTGGCTACTCCATGTGTTTTGCATTGCGTGTTGCATTTTTTTGTCATGCTAGTTGTTAGGTTTTTTCATTTGCATGATATTTGGTTTGATTTTTGAATTAAGCATGCCTTGTGTTTGTAAAAATGCCATGCATGTTTTAGGTCTAAGTTACATTAAATGTCATGCAAGTTCATGTTAGGTCTAGGCCATATTATTTATGTCATGTATTTTCCTTACATTTAGGTTTAGATCCATGCATTTCATGCATTACGTTTGCTGCATTGTTTCATGCATTTCATGACCATGCCACTTGAATAATGACTTGAGCCAATTGATGGTTCAAAGTCATGCTCTCTTGAGCACACTTGTGGAAAATTAAGTTTGTCAAATTGATTATTCTACATTTGTGATTTTTTTTACTTAGCCAATTTTTATCTAACTTTCAAAAAGTCCTAGCTACTTTCTTCAAGACATTCTATGAGTTTCAAATATTTTTATTTTGGTTTTTAAATGATTTTATCAAAGACAAAAAAAAAATGTGTTGGCAAAGCAGTTTTTTTCCACCCAAAACTCGTACATCTTCGATTTTTCTGGGAATTCATCTTTGATCAAAAAATTAAGTCGATTTTTTCCCGTGTATTTTTACATGTCCTGAGTCTCCAATAATGTTTTCAGAATTTTTGGAATTTTTAAAAATAGGGTAAAAAATCGTGGATTAAAACTGGACAGTGAAGTCAGAATTGAATTTAAAGAAAAACAAAGCAGTTTTTTCTCCTCCAAAAACTCGTACATCTCTGGTTTTTCTAGGAATTCATCTTTGATCAAAAGATTAATCCAATTTTTTCTCGTGTAGTTTTACATGTCCTGAGTCTCCAGTATTTGTTTTAGAATTTTTGGGATTTTTAAAAATAGGGTAAAAAATCGTGGATTAAAACTGGACAGTGGAGTCAGAATTGAATTTAAAGAAAAACCATTTTTCTGTTTTGGTTAAATTACTTAGAGTGGGCTGATTAGGAGGGTTAGCTACTGACTTAGGGTGATTTCTAAGCCTTTTAAACTCTAAAAATGGTTTTTCAAATCCCGGGTTAAGGGTAGTCAAGTCCGGATTTTTTAAACCTAGGAAATTAGAACCATTTAAAAATTTTTAGCCCAGTTTTTATTGTTAATTCAAGCTTTTCGAAATTGTTTTCAAACAATCACAAAGTATTTTGGTTTTAGAATATTTAATTTGACATATTTTCCTAAGGTAGCCGGATATCTTTTTAGATATACGGATTTCCTTAATTAAAGGAAAAAAATACATTTCATGCATTGCATTTTTATTTTCGTGCATATTATATGATAGCATTATTTTATTCCATGTCATTTAAATTATATGCCATACCATTCATATTTGTCATGTCAATTAGGTTGCATTATATTATTTAGACTTTACTATGTCATTTTATTTATGTCATGCATATACATATTCATTTATTTTAAATGTTTGCAAAAGATAATGGTTTTCAATAAAAATAAAGATATTCCCGAGTTAAAATAATTCATGAGTTCTCTACCGGGTTTGCTGGAGGGAATATCATCAATTATCATTAATAAAGGAATATCTTTCTTTCAAAAAAAGAGAATGATTCGGAAAGTTTTCCAAAACTAATAAAAATTTCTATATTTTGCCACGTTTGTTGGGGAATATAGGAAAATTTTGAATTTATAAATTCCGGATCATTTTCAATAAAAAATGGAATTATTTTTAAATTGGGAATTAACTTGAAATACTAAATTTAAAACCAACTTTTTACCGAGACTTGAGATAACACACGATTAATAAGGTACCGATTTATACGGGCGTTGTGGAGGTGCTAATCCTTCCCCACACGTAACCCACTCCCGAACCCGCTTCTTTGATTTCTCTGGTTTAAAACGCAGACTTGAAATTGGTTTTTAAAATGTTTTAATTAATTTTTAAAATATTTTATAAACCGGTTTTAATAGGTGGCCGATCACACCTAGCTAAAAAAGATTGGTGGCGACTCCATGTCTTTTTTAAGGTCATTTTCAAAGCCTTCATTTTTCTAGAGGAATTAAGTCGACTTTTCCTCGGTTTTTTTTTAATGTCACGCCTAACGAATAATAAAGTCTTGCGATGAGACTCGTCGTTATTATTTTTTAGGTTGCGATATTAATGACTTGATTTGATGCAAACTTTCTTGATGCAGATTCAAATAACTTATATTGATGCAAATGCTTCTTGATGTAGATGCACATGTTGAATAAAATTCTGGGTAACTCCTCCAGAAGAAGATTTCTCATTTTTCAAAATTATAAAACCCTGGATATCTCCACCAGAGGCTTCAGCTATCACCACCGAAGACTTGTTCACTTTTAAAACTGTAAAATTCTGGATATCCCCACCAGAAGCTTTGGCTATCACCACCAAAGGTTTGCTCACGAAAGGTTTGCTCATTGTAAAATTTTGGGTAACTCTTCCAGAAGCATTGGCTATCACCACCAAAGACTTGTTCACTTTTAAAATTGGAAAATTCTGGGTAACTCCTCCAGAAGCTTTGGCTATCACCACCAAAGACTTGCTCATCGTAAAAATCTAGGTAACTCCTCCAGAAGAAGATTTCTCATTTTTCAAAATTATAAAACCTTGGATATCTCCACCAGAGGCTTCAGCTATCACCACCGAAGACTTGTTCACTTTTAAAACTTTAAAATTTTTGATATCCCCTCCAGAAGAAGATTTCTCATTTTTCAAAATTATAAAACCTTGGATACCACCACCAGAGGCTTCAGCTATCACCACCGAAGACTTGTTCACTTTTAAAACTGTAAAATTCTGGATATCCCCACTAGAAGCTTTGGCTATCACCACCAAAGTCTTGCCCATTGTAAAATTCTGGGTAACTCCTCCAGAAGCTTTGAGAAATGATGCAGATGCTTCATGATGCAAATGTAAATGCTTGGATTGATGTAAATGTTTCTTAGTGCAAATGCAAATGGCCTGGATTTATGCCCATGTTTCATGATGCAGATGCCCCTACTAATTGTGTTCATGTAACTGGTTTATGAATAGTATAACTACAATTACCACACAATAATGAAAATGCAATGATTCTAGAAATGATGCAATTGCTTGAGATGACACAAATGCAAATTCCATGAAGAATGTAAATGTAAAGGTAAAATGCAAATGCTTATGGAATAATGCCAATGCAAATACCCATGAATGATGCAAATGCTTGCTGACACTGTACAGATGCAAAAGCTCGATAAAGAGATAAGTGCTCATGAGTGATGCAAATGCCCCAGGTTGTTTTTCTAGACTTTGGCTTAGCCTTTCAAATTCATTTTTCCTCTTCAAATCAGAGTATATCTTCAATTCATTTTGGCTATTCTCTTTGCCCCAACAGTTTTCAAACTTTCATCAACAGAGATCTGAACTGGGTTCTATTTCTTCCTCTCATATCTGGAAGTCAAGACCTATCCTGGCAGTTCTATACCTTTGGGTTAGAAAAATCCTTGTCTCATGTCAACATCAAAATGGGTATTTAAAAAATCTCTTTATTTGTTTTCGCATCTTGAAAACTTCTGAACAAAAAATATTAACCCCACAATGTGTGATGTATAAATATTTTGAAGACTGATGATCATTGTTAGAAATTTCTCTAAGTATCAATCTGGGTTTTTTCAACTGGGATTGGCAAGGCTTGGTATAACAAGATTCTGGCTTTTCCAAGAAAACTTCATGACAAAAATGTATATTCCTTCTAGGCTCACAAATGGAACAAGTTTTATAAATCATGAATTTATTGAGAACCAAGCAAATTCAACATTCTTTTAGTTTCCATATGAAGGTATTTTGACAAGCATCAAGATTAGCTGGGATGTTTAAACTGGAAGGTTTAATCTTGGAGAAAAAAAAAGTTTCAGTTTTTGAAGACAATCCTCTGAATGAGAATTGACAATTTGGGAGGTTCAAGAATTCTTAAATATTCCTCGATGACCACTTTTTTAAGATGACCTTCTCTTTTTGTGGTATCGGCACTTTCATAGATGGCATCAAAAATTTTCATTTTACTCTAGACCGCCCATTTTTGGGTTTTCGCCCTAGAGTCCCATTCTTTCCAATTTTTCTCTCTTTTTTTTTTTGTTCTACCATACACTTGAGAATTCTAAATTCTTCCTTAGTGAAATGATAATTCGATGAAATGGGATAAAATCTGTGGAAAACCTTTCAAATTAAATATTCATGCTTGATCAAAATGGACTTTTAAAGCACGTTGTAGACACCTAATTTTGTCCGGACCACTAAACAGGTATGTTTTCTTCCTATATTGATGTTTCCGAGTGTAAAAAGACTTTTTTCATCCTGCAGGTGGTACTCCGAGACTTAGTTTAAGAGGGCGAGCACCAAAAGTCAAACTTGAAAAAAAGTCAACCCCAAAAAGTCAACCCCAAAAAGTCAACTACTGAAAAAGTCAACCCACTTTCAAAATCAAGATTTTAAGTTCAATTGAAAAATGGAGAAAGAATTTTGATAATCCGAGGTCTACATTGAAAGATATGGAGTTCGGAAGTTGGGATTTGGAGGTTCAGTAGAAAAGAAACCCTAATCCGAGAAATTTGGGGAAAAGTGCTTAAATGATCAAACTGGTCGAAATTGAAGGTTCCAAATGAAAGTTAAGCACTGACTACGGGTAATGGAGAAGTCACTTGCAAGAAAAACCGAAAGAAAAGTCAATCCGGGAGAAAACTGAGAATTAGGGTTTTTAGTGGATTTCGGTGAAATCGGGAAGAATCACAGAATTGGCCCGACTTGGTAAGACCAAAGCCCCCAATGGATGAGGAATGATTAAAAAGGATGGCCCAAGGCTCAGATTGAAAAAAATCTGAAAATCGGACTTGTTTTGAGCAAAACCGGGTTTCGGAGGTTAAAGGGCAAAATTGGAAAAATTTGGGAAAAATAGCAAATGGACTCCGAAAATTCTGAAAAATTTGTCAATCTCATTCTTAAATCATTTGAAGGAGATTGGTAAAAGAAAATCTTGATTCGGAGTTCGTTTGCAAAATGGCCAAATCCCGGGCTTCTTATGCAATAATTCAAAAAGGAAAATCCCAAAAAAATAGCAAATGGGCTCCAAATCTTTTGAAAAAATAGCAAAGGGGCATAAAAGGACATTTTGGGAAGAAAAAATCCAAATAAATAGCAAACGGACTAAGATAATTTTGAAAACTTCCAGAACTCAATATTTTATTATTTTGGAAGTATTAAAAAAAGAAAAATTGAATTTGGAGCCCGTTTGATATTTATTTTGCATCCGGGGGCAAAATGGTCGTTTCACCCAAGCAACCGAAAAGGGCTTCTTTGGGCCTTTCAAAAATCAGAGCTGGGCTGGAAAAGAGAAGTGCTGGCTTGACCAAGCCCAAAGGAAGGAGGAAGCTTAGGATTTTTTCAATCAAGTGATTAAAGATCAAGAGTTAAGTTAGAGATTTTCATTTTTGAGCCTAAGTCCCAATCCCACATCCCTTTGTAATGTCAAGGCAAGGAGGTGCTCACCTTATAAATAAGGGGTCTTGGCCTTTGGTTGAAATCACCCACTACCCCTTGTGAGAGATAGTCTATACACTTGTATTAGGATTATCCGGGTGGTGAGTCATAGTGTTTTTGTTGAGAAGGTTTATAGCTTAATCCGTTCAAAAGCTACTTGTGAGAAGGTTTATAGCTTAATCCGTTCAAAAGCTACTTGTGATAAGGTTTATAGCTTAATCCGTTCAAAAGCTACTTGTGAGAAGGTTTATAGCTTAATCCGTTCAAAAGCTACTTGTGAGAAGGTTTATAGCTTAATCCGTTCAAAAGCTACTTGTGAGAGGGTTTATAGCTTAATCCGTTCAAAAGCTACTTGTGAGTTTTCATTTTAAAATAATGTTTCTTGTTCTTCCTTCATTTCCTTTCTTAAGTATATTTTTTTTACATTTTGTTTTTACAATAAACTCACCATGGCCAAATGGCCTACATTATTTATTTTAAGTTGTTGTTTCGATTCATTTTACCATATTGTTTATGCTATTTTCTTTGTTTTTGATGTTTTAAATGTTATGTTATTTCATGTTCTTGAGTTATATTTTAATTTGGTTGCTTTGTTTGTTGCCACTTATGTCTTAGATATCATGTTTTTGCATTTTTAATTTTCTGTTTTCATGTTGTTTAAATTTGAGCATGTTTTAAAGTTAGCATATTAAGTGTTTGTGAAAATGCTTGTGTGATTCTTTGCATGATTCTTGTTTTATATCTTAGTTGAGCATGTTTTAGATTTAGCATATTAAGTGTTTGTGAAAATGCTTGTGTGATTTTTGTGTTATGACTTAGTTTTTCATGCTCGTATGCCAAGTGTTTGAGAAAATGCCATGCTTGTTGGAGCTTGAGGCCATTTGGCTACTCCATGTGTTTTGCATTGTGTGTTGCATTTTTTGTCATGCTAGTTGTTAGGTTTTTGCATTTGCATGATATTTGGTTGGATTTTTTGAATTAAGCATGCCTTGTGTTTGTGAAAATGCCATGCATATCTTAGGTCTAGGTTGCATTTATTGCCATGCAAGTTCATGTTAGGTCTAGGCCATATTATTTATGTCATGCATTTTCCTTACCTTTAGGTTTAAATCCATGCATTTCATGCATTATGTTTGCTGCATTATTTCATGCATTTCATGTTCATGCCACTTGAATAATGACTTGAGCCAATTAATGGTTCAAAGTCATGCTCTCTTGAGCACACTTGTGGAAAATTAAGTTTGTCAAATTGATTACTCTACCTTTGTGATTTTTTTTACTTAGCCAATTTTTATCTAACTTTTAAAAAGCCCTAGCTACTGCTTTCAAGTCATTTTATGAGTTTCAAATATTTTTGTTTTTATTTTTAAATGATTTTATCAAAGACAAAAAAAAAATGTGTTGGCAAAACAGTTTTTTTCAGTTTTTTTTTTCAAAAAAACTTGTACATTTTTTATTTTTCTGGGAATTCATCTTTGATCAGAAAATTAAGCCGATTTTTTCTCGTCTATTTTTACATGTCCTGAGTCTCCAATAATTTTTTCAGAATTTTTGGAATTTTTTAAAATAGGGTAAAAAATCATGGATTAAAACTGGACAGTGGTGTCAGAATTGAATTTAAAGAAAAACAAAGCAGTTTTTTTCTCCTCCAAAAACTCGTACATCTCTGGTTTTTCTGGGAATTCATCTTTGATCAAAAAATTAAGCCGATTTTTTTTCGTGTAGTTTTACATGTTGTGAGTCTCCAGTATTTTTTTTAGAATTTTTGGAATTTTTAAAAATAGGATAAAAAATCATGGATTAAAACTGGACAGTGGTGTCAGAATTGAATTTAAAGAAAAACCATTTTTCTGATTTGGTTAATTTACTTAGAGTGGGCTGATTAGGAGGGTTAGCTACTGACTTAGGGTAATTTCTAAGCCTTTTTAAACTCTAAAAATGGTTTTTCAAGTCCCGGGTTAAGGGTAGTCAAGTCCGGATTTTTTAAACTTAGGAAATTAGAGCCATTTAAAAATTTTTAGCCCAGTTTTTATTGATAATTCAAGCTTTTCAAAATTGTTTTCAAACAATCACAAAGTATTTTGGTTTTAGAATATTTAATTTGACATATTTTCCTAAGGTAGCCGGATATCTTTTTAGATATACGGATTTCCTTAATTAAAGGAAAAAATACATTTCATGCATTGCATTTTTATTTTCATGCATATTATATGATAGCATTATTTTATTCCATGTCATTTAAATTATATGCCATACCATTCATATTTGTCATGTCATTTAGGTTGCATTATATTATTTAGACTGTACTATGTCATTTTATTTATGTCATGCATATACATATTCATTTCTTTTAAATATTTTCAAAAAAAGATAATGGTTTTCAATAAAAAATATAAAGATATTCCCGAGTTAAAATAATTCATGAGTTCTCTACCGGGTTTGCTGGAGGGAATATCATCAATTATCATTAATAAAGGAATATCTTTCTTTCAAAAAAGAGAATGATTCAGAAAGTTTTCCAAGACTAATAAAAATTTCTATATTTTGCCACGTTTGTTGGGGAATATAGGAAAATTTTGAATTTATGAATTCCGGATCATTTTCAATAAAAAAATTGAAATTATTTTTCTTTAAATTGGGAATTAACTTGAAATGCTAAATTTAAAATCAACTTTTCACCGAGACTTGAGATAACACACGATTAATAAGGTACCGATTTATACGGGCGTTGTGGGGGTGCTAATCCTTCCCCACACGTAACCGACTCCCGAACCCGCTTCTTTGATTTCTCTGGTTTAAAACGCAGACTTGAAATTGGTTTTTAAAATGTTTTAATTAATTTTTAAAATATTTTATAAAACCGGTTTTAATAGGTGGCCGATCACACCTAGCTAAAAAAGATTGGTGGCGACTCCATGTCTTTTTTAAGGTCATTTCAAAACCTTCATTTTTTAGAGGAATTAAGTCGACTTTTCCTCGATTTTTTTAATGTCACGCCTAACGAATAATAAAGTCTTGCGATGAGACTCGTCGTTATTTATTTTTTAGGTTGCGACACACGTAATGTAGGCCATGGCTCAGGGTTCAGAAAGAAAGGATAAATAGGCCCAAAATATGTGTTTGAGGGTAATCAGATCAATGATCATTTCTTGAAGAGGATTCTTTTTGAAGCATTTGTCCCTTCTTGGACATTTCTTTCCTTTTTACTTTGCTCTTTTTCTTCCTTGCTTTTGGCTTTCAATTTGCCATGTCTTTCACACATTTTGTTTTCTTTTGTTTTTCTTGGCTTTTATTTCGCCATCTTTTCCTCTTCTTTTTTCTTTGACAGAGTGCGCCAATATTTATTCGGGGTTCCATTTGCTTTGTATCTGTCTTTGAGCTAGGACTCATTTCCCAATGATCTTTAAAAAGATCTTTCCTCGCATTTGCCCCCAGTGTAGAGAGTGATCTTTGATCAGGGTTCAAAGAAGAAAGAATTCTTTTGGCTCAAAAGGGGTGACTATGGATAATTTCTTTTTGTGTGAAAGGGATATGAAAGATGGCCATTCCTCATGTCAAGCACGAATATTCACATTGAAAAGCAATCCCCAGGGGAAATAGATATTCAGAATTTCATTTTGCACTTTGGAATCATCCGTATTCTCATATGCATGATATCACAAATTTTTTCATTTTTCATCGCATGCCCCAATGATTTATGCGTTTAGTCTATCCTTATTCACCATGTATCCATCATTTCCACATATGATGCCCCAATTTGATTAACCAATGAGAATTTGCATCAACGAGGAACATAGCAAGTCTAGGTCTGTACTGAAAATACTAAATTTCAAATCTGAGTTCTTTGAAGAGACTAGGAAAATATGACCTAAAAATGGGTTTTCTCTGGGATATGGGATAATCTGGTTTAGTCATTGTGCCCCAGGGTGTCAATCATGAAGTGATGTTTGGGTATTTGAAGTTTTATGATCATTGGGAAAGGTCATGAATGGTTTTAGCACAATCTTGACACACACCAAATTATCAAAATCTAGATTCTTGAAAGAATGTCTCATTTGTTTGAATTTCAAGGAATTTGAAAATTTTCAAAAAGTTCGTTCCTTTATTCATATCCTAGACTAAGATCTACGTCTTTGCTCATTTTGTGATGACAATGGTTTTATGAAGTCAAATCATTCATATTCCTTGAAGCATTAGGTCTTTGAAGTGTTCTTGGTTTAAGATATTTAGGCTTAGGAAAACCTAAAGAGAGGGGAGAAGGTATTGGGTCATTTGTTACACTGATCATCAATCTTCTTGAGACTATCCATTATTAAAAATTCCTTAATGCTTGTTTTTGTAAATTCAAATTATTGTTAAAACATGACTGATGGAGACTCAATTAAGAGTTGTAAACCCAAGTGCAGGTTATGTTCAAGTAATAAATTCTCGAGTGTCCGAGGTCGAACCACAGGGAAGCGTATTAGTAAGTATAAGTTTATAAATATATAAGACAAAGAAAGTAAACAAGATATTAGGGAATCAACAACAAAATAAGATAAACAAGATATTCGAGAACAAAATAAACAAAATATAAAAGAAATTAAACAAGATATAAAAAACAATAAGAAAAGATGTTGAGGTTAGAGAATCCACTCTTGGTGTTATGCTAAGATTAATCTTGTTTTATTACACAATTGAAATCCACACATAAAGGAGGTTCCAATCGGAAGGTTTAGCAATTCAGTCCAAATTGTCCAACGTCCATAGCATATGATATTATGTTCATTTGGTGTCCTCAAAACTCATAAAAAGAGTCCAAGCATTCCTTATGCCAAGGTATATGTCTACAACAAATCAAGGTTATGAAACCAAGCATTTACTGTGCCATTTTCCTTGTCAATAATGAATCAAGATCCCTACTTTGTAAGTATGATTTTAAACCAAAAGAAAATATTATCTATACTAGTGTTTATAAATGATGATTCATTTTAGCTCATGTTTAAGAGACTAACCTTAGCATTTACCAAGAGCTTCACCTCATCACCTCAACAATATGATTAGCAACACATACTAGATATGAATAAAATGAAAAGAAATGTAAGAAGCATAAGTAAATAAAGAAAAAGAAAACTAGAGAAAGGAAAGAAAAAGAAAACTTAGAGAATTTTATTACAATGGCTAATATCCTCCCAATCTACAATAATGCTCATCCAAGGCCCTCTATTTATACACATTTTGGAGAGCTAAATGACAAGAGACAAGCTTTATAAATTTCAAAGGTAGGTATAATAGGTGGGTGCATTTTTCTAACAATTTTCGTCATATTGTATGACAATTCTGATCAGCCAGCTTGATGGTCGATTTTGTCAATGTTGGCAGCTCGATCTGATCAAATGGTCTTCTAGAAAAATATACCCCTATCAGTTACGGATCCATAGCCGTTGGAATCAGATCATTGGCTCATGTGGATCGGAAGATATTGTCAAAATACAAAAACAGGTCAGCACAGACGTCATTGCACATCAGCCAACTTGATGGTCGATTTCGCTAGGGAAAACCACTCCGTTTCAAGAAGTGTAAAACATGAAAAAGATAGATATGCCTCTTAACTTTGCACTGTAAAAAATTCAGCCTTAATGCTTCAGTGAAACTACAGATATAGCTGATATGGCAAAAGGTGTCGGAACTGGAACTGAATTGGATTTGCCCTTAATTCTTGATTTAACCTAGTAATCTGAAATTACTCAAAGAAACTCGTGAAAAACACCAAATTACATAAAAATATAAAATATCATAAACACAATTAGACTAAGCAATAATAACTCGTATTTGACACAAAACAATAATAAAACATAACTAAGAACTATATAATTATACGAGTTATCACACCCCCACACTTAGATTGTTGCTAGTCCCTAGCAACGACTCAATAAAAATAAAATAAGAAAATCTAATCTAATCCATTTTTGTTGGAAATCACGGTGGCACTTAGCATGTGACACAAGCCTTTAAACCCCTAGGTGTCCCTAGTGGACGAGTTTAGTCTCGTGAGGGTTTGCTAGAACGATACCCACAAACATTGAAAAACTAAAATATAAGTAAACTACATACACTAAAAATATTTACTCCTAATCCTTTCAATATAAATTAGAGACAATCTTTGAACAAGTCTTATAAACTAATCAATAGCTCAAAGAATTTCACAAAAATTCATGCTTGAATGTAAATAAATGAGTTAAGCCAATATTAACATAACATATTTCAATCAAAATAGTGCATATTCAACTTAATCTCAACTTCTCACTATACTCTCATGATTTTCACTCTTTAAAGTAGTGGTAAAGTGTTTACACTCAATCAATCTCATGAAAACAGTTCTACCATATGCTTGCTTGTCCACCTATTCTCCACTATTTAGATCATACAACTTCATAAATCAAGAGGTCATTTTTCAAGGTTGTAATGGGGCCAAAGGGTTATAATGTGGTTAAAGAACAAAAGGATAAAGATATGACAAAGGTTCCAAAGAGTTCATAGAGTTTAGAGACATAATAAGATCATACAAATAAAACTTCTCAAAACTCTTATAAAGCACATAATAACATAGGCTAAATATTCATGTTGAGCCTTTGCTTCATTCTAACCAACTTTGTAACATATTTTTCTTTACTTTAACTAGAAGTTCAAGAGAAGATTTTTTTTTTTTAATATGGGAATGTATTTGACAATGATCCCTTTCTTTTTCTCTTGACTTTTGCCTCTCTCCTCCCCCACACTTATCTTTCGTTCTAACCCAAATTTTCAAAAAGTATCCCTTGTTTTTGCAATATGTCTCAAAATATATAATCCATCTTTAGAACAAGGGTAAGGATATAAGTATATTTAGGCTAGGTGTAAGTTCTGGTTACCAATAAAATAGCATATTTAATGTAGGCTCAAATTGGCTCACTAGTGGGGATGTTGTCTTAGAACATTAATAATGGATGGCTGTTTGGCTCTGGTTATAATCCTAATGCCTCTATCATATTCATGTTGTCACATGTATCAATATAGTCTCAAACGGTTTAAAGCAAGTTCTAGAGAATCATGTAATCATAAGAGCACTCAAGAAAGAAATTAGATTGATTTGTATAATGCATCAATCATTATAGGCATACAAGTCAGATTAAGTCTAAACATGCTCCTTTCTCAATCAACATATCATATTAACATTGGCTCATAAAAAGGTTGACATCAAGCTCAATTCTCATGAAAATCTTCTCACTAATAAATCTGTTTTAGACTTATGCAATTCATATCTCATCATTGTATTAAAAAGGAACTAGAACACATTAAAAAAATAATAATAATAATAAAGACTCATAAAAAAAATAGTAGACAAAAATAAAAGAAATCCTAAATCGTTCCCCCCACACTTAATTCTTACATTGTCCTCAATGTAAGTCTATTAACCCAAATGAAAGAATCATGTGTAAGAGAAAAGAACTAATAACATAAGAATAGGAATAACTAAGACTCAAAACAAAACAAACTCATGCAACCTAAATAATCCTAAAATACTAAACAAAAATTAACAAGTAAACATAAAAAGATTAAAATCAAACTGACAAGGTATGTCTCAAGTCTCCCTTACTCAGACCTTGTTCAGAATGAATACTTCTAAATTGCTTAAAACACAACAAATTTTTTTTTTTTTTTTTTTTTTTTTACAAATTAGCAAAATATGTCCCTTACCCCCTACTAAAGGTAGAATTTAGGAGATATTACCTGCTGAGGTTGCTAACCACTTATTATAACTGAGACACAACAAACAAAATGTTAGATAATGTTACAAAGACAAAGTGCAATCCACTCCTTGCTTGTCTATATCTCTTTTTCTTTTTCCGAGCGTTTGCGAAACAACCATAGCATGCTTGTCTATATCTCATAAGCTTGGAGCTTTTTGAGTAAATCTTCAATGGTTGTAGCAGAAATTATGGTTCTCCTTGCCTCTGAAAACATGAATCCATTATCCACAGCATTATCTAAATATGAAAGCAAATTACTAAAATAACCATTAATATTAAGCAAACCAATGGGTTTCTTATTTGTGACCAAAGATGACCAAGAAGCCACGCAAGCTATTTCTTCCAATGTACCCAGACCTCCTGGTAAAGCAATGAATGCATCGGCAGAATGGTACATGATTGTCATCCGTTCAGGGATACTCCAGACTTGTATTTCCTTACCCACGGTAGGTCCACAAAAACCTGTGAATAGTTTTGGCACTATTCCTAGAACTGGACTTCCTCCGGCGTGTGCTGCTGTAGCGACTGCTCCCATTAAACCCGTACTACCGCCTCCATAAATCAACTGGATCTTTTGTTGGTCTAGTATTACTCCAACTCTTATGGCTTCATCAGCGAATATTTTATTTTTCCCTGGATAAGCACCTCCAAAGACACAAATTTTTTCAATGCGCTGCGACGAAGTACTTTCCATTTTTTTTTTTCGAGTGCCTAAAAGAGAATGAGTACATGGTGTAATATATAGAGGACTGAGTAGTGAATCAGACAAGAGTAATAATGTCGCCGAAAGTGTATTTGACCTGTCAGAAGAAAATGTTAACCTAACAAAATATTTTTGCGTGATTTCAGGAAGAAAATCAAAAAGAGAAGAAAAATCAACCGTAAAAGACCAATGCAAAAAAAAACGAAAATAATTACACAAATCGAACAACACGTAAATTAAACCGAAATGAAGTTATTGCAAATCAAACCAAAAGCTGAGAAGTCATTTATTGTAGTTGTGATTGTGGCTCACATCTTCCTCTGGTTTTACGTCCAGAAACGGCTTAAACGCCTTCTATGAGTCGAGGATATGCTTCCCATCCAGTTTTCTTACAAGCTGGCAAACAGGGTCTTTTAACATCAGATTCCCAAGATGTTGCCATTCCCTTTGGAATTGCGGCCATAAATCAAGAATTTCTCTTTGTACGTCTCCACTAGGATGCGTCTCAAGAGAAAGTTGGATATTACCCAAATTCTCCTTACTCAGTCCATCCTTAATGAATTCAATTTTATCATCTCGATTAGAGGACGGAATCCCAATAGAACGACATTTACCGTTACACGTCCATCGTGCACATTTGTGGCAATTTGAACTCATGCGCTTTGCTCGTCGCTTCTTTGCAAAAGTGCTTCTACCTGTACCTGGTAAATGCAAAACAGGAAGATATTCATCTTCACGTACCTTGGCTTCAATTATCCAACGTATGTCTTCAGGAATCCCTTTGTGCATAAGCATTCTTAATCTTTCAAATCGAACTTGGTAAAGCTTCAGTAAAATATTTCGAGGAAAAGGAGGAAATCATTTCTGCAATCTTGTGAGAATATCATCCATCCTGAAAAAAAAAAAAGAAATATAAAATGAAAGAGAAATTGAAAGAGAAATTTATATACAATATCAGTTTTGTGGGTAGCTGATGGAACCGACTTAAATAATCACGGAGTACCGTTATCCGCCATTTAACCGGGGTTAAAAAAAATTATATTTACATCTAGTTATTTTCAAAACAAGGATCAGAAAGAAAAACAACCTCTTCTTGAGTAACATGATTTTCCGAAAAGAGTTTGAGTCTTTGTCCATTTACCTTGAATACGTTACCATTTTGAGGATTCTCAATGTCAACTGCTCCATAATGATACACATGTTTAACCACAAATGGGCCAGTCCATCTCGATCTCAACTTACCAGGAAATATGTGAAGTCTAGAATTATAAAGTATAACTTTTTGCCCAACATCAAATGTTTTTCTTGAAATTAACTTGTCATGAAAGGCTTTAGTTCTTTCTTTATGAATTTTAGAATTGTCATATGCATCATTTCTGAGTTCTTCAAGTTCATTTATTTGTAATTTCCGTAAATTAGAAGCGTCATCAAGGTTTGAGTTGAACATTTTAATGGCCCAATATGCTTTATGCTCAAGTTCCACAGGTAAATGACAAGGTTTTCCATAAACTAGCCTATAAGGAGACATGCCCAATGCTGTTTTAAAAGCTGTTCGATAGGCCCATAATGCATCGTTAAGTCTAAGAGACCAATCTTTGCGATTTGGATTAACCGTCTTTTCCAAAATTTGTTTAATCTCCCTATTTGCTAATTCTACCTGTCCATTTGTCTGCGGGTGATAAGGGGTTGCAACTTTGTGTGTAATGGCATATTTCTTCATTAATGTTTCAAAAACCTTGTTGCAAAAATGTGTTCCCCCATCACTTATGATAGATCGAGGAATTCCAAATCGACTCAAAATATTTTCTTTTAAAAATTTAATCACTGTTTTGTGATCATTATTTCGACATGGAATTGCCTCTATCCACTTTGAAACATAATCTATTGCAACTAAAATGTATAAGAAACCAAAAGATGGTGGAAATGGTCCCATGAAATCAATTCCCCAACAGTCAAAAATTTCAATTACAAGAATTGGGTTCAAAGGCATCATGTTTCTTTTCGAAATGGAACCTAATTTTTGACAACTTTCACATGACTTGCAAAAATTATATGCATGTTTGAATAAAGTTGGCCAGTAAAATCCACACTGTAAAATTTTTGCAGCAGTTTTCTTTGATGAAAAATGACCACCACATGCCTCGGAATGACAAAACTTAATTACACTACTTACCTCATTGTCGGGAATGCATCTTCGAAAAATCTGATCAGGACAATATTTGAACAAGTAAGGGTCATCCCAGTAGAACTTCTTTACCTCATTCAGAAACTTCCTTTTATCTTGGGGGCTCCATTGAGAAGGAATTTTTCCTGTAGCAAGAAAATTAGCAATGTCAGCAAACCAAGGTGTCGTGGAGACAATTAGAAGTTGTTCATCAGGAAAAGTATCATTTATTGGTGAGGTTCCAAAAGATTCATCACAAACAAGTCTTGATAAATGATCAGCCACCACATTTTCTACTCCTTTTTTATCTCGAATGGTGATGTCAAATTCTTGCAGCAAAAGGATCCACCTCAGCAACGTAGGTTTTGCATCCTTCTTAGAGAGAAGATATTTTAAAGCTGCATGATCACTAAAGACAACAATTGATGATCCAACAAGGTAAGATCTGAATTTATCCAATGCAAAAACAACTGCAAGTAATTCCTTTTCTGTAGTGGAATAATTCATTTGGACTCTATTTAAAGTTTTACTTGCATAGTAAATTACATGTGGTTTATTATCTTTCTTTTGTCCTAACACAGCACCAACAGCATAGTCACTAGCATCACACATTATTTCAAATGTTAGAGACCAATCAGGAGATCTCATAATAGGAGCAGTAGTGAGCATATTTTTGAGTTTTTCAAAAGCATCTTCACAGTCTTTAGTCCATTCAAATGCAGTGTCTTTCATTAAAAGATTACATAGAGGTTTAGATATCGTGCTAAAATCTTTTATGAATCTTCTATAAAAACCTGCATGTCCCAAGAATGACCTAATGTCCTTTACTGTCTTTGGTGTGGGTAGATTAGCAATCAATTCAATTTTTGACTTGTCTACCTCAATCCCTTTTGCAGAAACAATGTGACCTAGTACAATACCTTTAGTGACCATGAAATGACATTTTTCCCAATTAAGAACAAGATTTTTTTTCTTCACACCTAATCAATACATTTTTCAAATTGGCTAAGCAATCATCAAATGAATCACCAGAAACAGAAAAATCATCCATGAAAATCTCAAGATTACGTTCAATCATGTCACTAAAAATACTAAGCATGCATCTTTGAAATGTGGCAGGGGCGTTACATAATCCAAATGGCATTCTACGATATGCAAAAGTACCAAAAGAACATGTAAAAGTGGTTATCTCTTGGTCCTCAAGTGCAATGGCAATTTGATTATACCTAGAATATCCATCTAGAAAACAATAAAACTCATGCCCTGCAACTCTTTCTAAGATTTGATCCATGAAAGGCAAAGGGAAATGATCTTTCCTCGTCACTGAGTTAAGTTTCCTGTAGTCAATGCACATGCGCCAACCAGTAACAGTTCTAGTTGGAATTAATTCATTGTTTTCATTTTTAACTACAGTAACTCCAGATTTCTTAGGTACGACTTGAGTAGGACTTACCCATTTTCTATCAGAGATAGGATAAATGATTCCATTATCTAGAAGTTTAATGACTTCATTTCTCACTACTTCTTTCATATTAGGATTAAGCCTTCGTTGCATTTGTCTAGAGGGTTTAGCATTTTCCTCTAAATAAATATTATGTGTGCAGATTAATGGGCTTATTCCCTTTATGTCAGCTAAGGTCCATCCTAATGCATTTTTGTGCATTTTCAAAAGTTGTAACAACTTACCTTCTTGTAGTTCATCAAGATGTGAAGAAATTATGACTGGAAAAGTTTCATTCTCACCCAAAAAGGAATATTTTAGCTCGGATGGCAATGGTTTTGAATCCAGCTTGGGTGGTTCAATAATTGATGGTAGAGTGACATTTGTGAGTGATGGAAGTTCCTCAAACTTTTGTTTCCAACAATGCTTAACCTGAAAAGAATTTAACAAAGAATCAGTGTGTGAAAATTTTGAAGCATTATCAAACTCACATTCAATTAAATAAGCTTCTAAAGGATCATGGAATGTGGTAGTGGTGAGATGTTCATGAACAAGTTCTTCAATGAAATCCACTTCATGTACTTCTGAATCATCACCAGGTTGCTTGCAAGTGTTGAACACATTTAATTCTAAAGTCATATTTCCAAAAGAAATGTTCAACATACCATTCCTGCAATTTATCAGAGCATTAGAAGTTGCAAGAAATGGATGGCCTAATATAACAGGAATTTGAACATTTGGATTTGAAACAGGATGTGTGTCCTAAACAATAAAATCAACAGGGAAGTAAAAATTATCAATTTGAACCAAAACATCTTCAACTATCCCTCGAGGAATTTTTACAGAACGATCAGCTAGTTGAAGTGTAACAGGTGTTTCCTTGAGTTCACCTAAACCTAACTGTTGATAAACAGAAAAAGGCAAAAGATTAACACTAGCACCAAGATCAAGCAATGCACGTTCTATTCTAGTATTTCCAATGATGCATGAGATTGTTGGACATCCAGGATCTTTGAATTTTGGTGGAGTAAGGTGCTGAATAATTGAGCTAACACTTTCCGTCAGAAATGCTTTCTTTTGTACATTATGTTTCCTTTTAAATGTGCACATGTCCTTCAAAAATTTAGCATAAGATGGAACTTGTTTGATTGCATCCAATAAAAGAATGTTAATCTTAACTTGTTTGAAAAGTTCATAAATTTCTGCATTTTGATTCAAAATCTTTATTGTTTGCAACCTTTGAGGAAAAGGAGCAGGATGCATACCTTTTTCTTTGTCCAAATTTTCAAGAAGTTCAGACTTACCATCATCCTTACCAATACTTTTCGGAGGGGAATGAGGATCTTGGTCTTTTGATGGAATCTTTTTGTCAATTGCCTTTCCACTTCGAAGAGTTGTGATAGAACTGGCATTTTCCTGTTGAGTTTCATTGGAGCAAGAAACAAGACATTGAGTAGAAGGGTTAGGCTGAGGTTGAGCAGGAAACTTACCTTTTTCTTGAGTGCGTAATGAAGCTGTCAATGTGGACAAGGTGTTTTTGATCTCATTGATGTCCTGTGAAGTCCGGTTATTCACATTTGCTTGTGTTTGCATGAATGCTTGCAATGTCTCTTCCAAGGTATGTACACGTGAAGGTTGATAGGAAAAAGTGTTGCCCGGCTTTTGAGATTGTAGTACCTGAACATGATTATTATTCCGCCAACTGAAGTTGGGATGATTTCTCCATTCCAGGTTATACGTTTCAGAGTAAGGAGAAGGAAAAGGCTTTTTAAATGTGTTTATGGAATTTTCTTGATCATGCAACGCTTCTTTAAGAATGGGAATGTTTGGACATTCAGAAGTAGGGTGTCCCATGATTTCACAAATTCCACAACTTTCTTCATTTTTAACCGTTTTGACTTCTTTTACTTCTCTAAGTTCCATGGCTTCAATTGATGGAAACTCAATTAAGAGTTGTAAACCCAAGTGCAGGTTATGTTCAAGTAATAAATTCTCGGGTGTCCGAGGTCGAACCACAGGGAAGCGTATTAGTAAGTATAAGTTTATAAATATATATGAAAAAGAAAATAAACAAGATATTAGGGAATCAATAACAAAGAAAGTAAACAAGATATTAGAGAACAAAATAAACAAAATAACATAAAAGCAATTAAACAAGATATAAAAAAAACAATAAGAAAGGATGTTGAGGTTAGAGAATCCACTCTTGGTGTTATGCTAAGATTAATCTTGTTTTATTACACAATTGAAATCCACACATAAGGGAGGTTCCAATCGGAAGGTTTAGCAATTCAGTCCAACGTCCATAGCATATGATATTATGTTCATTTGGTGTCCTCAAAACTCATAAAAAGAGTCCAAGCATTCCTTATGCCAAGGTATATGTCTACAACAAATCAAGGTTATGAAACCAAGCATTTACTGTGCCATTTTCATTGTCAATAATGAATCAAGATCTCTACTTTGCAAGTATGATTTTAAACCAAAAGAAAATATTATCTATACTAGTGTTTATAAATGATGATTCATTTTAGCTCATGTTTAAGAGACTAACCTTAGCATTTACCAAGAGCTTCACCTCATCACCTCAACAATATGATTAGCAACACATACTAAAAATGAAAAGAAATGTAAGAAGCATAAGTAAATAAAGAAAAAGAAAACTAAAGAAAGGAAAGAAGAAGAAAACTTAGAGAATTTTATTACAATGGCTAAAATCCTACCAATGTATAATGTATCCCAATACTCATCCAAGGCCCTCTATTTATACACATTTTGGAGGGCTAAATGGCAAGAGACAAGCTTTACAAATTTCAAAGGTAGGTATAATAGGTGGATGCATTTTTCTAACAATTTTCGTCATATTGTATGACAATTCTGATCAGCCAGCTTGATGGTCGATTTTGTCAATGTTGGAGGCTCGATCTGATAAAATGGTCTTCTAGAAAAATATACCCCTATCAGTTACGGATCCATAGCCGTTGGAATCAGATCATTTGCGCACGTGGATCGGAAGATATGGTCAAAATACCAAAACGGTGCAGAACAGACGTCATTGCACATCAGCCAACTTGATGGTCGATTTCGCTAGGGAAAACGACTCCGTTTCAAGAAGTGTAAAACATGAAAAAGATAGATATGCCTCTTAGCTTTGCAGGGATACAAAGTTCAGCCTTATTGCTTCAGTGAAACTCGAGATATAGCTGATATGGCAAAAGGTGTCGGAACTGGAACTGAACTGGATTTGCCCTTAATTCTAGTAATCTGAAATCACTCAAAGAAACTTGTGAAAAACACCAAATTACATAAAAATATAAAAGATCATAAACACAATTAGACTAAACAATAATAACTCGTATTTGACACAAAACAATAATAAAACATAACTAAAAACTATATAATTATACGAGTTATCACACCCCCATACTTAGATTGTTGCTAGTCCCTAGCAACGACTCAATAAAAAAAAATAATAATAAAATAAGAAAATCTAATCTAATCCATTTTCGTAGGAAATCACGGTGGCACTTAGCATGTGACACAAGCCTTTAAACCCCTAGGTGTCCCTAGTGGACGAGTTTAGTCTCGTGAGGGTTTACTAGGACGATACCCACAAACATTGAAGACATAAGAAAAACTAAAAATAATAATTATAACTAATCCTTCCAATATAAATTAGAGATAATCATTGGACAAGTCTTAAAAACTAATCAATAGCTTAAAGAAATTCACAAAAAATCTTGCTTGAATGTAAATAGTTTGAGTTAAGCCAATAATAACATAACATATTTCAATCAAAATAGTGTATATTCAAACTTAATCTCAACTTCACACATGGGATACTCTCTTGATTTTCACTCTTTAAAGTAGTGGTAAAGTGTTTACACTCAATCAATCTCATGAAAACACTTCTACCATATGCTTGCTTGTCCACCTATTCTCCACTATTTAGATCATACAACTTCATAAATCAAGAGGTCTTTATTCAAGGTTGTAATGGGGCCAAAGGGTTATAATGTGGTTAAAGAACAAAAGGATAAAGATATCACAAAGGTTCCAAAGAGTTCATAGATTTTAGAGACATAATAAGATCATACAAATAAAACTTCTCAAAACTCTTATAAAGCACATAATAACATAGGCTAAATATTCATGTTGAGCCTTTGCATCATTCTAACCAACTTTGTAACATCTTTTTCTAGAAGTTCAAGAGAAGATTTTTTTTTTTATATGGGAATGTATTTGACAATGATCCCTTTCTTTTTCTCTTGACTTTTTCTTTTCTTTTCTTCCCCCACACTTATCTTTTGTTTCTAACCCAAATTTTCAAATAAAAATATCCCTTGTTTTTTTGCAATATGTCTCAAAATATAAAATTCATCTTTAGAACAAGGGTAAGGATATAAGCATATTTAGGCTAGGTGTAAGTTGTGGTTACCAATAAAACATCATATTTAATGTAGGCTCAAATTGGCTCACTAGTGGGGATGTTCTCGTAGAACATTAATAATGGATGGCTGTTTGGCTCTGGTTATAATCCTAATGCCTCTATCATATTCATGTTGTCACATGTATCAATATAGTCTCAAACGGTTTAAAGCAAGTTCTAGAGAATCATGTAATCATAAGAGCACTCAAGAAAGAAATTAGATTGATTTGTATAATGCATCAATCATTATAGGCTCAAAAACTCACAAAGATGATTATACAAGTCAGATTAAGTCTAAACATGCTTCTTTCTCAATCAACATATCATATTAACATTGGCTCATAAAAAGGTTGACATCAAGCTCAATTCTCATGAAAATCTTCTCACTAATAAATCTGTTTTAGACTTATGCAATTCATATCTCATCATTGTATTGAAAGTAACTAAAAAAACACACTAAGTCTAAACATGCTTTTTTTTTTTTTTTTTTTTTTTTTTTTTTGTTTTGTTTTTTTTTGAAGAAGATTAAATCAAACTGACAAGGTATGTCTCAAGTCTCCCTTACTCAGACCTTGTTCAGAATGAATACTTCTAAATGTCTTAAAACACAACAAATTTTTTTTTTTTTTTAGCAAAATATGTCCCTTACCCCCTACTAAAATATGACATTGTCCCCAATGTCAAATTTTAAAGGTAGAATTTAGGAGATATTACCTGCAGAGGTTGCTAACCACTTATTATAACTGAGACACAACAAACAAAATGTTAGATAATGTCACAAAGACAAAGTGCAATCCACTCCTTGCTCGTCCATATCTCTTTTTCTTTTTCCGAGCGTTTGCGAAACAACCGTAGCAGATAAACACTCATAAGCTTGTAGCTTTTTGAGTAAATCTTCAATGGTTGTAGCAGAAATTATGGTTCTCCTTGCCTCTGAAAACATGAATCCATTATCCACAGCATTATCTAAATATGAAAGCAAATTACTAAAATAACCATTAATATTAAGCAAACCAATGGGTTTCTTATTTGTGACCAAAGATGACCAAGAAGCCACGCAAGCTATTTCTTCCAATGTACCCAGACCTCCTGGTAAGGCAATGAATGCATCGGCAGAATGGTACATGATTGTTATCCGTTCAGGGATACTCCAGACTTGTATTTCCTTACCCACGGTAGGTCCACAAAAATCTGTGAATAGTTTTGGCACGATTCCTAGCGACTGCTCCCATTAAACCCGTACTACCGCCTCCATAAATCAAGTGGATCTTTTGTTGGGCAAGTATTACTCCAACTCTTATGGCTTCATCAGCGAATATGTTATTTTTCCCTGGATAAGCACCTCCAAAGACACAAATTTTTTTAATGCGCTGGGACGAAGTGCTTTCCATTTTTTTTCTTTTTCGAGTGCCTGAAAGAGAATGAGTACATGGTGTAATATATAGAGGACTGAGTAGTGAATCAGACAAGAGTAATAATGTCGCCGAAAGTGTATTTGACCTGTCAGAAGAAAATGTTAACCTAACAAAAGATTTTTGCGTGATTTCAGGAAGAAAATCAAAAAGAGAAGAAAAATCAACCGTAAAAGTCAAAAGTAATAATGTCGCCGAAAGTGTATTTGGCATCTTCCTCTGGTTTTACGTCCAGAAACGGCTTAAACGCCTTCTATGAGTCGAGGATATGCTTCCCATCCAGTTTTCTTACAAGCTGGCAAACAGGGTCTTTTATCATCAGATTCCCAAGATGTTGCCATTCCCTTTGGAATTGCGGCCATAAATCAAGAATTTCTCTTTGTACGTCTCCACTAGGATGCGTCTCAAGAGAAAGTTGGATATTACCCAAATTCTCCTTACTCAGTCCATCCTTAATGAATTCAATTTTATCATCTCGATTAGAGGACGGAATCCCAATAGAACGACATTTACCGTTACACGTCCATCGTGCACACTTGTGGCAATTTGAACTCATGCGCTTTGCTCGTCGCTTCTTTGCATAAGTGCTTCTACCTGTACCTGGTAAATGCAAAACAGGAAGATATTCATCTTCACGTACCTTGGCTTCAATTATCCAACGTATGTCTTCAGGAATCCCTTTGTTCATAAGCATTCTTAATCTTTCTAATCGAACTTGGTAAAGCTTCAGTAAAATATTCCGAGGAAAAGGAGGAAATCGTTTCTGCAATCTTTTGAGAATATCATCCATCCTGAAAAAAAAATGAAATAAAATAAAATGAAAGAGAAATTTATATACAATATCAGTTTTGTGGGTAGCTGATGGAACCGACTTAAATAATCACGGAGTACCGTTATCCGCCATTTAACCGGGGTAAAAAAAAAAATTATATTTACATCTAGTTATTTTCAAAACAAGGATCAGAAAGAAAAACAACCTCTTCTTGAGTAACATGATTTTCCAAAAAGAGTTTGAGTCTTTGTCCATTTACCTTGAATACGTTACCATTTTGAGGATTCTCAATGTCAACTGCTCCATAATGATACACATGCTTAACCACAAATGGGCCAGTCCATCTTGATCTCAACTTACCAGGAAATATGTGAAGTCTAGAATTATAAAGTAGAACTTTTTGCCCAACATTAAATGTTTTTCTTGAAATTAACTTGTCATGAAAGGCTTTAGTTCTTTCTTTATGAATTTTAGAATTCTCATATGCATCATTTCTGAGTTCCTCAAGTTCATTTATTTGTAATTTTCGTAAATTAGAAGCGTCATCAAGGTTTGAGTTGAACATTTTAATGGCCCAATATGCTTTATGCTCAAGTTCCACAGGTAAATGACAAGGTTTTCCATAAACTAGCCTATAAGGAGACATGCCCAATGCTGTTTTAAAAGCTGTTCGATAGGCCCATAATGCATCGTTAAGTCTAAGAGACCAATCTTTGCGATTTGGATTAACTGTCTTTTCCAAAATTTGTTTAATCTCCCTATTTGCTAATTCTACCTGTCCATTTGTCTGCGGGTGATAAGGGGTTGCAACTTTGTGTGTAATGGCATATTTCTTCATTAATGTTTCAAAAACCTTGTTGCAAAAATGTGTTCCCCCATCGCTTATGATAGATCGAGGAATTCCAAATCGACTCAAAATATTTTCTTTTAAAAATTTAATCACTGTTTTGTGATCATTATTTCGACATGGAATTGCCTCTATCCACTTTGAAACATAATCTATTGCAACTAAAATGTATAAGAAACCAAAAGATGGTGGAAATGGTCCCATGAAATCAATACCCCAACAGTCAAAAATTTCAATTACAAGAATTGGGTTCAAAGGCATCATGTTTCTTTTCGAAATGGAACCTAATTTTTGACAACTTTCACATGACTTGCAAAAATTATGTGCATCTTTGAACAAAGTTGGCCAGTAAAATCCACACTGTAAAATTTTTGCAGCAGTTTTCTTTGATGAAAAATGACCACCACATGCCTCGGAATGACAAAACTTAATTACACTACTTACCTCATTGTCGGGAATGCATCTTCGAAAAATCTGATCAGGACAATATTTGAACAAGTAAGGGTCATCCCAATAGAACTTCTTTACCTCATTCAGAAACTTCCTTTTATCTTGTGTGCTCCATTGAGAAGGAATTTTTCCTGTAGCAAGAAAATTAGCAATGTCAGCAAACCAAGGTGTCGTGGAGACAATTAGAAGTTGTTCATCAGGAAAAGTATCATTTATTGGTGAGGTTCCAAAAGATTCATCACAAACAAGTCTTGATAAATGATCAGCCACCACATTTTCTACTCCTTTTTTATCTCGAATGGTGATGTCAAATTCTTGCAGCAAAAGGATCCACCTCAGCAACCTAGGTTTTGCATCCTTCTTAGAGAGAAGATATTTTAAAGCTGCATGATCACTAAAGACAACAATTGATGATCCAACAAGGTAAGATCTGAATTTATCCAATGCAAAAACAACTGCAAGTAATTCCTTTTCTGTAGTGGAATAATTCATTTGGGCTCTATTTAAAGTTTTACTTGCATAGTAAATTACATGTGGTTTATTATCTTTCCTTTGTCCTAACACAGCACCAACAGCATAGTCACAAGCATCACACATTATTTCAAATGGTAAGGACCAATCAGGAGATCTCATAATAGGAGCAGTAGTGAGCATATTTTTGAGTTTTTCAAAAGCATCTTCACAATCTTTAGTCCATTCAAATGCAGTGTCTTTCATTAAAAGATTACATAGAGGTTTAGATATCGTGCTAAAATCTTTTATGAATCTTCTATAAAAACCTGCATGTCCCAAGAATGACCTAATGTCCTTTACTGTCTTTGGTGTGGGTAGATTAGCAATCAATTCAAGTTTTGACTTGTCTACCTCAATCCCTTTTGCAGAAACAATGTGACCTAGTACAATACCTTTAGTGACCATGAAATGACATTTTTCCCAATTAAGAACAAGATTTTTTTCTTCACACCTAATCAATACATTTTTCAAATTGGCTAAGCAATCATCAAATGAATCACCAGAAACAGAAAAATCATCCATGAAAATCTCAAGATTACGTTCAATCATGTCACTAAAAATGCTAAGCATGCATCTTTGAAATGTGGCAGGGGCGTTACATAATCCAAATGGCATTCTACGATATGCAAAAGTACCAAAAGGACATGTAAAAGTGGTTTTCTCTTGGTCCTCAAGTGCAATGGCAATTTGATTATACCCAGAATATCCATCTAGAAAACAATAAAACTCATGCCCTGCAACTCTTTCTAAGATTTGATCCATGAAAGGCAAAGGGAAATGATCTTTCCTCGTCACTGAGTTAAGTTTCCTATAGTCAATGCACATGCGCCAACCAGTAACAGTCCTAGCTGGAATTAATTCATTGTTTTCATTTTTAACTACAGTAACTCCAGATTTCTTAGGTACGACTTGAGTAGGACTTACCCATTTGCTATCAGAGATAGGATAAATGATTCCATTATCTAGAAGTTTAATGACTTCATTTCTCACTACTTCTTTCATATTAGGATTAAGCCTTCGTTGCATTTGTCTAGAGGGTTTAGCATTTTCCTCTAAATAAATATTATGTGTGCAGATTAATGGGCTTATTCCCTTTATGTCAGCTAAGGTCCATCCTAATGCATTTTTGTGCATCTTCAAAAGTTGTAACAACTTACCTTCTTGTAGTTCATCAAGATGTGAAGAAATTATGACTGGAAAAGTTTCACTCTCACCCAAAAAGGAATATTTTAGCTCGGATGGCAATGGTTTTAACTCCAGCTTGGGTGGTTCAATAGTTGATGGTACAGTGACATTTGTAAGTGATGGTAGTTCCTCAAACTTTTGTTTCCAACAATGCTTATCCTGAAAAGATTTTAACAAAGAATCAGTGTGTGAAATTTCTGAAGCATTATCAAACTCATATTCAATTAAATAAGCTTCTAAAGGATCATGGAATGTGGTAGTGGTGAGATGTTCATGAACAAGTTCTTCAATGAAATCCACTTCATGTACTTCTGAATTATCACCAGGTTGCTTGCAAATGTTGAACACATTTAATTCTAAAGTCATATTTCCAAAAGAAATGTTCAACATACCATTCCTGCAATTTATCAGAGCATTAGAAGTTGCAAGAAATGGACGGCCTAATATAACAGGAATTTGAACATTTGGATTTGAAACAAGATGTGTGTCCAAAACAATAAAATCAACAGGGAAGTAAAAATTATCAATTTGAACCAAAACATCTTCAACTATCCCTCGAGGAATTTTTACAGAACGATCAGCTAGTTGAAGTGTAACAGGTGTTTCCTTGAGTTCACCTAAACCTAACTGTTGATAAACAGAAAAAGGCAAAAGATTAACACTAGCACCAAGATCAAGCAATGCACGTTCTATTCTAGTGTTTCCAATGATGCATGAGATTGTTGGACATCCAGGATCTTTGAATTTTGGTGGAGTAAGGTGCTGAATGATTGAGCTCACACTTTCCGTCAAAAATGCTTTCTTTTGTACATTATGTTTCCTTTTAACTGTGCACATGTCCTTCAAAAATTTAGCATAAGATGGAACTTGTTTGATTGCATCCAATAAAGGAATGTTAATCTTAACTTGTTTGAAAAGTTCATATATTTCTGCATTTTGATTCAAATTCTTTATTGTTTGCAACCTTTGAGGAAAAGGAGCAGGATGCATACCTTTTTCTTTGTCCAAATTTTCAAGAAGTTCAGACTTACCATCATCCTTACCATTACTTTTCGGAGGGGAAAGAGGATCTTGGTCTTTTGATGGAATCTTTTTGTCAATTGCCTTTCCACTTCGAAGAGTTGTGATAGAACTGGCATTTTCCTGTTGAGTTTCATTGGAGCAAGAAACAAGACATTGAGTAGAAGGGTTAGGCTGAGGTTGAGCAGGAAACTTACCTTTTTCTTGAGTGCGTAATGAAGCTGTCAATGTGGACAAGGTGTTTTTGATCTCATTGATGTCCTGTGAAGTCCGGCTATTCACATTTGCTTGTGTTTGCATGAATGCTTGCAATGTCTCTTCCAAGGTTTGTACACGTGAAGGTTGATAGGAAAAAGTGTTGCCCGGCTTTTGAGATTGTGGTACCTGAACATGATTATTATTCCGCCAACTGAAGTTGGGATGATTTCTCCATTCAGGGTTATACGTTTCAGAGTAAGGAGAAGGAAAAGGCTTTTTAAATGTGTTTATGGAATTTACTTGATCATGCAACGCTTCTTTAAGAATGGGAATGTTTGGACATTCAGAAGTGGGGTGTCCCATGATTTCACAAATTCCACAACTTTCTTCATTTTTAACCGTTTTGACTTCTTTTACTTCTCTAAGTTCCATGGCTTCAATCTTTCTAGCCAAATTAGCTACTTTAGCTTTTATCTCATCTTCTTGACTAAAATGATATTTTCCTCTGTTAGAAACAAGATTAGATCTATTGGAACTTTCAGAGGAATTATCTGTGTGCCAGGCTTGAGAGTTATCTGCCAAATGGTCTAGGTAGTCAAAGGCTTCTTCAGGTTCTTTTTCTAGAAACTCACCGTTACACATTGTTTCAACAAATTGTTTAGTTTCGGGAGTTAAACTTTCATAAAAGAAACTAATAAGACGCCATTTTTCAAAACCATGATGTGGACAAGAACTTAACAAATCTTTAAAACGATCCCAGCACTGAAAAAATGCTTCATTTTGATTTTGATTGAAATTTTGAATCTGTCTTTTCAAAGCAGTAGTTTTATGTGCTGGGAAAAATTTCTTTAGAAACTCAGTTTGTAATTCTTGCCATGTGCCAATTGACCTTGGTTTTAAATTATGAAGCCAAATTTTTGCTTTATCTTTTAAAGAAAAAGGAAATAATTTTAGCTTGACAATTTCATTTGTACATTGTTGGTCATTAAAGGTGACACATACATCTTCGAAGTCTTTTAGAAACGAGTAAGCACTTTCCGATTCTAACCCATGGAAATTTGGAAGCAAAGCTATCATACCTGGTTTAAAACGAAAGTTGTTTGCATTGAGAGGAAAAATAAAACAAGAGGGTGATGAGCTTCGAGTTGGTTGCAAGTAGTCACGCATGGTGCGTACTTGTCTGTTCTCATCTTCAGCATGAACACTTTCATTGTCAGCCATGGTAGGAGTTGTATTAGAAAGATTACCTGAAAAAGTTTCACAATAAAATCTAACTAAACGACGAGATCTAAAATCACGTCGCCAAACAAGCATAAAACAAAGTTAATATACAAAATTAGGCGGTATAACCAGCCAATAAAAATAAATATAAACAAATTAGGCGGTATAACCAGCCAAAAAAAATAAATATACTTATAAACTTATATACTTAGTATTGCTTCCCCGGCAACGGCGCCAAAAACTTGATGGAAACTCAATTAAGAGTTGTAAACCCAAGTGCAGGTTATGTTCAAGTAATAAATTCTCGGGTGTCCGAGGTCGAACCACAGGGAAGCGTATTAGTAAGTATAAGTTTATAAATATATATGAAAAAGAAAATAAACAAGATATTAGGGAATCAATAACAAAGAAAGTAAACAAGATATTAGAGAACAAAATAAACAAAATAACATAAAAGCAATTAAACAAGATATAAAAAAAACAATAAGAAAGGATGTTGAGGTTAGAGAATCCACTCTTGGTGTTATGCTAAGATTAATCTTGTTTTATTACACAATTGAAATCCACACATAAGGGAGGTTCCAATCGGAAGGTTTAGCAATTCAGTCCAACGTCCATAGCATATGATATTATGTTCATTTGGTGTCCTCAAAACTCATAAAAAGAGTCCAAGCATTCCTTATGCCAAGGTATATGTCTACAACAAATCAAGGTTATGAAACCAAGCATTTACTGTGCCATTTTCATTGTCAATAATGAATCAAGATCTCTACTTTGCAAGTATGATTTTAAACCAAAAGAAAATATTATCTATACTAGTGTTTATAAATGATGATTCATTTTAGCTCATGTTTAAGAGACTAACCTTAGCATTTACCAAGAGCTTCACCTCATCACCTCAACAATATGATTAGCAACACATACTAAAAATGAAAAGAAATGTAAGAAGCATAAGTAAATAAAGAAAAAGAAAACTAAAGAAAGGAAAGAAGAAGAAAACTTAGAGAATTTTATTACAATGGCTAAAATCCTACCAATGTATAATGTATCCCAATACTCATCCAAGGCCCTCTATTTATACACATTTTGGAGGGCTAAATGGCAAGAGACAAGCTTTACAAATTTCAAAGGTAGGTATAATAGGTGGATGCATTTTTCTAACAATTTTCGTCATATTGTATGACAATTCTGATCAGCCAGCTTGATGGTCGATTTTGTCAATGTTGGAGGCTCGATCTGATAAAATGGTCTTCTAGAAAAATATACCCCTATCAGTTACGGATCCATAGCCGTTGGAATCAGATCATTTGCGCACGTGGATCGGAAGATATGGTCAAAATACCAAAACGGTGCAGAACAGACGTCATTGCACATCAGCCAACTTGATGGTCGATTTCGCTAGGGAAAACGACTCCGTTTCAAGAAGTGTAAAACATGAAAAAGATAGATATGCCTCTTAGCTTTGCAGGGATACAAAGTTCAGCCTTATTGCTTCAGTGAAACTCGAGATATAGCTGATATGGCAAAAGGTGTCGGAACTGGAACTGAACTGGATTTGCCCTTAATTCTAGTAATCTGAAATCACTCAAAGAAACTTGTGAAAAACACCAAATTACATAAAAATATAAAAGATCATAAACACAATTAGACTAAACAATAATAACTCGTATTTGACACAAAACAATAATAAAACATAACTAAAAACTATATAATTATACGAGTTATCACACCCCCATACTTAGATTGTTGCTAGTCCCTAGCAACGACTCAATAAAAAAAAATAATAATAAAATAAGAAAATCTAATCTAATCCATTTTCGTAGGAAATCACGGTGGCACTTAGCATGTGACACAAGCCTTTAAACCCCTAGGTGTCCCTAGTGGACGAGTTTAGTCTCGTGAGGGTTTACTAGGACGATACCCACAAACATTGAAGACATAAGAAAAACTAAAAATAATAATTATAACTAATCCTTCCAATATAAATTAGAGATAATCATTGGACAAGTCTTAAAAACTAATCAATAGCTTAAAGAAATTCACAAAAAATCTTGCTTGAATGTAAATAGTTTGAGTTAAGCCAATAATAACATAACATATTTCAATCAAAATAGTGTATATTCAAACTTAATCTCAACTTCACACATGGGATACTCTCTTGATTTTCACTCTTTAAAGTAGTGGTAAAGTGTTTACACTCAATCAATCTCATGAAAACACTTCTACCATATGCTTGCTTGTCCACCTATTCTCCACTATTTAGATCATACAACTTCATAAATCAAGAGGTCTTTATTCAAGGTTGTAATGGGGCCAAAGGGTTATAATGTGGTTAAAGAACAAAAGGATAAAGATATCACAAAGGTTCCAAAGAGTTCATAGATTTTAGAGACATAATAAGATCATACAAATAAAACTTCTCAAAACTCTTATAAAGCACATAATAACATAGGCTAAATATTCATGTTGAGCCTTTGCATCATTCTAACCAACTTTGTAACATCTTTTTCTAGAAGTTCAAGAGAAGATTTTTTTTTTTATATGGGAATGTATTTGACAATGATCCCTTTCTTTTTCTCTTGACTTTTTCTTTTCTTTTCTTCCCCCACACTTATCTTTTGTTTCTAACCCAAATTTTCAAATAAAAATATCCCTTGTTTTTTTGCAATATGTCTCAAAATATAAAATTCATCTTTAGAACAAGGGTAAGGATATAAGCATATTTAGGCTAGGTGTAAGTTGTGGTTACCAATAAAACATCATATTTAATGTAGGCTCAAATTGGCTCACTAGTGGGGATGTTCTCGTAGAACATTAATAATGGATGGCTGTTTGGCTCTGGTTATAATCCTAATGCCTCTATCATATTCATGTTGTCACATGTATCAATATAGTCTCAAACGGTTTAAAGCAAGTTCTAGAGAATCATGTAATCATAAGAGCACTCAAGAAAGAAATTAGATTGATTTGTATAATGCATCAATCATTATAGGCTCAAAAACTCACAAAGATGATTATACAAGTCAGATTAAGTCTAAACATGCTTCTTTCTCAATCAACATATCATATTAACATTGGCTCATAAAAAGGTTGACATCAAGCTCAATTCTCATGAAAATCTTCTCACTAATAAATCTGTTTTAGACTTATGCAATTCATATCTCATCATTGTATTGAAAGTAACTAAAAAAACACACTAAGTCTAAACATGCTTTTTTTTTTTTTTTTTTTTTTTTTTTTTTTTTTTTTGTTTTGTTTTTTTTTTGAAGAAGATTAAATCAAACTGACAAGGTATGTCTCAAGTCTCCCTTACTCAGACCTTGTTCAGAATGAATACTTCTAAATGTCTTAAAACACAACAAATTTTTTTTTTTTTTTAGCAAAATATGTCCCTTACCCCCTACTAAAATATGACATTGTCCCCAATGTCAAATTTTAAAGGTAGAATTTAGGAGATATTACCTGCAGAGGTTGCTAACCACTTATTATAACTGAGACACAACAAACAAAATGTTAGATAATGTCACAAAGACAAAGTGCAATCCACTCCTTGCTCGTCCATATCTCTTTTTCTTTTTCCGAGCGTTTGCGAAACAACCGTAGCAGATAAACACTCATAAGCTTGTAGCTTTTTGAGTAAATCTTCAATGGTTGTAGCAGAAATTATGGTTCTCCTTGCCTCTGAAAACATGAATCCATTATCCACAGCATTATCTAAATATGAAAGCAAATTACTAAAATAACCATTAATATTAAGCAAACCAATGGGTTTCTTATTTGTGACCAAAGATGACCAAGAAGCCACGCAAGCTATTTCTTCCAATGTACCCAGACCTCCTGGTAAGGCAATGAATGCATCGGCAGAATGGTACATGATTGTTATCCGTTCAGGGATACTCCAGACTTGTATTTCCTTACCCACGGTAGGTCCACAAAAATCTGTGAATAGTTTTGGCACGATTCCTAGCGACTGCTCCCATTAAACCCGTACTACCGCCTCCATAAATCAAGTGGATCTTTTGTTGGGCAAGTATTACTCCAACTCTTATGGCTTCATCAGCGAATATGTTATTTTTCCCTGGATAAGCACCTCCAAAGACACAAATTTTTTTAATGCGCTGGGACGAAGTGCTTTCCATTTTTTTTCTTTTTCGAGTGCCTGAAAGAGAATGAGTACATGGTGTAATATATAGAGGACTGAGTAGTGAATCAGACAAGAGTAATAATGTCGCCGAAAGTGTATTTGACCTGTCAGAAGAAAATGTTAACCTAACAAAAGATTTTTGCGTGATTTCAGGAAGAAAATCAAAAAGAGAAGAAAAATCAACCGTAAAAGTCAAAAGTAATAATGTCGCCGAAAGTGTATTTGGCATCTTCCTCTGGTTTTACGTCCAGAAACGGCTTAAACGCCTTCTATGAGTCGAGGATATGCTTCCCATCCAGTTTTCTTACAAGCTGGCAAACAGGGTCTTTTATCATCAGATTCCCAAGATGTTGCCATTCCCTTTGGAATTGCGGCCATAAATCAAGAATTTCTCTTTGTACGTCTCCACTAGGATGCGTCTCAAGAGAAAGTTGGATATTACCCAAATTCTCCTTACTCAGTCCATCCTTAATGAATTCAATTTTATCATCTCGATTAGAGGACGGAATCCCAATAGAACGACATTTACCGTTACACGTCCATCGTGCACACTTGTGGCAATTTGAACTCATGCGCTTTGCTCGTCGCTTCTTTGCATAAGTGCTTCTACCTGTACCTGGTAAATGCAAAACAGGAAGATATTCATCTTCACGTACCTTGGCTTCAATTATCCAACGTATGTCTTCAGGAATCCCTTTGTTCATAAGCATTCTTAATCTTTCTAATCGAACTTGGTAAAGCTTCAGTAAAATATTCCGAGGAAAAGGAGGAAATCGTTTCTGCAATCTTTTGAGAATATCATCCATCCTGAAAAAAAAATGAAATAAAATAAAATGAAAGAGAAATTTATATACAATATCAGTTTTGTGGGTAGCTGATGGAACCGACTTAAATAATCACGGAGTACCGTTATCCGCCATTTAACCGGGGTAAAAAAAAAAAATTATATTTACATCTAGTTATTTTCAAAACAAGGATCAGAAAGAAAAACAACCTCTTCTTGAGTAACATGATTTTCCAAAAAGAGTTTGAGTCTTTGTCCATTTACCTTGAATACGTTACCATTTTGAGGATTCTCAATGTCAACTGCTCCATAATGATACACATGCTTAACCACAAATGGGCCAGTCCATCTTGATCTCAACTTACCAGGAAATATGTGAAGTCTAGAATTATAAAGTAGAACTTTTTGCCCAACATTAAATGTTTTTCTTGAAATTAACTTGTCATGAAAGGCTTTAGTTCTTTCTTTATGAATTTTAGAATTCTCATATGCATCATTTCTGAGTTCCTCAAGTTCATTTATTTGTAATTTTCGTAAATTAGAAGCGTCATCAAGGTTTGAGTTGAACATTTTAATGGCCCAATATGCTTTATGCTCAAGTTCCACAGGTAAATGACAAGGTTTTCCATAAACTAGCCTATAAGGAGACATGCCCAATGCTGTTTTAAAAGCTGTTCGATAGGCCCATAATGCATCGTTAAGTCTAAGAGACCAATCTTTGCGATTTGGATTAACTGTCTTTTCCAAAATTTGTTTAATCTCCCTATTTGCTAATTCTACCTGTCCATTTGTCTGCGGGTGATAAGGGGTTGCAACTTTGTGTGTAATGGCATATTTCTTCATTAATGTTTCAAAAACCTTGTTGCAAAAATGTGTTCCCCCATCGCTTATGATAGATCGAGGAATTCCAAATCGACTCAAAATATTTTCTTTTAAAAATTTAATCACTGTTTTGTGATCATTATTTCGACATGGAATTGCCTCTATCCACTTTGAAACATAATCTATTGCAACTAAAATGTATAAGAAACCAAAAGATGGTGGAAATGGTCCCATGAAATCAATACCCCAACAGTCAAAAATTTCAATTACAAGAATTGGGTTCAAAGGCATCATGTTTCTTTTCGAAATGGAACCTAATTTTTGACAACTTTCACATGACTTGCAATATATATGAAAAAGAAAATAAACAAGATATTAGGGAATCAATAACAAAGAAAGTAAACAAGATATTAGAGAACAAAATAAACAAAATAACATAAAAGCAATTAAACAAGATATAAAAAAAACAATAAGAAAGGATGTTGAGGTTAGAGAATCCACTCTTGGTGTTATGCTAAGATTAATCTTGTTTTATTACACAATTGAAATCCACACATAAGGGAGGTTCCAATCGGAAGGTTTAGCAATTCAGTCCAACGTCCATAGCATATGATATTATGTTCATTTGGTGTCCTCAAAACTCATAAAAAGAGTCCAAGCATTCCTTATGCCAAGGTATATGTCTACAACAAATCAAGGTTATGAAACCAAGCATTTACTGTGCCATTTTCATTGTCAATAATGAATCAAGATCTCTACTTTGCAAGTATGATTTTAAACCAAAAGAAAATATTATCTATACTAGTGTTTATAAATGATGATTCATTTTAGCTCATGTTTAAGAGACTAACCTTAGCATTTACCAAGAGCTTCACCTCATCACCTCAACAATATGATTAGCAACACATACTAAAAATGAAAAGAAATGTAAGAAGCATAAGTAAATAAAGAAAAAGAAAACTAAAGAAAGGAAAGAAGAAGAAAACTTAGAGAATTTTATTACAATGGCTAAAATCCTACCAATGTATAATGTATCCCAATACTCATCCAAGGCCCTCTATTTATACACATTTTGGAGGGCTAAATGACAAGAGACAAGCTTTACAAATTTCAAAGGTAGGTATAATAGGTGGATGCATTTTTCTAACAATTTTCGTCATATTGTATGACAATTCTGATCAGCCAGCTTGATGGTCGATTTTGTCAATGTTGGAGGCTCGATCTGATAAAATGGTCTTCTAGAAAAATATACCCCTATCAGTTACGGATCCATAGCCGTTGGAATCAGATCATTTTCGCACGTGGATCGGAAGATATGGTCAAAATACCAAAACGGTGCAGAACAGACGTCATTGCACATCAGCCAACTTGATGGTCGATTTCGCTAGGGAAAACGACTCCGTTTCAAGAAGTGTAAAACATGAAAAAGATAGATATGCCTCTTAGCTTTGCAGGGATACAAAGTTCAGCCTTATTGCTTCAGTGAAACTCGAGATATAGCTGATATGGCAAAAGGTGTCGGAACTGGAACTGAACTGGATTTGCCCTTAATTCTAGTAATCTGAAATCACTCAAAGAAACTTGTGAAAAACACCAAATTACATAAAAATATAAAAGATCATAAACACAATTAGACTAAACAATAATAACTCGTATTTGACACAAAACAATAATAAAACATAACTAAAAACTATATAATTATACGAGTTATCATCAATCATTCTAGCCAAATTAGCTACTTTAGCTTTTATCTCATCTTCTTGACTAAAATGATATTTACCTCTGTTAGAAACAAGATTAGATCTATTGGAACTTTCAGAGGAATTATCTGTGTGCCAGGCTTGAGAGTTATCTGCCAAATGGTCTAGGTAGTCAAAGGCTTCTTCAGGTTCTTTTTCTAGAAACTCACCGTTACACATTGTTTCAACAAATTGTTTAGTTTCGGGAGTTAAACTTTCATAAAAGAAACTAATAAGACGCCATTTTTCAAAACCATGATGTGGACAAGAACTTAACAAATCTTTAAAACGCTCCCAGCACTGAAAAAATGCTTCATTTTGATTTTGATTGAAATTTTGAATCTGTCTTTTCAAAGCAGTAGTTTTATGTGCTGGGAAAAATTTCTTTAGAAACTCAGTTTGTAATTCTTGCCATGTGCCAATTGACCTTGGTTTTAAATTATGAAGCCAAATTTTTGCTTTATCTTTTAAAGAAAAAGGAAATAATTTTAGCTTGACAATTTCATTTGTACATTGTTGGTCATTAAAGGTGACACATACATCTTCGAAGTCTTTTAGAAACGAGTAAGCACTTTCCGATTCTAACCCATGGAAATTTGGAAGCAAAGCTATCATACCTGGTTTAAAACAAAAGTTGTTTGCATTGAGAGGAAAAATAAAACAAGAGGGTGATGAGCTTCGAGTTGGTTGCAAGTAGTCACGCATGGTGCGTACTTGTCTGTTCTCATCTTCAGCATGAACACTTTCATTGTCAGCCATGTTAGGAGTTGTATTAGAAAGATTACCTGAAAAAGTTTCACAATAAAATCTAACTAAACGACGAGATCTAAAATCACGTCGCCAAACAAGCATAAAACAAAGTTAATAAATAGATAATATATAAATATAAACTTTACAATATAAATATAAATATATAGAAAATTAGGCGGTATAACCAGCCAAAAAAAATATATACTAAATTAGGCGGTATAACCAGCCAATAAAACAAAGTTAATATAAAAATTAGGCGGTATAACCAGCCAATAAAAATAAATATACTTATAAACTTATATACTTAGTATTGCTTCCCCGGAAACGGCGCCAAAAACTTGATGGAGACTCAATTAAGAGTTGTAAACCCAAGTGCAGGTTATGTTCAAGTAATAAATTCTCGGGTGTCCGAGGTCGAACCACAGGGAAGCGTATTAGTAAGTATAAGTTTATAAATATATAAGACAAAGAAAGTAAACAAGATATTAGGGAATCAACAACAAAATAAGATAAACAAGATATTCGAGAACAAAATAAACAAAATATAAAAGAAATTAAACAATATATAAAAAACAATAAGAAAAGATGTTGAGGTTAGAGAATCCACTCTTGGTGTTATGCTAAGATTAATCTTGTTTTATTACACAATTGAAATCCACACATAAAGGAGGTTCCAATCGGAAGGTTTAGCAATTCAGTCCAAATTGTCCAACGTCCATAGCATATGATATTATGTTCATTTGGTGTCCTCAAAACTCATAAAAAGAGTCCAAGCATTCCTTATGCCAAGGTATATGTCTACAACAAATCAAGGTTATGAAACCAAGCATTTACTGTGCCATTTTCCTTGTCAATAATGAATCAAGATCCCTACTTTGTAAGTATGATTTTAAACCAAAAGAAAATATTATCTATACTAGTGTTTATAAATGATGATTCATTTTAGCTCATTTTTAAGAGACTAACCTTAGCATTTACCAAGAGCTTCACTTCATCACCTCAACAATATGATTAGCAACACATACTAGATATGAATAAAATGAATAGAAATGTAAGAAGCATAAGTAAATAAAGAAAAAGAAAACTAGAGAAAGGAAAGAAAAAGAAAACTTAGAGAATTTTATTACAATGGCTAATATCCTCCCAATCTACAATAATGCTCATCCAAGGCCCTCTATTTATACACATTTTGGAGAGCTAAATGACAAGAGACAAGCTTTATAAATTTCAAAGGTAGGTATAATAGGTGGGTGCATTTTTCTAACAATTTTCGTCATATTGTATGACAATTCTGATCAGCCAGCTTGATGGTCGATTTTGTCAATGTTGGAAGCTCGATCTGATCAAATGGTCTTCTAGAAAAATATACCCCTATCAGTTACGGATCCATAGCCGTTGGAATCAGATCATTGGCTCATGTGGATCGGAAGATATTGTCAAAATACAAAAACAGGTCAGCACAAACGTCATTGCACATCAGCCAACTTGATGGTCGATTTCGCTAGGGAAAACCACTCCGTTTCAAGAAGTGTAAAACATGAAAAAGATAGATATGCCTCTTAACTTTGCACTGTAAAAAATTCAGCCTTAATGCTTCAGTGAAACTCCAGATATAGCTGATATGGCAAAAGGTGTCGGAACTGGAACTGAATTGGATTTGCCCTTAATTCTTGATTTAACCTAGTAATCTGAAATTACTCAAAGAAACTCGTGAAAAACACCAAATTACATAAAAATATAAAATATCATAAACACAATTAGACTAAGCAATAATAACTCGTATTTGACACAAAACAATAATAAAACATAACTAAGAACTATATAATTATACGAGTTATCAATGACAAACACAAAGCATTTAAAATTCAAAATTCATTTAATTCATGTAGATGTTAACATGAGACAAGTGCTTTCATCATCACAGTGTATAGAACTACATGCGTCAAAAACCTAATATGATCATGCACAATGTTTTTATGACACTTGGCTTCCCCATCTTCAAAACTTATCGAATCAGCCTTGATGAGATCTCTGACCTTGTACTTCAGAGTGGGGCAGTTCACTGTTGAGTGACCTTGATTGCCAGAATGATAACCACAATACTCATTAGCATCATACCAGCTCGGGTAAGGGGGCTTCAGAGGCTCTAATTGCATGGGTGTCACAAGGTGATTCTGGATGAGTTGAGGTAATAGCTCACTGTATGTCACGGGAATCAGGTCATCCTGATTTCTTTTTCACTTTTTATGCCCTCTTCGATTATTCCCAAGGGTGTTCGATTGATAGACAGATATAAATTCTGGTGTAGTTGCAGTCATTGGTTGGTAGGGATAAAAACCTTGAGAGACATTGTTCAGGGTAGCGTAAAATGGCTGATACGAGGAGAATTGGGGAGGTGAGGCAAAGCCTTCCGCGACTTGAGTATCTTCCTTTTTCTTTTCAGATGCCCCATTTTCATGGAATTGGATGTTCTTTCTCCTTCAATTTTCCCATCCTTGATAGCATTCTCAATCATCTCCCCTGAAATTACCATGTCCGAAAAATTCTTCGTGGTGTTGCCGACAAGTATATCATAGTACGAGGCCTGCAGTGTATCCACAAAAATGATAGTGGTTTCCTTCTAAGTTAAGGGCGGTTGTACTTGGACGGCCAGGCTCATCCACCGTTGCGCATATTCTTTGAAGCTCTCAGTAGCTCTTTTCTTCATATTTTGCAAGGTGAGACGGTCAGGCAGCATGTCGGTCATATGCTTGTATTGGTTTAGAAAAACCCTAGCCAGGTCATTCCAAGAGCGAATCTGATCCTTGCTCAACTAACTATACCACCTAATTGCGGATCCGCTGAGGCTATCCTGAAAGCAGTGAATCAAAAGCTTGTCATTATCTATATGACTTGTTATCTTCCGGCAAAACATAGTGATGTGGGCTGACGGATCAGTCGTCCCGTCATATTTCACAAAGTCAGGGATCTTGAACTTAGAAGAATGACTAAATCGAGGACCAAACATCGTTCTTTCACGTCTAAACTCCCAAATACATCTATACTTTCTACTGCCCGAAGCCTTTCATCTAACAACTTATATTTCCCTTGGGAATCTGCCAACTCAACCTCATTTACTGCAACCATTTTCAACTTTTCTCGTTCGGCTGAATCATCTGAGTTTAGGACATTGATGAGGTTAACAGTGTTCTGGGCATCAATCATTATGGCCTCATTCTGACCCTTTTGTGCCCCTTTTCCTGGCGACAAAGTTTTCGGTGTATCCTTTTCCCTTGATTACGGCAGACATCAGCTCCATCAATTTAGTCATCTGATCCTTAGATTCTTCTTGAGACTTTGCCAGCTGTTTTCGCAATTCTTTCTGTTCCCTTTCCATTTTTTCCATTCAGGCAACTTGTTCATCCTCCATAATACTAGCCTGAATTAAAAGGGTACTCAGTACTTCTTATACCTCTGATTCGAAATGGAAATTCTTTCAAAGACTCCTAAAGCCAACCAACTTCTGTTTTATTTCCCCTAAATGTAAGTCATGATGAATGAGCCATGAATGCAATTTGATGCATGTGAAGCCTAAACAATATGATTTATGGACATATATAGTGGAAACATGCTGACCATGTATGTAATAAATGCCATCATGATGCCAACATGTTGCAAGCAAAGAATAAACAAATCAATGCATGGATATCTGCAGTGAACGATAATGTACATTTTAGCGTATTTTCCAATGAATGATCATATATACTATGAATGCAACACGACGTCAATTATGATGCATGCAAACAATGAATGATTGATACAGAGTATATACAAAGAAAATCATGCTAACCATGTGTGTCATGAACGCGATCTAATGCTAACATGATATATGTAATAAGAAAATTAATGCATGGATATATACAGAAAAATCATGCTGATTATGAATGCATAAATGCAACTTGATGCTAACATGATACATGCATGAATATATGGTATGACCAATAATTGATCGGATGCAAAATGCAAAAGAGGAAGATATCACGGAGGAAATAAGAATCGGAGGAACTTAATCATCAACATCTCATAAATTTGAAGCATAGTCAATTCATTCCTATATCAATGTTCACAATGGTATAAACCATGTTTTACAAAATCTGAGCAGTAGTTAAAACTGTCTTTACAAGCACTTTATTCTTTCTAGCATCCTAAGGCTATAAGAGCCGGCTACTGAATAAGTGAAATCCTATTACATCATATAAGACCGAAGTCTTTCCACCTCAATGCTGTAAATCTACCAATCCTAATGACGCTTTACCAGTCCTCTATCAATCAGTGTCGTTGGATCCAACCACTTGGCATCTATAAGAGTTTGCACTTTCTTTTTGAAGGCCATACAGTCTTCAATGCTATGGCTAACAATTCCACAGTATTAATCACATCTTGCATTTGGATTATACCCCATTGGATATGGTGGTAACAGGGGTTTCAATGGGATACAGGCAACCATGTCATTATGGATTAGTACAGGGAGAAGCTCTTGGTAACTGATTGGAAGGGGATTAAAAGGCCTTTGGGTTTTATCCTGGGGTGGTTTCTTAGTCACACATGGCCTAGGAGTTGGGGCACTTGGTGGTGGCACTAAGGTTCGAACCGAAGTGTCTACATGGAGATGTGGCGGAACAGCATGGTAAGGGTATGGATTTTGGACACGGGGCCTTTGGAGGTTGTACATAGCTCGAGGTTCCTATCCCAGGTACTGGATAAGGTGATTGATGAGGGAAGCAATATGAACTGGCAGTTGGTGGTGATGGAGTGGGATTCAGGAATCTCTAGTGGTCATCCCAGTGGACGATTGAACCATGGTAGGGTGGGGATACTGGTTTGGACCTATAACAGTTTGCAGGTATGGTCCAGGATCATGGTTTCTATCTTTGGTATCAGGCTCTCAGGTTTAATCATTTTCACGATTTTGTCCATAATTTCTGTAGGATTGCAACCTTTGTGGCATTGACAAGTGCAGGATCTAGCAAGGATTGTATGTTCTGGACCTAATGGTTTTGGTTGATCCGAAGACGATGCAGAGCCCTGAGAAAATTCCTCTTTACTCTTACCCATATCCTTAAACATTTCCAGCAATTTGGCAAGCTGTTCTTTTATTTCTCGGATTTCATGTCTAAACTCCTCTTGATTGAGTTCCAAAGCAACCAATCGTTCCTCCGATTCATTCCTCATATCTCGAACCCCTTCCATGCAAATGAAAATGCCATGAGATTAAGAATACAATTATGAATGTACATGCTCTATTCCTATGTGCATGAATATACTGATAATTAATGCATGAACTTATACAGAGAAATTATGATGACTATGTATGCTATGGATGCAACCTAATGCCAACATGATGCATTGAATCAATTGATGCACAGGTATATACAAACAATGACTATGCATGTCATAAACATATTCTATAATGAATGACCATGCATGCTATGATGTCAAAATGATACATGCTAAGACTAAATGAATTAATACAAAGGTAGGTACAAAGAATGACCATGTATATCACAAATGTATTCTACAATGAATAACCATGCATGTTAAGACTGTGATATGATGTCAAAATGATACAAATAAATTAACCAATGATTACACAAAATTGGTGGGACCTAAATCTTGATTATTCAAAAATCTCATTATGCAAGATTTACCTCCAAATTTATGATTTTTTGAAATATGTTTTTTCTATGAAAAACCAATCATATTATTTTCAAAAGAATTTCGGGGTAGTGGATCCTAATATGGTACAATGTCCAAATGTTCATGCAACACTACAGGTTTTATGAAATCATCAAATGAAATTATTATCACCATCCATTTATTGCCAAAAACAAGATCATTAATACAACCAAAATGTACATGCTCTATTCACACATACATGAAATGTGTAGAATGCAAAAATGCTTGAAAAAGGATTTTTATTTTTTCCAAACAATTAATGAATATTTTACCCCGACAAATATCTACTTATATAGGTATCACAGTGCATTTGGGGTGGATTATCACATTTATTACGGGCGAAGTACGTACATCGTTGCCCGCTCTACAAAACTTCTTCAGAGTGTAAAATAGGTAACAAAAGGTTTAGAAATATCCCTCCATGTGCTCCTGTCTCCGGTATATCTAACGGAAATCCGGCATGGCTTTGCCTAGGTTCACTATATGAAGGTGAATCGGTTCTAAGGCCCCGAATTGTTCCTCACTGCCGCCGGTGAAGGCTAGTAAGGCACCCCGATAAAAGCGAGTTCAATTCGTTAGAGTCTATTTCCCTAGCCCATGCGGATTGTTAATCACGAAGGCTTAGTTACTTTGCTCCCACCTAAAAGGACGGAACCTGGGTATAGGACTCATGATATGCAAATGCACGTGTAGTGTGTGTGGAGAAATAACAAAACTTTCACTACCTATTCTATATCCCTTATTCTAAATGCCCCAACAAGATTAAACCAAATAAATCATCAATTAATCAATAAATAAATATATGCACCAAAATAACCAGAGAACAGTTATAATATGTATGCACATGAAATATGGACATATTTAAAAACATTTTATTATTTTCAAAATTCTCCTTATTAGAAAAATGTGAGAATTAAAATTAAATACCAATTAAATCAAGAAAACCGAAACTTTGATAACACACGACTAATTCTAGGCCTGACTCTCTAATATTCCCCAGCGGAGTCGCCAAGCTATCGCAACCTAAAAAATAACGAGTCTCATCGCAAGACTTTATTATTCGTTAAGCGTGACATTTAAAAAAAACCGAGGAAAAGTTGACTTAATTCCTCTAGATAAATGAAGGTTTTGAAAATGACCTTGAAAAAGACATGGAGTCGCCACCAATCTTTTTTAGCTAGGTGTGATCGGCCACCTATTAAAACCGGTTTTATAAGATATTTTAGAAATTAATTAAAACATTTTAAAAACCAATTTCAAGTCTGCGTTTTAAACCAGAGAAATCAAAGAAGCGGGTTCGGGAGTCGGTTACGTGTGGGGAAGAACTAGCACCCCCACAACACACGTATTAATCGGTACCTTATTAATCGTGTGTTATCACAAGTCTCAGTGTAAAGTTGGTTTTAAACTTAGTATTTCAAATTAATTCCCAATTTAAAGAAAAATAATTCTATTTTTAATTGAAAATGATCCGGAATTTATAAATTCAAAATTTTCCTATATTCTCCAACAAACGTGGCAAAATATAGAAATTTTTATTAGTTTTGGAAACTTTCCGAATCATTCTCCTTTTAAAGAAGATATTTCGTTATTAATAATAATTGATGATATCCTCCCCAGCAAACCCGGCAGAGAACTCATGAATTATTTTAACTCGGGAATATCTTTATTTTATTGAAAATCATTATCCTTCTTTGAAAATATTTAAAAGAAATGAATATGTATATGCATGACATAAATAAAATGACATAGCAAAATCTAAATAATATAATGGAACCTAAATGATATGATATAATTTAAATGTCTTAGTATATTCTAAACGAAATGAAATATTCTAAGTTATATTGGTTCCTATCTTCGGTATATCTAACGGAAATCCGACATGGCTTCGCCTAGGTTCACTATATGAAGGTGAATCAGTTCTAAGGCCCCGAATTGTTCCTCACTGTCGCCGGTGAAGGCTAGTAAGGCACCCCGATAAAAGCGGGTTCAATTCGTTAGAGTCTATTTCCCTAGCCCATGCGGATTGTTAATCACAAAGGCTTAGGTAATTTAGTACCCGGAAGTGTTTCACTAGCCCATGCGGATTGTTAATCACGAAGGCTTAGTTACTTTGCTCCCACCTAAAAGGACGGAACCCGGGTATAGGGCTCATGATATGTAAATGGATGTGTAGTGTGTGAGGAGAAATAACAAACCTTTCACCACCTATTCTATATCCCTTATTCTAAATGCCCCAACAAGATTAAACAACATAAATCATCAATTCATCAATAAATAAATATATGTACCAAAATAACCAGAGAAAAATTATAATATGTATACATGTGAATATGGACATATTTAAAAACGTTTTATTATTTTTTTGAAATTATTCTTATCTTTTTAAAATATGGGAATTAAAATTAAATACCAATTAAACCAACAAAACCGAGACTTTGATAACACACGACTAATTCTAGGCCTGACTCTCTAATCGTCCCCAGTGGAGTCGCCAAGCTGTCGCAACCTAAAAAATAACGAGTCTCATCGCAAGACTTTATTATTCGTTAAGCGTGACATTAAAAAAAACCGAGGAAAAGTCAACTTAATTCCTCTAGATAAATGAAGGTTTTGAAAATGACCTTGAAAAAGACATGGAGTCGCCACCAATCTTTTTTAGCTAGGTGTGATCGGCCACCTATTAAAACCGGTTTTATAAAATATTTTAAAAATTAATTAAAATATTTTAAAAACCAATTTCAAGTCTGCGTTTTAAACCAGAGAAATCAAAGAAGTGGGTTCGGGAGTCGGTCACGTGTGGGGAAGGATTAACACCCCCACAACGTCCGTATAAATCGGTACCTTATTAATTGTGTGTTATCTCAAGCCTCGGTGTAAAGTTGGTTTTAAACTTAGTATTTCAAATTAATTCCCAATTTAAAGAAAAATAATTCTATTTTTAATTGTAAATGATCCGGAATTTATAAATTCAAAATTTTCCTATATTCCAAACAAACGTGGCAAAATAAAGAAATTTTTATTAGTTTTGGAAAACTTTCCGAATCATTCTCATTTTAAAGAAGATATTCCGTTATTAATAATAATTGATGACATCCTCCCCAGCAAACCCGGCAGAGAACTCATGAATTATTTTAACTGGGAATATCTTTATTTTATTGAAAATCATTATCCTTCTTTGAAAACATTTAAAAGAAATGAATATGTATATGCATGACATAAATAAAATGACATATCAAAATCTAAATAATATAATGCAACCTAAATGATATGATATAATTTAAATGTCTTAGTATATTCTAAATGAAATGAAATATTCTAAGTTATATGATATATTCTAAATGAAATGAAATGACCTAAGTAACATAATATATTCTAAATGAAATGAAATGTCCTAAATGACGTAATATATCCTAAATGAAATGAAATATCCTAAGTCACATGATATATTCTAAATGAAATGAAATGACCTAAGTAACATAATATATTCTATATGAAATGAAATATCCTAGGTAACATAATATATTCTACATGAAATGAAATGAATTAAGTAACATAATATGTTCTATATGAAATGAAATAATTTAAATGACATGAAATATAGAATAATGCTATCATATAATATGCATGAAAATAAAAATAATAATGCATGAACATAGTATATGCTAAATAAAAATAACTAAATAAAAGCATAGGATATCATGAATTATTCAAAACCATATAATAAACCATATAACATCAAATATATATATATATATATAAATCAAAATAATAACAATACCATAGGAATTATCATAGCAAAAATCACATATTATATAAAATGCATGAATATGGAAAATGCAATGCATGAAATGTATTTTTTTCCTTTAATTAAGGAAATCCGTATATCTAAAAAGATATCCGGCTACCTTAGGAAAATATGTCAAATTAAATATTCTAAAACCGAAATACTTTGTGATTGTTTGAAAACAACTTTGAAAAGCATGAATTAAAAGTAAAAACTGAGCTAAATCTTTTTTAAATGGCTCTAATTTCCTAAGTTTAAAAATCCGGACTTGACTACCCTTAACCCGAGACTTGAAAAACCATTTTTAGAGTTCAAAAAGGTTAGAAAGTACCCTAAGTCAGTAGCTAACCCTCCTAATCAGCCCACTCTAAGTAACTTAACCAAAACACAAAAATGATTTTTCTTTAAATTCAATTCTGACTCCACCGTCCAGTTTTAAGCCACAATTTTTACCCTATTTTTAAAAATTCAAAAAATTCTGAAAAAAATACTGGAGACTCGGGACATGTAAAAATAAATAGGAAACAATCGGCTTAATTTTCTGATTAAAGATGAATTCCCAAAAAAATTGGAAATGTACGAGTACTGGGTGAAAAAACTGTTTTGTCAAAACACATTTTTGCCTTTGATAAAATCATTTAAAAATCAAAGTAAAATATTTAAAACTCACAAAATGGCTCACAAACAGTAGCTAGGACTTTTTGAAAGTTAGATAAAAATGGACTAAGTAAAAAAAATCACAAATGTAGAATAATCAATTTGACAAACTTTAATTTCCACAAGTGTGCTCAAGAGAGCATGACTTTGAACCATTAATTGGCCTAAGTCATTATTCAAGTGGCATGAACATGAAATGCATGAAAAATTACAGCAAACATAGTGCATGAAATGCATGAGCTTAAACCTAAATGTCATGAAAAAATGCATGGCATTCACAAAGTGACCTAGACCAAAATAAACTTGCATGGCATTTAATGCAACCTATACCTAAAATGCATGAACATGCATGGCAAATAAACCAAACCTAATAACTAAAATATGCAAACATAAAGCATGCTTAAACCAAAAACTCAACCAAATATCATGCAAATGCTAACCTATCAACTAACATAGCAAAAATGCATATACAATGCAAAGATTCCATGAGTGGCCGAATGGAATAATGTAACTAGCAAACATCGCATTTTCACAAACACTTGGTATACTAGCATGCAAAACTAAATCAAATGTCATGCAAATGCAAAAACCTACCAACTAACATGGCAAAAATACAACACACAATGCAAAACACATGGAGTAGCCAAATGATTTCAAGCTCCAACAAGCATGGCATTTTCACAAACACTTGATATACTAACATGCTCAACTAAAATATAAAACTCAAATCATGCAAAAACCACACAAGCATTTTCACAAACACTTAATATACAAAATCTAAAACATGCTCAACTAAAATATAAAACTCAAATCATGCAAAAACCACACAAGCATTTTCACAAACACTTAACATACTAAATCTAAAACATGCTCAACTTAAAACTCAAATCATGCAAAAACCACACAAGCATTTTCACAAACACTTGATATACTAAATCTAAAACATGCTCAAATTTAAAAATCATGAAAACAGAAAATTAAAAATGCAAGAACATGATATTTAAATCATAAATGACAACAAACAAAGCAACCAAATTAAAATATAACTCAAGTATATGAAGTAAAATAACATTTAAAACATCAAGATCAAAGAAAATAACATCAATAACATGATAAAATAAACCAAAATAGCAACTTAACAAAAATTGTAGGCCATTCGGCCATGGTGAGTATATTGTAAAAAAAAATTATAAAAAAAATATATTTAAGAAAGAGATGAAGGAAGAACTTAAGAAAAACAATAAAAAAAACATTTATTTAAAAAGGAAACTCACCAAATAGTAATCTAAATAGCAAAAACAAGAATGGAAAATCAAGAAAGTGCAAGAGTTGAGCAACCTCAAGAAGCTATATTTCAAGCTTTATCGCTTCAAACTTTACTTTCTTTTCTAAACTTTTCCTTTTTGCCTTCAACCAAGAGAGAAAAGCCAAGTAAAAATCAAGAGAACTCAGCAAAAATAAAGTTGAAAAATGAAATTCTGCTCCTCTCCTACATGCTGGCCGAAACCCCCTCTAATTGCTCAAGGATGTTGTCATTCTTTTGTAACCAATTTTCCACCAAATGGCTAATAATTCACGGTGAAAAAATCATGAAATTACCACCTTTAGATTAGCATATCAGCTATCCCAAATTACAGTTGTTCAAGAATAATGTTGACATCTTTCTTGGCCTATATGGCTTAATCACCATGGCTTGATCAAAGAGAATCTCTAACTAACTCTTAATTCTTGGCCATTTGTTTGAAAAATCAGAAGCTTCCTCCTTCCTTTGGGCCTTGGCAGGCCAGCACTTCTCTTTTCCAGCCTAACTCTGATTTTTTGAAAGGCCCAAAGTAGCCTTTTTCCATTGCTTGAGTGAAATGACCGTTTTGCCCCAGGGATGCAAATAAATATCAAACAGACCTCAATTTTTCTGTTTTTAATACTTCCAAAATAATAAAATATTGAGTTTTGGAAGTTTTCAAAATTATCCGAGTCCGTTTTCTATTTATTTGGATTTTTTCTTCCAAAAATGCCTTTTTATGCCCCCACATTTTACCATTTTTTAAAAGAGCTCCAAATCAAGATTTTTCATCACCAATCTCTTCCAAATAATTTATAAGTGTGTTCTGGAAGTTTTCATAATTTTTGGAGCTCATTTGGTATTTTTTCGGGATTTATCGGCTTGAATTACTACGTAGGAGGCCCGGGATTTGGCCATTTTGCAAACGAACTCCAAATCAAGATTTTATTTCGCCAATCTCTTCCAAATAATTTAAAAATGATATTTGTAAAATTTCAGAATTTTTGGACTCCATTCACTATTTTTCCGAGATTTATCTTCTTGAATTATTGCTTAGGAGGTCCGGGATTTGGCCATTTTCCAAACGAACTTCGAATCAAGATTTTCTTTCGCCAATCTCTTCCAAATAATTTAAAAAATGAGATTTACAAAATTTTAGAAGATTTGAAGCTCATTTGCTATTTTTTCGGGATTTTCTTTTTTGAATTACTACATAAGAAGCCCGGGATTTAGCCATTTTGCAAACGCACTCTGAATCAAGATTTTATTTTTCCAATCTCTTTAAAATGATTTAAAAATGAGATTTGCAAAGTTTCAGAATTTTCGGAGTCTATTTGCTATTTTTCCCAAATTTTCCAATTTTGCCCTTTTGAATTCTTAACCCGATTTTGCTCAAAACAAGTCCGATTTTTAGATTTTCTTCAAACTGAGTCTTGGGCTGTCCTTTTTTAATCATTCTTCATCCATTGGGGGTTTTGGTCTTACCAAGTCGGGTCAATTCTATGATTCTTCTCGATTTCACCGAAATCCACTAAAAACCCTAATTCTCTGTTTTTTCCCGTATTGACTTTTCTTTCGGTTTTTCTTGCAAGTGACTTCTCCATTACCCGTAGTCAGTGCTTATATTTCATTTGGAACCTTCAGTTTTGACCAATTTGATCGTTTAAGCACTTTTCCCCAAATTTCTCGGATTAGGGTTTCCTATCTACTGAATCTCTAAATCCCAACTTCCGAACTCCATATCTTTCAATGTAGACCTTCGATTATCAAAATTCTTTTGCCATTTTTCAATTGAACTTAAAATCTTGATTTTGAAAGTGGGCTGACTTTTTTAGTAGTTGACTTCTTGGGGTTGACTTTTTGAGGTTGACTTTTTGAGGTTGACTTTTTTCAAGTTTGACTCAGAAACATCAATTTAGGAAGAAAACATACCTGTTTAGTGGTCTGGACAAAATTAGGTGTCTACAGATACCATACATAGTCTTCGAAAGCTTTGTTGGTAATCTCCTTATTCACTTCTTCTTGGCTCCTCATCTCCTTAAAAACTTGGAATTTACATAAATTCTTCTTCCTATCCCAAATCTAAATCTATAAAGAATATAACAGTTATATTGCTTTATCAAAAACCTCGAGTTACATTCGAGGGGAGTTAGATGAGAAGAGAATTTACAACTCCGGAATGAAAAAGAGAAGGCAGGGTGTGCAGACCCTATTTATATAATACCAATAAGAAAATTCAACCATACATTCCCTAGTCATACTAAGGTCTAGTCCATAACCATCCTTCATGCATACATAATCATATTATAAGCATGAAATTAAAAATATGCATAGTCAATATCACGTGGTGATCTTGTGTACTATTTGCATAAAATGTCACCAAACAAATATGAGACAATTTATCAAATCATTCTAGCAATTTCGGTTTCAATTATTAAAACATTTTTAATAACATCTTAACAATTAAGAAAGCTATCTTGAAATCAGACTTTACCTAACTTTTAGGTTGCTTGTCTTAATTAGGACAAAACATTCTAGCATGCACAAAATCCTAAACCTTTTATGACTTCTATATTTTTTTTTGTCTTATACCAGATCTTTAAGTTTGCAATCAATCCTAACTCTTTAGGACTTAAAGTCTCATTAGGTAATTCTTACCTAATCATACTACATGTTTCTCTTAACCTTTAGGATTCACACTCCCACTAGGAAACGATTTCCTTATTGGAGTAGGACTCTAACTCTTAGTGTCCTAGGGGTAGGCAATCTCTTTGGCCATCGAATGGCCACTGCCAGCCTGTGATCAGAATATTGTATGCCATCTACAGTGGCTACTGGATGCCCTAAAAGAGCTTAATGGCTGCCCCTTTCAACTGCATACAATTCGGCAACAATTGCCTCCTTGGTGTGGCGGTTAGGCCAACTTGTTTGCAGCAACTATTGCCGCTTTGTCCAGTCATGTTCCATGCCTAAGCCAGCCATCATAGATGAATCATATTCACCTTAGATGCTGTCTAAAACTCCTAGCAAACATGTGGAACGTTTCCACACTCATGCTTGAATTTTATGGCATGCAAACACCTATAAAATAGTCCAAAAAAATTCAGCATCGTAGTATCAACGTTTCATGTCCAAAAACAACTTTGCTTAAACGTTTTAAGCTCAAATCAATTTTGTAACTTCAGTGGCAGCATATAATATAAAATTTCCAGATCTAAAACATCTATAAAATCAATTTTATATTATCTCCAAATCAGCTTACAAAACTTGACTCAAAACTATGTTTTTGACATCAAAAACTTGTCGGGTTTACTAAGACATGGCATGGCTTTAATCCTTGTTGATTAAAACAATTTCAATCTATCATTTAAACAATTTTAAACATGATTAAAGTCATTATATAGCTGCTGTCTAGATTTAACAAAATAAAGAAACTACTATTTCTTTTAAACATAGGAACCGAAATCATGCCAAAATCAATACACAACACTTTAACTTGTATATCACCAAGAATTGACATGCATAAACCTCATGTAAACAACATAACCTTGGCTCTGATACCACTGTTGGTTTATACTACGCTACCTAGGGCTCATACAAAAACATAATAATAATGATAATCAAAGTGTAGCAGAAATAAAACAAAGAAGCACCCGAAGTACAACAAGATCTTAGGCTTGTGTTTGCATAGGTTTATAACATTCAAAAACAATTAAATCACCCATATGATTTAGAAGTTACCTACTTAAGATATCGTAACCTTAAGTTGCAGATCCTAATCTCGAATCCAAGATCTACAAACCTTCAATCTCGTTCAAGAGCACAAGAAGCACAATTGTCCTTCCTCTAGAGCTAGTCCACACGAACAGCTGATGGATCCTTCTCTAAGGTGTGGCGATTCACTTGTGCTAGCAAGTTGATAATAAGGTCACAATCAAAAGATCTATATTCTTGTGTCTTTCTCCCTTAATCAATCTCACTCAACTAGGTGAAGAAGCGGCAAGGAGAACACCAAGGTAAGAGGAATTGCAGAAAGCCCTAGGGAGCTTAGGGAGGCTGCGATTCACTGTTTTGCTAGGTTAGAGTTATCTTCTTGAAACCAAACTTTTTCTTAAGCAAAATCAAAATATCACAAATATAATAGAGCTAGCTTGGGTGGCTACAACCTCTAAAATAGATTATTTAGTGGCGCACACCCTAATCCCTATCTCCCTATGCTTGGCCGGCCACCTGTAACTTGTTGCACAAGATTTTCATTAATCCACTTGGACTAGACTATTTAATTCTAAGATGGATCAATAGGCCCATTATATTATCTAATAATGATAATGGTCCAACAATCTTAATGCCTTAAGTTGGGCCAACCATCCTTAGTGAACAGTTCTAAATTAGAATAGTCGCTTTGGACCCTTTCTAATTTTGTCATGCTTATTTAATTTCTAAACGAAAGTAATTTAATTCTCAATTTAATTTTCTTTCTCCTCATGAAACAATTCATGTCATTAATCTATTAAAATCATCTCATGATATTATTCCAATATAGTATAGTCAATCACAATTCACTTTGCACATCTATATGTTAAAGTCGACTACTACACTAAATAAGACTTCTTGATTCTCTTATTTTATTAAGACATTGTCCTTAGATTTCTCAATCTCAATTATGTCTTAATCCATCTCAATTGAACTTCTTCAATTGAGTCCTTAATATAGATCTTTTATTCCATTAAGTTTTACCTTAATAGAATACCATGTTTAATCCATACATATTTGTTCTTATGTGTGTGACTCTCTAGGTTCCCAATATGTTGGCAATGATTATAAGTTAATCATATTAACTTGTTATCATAGATCAAGAGCGGGATCTAGCAACCCATCATGACGACCCAAATACTGTGAAGTCAGCGTGACCTTTTAGAACCTTTCAACAACCAGCTTGTCAGTGTAATACGGTCCTTTCACCATATATCTCGTATAGCGCATGAGCATGGTGCAGTGTCTACTCATGATCAATCCATATTAGTTCTTCGCAACTTATGATTAACCTTATGAATTCATAGAATCAACTCTCTCCTAAATCCATTATGCTTTGGCCAAAGACTTAATCAAGTTAATCGTAGTCAAGAACAAATGAGATATGTCTCCAATATCACAGGTAGTGGTGAATCCTCTCTGGATCACTCATTCATCTTCGTATATTTTATGTCATACCCAATAACACCCTAATTTAAGCATCCTCGTGATTAGGACCCGTTCGTGATGAAATCTAAGTATGACACTCTCCATACAAGATGACCTGGTATCACAAGTCTGAGGACTAATTTACACGACTGGTACTAAGAGAACATTATCATAGACACTAGAGTGATATATTACCAAATGAGGTTCTCTTGGAGGGCGATGTTCGGTGAACTTGTTCAAGAGACAAGAACCTGTATTTTATCCCAAGTATCCCATACTTCAACCTGTATGAGACCGGTTGCTTACTTCATAAGTAAGAAGGCTTAACATATACTATTCTTTGAGCATTGCCAATGCCCCGTCTTGGGAATACAATGACCAGGAACAGTTTGAAGAACAAGGCTTTGATGCATAAGGATCTCATAATTCTAACTCTTTATAATTCCTTTGCAAGGCCATTATGTTCCATAGGCTTCATCCGATTAGTACTTAATAACTCCTTATTATTGTGCTAACATGAAGGAAAACCTGGTATCACTAAAATCATAGCGAAAGGTATGCATTATTGACTGTGTATCTCAAGCTTAATCTGATTGGCTCTAGGGCATACACCAACACCAAAACGATCCGAACTCGAAATTGACCTGAATTTTTTAAAAACCGAGTTGACCCGATCCGATCCGATCCGATCCGACCCTACCCAAACCCAACCCGACTTGCCCAATTGACAGGTCTATTTTGATGTGGTTCTCTTTTAGGATGTGTTAATGCTCTTTAGGTGTTTTGTATTTAGGAAATCTTTGTTGGTTATCTCTAGTGTTTGTACTGAAACATTTTTTCTTTTTTTACAAGTTTCGTCTAGCTTGTAATCTTTTAGTTTCTTAATAAATTTTGACTTTGAAAAAAAAAAGGTTAATATCTTGTAGATTTACTTATTTGAAGTTAAAATGTAAGTTTTATTATGTATGTACAATTTTAAAAATATTTAAAATTAAATGTTTTTACTAATTTAATTGTTTAGCGTAAAAAAACTATTGATAAGTTATTTTAAAAAATTTTAAGTCGCTTACTCACAACCATAAATCTTCAAGTTGATTGAACCAAATATGCCTTTGAATTAAACCATAAACAGATTGATTTAATCAAAATTTTGAAGGTAACAAATTGTTTTTTTGTCACAATAGAACAAACCACTTGTTAAAAAGGTAACACATTAATTTAACTAGATTTTTGTAGGATAGAAATAAGGATGATAGTGGGTCGAATATTTGTATTTTTTTTGTAATATTCGAATCCGCATAATTGTTATAAAATCTGAATCCGTTTATTATTCGCATTAAATTCGAGTATTGCTATCCGAATCCAAATTAAATAACATTATCCGTCGAATATCAAAATCTACTAAATATTTGAATTCAGTAAATCAATTTTTTAATTAGAAATATAAAATTAGACTTAGAATAAACAATCAAGAGGGAAGGGCTTATTTATAGAGCAACCTTCCCCTTTTCTTTGTGTTTTTCCAACAATGTGAGATTAAGTTAAAAGAATTGCGATTGAAAGAGAAGAAAGGAAGAAGCTTATTACAAGTGCAACTTCTCTTAGCATTATATTTTCCATCGATGTGGGATTACTTTAAAAGAGTTGAAATGGGGAATGGCTTATTTATAAGTGCAGCTTCCCCTTTGCACGCTTTGCATTATAATTCCCATTAGAAAGCATTTTTTTTTTTTTTGTTTCAAAATTCAACATAACTCCAACTTTAAAAGCATTTTTAATCTATAATATTCATACTTTTAGACATAGACAAACACTTAATTCCAATTTTCTCAAAATTTGAATGTGAAAAATTATAATTTATCGACCTATTTATTAAGCAATAAGCCAACTCGCCAACTCTAATAAAAAGCAAGAGGGGAGTAGTTTATTTATAGGGCAACCTTTCCCTTTGCTTTGTATTTCCCTTTGAAGTGGGATTAAATTAAAGACTTGATATGCAAAAAAGAGAAGGGAAGGGGCTTATTTATAAGTTCAACTTCTCCTTTGCATTATATTTCCCACAATGTGGGATTAAATTAAAAGAGTCAAGAAGAAATTTTTTTCATTTTCTTTTTTGTTTCAAAACTTATCATAACTCCAACTTTAAGCACATAAAAGATTATTAGAAAATCATAATCCTAAAAAACAAATGGAGCATTTTTAATCTATGTTATTCATAATTTTACTACGATATAAATCGTAAATCGTGATTTGAATTGTATTAAAAGATATTAATGCTAAAATGAACCTACTTGAAAAGAACAAAATATACTATTATCGAGCTTTTACCGAGCTTTATCGAGTTTGTTCACAAACTATCGATATTATTCAAAAACATAACTTGTCGAGCTTACTAGTGTTTGAACTCTATTCGTTTATTAAACGAGCCTTAAATCTTGTTCAAGTTCATTTGTTTAACTTAATAAATGAACATAAACGAGTCTTATCGAACTTGTTCACGAAACAATTCAATGAATATTTGGTTCATTTACACACCTAACGATAACACAATTTAAATTTATACGACATGAATAACACGTATAACAGTAATTGAAAATTATAGATTAAAATTATATCGGGTATATGAAAAATATTAATCTTAAATTTTAAATTTTAATCTAATATTTATTTATTTATTTTTTTTAGACATATGTGATATGTCTAAAATTTGTTTTAAAAAAATATATTAAAAATTATACTATTAAGTAGTAACTAGTAAGTACTAACCAAAAGGACATCAACAATCCTAACAATAATACTACTAACCACGGCAGTCAATACAATGTAGGTAGGCGTATCGTTTTTGTTTTGATATTGGTACGTACTGATACCGACGTGTTTCGGCGTACCGTTTCAGATTTACCAGCATTTTCAAATATTTTTTCATATATATATATATATAGCCTATTTTCAATTTTCTTAATAAAATATATATTATATAGACATGCAAATATACCTCCATTACATACATAAATAGCATATATGTTTAGAATTTATAAATATTTAACATATATTAAATAATTTAATTTCATAATTATTTTATCATTATACTTTTATGTTGTCGAGTGAAATTAAAGAATAAAAGATTAAAGAGGATTTTATGTATAATTTTTAAAGCTAATAAAAATTGATTCTTAAGATTTATACTTAAAATTATATATATATGTCATATTAGAAAAAAATATATATTTTAATATTAATTTTGATTAACATAAGTACATTACTATGTTACAAGGTCATTTTGTAAAAATAAAAAATAAAAAATCTAATCATTAGGGTGATTTAAATAATTATGTTGATTAAGTCATCAAATATTGTTTTATAAAATATCATGCATTTTTAGAATTTAAAGGTATTTAACATAATTAAATTGTTAAATTTATAATTAATTTATTATTATATTTTATTTTTAAAGAATATTTTTAATTATTATTATATTTAATTACACATATAACTTCATTTTAGTAGCATATTATCTCAAAATTCAAGATTTGGCTCATTTGGTAAAGTTCTTAGTAATTAACCTTGCAAGCCAAGGTTCAACTCTCCCCATAAGCATAAATGTTTGCATTTTACAAATAAACTGATAATAAATTTGGGTATCCAATTACGTTATCCGTATAAATAATACGGATTTTGGTGATATCCGAATCCGTACTATTTATTACCATCTCTATAAAAAATGTCCCTGCAATTAAAAACAACTTTTAAAAAGTTACATTACATGATGCATCAACAATATATTTTGCCAAAGTTTCCTTTCCCAAGCAGATTCGACCTCACCCATTTTTGTGTTAGGCTTGGATTTCCTGTCAGACCTCTTTATCTTTTTCATTTCTTGCAAATTCCGAGGCATCCATTTGGTCGTTGATGGTCTAATTTTGGAACACTTTTGGTGTTTCCTCTTCATCCATTCGGTTGTTGATGATCGTATTTTGGAACACTTTTGGTGTTTCCTCTTCATCCATTCGGTTGTTGATGATCGTATTTTGGAACACTTTTGGTGTTTCCTCTTCTTCATCGTCGACCTTCATTGTTTCTCCAATATTTTTCAGTTCACTATTGGAGATGCTACCATTGCTTTGAAAGAGAATATTTGCAATCCAATTGCGCAATTGCTCCGTGGATACCTCATCTGTGGTCAGAGATGAATCAAGTAATGTAAGATAACCGATATTACTTCAAATTACAACTAGCTATTGCATTACTTCTCCTCATACAAGTCTTACTGGTTAATTTAATGCTATATATTATTGAAACAATTTAAACAAGTTTTTAATTTAAAGAAATGATTAAAAGCTTAGGAACTAAAAATCAAACCTTATTAGAAGATTAGGATCTTGCGGCGTAACATTCTCGAAAAAAGGTTGACAAAACCAAAGTGAACATAGAAAATAGGATAAAATAATTATAAGTGATTAAGGAAATAGGGAGGCTAGAGAAAAACTTTATTCTGATTAATCTTTAATTTCAGTTACATATATATAGGAAAAAAATGAAGAAAAGATAAATCAAATAGAAAAATTAATTTCCTATACATTAAATTCAAAATAAAAGAAAAAACAAATGAGGAGGATAATAATCTGAAAACTTTTAAGTCATATGTTCAAATTAATCCTACCATTAATGGGTTTGTCCAATTCAATGTTAATTATTTTGTTATTGTTTGTTTAGTTATTGGGATATTAATGTACATTTTGGCTACTGATAAATTTTAAGATATTACTTTTATCCATTGCTCTCTATTTTGCTGATTAATTCATGCTACCAAACTGAGTGGAATATTCCATAATATTTATGTCAAAAAAGTTTCCTCATAATATTATGTCATAATGTTTTATTGTCTGTTTTTCCCACGTCACATTTTTTGTTTTTTATTTTTGTCATTTCAACATTTTTAATAGACTGATTTCTTAATTGAACAAATTTTGAAATTTTAATTGGCAACACATTAAAAAAATTCGATGGGTTGATTGATAAAATTAATAGTAAAAGTTCGATGGTTTGACTTGATAAAATGGAAGTTCAAAAGTAAGGTTTTATAATAAGTTCAATGGCCAAAATATGTATTAGTCCTTTATTTCCTATACAGATGTAAAAGAGTATATGACCATCTTCAATCAAAAAAGATTTTTAGATTGGAGGTTGGAAGTATCTTTTTAATGGGGAGATACATGCTTTTATTATTAAACAAAATGTTATAGATTTTGTATCGATTACTTTTAATTATAATTATTAGGGTAACGTCATATTTAGTCTCTGAATTATAACAAATTGTGTAATGTGATATCTGTATTTTAAAAATGTATAATATGATACTTGTATCATTTCGTCTACCAATGTAGTTAACTCCCTTAACACCGTTAACTATCTATGATGAAGTGGACAATTTACTTAGGTGACGCTCCCACATGTCATATTTTTAAATAATTTAAAAAATATTTTTTAAAATATTTTTTTTCTTCTTTTCTCTCCGTTCCCCTCCCGATTTCCTCGGTTTCTCTTAGTTTTAGGTAAAATCCGGCCAATCAATGGTCGAAAACGGCCTGTAGAGGTCGAGAATGACCTAATGTGGCCAAAAATGGCCTGAAATAGCAAAATCATTTTAGGTCGATTTCGGCTTGGCCAGGCCATTTTCGACCACGCCAGGTCGTTCTCGGCAACACCAGGTCATTTTCGATCACTGATTGACTGGACTTGGCCTAAAACTAGGGGAGAGAAAGGAATAAAGAAAGAAAAGAAAAAGAAAAAGAAAATTTTAAAAAATAATATTTATATTTTAAAAAAATATGACATGTGACAATGCCATGTAGTACTTTTTGTTCACGTGTCATACTACGATTTGTCAAATTGCCATCTCAGCATACATATCTAACGGTATTAGAAAGTTAGTGCGCATTGATAAACAGACTGAAACTTCAAGTAGCACATTGCACATTTTTAAAATACCAGTACCACATTGCATATTCACTATAGTTCAAAACTAAGTATGACATTAACCGTAATTATTATAATTATAATCAATAAAGAAAAACTGAAAACAATTATTTGAGAGAGAGTGGCCAGCTAACAACAAAACTTCACCTGACCAAAATAAAACTGCATGTCAATAAATTTAACGGTTGAATGTTCACTTTGTTAAAGATTATTTTCAATTGAACATTTTATGAAATATAGAAATTAAGTTCATTGAAATTGTGGTATAAGAAGGGCTTAATACTTAATATTGTGGTAGTAATGAGATCAGTGTTAGACTTCAAAATATATTTAGTTAGTTATTTATAAAATTAATTTTCAGCAGAAGAGAAATTATTGGACGAGTAGTTAAATATTGTTGAGTTTATAAATGGGAATCCCAACCGGCCAAAGTATATAATTATGAAAAGGCAACAAGTAGCAAGCATTGACGTACGTACCCAGTCGTGGGACAGTGTGGCCTTGGGGGTGCCTTATGATGAGAGGATCTTCGAAGGCTGTGGCCAGCTCCTCCGAAGGCAACCTTAACCAGTCCTTAGCTCCGATGAAGTGGACTGATTTGACTTTGATTGTGTCTTTGTAGGCCACCTCGCATATGCTTGGATCTCTGAATTTTGATCCTGATATTGAAACAAACATTTTGAAGGGTGGATGCTCCTTTAACACCTTCCCCTGTTTTGCCACAACTTTTTAGAATATTATTATTAATTGCAAATAATTAAATACTGCAAAGAGAAGGCCAAGTTCCTGCATTCGATCGATCGATCTTGGAGTACTATAACTTATTTTACCTGTGCCTTGTAGCCTAACAAAAGAGCACAAAGAGTTGCACCCTGAAACAGGTACAACACAACAAGTAAGAGGATTAAGGGAACAATCCTAAAAGAATTAATGATTTATTTTAAATGGGTTAATGTCATATTTGATCTTTATACTACAATTTTTTTTTTTTTTAATATGATACTTTTATTTTTAAAATATGTAATGTGCTACTTGTTATATAATTTAGTCTATTAATGTGTTATCTGGGATTAATATCGTTAAATAAACTGAATGATGTGACTGTCCTCTAATCACATGATGATACATACATTATCATTCAAAATTATATTAAAATACATGCGTGACACTAACGTGACATATATATGCCATTTTAAACAAAATTTAATTTTTTTTCTTTTTTTCTCTTTTTTCCCCTCTCATCCCCTTTCCTCTCTCCCTATCTACCTCTTTTGAGGCCGAATCCAGCTAGTCACTTGCCTAATCTGACAAGTGAAAGCCGATTTGGACCTGATTTCAAGCCGCTCTGACCTATCAATCTCGGTATCGACCTCATCTGGCTGTAGGAAGAAACTTATTGTAATAGTTGTAGGAAGAAGATGGATACATACTTGAGAGAAGCCAAGCAATCCATCAAAAGGTCCATTGTTGGTGATATATTGACACAAGTGAGAGATGCATTCCTCAAGGTTTGTGTACTCTGTGAAATCCTTGTTGAACTGGAACCACTCAAAGTATGGTGGAGGGAATATGCCTTCTATGTCAGATTTGCCTCCAGCAGGAAATAAACCGTCAGGATAATCCTGTATATTTACATATTTTCCAGAATCACTTAAATTTTCAATCTTCATCACTTTTTTATGCAGAAATCCAAAAAGAAAAAAAAAATCCTTAAATATGTACTAAATAAGATAATATAGGAATACAACTTCAACTAATTGAAACTTTAGTTTGTTATCTTTTTTCAAGATTGTTATATTGGTTTTGTAACTACCAAAAAAAAAATTATTGGTTTTATACCTATTTAATTTAGAATATTTTATAACTTTATAAAAAAATCAAAGAGTTGACTCGTTCTATATATTATGAAAACTGATTAATTATTAAATAGACATGCATGAGCCATATAATATTGTAATGTGTAGAATAATAATGCCTTATTTATTTATTTATTTATTTTGGTTTTGTTTGGAACAAAAATATTATGGCATAATCAACTTAAAACTAAGGAAATAATAAGAGTAAAAACATGGGTAAATATAAAAAACATGCTTTCAGTAAGAAAATAATAGATAAATAGTCTAATTGATAAAAATTATTTGAAAAATATAAATGAAGAATCAAAAATTATTATAAAGGATATTGTAAAGACAAAATTACCCTTAATGAAAAAAATCTATTTTTCCTTCCTCCTTAATTAAGGAAATATTATTTTTTTATAAATTTTTATTAAAAATAAATTTTAGAAAATAAAATATTTAAATATGTATTTTTTAAATTTAAAAAAATAAAGAAAAAATAATTTTAGAAAAAATAATCTTATTTTTTAAATTTTTTAATTAAAAAAAAGTAAATAAAAAATTTAAAAAATTACTTTTCAAAATTAAAAAAAATTATTTTTAGAAAATTTTATTTTTTAATTAAAAAATAAAAGGAAAAAGGAGGAGAAGGTTTTTTTATCAAGGATAATTTTGTCTTTATAATTTTCTTCTTAATAAATTTTTATTTTTCATTTTTCTTTTTCAAATAATTTTTACTCATTATATCATTTAACAGTTATTTGCTTATTTACAGCATATTTTTCAAATTTACCCTAAAAACATTGTTAGGTTTGATTGATGACATACCATGTGAAAGTGATGAAGGAAAAGAGAAGGATCCCACTTGCTGATTTGCTTCTGCAGGAACTTCCCACTGGTTCTAAACCCATGGAGGCACAGTATCTTCATCTTTTGCTCTTGCTCTTGGCCTTCCATTTTTCTCCTAGTCTCTATCCTTATTGGAGTATGGCTAACTGGCTATATATTGGTCTTTCATTTAATGGAAAAGGTTGTTTGTTAACTGTTCCTACCTAACACAGTTCCCTGGTTAGGTATAGCTAGTTAGCTTTACATTGCCTTGGTTGGTGCTGCACGTGCTAACAAAAATTCACCTCTGCCCTTCCCTTTGTTAATTAAGCAAATGGTAGTTAGCAAATTTCTTTTCCCTTTTTGCTTCTAATATTAAAAATAAGTCAACACTATGTTACGGTTTTTTTTTTTTTTTTAATTAAAAAAATGGTACATGCTTATTTTTTAAAATTTAAATAAGTAAAAATTTCACTAATTTTGTATTAAAAGTTTTTTATATGGTTCAGAATTTTCATGTGTTAATATTGTTGTAACGTGGGATCTCGTCGCGGGATCCCCGTCAGAGGATTTTTTTAAAAAAAAAAAAGAAAATAATTGATAAGTATTCTCTAAGCTGTTGCAACCTCCGTTTTTTAACGAGCGTCGTCTCAAAATTAATCTGCCTCTTGTCGCGAAGACAAATCGGTCATCTCTTTTTTGAGGTACGATATTGAGGAAAACAGAGGAAAAGATGACTTAATTCCTCTAAATCAAAGGGTTGATGATACGAAAACAATCTCGAAAGAGAAATGGAGTCGCCACCAATCTTTTTTGGCTAGGTGTGATCGGCCACCAATTGAACCGGTTTTCGAAAAATATTTTAAAATTAATTAAAACATTTTAAAACCAATTTCGAAGTTTGTGCTTTAAACTAGAGAAAACAAGTGCGGGTTTGGGAGTCGGTTACGTGTGGAGAACGATTAGCACCCCCACAATGCCCGTATAAAACGGTACCTTATTAGTCATGTGTTATCTCGAGTGTCGGTGAAAAGTCGATTTTGAATTTGGTATTTAAAGATAAGTCCCATTTTAAAAACAATCCTATTTTTGTTCAAAAATTATCCGAAATTTGTTATTTAAAAAAAAAAAAAAATACTATACTCCCCAGCTAACCGGTAAAAATGTAGAATTTTTATTGTTTTTGGAAATCTTCGCATCATCCTCTTTTAAAAGGGTATTCCTTTGTTAATATAGTTGATGAAGACTCCCCGACAACCCAAAGGAGAATTCATGAATTATAATAACTCAGAGATATTGTCTTATTTTATTAAAAAATATCAATTTTCAAAAAGTTGGATGATCATGATTGTGCTAATTAAAACTAAAACTTGAATGTATAACATGCATGATTAACATGGCATGGCAGTTAATTTATTATGACAGGGAAAATTTTAAATGACATAACCAAAAGAATAAATGACATGGCATAAGAATAAATGTCATGTGAATGAAATCGACATGGCAAACATAAGCTCGGCGAACTAAATGACATGGCATAAGAATGAATGTCATGTGAGTGAAATCGACATGGCAAACAAAATGACATGGCTTATGAATGGCATGTCCTAAGAACGAATGTCATGTGAATGAAATCAACATGGCAAACAAAATGACATGGCATGTGAGTGGATGACATGGCATATGAATAACATGACATGTGAATGGATGACATGGCATATGAATGGATGTTATGTGAGTGAAATCGACATAGCATACAAAATGACATGGCCAATAAATGACACAGCATAAGAACGAATGTCATGTGAATGAAATCGACATGGCAAACAAAATGACGTAATGTCCATGACCTAATCTATGGATGGCATGGCATATGAATGACATGGCATGTGAATTAATGACATGACATGATCTAAATGACATGCCACATGAATGAATCACATGCCATGTGAATGAATGACATGATCTAAATAACATGGCACATGAATGAATGACATGGCATAATCTAGAGGATATGGCATGTAAGTGGATGACATGAATGACATAGCATATGAGTGAAGTCGACATGGCATACAAAATGACATGGCCTATAAATGATACGGCATAAGAACGAATGTCATGTGAATGAAATCGACATGGAAAACAAAATGACGTAACATATACATGACCTAATCTATGGATGACATGGCACGTGAAGGGACTGTTGGTTTATACTACACTACCTCGGGCTCATGCAAAAACATGATAATCAAAGTGTAGCGGAAATAAAACAAAGAAGCACCCGAATTACAACAGGATCTTAGGCTTGTTTTGCGTAGGTTTTTAACATTCAAAAACAACTAAATCACCCATATGATTTAGAAGTTACCTACTTAAGATATCGTAACCTTAACTTGTAGATCCTAATCTCGAATCCAAGATCTACAAAGCTTCAAACTTGTTCAAGACCACAAGAAGCACAATTATCCTTCCTCTAGAGCTAGTCCACACGAACAGCTGATGAATCCTTCTCTAAGGTATGGCAATTCACTTGTGCTAGCAAGTTGATCCTAAGATCACAATCAAAAGATCTATATTCTTATGTCTTTCTCCCTTAACCAATCTCACTCAACTAGGTGAAGATGCGATAAGGAGAACACCAAGGTAGGAGGAATTGCGGCAAGCCTTATGGAGCTTAGGGAGGCTGCGATTTCACTGTTTTGCTAGGTTAGATTTCTCTTCTTGAAACCAAACTTTTTTTTAAGCAATATCAGAATATCACAAACAGAATAGAGCTATCTTGGGTGGCTACAACCTCTAAAATAGATTATATAGTGGCGCACACCCTAATCCCTATCTCCTTATGCTTGGCTGGCCACCTGTAACTTGTTGCACAAGATTTTCATTAATCCACTTGGACTTAAACTATTTAATTCTAAGATGGATCAATAGGCCCATTATATTATCTAATAATGATAATGGTCTAACAATCTTAATGCCTTAAGTTAGACCAACCATCCTTAGTGGATAGCCCAAAATTAGAATAGTCTCTTTGGACCCTTTCTAATTTTGTCATGCTTATTTATTGGATAGATTAATTTCTAAACGAAAGTAATTTAATTCTAAATTAAATTTTCTTTCTCCTCATGAAACAATTCATGTCATTAATCTATTTAAATAACGTCATTATATTATTCCAATATAGTATAGTCAATCGCAATTCACTTTGTACAGCTATATGTCAAAGTCGACTACTACACTAGATAAGACTTCTTGATTCCTCTTATCTTATTAAGACATTGTCCTTGGATTTCTCAATCTCAATTATGTCTTAATCCATCTCAATTGAACTTCTTCAATTGAGTCCTTCATATAGATCTTTTATTCCATTAAGTATTACCTTAATAGGATACCATGTTTAATCTATACATATCTATTCTTATGTGTGTGACCCTCTAGGTTCCCAATATTTTGGGAATGATTATAAGTTAATCATTTTAACTTGTTATCATAGATCAAGAGTGGGATCTAGCAACCCATCATGACCACCCAAATACTCTGAAGTCAGCGTGACCATTTAGAACCTTTCAGCAACCAACTTGTCAGTGTAATACGGTCCTTTCACCATATATCCCGGATAGCGCATGAGCATGGTGTAGTGTCTACTCATGATCAATCCATATTAGTTCTTCGCAACTTATGATTAACCTTATGAATTCAGAGAAAGAACTTTCTCCTAAATCCATTATGCTTTGGCCAAAGACTTAATCAAGTTAATCGTAGTCAAGAACAAATAAGATATGTCTCCAATATCACAGGGAGTGGTGAATCCTCTCTGGATCACTCATTCATCTTCCTATGGTTCATGTTATACCCAATAACACCCTACTTTAAGCATCCTCGTGATTGGGAGCCGTTCGTGATAAAATCTAAGTATGACACTCTCCATACAAGATGACCTGGTATCACAAGTCTAAGGACAAATTTACACGACTGGTACTAAGAGAACATTATCATAGACACTAGAGTGATATATTACCAAATGAAGTTCTCTCGGTGGGCCATGTTCAGTGAACTTGTTCAACAGACAAGCACCTATATGTTGTCCCAAGTATCCCATACTTCAACCTGTATGAGGGCGGTTGCTTACTTCATAAGTAAGAAGGCTTAACATATACTAGTCTTTGAGCATTGCCAATGCCCTGTCTTGGCAATACGATGACCAGGAACAGTTTGAGGAACAAGGCTTTGGTGCATAAGGATCTCATAATTATAACACTTTATAATTCCTTTGCAAGGCCATTATGTTCCATGGGCTTCATCCGATTAGTATTTAATAACTCCTTATTATTGTACTAACCCGAAGGAAAACCTTGTATCACTATAATCATAGCGAAAAGTATGCATTATTGACTGTGTATCCCAAACTCAATCTGATTGACTCTAGGGCATACACCAACAGGGACAACATGAATATAGAATGACATCAACATGGAATATTCATGGATATGTAATTTTCATGTGAGGAATCATACAAGTATGATATATCGAAAAATATTACCACACTTTCCGGCAAACCAGGTAAAGCTCGAAAATATTTCTTTCTTATGACATTTATATGATTCCGAATAAAACAAAATTCAATGTCTTTCAATTTCATAAACACATGCGTTGAATAATTTCCTAACCTCCACGGTAACTCGGCAAAGATTAGGAACTAATTCTCGCCAGATGTTTAGGAAAACAAAACACACATTTTATGTCAAATTAAAATTTAAAAATATTCTGAAAATGCAATGCATGAAGATGTATTCCTTCCTTGAAGTAAGGACATCCATATACCTAAAAGGTATCCAACTACCTTTGGAAGATACTTAAATAGGATTTTCAAAATCGAAAGACTTTAGGTTCAGATTAAAAAATTTGGAATCTTTTTGGATGAAAATTGCCTCAAGACCGAACCCCCTCATTTAAAAGATTCTATTTTCCTAGTTTTGAAATCTGGGTTGACTACCCTTGACCCGACTTTTATAAAATCAAATTTTAGGATTGAAATGACTTGAAAATAAACCTAAGACAGTAACTAATGTCCCAATTCAGCCCCCCTCTTTGTATCCTAACAAAGCAGAAAATTATTAAATTTCAAAAAAACAAATCTGACTCCCACTGATAGTTCTATAAATCTATTTTTTTACCCTTCTAAACATTTTCAGAAAATTCTGAAAATATTAGGGAAGACCTAAAACATATTGATCTCCATGGGAAAATATTGGCTTAATTTTTGGAGCATGGGTTGTAGACCAAATTTTTACCAAAGTTAAGATAATGAGTTAAAACTACTTCGTTAAAAATCATTTTTCAACCATGATATAAAAAATCTAAAAATCATAAAAAAAAAAGAAATATCATGGAATCCTCTAAATGACTACTACATACAGTAAAAAAAAAATCAATTTATTTTGACCATGGATGAGAAATTCCAAAGTCAGAATACCCAATCTAAACTATCAATCTCTCAACTAGTACAGGCAAGAGATTTTTGGCTTGAGATCATTGGTTGATCATTGCCAAGATCCTAGTTGAAATGTCATGAAATGCATGATTTTACAGCCCACAATCATATAACAATAGAAAAATCATGAGTCAAGAGATGAATACTGTTGTCGATTTTCACCACGCAAGTGCACGTATCTTAACGAGTAATATAATGAAAAGTAAAGAGTCGAACCCACAAGGAATTGCTATTAAATTTGCTAAATACTAAAATTAACACAACTTAATCTTATCTAAACAACTAATTAAAGATGATAATCAAAAACTAAATTAAAAGAAACTAATATTAAAAGCAAGTAAATTAAAAAGATGAATTCAATTAATTAATAAAAGCCTAGGATTACAACTTCCCTCAACACTTCGCTTGAATATCTCTCAACTTCTTCACTTGATTAATGACCCTGAGTTGTTAACCTAGAGTTCTGTCTTATTTATAAAGATCTTCCGATGGTCTTAAAAAATATCCTTCTTAACCAATTAACTAAACAACTATGGAAATTGATTTAAAGAAGAACTCATTAAGCTTAGGCTCTAACAATGGTTACACATGACAAGTAAGTATATTTCTACCCTACCTGCAGATCAACTCATCCTAATAACTGAATATGAAACATGTGTCATTCAATCCATGTCTAACACTAAACTCCCTATGTCTAGTTGTATTTAGGTTAACAAATCAATCTAATTGGTGGCCGGTTGACTAGAAGCATTAAGAACAAGATTGAACAAACAACTCAAAAACCATTAAATCAAGCTACAGAGAGAAAGTAAATTCAAACTACATGTTGAGTTTCATTCAAATCCTAGTAAAAGAAATTTAGTTCATGATAATTAATGAAAACCAATATTTAAATGGTTTCACCATCATCAACAAAACAAGAAAAACAAAGAAGAGAAAACTAAGAGATGTCAATTCTTGAATCTTGAATCTTCACCAACTTCCTATCTTCTTGAGAGCTTTTGGTGGCAACTATCTTCTTGAGAGAATTAGGTTTTTAGAACTCCAATCCTAAAGAGTCCTACTTATAATGTCCAAGCCCCTGGGAGTCCTAAACTTCACGGCCAAGCAAAACAGGTAAGTAAACAAATTTACGTATTTCATCCCGGGTTGGTTTCGTCGTCTTCTCGCACTTTGTCCACTGTTTTACATGGGAAAACCTCGTCCGATTTTGACAAGTCTTATACCGTTGGAAAGATATGGAAGTCAGATTCAAAAGTCAAGATGGTGTTTTCTCAAATGGACATTTTAAGATCATGTTTTCCTTGAAACAAGCTCCGGATGTCGAATCTGCCTGCTCGTTGCTTTGCACCGTTTTTCATCGTTTTGCACCTCAAAGCTCCGGATCACCTTGGACCTATAAAAACACATAAATAATAACTAAATAACTATTTTAAACATGAAATGGAAAAATAAAATAAATCTAAAAACATCTAAAACTAATCAAATCCTAATAAAAGCCTCAAGGACTTAGCCTATTTAAATGCGTAAAAGGTGGTAAAATAACTATATTTCCTAGAGTTATCAAACACAACCAACCAACCAAGCAATATCAAGCAAGAAAAAGCACAAAATCCCCTAGGTAGGTTCGGCTAATGCAAAGGAATGTAAAAAAAATTGTCAAAACTTGGTTATTTGATAAAGCATGAAGAATACAGAATAGAAAACCTTTCAAATTTATTTTTGAAAACTTTTTATTCATTAAAAAGTTTTCAAATCACATGAACAAAAATAGGAGAAAAAGAATCACAACATCAAAGAAAAACATTAAAGAAGAAGAAAGGAAGAGGTAGCTACCTAACTTTTGCTTTCCAAATAAAAGTTGCCAAAATTTTCTTCTCTCTTTTCTTTTTCTTCTCCCTTTTCTCTCAAGAATGAAAGTCCCTTAAAAAAAAATGAACCTCCTCTCTCACTATGGCCAGCCCTTGGTATTCTTATAGGGAGTGTGGCTTTTATTTTTTTTACCCTTTTCATGCCTCTCATGCTCCTCCAACATCCATTGCCACATGGCCATAGATGTTCCCTCTAAATGCCTATTTCTCTTAAAAATAGAAAGCTTGTCCCCTATATGCATGGTGCTTCCCTTAAAAATAGGGAATCCTAGCCTCCTATTGGCCAACAATGCCATATAGGCTATTCTTGTCCCATTGTCTCTACAAAATATCTTTGTCATTTGTCAAGATCATGGAGGCTACTACAAAAATATCCTCCTACATGGCATCATTTATCCTATTTGGCATCATCTCCTTGCCCTCACATGCTCTTCACATGGCCTTCACATGGCTTTGCAAATTAGAGCTTTCCCATTGGCTTAAAAGGCCATGTAGGCAAAGTAGTGGAGAACCTTGTCCTTGTAAAAATGTCATCTTGCTATCCATCCTTGGTCATTGGATCCATGATGATCGCACTCCCTCTTTGCATCAGCTGTTTTCCAAAAATGGCCTAGAAATTTCTAGGCCATTCAACTTTCTTTTATTTGCAAATTGGCCGTTTTCGATTTTTTTGGTAAAATTACATTTTTGCCCCCAAACTTAATTTAATTGTAAACGGACCCCAATTTTGGATTTTTCTTTTCCAACTCATCCCATCCAATATAAAACTTAGTTCTAGAGGTTTTCACATTTTTTTCGAGCTAATTCTCTATTTTTCCCAGATTTTTCTCTAAAGTATCGGTTTAGTGCCTCCCAAATTTAACCTTTTTCATTTGAACTCCGACTCTGGATTTTGCTTCACCAATATATTCCAAGAAATATAAAACTCATATCTAGAAGTTTTCATATTTTTTCGAGCTCGTTTGCTATTTTTCCCAAAATTTTCTTTTCGAATTTTGGGTTAGTGCACCCGAACTTTGCCCTTTTTCATTTGAACTCCGATTCTGGATTTTTCTTCACCAATATCTTCCAAAAATTATAAAACTCAAATCTGAAATTTTTCATCTTTTTTTGAGCTCATTTACTATTTTTCCTGGAATTTTCTTTTGGATTTTCTGGGTTTGTGCACCTGGAATTCGCCTTTTTCATTTGAGTCTCGATTTTGGATTTTTATTCACCAATATCTTTCAGAAAATATATAACTCAGATCTAGAGGTTTTCATAATTTTTCGAGCTCGAGACCTATTTTTCCTGAATTTTCCAATATTGCCCTTTAACCTTTGAAACCTCAGTTTTACTCAAAACGGGTCCATTTTTGGATTTTCTTTTTCAACCGCCTTTGTCATATATTGAATTTGAGTTAGTCCAAAATGCCCAATTTTTACGATCAAATTTCCCTCCGATTTAGTTTTTCCATTTTCAATTTTGGAATTTTCTCGTTTTTTCGTTTTTTCTATATCTGGCTCTTCCTTGGGATCCATTTCAAACTGGGCCTTGAGCTATTTTTGTTTATTCATTCTTCACCAACTGGGGGCTCCAATTTTACCGAATCATGCCATCTTTGCAGTTTTCCCCAAATCCAAGAATTTCTTATTAAACCCTTATTTTCCTTCAAAACGCATATTCCTTCAACTCCGTTTCCAAAATTAGACCTTCCAATATCCGTAGTTATTGATCTTGTTCCATTTGGGGTCTCCAATTTCGTCCAATTTGATCGTTTACGCATTTTTCCCCAAATTTACCGAATTAGGTATTCCTCTACACTAAATTTCTGCAACCCATCTTTTGAACTCTATATCTTTCGTTGTAGATCTCGGATTACATAAATTCCTTCTCCAATGTTCAATTCAACTTCGAATCTTGATTTTGACTGGGAATTGACTTTTTTAGAGGTTAATTTTTTGAGGTTGACTTTTTTGGGGTTGACTTTTTTAGTTGACTTTTTGTACTGACCTCCGAAACAAAGTCCTGGGGACCCATCCATGGAATGGTAGAAGTCTCTTTGCGTTTCGGGAAGTTGAAAAGGAGAATCTGCTTGGTTTAGGGGGCTCGAACAAAATTAGGTGTTTACAGCTACCCCTCTTTGACTATTGCTGAGAATCAAGAGTCAGGCAAAGATAAACTAGACAATAATTTTGTCCGATCAGTGAAATCATATATGTCAGATAAGAAAGGGGAATTTCCATTTTTCATTTATTGATTTATTGATTTTTCTTTTTTGTAAACTTGAAAATGAAAATAAAAGAAAATAAATTGGTCCTTACATTGAGTTCTTTGACCGTCTTAAGGAAACGAGTTCGATTTGCAAGAGAAAAAAATACCTTAACAAAAGTCCCGGGGCCTTACCTCATCTTGGTGCAGCTTTGACTAACAAAAAGATTTGTCCTTAACTTGAGTTCCCTGACTAATCAAGGCTCGACCCATCATAGGGAAACGAGTTCGATTTGTCAGAGAAGATAATACCTCGACGGAAGTCTCAAGGCCTTACCTCATATGGGTGCGGCTTTGACTAAAACGATAAAATTTCTCCTTAACTTGAATTCCTTGACTAATCAAGGCTCGACACGTCTTAAGAAAACGAGTTCGATTTGTGAGAGAAGACAATACCTCAGAGGAAGTCCTGGGGCTTTACCTCATCTTGGTGCAACTTTGACTAAAACGACAGAATTTGTCTTTAACTTGAATTCCTTGACTAATCAAGGCTCCACACATCTTAAGGAAACGAGTTCGATTGGCAAAATTTTGGATGTCTTGTCCGATAAATCTGGTTGTCTTGTCCAAGAAAAATTTGGATGTCTTGTTCGAAATCTGGTTGTCTTGTTCAGGAAAATTTGGATCTCTTGTCCAAGAAATCTGGTTGTCTTGTCCAGGATGTGTTGGATGTCTTGTCTATAAGATATTTGGATTTCTTGACATGATGTTAGTGAAATTATATAAATGACACGTGTCAAGATATCAAACTCCCCGACAACCCGGCAAAGCTTTTGAAAAATGTCTTTTCACATGACAATTTATATAATTTGGGGTGAGATTATATAAACGACATATGCAGGATATCGAACTCCCTGGAAACCCGATAGAGCTCTCGAAGGATCCCTCTTCACATGGCGTGTATGTAATCTGGGGTGAAATCGTGTTTTGGATGTCCTGTCTAGAAAATTTTTGGATGTCTTGTCCGAAATGTCTAGTTGTCTTGTCCAGAAGAATTATATAAATGATATATGTCAGGATATCGAACTCCCCGGCAATCCGGCAGAGCTTTCGAAAAATCTCTTTTCACAAGGAACTGTAGATAATTTTTGGGAAGGAATCATATTCTGGATATCTTGTCCGGAAGAATCTTTGGATGTCTTGTCCAGAAAAATTATATAAGTGACACATGTCAGGATAATGAACTCCCCGACAACCCAACAAAGCTTTCGAAAAGTCTCTTTTCATATGGCACTGTATATAAATTTAAGGAAGAAATTTTATTCTAGATGTCTTGTCCAAAAAAATCTTTGGATGTGTTGTCCAAGAGGTTTGGATGTCTTGTCCAAAAAAATTATATAAGTGACACATGTCAGGATATCGAACTCCCCGGCAACCCAACAGAGCTTTCGAAAAATCTCTTTTCACATGCATTGTATATAATTTTTAGGAAGAATTTTATTCAGGATGTCTTGTCCAGATAAATCTTTGGAAGTCTTGTCCAATAGGTTTGGATGTCTTGTCCAAAAAAAATTATATAAGTGACACATGTCAGGATATCGAACTCCCCGACAACCCGGCCGAGCTTTCAAAAAATCTCTTTTCACATGGCACTGTATGTAATTTTTGGGAAGAAATTTTATTCTGGATGTCTTGTCCATAATTTTTTTTGGATAAAGTGCTTGTTTCCTTCTGCGTCAGCTATGTTGGGCTTTAGAAAGGAAAACTTTCTACAGTTCCTGCAATGTTAGTCGAATACAATGATGTTGATGATAAGTTTTGCGAAATGCTTGCAAGATGCATGTTCCCTAAGGATGAATGCAATTACATGATTGATATGAGTTTTAATCCATGATTTCGTTGAAATTTATGGTCTTTTCAACTCCACTATTTGCTCTTCTGTAAGAGCTTTTCATCATTATGGGCTTACTGAGATTCTCAAATTTCCTAACTCAGTGGCGATATCTTCAACCTATCCATGATTTGCTCTACTTGATGAGCTCTTTTCTAAGGTTTCATCGTGATCCACAAGTTTTGACTCTACGGCGGTATCTCCAATCCTATCTCTGATTTGCCTTTCTTGATGGGCTTTTCTTTATCGTGTGTTAATGTGTTTAGTGCATCTAATGTTTGCCCCACTTGAGGAGTTTTTTAACATTATGGATTATCTTTGATTTTCTCCAAATTTTAGTGGTTTCCAAACCTCTTCTAGAATTTAAATCTATGCCATGGTAATGAAAAAAAATCCTTTCATTTAAAGATTTTTATGTTTAATAATCATAATTCAATTTGATAACATTCAAAATGCATCACAACATATATGAAAGATGGTATGAAACAGCTAAATGCCATGAAAAGACAACACGAGTTTATTACAAAATGTTTAGATAACAAAGATGAATATCAAAGATTAAAGAAAAATGCAAAGAAGAAGGTATAGATACCCCAGACACAGAATATCCTGGACCCTTCCGGCTTTAGTTTCTCTGAAATCTCTTTTGAACAAAACATTTGCTTGGGTGATTTCTCAACTTTCGTTGTTGCTTCAGACTGAGCTTTACCCATTTTCTCTGATTTTCTGATACTTTCTCCCCTTTTACATGGAGCATTGATCCAGTCTTTGATCAGTACTTGGAACGCTCTTTGCGGGTTTTCAGCCCAAGTGTCCTTCGTTCAGTTTTAAGTCGCCCTTTTTGGGTTTTCGGCTTAAACCTCTCATTTTACATTCTTTTTTCATTTTTTTGTGTGTTCTACAATGCATGTGAGAATTCTAAATTCTTCCATGGTATGAATGACAATTCCAAAAGATGGGTTGAAATCTGAGAAAAACCCTTCAAATTAAATACCCATGCTTGATCCAAATGGACTTTAAAAGCACCTAATGTAGGCCAAGGTTCGGGTTTAGAAAGAAAGGGTAAATAGGCCCAAAATGTGTTTAAAGGTGATCAGATCAAGGATCATTTCATAAGGAGAATTCATTTTTTTAAACATTAATCCTTTTTAGACTTTTCTCCTATGAATTTTTTGTTTTTGTTTCTTTTCATTCTTGGCTTTCATTTGCCATTCTTTGATTTCTCACATTTTGTGTGTTTTCCTTTTTCTTTTTTGTTTTAGATGGCTCTTTTCGCCCGAATTTTTTTGAAGGAGAATTTTCCTTGCATTTGCCCTCTAGTGTAGATGGTGATCTTTGATCAGGGTTCAAAAAAAGAAATAATTCCTAAGGCTCAAAGGAATGATTAGGGATTATTTCTTCTTAGTGAAAGGAATATGAAAAATGGTCATTCATCATATCAAGCATGAATATTCTCATTGATAAGCAATCCTCAGGGAAATAGATACATGGAGCTTTCACTTTTACATTTGGAATCATTCGAATTCACATAGGCCTAGTATCACACTTTTCTTCTTTTTCTCTTTTTTTCTTTTCTTTTTTTGTTTTCTTCAAGCATAGTATTTCTTCAATTCGGTGGCGTTCACGAGATTTCTCAAGTCATCACCGTCCATCCGAGTTAAGATCTTTGCTCCTCAAGAAAAAGCTCTTTTTACCACATAGGGTCTTTCCCAATTCAGAGCCCATTTTCCATGAGGATCTTTCGCAATAGGGAGAACTTTCCTCACTACCAACTCTCCCTGCTTGGGGCGAACCTTCTTGTTATGGGCTCGGATCATCCTTTTCTGATACATTTGTCCATGGCAAACTGCCTTCAGCCATTTCTCCTCGATGAGATCCAACTGTTCATAGCGAGGTCTAACCCATTGTGCCTCTTTTAGGCCTACTTCTATCAATACACGAAGTGAAAGGATTTCAACCTCAATAGGCAGCACTGCCTCCATCCCATATACCATCGAAAATGGTGTCGTGCCCGTAGATGTGCGAATCGAAGTACGGTATGCGTGGAGAGCGAAAGACAAGATCTCATGCCAATCTTTGTATACATCAGTCATCTTTTCGACAATCTTCTTGATGTTCTTGTTGGATGATTCTACTGCCCCATTCATTTTTAGATGATAAGGTGCCGAATTATGATGCTTATTCTTGAATTGGGTACATATTTCCCTCATCATTTTGTTGTTCAGATTGAGAGTAGTGTCCGAAATTATTCTTTTCGAAAGTCCATATCGACACACAATCTCTTTCTTGACAGATCTGCACACCACTGACTTTGTTACATTGGCATAAGAAGCTGCTTCTACCAACTTTATGAAGTAGTCTATGGCCACCAAGATGAAATGGTGCCTATTCGAAGCTTTTAGAGTAATGGGCCCGGTTATATCCATTCCCCATATCGAAAATAGCCACGGAGCTGTCATGACATGCAACGGCGATGGCGACACATGAATCTTGTCGGTATATATCTGGCATTTATGATATTTCTGGGAATAATTGATGCAATCCCCTTCTATAGTTAGCCAATAGTATCCTACCATCATAATCTGTTTAGCCAGCATATGGCCATTGGCGTGATTGCTGCATATACCTTCGTGGACCTCTTCGAGGATTCTTTGAGCTTCATCAGAAATGACACACCTTAATAGAACTTGGTCTTTTCCCTTCTTGTAGAGGATTTCACTGTCTAGGACAAAACCCATTGCCATTCTTCTCAGGGCTCTCTTATCATTTTTTGTTGCATGCTCAGGGTACTTTTGCCTCTTGATGTATTGCAAGATGTCGTAACACCAAGGGCGACCATCTACTTCTCCTTCGATACTCAAGCAGTGGGCAGGAGACTCGTATATGCTCATCCTGATTGGCACAACTTCGGCCCCCTCATTCACTTTAAACATTGATGATAAAGTTGCTAAAGCATCTTCCATTCGATTCTCCTCCTGAGGCAAGTAATTGAAAACCACCTCTTCTAACTCCTCAATCAAGCTCAGTATAAGCTCTCGATATCATATTAACTTTGCATCTCGGGTTTCCCATTCTCCGCGCAGTTGGTATATTACTAGGGCTGAATCTCCAAAGACCTCTAGTGTTTTGATCTTCCTTTCTATGGCACGAAGACCCATAGTACATGCTTCATACTCAGCGGTATTGTTCGTACAATCAAAATCCAATATGGAAGTGAAAGAATAGTAATCTTCCTCAGGGGATATGAGCACTGCACCGATCTCGTGCCCCATGGCATTAGATGCGCTGTCAAAGTACATTTTCTAGGTTTTCTTCTCAGAGGAAGTCCCTTATTCTTATGAAACACACATTAGGTTTTCATGAGGGAAATCAAAATCCAGAGGCTCGTAATCCTCCACCACTCGATTTGCTAGGAATTCGGCTACTACGCTACCCTCTATAGCCTTCTAGCTCACATATACAATATCATATTCGGAGAGCAACACTTGTCACCTTGCCGTCCTTCCTGACAATGAAGGTTCCTCGAATACGTATTTGCGGGGATCTAACCTTGCAATCAGCCACGTCGTGATACAACATATACTGCTTGAGCCTCCGGGCAGTCCAGGCTAGAGCACAAAAAAGCCTTTCTACCAATGAATATTTCAACTCGTACTCAGTGAACTTTTTGCTGAGATATTAGATGGCTTGTTCTTTCTTTCCGGTTTCATCATGTTGCCCCAACACACATCCCATGGACCTTTTAAATACTGACAAATACAATATTAGCGGCTCCCCTGGGACTGGTGGCATTAGTATCGGTAGGTTTGACAGATAATGCTTGACCTTATCAAAGGATATCTGGCATTCCTCATCCCATTCCCCTGGATCACGCTTTCGATGTAACTTGAAGATCGGTTCGCACTTATCGGTCAATTGAGAAATGAACTGAGCGATATAATTCAGCCAACCTAAAAAATTTCTTACTTATTTCTGAGGACGAGGTGGAGGCAGGCCCTGAATAGCTTTCACTTTATAAGGATTAATCTCAATCCCTTTTGGCTAACAACGAAGCCTAGTAGCTTTCCTGAAGTGACCCCGAAAGTACATTTTGCCGGGTTGAGTTTGAGTTGGAACTTTCTCAACCTTTCAAAAAGCTTTTTGAGATTCACAATGTGTTCATTTTGTCCTTGCGACTTTGTGATCATATCATCAACATAAACTTCGATCCCTTTATGCATCATGTCATGGAACAAAGTTACTATGGCTCTTTGATATGTTGCCCCAGCGTTTTTCAACCCGAACGACATTACCTTATAGCAGGAGGTTCCCCACATCGTCACAAATGTGGTTTTCTCCATATCCTTCGGTGCCATCTTAATCTGATTATACCCCGCCCATAAAGGAAAGCATGGAATTCTTGGCAGTATTATCGACTAAGGTATCAATATGAGGCAATGGGAAATTATTCTTAGGGCTCGCCTTGTTCAAATCTCGATAATCAACACACATTCGTACTTTGCCATCTTTCTTAGGAATTGGGACAATGTTGGCTACCCACTTCGAGTATTTTTCCACTTCCAAGAATCCGGCATCGAATTGCTTTTTCACTTCCTCCTTCAGTTTTAATAGCATTTTGGGCCTCATTCTTCTTAGTTTTTGCTGAATTGACTTGCAATCTCATTTCAATGGGAGTTTGTGAACTACGATACCAGGGTCCAACCTAGGCATGTCTTGGTACGACCATGCAAACACATTCGCATATTCTCGGAGTAGACTTATCAAATCTCGCTTTATCGATGTTAAAATAACGGTCCCAATCTTGACTTCTTTTATTTTTTCCTTATTCCCCAAATTTATCACTTCCAACTGCTCTTTATGAGGCAATACTTGTTTTTCCTCTTGTTCTATTATTCTCAACAAATCCGAAGGCAAATCACAGTCCTCTACATCTTCATTAGCGTCGAAGTCACCCGTACAAATGGGTTTTTCAAAATCAATTTCAGAATTATTGACAGGAAGGTCCTCATATTCCGTATCCGGGCACTTGTAAATAAGTGGGGAAGAAACAATATAGGATGACATATAGGCAATAATAATGAAAGAATGAAAAAAATGAAAGAATGTAGACACATCAATATGAAGAAAATGCATCATGATTGTTATTTATTAAATGATAAGTCTTAAACATAAGCCCATACAAAGGATTCTTAATGCCCTTGGGCAGAGGCAATTAAGGTTGATTTGGAGCATTACACTAGAGTAGACCTAAAAACTATAGGAAGTTCAGTCACACTCCAGTTGGTTAACATATAACCCGGAGGGCACTGGCACACCATCCAACTAGTGCGTTCCTTTCCCAGCTCATCTATTTCAGCCATGCTGACCATCATTCCCTATGGTTGTTTATCTTTATCCCCGTAGAATTTCTCTAAAGCTTGTTCCAACATAACCATCATATCATCGGAATTCTTATCACCAAACTGGTAGCCTACTGAGCGAAAAATATGAAGGATTGGAGGGAAACCCATGGGTTCCCATTCCACATCTATACCCGAAAGTTGGGCCACTCTCCTCTTTCGAATTTTCTCAACTTGTTTTTTTTTCTTGTGAGCTTTAGAAAGGTACCCAAGATCGAAGCGGTCTTTCTTTTCGGCCACTTCGATGGCTCTGGCCATTTCTTGGAGATATTTTCCTAGTCTTTTTTCGGCTAGACAACCTTTTCCAACTGTCGTCTTCACCCCCAACCTGGTATTCATGGAGAGCCTCGGCTCTGGAATTTTATATCCTTCAGTGACGAACACAATGTTGACAAATTCTAGCGACCTGAGTGAGCATTCTATAACATCTTTATTCACTTCTATGTAAGGGGTATCTGTGGATGCAGACGCTATAATATCTTATTTTCTTGACACACTGAGTAGGTGTCATTCCATCACAAATTTCAGTTTTTGATGGAGAGATGACGATACAACCCTGGCAGAGTGAATCCACGGCTTTTCAAGTAAATAATTGTAAGATAGGGTGATATCTATCACCTAGAACTCAATCTTTCGAGCATCCTCTTAATTGGGACCCGTTCATGATAAAATCTAAGTATTACACTCTCCATACAAGATGACCTGGTATCACAAGTCTGAGCACTAATTTACACGATTGTTACTAAGAGAACATTATCATAGACACTAGAGTAATATATGACCAAATGAAGTTCTCTTGGCAGGCCATGTTCAGTGAACTTGTTCAACAGACAAGCACCTATATGTTATCCCAAGTATCCCATACTTCAACCTGTATGAGATCGGTTGCTTACTTCATAAGTAAGAAGGCTTACCATATACTAGTCTTTGAGCATTGCCAATGCCCCGTCTTGGCAATATGATGACCAGGAACAGTTTGAGGAACAAGGCTTTAATGCATAAGGATCTCATAATTATAACTCTTTATAATTCCTTTGCATGGCCATTATGTTTCATGGGCTCACCCGATTAGTACTTAATAACTCCTTATTATTGTACTAACATGAAGGAAAACCTTGTATCACTATAATCATGGAGAAAGGTATGCATTATTGACTGTGTATCCCAAGCTCAATCTGATTGGCTCTAGGGCATATAAAAACAGGGACAACATGATTATAGAATGACATCAACATGGAATATTCATGGACATGTAATTTTAATGTGAGGAATCATATAAATTGCATTTATCGGAAAATATTACCACACTTTCTTGCAAACCCGATTAAGCTCAGAAAATATTTTTTTCTTATGACATTTATATGATTCCAAATAAAACAAAACTCAATGTCTTTCAATTTCATAAACACGTGCATTCATTAATTTCCTAACCTCCCTGCCAACCTGGCAAAGATTAGGAACTAATTCTTGCCAAATATTTAGGAAAACGAAACACACATTTTATGTCAAATTAAAATTTAAAAACATTTTTAAAATGAAATGCATGAAGATGTATTTCTTCCTTGAAATAAGGACATCCGTATACCTAAAAAGGTATTTGACTACCTTTAGAATAGACTTAAATAGGATTTTCAAAATCGAAAGACTTTGGGCTCGAATTGAAAAATTTGGAATCTTTTTGGATGAAAATTGCCTCATGGCCGAACCCCACTCCATTAAAAGGTTATATTTTCCCAGTTTTGAAATCCGGGATGACTACCCTTGATTCGACTTTTATAAAATCAAATTTTAGGATTGAAATGACTTGGAAATTAACCTAAGATAGTAACTAATGTCCCAAATCAACACCCCTCTTTGTATCCTAACAAAACAGAAAATTATTATTTCTCAAAAAAAAAAAAAAATATGACTCCCACATGCAGTTTTAAAATCTATTTTTTTACCCTTCTAAATTTTTTCAAAAACTTTTGAAAAAATTAGGGCAGACCTAAAACATATTGATCTCTATGGGAAACAATCGGCTTAATTTTTGGAGCATGGGTGCTATGACCAAATTTTTACCAAAGTTAAGACAGTGAGTTAAAACTACTTTTTTAAAAACCATTTTTCAACCATGATTAAGAAAATCTAAAATTCATACAAAAAAAATCATGGCATCCTCTAAATGAGTTTTGCATACAGTAAAAAAATCAATTTATTTTGACCATGGATGAGTAGTGAAAAATATCCCAAAGTCAGAATATCCAATCTAAACTATCAATCTCTCAACTATTAGAGACAAGGGATTTTTGGCTTTAGATCATTAGTTGATCTTAGCCAAGATCCTAGTTGAAATGTCATGAAATGCATGATTTTACAGCCCATAATCATATAACAATAGATAAATCATGAGTCAAGAGATGAACACAACCAACCAAGCAATATCAAGCAAAATGATCCTTGTTCTTGCTTGATATGGTGAAAGGACCGTATTACACTGACAAACTGGTTGCTGAAAGGTTCTAAAAGGTCACGCTGACTTCTCAGTATTTGGGTGGTCAAGATGGGTTGCTAGATCCCGCTCTTGATCTATGACAACAAGTTAATATGATTAACTTATAATCATTTCAAGCATATTGGGAACCTAGAGGGTCACACACATAAGAACAGATATGTATGGATTAAACATGGTATTCTATTAAGGTAAAACTTAATGGAGTAAAAGATCTATATTAAGGACTCAATTGAAGAAGTTCAATTGAGATGGATCAAGACATAATTGAGATTGAGAAATCCAAGGACAATGTCTTAATAAGATAAGAGGAATCAAGAAGTCTTATTTAGTGTACTAGTCGACTTTGACATATAGATGTGCAAAGTGAATTGCGATTGACTATATTGGAATAATATCATGGGATGATATTAATAGATTAATGACATGAATTGTTTCATGAGGACAAAGAAAATTTAATTGAGATTTAAATTACTTTCGTTTAGAAATTAATCTATCCAATAAATAAGCGTGACAAAATTAGAAAGGGTCCAAAGCGACTATTCTAATTTAGGACTGTCCACTAAGGATGGTTGGCCCAACTTAAGGCATTAAGATTGTTAGACCATTATCATTATTAGATAATATAATGGGCCTATTGATCCATCTTAGAATTAAATAGTTTAAGTCCAAGTGGATTAATGGAAAATCTTGTGCAACAAGTTACAGGTGGCCGGTCAAGCATAGGGAGATAGGGACTAGGGTGTGCGCCACTATATAATCTATTTTAAATGTTGTAGCCACCCAAGCTAGCACTATTCTATTTGTGATATTCTGATTTTTCTTAAGAAAAAATTTGGTTTCAAGAAGAGAAATCTAACCTAGCAAAACAGTGAAATCGCAACCTCTCTAAGCTCCCTAAGGCTTGCCGCAATTCCTCCTACCTTGGTGTTCTCCTTGCCGCTTCTTCACCTGGTTGAGTGAGATTGACTAAGGGAGAAAGACACAAGAATATAGATCTTTTGATTGTGATCTTAGGATCAATTTGCTAGCACAAGTGAATCGCCATACCTTAGAGAAGGATCCATCAGCTGTTCGTGTGGAGTAGCTCTAGAGGAAAGACAATTGTGCTTCTTGTGGTCTTGAATGAGTTTGAAGCTTTGTAGATCTTGAATTCGAGATTAGGATCTGCAACTTAAGGTTACAATATCTTAAGTAGGTAACTTCTAAATCATATGGGTGATTTAATTATTTTTGAATGTTATAAACCTATGAAAACACAAGCCTAAGATCCTGTTGTACTTCGGGTGCTTCTTTGTTTTATTTTCATTGCACTTTGATTATCTTGTTTTTGCATGAGCCCGAGGTAGCATAGTATAAACCAAAAGGCAAAGTAGTGGAGAATCTTGTCCTTGTAGAAATGTCACCTTGATATCCATCCTTGGCCATTGGATCCTTGATGATCAGACTCCTCTTTCATCAGCTGCTGGCCGAAAATGGCTTGGAAATTTCCAAGCCATTCAACTCTTTTTTATTTACAAATTGGCCCTTTTTGGTTTCTTTGATAAAATTATATTTTGGCCCACAAACTTAATTTAATTGTAAATGGACCCCAATTTCGTATTTTTCCTTTCCAACTCATCCCATCCAATATAAAACTTAGTTCTGGAGGTTTTCACATTTTTCCTAGCTTATTCTCTATTTTTTCGGATTTTTCTCTAAAGTTTCGGTTTAATGCCTCCCGAATTTAGCCTTTTTCTTTTGAGCTCCAATTTTAGATTTTTCTTCACCAATATCTTCCAAAAAATATAAAACTCAGATCTGGAAGTTTTCATATTTTTTCGAGCTCGTTTGGTATTTTTCCCGAAATTTTCTTTTGGAATTTCGAGTTAGTGCACCCGAACTTTGCCCTTTTTCATTTAAACTTCGATTTTGGATTTTTCTTCACCAATATCTTCCAAAAATTATAAAACTCAAATAAAAAAGTTTTCATATTTTTTCGAGCACATTTGCTATTTTTCCTGGATTTTTCTTTTGGATTTTTTGAGTTAGTGCACCCGAAATTCGCCTTTTTCATTTGAATCCTGATTTTGGATTTTTCTTCACCAATATCTTCCAAAAAATATATAACTCAGATCTGGAGGTTTTCATAATTTTTCGAGCTCGGGACCTATTTTTCCTGGAATTCCCAATATTGCGCTTTAACCTCTGAAACCTTGGTTTACACAAAACGGGTCTGATTTTTGGATTTTCTTTTTCCACTACCTTTGTCATATATTGAATTTGAGTTGGTTCGAAAATGCCCAATTTTTACGATCAAATTCCCCTCCGATTTAGTTTTCCCCTTTTCAATACTGAGAATTTTCTCATTTTTCCATTTTTTCTCTATCCTGTCTTCATTTGGATCCATTTCAAACTGGGCCTTGAGCTGTTTTTGTTTATTCATTATTCATCAACTGGGGGCTCCAATTTCACCGAATCGGGCCATCTTTGTAATTTTCCCCAATTTCGTGAATTTCTTATTAAATCCTTATTTTCCTTCAAAACGCACATTCCTTCAACTCCGTTTCCAAAATTGGACCTTTCAATATCCGTAGTTGTTGATCTTGTTCCATTTGGGATGTCCAATTTCGTCCAATTTGATCGTTTACGTACTTTTCCCCAAATTTGCCGAATTAGGTATTCCCTTACACTGAATTTTCGCAACCGATCTTCCGAACTCTATATCTTTCTTTGTAGATCTCAGATTATCAAAATTTCCTTTGCCATTGTTCAATTCAACTTCGAATCTTGACTTTAACTAGAAGTTGACTTTTTAGGATTGACTTTCTCGGGGTTGACTTTTTTTTAGTTGACTTTTTGTGCTGACCTCCGAGATAAAGTCTTGGGGACCCATCTACGGAATGGTGGAAGTCTCCTTGCATTTCAGGAAGTTGAAAAGAAGAATCTGCATGGTTTAGGGGCTCAGACAAAATTATGTGTCTACAAATTTAATTTGATATATTAAAATTTGTTAAATTGTTTTTAAAACAATTTTAAAAATATAATTTTACCATCATTTTTTAATTTTAGATCAAATTGATCAATATATTTTTTATTTTGGATAACAAATGTTATGACTAACATTATTGTCGTAACCTAAAAAATAACAAGTCTCATCGCGAGACTTTTTACTTGTTAAGCGTGACATTAGAAAAACAGAGGAAAAGATGACTTAATTCCTCTTGAAATAAAATGAGGGTTTGAAAACCACCTCGAAAAAGACATGGAGTTGCCACCAATCTTTTTTTTGTTAGGTGTGATCGGCCACCTATAAAAACCGGTTTTGTAAAACATTTTAAAATTAATTAAAATATTTATTTAAACCAATTTCAAGTCTGCATTTTAAACCAGAGAAATCAAAGAAGCAGGTTCGGGACTCGGTTACGTGTGGGGAAGGATTAGCACCCCCATAATGCCCATGTAAAACGGTACCTTATTAATCGTGTGTTATCTCAAGTCTCGGTAAAAAGTCGGTTTTAAATTCGGTATTTCAAATTAATTCCCAATTTTAAGAAAAATAATTCAATTTTTAATTGAAAATGACCCGGAATTTATTAATTCAAAATTTTTCTATATTCCCCGACAAGCGCGGCAAAGTATAGAAATTTTTATTTATTTAGTAAATTTTCCGAATCATTCTCGTTTTAAAGAAGATATTCTGTTATTAATGATAATTGATGATATCCTTCCTGACAACCCGGAAAAGAACTCATGAATTATTTTAACTCGGGAATAACTTTATTTTATTTTAAACCAGTATCTTTTCAAAACATTTAAAAATATATATGAATATGAATATGTGTGACATTGTATAATCTAAATGACATGAAATAATCAAAATGAAATGATATAACCTAGGTGTCATAATATAACTAAATGAAATGATATAACCTAAGTGACATGATATATTCTAAATGAAATGAATATAACCTAAGTGACATGATATATTCTAAATGAAATGAATATAACCTAAGTGACATAACATATTCTAAATGAAATGAATATAACCTAAGTGACATAACATATTCTAAATGAAATGAATAACCTAAGTGACATAATATATTTTAAATGAAATGGTATAACCTAAGTGACATAATATATTCTAAATGAAATGATATAATCTAAATGACATGAAATATTCTAAATGACCTAATATAATTTAAATGACATGGCAAATGCTATATGACATAATATAATCTAAATGACATGGAATATAATCTAAGTGACATGAAATGAATATGAAATATAAAATAATATTATCATGAAATATGCATGAAAATAAAAATAACAATGCATGAACATAGTCAATCCTAAATGATGTGATAAAAATAAATGACTAAATAAAAAGCATAGGATAACATAGAATACTCACAACCATATAACAAACAAATATAACACTATAAAATATAAATCAAAACAATAACAATAACATTACCATAGAAATATTCATAGCAAAAATATATATCTATATATATATATCATATAGTATGCATGAACATGGAAAATGCAATGCATGAAAGTGTATTTTTTCCTTTCAATAAGGAAATCCGTATACTTAAAAAGATATCCGACTACCTTAGGAAAAGACATCAAATTAAATTTAATAAAACCAAAAATACTTTGTGATTGGTTGAAAATAATTTTGAAAATCTTGGATGAAAAAATAACACATGGCCGAAATCCCCTTTGAAAAATGCTCTATTTTCCTAACTTTGAAAACCCGAACTTGTTCACTCTTGACCTGAGCTTTATAAAATCATTTTTTTAAGATTAAAATGGCTTAGAAATCAACCTAGGACAGTAGCTAAGGTTCCTAATCAGCCCTCTCTTAATGCCTTAGCCAAAACAGAAAATTATTTTTCCCTTGAAATCAAATCTGACTTTACTGTCCAGTTTTAAAACGTGATTTCTTAACCTATTTTTAAAATTTCAAAAAAATCTGAAAAAATTATGGGAGACTCAAAACATGTCGAACACTATGGGAAAATGGGCTTAATTTTTAGACTAAGGATGACCTACCAGAAAAATCACGAAAGTCAGAACACTGAGTGAACAACTATTTAGCAAAAAAAACGCTTTTAAGCCTTTGATAAAATTATTCAAAAATCAGAATAAAATTATTGGAGACTCCTATAAGGACCTACAAACAGAATTAAAAATTTCTAAAAATTTGGACAAGGATTGCCTAATGAAAAAAAATCACAATGGTAGAAAATCCAACTTGACAACTTCTTAATTTTCCACAAGCATGCTCATGTGAGCTTGGCTTTGAGCCATTAATTGGCTTAAGTTAAAAATCAAGTGGTATGATATGAAATGCATGAACATTGAGCAACAAATAGGGGAATCTATCCTACCACAACCAACCAAGCAAGAGATATCAAGTAAGAACAAACACAATGAATATAAAAAGAAAAAGAAAGAAACTATCTCTCAAAGCACCTTATGCTACAACCTCTATATTAACATGCTAAAACACTTTCTTGAGAAGCAGAATGAGTTTGATTTAAAACAAAAGGAATGCCTTAAGGTCAATCTTGGATTCAACTCATTTAGAAAACAAGTTAGAATTGAAAAGGAAAAAAAATACCTCGACGGTGGTCTCGGGGCTCGACTCATTTGAGAAGCAAAACGAGTTCGATTTAAATAAAAGAAAATACCTCTACGGTGGTCTCGAGGCTCCACTCATTTTGAAAAGCAGAACAAGTTTGATTTAAACAAAAGAAAATACCTCGACGGTGGTCTCGGGGCTCGACTCATTTGATAAACAGAACGAGTTCAATTTAAAAACAAAAGAAAATACCTCGACGGTGGTCTCGGGGCTCGACTTATTTGAGAAATAGAACGAGTTTGATTTAAAACAAAAGGAAATACCTCGACGATGGTCTTGGGGCTTGACTCATTTGAGAAGCAAAACGAGTTTGATTTAAAACAAAAGGAAATACCTCGACGATGGTCTCGGGGCTCGATTCATTTGAGAAGCAGAACGAGTTCGATTTAAAACAAAAGGAAATACCTCAACGATGGTATAGAGGCTCGACTTATTTGAGAAGCAGAACGAGTTCGATTTAAAACAAAAGAAAATACCTCGACGATGGTCTCGGGGCTTGACTCATTTGAGAAGCAAAACGAGTTCGATTTGGGAAAGCCAAAATTTTCCATGATTCCAGCAATGTTTGCTAAATTCAGTGATGAGAATGAAATGCTTTGCAAATGCTTGTATGTTTTCTAAGGATCAATACAATCAAATAATTGCGTCACGATTTCTAATCCATGGTTTCTTTGAGGTTCACAGATTATCTGACTTTATGACAGATTCTTCAATCAAGATAAAATGCCAAAAACTCCCAGTTGATGTAGATGTCTCGGATTGATGCAATTGCTTCTTGATGAAGATGCAGATGTGTCATGGTGGAAATGCAAACGTCTTGATTTGATGCAAATGCTTCTTGATGCAGATGCAAATATCAACGTTGACGTAACTACTTCATGGAATAATGCAGATGCAAAGATCGACATTATGCAAATTCTTCTAAATGATGCATGTAGACACCTAATTTTGTTCGAACAACTAAAATAGGTATGTTTTCTTCCTAAATTGATGTTTCAGAATGTAAAAAGATTTTTTTTATCCTGCAGGTGGTACTCGGAGACTTAGTCTAAGAAGGCGAGCATAAAAAGTTAAACTTGAAAAAGTCAACCCCAAAAAGTCAACTACTAAAAAGTCAACCCACTTTCAAAATCAAGATTTGAAGTTCAATTGAAAAATGGTGAAATAATTTTGATAATCCGAGGTACATCAAAAGATATGGAGTTTGGAAGTTGGGTTACGGAAATTCAGTAGAAAGGGAACCCTTGTTCGGAAAATTTGGGGAAAAGTGCTTAAACGATCAAATGGTTCAAAATTGAAGGTTCCAAATGAAAGATAAGTGCTGACTATTGGTAATGGAGAAGCTACTTTAAAGAAAACTGAAAGAAAAGTCAAGTCGGAAGAAAACCGAGAATTAGGGTTTTTGGTGGATTTCGGTGAAATTTGGAAGAGTTACAGAAATGGCCCGATTCGGTAAGACTAAAGCCCCTAATTGATGAGGAGTGATTAAACAAGGATATGCCAAGGCTCAGTTTGAAGAAAATCTAACAATCGGACTTGTTTTCAGCAAAACCGGGTTTCGAAGGTAAAAAGGCAAAATTGAAAAATATGGGAAAAATAGCAAATGAACTCCAAAAATTCTGAAACTTTGTACATATCATTCTTAAATCATTTGGAAGAGATTGGTGAATGAAAATCCAAATTCGGAGTTCGTGCAAAATGGCCAAATCCCGGGTCCCCTATGCAGAAATTCAAGAAGATAAATCCCGGAAAATAGCAAATAAGCTCCAAAAATTCTAAAAATTTGCAGATATCATTCTTAAATTATTTGGATGAGATTGGAAAAAGAAAATCCATATCGGAGTTCGTTTCGAAAATGGCCAAATCCCGAGCCCACTATGTAGTAATTTAAGCAGATAAATCCCGAAAAAATACCAAATGAGTTCCAAACATTTTGAAAACTTCCAGATCATACTTTTAAATTATTTGGAAGAGACTGGTGAAGAAAAATTTGTATTTGGAGCTCGTTTAAAAAATAGTAATGTTTGGGAGCATAAAAGGGCAATTTTGGAAGAAAAAATCCAAATAAAAAGAAAATGGGCTCGAAAAATTTTGAAAATCTTCAGAATTTTATTTTTATTATTTTGGAATTATTGAAAAAAGAAAATTTGAATTTGGAGTCCTTTTGCTATTTATTTACGTTCGGGGTTCAAAAAAGTCAGTTTACCCAAGAAACTGAAAAAGGCTTTTCTTGCCTTTTAAAAAAAATGTAGATTGGGCTGGAAGATGAGGGGTCAGCCGGCCAAGGCCCAATGGTGGGAAAATATTTTTTGATTTTTAATCAAAAGGCCAACATTGAAGAGGAAGGTAGTTATTTTTTTTATCAAGCCTTTGTAATTGAGCCACATGGACCAATGCATGAAGAGGGAGAATGTCAACATAATGGCTTAAGATTCTCGAACAGCTATAATTTTGGATAGCTGATTACCGAATCTAAGGGTGATAATTTCACATTTTAAGCATCTTGGATTAATAGCCTTTGGATCAAAATTGGTTGGAAAAAAAATGACAACATGCTAGCCATTTAGAAGGTCATTCAGCCACTACAAGGAAGGGGGGTCTCTCTTTCATTTTCAAATATTCACTCTCTTGTTTGACTGATTTTCTCACCATTTTTTGAAAGGCAAAAAGAAAAGTTTAGAAAAGAAAAGAAAGAAGAGAAAAAACTTGCAATATAGCTTCTAGAGGTTGTTTTAAGCACCATACTCTTGCACTTTCCTTGATTTTCCATTCTTGATTTGATGTTTTCATTTGATATTTGGTGAGTTTATTTTTATTTTTATTTTAAAATAAGTGTTTTTAAGCTCTCCTTTCAAGTTCTTCCTTCATGCTTTCTTGAAAAACTACGGAAAATCAATTTTTATTTTATTTTTCTCTAAGTGGCCAAATGGCCTTATATTTTTTTTTTATGCTTGCTGTTGCTTTTGTTTCATGTTGTTAATAGTGTCTAACATGTTTTTGATATTTCATATCTTTTTCAAATAACAAAAGATGTAGCTTGTTTTAATGATGTTGCTTATTTCCCTCTATTATTGATTCTTTCATCTAGCACTCATGTTTATTTTCCTTGTTTTTACATTTTTAATTTTTTGTATTCAACATTTTTGTAGTGTTCATGATTTGCATTTTACTATACTAAGTGTTTGTGAAAATGTCTAGTCTTCTGCATTCCTTTACTTCATGTTTATATGGTTTAACATATTTCTTTTTTTTAGCTTTGCATTTTAGTATGTCCTGTGTTTGTGAAAATGTCATGCTAGGATTCCATCACATGAGCATATAGACCATTCGGCTCCTCCCATTTTTTTTATGCTTTGCATGTGCATTTTCATCATGCTAGTTGATAGGTTTGCATTTTCATGATATTTGGTTGTGTATTTTGTTTAAGCATGCTATATGTTTGTGTTATTGCCATGCATTCTTTAGGTTTAGGATTGGTTTGCTTTGCCATGCATTTTAGACCTAGGTTGCATTAAGTGCCATGCAAGTTCATTTAGGTCTAGGTCATTTTATTGATGCCATGCATTTTTCATGTCATTTAGGTTTTAAATCCTACATTTCATGCATCATATTTGCTATATTTTCATGCATTTCATGTCATTGCCACATGATTTATGACTTAGACCAATCAATGGTTCAAAGTCATGCTCATTTTGATCATACTTTTGGAAAATTAAAGAGTTATCAAATTGATTATTCTATCTTTGTGATTTTTTTACTTAGCCAATTTTTGTCCAACTTTTCAAAAGTGTTAGCTACAGTTTGTGAGTCTTTAGGAGAGTCTCGAACATTTTTACTTTGATTTTTAAATAATTTCATCAAAGGCAAAAAAATGGGTTTTGGCAAAACAGTTTTTTCACCCAGTACTCATACTTTCCCGATTTTTTTTGGGTAGTCATCTTTAATTAGAAAATTAAGCCAATTTTTTCCCATGTATTTTTACATGTGGTGAGTCTCCAGTATTTTGTTTATATTTTTTTTTTGAATTTTTAAAAAATAGAGTAAAAAATCGTACTTTAAAACTGGACAGTAGAGACAGAATTGAATTTGAAGGAAAATCATTTTTCTGTTTTGGTTAAGTTACTTAGAGGAGGTTGATTAGGAAGTTTAGCTACTGTCTTAGGGTAGTTTCTAAGCCCTTTTAAACTCTAAAAATGATTTTTTAAACCTCGGGTTAAGGGTGGTCAAGTCCGAGATTTTAAACTTAGGAAATTAGAGCCATTTAAAAAGGGTTTAGCTAGGCTTTTATTTTTTAAATCTAAGATTTCCAAAATTGTTTTCGAACAATCACAAAGTATTTTGATTTTTAGAAAATTTAATTTGATATGTTTTCCTAAGGTAGCCGGATATCTTTTTAGATATACGGATTTTCTTAATTAAAGGAAAAAATACATTCTCATGCATTGCATTTTCTATATTCATGCATACTATATAATATGTGATTTTTGCTAGGAAAATTTCCATGGTGTTGTTATTATTTATTATTTATTTTTTGATGTTATGTTGTTTATTATATGGTTTTGAATATTTCATGATATCCTATGCTTTTTATTTATTTATTTATTTTTGTCACATTATTTAGCATATACTATGTTCATGCATTATTATTTTCATTTTTATTTTCATGCATATTATATGATAGCATTATTTTATGTTTCATGTCATTTAGATTATATGCCATATCATTTATATTTGCCATGTCATTTAAATCATTTTATTCCATTTAGAATATATCATGTAACTTAGGATATTTCATTTCATATAGAATATATTATGTTACCTAGGTCATTTCATTTTATGTAGAATATATTATGTTACCTAGGTCATTTCATTTCATTTAGAATATATTATGTCACTTAGGATATTTTATTTCATTTAGAATATATCATATGACTTAGGATATTACATTTCATATAGAATATATCATGTTACTTAGGTCATTTCATTTCATTTAGAATATATCATATAACTTAGGATATTTCATTTCATTTAGAATATGCTAAGACTTTTAAATTATATCATACCATTTAGGTTGCATTATATTATCTAGACTTTTGCTAAGTCATTTTATTTATGTCACACATATTCATATTTATATATTTTTTAAATGTTTTGAGAAAGGTAATGATTTTCAATAAAATAAAGATATTCCCGAGTTAAAGTAATTCATGAGTTCTCTACCGGGTTTGCTGGGAAGGATATCATCAATTATCATTAATAACAGAATATCTTCTTTAAAACAAGAATGATTCGGAAAAATTTCCAAAATAATAAAAATTTCTATAATAGGAAAATTTTGAATTAATAAATTCTGGATCATTTTCAATAAAAAAAAATGGAATTATTTTTCTTTAAATTGGGAATTAACTTGAAATACCAAATTAAAAATCGACTTTTTACCTAGACTTGAGATAACACACGATTAATAAGGTACTGTTTTATACGGGCGTTGTGGGGGTGCTAATCCTTCCCCACACGTAACCGAATCCCGAACCCGCTTCTTTGATTTCTCTGGTTTAAAACGCAGACTTGAAATTGGTTTTAAAAAATGTTTTAATTAATTTGAAAATGTTTTATAAAACTGGTTTTAATAGGTGGCCAATCACACCTAGCCAAAAACGATTGGTGGCGACTCCATGTATTTTTTAAGGTTATTTTCAAAACCTTCGATTTTTTAGAGGAATTAAGTCGACTTTTCCTCAGTTTTTTTTATAGGTCACGCTTAACGAATAATAAAGTCTTGCGATGAGACTTGTTATTTTTTAGGTTGTGACAGCTTGGCGACTCCACTGGCAACATTTACAAAGTCAGGCCTAGAATTAGTCGTGTGTTATCAAAGTCTTGGTTTTGTTGGTTTAATTGGTATTTAATTTTAATTCTCACATATTTTTAAAAAATAAAGAGAATTTTGAAAATGATAAAATGCTTTTAAATATGTCCATATTCATGTGCATACATATTATAATTGTTCTCTGATTATTTTGGTGCATATATTCATTTTTTGATTTTTTGATGATTTATGTTGTTTAATTTTATCAAGGCATTTAGAATAAGGATTTTAGAATAGGTGGTGAAAGGTTTGTTGTTCTTCCTCACACACTACACGTGCATTTGCATAACATGAGCCCTATACTCGGGTTTCGTCCCTTTAAGTGGAAATAAAGTACCTACACTCTCGTGATTAACAATCCGCATGGGTTAGCAAAATATTTCTGGAGTATAAATTACCTAAACTCTCGTGATTCACATTCCGAATGGGCTAGGGAAATATACTCTAACGAATTGAACCCGTTTTTATCGGGGTGCCTTACTAGCCTTCACCGACGACAATGAGGAACAATTCGGGACCTTTAGAACTTCATTCACCCACATAGGCGAATCCCTGCTGAATTTTTTATAGATATACCGAAGTTAGGAACACGTGGAAGGACATTGCTAACCTTTTGTTACCTATTTTACATTCCGATTAAGTTTTGCAAAATTGGGTGGTGATGAACGCACATCTTTTGGCCTGTAATAAGTTAAATACCCCATACCAAAGGCGTCGTAATGCCGAATTTTCATTGGGATATTTGTTATATTATGTTGTTATTATTTGGTTTCTTCACCTTTACTGACTTGTTTCTTTTTCATGCATTTTTGTGTCATCATAAAGCATAGGGAAAATTATTGGCCTTGAGATAATCTTCAACCAAAAGGGTTTTCATGGAGGGTCAGGCTAGTCCGATAGTGGAAGAACATGCAGGGTACGACAGTGGTACGAGTCAGAGCAGCGAAGAGATGGGGATTGTTTAAATGAGGGATATATATCAATATTTCCAGAATGGGTAGATTTAGTTTACCGGCAAAATGATCTCCGGGGGTTGATGGATATTTGGAGTCAATGGGATGTGTCAGAAAAGAGGATTTTCACTAATGTATATGGAGACATAGCATTATTGATGCTGATTAAGATTAACAGTGAGTTGATTTGGGCTATGGTACATTTCTGGAATCCAGCATACGATGTTTCACCTTCAACAAGGAAGACATGACACCGACCATAGAGGAATATTCGACTTTGTTACGTATTAAGAATGCTATCTCTGATCAGATTTATTTAAAGGATTCAAAGACATTAGGGTTTAAGAAGAAATTAGCTAGGATCGTGGGAATGGATAGCAAATGGGTCGATGCACATGTGGTTAAAAAGGGGGAAAGTGAGTGTATTCCTTGGGATGCTCTCCAATTTTTGATCCGAAGTCACCCAAAATAGAGAGACTGCTAGGGATATTTTTGCTTTAGCTATATATGGTTTGGTTATTTTCCCGGGGACACTAGGACTTATCGAGTTGGCCATAGTTGACCTTTTTGAGAAGTTAAGACATAAGATAGATCCGTCTCCAACCATCCTAGTAGAAACTATTCGATCTTTGAATAATTGCAAAAGGGAAGGAAAAGGAAGATTCATGGGATGTATGCAACTCCTCTATGTTTGGATTCAGAGTCATTTTTAGAAGAACGAGGATGTTTCTTTCAAACCATATTTGAAAACCCTAGTACCAATCAATGAGTTCTTTAAGATAGATTGGCCTGAAGACAGAAATGAAGAGTAGTGGATCAACTTGTTCCAAAATCTTAAGAGTGAATTGATAACTTGGAGAGCTCCGTGGATGATTCCTATGCCGATATTATACAAATGTGGAGACAAGTTAGGGATTCCACTACTCGGGATTTGGGAAACCGTGAGCTATGCACCTCTGTTGGTGCAAAGATAGGTTGAGTCTCAGCAGTTCACACTAGTGATTCATGGACTGGCTCTATTAGAGTTCACCTATGGAGAAAAAGGTTACTCCGAAAAGGTGCGGGGAATAATTGAAGCATGGAAAAAGACCCGTCGAATAAAGGTAGCCAGATATGCTGACATCGTCACACCCAACTACCTAGCATGGAGAGAAAGGAGGATTAATGACAGGTTGTTGGGATTTAATGGGGAATAAGTTCAGTACTTGAGTTCGCCCTTAAGGGAAGTGCCATCAGAGCTAGAAATCGCAAGCGCAGAATTTGTAAAAGAAAAGGCCCAGATGAGCAAGGAGATTGCCCGACTACAAGAAGAGCTTGAGGACTTAAAAAATAGGGAATCAGCTCTAGAAAGAGAAAAGGAAAAGATCATGAGAGAAAGGGACACTGCTAAGGGCGATATTCAGGAATTACACTTGGAGAACAAGAGGTACCGCTTTGAGCTCAGATTTAAGGGGACCCTCAAGACTTCCGGGGAATGGGAGCAAGAGGTCAAAAACCTCAAGAAGGAGAAGAACTATTGGAAAGAGAGAGCAAAGCATGAGGAAGACCGAGCCAATCAACTAGAGAAACAAGCTAAGGAAAGCTTACACGGTGATGCTTCTGGTGACATGTCAAAGGGCCGTGAACAAGTAGGGGTCAGATTGAAGAGCAAGGCAATCAAAAGAGGACAGTAAAAAAGGTCCAAGATCCGAGGGAGTTACTATAGGACCGGTGTTCTGTAATAGCATTTTGGAATTAGGATAGACAGATTATCAGATTGTCTTAAGCAGTGATCTTTTATCGTTGATGTATTTAGTTCCAGGAAATCAATGAAAAACCATTTGGTTGGAATTATCCTGGGGCCAATACTTTTAAATGCATTCATCATTCATTTTGTTCTTTTCTTTTATTTATTTTGTTTGTTCATTAATTTATTTATATTTATATTTATAATCATTCATTCATTTATTCTTTATAAATTATTCATACACTTAGTCATTTACTTATTTGTTCATTCATTAACAGTTAGTCATCTATTCATTCATTCATTCATTCATTTTTATAAAATAAAATAAAAAATGTGTCAATAATTTCTAATCCATGGTTTTCAAAACTAAAGGTACAATTGGTCGCACTCAGAAAGAATCAGACTTTCGACACCCCTACAATACTCGATCTCAAGCAAGAGCTATGGAGAATGATCAGCTTGCTAGAATTGAAAAGATGGAAAGAATTCAAAGGGAATTGCAGGAACAGTTGGCTAAGTCTCAAGAGGAGTCATGGGAACACATGACCAAACTCATGGAGATGATGAATACCATGATGAGGCAGAAATGGCCAGGGGAAATTCAGTTACAGGAATGGAGGCAGTAAACCAGGAAGATCGACCAGAGGTGGTACAGAAGAATGGCCAGACATCCCAAAATATGGGAAATAAACTTCCGACTGGGGCAGCATCCTATATTTACATCCAACCAGCAGCTAAAGCATAGAATTTTGGTCCTAAAAAGGGTAATATTAGGGTTGATCCAATTGATGTGGACATTACAGACTTTGAGGAATTGGCTGAAAACGAAAGGGCAAAGATCACTGGGCTGAAGAGAGTTGAAACAATAGAATCCCATAAAAAATATCAGCTACTGGAGGAAAGATTGAGGGCAGTTGAAGGGGCGGAGCTATTTGGCAGTCTAGATGCCAAGGAGATGAGTTTAGTGCACGGTCTGGTGATTCCTCCAAAGTTCAAAGTACCAGACTTTGAAAAATATAACGGAACTACTAACCCATCAGCACATCTCACCATGTGCTGCCGAAAGATGACCAGACATGATGAAGACGAAAAATTGCTTATCCACTGTTTTCAAGATAGCTTGATAGGGTCTGCAACTCGGTGGTATAACCAGCTTACCCGTACTAAGATCCGTTCCTGGATGGATCTAGCCAAAGCTTTAATGGAACAATACAAGCATGTGAAGGACATGGTGCTTGACTGTCTAACTCTGCAAAACATGAAAAAGAAAGCTACTGAAAGATTTAAAGAATATTCTCAGAGATGGAGATACCTGGCTACACAAGTACAACCTCCTTTGACCAACAAGGAAACTACAGTGATTTTCATCAATACCCTGAAAGCACCTTAATATTATAAATTGGTGGGGAGTGCCACCAAGGACTTTGTGGATATGGTAATATCCGGGGAGATGATAGAGTCGGCCATTAAGAACGGGAAAATAGAAGGGGGTGAGTCTGCTACCTCGAAGAGGGTTTTCCCTGCAAAGAAGAAGGAGAAGACACATGCAGTCAGTATTCAATGCACCAATGCACCTCCCACACCATACACACCTCCCAGGCCTTATACTCCTTGTCGCAACCTAAAAGATAACGAGTTTCATCGCAAGACTTTATTATTCGTTAAGCGTGACATTTAAAAAAAATCGAGGAAAAGTCGACTTAATTCCTCTGGAAAAATGAAGGTTTTGAAAATGACCTTAAAAAAGACATGGAGTCGCCACCAATATTTTCTAGCTAGCTGTGATCGGCAACCTATTAAAACCGGTTTTATAAAATATTTTAAAAATTAATTAAAACATTTTAAAACCAATTTCAAGTCTGCGTTTAAACCAGAGAAATCAAAGAAACGGGTTCGGGACTCGGTTACGTGCGGGGAAGGATTAGCACCCCCACAACGCCCGTATAAAACGGTACCTTATTAATCGTGTGTTATCTCAAGTCTCGGTAAAAAGTTGGTTTTAAATTTAGTATTTCAAGTTAATTCCCAATTTAAAGAAAAATAATTCCATTTTTAATTGAAAATGATCCGGAATTTATAAATTCAAAATTTTCCTATATTCTCCAACAAACGTGGCAAAATATAGAAATTTTTATTAATTTGGAAAACTTTCCGAATCATTCTCATTTTTTGAAAGAAAGATATTCCTTTATTAATGATAACTGATGATATTCCCTCCAGCAAACCCGGTAGAGAACTCATGAATTATTTTAACTCGGGATTATCTATATTTTTTATTGAAAAATCATTATCCTTTTGAAAACATTTTAAAAGATATGAATATGTATATGCATGACATAAATAAAATGACATAGAAAAATCTAAATAATATAATGCATCCTAAATGATATAATATAATTTAAATGCCTTAGCATATTCTAAATGAAATGAAATGTCCTAAGTTATATGACATATTCTAAATGAAATGAAATGACCTAGGTAACATAATATACTCTATATGAAATGTAATATCCTAAGTCATATGATATATTCTAAATGAAATGACCTAGGTGACATAATATATTCTATATGAAATAAAATAACCTAGGTAACATAATATATTCTATATGAAATAAAATAACCAAGGTAACATAATATATTCTATATGAAATGAAATAACCTAAGTAACAGAATATATTCTATATGAAATGAAATAACCTAAGTAACATAATATATTCTATATGAAATGGCATAATTTAAATGACATGGCAAATATGAATGATATGGCATATAATTTAAATGACATGGAATATAAAATAATGCTATCATATAATATGCATGGAAATAAAAATGAAAATAATAATGCATGAACATAGTATATGCTAAATAATATAACAAAAAAATAATAATTAAATAAAAAGCATAGGATATCATGAAATATTCCAAATCATATAATAAACAATATAACATAACTCAAAATCATAACAATATCATAGAAATTATCATAGCAAAAATCACATATTATATAAAATGCATGAATATGGAAAATGCAATGCATGAAAATGTATTTTTTTCCTTTAATTAAGGAAATCTGTATATCTAAAAAGATATCCGGCACCGTAAGAAAATATATCAAATTAAATATTCTAAAACCAAAATACTTTGTGATTGTTTGAAAACAATTTTGAAAAGCTTGAATTAAAAATAAAAACTGGGCTAAATCTTTTTTTAAATGTCTCTAATTTCCTAAGTTTAAAATTTCGAGCTTGACCACCCTTAACCCGAGACTTAAAAAATCATTTTTAGAGTTTAAAAAGGCTTAGAAACTACCCTAAGTCAGTAGCTAACCTTCCTAATCAGCCCTCTCTAAGTAACTTAACCAAAACAGAAAAATGATTTTCCTCTAAATTCAATTCTGACTCCACTGTCCAGTTTTAATCCACGATTTTTGAACCTATTTTTAAAAATTCAAACAATTCTGAAATAAATACTGGAGACCCAATACATGTAAAATTACACGGGAAAAAATCAACTTAATTTTCTGATTAAAGATGGTGCCCAGAAAATTAGGGAAAGTACGAGTACTGGGTGAAAAAAACTGTTTTGCCAAAATACATTTTTGCCTTTCATAAAATCATTTAAAAAACAAAGTAAAAATATTTAAGACTCACAAAATGACTCAAAAACAGTAGCTAGGACTTTTTGAAAGTTAGATAAAATTTGGCTAAGTAAAAAAATCACAAAGGTAGAATGATCAATTTGACAAAACTTAATTTTTCACAAATGTAGAGAGCATGACTTTGAACCATTAATTGGCCTAATTCATTATTCAAGTGGCATGAACATGAAATGCATGAAAAAATACAACAAATATGAATGCATGAAATGCATGAGTTTAAACCTAAATGTCATGAAAAAATGCATGGCATCAATATAGTGACCTAGACCTAAATGAACTTGCATGGCATTTAATGCAACCTACGTCTAAAATGCATGAACATGCATAGCAAGATAAAACCAAACCTAATATCTAAACTATGCATGGCAATATCACAAACACAAGGCATGCTTAAACCAAAAACTCAACCAAATATCATGTAAATGTTAATATATCAACTAACATAGCAAAAATGCACACATGATGCTAGAATACAAGGAGTGGCCGAATGGCCTCAAGCTCCAACAAGCATGGCATTTTCACAAACACTTGGTATACTTAAACTAAATACTCAATCAAATGTCATGCAGATGCAAAACCTACCAACTAACATGGCAAAAATGCACATACAATGTAAAACACATGGAGTAACTGAATGGCCTCAAGCTCCAACAAGCATGGCATTTTCACAAACACTTGATATACTAACATGCTCAACTAATATATAACACTTAAATCATGCAAACACAATGTAGAAATACTAAAATCAAACAAGCATTTTCACAAACACTTGATATACTAACATGCTCAACTAAAATATAACACTCAAATCATGCAAACACAAGGTAGAGATACTCACAAGCATTTTCACAAACACTTGATATACTAAATATAAAACATCAACAAATTTAGACATTGTGAAAACAGAAAATTAAAAATGCAAGAACATGATATTTAAATCACAAATGGAAACAAACAAAGCAACCAAATTAAAATATGACTCAAGTATATGAAGTAGAATAACACTTAAAACATCAAGACTAAATAATATAACATAGATAACATGATAAAATAAACAAAACAGCAACATTAAAAATAATATAGGACATTCGGCCATGGTGAGGAAAATGTAAAAAAAAAAACTGTAAGAAAACATTGTTTAATAAAAATATGAAGAAAGAACTTAAAAGGAATATAAAAAAACACATATTTAAAAAGAAAACTCACCAAATAATAATCAAAATGCAAAAACAAGAATGGAAAATCAAGAAAGTGCAAGAGTTGGTGCTCAAGAGCAACCTCAAGAAGCTATATTTGAAGCTTTATCTCTTCAAACTTTCCTTTCTTTTCTAAACTTTTTCTTTTTTCTTTCAACCAAGGAGAGAAAACACTAAGCAAAAACCAAGAGAAATCAGAAAAATGAAGTGTGAAAATGAAAATTCTGCCTCCTCCTATAATGATGGCAGAATTTTACCCCACATTTTACCATTTTTTAAATGATCTCCAAATCAAGATTTTTCTTCACCAATCTCTTCCAAATAATTTAAAATTGTGATTTGGAAATTTTGGGATTTTTCTACTTGAATTACTACATAGAGGCTCGGGATTTGGCCATTTTGCAAACAAACTCTGAATCAAGATTTTCTTTCGCGAATATCTTCCAAATAATTTAAAAATGAGATTTGCAAAATTTCAGAATTTTTGGAGTACATTTGCTATTTTTCGAGATTTATCTTATTGAATTATTGCATGAGAGGCCCGGGATTTGGCCATTTTGCAAACGAACTCCGAATCAAGATTTTATTTCGCCAATCTCTTCCAAATAATTTAAAAATGAGATTTGAAAATTTTCATTATTTTTGGAGTTCATTTGCTATTTTTTCGAGATTTATCTTTTTGAATTTTTGCATAAGAGACCCCGGATTTGACCATTTTGCAAACGAACTCCGAATCAAGATTTTCTTTCGCCAATCTGTTTCAAATGATTTAAGAATGATATTTGCAAATTTTTAGAATTTTAGGAGTCCATTTGCTATTTTTCCCAAATTTTCCAATTTTGCCCTTTTGCCTCCGAAGCTCGATTTTGCTCAAAACAAGTCTGTTTTTCAGATTTTCTTCAAACTGAGCGTTGGGCTATCCCTTTTTAATCATTCCTCATCCATTGGGGGCTTTAGTCTTACCAAGTTGGGCCATTTCTGTGATTTTTCCCGATTTCACCGACATCAACCAAAAAACCCTAATTCTCGATTTTCTCTCGGATTGACTTTTCTTTCAGTTTTTCTTTCAAGTGGCTTCTCCATTACCAGTAGTCAGTGCTTATCTTTTATTTGGAACCTTCAATTTTGACCAATTCGATCGTTTCAGCACTTTTCCCCAAATTTCTCATATTAGGGTTTTCTTTCTATTGAATCTCCAAATCCCAATTTCCGAACACCATATCTTTCAATGTAGACCTCGGATTATCAAAATTCTTTGCCATTTTTCAATTGAACTTCAAATCTTGATTTTGAAAGTGGGTTAATTTTTTCAGTAGTTGACTTTCTGGGGTTGACTTTTTTGGGGTTGACTTTTTTCAAGTTTGACTTTTTATGCTCGCCCTTTTAAACTAAGTCTCGAAGTACCACCTGCAGGATGAAAAAAAGTCCTTTTACATTCTAAAACATCAATTTAGAAAGAAAACATACATGTTTTAGTGGTTCGGACAAAATTAGGTGTATACAGCTGCCCCTCTTTGGCTATTGCTGAGAATCAGGAATCAAGCAAAGATAAACAAACACTAATTTTGTACGGTCAGTGAAATCACATGTGAAGGAAAGGGAAAGGGGTTTTCTTCTTTCATTTTTTCATTTTTTTCTTTTTTCATTTTTTCATTTTTTCAGTTTTTTCATTTTTTTTCCTTTTCTAATTTTTTGGTAAAAAGCTATAAACTGAAGAATTTTTCCTTAAATTAAATTCCCTGACTAATCAAGGCTAAACTCATCTTAAGGAAACGAATTCGATTTGCAAGAAAAGAAATAACCTCGACGATGGTCTCGGGGTTTTAACCTATCTTGTTCTCAGTTGTGTTTAAAATGTTGTGTATCTCCTCTAGAAGCTTCGGCTATTACCACCAAAGACTTTCTTTCTTTTTCAAAAATTTCAAAACTCTGGATATCTCCACAGAGGCTTCGGCTATCACTACCAAAGACTTTCTCCCTTTTCAAAAAAATTTTAAACTCTGGTTATCTCCACAGAGGCTTTGGCTATCACTACCAAAGACTTTCTCACTGTTTAAAATTTGTAAAATTCTTGGTATCTCCTCCAGAAGCTTCAGCTATCACCACCGAAGACTTTTTCACTATTTAAACTTGTAAAAATTCTGGGTATCACCTCCAGAAGCTTCAGCTATCACCACCGAAGACTTTCTCACTGTTTAAAATTTGTAAAAATTCTGGGTATCTCCTCTAGAAGCTTCACTATCACCACCAAAGACTTTCTCACTGTTTAAAATTTGTAAAACTTCTAGGTATCACCTCCAGAAACTTCAGCTATCACTACCGAAGACTTTCTCATTATTTAAAATTTGTAAAAATTCTGGGTATCACCTCCAGAAGCTTCAGCTATCACCACTGAAGACTTGTTCATTTTTTAAAACGTGTTAAGATTCTGGGTTCGACAAGTTCAAAATAAAAGAAAATACCTCGACGGTGGTCTCAGGGCTCGACTTATTTGAGAAGCAGAACGAGTTCAATTATACCTGAAAGCTTTAAGAGATGATGCAAATGCAAATGTCTTTAGTTGATGCAAATGCTTCTTGATGTAGATGCAAATGACTTAGACCGGTGCAAATTTTCTTGATCCAGATTCAAATAACTTAGATTGATGCAAATGCTTCTTGATGTAGATGCAGATGTTGAATAGAATTCTGGGTATCTCCTCCAGAAGCTTCGGCTACCATCAAAGACTTGCTCATTTTCAAAACTGTAAAACCCTGGATATCTCCACCAGAAGCTTCGGCTATCACCATCAAAGACTTATTCACTTTTAAAATTTGTAAAATTCTGGATATCCCCTCCAGAAACTTTGGCTATCACCACCAAAGGTTTGCTCATTGTAAAATTATGGGCAACTCCTCCAGACGCTTCGGCTATCACCACCAAAGGTTTGCTCATTGTAAAATTCTGGGTAACTCCTCTAGAAGAAGATTTCTCATTGTTCAAATTTATAAAACCTTGGATTTCTTCACCAGAGTCTTCAGCTATCCCATCGAAGACTTTCTCTTTTAAAATTTGTAAAATTCTGGATATCCCCTCCAGAAGCTTCATCATTGGTCAAAAATCATGGATATCTCCACCAGAGGCTTCAGCTTATCACAACCGAAGACTTACTCACTTTTAAAATTTGTAAAATTCTGGATATCCCCTCTAGAAACTTTGGCTATCACCACCAAAAGTTTGCTCATTGTAAAATTCTGGGTAACTCCTCCAGACGCTTCGGCTATCACCACCAAAGGTTTGCTCATTGTAAAATTTTGGGTAACTCCTCCAGACGCTTCGGCTATCACCACCAAAGGTTTGCTCATTGTAAAATTCTAGGTAACTCCTCCAGAAGAAGATTTTTCATTGTTCAAAATTAGAAAACCCTGGATTTCTTCACCAGAGGCTTCAGCTATCACCACCGAAGCCTTTCTCTTTTAAAATTTGTAAAATTCTGGATGTCCCCTCCAAAAGCTTCAGCTATCACCACCGAAGACTTACTCATTTTAAAAATCGTGTTGAAAATTATACCCAAAAGCTTTGAGGAGAATGATGCAGATGCACATGTCTTTAACAATGTGCTCATGCTTCATGGTGCAAATATAAATAGCTTGGGTTGATGTAAATGTTTCTTGGTGCAAATGCAAATGGCTTGGATTGATGCCCATGTTTCATGATGCAGATGCCCCTACTAATTGTGTTCATGTAACTGGTCTATGAATGGTGTAACTGCAATTACCACACAATAATGAAAATGCAATGATTCTAGAAATGATGCAATTGCTTGAGATGACGCAAATGCGAATTCCATGAAGAATGTAAATGTAAAGGTAAAATGCAGATGCTTATGGAATAATGCTAATGCATATACCCATGAATGATGCAAATGCTTGCCAACACTGTTCAGATGCAAAAGCTTGATAAAGAGATGAGTGCTCATGAGTGTGTCCCCGGTTGTTTTTCTAGAATTTGGCTTAGCCTTTAAAATTCATTTTTCCTCTTCAAATCAGAGTATATCTTCAATTCATTTTGGCTATTCTCTTTGCCCCAACCGTTTTCAAACATTCATCAACAAAGATCTGAACTGGGTTCTATTTCTTTTTCTCATATCTGGAAGTCAAGACCTATCCTGGCAGTTCTATACCTTTGGGTTAGAAAAGTATTTATCTCATATCAACATCAAAATGGGTATTTCAAAAAAATATATCTTTATTTGTTTTCTCATTTTGAAAACTTCTCAACAAAAAATATGAACCCCACAATGTTGATGTACAAATCTTTTGAAGACTGATGATCATTGTTAGTAATTTCTCTGAGTCTCAATCTGGGTTTTTTTTTAACTGGGATTGGCAAGGCTTGGTATAACAAGATTCTAGCTTTTCCAGGAAAACTTCATGACAAAAATGTATATCCCTACTAGGCTCACAAATGGAACACATTTTATAAATCATTAATTCATTGAGAACCAAACATATTCAACATTCTTTTAGTTTCCATATTAAGGCATTTTGACAAGCGTCAACATTAGCCGCGATGTTTAAACCGGAAAGTTTAATCTTGGAGAAAAAAGTTTCAATTTTTTGAAGACAATCCTCTGAATGAGAGCTGTCAATTTAAGAGATTCAGGAATTCCTAGATGTTCCTCGATGACCACTTTTTTAAGATGATCTTCTCTTTTGTGGTATCGGCACTAACATAAATGGCATAAAAAATTCCATCTTACTCTAGACCGCCCATTTTTGGGTTTTCGCCCTAGAGTCCAATTCTTTCCAATTTTTCTCTTTTTGTTTTGTTCTACCATACACTTGAGAATTCTAAATTCTTCCTTAATGAAATGATAATTTGATGAGATGAGATAAAATCTGAGAAAAAACCTTTCAAATTATATATTCATGCTTAATCAAAATGGACTTCTAAAGCACGTAATGTAGGCCATGGCTCAGGGTTCAGAAAGAAAGGATAAATAGGCCAAAAATAGGTTTGAGGGTAATCAGATCAAGGATCTTTTCTTGAGGAGGATTCTCTTTGAAGCATTTGTCCCTTTTGGACTTTTCATTCCTTTTGACTTTTGTGTCTTTTGTTCTTCGTTCTTGGCTTTCAATTTTCCATGTCTTTCACATTTTATTTTTTTTTTGCCTTCATTTTGCCGCCTTTTTTCGACAGAGTGAGCCCATATTTATTCGGGGCTCCATTTGCTTTGCATCTATCTTCGAGCTAGGACTCATTTCTCCATGTTCTCTAAAATATCTTTCCTCACATTTGCCCTCCAGTGTAGAGGGTGATCCTTGATCAGGGTTCAAAGAAGAAAGAATTCTTTTGGCTCAAAAGGGGTGACTAAGGATAATAATTTTTTTCTTGTGAAAGGGATATGAAAAAAGGCCATTTCTCATATCAACCACAAATATTCTTATTGAAAAAAGGCCATTTTCACATATGATGCCCCAATTTGATTAACCATGAAAATTTGTATCAACGACGAACATAGCAAGTCTAGGCCTATTTTGAAAAGGCTGAGTTTTAAATCTGAGTTCTTCGAAGAGACAAAGAAAATATGACCCAAAAATGGGTTTTTTTTAGGACATGGGATAAATCTAGTTTAACCATTGTGCCCTAAAGTGTCAATCATGAAGTGATGTCTAGGTAATTGAAGTTTTATGGTCATTGGAAAAGGTCATGAATGGTTTCAGCACAAATCTTGACACACATCAAATTACCAAAATCTAGATTCTTGAAAGAATGTCTCATTTGTTTGAATTTCAAGGAATTCGAAAAATTTCAAAAAGTTCGTTCATTTGTTCATTGCCTAGACGAGGATTTACATCATTGCTTATTCTGCAATGACAATGGTATTTTTTTTTTTTGTGAAGTTCAATCATTCATATTCCTTGAAGCATTAGGTCTTTCAAGTGTTCTTGATTCAAGGTTTAGGCATAGAGAAGCCCAAAAAAAAAGGGGGAGGGTGTTGGGTCATGACTAACAATGATCAACAATATTCTCGAGACTGTCCATTATTAAAAATTTTTAATGCTTGTTTTTGCAAATTCAAATTATTGTTAAAACACAGCAAACACAAAGCATTTAAAATTCAAAATTCATTTAATTCATGTAGATGTTAACATGAGACAAGTGCTTTCATCATCACAGTGTATAGAACTACATGTGTCAAAAACCTAATATGATCATGCACCATGTTTCTTATGACACTTGGCTTTCCCATCTTCAAAACTTATCGAACCAGCTTTGATGAGATCCTTGACCTTGTACTTCAAAGTGGGGTAGTTCTCTGTTGAGTGACCTTGATTGCCAGAATGATAACCACAACACTCATTAGCATCATACCAGCTCGGATAAGGGGGCTTCAGAGGCTCTAATTGCATGGGTGTCACAAGGTGATTCTGGATGAGTTGAGGTAATAGCTCACTGTATGTCACAGGAATCGGGTCATCCTGAATTTGTTTTGCTTCTTATGTCCCCTTTGATTATTCCCAAGGGTGTTCGATTGATAGACAGATGTAAATTCTGGTGTAGTTGCGGTTATTGGTTGGTAGGGATAAAAACCTTGAGAGACATTGTTCAAGGTAGAGTAAAATGGCTGATACGAGGAGAATTGGGGAGATGGGGCAAAGCCTTCCACGACTTGGGTATCTTCCTTTTTCTTTTCAAATGCCCCTTTTTTCTTGATATTGGATGTTCTTTCTCCTTCAATTTTCCCATCCTCGATAGCACTCTCAATCATCTCCCCTGAAATTACCATGTCCGAAAAATTCTTCGTGGTGTTGCTGACAAGTATATCATAGTACGAGGCCTGCAGTGTATTCACAAAAATGATAGTGGTTTCCTTCTGAGTTAAGGGCGGTTGTACTTGGGCGGCCAGGCTCATCCACCGCGCATATTCTTTGAAGCTCTAAGTAGCTGTTTTCTTCCTATTTTGCAAGGTAAAAAGGTCAGGCGCCATGTCGGTCATATGCTTGTATTGGTTTAGAAAAACCCTAGGTAGGTCATTCCAAGAGCGAATCTGATCCTTGCTCAACTGACTATACCACCTAATTGCGGACCCGCTGAGGCTATCTTGAAAGCAGTGAATCAAAAGCTTATCATTATCTATATGACTTGTCATCTTCCGGCAGAACATAGTGATGTGGGCTGACGGATCGGTCGTCCCATCATATTTCACAAAGTTAGGGATCTTGAACTTAGGAGGAATGACTAAATCGAGGACCAAACATCGTTCTTTCGCATCTAAACTCCCAAATATATCTGTACTTTCTACTGTCCGGAGCCTTTCATCTAACAACTGATATTTCCCTTGGGAATCTGCCAACTCAACCTCATTTACTGCAACCATTTTCAACTTTGCCTGTTCATCTAGATCATTTGAGTCTAGGACATTGACCGGGTTAACAGTGTTCTGGGCATCAATCATTACGACCTCATTCTGACCCTTTTTTGCCTCTAACCCTTTCCTGGCGACAAAGTTTTCGGTGTATCCTTTTCCCTTGATCATGGCAGACATCAGCTCCATCAATTTAGTCGTTTGATCCTTAGATTCTGCTTGAGACTTTGCTATCTGTTCTCGCAATTCTTTCTATTCCCTTTCCATTTTTTCCATTCGGGCAACTTGTTCATCCTCCATAGCACTAGCCTGTATTAAAAGGATATTCAGTACTTCTTATACCTCTGATTTGAAATGGAAATTCTTTCAAAGACTCCTAAAGCCAAGCCGACTTCTGTTTTATTTCCCGCAAATGTATGTCATGATGAATGAGCCATGATTTTCATTTGATGCATGTGAAGAATAGAAGAAATGATGTATGGACATATATAGTGGAAACATGCTGACGATGTATGTAATAAATGCAATCACGATGCCAACATGTTGCAAGCAAAGAATAAACAAATCAACGCATGGATATAAGCAATGAATGATCATGTACATTTTAGCGTATTCCTAATGAATGATCATATACCCTATGAATGCAACACAGTGTCAATTATGATACATGCAAACAATGAATGATTGATACAGGGTATATACAAAGAAAATCATGCTAACCATGTGTGTCATGAATGCGACCTAATGCTAACATGATGTATGTAATAAGCAAATTAATGCATGGATATATAAAGAAAAATCATGCTGATTATGAATGTATAAATGCAACCTGATGCTAACATGACACATGTATGAATGTATGGTATGACCAATAATTGATCGGATGCAAAATGCAGAAGGGGAAGATATCACGGAGGAAATAAGAATCGGAGGAACTTAATCATCAACATCTCATAAATTTGAAGCATAGTCAATTCATTCCCATATCAATGTTCACAATGGTATAAACCATATTTTACAAAATCTGAGCAGTAGTTAAAACTGTCTTTACAAGCACTTTATTTTTCCTAGCATCCTAAGGTTATAAGAGCCAGCTACTGAATAAGTGAAATTCTATTACATCATATAAGACCGAAGTCTTTCCACCTCAATGCTGTAAATCTCCCAATCGTAATGATGCTTTCCCAGTCCTCTATCAATCAGTGTCGTTGGATCCAATCACTTGGCATCTATACGAGTTTGCACTTTCTTTTTGAATGCTATACAGTCTTCAATGTTATGGCCAACAATTCCACAGTGATAATCACATCTTGCATTTGGAATATACCACCTTGGATATGGTGGTAATAGGGATTTCAATGGGACACAGGCAACCATGTGATTTTGGATCAGTATAGGGAGAAGCTCTCGGTAGCTGATTAGAAAAGGATCAAAATGCATTTGGGTCTTATCCTGGGGTCGTTTCTTAGTCACACATGGCCTAGGAGTTGGGGCACTTGGTGGTGGCACTAAGGTTCAAACCAATGTGTTTACATGGAAATGTGGCGGAACAGCATGGTAAGGGTATGGATTTGGACACGGGGCCTTTGGAGGTTGTACATAGCTCGAGGTTCCTATCCCAGATGCTAGATAAGGTGATTGATGAGGGAAATAGTATGAACTGGCAGTTGTTGGTGATGGAGTGGGATTCAGGAATCCCGTAGTGGTCATCCCAATGGACGATTAGACCATAGTAGGGTGGGGATACTGGTTTGGACCTAGAACAGTTTGCAGGTATGGTACAGGATCCGAGGTTTCTATCTTTGGTATCAGGCTCTCAGGTTTAATCATTTTCACGATTTTGTCCATAATTTCACCAGGATTGCAACCTTTGTTGCATTGACAAGCGCAGGATCCAACAAGGATTGTATGTTTTCGACCTAAAGTTTTTGGTTGATCCGAAGACAATACAGCGCCCTGAGAAAGTTCCCCTTTACTCTTACCCATATCCTCAAACATTTTCAGCAATTTGGCAAGCTGTTCTTTCACTTTCCGGATTTCATGTCCACATTCCTCTTGATTGCGTTCCAAAGCACCCAATCGTGCCTCCGATTCATTCCTCATATCTCGAATGCCTTTCATGCAAATGAAAATGTCATGAGATTAAGAATACAATTATGAATGTACATGCTCTATTCCTATGTGCATGAATATACTGATGATTAATGCATGAACATATACAGAGAAATTATGAGGACTATGTATGCTATGGATGCAATCTAATGCCAATATGATTCATTGAATAAATTGATTGACAGGTATATACAAATAATGACTATACATGTCATAAACGTATTCCACAATGAATGACCATGAATGCTATGATGTCAAAATGACACATGCTAAGACTAAATGAATTAATACAAAGGTAGGTACAAAGAATGACCATGTATATCACAAATGTATTCTACAATGAATAACCATGCATGTTAGGACTGTGACATGATGTCGACATGATACAAATAAATTAACCAATGATTACACAAAACTGGTCGGACCTAAATCTTGATTATTCAAAAATGTCATTATGCAAGATTTGCCTCCAAATTTATGATTTTTTGAAACATATTTTTTTCTATGAAAAACCAATCATAATATTTTCAAAAGAATTTCTGAATAATAGATCCTAATATGGTACTATATGCAAATGTTCATACAACACTATTGGTTTTATAAAATTACCAACTGTTTATTGCAAAAACGAGATCAATAATACAATAAAAAATGTACATGCTCTATTCACACATGTATAAAATGTGCAAAATGCAAAAATGCTTGAAAAAGGATTTCTATTTTTTTCAAACAATTAATGAATATTTTGCCCCGACAAATATCGACTTATATAGGTATCACAGTGCCTTTGGGACGAATTAACACATTTATTACGGGCGATGTAGTACATCGTTGCCCGATCTACAAAACTTATTCAAAGTGTAAAATAGGTAACAAAAGGTTTAGAAATGTCCCTCCATGTGTTCCTATTTTCGGTATATCTAACGAAAATCTGGCATGGCTTCGTCTAGGTTCACTATATGAGGGTGAATCGATTCTAAAGGCCCCGAATTGCTCCTCACTGTCGCCGATGAAGGCTAGTAAGGCACCCCGATAAAAGCGGGTTCAATTCGTTGGAGTATATTTTCCTAAGCCCATACAGAGGATTATCACGAAGGCATTAGGTACTTTATACTCCGGAAGTGTTTCACTAGCCCATACGGAGGATCATCACGAAGGCGTAGTTACTTTACTCTCACTTAAAAGGACGGAACCCGGGTAGAGGATTCATGTTATGCAAATGCAAATACAGCGTGTGCGGAGGAACAAAACAAACCTGTCACCACCTATTCTACACCTCTTATTCTATATACCCCACTAAAATCAAACAATGTAAAGCGTCAGTCAAGCAAACATATAAATATACGCAACAAAATAACCAGAGAACAAATAATAATATGCATGCATATGAAGATGGACATATTTAAAATATTTTATTATTTTCAAAATTCTCTTTATTTTTTAAAAATATGGGAATTAAAATTAAATATCAATTAAACCAACAAAATCAAGACATTGATAACACACGAGTAATTCTAGGACTGACTCTCTAATAGTCCTCAGTGGAGTAGCCAAGCTGTCGCAACCTAAAAAATAACGAGTCTCATCGCAAGACTTTATTATTCGTTAAGCGTGACATTTAAAAAAATCAAGGAAAAGTCGACTTAATTCCTCTAGAAAAATGAAGGTTTTGAAAATGACCTTAAAAAAGACATGGAGTCGCCACCAATCTTTTTTAGCTAGGTGTGATCGGCCACCTATTAAAACCGGTTTTATAAAATATTTTAAAAATTAATTAAAATATTTTTAAAACCAATTTCAAGTCTGCGTTTAAACCAGAGAAATCAAAGAAACGGGTTCGGGACTCGGTTACGTGCGGGGAAAGATTAGCACCCCCACAACGCCCGTACAAAACGGTACCTTATTAATCGTGTGTTATCTCAAGTATCGGTAAAATTTTGGTTTTAAATGCAGTATTTCAAGTTAATTCCAAATTTAAAGAAAAATAATTCCATTTTTAATTGAAAATGATCCGGAATTTATAAATTCAAAATTTTCCTATATTCCCCAACAAACGTGGCAAAATATAGAAATTTTTATTAATTTGGAAAACTTTCCGAATCATTCCCGTTTTTTGAAAGAAATATATTCCTTTATTAATGATAATTGATGATATTCCCTCCAGCAAACCCGGTAGAGAACTCATGAATTATTTTAACTTGGAATATCTTTATTTTTTATTGAAAAATCATTATCCTTTTGAAAACATTTTAAAAGATGTGAATATGTATATGCATGACATAAATAAAATGACATTGAAAAATCTAAGTAATATAATGCATCCTAAATGATATAATATAATTTAAATGCCTTAGCATATTCTAAATGAAATGAAATGTCCTAAGTTATATGACATATTCTAAATGAAATGAAATGACCTAGGTAACATAATATACTCTATATGAAATGTAATATCCTCAGTCATATGATATATTCTAAATGAAATTAAATGACCTAGGTGACATAATATATTCTATATGAAATAAAATAACCTAGGTAACATAATATATTCTATATGAAATAAAATAACCTAGGTAACATAATTTATTCTATATGAGATGAAATAACCTAAGTAACATAATATATTCTATATGAAATGAAATAACCTAAGTAACATAATATATTCTATATGAAATGACATAATTTAAATGACATGGAAAATATGAATGATATGACATATAATTTAAATGACATGGAAAATAAAATAATGTTATCATATAATATGCATGGAAATAAAAATGAAAATAATAATGCAAGAACATAGTATATGCTAAATAATATAACAAAAAAAATAATTAAATAAAAAGCATAGGATATCATGAAATATTCCAAATCATATAATAAACAAAATAACATAACTCAAAATCATAACAATATCATAGAAATTATCATAGCAAAAATCACATATTATATAAAATGCATGAATATGGAAAATGCAATGCATGAAAATGTATTTTTTCCTTTAATTAAGGAAATCCGTATATCTAAAAAGATATCCAGCTACCTTAAAAAAATATGTCAAATTAAATATTCTAAAACCAAAATACTTTGTGATTGTTTGAAAACAATTTTGAAAAGCTTGAATTAAAAATAAAAATTGAGCTAAATCTTTTTTTAAATGGCTCTAATTTCCTAAGTTTAAAATTCCGGACTTTACCACCCTTAACCCGAGACTTAAAAAATCATTTTTAGAGTTTAAAAAGGCTTAGAAACTACCCTAAGTCAGTAGCTAACCTTCCTAATCAGCCCCCTCTAAGTAACTTAACCAAAACAGAAAAATGATTTTCCTCCAAATTAAATTCTGACTCCACTGTCCAGTTTTAATACACGATTGTTTACCCTATTTTAAAAATTCAAAAAATTTTGAAACAAATAATGGAGACTCAGGACATGTAAAAATACACGAGAAAAAATCATCTTAATTTTCGGATTAAAGATGAGTGCCCAAAAAAATCGGGAAAGTACAAGTACTGGGTGAAAAAAATTGTTTTGCCAAAATACATTTTTACCTTTGATAAAATCATTTAAAAATCAAAGTAAAAATATTTAAGACTCACAAAATGACTCACAAACAGTAGCTAGGACTTTTTGAAAGTTAGATAAAAATTGGCTAAGTAAAAAAATCACAAAGGTAGAATGATCAATTTGACAAAACTTAATTTTCCACAAGTCTGCTCAAGAGAGCATGACTTTGAACCATTAATTGGCCTAAGTCAATATTGAAGTGGCATGAACATGAAATGCATGAAAAATTACAGCAAATATGAATCAATGAAATGCATGAGTTTAAACCTAAATGTCATGAAGAAATGCATGGCATCAATATAGTGACTTAGACCAAAATGAACTTGCATGGCATTTAATGCAACCTAGGTCTAAAATGCATGAACATGCATGGCAAGATAAACCAAACCTAATATCTAAACTATGCATGGCAATATCACAAACACAAGGCATGCTTAAACCAAAAACTTAACCAAATATCATGTAAATGCTAATCTATCAACTAACATAGCAAAAATGCACACATGATGCTAGAATACAAGGAGTGGCCGAATGGCCTCAAGCTCCAACAGGCATGGCATTTTCATAAACACCTTGTATACTTAAACTAAATACTCAATCAAATGTCATGCAAATGCAAAACCTACCAACTAACGTGGCAAAAATGCACATACAATGTAAAACACATGGAGTAGCCGAATAGCCTCAAGCTCAAACAAGCATGGCATTTTCACAAACACTTGATATACTAACATGCTCAACTAAAATATAACACTCAAATCATGCAAACACAAGGTAGAGATACTCACAAGCATTTTCACAAACACTTGATATACTAAATATAAAACATCAACAAATTTAGACATTATGAAAACAGAAAATTAAAAATGCAAGAACATGATATTTAAATCACAAATGGCAACAAACAAAGCAACCAAATTAAAATATGACTCAAGTATATGAAGTAGAATAACACTTAAAACATCAAGATTAAAGAAAATAAAATAGATAACATGATAAAATAAACAAAACAGCAACATTAAAAATAATATAGGCCATTCGGCCATGGTGAGGAAAATGTAAAAAAAAATGTAAGAAAACTTTGTTTAAGAAAAAGATGAAGAAAGAACTTAAAAGGAATATAAAAAAAAAAAAACACTTATTTAAAAAGAAAACTCACCAAATAATAATCAAAATAGCAAAAACAAGAATGAAAAATCAAGAAAGTGCAAGAGTTAGTGCTCAAGAGCAACCTCAAGAGGCTATATTTCAAGCTTTATCTCTTCAAACTTTCCTTTCTTTTCTAAAATTTTTCTTTTCGATTTCAACCATGGAGAGAAAAAACTAAGCAAAAACCAAGAGAAATCAGAAAAATGAAGTGTGAAAATGAAAATTCTGCATCCTCCTATAATGCTGGCAGAATTTTACCTTTCTCCTCCCCTACGATGTTGTCATTTTGATTCAAACCAACTTCCATCCAAGGGCTAGTGATTCAAAGTGAAAAATCATGAAATTATCACCCTTAGATTAGCATATCAGCTGTCCATAATTACAGCTATTCAAGAATAATGTTGACACTCTCCCTTGGCCTATGTGGCTTAATCACAATAGCTTGATCAAAAAGAATCTCTAACTAACTCTTAATTATTGGCCATTTGATTGAAAAATCAGAAGCTTCCTCCTTCCTTTGGTCCAGCACTTCTCTTTTCCAGCCCAAGTCTGATTTTTTGAAAGGCCAAAAGAAGCCCTTTTCGGTTGCTTGGGTGAAATGACCGTTTTGCCCCCCAGATGCAAATAAATGTCAAACGGACTCCAAATTCAAATTTTATTTTTTAATACTTTCAAAATAATAAAATATTGAATTCGGGAAGTTTTCAAAATTTTTCGAGTCCGTTTGCTATTTATTTGGATTTTTTCTTACAAAAATGCCCTTTTATGCCCCCCACATTTTACCATTTTTTAAACGAGCTCCAAATCTAGATTTTTCTTCACTAATCTCTTCCCAAATAATTTAAAAGTGTGATCTGGAAGTTTTCATAATTTTTGGAACTCATTTGGTATTTTTTCAGGATTTTTCTACTTGAATTACTACATAAAGGCTCGGGATTTGGTATTTTGCAAACGAACTCTGAATCAAGATTTTATTTTTCCAATATCTTCCAAATAATTTAAAAATGAGATTTCAAAATTTTCAGAATTTTTGGAGTCTATTTGCTACTTTTTCGGGATTTATCTTCTTGAATTATTGCATAGGAGGCCCGTGATTTGGCCATTTTGCAAATGAACTCCGAATCAAGATTTTATTCCTCCAATCTCTTCCAAATAATTTAAAAATGAGATTTGCAAAATTTCAAAATTTTTGGAGTTCATTTGCTATTTTTCTGGGATTTATCTTCTTGAATTTCTGCATGAGAAGCCCGGGATTTGGCCATTTTGCAAACGAACTCCGAATCAAGATTTTTTTTTCGCCAATCTCTTTCAAATGATTTAAGAATGAGATTTGCAAATTTTCAAAATTTTCGGAGTCCATTTTCTATTTTTCCTAAATTTTCCAATTTTGCCGTTTTGCCTCCGAAACCCGATTTTGCTCAAAACAAGTCCATTTTTCAGATTTTCTTTAAACTGAGCCTTGGGCTATCCTTTTTTAATCATTCCTCATCCATTGGGGGTTTTCGTCTTACCAAATCGGGCCATTTATGTGATTCTTCCCGATTTCATCGAAATTCACCAAAAAACCCTAATTCTCGGTTTTCTCCCGGACTGACTTTTCTTTCGGGTTTTCTTTCAAGTGGCTTCTCCATTACCCGTAATCAGTGCTTATCTTTTATTTGGAACCTTCAATTTTGACCAATTCGATCGTTTAAGCACTTTTCCTCAAATTTCTCGGATTAGGGTTTCCTTTCTACTAGATCTCTAAATCCCAATTTTCGAACTCCATATCTTTCAATGTAGACCTCGGATTATCAAAATTCTTTCACCATTTTTCAATTGAACTTCAAATCTTGATTTTGAAAGTGGGTTGATTTTTTCAGTAGTTGACTTTTTGGGGTTGACTTTTTTCGGTGTTGAATTTTTTTGAGTTTGACTTTTTATGCTCGCCCTCTTGAACTAAGTCTCGGAGTACCACCTGCAGGATGAAAAAAGTCTTTTTACATTCTGAAACATCAATTTAGGAAGAAAACATACCTGTTTTAGTGGTCCGAACAAAATTAGGTGTATACACTCCTCCTACATCTTATGCACCTCCTACACCTTACACACCTTATCCAGGGTATAATCCTTACTATCCCAATGTGAACCATCTTACCCAAAATCCATTTCCCTATACCAATATACCACAACAAACTTTTTCAACTGGCATATCCCCACAGATAAATCTTCCTCGAAACACTATCCCAAACACCCAAGGTGCTGGACGCAATGATCAACGTTCACCAAGAAATGATCAGAAACCCCAATTTGATCTGATTCCTACCACCTATGGTGAGCTATATCCTAAGATGTTGCAGAGTCAACTTATTGCACCTGTATTCCTCAAACCTCTGGCACCACCATATCCAATATGGTACAATGCAAATGTTAGCTACGCATATCACGCAGGAATCCAGGGGCATTCGACTGAGGACTGTATTGCCTTTAAGAAGAAAGTCCAAAGTTTGATTAATACTGGGGTGGTGAAGTCCAGGACAAGGAATGGGCCAAATGTAGCAGGAAATCCATTACTCGATCATGTTGAGAATCGGGTAAATTCAGTATTGATAGGGGAAGAAAGAAGGTTGAAAAAACATGTCAGTGAAGTCAAAACCCTAATGATAAAAGTGTGGGTCGAAATGGTAAAAGCGAGAATGGTGGAGGATGGTGACAGTTTAAAAATGGTTGCAAACAGGGTAGAGGACCGGTGCCCGTTCCATGGATGTAAAGGTCATATCATGCAGGAATGCGGGGACTTTCTGGCTAAAGTCCAAAATATAATGGATGAGGGGGAAGCCCAGTTTTATGAAGAAATAGAGGATGAAGTAGAGGTTATTGAGAATGCGGCTGGCTCTAGAATAGGAAGACCTTTGATCATCTATTATGATGAACCAGAGAAGACTACTCTGATTGTTGAGGAAATTGCGCCTAAGCTAATCATAGATTTGCCTTCTTCCTTTTCATACAAGGAAAACAAAACTGCACCATGGAAATATAACTGCAGCATGGTTATGTCCGGGTCTTCAAGTCAGCAAGATATTACAGGTATAGGGCACTTAACACGAAGTGGAAAGTGTTATGCCCCTGAGGTTGTTGAACATGGATCAATAAGAAAGGACAGAAGAATTGACAAAGGGAAGAAAACAGCTGAACCAATCCAATTGAGATGGAATTTTCAAAAGAAGCAGAGAGGGGATCAGCCCCGGTAAACAGGATAAAAGAGTCGGTGAACGAGAAGGAGGCCTGCGAGTTTTTAAAGTTCATAAAACATAGTGAATATAGTATGGTTGAGCAATTGCAGTGTCAGCCAACAAGAATCTCCATCTTATCTTTGCTATTAAACTCGAAGCTACATTGAAATGCCCTATTGAGAGTATTGAATCAAGCATATGTGGCTAACAATATATCAGTAAAAAAATTAGACAGTCTCGTGGGAAACATTGCGGCAGACGATCATATATATTTCAGTTATGATGAAATACCACCCAATGGTATTAGGTCCACAAAGGCTCTTGACATAACAACCACTTGCAAGGTACATATACTACCAAGGGGTGCTTCTGGATAATAGTTCTTCATTAAATGTTTTGCCGCTGGCAACCCTATCTAAGTTGCCAAGTTATATTTCTTATATGCTGTCGAGTTGCACAGTAGTTAGGGCTTTCGATGGTACCAGGAGAGAGGTAATGGGAACTATTGAGGTTCCTCTAGAGATAGGCCCATGCACCTATACGGTGAACTTTCACGTCATGGATATTAATCCATCCTATAATTGCTTGTTGGGAAGGCCGTGGATAAATTCAGTAGGGGCTGTACCTCGTCTCTCCACCAAAATCTAAAATTTGTGATGGAGGGCCGTTTGGTCACTATATCATGAGAAGAATACATAATAGCCTCTGCATCTACTGAATCTCCTAATGTTGAACCCAATGAAGATGTCGTAGAATATTCCTTTCGGTCTTTGAAATTCATAAATGCAATTTTCGTCGCTAAAGGACAAAAAATTCCAAAACCAAGGTTGTCCAAGAACACAAGGCTGGGAGTAAGAACCACAGTGGGAAAGGGCTGCAGATCTGGAAAAGGTCTCGAAAAATATTTTCAACGAATGGCCCAAGCAATAGAAGTAGTGGGAAAGAAAGATTGGTTTGGCTTTGAGTATCTTTCGAAGGCCTATAAGAAGAGGAAACAAGTTGAAAGGAACCAAGAAAGAAGAATGGCCCGTTTCGCGGGTATGGATATTGAATGGGAACCCATGACTTTTCCACCAATCCTTCACAACTTTTGCTCTGTTGGTTTTCTATTCGGAGAAAAAAAATTCAGAGGATGTACTCATAATGATCGAGCAAGTTTTTAAAAAATTGCATGTGAATAAAGGGGGTAGATTCAGGATATGGTGATTTGCATGACTGGAAAAGAAGGGATGGAAAGTGACAATGCGAACTGGATGGTGCGACCTTGTCCACCAGGATATAGATTGACCAATTGGAGTGTGACTGAGTTGCCCATGGTTTTTAAGTTTATTCCAAAGTAATACTTTAAAAAAACAATCTTAATTATCTTTACCCAGAGATATTAAGAGTTTTTTTTTTCTTTTCGTAATGGACTTTTTGTTTAAACATTTTCATTCAATAAATAACAAGCATGATGCATTTTATTCATATTGATGTGTCCATATTCTTTCATTTTTGCTATTTATTTTGTTTTCATTATACATATTTTCCTATATTGTTTCTTCTCCATCTATTTACAGGTATACAGATGCGGAATATGAGGATCTTCCTGTCAGTAATTCTGAAATTGATTTTGAAAGACCCATTTGCACGGGTGATTTTGAGGCTAATGAAGATACTATGGATTATGGTCTACCTTAGGATCTATTAAGGAAAATAGAACAAGAGGATAAACAAGTATTTCCTCATAAGGATTATTGGAAATGATAAATCTAGGAAATGGTGAAGAGATAAAGGAATTCAAAATCGGGACTTCATTGTCATCATCAATAAAAGGTGAATTGATAGCCTTGCTCCAAGAATATGTGGATGTATTTGCATGGTCTTACCAAGACATGCCAGGGTTGGATCTAGATATTGTGGTTCATAAGCTCCTTTTAAGACCAGAATGCAAACAAATTCAGAAACAGTTGAGAAGAATGAGGCCGGACATGCTGTTAAAGATGAAAGAGGAGGTCAAGAAGCAATTTGATGTTGGATTCTTAGAGGTGGCAAAATATCCAGAATGGGTGGCAAATATTTTTCCAGTACCAAAGAAGGATGGCAAGGTGCGGATATGCATTGATTACCGAGATTTGAACAAGGCCAGCCCTAAAGATAATTTCCCTTTGCCCCATATCAATACTTTGGTGGATAATACAGTGAAGAGTTCTTTATTTTCTTTCACGGATGGACTCTCAGGATACAATCAGATTAAGATGGCACCGAAAGATATGGAGAAAACCACATTTGTTACAATGTGGGGAACATTTTGCTACATGGTAATGCCGTTCGGGTTAAAGAATGCTGGGGCAACATATCAGAGAGCCATAGTGACCTTGTTTCATGATATGATGCATAATGGAATTGAGCTCTATGTTGATGATATGATTGCAAAATCACAAGGAGAAGAGGAGCATATTGCGAATCTTAAGAAGCTCTTCGAACGACTAAGAAACTTTTGACTCAATCTAAATCCTGCAAAATGGACTTTTGGAGTCACCTCGAGAAAATTACTGGGTTTAGTTGTCAGCAAAAAGGGAATTGAGATTGACCCGGGTAAAGTGAAGGCCATTCAGAATTTGCTACCACCTCGTACTCAAAAGGAAGTAAGAGGCTTTCTGGGAGATTGAATTACATTGCTCATTTTATTTCTCAGTTAACCGACAAATGTGATCCAATATTTAAGTTACTTCGAAAATGTGATCCAGGAGAATGGGATGAATGTTGTCAGATTGCATTTGGAAAGGCTAAACATTATCTATCCAACCCACCAGTATTAAAGCCACCTGTTCCGGACAAACCAATGATATTGTATTTATCAGTATTTGAGAGATCCATGGGTTGTGTTTTGGGGAAGCTTGATGAGACTAGAAAGAAAGAACAGGCAGTTTACTACCTCAGCAAGAAGTTCACAGGTTATGAGTTTAAATATTCGTCGGTAGAAAAGTTGTAATGTGCCTTAGCTTGGACTGCTCGAAGACTCAGACAGTACATGTTGTACAACACAATTTGGTTGATTGCCAAGCTAGATCCAATCAAGTATATGTTGGAAGCACCTTATTTATCAGGGAGAACAACAAGATGGTAGGTTTTATTGTCAGAGTACGACATTGTATATGTAAGTCAAAAAGCTATCAAGGGCAGTGCAATGGCTGAATTCTTAGCAAGTCGAGCGGTGGAAGATTATGAGCCCTTGAACTTTGACTTCTCGGTTGAAGATTTGATGTATGTTTCGCAAGTAGATGAGATTCCCTTGAAGAAGAAAGTATGGAAAATGTACTTTGATGGAGCATCTAATGCCATGGGGCATGGAATCGGTGCAGTGCTCATATCACCAGAAGAAGATTATTATCCTTTCACTGCTAGATTGGATTTTGATTGTACAAACAATATTGCCGAGTATGAAGTGTGTACTATGGGCCTTCGTTCTACGGTGGACAGAAAGATCAAAGTGTTGAAGTTTTCGGAGACTCAGCCCTAGTGATATACCAGCTACGGGGAGAATGGAAAACTCGAGATACATAGCTAATCCGATACCGAGAACTCATACTGAGTTTATTGGAGGAATTTGAAGAAGTGAATTTCAATTACTTCCCTAGAGAAGAAAATCGAATGGCAGATGCTCTGGCTACTTTGTCATCAATGTTTAAAGTGAATGAAGGGGCTGGAATTGTGCCAATAAAGATGAGTATATACGAGTCTCCTGCCCACTGCCTGAGTATTGAAGAAGAAGCAGATGGCCTCCTTTGGTATAATGACATCTTGCAATACATCAAGAGTCAACAGTATCCAGAACAAGCAACAGAAAATGACAAAAGGACTCTAAGAAGGCTAGCAATGGGTTTTGTTCTAGATAATGAGATTCTCTACAAGAAAGGAAAAGACAAAGTCTTGTTGATATGTGTCGAATCTGCCGAAGCTCGGAGAATTATAAAAGAGGTCCATGAAGGGATATGTGGCACTCATGCTAATTGTCACATGCTTGCTAAGCAGATTATGAGGGCAAGGTATTATTGGTTGAAAATGAAAGGAGATTGTGTCAATTATTCTCGAAAGTGCCATAAATGCCAGATATATGCAGATAATATTCATGTATCGCCGTGACCATTGCATGTCATGACTGCACCATGGCCCTTTTCAATATGGTGAATGGATATGATTGGACCTATTACCCCGAAAGCTTCAAATGGACATTGTTTCATCTTGGTGGCCATAGATTATTTCATAAAATCGGTAGAAGCTGCTTCCTATACGAATATAACAAAGTCGGTGGTATGCAGATTTGTTAAGAGAGAAATCATATGCCGTTACGGATTGCCAACAAGAATTATTTCGGATAATGCTCTTAATTTGGATAATAAGATGATGAGAAAAGTGTGTACTCAGTTCAAGATCACACATCATAATTCGGCACCTTACCGTCCGAAGATGAATGGGGCAGTAGAAGCAACTAACAAGAACATCAAGAAGATTGTTGAAAAGATGACTGATGTGTACAAGGATTGGCATGAGATCTTGCCTTTTGCTCTTCATGCATATCATACCTCAGTTTGCACATCTACAGGGGCAACGCCATTTTCTTTGGTATACGGGAGGAAGCAGTGCTACCTATTGAAGTTGAAATCCCTTTATTACGGGTTTTAATGGAAATTGGCCTAGAAGAAGTAGAATGGGTTAGAGCTCGTTATGAACAGCTGAATCTCATCGAGGAGAAAAGATTGAAAGCAATTTGTCACAGGCAGTTGTATCAAAAGAGGATGATTCGAGCCCACAACAAGAAGGTTCATCCTAGACAATTCCGAGAGGGGGAGTTGGTACTGAGGAAAATTCTCCCTATAGTAAAGAACCCGCGAGGAAAGTGGGCTCCGAATTCAGAAGGACCCTATGTGGTAAAAAGAGCTTTTTCTGGAAGAGCATTGATTTTAACTCGGATGGACGGGGAGGACTTTAGAAATCCCGTAAATGTTGATGAACTAAAGAAGTATTATGCTTGAAATTGGTTTTTTTTTTAACCAAAAAAAAAGTGTGATGCTGTGCACATGTAAATTTGAATGATTCCAAGCATAAAAATGGAAATTCTATATATCTATCTCCCTTGTAGATTGCTTTTTAATAAGAATATTCATGCTTGATATGATGAATGGCCATATTTCATATTTCTTTCACTAAGAAGAAACTATCCTTAGTCACCTTTTTGAGCCTTAGAAATTATTTCTTTCTTTAAACCTTGATCAAGGATCACCCTCTACACTAGAGGGCAAATGCGAGGAAAAATAATCAAAAATCATGGCAAAAAGAAAGCCATCGAAAAATGTTAAAATCAAAGAATGGCAAATGAAAGTCAACAAAGTAAGAAAAGAAAAAATAAGAAAGGAAAGTCCAAAAAAGGGACAAATGTTTCAAGAATGAGTTCTCCTCAGGAAATTATCCTTGATTCAATCATCCTTAAACACATTTTGGGCCTATTTTATCCTTTCTTTCTGAACCCGAACCTTGGCCTACATTACATGCTTTAGAAAGTCCATTTTGATCAAGCATGGATATTTAATTTGAAAGGTTATTCTCAGAATTCATCCCATCTTTTGAATTGATATTTTTACCTTGGAAATATTTAGAATTCTCAGATGCATGGTAGAACACAAAAAAAAAATGAAAATGAAAAAAGAATGTAAAAGGAGAGGTTTAAGTCGAAAACCCGTAAAGGGCAACTTAGTACTGAATGGAAGACACTTGAGCTGAAAACCCGCAAAGGACGGCTCAGGTACTGATTAAAGTTCGAATCAATGCTCCGTGTAAAGGGAGAGAAGGTATCTGAAAATCAGAGGAAAGGGGAACCACTCAGTCTGACGTAACTACGGAAGCCGAGAGGTTACCCAAGTAAATTGCTTGTTCAAGAGAAATTTCAGATGGTTCGAAAAAGAAGGGGTCCAAGATATTCTGTATCCGAGGCATCTACAACCTATAACATTAAATTTGTTTCTTATATCCTTGATATTCACTTTTACAATTTTTTTTTTTAAAAAAAAAACACATTTGTTGCAATAAATTCTTGTTATCCTTTTCATGACATTTTTGCTTGATTCATATTTTCTTTCATACATTTTTGAGATGCATCATGATTGTTATTAAATTGAATGATGATTAGTAATAAAAAAACTTTAAATAAAAGGATTTCTGAGTATTTCTAAAGAATAGATTTAAATCTTGGGAAACGTTTGGAAAGTTCACCAAGTAAAAGAAAACAGTGAACGTGTTGGAGGCTCCATCACGAAGTCAGAAAATCTGTGAATTTCAGCGAAAGTCAAAAACTAAGACTGCTTGACAAGTTATCTTGAGTGAAGGGTTCCTTAAGTGGGGCATCAGTGAACAATTGAAGACTCCGTCATGAAGTCGGATAATCTGTGAACCTCAAAGAAACCATGGATTAGAAATGATGAAACAATTATTTAATTGCATTCATTCTTAAGAAACATACAAGCATTTGCAAAGCATGTCATTCTCATCATTGCATTTAGCTAACATTGCAGAAATCAAGAAAAGTTGGACTTCCCCAAAGTGAACTCGTTCTGCCTTTCAAACAAGTCAAGCCCCGAGATCACCATCGAGGTACGTTCCTTTCCAAATCAAACTCGTTTTGCTTCTCAAATGAGTCAAGCCCCGAGATAGCCGTCGAGGTACGTTCCTTTCATTTTCAAGTTAAATTTATTTATTTCCAAATGAACCAAATCCAGAATCATTCTTAGTATTTCCTTTTGTTTTAAATCAAATTCATTATGTTTTATCAAATAACTCGAGCCCCGAGACCATCATCGAGGTATTTCCTTTTGTTTTAAATCGAATTCATTTTGTTTTATCAAATGAGTCGAGCCTTGAGACCACCGCCAAGGTATTTCCTTTTGTTTTAAATCGAATTCATTCTATTTTATCAAATGACTTGAGCCTTGAGACCACCATCGAGGTATTTCCTTTTGTTTTAAATCGAATTCATTCTGTTTATCAAATGAGTCGAGCCTTGAGACCGTTGTCAAGGTATTTTAAAATCACGGGTAAAGCCTCCGGGCACCATTCTTAAAGACCTCTGGGCATCAATTAATCAAAATCATGGATAAGACCTCTGGGTGCCATATTCAGAAAGTACCTCTGGTTTCACCCAGGTCTTTTTCGACATCTGGCTTCGCCCAAGTCATCACCTTGAAAATTATCTATGGTTTCGCCTAGATAACTTTTCGACTTCTGGTTTTGCCCAAATCATCACCTTGAAAATTATCTATGGTTTCGCCTAGATAACTTTTCGACTTCTAGTTTCGCCCAAGTCATCACCTTGAAAATTATCTATGGTTTCGCCTAGATAACTTTTTGATTTTTGAATCTGCCCAAATCATTACTTTGCAAATTAAACTCGTTTCTTTAAAACGGGTCGAGCCTTGATTAGTCAGGGAACTCAAATTAAGGACAATATCTTCTATTTAGAGCTTTTTTCAAAAAAAAAAATTGAAAAAATGAAAAAAGAAACCCCTTTCGCTTATCTTCACATGTGATTTCACTAACTGGACAAAATTAGTGTTTGTTTATCTTTGCCTGATTCCTGATTCTCAGAAGTAGCCAAAGAGGGGCAGCTGTAGACACCTAAATTTGTCTGAACCATTAAAATAGCTATGTTTTCTTCCTAAATTGATGTTTCAGAATGTAAAAATATTTTTTTCATCCTGCAGGTGGTACTCCGAGACTTAGTCTAAGAAGGCGAGCATAAAAAGTCAAACTTGAAAAAGTCATCCCCAAAAAGTCAATTACTGAAGAAGTCAACCCACTTTCAAAATAAATATTTTAAGTTCAATTGAAAAATGGCAAAAGAATTTTGATAATCCGAGGTCTACATCAAAAAATATGGAGTTTGAAAGTTGGGTTACGGAGATTCAGTAGAAAAAAAACCCAAGTTTAGGAAATTTGGGGAAAAATTCTTAAACAATTAAATTGGTCAAAATTGAAAGTTCTAAATGAAATACAAGCACTAAATACGGGTAATGGAGAAGCTACTCGAAAGAAAAACTGAAAGAAAAGTCAATTCGAAAGAAAAACTGAGAATTAGGGTTTTTAGTGGATTTTGGTGAAATTTGGAAGAATTAAAGAAATGGCCCGATTCGGTAAGACTAAACCCCTTAATTGATGAGGAGTGATTAAACAAGGTTCTCCCAAGGCTCAGTTTGAAGAAAATCTAAAAATCGGACTTGTTTTGAGCAAAATTGGGTTTCGGAGGCAAAAAGGCAAAATTGGAAAATTTGGGAAAAATAGCAAATGAACTCCAAAAATCATGAAAATTTGCAGATCCCATTCTTAAATCATTTTGAAGAGATTGGCAAAAGAAAATGTGGATTCGGAGTTCGTTTGCAAAATAGCCAAATCTCGGGTCCCCTATGTAGAAATTCAGGAATATAAATCCCAAAAAAATAGCAAATGAACTCCAAAACTTCTAAATATTTGCAGATCTCATTCTTAAATTATTTGGAAGATATTGGCAAAAGAAAATCTGGATTCATAGTTCGTTTGCAAAATGGCCAAATCCCGGGCCCATTATATAGTAATTCAAGCAGATAAATCCCAAAAAAATAACAAATGAGTTCCAAAAATTTTGAAAACTTCCAGATCATACTTTAAATTATTTGGAAGAGGATGGTGAAGAAAAATCTGGATTTGGAGCTCGTTTAAAAAATGGTAAAGTTTGGAGCACAAAAAGGCAATTTTGGAAGAAAAAAATCCAAATAAATAGCAAATGGGCTCGGAAAATTTTGAAAATCTCCAAAATTCAATTTCTTATTATTTTGGAAGTATTTAAAAATAAATTTTCAATTTGGAGTCCGTTTACTATTTATTTACGTTCAGGGGGTAAAAAGGTCATTTTACCCAAGAAATCGAAAAAGGCTTTTCTTGCCTTTTAAAAATATGGAGATTGGGCTGGAAGATGAGGGGTCAACCGGCCAAGGCCCAATGGTGGGCAATTATTTTATGATTTTTAATCAACAGGCCAATAATGAAGAGAAAGGTAGTTATTTTTTTGTTCAAGCCTTTGTAATTGAGCCACATGGATCAATGCATGAAGAAGGAGAATGTCAACATAATGGCTTAAGACTCTTGAGTAGCTGTAATTGTGAATAGCTGATTACCTAATCTAAGGGTGATAATTTCACATTTTAAGCATCTTGGATTAATAGCCTTTAGATCAAAATTGGTTGGAAAAAAATGACAACATGCTAGCCATTTAGAAGGCCATTCGACCACTACAAGGAAGGGGGGTCTCTCTTTCATTTTTAGCTGTTCACTCTCTTGTTTGGCTGATTTTCTATCCATTTTGTGAAAGGCAAAAAGAAAAGTTTAGAAAAGAAAAGAAAGTTAGAAGAGAAAAAACTTGCAATATAGCTTCTAGAGGTTGCTTTAAGCACCATATTCTTGTACTTTCCTTGATTTTTCATTCTTGATTTGCTGTTTTCATTTGATATTTGGTGAGTTTCTTTTGATTTTAAAATATGTGTTTTTAAGCTTTCTTTTAAAGTTCTTCCTTCATGCTTTCTTGAAAAACTATGGAAAATAAAATAATAAAAAATTTCTCTAAGTGGCCGAATGGCCTTATATTTTTTTTATCGTTGTTGTTTTGCTTTTGTTTCATATTGTTAGTAGTGTCTAACATGTTTTTGATATTTCATATCTTCTTCGAATAACAAAATATGTAGCTTGTTTTAATGTTGTTGCTTATTTCCCTCTTTTATTGATTCTTTCATCTAGTATTCATGTTTATTTTCCTTGTTTTTACATTTTTAATTTTCTGTTTTCAATATTTTTGTGTTCTTCATGATTTGCATTTTACTATGCTAAGTGTTTGTGAAAATGTCTAGTCTTGTGCATGCCTTTACTTCATGTTTACATAGTTTAACATGTTTCTTTTTTTAGCTTTGCATTTTAGTATGTCATGTGTTTGTGAAAATATCATGCTAGGATTCCATCACATTGAGCATATAGACCACTCGGCTCCTTTTTTTTTTTTTATGCTTTGCATGTGCATTTTCATCATGCTAGTTGATAGGTTTTCATTTTCATGATATTTGGTTGTGTATTTTGTTTAAGCATGTTATATGTTTGTGTTATTGCCATGAATTCTTTAGGCTTAGGATTAGTTTGCTTTGCCATGCATATTTCATGCATTTTAGACCTAGGTTGCATTAAATGCCATGTAAGTTCATTTAGGTCTAGGTCATTTTATTGATGCCATGCATTTTTCATCTAATTATTTCAAATCATGCATTTCATGCATCATATTTGCTGTATTTTCATGCATTTCATGTCATTGCCACATGATTTATGACTTAGAGTTGTCAAATCAATGGTTCAAAGTCATGCTCATTTTGAGCATACTTGTGGAAAATTAAAGAGTTGTCAAATTGATTATTCTACCTTTGTGATTTTTTTACTTAGCCAATTTTTGTCTAACTTTTCAAAAGTGTTAGCTACTGTATGTGAGTCTTTAGGAGAGTCTCTAACATTTTTACTTTGATTTTTAAATGATTTTATCAGAGGCAAAAAAATGTGTTTTGCGAAAACAGTTTTTTCACACTATACTTGTACTTTCCCGATTTTTCTGGGCAGTCATCTTTAATCAGAAAATTAAGCCGATTTTTTCCTGTGTAGTTTTACATGTTCTGAGTCTCCAGTATTTGTTTTAGATTTTTTGAATTCTGAACAATAGGGTAAAAAATTATGCTTTAAAACTGGATAGTAGAGGTAGAATTGAATTTGAAGGAAAATCATTTTTCTGTTTTGGTTAAGTTACTTAGAAGGGGGCTGATTTGGAAGTTTAGCTACTGTCTTAGGGTAGTTTCTAAGCCTTTTTAAACTCTAAAAATGATTTTTTAAAACTCGGGTTAAGGGTGGTCAAGTCCGAGATTTTAAACTTAGGAAATTAGAGCCATTTAAAAAGGGTTTAGCTAGGCTTTTATTTTTTAAATCTAAGTTTTCCAAAATTGTTTTCAAACAATCATAAAGTATTTTGATTTTTAGAAAATTTAATTTGATATATTTTCCTAAGGTAGCCGGATATCTTTTTAGAGATATGGATTTTCTTAATTAAAGGAAAAAATACATTCTCATGCATTGCATTTTCTATATTCATGCATACTATATAATATGTGATTTTTTCTAGGATAATTTCCATGTTGTTGTTATTATTTATTATTTATATTTTGGTTTTATGTTGTTTATTATATGGTTTTGAATATTTCATGATATCCTATGCTTTTTATTTAGTTATTTATTTTTGTCACATTATTTAGCATATACTATGTTCATGCATTATTATTTTCATTTTTATTTTCATGCATATTATATGATAGCATTATTTTATGTTTCATGTCATTTAGATTATATGCCATATCATTTATATTTGCCATGTCATTTTAATCATTTTATTCCATTTAATATATCATGTGACTTAGGATATTTCATTTCATTTCATATAGAACATATTATGTTACCTAGGTCATTTCATTTCGTTTAGAATATATTATGTCACTTGGGATATTTTATTTCATTTAGAATATATCATATGACTTAGGATATTACATTTCATATAGAATATATCATGTTACCTAGGTCATTTCATTTCATTTAGAATATACCATATAACTTAGGATATTTCATTTCATTTAGAATATGCTAAGACATTTAAATTATATCATACCATTTAGGTTGCATTATATTATCTAGACTTTTGCTATGTCATTTTATTTATGTCACACATATTCATATTCATATTTTTTAAATGTTTTGAGACAGGTAATGATTTTCAATAAAATAAAGATATTCCTGAGTTAAAGTAATTCATGAGTTCTCTGCCGGGTTTGCTGGGGAGGATATCATCAATTATCATTAATAACGGAATATTTTCTTTAAAACCAAAATGATTCAGAAAATTTTCCGAAATAATAAAAATTTCTATATTTTGCCACGCTTGTTGGGAAATATAGGAAAAATTTCGAATTAATAAATTTCGGATTATTTTCAATAAAAAATGGAATTATTTTTCTTTAAATTGGGAATTAACTTGAAATACTAAATTAAAAATCGAATTTTTATCGAGACTTAAGATAACACACAATTAATAATGTACCATTTTATACGGGTGTTGTAGGGGTGCTAATCCTTCCTCACACGTAACCGAGTCCCGAATCCGCTTTTTTGATTTCTCTGGTTTAAAACGCAGACTTGAAATTGGTTTTAAAAAATATTTTAATTAATTTTAAAATGTTTTATAAAACCGATTTTAATAGGTGGCCAATCACACATAGCCAAAAAAGATTGGTGGTGACTCCCTGTGTTTTCCAAGGTTATTTTCAAAATCTTCGATTTTCTAGAGGAATTAAGTCGACTTGTCCTCGATTTTTTTTAATGTCACGCTTAACGAATAATAAAGTCTTGCGATGAGACTTGTTATTTTTTAGGTTGCGACAATGCAAATGCAAGGATTGACAATGTGCATAATGCTTTTAAATGTTGCAAATGCAAAAATTGAATTGATGCAAATACTAAGATTAATGCTGACGCAACTACTTCATGGAATAATGTAGATGCAAAGATCGACATTATGCAAATGCTTCTAAATGATGCAAATGAAAGGATTGCCAATGTGAAAAATGCTTCTAAATGATGCAAATGCAAAAATTGAATTTATGCAAATGCTAAGATTAATGTTAACACAACTACTTCATTGAATGATGCAGGTGCCCTACAAATCGTGCTCATGTAAGTGATTCATGAATGGTGTAATTACAGCTACAATAATAAAGATGCAATGATCCTTGAAATGATGCAATTGCTTGAGATAATACAAATGAAAATATCTATGAAGGATGTAAATGTAATGGGCAAATGTAGATTCTCATGGAATAGTTAAAATGCAAAAATCCATGAATGATGCAAATGCTTGCTGACACGGTGCAGATGCAAAGCTCAATAAAGAGATGAGTGCTCATTAGTGGTGCAAATGCCCCTGATCGTTTTTCTGGACTTTGGCTTAGCCTTTCCAATTCATTTTTCCTCTTCAAATCAGAGTTTATTTTCAATTCATTTTTCAATCTTTGGCTATTCTCTTAGCCCTAACAGTTTTCAAACTCTTATTGATAGAAGTCTGCTTGCCGAGTTTTATTTCTTCTTCTCATATTTGGAAGTCAAGGTTACCCCTAGTAGTTCCACACCTTAGGTTATAAAAACCTTTATCTCATGTCAACATAAAAATGAGTATTTCAAAAATATTTTTATTTTTTCCCAAATTTAATGAAAACTTATGAGTCGAAAATATCAACCCCAAAGTGTGTGATGTACGAATCTTTTGAAGATTGTTGATCACTGTTAGAAATTTCCCTAAGTGTCAATTTGGGTTTTTCAACTTGAATTGAAAGGCTCGATACAACAGGATTTTGGTTGATTGAAGAAAACTTCACAACAAAAATTTATGTCCTTTCTAGGCTCGCAGATGAAACAGGTTTTATAAAACACGAACTCCTTGAGAATGAAACAAATTCAACATTCTTTTAGTTTCCATATCAAGGCATTTTGACAAGCGTCAAGATTGGCCGGGATGTTTTAACTGAAAAGTTTAATCTTGGAGGAAAAAGGTTTCAGTTTTTGAAATCAATCCTCTAAATGAGAGTTGACAATTTAAGAGGTTCAGGAATACCTAGATGTTCCTCAATTTTTGCAAGATGACATTCTCTTTCTCTTTTGTGGCATCGGCACTAACATAGATGGCATCAAAAATTTCTATTTTACTCTAGACCGCCCATTTTTGGGTTTTCGCCCTAGATTCCCATTCTTTCCACTTTTTCCTTCTTTATTGTTTCACCATGCACTTGAGAATTCTAAATTCTTCCATAGTGAAATGATAATTTGATGAGATAGGATAAAATCTGAGAAAAAACCCTTCAAGTTAAATATTCATGCTTGATCAAAATGGATTTTTAAAGCACGTAATGTAGGCCATGGTTCGAGGTTCAGAAAGAAAGGATAAATAGGCCCAAAATATGTGTTTGAGATTAATCAGATGAAAGATCATTTCTTGAGAAAAATTCCCTTTGAAGCATTTGTCTTTTTTGGACTTTTTTTTTTACTTTTTGACTTTGCTCATTTTCTTCTTTGTTCTTCGCTTTCATTAGCCATATTTTTTTTAATTATTATTATTATTATTATTTTTACACATTTTTTGCGTGTGTTTTGTTTTGTTCTTGGCTTTCATTTCGCCATCTTTTTTCTTTTTGTTTCTTCATTTCGACAAAGTGAGCCCGTATTTATTTGGGAGCTCAATTTGCTTCGTATCTATCTTCGAGTTAAAACTCATTTCTCCATGATCTTTAAGAAGATCTTTCCTCGCATTTGCCACCCAGTATAGAGGGTGATCTTTAATCAGGGTTCAAAGAAGAAAGAATTCTTTCGGCTCAAAAGGGGTGAGTATGGATAATTTCTTTTTGTGAAAGGGTTATGAAAGATGGCAATTTCTCATATCAAGCACAAATATTCTCATTGAAAAGTAATTCCTAAGGGGAATAGATAATTAAAATTTCATTTTGCACTTGGAATCATCCGAATTCTCATATGCATGATATCACAATTTTTCTTTTTTTTGTTATATGCCCCAATGATTCATGCGTTAGTTCCATCCTTATTCACCATGTATCCATCATTTCTGCATATGATGCCCCAATTTGATTAACCATGAGAATTTGTATCATTACGAGGAACACCGCAAGTCTAGGTTCACATTGAAAAGGCTAAGTTTCAATCTTGGGTTTGTTTGTAGTGACAAGGAAAATATGAGCCAAAAATAGGTTTTCTTCGGGACATGAGGTAATCTAGTTTTTTCATAGTGCCCCGAGGTGTCAATTATGTAGCGATGTTTGGGCAATTGGTGTTTTGTGGCGTTGGAAAAGTTAGGAATGGATTTGGCACCACCTTGACGCACATCGAATTACCATGATCTAGATTCTTGAAAGAATGTCTCATTTGTTTGAATTTCAAGGAGTTACAAAAAAATTTTGTTCCTTTCTTCATAGCCTAGACCAAGATCTACATCTTTGTTTATTCTGCAATGACAATGGTTTATGAAGTTTAATTATTCATACTCCTTGAAGCATTCGGTCTTTCAAGTAGTCTCGATTCAAGGGATTTAGGCATAAGGAAACCCAAGAAAGAGGGGGGAGGGTATTGGGTCCTTTTTAACAATGATCATCAATATTTCTCGAGACTGCCCATTACTTCATGTGAAAACCACTTATTATTGTTTACCACAAAAATTTTCAAAGTTTCGTTTCTTTTTGCAAATACAAATTACTACTAAAATAATGAACACAACATATTTAAATTCAAAGTTTATTTATTGCATGTAGATGTCAACATGAGACAAGTGCTTTCATCATCAAAGTGTATAGAACTACATGCATCAGAATGCTCCTATTAACATGCTTTCAAAGATAGTAATTCTCCTCTTTAAAACCCTATGAAGATACTGATTTATGGCAAAGCAGACTTCCACTGTTTGATAAGCTCTGAAGTTAAAATGCCATTGCGAAAAAAACCTTCCACCATTTCTTTCAGTTGTCTGCATTCTTCTGTCGAATGCCCAATTGCCCCATGTGATACTCGCACTTACTGTTGGGGTCATAGCTTTTAGCTAAGAAGAAAGCTCTTTAAAGCTAACCAATTTTTATTTCATCTCATTAATGTGTTTCATGATGAATGAGATATGAATGTCATGAATGCAATTTGATGCATGTGAAGAATAAACAAAGTGATGTGTGGTCATATACAGTGGAAACATGCTGACCATGTATGTCATAAATGCAACACGATGCCAACATGATGCATTTAAAGAATAAGAAAAATCAATGCATGGATATATGCAATGAATCAAATCTGACTTTACTGTCCAGTTTTAAAACGTGATTTTTTAACTTATTTTTAAAAATTACAAAAATATATGAAAAAAATTATGGGAGACTCAGAACATGTCGAACTCTATGGGAAAAAATTGGCTTAATTTTTAGACTAAGGATGACCTACTAGTAAAATCATGAAAGTCAGAACACTGGGTGAAAAACTGTTTAGCCAAAAAAACATTTTTATGCCTTTTATAAAATCATTCAAAAATAAGAATAAAAATATTGGAGACTCCTCTAAGGACCTACAAACATAATTAAAAATTTCTAAAAATTTGGATAAGGATTGCCTAATGAAAAAAAAATACAAAGGTAGAAAATCCAACTTGACAACTTCTTAATTTTCCACAAGCATGCTCATGTGAGCTTGGCTTTGAGCCATTGATTGGCTTAAGTCAAAAATCAAGTGGTATGATATGAAATGCATGAACATGGAGCAACAAATAGGGGGATCTATCCTGCCACAACCAACCAAGCAAGAGATATCAAGCAAGAACAAGCATAACGAATATAAAAAGAAAAAGAAAGAAACTATCTCTCAAAGCACCTTATGCTACAGCCTCCATATTAACTTGCTAAAACACTTTCTTACATCTTCCTTGTACTCTGGATTATCTCATGTGCGAAGAAGTTCCATACAAAAGGCCTTCTCATAGAAATTTATGGAATGATCAATGTAGACACCTAATTTTGTCCAGACCACTAAATCAGGTATGTTTTCTTCCTAAATTGATGTTTCAGAATTCAAAAAGTTTTTTCTCATCCTGCATGTGGTACTCCGAGACTTAGTCTAAGAAAGCAGAAAAAAAAGTCAAACTTAAAAAGGTCAACCACAAAAAAGTCAAACCCAAAAAGTCAACTACTAAAAAAGTCAACCCACTTTCAAAATCAAGATTTGAAGTTCAATTGAAAGATGTTGAAAGAATTTTGATAATCCGAGGTCTACATTGAAAGATATGGAGTTTAGAAGTTGGGTTACGAAATTTCAATAGAAAGGAAACCCTAGTTTGGAAAATTTGGGGAAAAGTGCTTAACCGATCAAATTGGTTGGAATTGAAGGTTCCAAATGAAAGATAAGCACTGACTACGGGTAATGGAGAAGCTACTTGGATGAAAAGCTAAAATAAAAATCAATTCGGAAGAAAACCGAGAATTAGGATTTGTAGTGGATTTCAGTGAAATTTGGAAGAATTACAGAAATGGCCCAATTCGGTAAGACTAAAGCCTTTAATTGATGAGGAGTGATTAAACAAGGATAGCCCAAGGCTTAGTTTGAAGAAAATATAAAAATCGAACTTGTTTTGAGCAAAATCGGGCTTCTAAGGCAAAACGACAAAATTGGAAAATCTGGGAAAAATAGCAAATGAACTCCAAAAATTATGAAAAATTGCAGACTTCATTCTTAAATCATTTCGAAGAGATTGGCATAAGAAAATCCTGATTCGGAGTTCATTTACAAAATGGCCAAATCCTGGGTCTACTATGCAAAAATTCAAAAGGATAAATCCCGAAAAAATAGCAAATGAGTTCCAAAAATTCTAAAAATTTGCAGATCTCGCTCTTAAATTATTTGGAAGAGATTGGCAAAAGAAAATCAGGATTCAGAGTTTGTTTGCAAAATGACCAAATCCCGGATCCACTATGTAGAAATTCAAAAGGATAAATCCCGAAAAAATAGCAAATGAGTTCCAAAAATTTCTAAAATTTGCAGATTTCACTCTTAAATTATTTAGAAAATATTGGCAAAAGAAAATCTAGATTTGGAGTTTGTTTGTAAAATGGCCAAATCTCGAGTCCCCTATGTAGAAATTCAAGCAGATAAATCCCAAAAAAATAGTAAAGCTCCAAAAATATTGAAAACTTCTAGATCACACTTTTAAATTATTTGGAAGAGATTGGTGAAGAAAAATATGGATTCGGAGCTGATTTAAAAAATGGTAAAGTTCGGGGGCATAAAAAGGGCAATTTTGGAAATAAATCTGAAATAAAAAGTAAATGGACTCGGAAAATTTTGAAAACTTCTAGAATTCATTTTTTTTATTTTGGGGGTACTGAAATAAGAAAATTTGAATTTGGAGTCCATTTTCTACTTATTTAGGTTCGGGGGTCAAAAAGATTATTTTACCGAAGAAACTAAAAAGGGTATATTTGTAATTAGGAAAAATATGAAAGAAGAAGAAATTGCTAGGATTTTACCTCCTTTGATCAGCCAGCATAGAAGAAAAGAAGGAAGCTTGATCAATTTAATTCCTTAGTCACAATCAAGCTCAGATGCTACCACTAGTACCTTACAAATGGTCCCCCTTCATCCAATGGCTTATGTGCCTTTTAGAAAAGTTGAATGCACCATCCAATGGCCAAGTTTAAATGCCAAGATGAAATTTTTATTTTTCATGAATGAACCCTCATCTAATGGCCAAGAATGGAAGAAAAAAGATGAGCACAATTCATCCAAAGGTGGACATCCATTCGGCCAAGCAAGGGAGTGCATGGGATTGTCTCTTTTCATCCAATGGCTTAGGCCATCTACAAGGGCTGAGTACACATGTTAAGGGCTGGATTTAATCTACAAGATGTCATTTTTATGTTGTCCTCATCCAATGACCAAGAATGAAAGAGCATAACTCATCCAAGAGTAGGCACTCAAAGGGCCAAGCAAAGGAGTGCATGGGATTGGTCCTCTTTTTCATCTAAGGGCTAAGGTTATTACAAGGGCTGAGTACACATCTTAAGGGCTGCTATCAATTGGAAAGATGACATTTTTATGTTATCGTGAAAATATCTTAATCTAAGGGACAAGATTGGAGGAGAAAAAGTGCAAAAATCCATCCTATGGTGGAGGGGCATTCGGCCAAAGCTAAGAGAGGGGGGAATGTTTTGTTTTTCCTTAAGTGGCTTAGCATTTGAGAGTGGAGGTCAGTAGCTAATTGAGAAAAAAAAGGTTTTTGAAAGAAAGGAAGAAAAGCTTTTGTTAAGGTAGCCATTCTACCATTGCTACTACATTTTTTCTTCTTCTTCCTCATGCTTTATTTCTTGTTTTCCATGTGATTTCCTACCATTTTTTTTACATCTTTCTTGTTGTTCTTTCTTTTCAAAAAAAAAAAAAAAAAACAATGGTTAGGCTTCAAGATCTTGATAAAAATCAAGTGATAATGGTTAGGGTGGGCTTTGTCCAATATACCAACCATGGAGCTCATCTCTATATTTTTTTACCTTAGTTATTTTTTATGATTTTGAGATTGAAAAGGCTTCATGACCTTGATGAAAATCAAGAGATAATGGTTAGGGGGATTTGTCCAATATACTATCCATGGAGCTCTTTGTTATTTATTTGCTTACTTTAACTTGCTTATTTCTATTATTGTTTATCTTTATGTATATTTATATTCTTGCTAACCATCTTGTTCTTTTGACTTATGTCATATTTTTGCATCTTGGAGCTATTGTCATATAGTTTAGGCCATTTCCATTTTTCATATCACTTTCCATAGCATTTAGTTAGGTCATTTTACTTGATATTTCTCACAACACTTTGGTTCCTAGGCCATTCGGCCATGTGTATTCTCTTTAAGAATTAGGCCATTTTCATATGCCATGTTATTTTTCCATGACATTTAGACATTAGGCCATTTTCATATGCCATGTCATTTCACATGTCATTTAGCTTTAGGCCATTTTTATTATTCCATGTCATTTGAGTTTAGGTCATTTTATTATCCTATGTCAATTTACATGTCATCTAAGCATTAGGCCATTTTCATATGCCATATTATTTTTCCATGACATTTAGAAATTAGGCCATTTTCATATGCCATGTCCTTTCACATGTCATTTAGACATTAGGCCATTTTCTTGTGCCATGTCATTTCCCATGTCATTTAGGCACTAGGTCATTTTCATTATTCCATGTCATTTGCCATTTCATTTAGACACTAGTTCATGCATGTTAAGTTAGTATAACATTTATTGCCATGCCAACTCATGCTAGGCATTTAGGTTATTTATGCCATGTATTTTCCATATCACTTAGGCTTTAAACCATGCATTTCATGCATTCAATTTGTTGTATTTTCATGCATTTAAAGTCAAGCCACATGATATATGACTTAGGCCAATCAATGGCTCAAAGTCATGCTCACTTGAGCATACTTTTGGAAAATTAAAGGGTCATCAAATTGATTATTCTACCTTTGTGATTTTTTTTACTTAGCCAATTCTTGTCCAAAGTTTTTAAATGTTTTATCTACTGTTTGTAGGTCTTTATGAGAGTCTCCAACATTTTTACTTTGATTTTTAAATGATTTTATCAAAGGCAAAGAAATGTGTTTTGGCAAAACAGTTTTTCATCCAATACTCGTGTTTTTTCGATTTTTCTGGGAAGTCATAGTTAATCAAAAAATTAAGCCAATTTTTTATCGTGTAGTTTTTATGTTCTGAGTCTCCAGTATTTGTTTTAGATTTTTTTGAATTTTTGAAAATAGGCTAAAAAATCATGTGTCAAAACCGGATAGTAAAGGCAGATTTGAATTCAAAAGAAAAAACAATTGTTGAATTTGGCTAAGGCATTTAGAGGGGGTTGGTTAGAAGCTTTAGCTACTGTATTAAGATAGTTTCTAAGTATTTTTAAACTTTAAAAATGATTTTATAAATCTTGGGTTAAGGGTTGTCAAGTTCGGGATTTTAAGCTTAGGAAATTAGAGCCATTTTCAAAGGTTTTGGCTAAGGTTTTAATATTTAATCAAGTCTTTAAAATTGTTTTCAAACAATCAAGAAGTTTTTTTTGTTTTAGAAAATTTAATTTTACATATTTTCCTAAGGTATCCGGATATCTTTTTAGATATACGGATTTCCTTATTTAAATGAAAAATTAAATTTTCATGCATTACATTTTCTATTTTCATGCACTTTATTTAATATGTGATTTTTGCTATGATATTTTTCTATGGTATTATTATTATTTTCATTCACTTTTATATGATGATTATTCTTTGTTATATGGTCTTGAATATTTCATATTATACTATGCTTTTTATTTAGTCATTTATTGAAACACCCTATCCGGATAATCTACCTAAAATCCGGTAGAGTTTCCTTTCTATCTCAACTATAACCCTCCTACAAATAACACTCAATTCGTATCCTCAACCAGCAATATTTCTCAATACTATCCATGATATTCAAAAATTATCCATGATCAATTTATGCTCAAGTCAAAACATATTGATCTATTGTCTCATATATTCAAATATATATAATATATCCAGAAGTAAACCTATCTCAGCAAAGTTTACCAGATAAAAAATCAAGAGATCAAATCATAGAAATTTAGATATGATGCCCACCACGTCAATATACTCTTAAAGCGGAGAGTAGAGGAAGGAAACAATCCCGACACCTAACTGTGTCCTGAAAATGAGAAATAAGAAGAGGTAAGATATATGAATATCTCAATGACTAGACAACATTTAAAGCGTGTGAAAACTATAATGGTAACCTGTAAAGCATAATTGACGTTTTCAAAATAAATAATAGTAAAACCATAATGAGTAGTTCAAATATGTAGTGAAGTTTTCAAATGTATAACAATATTATAACATTAAATCAATGTATAAAATCTGTAAAGTAAATCAAATTACGTATAGTTGGGCTCCAACTTACTGTCATGCATAAGAATACATCCATGAAATAACCAGGCAATGTCCATGTAGGCATACTAGTAGTAGGCCCCAAAGGCTAATACCACCATAGGACGACCCAAAGGCATATGTGTCGCTACGATGTGCCCCCAAAAGACTAATATAAAGGGATAGGGACTCTGGAGGTTGCTCCCACCACAAAGGCGTAGCACGCAGCTCCCATACCCCAGCCTAATACCACGAAATTAGGAATCTGGAGGTGGCTCCCGCCACAAAGGCGTAGCACGCAGCTCACGTATTCTAATCAAGGATATAATCTCATACATTAAGTCAGGTGGAGCCAAAACCATGTACGTCAAATTTTATGTATAATCATATTTCATAAATCAACCAACTTACACGATATAATATTTCTTGAAATAAATGTACTTTGATAACAAATCAATTCATATGATTATATATCGTATATACCTTTAATACGTAAAATAAATATTATGCTAAAAATATATATATAATTATATTTAAAGAAATTTCAAATAACTATAGTTGTCGTCTACTCACAATCCTTGAGATGATCCCATTGTACACCTCGATCTGAAACTTCGGGATCCATAGGTGACGTCGGATCTACGTGGCCTATAGATTAACAATAATTAGTATCTATACATGCTCAAAGCATTACACAATTATGAATGCAACTTAAGTCCCATTAATCTACCCCATAGTGAATACTAATTTCTCATACTCAAAACAACATATCCTTAATTTTTTAATATCATTTCCATAATCATTTTCTCCATTATTCAACTCCATATTCATGTCCTTATCAAATTCCTTTCTAGTACTCCATGCCTTAGAGATTTTCATAATCCATAACCATCCTTTAGTACTATATTTCTCTTAAGCAATAAATTCCTTACTGTCAACTTATATTAGAAAATCATAACTTGAGTTTGGTAAGGAATTTTGAAGTGATTCCATGGGTTTATTTCAATAAATAAGTCTAATTTATGAATAAAATAACTAACTTAGACAATTAGAACAAAATCTTGATCAAATTTGATAAATACCGAAACTATGCTGAAACAGGGGTCAACACAGAACAGCCAACTTCACCGAATTTTATCCTTTTAACCGCTTATCAGTTTTGGGTGCTTAAGAAACCAAAATTCTCGTATTGAAGTCTAGTTTTTACGAAAAATATCAAAAAAATAAAAAACCAGCTGTTCTGAACCCAGAAAATCAGAACATCAAGCATGCTCAACTTCCCCTGTTTTACTTTTTCTTCCCATTTTCTTGTTCATGCTTTCAAATCCTTTTAATTCTTACCAAAGGAGAGTAAAACTCATACTTAATAGATGGATTTCAGACCTTAACATGTTTATAGAGCTAAAATATTGCATATTCATGTAGAATATCTAAAGAAAAGGAATAATTAATCAAGAAACTAACCTTGGATGTGATTATTGAAGAAATTTTGGCGTAAGATGTTTGAAGCGAATTTTGGGAGAATAAGGAGAAGGAAGGCTGGCTGCCACTTCAAGAATATAATGAAAAATTCTAGAGTTTTCAAGAGATAAAATGAACTTAAGAGATATTTTTTAATTTTTGGTATAATTGCATATTGGTCCATGAACTTTTTATAAATAACCATTAAGCCCCTAAACTTTTTAATATGTTCAATTTGATCCTTTCTTCTTTTATTTCCTTCACTTATAACTTCTTACTAATTTCCAAGTTTGTCCTTAAAATTTTTGGGATTTAACTTTACATGATTATACTAACCTCGGTTGTTACAACTTACCCCCCTTAGAAAAATTGTCCTCGAAATTTACTTACCAACTTGATTGAACAAGTGAGGATATTGAGTCCGCATATCTTCCTCCCTTTCCCATGTAGCTTCTTCATATGAATGATTCCTCCAAAGAACTTTCACTAATGGAATACTCTTAGTCCTTAGAACTTGGTCCTTTCTATTCAAAATCTCAACCGGCTGCTCTTCATAAGTTAAATATTCCTTAATTTCCGTAGGCAAGTCCTTCAATATATGTGAAGAATCGAAAATGTACTTTCGGAGCATAGAAACATGGAACACATTATGAATTTGTGACAATTCTTTCGGTAAGGCCAATCTATAAGCAACTGGGCCAATCCATTCAATGATCTAATACGGCCCTATATATCGAGGACACAACTTTCCTCGTCTTCCAAACCGGATTACTCCCTTCCAAGGAGTCACTTTCAAAAACACCATATCACCAACTTCAAACTCTAAATCTTTTCTCTGATTATCTGCATAGCTCTTTTGTTGATCTTGAGCTATTTTTATCTTTTCCCGAATTACCTTAACTTTGTCTGCAGTCATCATAAAAATTTCTGGACCTAGTAATTTCCTTTCATCTGTATCATCCCAACACACCAGAGTTCTGCAATTCCTTCCATACAAAGCTTCAAACGGAGCCATGTTGATGCTGGACTGATAACTATTGTTATATGCATACTCTCCTAGAGGCAAGTGTTTATCCCAGTTTCCTTTGAATTCCATAATACAAGATTTGAGCATATCTTCCAGAATTTGAATTGTCCGTTCAGATTGTCCATCCGTCTGGGGATGAAAAGCAGTACTTAACTTGAGTTTAGTGCCCATAGCATTCTGCAAACTTGGCCAAAAGCGAGATGTGAATCGGGGGTCTCGATCAGATACAATCGATACTGGGGCACCATGTAACCTAACAATTTCGTTCACATAAAGTTTAGCTAGTCTTTCCATGGAAAAAGTCTTCTTTACTGGCAAATAGTGAGCTGATTTTGTTAAACGATCAACAATCACCCAAATGCTATCATAACCAGACTGTGTTCTTGGCAATCCCGAAACAAAATCCATAGCAATATCCTCCCAATTCCATTGAGGAATAGGTAGGGGGTTTAATTTACCTGAAGGTTTTTGATGCTCGGCTTTAATTTGGTGGCATACCAAGCATCTAGAAACAAACTCAGCTATGTCCCATTTCATACCTTGCCACCAATAATGTTCTCTTAAGGTTCGATACATCTTTACACTACCGGGATGTAACGCGTATGGTGCATTATGAGCTTCCTCCAAAATCACCTTCCGGAGTTCTTTATCCTGAGGCACACAAAGCCTATTTTTCATTATCAGTACATCATCATCCTTTATTTGAAAGTCAGTCCTCACGCCATCCCTTACTTCTTGCTTTAACTTTTCCAGCATAGGGTCATTATTCTATGCTTCACGTATCCAATCAATATCAATCGGTTTAACCTTCAAGTAGGCTATTAGGAGATCATTTTCATCAAACATCAATTCCAAAGGTAAAGACTTCAACTCATTTTGTAAGGGTTTCTGAATCGCTCGGATATGAGCAAGAAAACTAGAAGACTTTCTACTAAGAGCATCGGCCACTACATTAGCCTTTCCTAGGTGGTAGTCAATTACACAGTCATAATCTTTTATCAATTCCAACCATCTCCTTTGCCTCAAATTTAGTTCATTCTGATCCATCAGATGCTTCAGACTCTTATGATCAGTGTAGATTGTACATTTTTCTCCAAATAAATAATGCCTCCAAATTTTCAGTGCAAACACCACTGTCGCCAACTCTAAATCGTGAGTGGGATAGTTCTGCTCATGTTATTTTAGTTGTCGTGAAGCATAAGCTATCACCTTCCCATTTTCCATCAAAACGCAACCCAAACCTTGCCTCGAGGCATAACTATATACCACAAAGCTTCCAGTCCCTGATGGTAGTGTAAGAACTGGTGTTGCGGTCAATCTACGCTTGAGCTCTTGTAAAGCTTGCTCATATTCGTCAGTCCACTCAAACTTAGCATGCTTCCTTGTTAGTTTTGACAAAGGAGAGGCAATCATGGAAAATCCTTCCATGAATCTTCGATAGTACCCTGCCAATCCGAGAAAGCTTCTAACTTCTGTGACATTCGTGGGTCTTTCCCAAGCAACTACAGCTTCTATCTTTTGTGGATCCACAAAAATCCCTTCCTTAGATACTACGTGACCAACGAATGCTACTATGTCTAGCCAGAATTCACACTTGCAAAATTTAGCATAAAGTTGCTTTCCACGCATAGTCTGCAGCACCGTTCTACGTGGCCTAGAGATTAACAATAATTAGTATCTATACATGCTCAAAGCATTACACAATTATGAATGCAACTTAAGTCCCATTAATCTACCCCATAGTGAATACTAATTTCTCATACTCAAAACAACATATCCTTAATTTTTTAATATCATTTCCATAATCATTTTCTCCATAATTCAAATCCATATTCATGTCCTTATCAAATTCCTTTCTAGTACTCCATGCCTTAGAGATTTTCATAATCCATAACCATCCTTTAGTGGTGTATTTCTCTTAAGCAATAAATTCCTTACTATCAAGTTAGATTAGAAAATCATAACTTGAGTTTGGTAAGGAATTTTGAAGTGATTCAAATTGGTTTATTTCAATCAATAAGTATACTTTATGAAGAAAATAACTAAATTAGACAATTAAAAAAAAAAAACTTGATCAAATTTGATAAATCCCGAAACTATGCCGAAACAGGGGTCAACACAGAACAGCCAACTTCACCAAATTTTATCTTCTTAACCGCTTATCATTTTTGCGTGATTCAAAAACCAAAATTCTCGTATTGAAGTCTAGTTTCTAGGAAAAATATCGAATAAATAAAAACCAACTGTTCGAAACCCAGAAAATCCAAACAGCAAGCACGCTCAACTTCCCCTGTTTTGCTTTTTCTTCCCATTTTCTTGTTCATGCTTTCAAATCCTTTTAATTCTTACCAAAGGTGAGTAAAACTCATACTTAATAGATGGATTTCAGACCTTTACTTTTTATAGAGCAAAAATCTTGCATATTCACGTAGACTATCTAAAGAAAAGGAAGAATTAATCAAGAAACTAACCTTGGATGAGATTATTGAAGAAATCTTGGTGTAAGATGTTTGAAGAGAATTTTGGGAGAATAAGGAGAAGGAAGGCTGGCTGCCACTTGAAGAATAGAATGAAAAATTCTAGAGTTTTGAAGCGATAAAATGAACTTAAAATATATTTTTTAATTTTTGGTATAATTGCATATTGGTCCCTCAACTTTTTATAAATAACCATTAAGCCCCTAAACTTTTTAATTTGTTCAATTTGATCATTTCTTCGTTTATTTCCGTCACTTATAACTTCTTACTAATTTCCAAGTTTGTGCTTTAGATTTTCGGGATTTAACTTTACATGATTATACGTAACCTCGGTTGTTACATTTATTTTTGTCACATCATTCAGCATATATTATATTCATGCATTATTATTTTATTTTCATGCATATTCCGTGATAACATTATATTATGTTTCATGTCATTTCATGTCACTTAGATCATATTCCATGTCATTTAGGTTATATTATTTAGAATATGCCATGTCATTTAAAATATGCCATATCATTTAAAAATTGCCATGTCATTTAAATCAATTTATTTCATTTCACTTAGAATATACCATGATACTTAGGACTTTTCATTTCATCTAGAATATACTATGCCAATTAAATTATGTCATATCATTTAGGTTGCATTATATTATCTAGACTTTGCTATGTCATTTTATTTATGTCACACATGTTCATGTTCATTTTTTAAAAATGTTTTGAAAAAGATAATGATTTTCAATAAAATAAAGATATTCTCGAGTTAAAATAACTCATGAGTTCTCTGTCGGGTTTGCTGGGGAGGATATCATTGTTGGGATTCAGCTCATGCTCAAACAGAGATAATGTATAATTTAACCAACAAGTTAAATATACAACGCATCTGAATAAAATAAAACAAAGAGACACTGAATCCCTCCATGGATCTGCCTATCAATTCAAAAATAATCAAGCTGTAAAGAACAGATAACAATAAAAAATCGCATAACTCTGTAACGGAGATTGTCGAAACCACATCATAGATTCTTGATGTTCTTGCTCTTGTACACAATGCTAGCTTGTCGAAGACCAAAGTCGTCCAATTGTCCGACCTCTAACGGTAATCCACACAGGTGATCTGAAAGCCTTCACAAGGTTGAGATTAATTTTTTGCCAAGACGATGCTAGTGATCTAGGTTGTGAGAAACCTTCCTTCTCTTACTCTAGTTAGCAAAAAAAAAAAGCATCCCAGAAGAAAAACGATCCTCCTCCTCTTTTCTCTATGCGCCGATTCTCACAAGGAGGTGAGAGAATGCCGCTACCAAGGTTTTTCTTCCTTCAGGGGAGGTGGCAACAACAGAAGGCATATACAAATTATCAGGTTTAGTGTATGCCAACTCTTGGACTTATTGCACTAAAGCCCTTACACATATATTCTTAAATATTCACAATAAGCCCACAACACTTAATGAATATTTAATCTGGCCCAATCCCATTTTAATTTCAATAATCACCTTTTGTGTGTGACCTATTAGGCCCTTAACATGTTGGCAATAAATATAATAAATTCAATTAAGAATTTCTTCTTTATATTTATAGATCATGAGCGGCATCTAGCAATGCATCATGACCACCCAAATGCCAAGAGAGTCATCAAGCTTCGACTAGCCTTTTGCGTACAATATGTCTGTGTAATTCGATGCCTTCATCAAATATCGCGGGATAGGAAAGAGCATGGTTCAATGTATACTCTTAACCTATTCCATATTAAATCTGCAGCTTTATATTAACTCCTTAAGTATTGCCTTGGCCAAGGACTTCAATAAGTTAATATAAGCCAGATACATGTGAGATATGTCCCCTTAATCACTTAGGGTGATGAATCCTCTCTGGACCACTCATTCATCTTCGTATGCTTCATGCCATACCCAATAACACCCTACTTTAAGCATCCTCGTGATTGGGACCCGTTCATGATGAAATCTAAGTATGACAGTTCACATACAAGTTGACCTGGTGTCACAAGTCAAAGGATTATTTACACTATTGACACATGAGAGTATTTACCATAGACACTTGAGTGAAATACCAAATGGAACTCTCATAGCGGGTCATGTTCAGTGAACTTGTTCAACTAACAAGCACCCATATGTTATCCCCAAGTATCTCTATACTTTCAACCAATGAGATCAGTTGCATGCATCAAGTGCATGAAGGCATAACATATGCCAGTCTTTGAGCATTTTCAATGCCCTGTCTTGACAATACAATGACCAGGAACAGTTTAGAAACACGACATTGATGCATAAGGATCCTCATAATTGTAACACCTTACAATTCCTTTGCAATGCCATTGTGTCTCATGGGCTTTATCTTCACAAATCATTTATAACAATTATAAAAATACTTATGGATAAAGAAATACCTCAATTATAATTAATAAACTATAATGTGGAATACATGAATATATAGATAGTGTTTTACAAGCATAACTAGATTGGCTTGTAGGGCTTACACCAACAATCATCAATTATCATTAATAATAGAATATCTTCTTTAAACTGAGAATGATTCGAAAAATTTTCCAAGTTAATAAAAATTTCTATATTTTGCCACGTTTGTTGGGGAATATAGAAAACTTTTGAATTAATAAATTCCTGATCACTTTCAATTAAAAAATAGAATTACTTTTCTTTAAATTGGGAATTAACTTGAAATACCAAATTAAAAACTAACTTTTTATCGAGACTCGAGATAACACATGATTAATAAGGTACCATTTTTATACGGGCGTTGTGGGGGTGCTAATCCTTCCCCACACGTAACCGAGTCCTGAACCCGCTTCTTTGATTTCTATGGTTTAAAACGCAGACCTGAAATTGGTTTTAAAAATGTTTTAATTAATTTTAAAATGTTTCACAAAATCGGTTTTAATAGGTGGCCGATCACACCTAGCTAAAAAAGATTGGTGGTGACTCCATGTCTTTTTACAAGGCTATTTTCATACCCTCGACCTTTTATTTCAATCTAGAGGAATTAAGTCGTCTTTTCCTCTGCTTCTGCTTCCCTCTCACTCAGACGGGTCCCCGCTATGGGATCAAATATCGACAGCTTGGCGACTCCACTGGGGACATTTAGAGAGTTAGGCCTAGAACTAGTCGTGTGTTATCAAAGTCTCGGTTTTGTTGGTTTAATTGGTATTTAATTTTAATTCCCATATTTTTTTAAAATAAGGAGAATTTAAAAAAAAAAAAAAAAAAACTAAATGCTCTTAAATATGTCCATATTATGTGTATACATATTATAATTGTTATCTGGTTATTTTGGTGCATATATTCATTTTTATATTAATTGATGATTTATGTTGTCTAATCTTGTTGGGGCATTTAGAATCAAGGTTGTAGAATAGGTGGTGAAAGGTTTGTTGTACCTCCTCACACACATTGCACTTTCATTTGCATATCATGATCCCTACACACGGGTTCTGTCCCTTTAAGTGGAAGTAAAGTAGCTACACTCCCATGATTAACAATCCGCATGGGTTAGCAAAATACTTCCGAAGTATAAATTACCTATGCTCCCGTGATTAACAATCCGCATGGGCTAGGGAAAAATATTCTAATGAATTGAACCCGCTTTTATCGGGGTGCCTTACTAGTCTTCACAGGCGACAGTGAGGAATAATTCGGAGCCTTTTTAGAACTTCATTCACCCACATATAGTGAACTATAGAGCCAACATAGGCAAAGCTCTGCTGGATTTTTGATAGAATTACCAAATTTAGGGACACATGGAGGGACACTTCTAACCTTTTATTACCTATGTTACATCTCGAATAAATTTTGCAAATCGCGCAGTGATGAACGCACATCATTTTGCCCATCATAGATTCAAAATTTCGTCCTAAAGGCCTCTTAATGCCGATTTTTCATTGGGACATTTGTTGTATTATTTTGTTATTATTTGATTTCTTCACCTCTACTGACTTGTTTCTTTTTCATGCATTTTTTTTGTGTCATCATAACGCATAGGAAAAATTATTGGCCTTGGGTAATCTTCAACCAAGAGGGTTTTCATGGAAGGTCAAGCTAGTTCGATAGTGGAAAAGCATGCAAGGGTGCAATAGTGTTCAGAGTTAGATCAGCGAAGAGATTGGGATTGTTTAAAAGAGGGATATATATCAACATTGCCAGAACGGATAGAATTAGTTTATCGATAAAATGATCTTCGAGGGTTGATGGATATTTGGAATCAATGGGATGTGTCAGAAAAATGGATTTTCACTCAAATATATGGAGACATAGCATTGTTGATGCTGGTTAAGATTAATAGTGAGTTGATTCGGGCTATGGTACACTTTTGGAATCCGGCTTACCGATGTTTCACCTCCAACAAGGAAGACATGACATCAACAATAGAGGAATATTCAGCTTTGTTGCGTATTGAGGATACCGTCTCGGATCGGATTTATTTGAAGGATTCAAAGACATTAGGGTTTAAGAAGAAGTTAGCTCGGATTGTGAGAATAGATATTGAATGGGTCGATGATCATGTGGTTAAGAAAGGGAAAAGTGGGTGTATTCCTTGGATGCCCTCCAATCTTTGATCCGAAGTCACCCGAATAGAGAGATTGCTAGGGATTTTTTGCCTTAGCCATATATGGTTTGTTTATCTTCCCAGGGACACTAGGACGTGTCGAGTTGGCCATAGTTGACCTTTTTGAGAAGTAAGGCATAAGATAGATCCATCTCCTGCCATCCTAGTAGAAACTATTCGATCTTTGAACTTTTGAAAAAGGGAAGGAAAAGGAAGATTCAAGGGATGTATGCAGCTTCTCTATGTTTGGATTCAGAGTCATTTTTAGAGAAGGGAAGATGTCTCTTTGAAACCATACTTGAAAACCCTAATACCGATCAGGAATTCCTTAAAATAGATTGGCCCGAAGATAGAAATGAAGAGCAGTGGATCAACCTGTTCCGAAATCTTAAAGGTGAAATGATAACTTGGAGAGCTCCATGGATGATCCCTATGCCGATATTGTACAAATGCAGAGACAAGTCAAGGGTTCCACTACTCGGGATTTGGGGAACCGTGAGCTACGCACCTCTGTTGGTGCAAAGACAAGTGAATCTTGGCAGTTCACACCTGCGACTCATGGACTGAGTCTATTAGAGTTCACCTATAAAGAAGGAGGTTACTCAAGAAAAGTGCGAGGAATAATTGAAGCATGGAAAAAGACCCGTCGGATAAAGGTAACCAGATATGCCTATATTGTCACACTTGGCTACCTAGCATGGAGAGAAAGGAGGATTAATGACAGGTTGTTGGCATCTAATAGGGAAGAAGTTCAGTTCTTGAGTTCACCACCGAAGGAAGTGCCATCAGAGTTAGAAATTGCAAGGGTAGAATTCGAAAAAGAAAAGGCCCAAATAAGCAAAGAGATTGCCCGACTGCAAGAAGAGCTTGAGGACATGAAAAATAGGGAATCAACTCGAGAAAGAGAAAAGGAAAAGATCAAGAGATAAAGGGACACTGCTAAGGGCTATCTTCAGGAATTACACTTGGAGTATAAGAGTACCGCTTCAAGCTCAGATTTGAAGGAACCCTCAAGACTTCCAGGGAATGGGAGCAAGAGGTCAAAAACCTCAAGAAGGAGAGTAACTACTGGAAAGAGAGAGCGAAGCATGAGGAAGCCCGAGCCAATCAACTAGAGAAGCAAGCTAAGGAAAGCTTACACAGTGATGTTTCTACTGACGCGTCAAGGGGCCATAAACAAGTACGGGTCAGATTGAAGAGCAAGGCAATCAAAAAGAGACTATGAAGGAAAGTCCAAGATCAGAGGGAGTTACTATAGGACTAATATTTTGTAACAGCAATTTGAAAGGCAAATTATGGACTTGTCTTAGGCAGCGATCTTTTTATTCTATCTTTGATGTATTTAATTCCAGGAAATCAATGAAAGACCGTTTGGTTGGAATTATCCTGGGGCCAATACTTTCAAATGCATACATATTTTTATCATTCACTTATTCTGTCCTTTATATATTTTGTTCGTTCATTCATACATTTATTCATAGTTATAATTATTCATTCATTTATTCTGCATATCATTCATTAATACTCATATACTTAGTCATTCATTTATTTGTCCATTCATTTATTCTTTATAATTATTCATTGTTCATTCATTAAACATTTAGTCATTCACTCATTCATTCATTTTTTATAAAACATTAAAAAAAATTATGTCAATAATTTCTAATTCATGGTTTTCAAAACTAAAGGTACAATTGGTTGCACTCAGAAAAAATCAAATTTTTGACACCCATACAATACTCGATCTCAAGCCAGAGCTATGGAGAACGATCAGCTTGCTATAATTGAAAGAATGGAAAGAACTCAAAGGGAACTGCATGAACAGTTGGCTAAGTCTCAGGAGGAGTCACGGGAACAAATGACTGAACTCATGGAAATGATGAGTGCCATGATGAAACAAAAAGGGATGGGGAGAATTCGGTCACCGGGAAAAGGGTGTTGAATGAAGAGGATCATCCTTAAAACATACAGCAAAAGGGCCAAGAGCTGCCAATTGGGGCAGCCTCCTATGTTTATATCCAGCCAGCTGTTGAGGCACGAAACTATGTTCCCGGGAAAGGTAATATTGGAGTTGACCCTAGGATGTTAATGTTGCAGACTTTGAGGAACTAGCTGAAAAGAAAAAGGCAAAGATGACTGAGTTAAAAAGGGTTGAAATGGCAGAATCCTAGAAAAATATCAACTGCTGGAGGAAAGGCTGAGGGCCGTTGAAGGGGCGGAGTTATTTGGCCATTTGGATGCCAAAGAGATGAGTTTAGTACACGATCTGGTAATTCCCCCAAAGTACAAAGTACCAGACTTTGAGAAATATAATGGGACTACCAACCCATTAGCACATCTGACCATATACTGCAGAAGAATGACGGGGCACAATGATAATAAGAAACTGCTTATCCATTGTTTCCAAGATAGCTTGATAGGGTCTGCAACCCCATGGTATAACCAACTGAGTCGTACCAAGATTCGTTCATGGATGCATTTAGCCAGGGCTTTCATGGAGTATTATAAGCATGTATCTGATATGGTACCTAATAGGCTGTCACTACAGAACATGGAAAAGAAGACTAATGAGAGTTCCAAGGAATACTCGCAAAGGTGGAGGGATCTGGCTACACAAGTGCAACCCCCTTAACTAGCAAAAAAACTACAGTGCTTTTCATCAATACCTTGAAAGCACCCTATTATGATAAATTGGTGGGGAGTGCCACCAAGGACTTTGCAGACATGGTGATATCCGTGGAGATGATAGAGTCTGCTATTAAGAATGGGAAAATGGAGAAGGGTGAGTCTGCTACAACGAAGAAGGTATTCCCTGCTAGGAAGAAAGAAGAGACCCACGCAGTTAGTATCAACCAATATCCATATTCACCTCCCACACCATATACACCACCAAGGCCCTCTACTCTCACTATATCTTATGCACCTCCTACACCATACACATCTTACCCGGGGTATAATCCTTACTACCCCAATGTAAACCACCTTACCAAAAATCTATTCCCTTATACCAATATACCACAACAACCATTTCCAACTAGCATATCACCACAGATAATCCTTCACCGAAACACTGTCCCAAATACTCAGGGTCCCGTGCGCAATGACCAACGTTCACCAAGGAACTATCAAAAACCCTAGTTTGATCCTATTCCTACCACCTATGGTGCGCTATATCCCAAATTACTGCAAGGCCAACTTGTCGCGCCCGTATATCTTGAACCTTTGACCCCATCATACCCAAGGTGGTACAATGCAAATACCAACTACACATATCACGCAGGAATTCAAGGGCATTCGACTGAGGATTACATTGCCTTCAAAAAGAAAGTCCAAAGTTTCATCAATACCGGAGTTGTGAAGTTTGGGTCAAAGAATGGGCCGAATGTAGCGAACAAACCATTGCCCGATCATGCTGAGAATCAGGTAAATACAGTATAGACAGGGAAAGCCAGAAGGGTAAAAAGGGATGTTAGAAAAGTTAAGACTACAATGATAATAGTATAGGTCGAGATAGTTAAGGCAAGAATGGTGGGGGATACAGACAGTTTAAAAATGGTTGCAAACAGGGTGTAGAATTGGTGCCCGTTCCATGGATGTAAAGGTCATATCATACAGGAATGCGAGGATTTTTTGGCTAAAGTCCAAAAGATGATAGATGATGGAGAGTCCCGATTTTACGAGGAGACAGAGGAGAAAGTAGAGGTTATTTCCAAATACATCTAGCTACGGGATAGAAAGACTCTTGATAAACATTTATGATGAACCAGAGGAGAAAGTTATGCCAATTATTAAGGAAAGTGCGCCTAAGTTAGTCATAGATTTGCCTTCTTCCTTCTCATACAAGGAAAACACAGTTGCACCATGGAAGTATGACTGCAGCATGGTTATGACCGGGTCTTCAAGTCAGCAAGATATCACAAGTGTAGGGCACTTAACACGAAATGGAAGGTGTTATGCCCCTGAGGTTGTTGAATAGGGATCAACGAGAAAGGATGGAGGAATGTACAAAAAAAAGAAGGCAGCTGAACCTATCCATATTGAGATGGATTCGTCAAAAGAAGTAGAAAGGGGGTTAGCCCCAATTAACAAGATAAAAGAGCCGGTGAACAAAAGGAAGCTTGTGAGTTTTTAAAGTTCATAAAGCATAGTAAGTATAGTGTGGTTGAGCAACTGCTGCGTCAGCCAGCAAGAATTTCAATCCTATCTTTGCTACTGAATTTAGAGCCACATCGAAATGCCTTGTTGAGAGTTTTGAATCAGGCATATGTTGCCAACAACATATCGGTGGAAAAATTAGATAGGCTGGTGGGAAACATTGCAGCAGACTATCATATCTATTTTAGTTATGATGAAATACCACCCAATGGTATCGGATCAACCAAAGCTCTTCACATAACAACCACCTGCAAAAGGCACATATTACCGAGGGTCCTTTTGGATAACGGTTCTTCATTAAATGTGCTACCCTTGGCAACCTTGTCCAAATTGCCAGTTGATATTTCTTATATGCTACCAAGTTGCATGGTGGTTAGAGCTTTTGATTGAACTAGGTGGGAGGTAATTGGGAACTATTGAGGTCCCAATAGATTTAGGTCCTTGTACCTATAAGGTAAACTTCCAAGTCATGGATATTACCCCGTCCTACAATTACTTGTTGGGAAGGCCGTGGATACATTCAGCAGGGGTTGTACCCTCATCTCTCCACCAAAAGTTGAAATTTCTTATGGAGGGACGTTTGGTCACTGTATCAAGTGAAGAAGACATCTCAACCTCTACATCTACTGGTTCCCTTTACATTAAGCCGAATGAGGAGGCTGTGGAATGCTTCTTCCGATCCTTGGAGTTTATGAATGCAATATTCGTCGCTGAGGGACAAAAAATTCCAAAACCGAAGTGGTCCAAGAATACAAGACTGGGAGTGAGGACTATCGTAGGAAAGGGCTGCAGGGCTGGTAAAGGTCTCAGAAAGTATCTTCAGGGGATGGCCCGGGCAATTGAAATAGTGGTAAAGAAGGACCGATTTGGTGTAGGATATCTTTCGAAGGCCCATGAGAAGAGGGAACAAATTGAAAAGAACCGACAAAAGAGGATGGCCCATCTCGCGGATATGGATATTGAGTGAGAGCCTATGATATTCCCACCAATCCTTCACAGCTTTTGCTCGGTCGATTTTCTGTTTGAAGAAAAGAATCAGATGATGTACTTATAATGATTGAGCAAGCCTTCGAGAGATTTCAGGTGAAGAGGGATGAGAAGACACATGATATGGAGATCTGCATGACCAGGGAGGAAAGAATTGAAAGTGAGAATGCCAACTGGATGGTTCGACCTTGTCCACCAGGATATAGACTGACCAATTGAAGTGCAACTGAGCTACCCATAGTCTTTAGGTCTATTCCAATGTAATGCTTTTAAACAAATCTTAAATATCTTTGCCCGAAGATATTAAGAATTTCTTTTGTAATGGGCTTTTGTCTAAAAGTTTTCATTTAATAAATAACAAACACGATGCATTTCCTCCATATTAATGTGTCCATATTATTTCATTTATGCTATTTATTTTGCTTTCATTGTATATATGTTTGCCTATATTGTTTCTTCCCACCTATTTACAGGTGTACGGATGCGGAATATGAGGACCTTTCTATCAGTAATTCTGAAATTGATTTTGAAAGACCCATTTGCACAGGTGATTTTGAGGCCGACGAAGATACTGAGGATTATGGTTTACCTCCGAACTTATTAAAGAAAATAGAAAAAGAGGAGAAATAAGTACTTCCTTATGCGGAGCTATTGGAAATGATAAATTAGGGAAATGGTGAAGAGATAAAGGAGGTTAAAATTTGGACTACATTGTCATCATCAATAAAGGGTGAATTGATAGCCTTGCTCCGAGAATATGTAGATGTAATTGCATGGTCGTACCAATACATGCCAGGTCTGGATCCAGATATTGTGGTTCATAAGCTCCCTTTAAGGCCAGAATGCAAGCCAATTCAGCAAAAGTTTAGAAAAATGAGGTCGGGCATGCTGTTAAAGGTAAAAGAGGAGGTGAAGAAGCAGTTTGATGTTGGATTCTTAGAGGTGGCAAAATATCCTGAATGGGTGGTAAACATTGTTCCAGTACCAAAGAAGGATGGCAAAGTGCATATGTGCGTCGACTACCAAGATTTGAACAAGGTCAGTCCTAAAAATAATTTCCCTTTGCCTCACATTCATACTTTGATGGATAATACAGCGAAGAGTTCCTTGTTTTCTTTCATGGACGGGTTCTCAGGATATAATCAGATTAAGATGGCACCGGAAGATATGGAGAAAACCACATTTGTTACAATGTGGGGAACATTATGCTACAAGGTAATGCCGTTTGGGTTGAAGAATGCTGGGGCAACATATCAGAGGGCCATGGTGACCTTGTTTCATGACATGATGCATAAGGGAATTGAGGTCTATGTTGATGATATGTTTGCAAACTCACAAGGAGAAGATGAGCATATTGCAAATCTTTGGAAACTCTTTGAAAGACTAAGAAAGTTTCAACTCAAGCTAAACCCGGCAAAATGCACTTTTGGAGTCACTTCGGGGAAATTGTTGGGTTTTGTTGTTAGCAAAAGGGGACTTGAGATTGATCCGGATAAAGTGAAGGCCATCCAGAATTTGCCACCTATACTTACTCAAAAAGAAGTAAGAGGTTTTCTGGGGAGATTGAATTACATTGCTCGGTTTATTTATCAGTTAACCAATAAATGTGATCCAATATTTAAGCTACTTCAAAAACGTGATCCAAGAGAGTGGGATGAAGGGTGTCAGATTGCTTTTGAAAAGTTTAAGCATTATCTATCAAACCCACCAGTATTAATGCCATCGGTTTCGGATAAATTGATGATATTGTATCTATAAGTATTTGAAAGATCCATGGGTTGTGTTTTGGGGCAGCATGATGAGACTGGGAAGAAAGAACAAGCAATTTACTACCTCAGCAAGAAGTTTACAGATTATGAGCTGAAGTATTCATCGATAGAAAAACTGTGTTGTACCTTAGCTTGGACTGCTCGGAGGCTCAGAAAATACATGTTGTACCATACAACATGTTTGATTGCCAAGCTAGATCCAATCAAGTACATGTTGGAAGCACCTTCTTTGTCAGGGAGGACGGGGAGATGGCAGGTTTTGTTGTCAAAGTACGACATTGTATATGTAAGTTAGAAAGCTATCAAGGGCAGTGCAGTGGCTGAACTCTTAGCAAGTCGGGCAGTGGAAGATTATGAGCCGTTGAACTTTGATTTCCCAGATGAAGATTTGATGCATGTTTCGCAACCAGACGAGGTTCCCTCGAAGAAGAAAATATGGAAGATATACTTTAATGGGGCATCCAATGCCATGGGGCACGAAATTGGTGTAGTCCTCATATCCCCAGAAGAAGATTATTATCCTTTCACTGCTAGATTGGATTTTGATTATACAAACAATACTACAGAATATGAGGCATGTATAATGGGCCTTCGTGCTGTCGTAGACAGAAAGATCAAAAAACTAGAGGTTTTCGGAGATTCAGCCCTAGTGATATACCAGTTACGCGGAGAATGGGAAACCCAAGCTACAAAATTAATCCAATACCGAGAACTCATACTGAGTTTATTGGAGAAGTTTTAAGAAGTGACTTTCAATTACTTCCTTTGAGAAGAAAACCGAATGGCGGATGCTCTGGCTACTTTGTCATCAATGTTTAAAGTGAACGAAGGGGAGTAAGTTATGCCGATCAAGATGAGCATATATGAATCTCTTGCCCACTGTTTGAGTATCGAAGAAGAAGCATATGGTCTCCCTTGGTATAACGATATTTTGCAATACATCAAGAATCAACAGTATCCAGAACGAGCAACAGAAAATGACAAGAGAACTCTGAGAAGGCTAGCAATGAGTTTTGTTTTAGATGGCGAGATTCTCTACAAGAAAAGGAAAGATAAAGTTCTATTGAGATGTGTCTGGTCTGCCGAAGCTCGAAGAATCATAGAGGAAGTCCATGAAGGGATACGTGGCACCTATGCCAATGGTCACATGCTTGCTAAGCAAATTATGAGGGCATGATATTATTGCCTGACAATGGAAGGAGATTGTATCAGTTATTCCCGAAAGTGTCATATATATGCAGATAAGATCCATGTGCCGCCATCGCCATTGCATGTCATGATCGCACCATGGCTATTTTCAATGTGGGGAATGGATATGATTAGCCCTATTACCCCAAAAGCTTCAAATGGACATCGTTTCATCCTGGTGGCCATAGATTATTTCACAAAATAGGTAGAAGCTGCTTCCTACGCGAATGTAACAAAGTCGGTGGTATGTAGATTTGTTAAGAAGGAAATTATATGCCGATATGGATTGTCAGCAAGAACTATTTCAGATAATGCTCTCAATCTGAACAATAAGATGATGAGAGGTGTGTACTCAGTTCAAGATCACGCATCACAATTCGAGACCGTATAGTCCGAAGATGAATGGGCAGTAGAAGCAGCCAACAAAAATATCAAGAAGATTGTCGAGAAGATGAATGATGTGTACAAGGATTGGCATGAGATCTTGCCATTCGCTCTTCACGCATATCGCACTTCGGTTCGCATATCTACAGGGGCAACGTCGTTTTCTTTGGTATATGGTATGGAAGCAGTGTTACCTATTGAATTTGAGATTCCTTCACTTCGTGTTTGATGAAGGTTGGCCTAGAAGAGGCAGAATGGGTTAGAGCTCGTTATGAACAGCTGAATCTCATCGAGGAGAAAAGATTGAAGGCAATTTGTCATGGGCAACTGTATCAAAAAAGGATGATTCGAGCCTATAACAAGAAGGTTCATCCCAGACAGTTTCGAGAGGGGGAGTTAGTACTGAGGAAAATTCTCCCTACAATGAAGGATCCGCGAGAAAAATGGGCCCCAAATTGGGAAGGACCCTATATAGTAAAAAGAGCTTTTTCTGGAGGAGCATTGATTCTAACTCGAATGGACAAGGATGATTTTAGAAATCCCATGAATGCTGATGAATTGAAGAAGTATTACGCTTGAGAAAAAAAAAAGTGTGTGATGCTATGCACATGGGAAATCGAATGATTCCAAGTGTAAAAATGGAAATTCTATATATCTACCTCCCCTGAGAATTGCTTTTCAAAGAGAATATTCATGCTTGATATGATGAATGGCCATCTTTCATATTCCCTTCACTAAGAAGAAATTATCCCTAGTCATCTTTTTGAACCTTAGTAATTATTTCTTTCGTTGAACCCTGATCAAGGATCACCCTCTACACTAGAGGGCAAATAGGAGGAAAAATAATCAAAATCATGGCAAAAAAAGAGAGCCATTGGAAAATGTGAAATCAAAGAATGGCAAATGAAAGCCAGCAATGAAAGAAAAGAGATTGAAAAAAAAAAGAAAAAAGAATAGTCCAAAAAAAAGGGGGACAAATGTTTCAAGAATGAATTCTCCTGAGGAAATGATCCTTGATCCAATCACCCTTAAACATACTTTGGGCCTATTTTATCCTTTCCTTCTAAACCCGAACCTTGGCCTACATTACGTGCTTTAAAAGTCTATTTTGATCAAGCATGGATAATTAATTTGGAAGGTTTTTCTCAAAATTCATCCCATCTTTTGAAATGACATTTTTACCATGGAAGCACTTAGAATTCTCAGATGCATGGTAGAATACAAAAAAAAAATGTAAAAGGAGAGATTTAAGCCGAAAACCCGCAAAAGGCGACTTAATACCGAATGGGGGACACCTGAGTTGAAAACCCGCAAAGGGCGGCTCAAGTACTGATTAAGGTTTGAATCAATACTCCGTGTAAAGGGGGAGAAAGTATTCAAAAATCATAGAAAAGAGGAACAACTCACTATGACATAACTACGGAAGCCGAGGGATTACCCAAGTAAATTGCTCGTTCAAGAGAAATTTCAGATGATTTGAAAAATGAGGGGTCCAAGATATTCCTCATCTGGGGCATAAACAACCTATAACTTTACATTTGTTTCTTATATCCACGATATCCACTTTTATCATTTTAAAACATTTTGTTGCAATAAATTTTTGTTACCCCTTTTATGACAGTTGCTTGTTTCATACTTTCTTTCATACATTTTTAAGATGCATTTTGTTTGTTATTAAATTGAATGATGATTAGTAAACATAAAAATCTTTAAATAAAGGGATTTTAAAAGTATTACTAAGGAATAGATTTAAATCTTAGAAAAGGGTTTGGAAATCACTAATCCTGATGGAAAATTCACCAAGTAAAGGAAAACAGTGAATGTGTTGGAGACTCTGTCATGAAGTCAGAAATTTGTGAAATTCAGCGAAGTCAGAAACTGGGATTGTTTGACAATTTATCTTGAGTAAAGGGTTCCTTAAGTAGGGCATCAGTGAACAATTGAAGACTCCGTCATGAAGTCAGATAATCTGTGAACCTCAACGAAACCATGGGTTATAAATCATGACACAATCATTTGATTGCATTCATCCTTAGGAAACATACAAGCATTTGCAAAGCATGTCATTCTCATCATTGCATTTAACTAACACTGCAGGAATCAGGAAAACTTTGGCTTCCCCAAATCGAACTCGTTCTGCCTCTCAAATAAGTCGAGCCCCGAGACCACCGTTGAGGTATGTTCCTTTCATTTTTAAGTTAAATTTATTTTTTTTCCAAATGAATCAAACCCAGGATCATCCTTAGTTTTTCCTTTTGTTTTAAATCGAATTCATTCTGTTTTATCAAATGAGTCAAGCCCCGAGACCATCGTTGAGGTACTTCCTTTCATTTTAAATCGAATTCATTCTGTTTTATCAAATGAGTTGAGTCCCGAAACCATCGTCGAGGTATTTCTTTTCGTTTTAAATCGAATTCATTCTGTTTTATCAAATGAGTCAAGCCTCGAGACCATCGTCGAGGTATTTCCTTTTGTTTTAAATCGAATTTATTCTGTTTATCAAATGAGTTGAGCCCCGAGACCATCGTCGAGGTATTTTCTTCTGTTTTCGAATTCATTCTACTTCTCAAATGAGTTGAGCCTTGGGATCATCATCAAGGTATTTGCTTATTAAATCATGGATAAGACCTCCGAGCACCATTCTTAAGACCTCCAAGCACAAGTTTCCAGAGTTTTTACAGTTTTAAACAATGAACAAGTCTTTGGTGGTGATAACTAAAGCCTCTGATGGAGATATCCAGAGTTTTTCAGTTTTAAAAGTGAACAAGTCTTTGGTGGTGATAGCCAAAGCCTCTGGTGGAGATATCTAGAGTTTTATATTTTCTTGAGCAAGTCTTTGGTGGTGGTGATAGCCGAAGTTTCTGAAGGAGATACCCAAAATTTTAAAAACAGCTTAGCACAAGATAGGTTAAGCCCCCAAGACCATCGTCGAGGTCTTTTCTTCTCTTGCAAATCGAACTCGTTTCCTTGAGACGGGTTTATCCTTGATTAGTCAGGGAACTCAATTTGAGGACAAAATCTACAATTTACAGCTTTTTGGAAAAAAAAAATTGAAATGAAAAAAATGAAATGAAAAAAAAAATAATGAAAGAATATAAATGAATGTAAACCCCTTTCCCTTTTCTTCACATGTGATTTCACTAACCGTACAAAATTAGTGTTTGTTTATCTTTGCCTAATTCCTGTTTCTCAGCAATAGCCAAAGAGGGGTAGCTGTAGACACCTAATTTTGTCCAGACCACTAAATCATGTATGTTTTCTTCCTAAATTGATGTTTCAGAATGCAAAAAGGCTTTTCTCATCCTGCAGGTGGTACTCCGAGACTTAGTCTAAGAAAGCAGACAAAAAAAGTCAAACTTGAAAAAGTCAACCCCAAAAAAGTCAACCCTAAAGAGTCAACTACTAAAAAAGTCAACCCATTTTCAAAATCAAGATTTGAAGTTCAATTGAAAGATGGTGAAAGAATTTTGATAATCCGAGGTCTACATTGAAAGACATGGAGTTCGGAAGTTAGGTTACGAAATTTCAATAGAAAGAAAACCCTAGTTCGAGAAATTTGTGGAAAAGTACTTAACCGATCAAATTGGTCGGAATTGAAGGTTCCAAATGAGAGATAAGCACTGACTACGGGTAATGGAGAAGCTACTTGGAAGAAAAACTAAAAGAAAAGTCAATTCAGAAGAAAATCGAGAATTAGTGTTTTTAGTGGATTTCGGTGAAATTTGGAATAATTACAGAAATGGCCCGATTCGGTAAGACTAAAACCCCTAATTGATGAGGAGTGATTAAAAAACGATAGCCTAAGGCTCAATTTGAAGAAAATCTGAAAATCGGACTTGTTTTGAGCAAAATCGATCCAAAAATTCTGAAAATTTTTAGATCTCATTCTTAAATCATTTCAAAGAGATTGGCGAAATAAAATCCTGATTCGGAGTTCGTTTGCAAAATGGCCAAATCTCGGGTCCACTATACAGAAATTCAAAAGGATAAATCCCGAAAAAATAGCAAATGAGTTCCAAAAATTTTGAAAATTTGCAGATCTCACTATTAAATTATTTGGAAGAGATTGGCGAAAGAAAATCCAGATTCAGAGTTCGTTTACAAAATGGCCAAATCTCGGGCCCACTATGTAGAAATTCAAAAGGATAAATCACAGAAAAATAGCAAATGAGTCCCAAAAATTCCAAAAATTTGCATCTCACTCTTAATTTTTGGAAGAGATTGGCGAAAGAAAATCCGGATTCGGAGTTCGTTTGCAAAATGGCCAAATCCCGGATCCCTTATATAGAAATTCAAGCAGATAAATCCCAAAAAAATAGCAAATAAGCTCCAAAAATATTGAAAACTTCCAGATCATACTTTTAAATTATTTGGAAGAGATTCGTGAAGAAAAATCTGGATTCGGAGCTAATTTAAAAAATGCTAAAGTTCGGGTGTATAAAAGGGGCAATTTTGGAAATAAATTCGAAATAAATAGTAAATGGACTCAGAAAATTTTGAAAACTTCCAGAATTCAATATTTTATTATTTTGGAAGTACTGAAAAAGAAAATTTGAATTTGGAGTCCGTTTGCTATTTATTTAGGTTTGGGGGTCAAAAAGGTCATTTTATCGAAGAAATCGAAATGGGCAAATTTATAATTTAGAAAAATATGAAAGAAAATGGAATTGCTGAGATTTTACCTCCTTTGATCAGCCAGCAAAGAAGAAAATAAGGAAGCTTGATCAATTTAATTCTTTAGTCACACTATCAAGCTCACATGCTACCACTAGTACCTTGTAAATGGTCCCCCCTTCATCCAATGGCTTAGGTGCCTTGTAGAAAAGTTGAATGCACCATCCAATGGCCAAGTTTAAATGCCAAGATGACATTTTTATTTGTCATGAAAGAACCCTCATCTAATGACCAACAATGGAAGAAAAAAGATGAGCACAATTCATCCAAAGGTGGACATCCATTCGGCCAAGCAAGGGAGTGCATAGGATTGTCTCTTTTCATCCAATGGCTTAGGCCATCTACAAGGGCTGAGTATACATGTTAAGGGCTGGATTTAATCGGATGTCATTTTTATGTTGTCCTCAACCAATGACCAAGAATGGAAGAGCACAACTCATCCAAGGGTAGGTACTCAAAGGGCCAAGCAAGGGAGTGCATGGGATTGGTTTTCTTTTTCATCTAAGGGCTGAGGTTATTACAAGGGCTGATTACACATCTTAACGGCTGCTATCAATTGGCAAGATGACATTTTTATGTTGTAATGAAAATATCTTAATCTAAGGGACAAGATTGGAGGAGAAAAAGTGCAAAAATCCATCCTATGGTGGAGAGGCCATTCGGCCAACGCTAAGAGAGGGGGGAATGTTTTGTTTTTCCTTAAGTGGCTGAGCATTTGAGATTGGAGGTCAGTAGCTAATTGAGAAAAAAAAAAGGTTCTTTAAAGAAAGGAAGAAAAGCTTTTGTTAAGGTAGCCATTCTACCATTGCTACTACATTTTTTCTTCTTCCTCATGCTTTATTTCTTGTTTTCCATGTGATTTCCTACCATTTTTTTTACATCTTTCTTGTTGTTCTTGCTTTTCAAAAAAAAAAAAAAAAAAAAAACAATGGTTAGGCATCATGATCTTGATGAAAATCAAGTGATAATGGATAGGGTGGGCTTTGTCTAATATACCAACCATGGATCTCATCTCCATATTTTTTACCTTAGTTATTTTTTATAATTTTGAGATTGAAAAGACTTCATGACCTTGACGAAAATCATGAGATAATGGTTAGGGGGCTTTGTTCAATGTACCAACCATGGAGCTCATCTCTTTGTTATTTATTTGCTTACTTTAACTTGCTTGTTTCTATTATTGTTTATCTTTATGTATATCTATATTCTTACTAACCATCTTGTTCTTTTGACTTATGTCATATTTTTGCATCTTGGGGCTATTATCATATAGTTTAGGCCATTCCATTTTTCATATCACCTTCCATAGCATTTAGTTAGGTCATTTTACATGACATTTCTCACAACACTTTGGTTCCTAGGCCATTCGTCCATGTGTATTTTCTTTAAGAATTAGGCCATTTTCATATGCCATGTTATTTTTCCATGACATTTAGACATTAGGCCATTTTCATGTGCCATGTCATTTCACATGTCATTTAGCTTTAGGCCATTTTTATTATTCCATGTCATTTAAGTTTAGGTCATTTTATTATTCTATGTCATTTTACATGTCATATAAGCATTAGGCCATTTTCATATGCCATGTTATTTTTCCATGACATTTAGACATTAGGCCATTTTCATATGCCATGCCATTTCACATGTCATTTAGACATTAGGCCATTTTCTTATGCCATGCCATTTCCCATGTCATTTAGGCACTAGGCCATTTTCATTATTCCATGTCATTTGTCATGTCATTTAGAAACTAGTTCATGCATGTTAAGTTGGGATAACATTTATTGCCATGCAAACTCATGCTATGCATTTAGATTATTTATGCCATGCATTTTCCATATCACTTAGGCTTTAAACCATGCATTTCATGCATTCCCTTTGCTGTATTTTCATGCATTTCATGTCATGCCACATGATATATGACTTAGGCCAATCAATGGCTCAAAGTCATGTTCACTTGAGCATACTTGTGGAAAATTAAAGGGTCATCAAATTGATTATTCTACCTTTGTGATTTTTTTTTACTTTGCCAATTCTTGTCCAAGGTTTTTAAATGTTTTAGCTACTGTTTTTAGGTCTTTATAAGAGTCTCCAACATTTTTACTTTGATTGTAAAATGATTTTATCAAAGGCAAAAAAAAAAATGTGGTTTGGCAAAACAGTTTTTCATCCAGTACTGGTACTTTCTCGATTTTTCTGGGTAGTCATATTTAATAAAAAAATTAAGCCAATTTTTTCTCGTGTATTTTTACATCTTCTGAGTCTCCAGTATTTGTTTTAGATTTTTTAAAAATACGCTAAAAAATCGTGTGTCAAAACCGGACAGTAGAGCCAGATTTGAAGTCAAAAGAAAAACAATTGTTGAATTTGGCTAAGGCATTTAGAGGGGTTGGTTAAAAGCTTTAGCTACTGTCTTAGATAGTTTCTAAGTATTTTTAAACTTTAAAAATGATTTTATAAATCTCGGGTTAAGGGTGGTCAAGTCAGGGATTTTAAACTTAGGAAATTAGAGCCATTTTCAAAGGTTTTGGCTAAGGTTTTAATATTTATTCAAGTCTTTAAAATTGTTTTCAAACAATCACAAATTTTTTTTGTTTTAGAAAATTTAATTTGATATATTTTCCTAAGGTAGCCAGATATCTTTTTAGATATACGGATTTCCTTATTTAAAGTAAAAAATACATTTTCATGCATTGCATTTTCCATTTTCATGCACTTTATTTAATATGTGATTTTTTCTATGATATTTTTCTATTGTATTATTATTATTTTGATTAACTTTTTTTATGATGATTATTGTTTTTTATATGGTCTTGAATATTTCATGTTATCCTATGCTTTTTATTTAATCATTTATTTTTGTCACATCATTTAGCATATATTATATTCATGCATTATTATTTTATTTTCATGCATATTCCATGATAATTATATTATGTTTCATGTCATTTCATGTTACTTAGATCATATTCCATGTCATTTAGGTTATATTATTTAGAATATGCCATGTCATTTAAAATATGCCATATCATTTAAAAGTTGTCATGTCATTTAAATCATTTTATTTCATTTCACTTATAATATACCATGATACTTAGGATTTTTCATTTCATCTAGAATATACTATGCCATTTAAATTATGTCATATCATCTAGGTTGCTTTATATTATCTAGACTTTGCTATGTTATTTTATTTATCTCACACATGTTCATGTTCAATTTTTAAAAATGTTTTGAAAAAGATAATGATTTTCAATAAAATAAAGATATTCCCGAGTTAAAATAATTCATGAGTTCTCTGCCGGGTATGCTGGGTTGGATATCATTAATTATCATTAATAACGGAATATCTTCTTTAAACCGATAATGATTCGGAAAAATTTCCAAGTTAATAAAAAATTTTATATTTTGCCACGTTTGTTGGGGAATATAGAAAAATTTTGAATTAATAAATTCTGGATCACTTTCAATTTAGAAATTGAATTATTTTTCTTTAAATTGCGAATTAACTTGAAATACTAAATTAAAAATCGATTTTTTACCGAGACTCAAGATAACACACGATTAATAAGGTACCATTTTTATACGGGCATTGTGGGGCTGCTAATCCTTCCCTATAAGTAACCGAGTTTCGAACTCGCTTCTTTGATTTCTCTGGTTTAAAACGCAGACTTGAAATTGGTTTTAAAAATGTTTTAATTAATTTTAAAATGTTTCACAAAATCGATTTTAATAGGTGGCTGATCACACCTGGCTAAAAAAGATTGGTGGCGACTCTGTGTCTTTTTACGAGGCTGTTTCCATACCCTCGATCTTTTATTTCAATCTAGACGAATTAAGTCGTTTTTTCCTCTATTTCTATTTTCTCCTCACTCGGATGGGTTCCCACGATGAGATCACGTATCGACAATCAAGATCACCAACACGGAGCATTACTTGGCACAAAGGTTCAGGAGTAGGCCCTCTTGCAATCAGTTCAAACTTGTAACGATTAGGATCCTCAACAAAAGCAATTACGGTAGTACCATCTTTCACTGGACCAGGTTCTCTGGTTACTTTTCCACCCTAGGCCTTTATAAATTCCATAGTCTTGGCAACATCCTCAACAGCAATACCAAAATGACCAAATGCAATTCCAATATCATACTTGTCAACTCCGTAATTGTAATTGAATTCAATAACAAAGTGAGAATCTTCTGGCCCATATCCAAGAAAGGGATTTGAGTATCTCTCCTCTGGTATGTCTCGTTTCCTCAATAGCTTCAATTTTTTTTTCTAAGTCATTGAGTATTTCATTCAAAAGTGAGTGCAAGAATAAGAAAACATTCTCACATACCCACTTAAGGAGCATCAAAGATGCCATACAAATACTGCAAATCAATCTTGAAACTAGAGAGAGAAACAACATATACCCAACACCCCATAGATATAATATAAAACACTAGCAGAAAAATAAAATGGCCAACCCCGACAAGCCAAATGTCCAAATCTGATTATCAATCTTCAAAGATTACCTCACGTCCACCAACTTTATAACCAAAACATCAAAAACCAGTGATTCATCAAAGCCACAAAGAAGGGATCAAAACACAACTGCACCTTCAAGTAAAAAAAAACTCCAAAATACCATTAAATTCTGCTGCAAATCTGTTAGTTCAACAATGGGAACAATTATTTCAACCTTAAGAGAAGTAGTAGTCTCTTCCACCTTCACCATCAAGCACCTCAAAAACCTTCAAGCAACAAAACAAGTCTGCCAAAAAGACTTTCAACAAAAGCCAACAAGCCAAAGACCAAGCAAAGGCAGCAAACTATTTGAATCCCTAAACCATTACTTAGCAGATACACCACAAATTCCAAAGGCCAAACTTCACCTTACTTCATCCAGTTTGTAGAGGAAGAAAGATCATAACCACAAATAAATCCAAAATTTATCCCAAAAAACCAAGAAACAAGTAAAAATGGAATCTCCATAACAAGCAGTAAAACTCGACTTAACTCCATAACCAGGCATAACAAGCAGTAAAACTCGACTTAATACCATTTCTTCATCCATAGAATCATTTATCAAGGTTCTTGAGCCACCAATAGTGCCTTTCTTTAAACCTATTGACTATGTAGAGGTTTTAGCTCAAATTCATGAAGAACTCAAGTCATGTTCTCTGCAAGAGAGATCAAATCTTTATTTATTGCAATTTCAGATCTTTAGGGGCCTTGGGGAAACCAAATTGATGCGGAGAAGCCTTCGCTCTGCTTGGCAGAAGGCTAGCACTATCCATGAAAGGCTTGTGTTTAGGGCATGGTTAAAGTATGAGAAGCAAAGGGAAGAACTTATTGCTGACTCAACAGCTTCATTCCTAGGCACTCGGTATAGAATTTGATGGTCTTATCCAAATCCCCAACTTGATAAACAACATGGAGCATTCTTCTTTTGTCCTTTTTAACCCACTCTAGGGCAGTTTCCTGGGCAGCAGTTGTGCTTGCCTGTACCACATTTCCGACCAACGGTATCCCTGCCCTGGTTCCCTTAGCTCTCAACAGCTTTGTAGCTTTCAAACCAAAGATTTACGACTGTGGAACAGTGCTGCTAAGATGAGAGAAAAAGAGACATCGAGGAAGGTGAAGCGGAGAAAGGGAAACGCCAAAATGCGAAGTTGCAACACCACCGGAGAACCTAAACGACGAGAGCGAAGGTCGTATGGAGGATGCCATGGGAATTATCCTCACCATATTCATGAATTTGTGTCTCTCTCTCTCTTGAAGAACACAATACTCATTACTGTGTAGTTTCCACCACGTACTCTTCCTTCTTGCCTTCGCCTCTATTGAAGAACTTGTATCCACTATAGAAAAGCAAACCCCAACCAGTTAAAGAGACGATAACAAAATATCCATCTTTCCAACTTGCTGGATTCCCTGGGTCTTGCCAAATATTAACCTTTGGAGGTCCATCGTGATATGCGGCGCCGGCAATACCACGACGAGGGATGAGAGAAGCGGCTTGAGATGGAGCCGATGCTCGAGCTAGTGTCGCTGCTCTACGAGCTGTAACCGCTGCCAAAGTAGCCATCTTGGTAATTGCTTTTTTCTTCTCTGTCTAGGGTTATTTCTTTTCTTCTTTTTTTTCCAACCTAGCCGCCTCTGCCTTCTCCAAAATAACCAGCCCCCCTTTGGAAGCTCTCGCTTCCTCTTTTTTACTTCAGCACCCATCCCTTTTAGATCCATCAAACCGAAAGAACTACTTGTTGACTTCAACGTCAATGGCGCGTTTGGTGACATTCAAGACACGACCGGTGTGGCCATGGTAGAACAAGTTTTCTCAGGAACAAAATCTTGGTGAAACCGAAACTTCGCAACTCCAATATCAGCACTTATGAGTGAGCAATCACAGGCGTCGAAGAAAAAGAAAAATGATTTAATCCTCCCTTATTATTATCAAACAAAACCCAAAAAAAAAAACCAAAGGAAATAAAAATTTACTAACTCTCATCTATTTCCCAATTTTTTTTATCCCAAAAAAAAAAAAAAATTAACCGCTACTATTCTTTCCCAAAGAAATAAAGCTCTCTCCTTTTTTTTTCTTTTTCTTTTTTCTTTGTTTAGCCGCCAACCCTTTTTTATTTTCCCAAAATCGGCTCCCCCCTTTCTTGTAAAAAAAAATGACCCCTTTTATAACTCATCTCTTAACCTAAATATGGACCCCTTGGATCAATTGATCCAAGAGTCTTCTTTTATCCACATAATTACCCTTTAATTTTTTATCACCATTTGTGAACCCTTAAATTTAAGAAAATAAATGGCCTAGATTAAACTAAAGAAAAGAAGGAAGGGTAATGTCTAAGTTACCCTTTCATCCTATTTTATTCATTTTTTTAATTTTTCAAACATGTTTTAATTAAAATTTTTATTTTAAAAATCTAATGGGGTCAACTTGAAAGCTCAAGATTAAACTTTTTCACCTCGGGTTTAAATTGAATTTTAAAATTAATAATTTTACGGTCCGATTTTATTTGAATAATTAAAGCTAAAAAATTGATATATAATTTAAAACATTTTAAAAATATAAAATCACGACCGTGACTTCTACAAAATATCAAACTCGAGTAGAGGACAAATCAAATTTGGTTTTAAAAGGCCCGTACAAAATTTGGTGTCTACAATTATATTTAGTAAAAAATTTAAAGATGAAAGAAGAAAAAAAAATCAAATAAAATAAAAATCAGATTTTAGCTTAATGCCCTATTTTTATTTCCATGTCATTTTGAAAATATTTTCTCTTAATTATAAAATAACTTAATTTTGACAAAATATTCTCTGGAATATTTTCAGCAGTTACATTTAGACTCAATTTATTTCTAAATTAGAAATATAATGATAAATTTATTACAAAATTAAAAATATAATGGTAAAATTATACCAATTAAAAAAATATTAACATTAAATTTGAATCACAAACTTAAATAGAGTGGTAAATTCACAAATTATCCCTAATTATTAGATTTGGGAGTTTTGACCATATGTGTGAGGATTATTACAAATATATATATATATATATATATATTTTTTGATATTTAACGTTGTCAAGGATTAAAACCTAATTATTGAAATTAAAAGTTCAATACTCTACTAAATATAATTATATTTTTCATTGAGGACAAATATTGTTAGCTTTTACTAAATAAACAGGGAGGTGAATTGATTAATAAAAAAATATTAAAATATTCTTAAAACAATATTACCTTTAGTGAAAATTCAATGAAATAAGGTATTAATGCACTTAAAACATAGATAAACAACTTTAATGTTAAAAGAGTAAAGAAGAGAGTACTAATGCAGTTAAAACATAGATAAACAACTTTAATGTTAAAAGAGATGGAAGAGAGTACTAATGCACTTAAAACATAGATAAACAACTTTGATATTAAAAGAAAGAAAAAAAATCAAAGACTATAATTTATTAGAGGTTCGATCATTCTTTAAAGACACTTACGTTTTCTCTCTTAGCTTCACTTGACAAGGAATTCCACTATAAAAGAACAGCTATTTACTAACGAAATTATTCCTGATGGAATTATTCGTTGGTAATAATCAGAATTATCGACGAAATCCTAGAAATTACCGATGGAATTTATCGGTAATGTTTGTTACTTCTACCGACGAAATATTTTAATATTATCGACAGAAATTCTACACTAGAGACGGAACTTTAACGACCGAATAATTCATTCGGTAAATTCCGTCGCTAAAACTTTGGCGTGAATTTCATTCTTTCCCGCCAAAATTTCAGCGAACGAAAGGTTTTTTTTTTTTACCGACGAAAATTGACATTAGCGATGGAACTTTAACAATCGAATAATTTCGTTGCTAAAACTTTGGCGTGAATTTAATTCTTCCCCGCCGAAATTTCAGTGATGGAATGTTTTTTTTTATCGATGGAATATTTCGTCGGTAAAAAAAATATAGATTTTTTTATAAGTATAAAAAAAGTAAATTAAATTATTAAATTTAATTGAAAAAAAGTATTATCCATCGGTAATACTCAGTTCCGTCGGTAATGTATCACCGACGGAACAAATTATTACCAACGGAATATCCGTCGGTAATACATTTTTTCGACGGATTTAATTCTTGGGAAGTTCGAAATTTTTTACCGACGGAATTTTCTCGATGATGACGGAATCTATCGGTAAAAGTCTCGGGCATAATTAATATGCCTGAGACTTTCCCCCTCTTCTTCATTCTTTTTTTTTCTCTCTTTCTCTCCTCCCCCATTGTCGAACCAGCCCCCAGCAGCAATCGCCTATCGCCCTTGCCCCTCATCGTCGTTCAACCCTTCCGTAGCAGTCGCAGTCACCTTGCCTGAAGCCGCCCGTCAGCGTCAAAAATTAATTTGTGGTACTTCTCTCTTTTCTCTTCTCTCTTCTCTTTTCTGATGGTAAAAATTTGTTATTGTTTGTTGTTATTTTTAAATTTTTCTTATTTGAAAAATATATTTGTTATTGTTATTTAATATTTTGTTAATAATGTTATTGTAAATGTTAATATTTTGAAAAATATTTTGTTAATATTGGTTGTTAAATATATTTGTTATCGTTAAAATCTATTAAAACATAATATATATGTTAAATTATTAAATATATATTTTAAATATATGTTAAATATATATTTGTTATTTAAATTATTAAATATATATGTTAAATATATATATATGTTATTTTTAAATATATATGTTATATTGAGTGTTATTGTGAAATTATGTTTTGTAAATATATATTTTGTAAATTATTTGTTATTGTTATTGTTATTGTTAGTTATGAAATTGTATAATGTGTTATTGTGATTCTTGTGTTATTGTGTTTATTGTGTTATTCTATTTATTTTGTCATTGTGTTTATTTTGTTATTGTATTGTTGATAGCTAACTTAGGCTTAGACAATGGAGTACGATAAATCTTGGATATATAGGAGGTTGCACGACTCTCAATATATTAGTAATGCTCACAACGAGTACGTTAAGGACAATAGAATTATATGCCCTTGTGTGAAGTGTCAGAATAATCGGTTTGCAGAAATTGATGATGTGCGTAAGCACTTGTAATATAGAGGGTTTAAGGAGAATTACTATATTTGGGATGCACGTGGTGAAAGTCATAAAGGTCAGTCATCAAGGATGCATAATGATGAAGTGGAGACGAGAAGTGACGTTGAAAGAGATAATCCTTACACTAGAATAGTTATGGATGCTCTAAACCCGAATCTTAATTTAGGTGGTAATTACAATGTTGATGAGACAATGGTTGAACATGATCCTAGGAATTTAAGTTCTAGAAACTTTTATTCCTTGTTGAATGAAGAAGATGAACCGTTATGGCCAGGATGTACAAAACACACAATTTTATCTGCTGTTTCACAACTGTTAAATGTGAAGTCTGAATTTAATATGAACGAGTCGTGTTTCAATCGTTTGATGATTATGATAAAAGGGATGTTGCCAGAAAGTGATAATTTACCAGATAATTTGTACCAAATGAAGAAAAAGATGGCCAAATTTGGACTTCATTATCATAAAATACATGCATGAAAGAACAATTGCATGTTGTATTCTAATGACTCGGTCCACTTAGAATTATGTTCCATTTTGTCGAAGAATTGAGCATGACTCTCCAATTGAGCGATTATCTGGTGATGCAATTCTAGAAATGGTAGATTTCATTCTGAATATCACATTTAGGAGTAAATTATGTGAACAGAAGTTGATTGGATTCGGAGAATGTCACAATTGGATGAAAAAGAGTATTCTTTGGGACTTACCTTATTGGCATACAAATCTCATTCGGCATAATTTGGATATGATGCAGATTGAGAAAAAATATCTTTGATAACGTGTTCAACACAATGATGGATGTCAAAGGCAAACAAAAGATAATACAAAGGCTACAATGGATTTAGCATTGCTTTCCGTACGGTCGGAATTAGAATTAGTGGAAAGCAATGGAAAAAAGTACAAGCCTAAAGTCAGTTACACACTAAACAGGGAAGATCAAAAAAGAGTTTGTGCATGGGTAAAAGAGTTACAACTTCCCCATGGATTTGTCTCGAATATTGGCCGTTGTGCAAATATGGTTGATGGGAGGTTTTATGGCCTGAAAAGTCATGACTGTCATATTTTTATGCAATGACTGCTTCCAATTGCGTTTCGAGATTTGGTATCTAACACAATTTGGTATGCACCTATGCTCTACAAAAATTCATGTGGACCAAATGGAGTTCTTGGAAACCAATATTGTTGAGACCAATTGCAAGTTGGAAAATATATTTTCTCCAGCATTTTTTTATTCAATGGAACATTTGCATATTCACCTACCTTATGAGGCAAAAGTTGGACCGGTCCATTATCAATGGATGTATCCATTCGAAAGGTAATTAATAAAGGATGTACGTAATAGTTTTGATTATTTACTCTATTGAATTGAACATTTGTTAATTTATTATTCGTTTATGATTTTTAGATTTCTACATCATCTAAAGAGAAAAGTGAAAAATCTCGCATGTGTTGAAGGGTCAATAGTTGAGGAGTATATAATAGAAGAAATTTCATCATTCTGCGCCTTATATTTTGAACCAAATGTTGAAACAATATTTACTCGGGTGCCCCAATTTGATGATAGAGGAGATATCGATCCGATGGGATGACTCTCAATTTTTACACATGAAGGGAGATCTTTTGGTCCGAAAAAAAAAGGCTCGTTACTTAGAGCACGATGAGGTTGATGCAGCTGAATTATATGTATTAATGAATTGCGAGGAAGTCATACCTTATATTGAGTAAGAGATTTACCGTTGTCTCCAATATATTTTGACATTCAGTTATATAATAAATATAGTGTAACTGATTATGTTTCCATTCATTTTTAGGGTGTTTGATGAGATAGTGAAAATGGATGCACTGAACATTTCGAAAAAAAACAAAGGCTCGTTACTTAGAGCACGATGCAGCTGAATCATATGTATTAATGAATTGTGAGGAAGTCATACCTTATATTGAGTAAGAGATTTACCGTTGTCTCCATTATATTTTGACATTCAGTTATATAATAAATGAAGTGTAACTGATTATGTATCCATTCATTTTTAGGGTGTTTGATGAGATAGTGAAAATGGATGCACCGAATATTAGTGATGGTGAATTGGAGAAAGTCCGTGCAGCTAGATTTACAAAATGGTTTAAGGACTATGTAAGTTCCAGTCATTATTCTATGGTCCATTAATGTTTGATACAATTTTATATTGAATGTCATATTATTTTCCATTATTGTTCATAGGTTCAACAAGGTTCAAGTCAATATAACTCTCATATAGTTGAGTTATCTCATGGTCCATGACGTATGGATTGGTGTTATTTTGGATATTTCGTTAATGGTTTCAAGTTCCATACATTAGATTATGGACAAAATCGAAAAACCATGAATAGCGGTGTATGCATCAAAGGCGACTGGTATAACGATTCTTCGCATGATTTGGAATTTTATTAGATATTATGGAGTTAGAATATTTTGGTGTGGAAAATCGGTTTGTACTTTTTAAATGTCGATGGTTTGATACGGATAAAGGAATTCAAGTAGATCCTCATAATGGGCTTGTTGAAATAAAGTATAGGTCAATACTCGCTAGTAATGAGCCTTTTGTTTTAGCTCAACAATGTCAACAAGTGTATTACAGTTCATATCCATCGAATAGAAGAGAACTTCGAGATTAGTGGACTGTGTTCAAAACAAAGGCTAGGAGTAGATTTGACATTGGATCTCGTTCAGGATAAATAATTGATCTAAACGAATGGGTATATCAACAAATGGATATGCCTACTCCCACCATTGTAACATATCTAGAAGATCTTGACAATCCTTGACTTTTGGTTAATGGTGATTTCGAAGAAGTAAACATTAATGTTCAGAGAACAAAAGAAGAAGAAAATGTAGAAGGAGAATATGATGACAGCGAGGACAATGATACTGATGAGAACGACGAGAATGATGATGATTAGAAACAGAGGCAATGACGACGTAGACAGTGAAGCCGATGACAATAGTACATAGTGATGACTACATGTGTTTTATATTTTAGAGCTACATTTGAAAATTACTTTTTTTTAATAATATTGTAATTTATTAAAATATTATTTATTTAAAATTTTACGGATTTCAGATTATTTTTTATGGTATAATTATGTTATTTTTTATATTATTTATATAATTTGTTTTTTTTTTATTTTTTTTTTGCAAATATTTGTAATTGTAATTTATTTATTTTTTTTGCAAATAGATTATCACCGACGGATTATTCCGTTTTACCGACGAAAATTTTTGTCGATAATAAGTTATCACCGATGAAAAATTCCATTAGTCAAACAATTACCGACGGAATATTCTGAGGAAATATTCCATCGATAATTCTATTATCGACGGACAAATTCCGTTGGTAATAAATTATTACCGGTTGAAGATTCCGTCGGTAATACTCCGTCGGTAATAATACTTTACTGATGAAAATATATTTACCAACGGAATTTGTATCACCAACTTAAGTATCACCGACGGAAAAATTCCGTTGGTGATAGACTTTATTGACGGAAATTGGACTTTTATCGACGGATATTTTTGTCGGTAAAAGTGTGTTCTCTTGTAGTAGTGTTCAATCCATTGTATCTTCAATCTTACAAATACTTTTCAGTTAAAGTATAACTTTTACAATTTTCAATCAAACCCTTCAAAGTTCTATCCAAATCTTACCAAATCAGTTACGGGTTTCACTCTCTTGAACTCTCAATCTCATGTATATAAATAAAGGTTTTTGTAAATTAAAAGACTTCACAAAGATTGAGTTTTTGTTAATTTAGTATAATGACAAGCAAATGAATATCAAATAAGGAAATACCAAAAGAAAAAATTATATCAAATAAGGATTGAATATAAGATTTATAGAGAAATTTAGAATAAAAGCTTTAAAAAACTTAAGAACTCTTGATTGTTAGAAGAATTTGATTAATAACTCTTGCGAATGAAGTTTCTTGACTTTAATAATGTTTAAAAACCCCTTTTGTAATTAATTTTTTTCCCTCACTTTTTCTCTTTTTCCAAAAAAAAAAAAAAAAAAAAAAAAAAAAACAATTGGGACTCCGGAGCTCCATGAAACTGTTAGGTCACACTCTCATGGAGCTTCACAAAAATTTTATATTCCCTCTATTTAAATTGATTATCTATGTTTGACTTTAGATAAAGATTAAGAAAGAAGTTTTGACTTTAATGTCTTTTGACTTTTTAGAAACAATTTATAACATTGATAAATTATAGTTCTTAATGCAAAAATATATATATATTAATATTCATCATATCATGTAAAAGTTGTAGGTGTTAAAAAAGGAAAGCCGTAAAAATAAGTTTATTTTCTTTCTTTTATTTAGGAAAAATAGAATAAAAAAGGAACCAAAAGGAAAATGAGAAAACATTATATTAAGGTTAATTTACATTTTTTCTTTTTCTTTGTTTTTATGAAAATTTCATGAAAATTGTTTATATGAAAGGAAAAAATAGTAAAATAGAAAGAAATTATTATTTTCATTTGCTTTAATTTTCTTTGCTTTTCCCAAATAAAGAAAGATAATACCAAAAAAAAAAAAAATGGGATAGAAAGCTGTATGCCCATGGGATAGGACTGCCACGTGACACCCCATTAAGCCTTACAACATTTTTATTCACACTAGAATTTAGCCCACCGTTTCAGTAGGATTTTTTAATTTTTTTTTGTAATTTTTTTAATTAATTAATAATAATTTTGTATTTTAAAATTTTACTAATATTAATATTAATATAATTGTTTTTTTAATTATGAAATTAAATTATTATTATTATTTTGTCGCAACCTAAAAAATAACAAATTCCATCACGAAACATTACTCCTTAAGTGTGACATTGGGAAAAGAGAGAAAAATGCGACTTAATTCCTCCTGAAATAAAATGAGGGTTCGAGGACAACCTCGAAAAAATATGGAGTCGCTATCAATCTTTTTTTACTAGGTGTGATAGGCCATCTCTTAAAATTGATTTTTATAAAATATTTTAAAATTAATTAAAATATTTTTAAAACCAATTTTGTAGTCTACACTTTGAACCAGAGAAAAACAAGTGCGGGTTCGGGAGTCGATTACGTGTGGGGAAGGATTAACACCCTCACAACGCCCGTATAAAATAGTACCTTATTAGTCATGTGTTATCTCGAGTCTCAGTGAAAAGTCGGTTTTAGATTTGGTATTTTGAAAATAATTCCCATTTTAAAAATAATCCTATTTTTGTTCGAGAAAGATTCGAAATTTATTACTGCAAAAATTTTCTATATTCCCCGACAAATCGGTAAAATATAGATTTTTTACTACTTTGGGACATCTCCGCATCATCCTCTTTTTAAAAAGGTATTCGTTCGTTAATATAATTGATGAAGACTCCCCGGCAATCCGAAGGAGAATTCATGAATTATAATAACTTGGGGATATTATCTTATTTCATTTTTTAAAAAAGGAATCCTTTTTTTTTATTGCATAAAAAATTAAAAAGAATGGTTATGAATATGCCAATTATTACCAAGGTACAAATATGACCTAACTTATATGTACATTTATTATGACATTACACATTTATTATGACATGGCATAAGGATTAATGACATGGCATGCTTGACATGGCAAAGTCTAGATGACATGACATAAGAATGAATGTCATGTGAATGAAATCGACATAGCATGCAAAAATGACATGGCATAAGAATGACATGGCATAAACAATGAATGTCATGTGAATGAAATCGACATGGCATGCAAAAATGACATGGCATAAGAATGAGCGTCATGTGAATGTAATCGACATGGTAAACAAGATGACATGGCATAAGAATGAAATATCATGTGAATGAAACCGACATGGCATGCAAAATGATATGGCATATAAATGAATGTCATGTGAATGAAATCAACATGACATGCAAAATGATATGGCATATAAATGAATGTCATGTGAATGAAATCAACATGGCAACCAAAATGACATAGCATATAAATGACATGTGAATGAGATGGCATAATGACATGGCATGAGAGTGGATGACATAACATATACATGACCTAATTTATGTAGGACATGGGGTAAATGGCATGGCATGAACAAATGGTGACATAGCATAAATGACGTGGCATACTAAATGAATGATATGGCATGTGAATGGATTATATGACATATGAATGACATAGTATGAGAATGACATGACATAATCTAAGTGATATGACACATGAATGAATGTATTACATGACATATGAATGACATAGCATGAAAATGGCATAACATAGTCTAAGTGATATGACACATGAATGAATAGATTACATGACATATGAATGACATAGCATAGTCTAAGTGACATGGCACATGAATAAATAACATGTAAATGGATGGCATATGAATGTCATAGCATGAAAATGACATGACATATGAATGACATGGCATAAGAATGAATGATATGTGAATGAAATCGACATGGCAAATGATGGAGACTCAATTAAGAGTTGTAAACCCAAGTGCAGGTTATGTTCAAGTAATAAATTCTCGGGTGTCCGAGGTCGAACCACAGGGAAGCGTATTAGTAAGTATAAGTTTATAAATATATAAGAAGAAAAAAAGTAAACAAGATATTAGGGAATCAACAACAAAATAAGATAAACAAGATATTAGAGAACAAAATAAACAAAATATAAAAGAAATTAAACAAGATATAAAAAACAATAAGAAAAGATGTTGAGGTTAGAGAATCCACTCTTGGTGTTATGCTAAGATTAATCTTGTTTTATTACACAATTGAAATCCACACATAAAGGAGGTTCCAATCGGAAGGTTTAGCAATTCAGTCCAAATTGTCCAACGTTCATAGCATATGATATTATGTTCATTTGGTGTCCTCAAAACTCATAAAAAGAGTCCAAGCATTCCTTATGCCAAGGTATATGTCTACAACAAATCAAGGTTATGAAACCAAGCATTTACTGTGCCATTTTCCTTGTCAATAATGAATCAAGATCCCTACTTTGCAAGTATGATTTTAAACCAAAAGAAAATATTATCTATACTAGTGTTTATAAATGATGATTCATTTTAGCTCATGTTTAAGAGACTAACCTTAGCATTTACCAAAAGCTTCACCTCATCACCTCAACAATATGATTAGCAACACATAATAGATATGAATAAAATGAAAAGAAATGTAAGAAGCATAAGTAAATAAAGAAAAAGAAAACTAGAGAAAGGAAAGAAGAAAAAAACTTAGAGAATTTTATTACAATGGCTAATATCCTACCAATGTATAATGATGCTCATCCAAGGCCCTCTATTTATACACATTTTGGAGAGCTAAATGACAAGAGACAAGCTTTATAAATTTCAAAGGTAGGTATAATAGGTGGGTGCATTTTTCTAACAATTTTCGTCATATTGTATGACAATTCTGATCAGCCAGCTTGATGGTCGATTTTGTCAATGTTGGAGGCTCGATCTGATCCAATGGTCTTCTAGAAAAATATACCCCTATCAGTTACGGATCCATAGCCGTTGGAATCAGATCATTTGCTCATGTGGATCGGAAGATATGGTCAAAATACCAAAACAGGTCAGCACAGACGTCATTGCACATCAGCCAACTTGATGGTCGATTTCGCTAGGGAAAACGACTCCGTTTCAAGAAGTGTAAAACATGAAAAAGATAGATATGCCTCTTAACTATGCACTGTAAAAATTTCAGCCTTAATACTTCAGTGAAACTCCAGATATAGCTGATATGGCAAAAGGTATCGGAACTGGAACTGAATTGGATTTGCCCTTAATTCTTGATTTAACCTAGTAATCTGAAATCACTCAAAGAAACTCGTGAAAAACACCAAATTACATAAAAATATAAAAGATCATAAACACAAGTAGACTAAACAATAATAACTCGTATTTGACACAAAACAATAATAAAACATAACTAAAAACTATATAATTATACGAGTTATCACACCCCCACACTTAGATTGTTGCTAGTCCCTAGCAACGACTCAATAAAAATAAAATAAGAAAATCTAATCTAATCCATTTTCGTTGGAAATCACGGTGGCACTTAGCATGTGACACAAGCCTTTAAACCCCTAGGTGTCCCTAGTGGACGAGTTTAGTCTCGTGAGGGTTTGCTAGAACGATACCCACAAACATTGAAAAACTAAAATATAAGTAAACTACATACACTAAAAATATTTACTCCTAATCCTTTCAATATAAATTAGAGACAATCTTTGAACAAGTCTTATAAACTAATCAATAGCTCAAAGAATTTCACAAAAATTCATGCTTGAATGTAAATAAATGAGTTAAGCCAATATTAACATAACATATTTCAATCAAAATAGTGCATATTCAACTTAATCTCAACTTCTCACTATACTCTCATGATTTTCACTCTTTAAAGTAGTGGTAAAGTGTTTACACTCAATCAATCTCATGAAAACAATTCTACCATATGCTTGCTTGTCCACCTATTCTCCACTATTTAGATCATACAACTTCATAAATCAAGAGGTCTTTTTTCAAGGTTGTAATGGGGCCAAAGGGTTATAATGTGGTTAAAGAACAAAAGGATAAAGATATCACAAAGGTTCCAAAGAGTTCATAGAGTTTAGAGACATAATAAGATCATACGAATAAAACTTCTCAAAACTCTTATAAAGCACATAATAACATAGGCTAAATATTCATGTTGAGCCTTTGCTTCATTCTAACAAACTTTGTAACATCTTTTTCTTTACTTTAACTAGAAGTTCAAGAGAAGATTTTTTTTTTTTTTTTTTTAATATGGGAATGTATTTGACAATGATCCTTTTCTTTTTCTCTTGACTTTTGCCTCTCTCCCCCCCCACACTTATCTTTCGTTCTAACCCAAATTTTCAAAAAGTATCCCTTGTTTTTGCAATATGTCTCAAAATATATAATCCATCTTTAGAACAAGGGTAAGGATATAAGTATATTTAGGCTAGGTGTAAGTTCTGGTTACCAATAAAATAGCATATTTAATGTAGCCTCAAATTGGCTCACTAATGGGGATGTTCTCTTAGAACATTAATAATGGATGGCTGTTTGGCTCTGGTTATAATCCTAATGCCTCTATCATATTCATGTTGTCACATGTATCAATATAGTCTCAAACGGTTTAAAGCAAGTTCTAGAGAATCATGTAATCATAAGAGCACTCAAGAAAGAAATTAGATTGATTTGTATAATGCATCAATCATTATAGGCTCAAAAACTCACAAGGATGATTATACAAGTCAGATTAAGTCTAAACATGCTTTTTTCTCAATCAACATATCATATTAACATTGGCTCATAAAAAGGTTGACATCAAGCTCAATTCTCATGAAAATCTTCTCACTAATAATTCTGTTTTAGACTTATGCAATTCATATCTCATCATTATATTAAAAAGGAACTAGAACACATTAAAAAAATAATAATAATAATAATAAAGACTCATAAAAAAAAATAGTAGACAAAAATAAAAGAAATCCTAAATCGTTCCCCCCACACTTAATTCGTACATTGTCCTCAATGTAAGTCTATTAACCCAAATGAAAGAATCATGTGTAAGAGAAAAGAACTAATAACATAAGAATAGGAATAACTAAGACTCAAAACAAAACAAACTCATGCAACCTAATTAATCCTAAAATACTAAACAAAAATTAACAAGTAAACATAAAAAGATTAAAATCAAACTGACAAGGTATGTCTCAAGTCTCCCTTACTCAGACCTTGTTCAGAATGAATACTTCTAAATTGCTTAAAACACAACAAACTTTTTTTTTTTGAAAGAAGAAATCAAACTGACAAGGTATGTCTCAAGTCTCCCTTACTCAGACCTTGTTCAGAATGAATACTTCTAAATGGCTTAAAACACATCATTTTTTTTTTATTTAAAAAATTAGCAAAATATGTCCCTTACCCCCTACTAAAGGTAGAATTTAGGAGATATTACCTGCAGAGGTTGCTAACCACTTATTATAACTGAGACACAACAAACAAAATGTTAGATAATGTCACAAAGACAGAGTGCAATCCACTCCTTGCTCGTCCATATCTCTTTTTCTTTTTCCGAGCGTTTGCGAAACAACCGTAGCAGATAAATACTCATAAGCTTGGAGCTTTTTGAGTAAATCTTCAATGGTTGTAGCAGAAATTATGGTTCTCCTTGCCTCTGAAAACATGAATCCATTATCCACAGCATTATCTAAATATGAAAGCAAATTACTAAAATAACCATTAATATTAAGCAAACCAATGGGTTTCTTATTTGTGACCAAAGATGACCAAGAAGCCACGCAAGCTATTTCTTCCAATGTACCCAGACCTCCTCGTAAAGCAATGAATGCATCGGCAGAATGGTACATGATTGTCATCCGTTCAGGGATACTCCAGACTTGTATTTCCTTACCCACGGTAGGTCCACAAAAACCTGTGAATAGTTTTGGCACGATTCCTAGAATTGGACTTCCTCCGGCGTGTGCTGCTGTAGCGACTGCTCCCATTAAACCCGTACTACCGCCTCCATAAATCAACTGGATCTTTTGTTGGGCAAGTATTACTCCAACTCTTATGGCTTCATCAACGAATATGTTATTTTTCCCTGGATAAGCACCTCCAAAGACACAAATTTTTTTAATGCGCTGGGACGAAGTACTTTCCATTTTTTTTTCAAGTGCCTGAAAGAGAATGAGTACATGGTGTAATATATAGAGGACTGAGTAGTGAATCAGACAAGAGTAATAATGTCGCCGAAAGTGTATTTGACCTGTCAGAAGAAAATGTTAACCTAACAAAAGATTTTTGCGTGATTTCAGGAAGAAAATCAAAAAGAGAAGAAAAATCAACCGTAAAAGACCAATGCAAAAAAAAAAACGAGAATAATTACACAAATCGAACAACACGTAAATTAAACCGAAATGAAATTATTGCAAATCAAACCAAAAGCTGAGAAGTCATTTATTGTAGTTGTGATTGTGGCTCACATCTTCCTCTGGTTTTACATCTAGAAACGGCTTAAACGCCTTCTATGAGTCGAGGATATGCTTCCCATCCAGTTTTCTTACAAGCTGGCAAACAGGGTCTTTTAACATCAGATTCCCAAGATGTTGCCATTCCCTTTGGAATTGCGGCCATAAATCAAGAATTTCTCTTTGTACGTCTCCACTAGGATGCGTCTCAAGAGAAAGTTGGATATTACCCAAATTCTCCTTACTCAGTCCATCCTTAATGAATTCAATTTTATCATCTCGATTAGAGGACGGAATCCCAATAGAACGACATTTACCGTTACACGTCCATCGTGCATATTTGTGGCAATTTGAACTCATGCGCTTTGCTCGTCGCTTCTTTGCAAAAGTGCTTCTACCTGTACCTGGTAAATGCAAAACAGGAAGATATTCATCTTCACGTACCTTGGCTTCAATTATCCAACGTATGTCTTCAGGAATCCCTTTGTGCATAAGCATTCTTAATCTTTCAAATCGAACTTGGTAAAGCTTCAGTAAAATATTTCGAGGAAAAAGAGGAAATCGTTTCTGCAATCTTGTGAGAATATCATCCATCCTGAAAAAAAAAGAAATATAAAATGAAAGAGAAATTGAAAGAGAAATTTATATACAATATCAGTTTTGTGGGTAGCTGATGGGACCGACTTAAATAATCACGGAGTACCGTTATCCGCCATTTAACCAGGGTTAAAAAAAATTATATTTACATCTAGTTATTTTCAAAACAAGGATCAGAAAGAAAAACAACCTCTTCTTGAGTAACATGATTTTCCAAAAAGAGTTTGAGTCTTTGTCCATTTACCTTGAATACGTTACCCTTTTGAGGATTCTCAATGTCAACTGCTCCATAATGATACACATGTTTAACCACAAATGGGCCAGTCCATCTTGATCTCAACTTACCAGGAAATATGTGAAGTCTAGAATTATAAAGTAGAACTTTTTGCCCAACATCAAATGTTTTTCTTGAAATTAACTTGTCATGAAAGGCTTTAGTTCTTTCTTTATGAATTTTAGAATTCTCATATGCATCATTTCTGAGTTCCTCAAGTTCATTTATTTGTAATTTCCGTAAATTAGAAGCGTCATCAAGGTTTGAGTTGAACATTTTAATGGCCCAATATGCTTTATGCTCAAGTTCCACAGGTAAATGACAAGGTTTTCCATAAACTAGCCTATAAGGAGACATGCCCAATGCTGTTTTAAAAGCTGTTCGATAGGCCCATAATGCATCGTTAAGTCTAAGAGACCAATCTTTGCGATTTGGATTAACCGTCTTTTCCAAAATTTGTTTAATCTCCCTATTTGCTAATTCTACCTGTCCATTTGTCTGCGGGTGATAAGGGGTTGCAACTTTGTGTGTAATGGCATATTTCTTCATTAATGTTTCAAAAACCTTGTTGCAAAAATGTGTTCCCCCATCACTTATGATAGATCGAGGAATTCCAAATCGACTCAAAATATTTTCTTTTAAAAATTTAATCACTGTTTTGTGATCATTATTTCGACATGGAATTGCCTCTATCCACTTTGAAACATAATCTATTGCAACTAAAATGTATAAGAAACCAAAAGATGGTGGAAATGGTCCCATGAAATCAATACCCCAACAGTAAAAAATTTCAATTACAAGAATTGGGTTCAAAGGCATCATGTTTCTTTTCGAAATGGAACCTAATTTTTGACAACTTTCACATGACTTGCAAAAATTATATGCATCTTTGAATAAAGTTGGCCAGTAAAATCCACACTGTAAAATTTTTGCAGCAGTTTTCTTTGATGAAAAATGACCACCACATGCCTCGGAATGACAAAACTTAATTACACTACTTACCTCATTGTCGGGAATGCATCTTCGAAAAATCTGATCAGGACAATATTTGAACAAGCAAGGGTCATCCCAGTAGAACTTCTTTACCTCATTCAGAAACTTCCTTTTATCTTGGGGGCTCCATTGAGAAGGAATTTTTCCTGTAGCAAGAAAATTAGCAATGTCAGCAAACCAAGGTGTCGTGGAGACAATTAGAAGTTGTTCATCAGGAAAAGTATCATTTATTGGTGAGGTTCCAAAAGATTCATCACAAAACAAGTCTTGATAAATAATCAGCCACCACATTTTCTACTCCTTTTTTATCTCGAATGGTGATGTCAAATTCTTGCAGCAAAAGGATCCACCTCAGCAACCTAGGTTTTGCATCCTTCTTAGAGAGAAGATATTTTAAAGCTGCATGATCACTAAAGACAACAATTGATGATCCAACAAGGTAAGATCTGAATTTATCCAATGCAAAAACAACTACAAGTAATTCATTTTCTGTAGTGGAATAATTCATTTGGGCTCTATTTAAAGTTTTACTTGCATAGTAAATTACATGTGGTTTCTTATCTTTCCTTTGTCCTAACACAGCACCAACAGCATAGTCACTAGCATCACACATTATTTCAAATGGTAAAGACCAATCAGGAGATCTCATAATAGGAGTAGTAATGAGCATATTTTTGAGTTTTTCAAAAGCATCTTCACAATCTTTAGTCCATTCAAATGCAGTGTCTTTCATTAAAAGATTACATAGAGGTTTAGATATCGTGCTAAAATCTTTTATGAATCTTCTATAAAAACCTGCATGTCCCAAGAATGACCTAATGTCCTTTACTGTCTTTGGTGTGGGTAGATTAGCAATCAATTCAATTTTTGACTTGTCTACCTCAATCCCTTTTGCAGAAACAATGTGACCTAGTACAATACCTTTAGTGACCATGAAATGACATTTTTCCCAATTAAGAACAAGATTTTTTTCTTCACACCTAATCAATACATTTTTCAAATTGGCTAAGCAATCATCAAATGAATCACCAGAAACAGAAAAATCATCCATGAAAATCTCAAGATTACGTTCAATCATGTCACTAAAAATACTAAGCATGCATCTTTGAAATGTGGCAGGGGCGTTACATAATCCAAATGGCATTCTACGATATGCAAAAGTACCAAAAGGACATGTAAAAGTGGTTTTCTCTTGGTCCTCAAGTGCAATGGCAATTTGATTATACCCAGAATATCCATCTAGAAAACAATAAAACTCATGCCCTGCAACTCTTTCTAAGATTTGATCCATGAAAGGCAAAGGGAAATGATCTTTCCTCGTCACTGAGTTAAGTTTCCTGTAGTCAATGCACATGCGCCAACCAGTAACAGTCCTAGTTGGAATTAATTCATTTTTTCATTTTTAACTACAGTAACTCCAGATTTCTTAGGTACGACTTGAGTAGGACTTACCCATTTGCTATCAGAGATAGGATAAATGATTCCATTATCTAGAAGTTTAATGACTTCATTTCTCACTACTTCTTTCATATTAGGATTAAGCCTTCGTTGCATTTGTCTAGAGGGTTTAGCATTTTCCTCTAAATAAATATTATGTGTGCAGATTAATGGGCTTATTCCCTTTATGTCAGCTAAGGTCCATCCTAATGCATTTTTGTGCATTTTCAAAAGTTGTAACAACTTACCTTCTTGTAGCTCATCAAGATGTGAAGAAATTATGACTGGAAAAGTTTCATTCTTACCCAAAAAGGAATATTTTAGCTCGGATGGCAATGGTTTTAAATCCAGCTTGGGTGGTTCAATAGTTGATGGTACAGTGACATTTGTGAGTGATGGAAGTTCCTCAAACTTTTGTTTCCAACAATGCTTATCCTGAAAAGAATTAAACAAAGAATCAGTGTGTGAAATTTCTGAAGCATTATCAAACTCACATTCAATTAAATAAGCTTCTAAAGGATCATGGAATGTGGTAGTGGTGAGATGTTCATGAACAAGTTCTTCAATGAAATCCACTTCATGTACTTCTGAATCATCACCAGGTTGCTTGCAAATGTTGAACACATTTAATTCTAAAGTCATATTTCCAAAAGAAATGTTCAAAATACCATTCCTGCAATTTATCAGAGCATTAAAAGTTGCAAGAAATGGACGGCCTAATATAACAGGAATTTGAACATTTGGATTTGAAACAGGATGTGTGTCCAAAACAATAAAATCAACAGGGAAGTAAAAATTTTCAATTTGAACCAAAACATCTTCAACTATCCCTCGAGGAATTTTTACAGAACGATCAGCTAGTTGAAGTGTAACAGGTGTTTCCTTGAGTTCACCTAAACCTAACTGTTGATAAACAAAAAAAGGCAAAAGATTAACACTAGCACCAAGATCAAGCAATGCACGTTCGATTCTAGTGTTTCCAATGATGCATGAGATTGTTGGACATCTAGGATCTTTGAATTTTGGTGGAGTAAGGTGCTGAATGATTGAGCTCACACTTTCCGTCAAAAATGCTTTTTTTTGTACATTATGTTTCCTTTTAACTGTACACATGTCCTTCAAAAATTTAGCATAAGATGGAACTTGTTTGATTGCATCCAATAAAGGAATGTTAATCTTAACTTGTTTGAAAAGTTCATAAATTTCTGCATTTTGATTCAAATTCTTTATTGTTTGCAACCTTTGAGGAAAAGGAGCAGGATGCATACCTTTTTCTTTGTCCAAATTTTCAAGAAGTTCAGACTTACCATCATCCTTACCATTACTTTTCGGAGGGGAAGGAGGATCTTGGTCTTTTGATGGAATGTTTTTGACAATTGCCTTTCCACTTCGAAGAGTTGTGATAGAACTGGCATTTTCCTGTTGAGTTTCATTGGAGCAAGAAACAAGACATTGAGTAGAAGGGTTAGGCTGAGGTTGAGCAGGAAACTTACCTTTTTCTTGAGTGCGTAATGAAGCTGTCAATGTGGACAAGGTGTTTTTGATCTCATTGATGTCCTGTGAAGTTTGGTTATTCATATTTGCTTGTGTTTGCATGAATGCTTGCAATGTCTCTTCCAAGGTTTGTACACGTGAAGGTTGATAGGAAAAAGTGTTGCCCGGCTTTTGAGATTGTGGTACCTGAACATGATTATTATTCCGCCAACTGAAGTTGGGATGATTTCTCCATTCAGGGTTATACGTTTCAGAGTAAGGAGAAGGAAAAGGCTTTTTAAATGTGTTTATGGAATTTACTTGATCATGCAACGCTTCTTTAAGAATGGGAATGTTTGGACATTCAGAAGTGGGGTGTCCCATGATTTCACAAATTCCACAACTTTCTTCATTTTTAACCGTTTTGACTTCTTTTACTTCTCTAAGTTCCATGGCTTCAATCTTTCTAGCCAAATTAGCTACTTTAGCTTTTATCTCATCTTCTTGACTAAAATGATATTTACCTCTGTTAGAAATCTATTGGAACTTTCAGAGGAATTATCTGTGTGCCAGGCTTGAGAGTTATCTGCCAAATGGTCTAAGTAGTCAAAGGCTTCTTCAGGTTCTTTTTCTAGAAACTCACCGTTACACATTGTTTCAACAAATTGTTTAGTTTCGGGAGTTAAGCTTTCATAAAAGAAACTAATAAGACGCCATTTTTCAAAACCATGATGTGGACAAGAACTTAACAAATCTTTAAAACGCTCCCAGCACTGAAAAAATGCTTCATTTTGATTTTGATTGAAATTTTGAATCTGTCTTTTCAAAGCAGTAGTTTTATGTGCTGGGAAAAATTTCTTTAGAAACTCAGTTTGTAATTCTTGCCATGTGCCAATTGACCTTGGTTTTAAATTATGAAGCCAAATTTTTGCTTTATCTTTTAAAGAAAAAGGAAATAATTTTAGCTTGACAATTTCATTTGTACATTGTTGGTCATTAAAGGTGACACATACATCTTCGAAGTCTTTTAGAAACGAGTAAGCACTTTCCGATTCTAACCCATGGAAATTTGGAAGCAAAGCTATCATACCTGGTTTAAAACGAAAGTTGTTTGCATTGAGAGGAAAAATAAAACAAGAGGGTGATGAGCTTCGAGTTGGTTGCAAGTAGTCACGCATGGTGCGTACTTGTCTGTTCTCATCTTCAGCATGAACACTTTCATTGTCAGCCATGGTAGGAGTTGTATTAGAAAGATTACCTGAAAAAGTTTCACAATAAAATCTAACTAAACGACGAGATCTAAAATCACGTTGCCAAACAAGCATAAAACAAAGTTAATATACAGATTAGACGGTATAACCAGCCAATAAAAATAAATATAGGCGGTATAACCAGCCAATAAATATACTTATAAACTTATATACTTAGTATTGCTTCCCCGGCAACGGCGCCAAAAACTTGATGGAGACTCAATTAAGAGTTGTAAACCCAAGTGCAGGTTATGTTCAAGTAATAAATTCTCGGGTGTCCGAGGTCGAACCACAGGGAAGCGTATTAGTAAGTATAAGTTTATAAATATATAAGAAAAAGAAAGTAAACAAGATATTAGGGAATCAACAACAAAATAAGATAAACAAGATATTAGAGAACAAAATAAACAAAATATAAAAGAAATTAAACAAGATATAAAAAACAATAAGAAAAGATGTTGAGGTTAGAGAATCCACTCTTGGTGTTATGCTAAGATTAATCTTGTTTTATTACACAATTGAAATCCACACATAAAGGAGGTTCCAATCGGAAGGTTTAGCAATTCAGTCCAAATTGTCCAACGTCCATAGCATATGATATTATGTTCATTTGGTGTCCTCAAAACTCATAAAAAGAGTCCAAGCATTCCTTATGCCAAGGTATATGTCTACAACAAATCAAGGTTATGAAACCAAGCATTTACTGTGCCATTTTCCTTGTCAATAATGAATCAAGATCCCTACTTTGCAAGTATGATTTTAAACCAAAAGAAAATATTATCTATACTAGTGTTTATAAATGATGATTCATTTTAGCCCATGTTTAAGAGACTAACCTTAGCATTTACCAAAAGCTTCACCTCATCACCTCAACAATATGATTAGCAACACATACTAGATATGAATAAAATGAAAAGAAACGTAAGAAGCATAAGTAAATAAAGAAAAAGAAAACTAGAGAAAGGAAAGAAGAAAAAAACTTAGAGAATTTTATTACAATGGCTAATATCCTACCAATGTATAATGATGCTCATCCAAGGCCCTCTATTTATACACATTTTGGAGAGCTAAATGACAAGAGACAAGCTTTATAAATTTCAAAGGTAGGTATAATAGGTGGGTGCATTTTTCTAACAATTTTCGTCATATTGTATGACAATTCTGATCAGCCAGCTTGATGGTCGATTTTGTCAATGTTGGAGGCTCGATCTGATCAAATGGTCTGCTAGAAAAATATACCCCTATCAGTTACGGATCCATAGCCGTTGGAATCAGATCATTTTCTCATGTGGATCGGAAGATATGGTCAAAATACCAAAACAGGTCTGCACAGACGTCATTGCACATCAGCCAACTTGATGGTCGATTTCGCTAGGGAAAACGACTCTGTTTCAAGAAGTGTAAAACATGAAAAAGATAGATATGCCTCTTAACTATGCACTGTAAAAATTGCAGCCTTAATGCTTCAGTGAAACTCCAGATATAGCTGATATGGCAAAAGGTATCGGAACTGGAACTGAATTGGATTTGCCCTTAATTCTTGATTTAACCTAGTAATCTGAAATCACTCAAAGAAACTCGTGAAAAACACCAAATTACATAAAAACATAAAAGATCATAAACACAAGTAGACTAAACAATAATAACTCGTATTTGACACAAAACAATAATAAAACATAACTAAAAACTATATAATTATACGAGTTATCAGCAAACAAATGACATAGCATGAAAACGACATGACATATGAATGACATTATTCGAGAATGACTCAGAATTTATTAATACCAAAATCTTTTCATGTTCTCCGGCAAACCTGGCAAAACATAGAAAATTTTATTTATTTCAAAATTTTTCAAATCACCTTTGGTTAAAAAAAAAAGATATTCCTTTATTAATAATAATTAATGATATCCTCCCCTGCAGACCCAACAGAGAAAATCATGAATTACTTAATCTCGGGAATATTGCCTTATTTATTAAAAATGTTATGAATAGCATAGCATGATAATACATGTCATGTGAATAAAAATGACATGGCAAACCAAAGCTAGATAAGCATAGTGACATGGAAAACCAAGTGACATGGCATGAGATATGGATGTGTCATGAAAATAGAATGACATGAAGGAAATGTCATGGTAGCCGAATGGTCATGGTAATGGGATGAATGGCGTGACATGCTTAATCATGGTATGAAATGAGGTCAAACACTAATTGACATGGCAAATAGTATGCTATATGAATGATATGGCATAAATGACATAAAACATGAATACAATGTCATGGTGGCCGAATGACATGGTGATGGCATGTGAATGGCCGAATGCAAGGTGATGGCATGTGGATGGCGGAATGGCATGAAATGATAACATGGCATGAAAGGGACCTAAACTTAGATGACATGAAAAATGGAATGGCATGAAAGTGACATAACCTTAAATGACATGGCACATGACATCTTATAATGGATGACATGGCATAGGTAACATGGCATAAAATGATGACATGGCATGAAAAGGACCTAAACCTTAAATGACATGGAAAGTGACATGTTATATAAGGATGACATGGCACAAAATGATGACATAACCACTAGAATGACTTGACATAGCCGAAAATAACCTATTCTAAGATGACATGGAAAATGACCTAAGATGCATGACATAGCTACATGACCTAAGATGCATGGCATAATCAAATTTGGTGCAAGACATGACATGAACCAAAATATACAAGGGTTGGCCAAATGGTGTAGGAAATGTCATTAACTCAAAATGCAAAATGACATAGCATAAGGCCTAAGATGTATAACATAACTCAATATGATGCAATATATGGCATGAACCAAAAATACAAGGGGCTGGCCGAATGGTGTAATATGATATGAAAATGATGCAAAAACTATTAAGGCATGAAGATAATGCAAAGAACATGACCAAAGATACATGGAAAAGCATGGAAGTAATAAAAATAAGCAAACAATGAACAAGGAAAGTGAGCTCTATGGTTGGTACAGTGGGCATAGCCCTCCTCTAACCATGATCACTTGATTTTTATCAAGATCATGAAGCCTTTCCATCTCAAAAATCAAAAAATAAACCAAGAAAAAAAATGGAGGTGAGCTCCATGGTTGGTACAATGGGCATAGCCCTCCCCTAACCATAATCACTTGATTTTTATCAAGATCATGGAGTCTTTCAACCTCTTTTACTTCATTTATATAAAAAAATCAGAACATAAAAATAAATATAAACCTTCCACAATCATATTTCCCACATCAAACATGCAAAATAGAAAAAATCAAGGCATGCACAAGCAAGGTTCAGCCATGATGAAAAAGATTAGTAAACATTGTTTTCTTTTTTTTTTGATAGGAAAAGATGAAAGCTTAAAAGCATTTCAAAACTTTTATTTTCACAAGAAAAGAGGTAGAAATCACATGGAAAACGAAGAAGAACACATGAGAATGAAGAAGAAATGATGCAAGAGCAAGGGAGGAATTGCTACCTTCCTAGCTTTCTTAGGTAACTCTCTCTTCATTTTCTTTCAAATTTCTTTTCTTGCCAAATTAGCTACTGCCTTCTCCTCCCAAATGACCAGCCAACTTAAGAAATAAAACATCCCCTCCTCCTCTCTTTGTCATGGCCGAATGCATGGTGAGCCCTTGGATGAATTGTGCTCATCTTTTCTCCAACAATCTAAGCCATTGATCAAAAATATTTTCATGACAATAAAAATGACATCTTGCCATTTGATCTTGGCCATTGAAGGATGTACTCATCTTTCACAAAGCACCTAGGCCATTGGATGAAAACCTTTCTCCCACTCCCTTGGCCGAATGGCATGTAAGCCCTTGGATGAAATGTGCTCATCTTTTCTCCAAGAATCTAAGCCATTGGATCAAAGATATTTTCATGACAATAAAAATGACATCTTTCTATTTGATCTTGGCCATTGAATGATGTACTCATCTTTTTACAGAACACCTAGGCCATTGGATGAGGAAAGACCACTTGCAAGACAATAAAATGACATCTTGCCATTTGATAGTGACCATTGGATGGAATTAATCAAATCTCATCCCTCTCCCATTAAGCTGGCCAGCCAAGGCCTGGAATATTCCAGAATTTCCTTCATTTGTTTTTCATTTTTTCACTTTTTAATCTTGCAAATTGGTCATTTTTAGATTTCTTCGATAAAATTACCTTTTAGCCCCCAAACTTAATTTAATTACAAATGGACCCCAATTTTGGATTTGTCTTTTCCAACTCATCCCATCCAATATAAAACTTGGTTCTGGAAGCTTTCATTTTTTTTTCGAGCCCATTCTCTATTTTTCCCATATTTTTCTCTAAAATTTCGGTTTAATGCCTCCCAAATTTAGCCTTTTTCATTTAAGCTCCAAATCCGGATTTTATTTTCATAAATCGCTTCCAAAAATTATAAAACTCAGATTTGGAAGTTTGAATATTTCTCGAGCTCGTTTTCCATTTTTCGCGAATTATCTTTTCGAATTTCGGGTTAGTGCACCCAAATTTTGCCATTTCTCAAATGAGCTCCGATTCTGGATTTTTCTTCACCAATCTCTTCCAAAAATTACAAAACTCAGATCTGGAAATTTTCATAATTTTCTGAGCTCATTTGCTACTTTCCCCATAATTATCTTTTAGAATTTCGGGTTAGTGCACCCGAACTTTGCCCTTTTTCAAATGAACTCCGATTCTGGATTTTTCTTCATCGATCCCTTCCATACAATATAATATTCAGATCTGGAAGTTTTCGCAATTTTCTGAGCTCGGATCCTATTTTTTCTGGAACTTTCTTTGGGATTTTTCGATATTGCCCTTTAACCTCCGAAATCTCGATTTCACTCAAAACGAGTCCGATTTTTGGATTTTCTTTTTCCACTACCTTTTCAATATATTGAATTTGAGTTGGTCCAAAAACGCCCAATTTTTACGATGAATTCCCCTCCGATTTGGTTTTCCCCTTTTCAACCTTAGGAATTTTCTCGTTTTTTTCGTTTTTGCTCTAACCGACTCTTCCTTGGGATCCACTTCAAACTGGACCTTGGGCTATTTTTATTTATTCATTCTTTATCAACTGGGGGTTTTAATTTTACCGAATCGGGCCATCTTTGAAGTTTTCCCTAAATTTGCGAGATTATGTCTTCCCCTACATTGAATTTTCGCAACCCATCTTCCGAACTCTATATCTTCCGTTGTAGACCTCGAATTATCAAAATTCTTTCGTCATTGTTCAATTCAACTTCTAATCTTGATTTTGACTAAGAGTTGACTTTTTCATTAGTTGACTTTTCAGAGTTGACTTTCTCAGAGTTGACTTTTGCTGGGCTGACTTTTTATGCTGACCTCTGAAACAAAGTCTTGGGGACCCATCTATGGAATGGTGGAAGTCTCTTCACGTTCCAGGAAGTTGAAAATGAAAATCTGTCTGGTTTAGGGGCCCCGGACAAAATTAGGTGTCTACATATTTATCTATGAATTACGTAATACAAATTCATTTTCAATTATTATTTATATGCATTTTTAAATATATTTAGATTTTATTATATAGTGCATATTTTTATATAAAGGAGGTAAACTATAATAAATAAAAAATATTAATACAAAATTAAATTTTATTAAATAATAATATATTTAATTATTTCTAAATTTAAATAATATTAATACAATTATTTTTTTTAATTATGAAAATTAAATTTATGAAAATTATTTATTTATAAATTACGTAATACAAATACATTTTCAATTATTATTTATATGCATTTTTTAAACATATTTAGATCTTATTGTATATATTTATTTATAGGAGGTAATAAATAATAAATAACAAAATAAAATTGTGGTTTGTATTTTATTCTCTCGTTGGGTCGACTTTCTCAAATAGTTGATTTTTTCTAAAAAATTGATTCCGTGGCATGATTTGAATAGAAGGGATATATGCTGACATGGAGTAACCATTTCATATAATCCTTTCTCTGCATAAGTTGCGAAAAGTGGTGTGTTTCTACACTTTGGAGATTATGCCCGAGCTTTTAATAATAGAGTAAAAGAGCAAAACAATTAATTAATTCTAATAAAAAGTTTAATTGATTAATTAATATGAAGTATAAATATTTCCTATGATAATCAATCAATATAGAGTTTTTTTTTTTTAATATGGATTCTTTTAAAAAATTAATTAATGGTAATGATTAATTAATAATTGATAATTGATATAATAATAAGTAAATTTTAGTAAGGAGTCTAAATACCTCATGATAATTAATCAATATATACTATACTTATTTTTGAGCCCTAAAGGATCCAAGGGGTATTTTTTAAGTTTCAAGGGTTATTTTGGTCTATTGTTTGAGGAGGGTAGAAATATCTTTTTTCGTTGAAAAGTTTGAAAAAAAAAAAAAGCAAGCAGAAACCTGCTGAGAGGGAGAAGGATAAGAAAGGAAGGGAAGGGAGGGGAGAGAAGAAGAGAGGGGAGAGAAGAAGAGAGGGAAGAAAAGGAGAGAGAGGCGGCTGAGGGGAGTCAGGAGATGATAGAGGAAGAGAGAGGGGAGAAAGAGGATGAGAGGGAATAAAATGGAGGAGGGAGAAAGAAAAAAGAAGTGAGAAAGGAAGAGAAAGAGGAGGAGGAAAAGGGAGAAAATGGAGAAGGGATAAAGGAGAAAGGAGAAAGAGAAGGAGAGGAGAGAGAAGGTCACTAATGACGGAGGAAAAAAGAGGAGGAGGAGGAGGAGCAGAGAGGCCGATTGCCTCGATCGATCGGCGACGTGGCAGGCAGTTGGCCGGCTGAAGAAGAAGAAGAAAAAGAAAAGAAAGAAAAAGAAAAAGAAAACCTTTTTTCTTCTTATTATTGTTTTTATAATTTATTATTTTAATAAAAATTAATAAATATATATATTTTGTTAATTTTTTAAATAACTTTTTGATTTTTATGTATTAAAAAATTATAAATATTTTTTTATTGATTTTTTAAAGAAAAATTAGTTTTTTTAAAATAATTATAAAATTGATTTATCACTCTGTAAATTTAAAATTAAACAAAAATGTCTATATAACTTATTAGTTGTTTTTTGTTTTTTATTTTATTTTTAAATTATGTATTTAAAAGGGTTCGTACGCACGTTAACTCGTAGGTCAATTTAGGACCCGTACCCGACTCACAAGAAAAAAAGTTTAAAAAAGTTATTTTATTAGTTTATTTATTTAAAATGATGTATTTAAAGAAGTTAGTCTGCACGTTGACTAGCAAGTCGATAAAGAATTCGTACCCGATCCGCGCAAGAAAAAATTAAAAAAAATTATTTTAATTTTAAATGACTTATTTAAAGTGATTGATCTGCACGTTAACTCGAGAGTCGATTTAGGATCCATACCCGACCTGCTCTAGAAAAAAGTTAAAAAAAAAATTTGTTGTTAACCTATGTGAGAAAATCGATCCTACGATAGAATAAAATACAAACCATAATTTTATTTTCTTATTTTTCATTTATTATTTTTTCCTCCTATAATTAAAAATATACAGCATACAATAAAGTCTAAATATTTTTAAATATATATACGTAACATTTGAAAATGCATTTATATTACGTAATTTATAAAAAAATAATTTTCATAAATTTAATTTTCATAATTAAAAAAATATTATTATATTAACATTATTATAAATTAAAAATAAATAATAATGATTTAATAAAATAAAATTTAGAATTAATTTATTATTTTAATTAATTTAATATTTTATAAAAAAATTAAAAGTATCACGACGAAGCGGGGTATTTTTTCTAGTAAGTTTGTTTAATATGGTGTCTTTTAATTAATTGATTGGTTAAAGAAGAAAAATTAAAATTAATGATAATGATAATGATTAATTAATAAGTGATAACTGATAGAAAATCATAACTAAATTTTAGTAAGGGTATTTAAGTTAATTACTTTTAATATTTTTGAAATCCACACTTTTAGACTCCTCCATCTGATGTGCGTATAGAAGCTTGTGGTTATATTATTTTTTCATAGTGTATAAGTTGCAGAAAGTAGTGTGTTTCTACACTTTGGACTTTGGAGGGCTCTTTTATAATAATATTGATAAATTGTTTTTTTAAAATTATGGGGGTTTTGTTTTTATGTATCAAAATACGCTAATTTTAAATGCATTGAAAAATCGTCATAACTTATGGCAATTTCCCTTTATGCTTTTTTATTATTTTTTTCAAATAATAGTAGGAAGCCACCCTCAAGGAGGGTGGCTTCCATACATGTTTTAAAAAAAATAGAATGGAAGCCACCCTCACGGGGTGGCGGCTTCCATTCTATAATTTTTTTTAAAAAAACATTTTAGTGTATGGAAGCCGCCTTCATGGAGGACGGCTTCCATACTTAAGAAATAAAAAATTTTGATTTTGATTTTTAAATTTTTTTTATATATAATTAAAATTTTTTATTTTTATATTTTTTCATATAATTTTTTAAAAATTTTAATTATATATAAAAAGTAAATTATTTAACATTTAATGATAAATGGAAAAAAACTTGCATAATATGGAATGTAGAACATGTAAATTTATACATTATTATATAAAAATATATTATTCTCGTTATATTATACAAAAGTACAATAAAGTAATTGTCTATTAGGGAGCTCTCTTGTCGCGTGGTGTTGAGCTGATGCACCTAAAAGAGTGTATCTAATTTAACCTTGCACTTAAAATATATCAATTGTAGAGTATAGTGATTAGCAAGGGTCGAGTCCACAGGGATTGGTGTTTAGCTTAAGAATTATAAATTTATACTTAAATTCAAAGAAAATAAAATAAAAGGGAGGTTTTTGAAATCAGTTTAAACTAAAGCAAATAAAAAAAAGAATAAGGCAAGTAAATAGGAAGTAATCAAATATGAGAAAAGTATGGTTAAGGTTTCATTCTCCACCACTAGACATCATTGAGAATCAATAATCAGATCTATCAACATCAATTAACTATCAAAATTATCAACCACAGATAACAATAAGCTCCGTTACCTCAATCTTTCCTTAGTTCGTTATTAAATAGAACAAGCTCTCTATTTAATCTCTAACCACTAGACAACCTAGAATAAGCTCTCTAGATTTAATGTAATGGCAGCTTTATGATGAGAAAAATAGGTTAATCTAGGCAACAAACACATAAGCTCGGATTGTTTAACCTATGTTCCACTTTGCAATTAGCGAAAACTTGACCATAATCATTAATCACAAATTGCCACTTATGAATAGGAAATCAAGACAATTACACGGATCAAGACTCTTAAACTAGCAATAGATAATTATCAAGATGTATCTAGTTCGCGACCTAAACAAATCAAGACAACATTATGAACAATTTTTATGGAAGAACATAATCAACTTTGATAGAAAACTAATAATAGATAAATATGAAAATCAATTACAAAACTTATGAGAAGTTTAACCTTGCATAGGCATAGTTAACATAAACAAGAATATTTAAAAGAAACTAAGAAAAAAATAAAATAAAACTAAGAGAAGAATAATAAGAAGAAGATTGATAAATAATCAAAGCATGTCCTAGTTGGTGGCTCAAAAGATGGTATTTATAGAGCTTTTTGACCTTGAAAACCCTTTCTTGTTGATCAAGGAAGTTAAGAGTCAAAATAAGGCAATTTTGGGCAATTTCCAGAATTTTTGCGATTTTGCGATTTTGGAGTCAGAAGCTCGGCGCTCTTCGTCAGCTGATTTGGATGACCATTTCTTATTCGATTTGGGCGTGTAAACTATCGTTGGAAAGGTATTCAAGTCAGCTTCAAAATTCAAGAGGAAGTTTCTTCAAATAAATTCTTTAACATAATGATTTCTTAGCAACAAGCTCCGGAGGTCAAATCTACCTAACCAACTTAGCACTAAGAATTTGATCTTTTTGACTCCCAAGTCTTCTTCCATCTTATGATTTTGACTTTATAAGCTCTTTAACATCATATTTGACAAGTTTTGACTTTATCTCATCCAAAATACCTATAATTTACTGTCGCAACCTAAAAAAAATAACAAGTCTCATCGCAAGACTTTATATTCGTTAAGCATGACATTAAAAAAAAAAACGAGAAAAAGTCGACTTAATTCCTCTTGAAAAATGAAGGTTTTGAAAATGACCTTGAAAAAGACATGGAGTCGCTACCAATCTTTTTTTTTGGCTAGGTGTGATCGGCAACCTATTAAAACCGGTTTTATAAAACATTTTAAAATTAATTAAAACATTTTTTTAAAACCAATTTCAAATCTACGTTTTAAACCAGAGAAATCAAAGAAGCGAGTTCGAGACTCAGTTACGTGCGGGGAAGGATTAGCACCCCCACAACGCCCGTATAAAATGGTACCTTATTAATCATGTGTTATCTCAAGTCTCGGTAAAAAGTCGGTTTTAAATTTAGTATTTCAAGTTAATTGCCAATTTAAAGAAAAATAATTTCATTTTTAATTGAAAATGATGCGGAATTTATAAATTCAAAATTTTCCTATATTCCCAACAAACGTGGCAACATACAAAAATTTTTATTAGTTTGGAAAACTTTTCGAATCATTCTCATTTTAAATAAGATATTCCGTTATTAATGATAATAGATGATATCCTCCCCAGCAAACCCTGCAGAGAATTCATGAATTATTTTAACTTGGGAATATCTTTATTTTATTGAAAATCATTACCTTTTTGAAAATATTTCAAAAAATATGAATACGTATGACACAAATAAAATGACATAGCAAAGTCTAAATAATATAATGCAACCTAAATGATATGATATAATTTAAATGTCTTAGCATATTCTAAATGAAATGAAATGTCTTAAGTTATATGATATATTTCTAAATGAAATGAAATGACCTAGGTAACATAATATATTCTATATGAAATGTAATATCCTAAGTCATATGATACATTCTAAATGAAATAAAATATCCTAAGTGACACAATATATTCTAAATGAAATGAAATGACCTAGGTAACATAATATATTCTACCTGAAATGAAATGACCTAGGTAACATAATATATTCTATATGAAATAAAAAAATTTAAATAACATGGAAAATATAAATGATATGGCATATAATCTAAATGACATGAAATATAAAATAATGCTATCATATAATATGCATGAAAATAAAAATAAAAATAATAATGCATGAACATAGCATGTGCTAAATAATATGACAAAAATAATTAAATAAAAAGCATAGGATATCATGAAATGTTCAAAACCATATAATAAACAACATAACATCAAAAATATAAATAAAAATAATAACAATACCATAGAAATTATCATAGCAAAAATCACATATTATATAAAATGCATGAATATGGAAAATGTAATGCATGAAAGTGTATTTTTTCCTTTAATTAAGGAAATCCGTATATCTAAAAAAGATATCCGGCTACCTTAGGAAAATATATCAAATTAAATATTCTAAAACCAAAATACTTTGTGATTGTTTGAAAACAATTTTGAAAAGCTTCGATTAAAAATAAAAACTTAGCTAAACCCTTTTTAAATGGCTTTAATTTCCTAAGTTTTAAAATCCCGGACTTGACCACCCTTAACCCAAGACTTAAAAAATCATTTTTAGAGTTTAAAAAGGCTTAGAAACTACCTTAAGTCCTAGCTAAACTTCCTAATCAGCCCCCTCTAAGTAACTTAACCAAAACATAAAAATGATTTTCCTTCAAATTCAATTCTGACTCCACTGTCCAGTTTCAAACCACGACTTTTTACCCTATTTTTAAAAATTCAAAAAAAATCTAAAACAAATACTGGAGACTCAGAACATGTAAAACTACACAGGAAAAAATCAGCTTAATTTTTTGATTAAAGATGACTACCTAGAAAAATCAGGAAAGTACGAGTACTGGGTGAAAAAACTGTTTTGTCAAAACACATTTTTTTGCCTTTGATAAAATCATTTAAAAATCAAAGTAAAAATATTAAAGACTCTCTAAATGACTCACAAACAGTAGCTAACACTTTTGAAAAGTTAGACAAAAATTGGCTAAGTAAAAAAAAACCACAAAGGTAGAATAATCAATTTGACAACTCTTTAATTTTTTCACAAGTATGCTCAAGAGAGCATGAATTTGAAACATTGATTGGCCTAAGTCATAAGTCAAGTGGCATGGACATGAAATGCATGAAAAATACAGCAAATATGATGCATGAAATGCATGATTTAAAACCTAAATGACATGAAAAATGCATGGCATCAATAAAATGACCTAGACCTAAATGAACTTGCATGACATTTAATGCAACCTAGGTCTAAAATGCATGAATATGCATGGCAAAACAAACCAATCCTACATATAAAAAATATGCATGGCAATAACACAAACTCAAGGCATGCTTAAACAAAATACTCAACCAAATGTCATGAAAATGCAAACCTATCAACTAACATAACAAAAATGCACACACAAAGCAAATAAAATGAGGTTGCCGAATGGCCTTATGTTCAAAATGAGCATGGCATTTTCACAAATACTTGATATACTAACATGCTTAACTAAAGAATAACACTCAAATCATGAAAATATAAAGTAGAGGCATGAAAACCAACAAGCATTTTCCCAAACACATGGATTACAAAATATAAAACATAAACAAACTTAAACATTTTGAAAACAAAAAATAAAAATTTCAAGAACATGATAATAGACTCATAAATGGAAATAAACAAGCAACCAAATTAAAACAAGCTTCAAGTCTATGTAGTAGAAGAAGATTTAAAGCATCAAGACTTACTTAATATCAAAAATAACATGAAATAACAAAGCAAACAGCAACTAAAAAAAAAACTGGGCCATCCGGCCATATCCAAAAAACAAAGAAAAAAAAATTCAAGAGCTTTTTTTAAGAAATGATGAGGAAGGAACTTAAAGAAAAACATTAAAAACACTTATTTAAAAAGAAAAATCAAAAGAAACTCACCAAAATAATAATCAAAACAGCAAATCAAGAATGGAAAATCAAAGAAAGTGCAAGAGTATTGTGCTAAAAGCAATCTCTAGAAGCTATCTTTCAAGCTTTTTCTCTTCTAACTTTCTTTTCTTTTCTAAACTTTTCTTTTTGCTTTTCAACAATGGAGAGGAAATCAGCCAAAAGAAATAGAGAATAGAGAGTGAGTGTAATCTGAAAATGAAAGAGAGAATGCTCCTTGTAGTGGCCGAAAGCCCCCTGATAACTCGTATAATTATATAGTTTTTAGTTATGTTTTATTAATGTTTTGTGTCAAATACGAGTTATTATTGTTTAGTCTATTTGTGTTTATGATCTTTTATATTTTTATGTATTTTGGTGTTTTTCACAAGTTTCTTTGAGTGATTTCAGATTACTAGAATTAAGGGCAAATCCAGTTCAGTTTCAGTTCCGACACCTTTTGCCATATCAGCTATATCTCGAGTTTCACTGAAGCAATAAGGCTGAAATTTGTAGCCATGCAAAGCTAAGAGGCATATCTATCTTTTTCATGTTTTACACTTCTTAAAACGGAGTCGTTTTCCCTAGAGAAATCGACCATCAAGTTGGCTGATGTGCAATGACGTCTGTGCTGACATGTTTTCGTATTATGCCCATATCTTCTTATCCACATCAGCAAATGAGCTGATTCCAACGGCTATGGTTCCGTAACTGATAGGGGAACCTTTGTCTAGAAGACCATGTGATCAGATCAGGCCTCCAATATTGAAGAAATCGACCATCAAGGTGGCTGATGTGCAATGACGTCTGTGCTGACATGTTTTCGTATTTTGCCCATATCTGCTTAACCACATCAGAAAATGAGCTGATTCCAACGGCTATGGTTCCGTAACTGATAGGGGAACCTTTTTCTATAAGACCATGTGATCAGATCAGGCCTCCAATATTGACGAAATCGACCATCAAGTTGGCTGATCAAAATCGTCATATACCTACCTTTGAAATTTGTAAAGCTTGTCTCTTGTCATTTAGCCCTCCAAAATGTGTATAAATAGAGGGCCTTGGATGATTGTAAGGGATCATATTGTACATAGGTAGGATATTAGCCATTTTAATAAAATTCTCTAAGTTTTCTTCTTCTTTCTTTTCTCTAGTTTTCTTTCTTTTCTCTAGTTTTCTTTTTCTTTAGAGAGAGCAAGAGGTTGGATAATTAATATTCTTCCTCTTCTTCTTTCTTTCTTTTATTTTCTTCTTAGATTTTCTTTAATTTTATGTTTATGTTTACAATGCCTATGTTAGGCTAAACTTCTATTTGGTTAAGAGTGATTTCAAAGCCCTAGACATGTTTTGTGATTGATTTTCAGATTCTATCTATCATTAATTTTCTATCAAAGTTGCTTATGTTCTTCTACAAGAATTGTTCATGATGTTGTCTAGATTTATTTAGGTGTACAACTAGATAGATCTTGATAATTATCTATTGCTAGTTTAGGAGTCTTGATCCGTGTAATTGTCTTGATTTCCTATTCATAAGTGGCAATTTGTGATTAATGATTATGGTCAAGTTTTCAATAATTGCAAAGTGGAACATAACCTAAGTTGAACAATCCGAGCTTATGTGTTTGTTGCTTAGATCAACCTATCTTTCTCATCATAAAGCTGCCATTAAATTGAATTTAGAGAGCTTATTCTAGGTTGTTTAATGGTTAGAGATTAAATAGAGAGCTTGTTCTATTTAACGACAAACTAAGGAAAGATTGGGGTAACAGAGCTTGTTGTTATCTACGGTTGTTAACTTTGATAGTTGGTTGATATTGATAGATCTGAAATTAATTCTTAATGATGTCTAGTGGTGGAGAATGAAACCTTAACCATATTTTTCATATTTGATTCTTCTTACTTATTTGTTTTCTTACTTTTAGTTTGCTTATTTTTTATATTTATTTTTATTGGCTGGTTATACCGCCTAATTTGTATATTAACTTTGTTTTATTTTTATTGGCTGGTTATACCGCCTAATTTAGTATATATATTTTTATTGGCTGGTTATACCGCCTAATTTAGTATATATATATATTTTTATTGGCTAGTTATACCGCCTTGCATCTTATTCTTATTATTTACTTTAGTTTAAATCTGGCTTCAAAAACCACTTTTCTTTTATTGTTCTTGAATTTAAGTTTTAAACTATTAACTTATAAACTAAAACCCAATCCCTGAGGACTCGACCCTTGCTAACTACTATACTTACAATTTATCTTTTTAGTGCAAGGTTAAATAAGATACACTGTTTTGGGTGCATCAAATTTTTGGCGCCGTTGCCGGGGATTGTTTTCTTTAGTTTATTTGTTACTTGGTTTATTCTTATTTTCAGTTCTAATGAGTTTTTTTTCTTGTACATACGGGTTTTTCTGATCAAATTTTGAAAAAAAAAAAAAAAAAAAAAAAAAAAAACGATGGAATTGAGCAATCTAACTCTTGAAGAGTTGGTGGCATACATGAACATGGAAAATCAACAAGCCAATCTCACCTACCCAGTTCAACAATTGGCCATGGGAGGATGTCAAGGCCATCAAGTGTTCCAAGACCAACAGTATGATCATTACTCAAACACTTACCATGAGGGATGGTGGGATCATACTAATTATGGCTACTCGAAAAATTACCAAGAAGTAGATCCTTATGCCAATTACACTCATCCATCTAGCTTCAATCAATCATGGTCCCAAGAACCAGATCTTTTTCAACCACCACATATGACTCAAAACTCAGGTACTTCTTTAGAAGATCTTGTCTATTCTCTTGTTACTGATACATTGCAATTTCAACAGGAAACAAGGGCAAGCATCCAGAGTTTGGAAAAGCAAATGATCCAATTGACTAGTAGTATGGTGGGATGGGTAGCACAAAGATCTGAAGAACTCCCTGCCCAAACAATGATTAACCCAAAGGAGAATACTACTATTGTGACCTTGAGGAATGAGGAACAAGATGAGGATGAGACAAAATTAGAGATGGATTCTATTCTTGAGGATAATGAAGCCACAAATACAAATAAGAGTATTTCGGCACCTGAGGTAACGTTTAAAGTTCCACTTTTTACTAATGTTTCTTCTCCACCTTTTCCTAGTAGATTTGCAAAGTTCAAGGAGGAAGAACATGAACAAGACATGTTGGCAACCTTAAACAGTTTGTTTGTGGATGTCATTCAACAAGTACCAAAAGATGCACCATTCCTCGATGAGATATGCACCACCAAGGATGATGGAATAATACTTGTAATGGAGAATGCATCCACTGTTGTGCAAAGAAAGCTTCCTCTCAAACGCATAAATTTGGGAAATTTCATGCATGAGCCTGACAAGCCTAAAAAGCCAAGAAGGGGTGTTGGTTAGATTCAAAACACTAACTCAAGTGTTAATTGGGAAGGCAGCCCAATTAAAGATGAAATTGCCAACCTTCCATACTCAGATTTGCTTTCTTTTCCTTTTCCTTTTATTATTTTTTATTGTTTTTATTTATTTATTTTTATGTTTATTTGTTTAGTATTTTAGGATTTTATTTAGAGTGTTTTGTTTTTGAGTCTTTTTATGTTGTTTTTCTTTCTGATCCTTGTTTTGAAAATAACTAGATGTAAATATAATTTTTATTTTATTTTTTTAACCCCGGTTAAATGGCGGATAACGGTACTCCTTGATTATTTAAGTCGGTTCCATCAGCTACCCACAAAACTGATATTGTATATAAATTTCTCTTCCAATTTCTCTTTCAATTTTTTTTCATTCTTTTTTTTCAGGATGGATGATATTCTCACAAGATTGCAAAAACGATTTCCTCCTTTTCCTCGAAATATTTTACTGAAGCTTTACCAAGTTCGATTTGAAAGATTAAGAATGCTTATGCACAAAGGGATTCATGAAGATATACGTTGGATAATTGAAGCCAAGGTACGTGAAGATGAATATCTTCCTGTTTTGCATTTACCAGGTACAGGTAGAAGCACTTTTGCAAAGAAGCGACGAGCAAAGCGCATGAGTTCAAATTGCCATAAATGTGCACGATGGATGTGTAACGGTAAATGTCGTTCTATTGGGATTCCGTCCTCTAATCGAGATGATAAAATTGAATTCATTAAGGATGGACTGAGTAAGGAGAATTTGGGTAATATCCAACTTTCTCTTGAGACGCATCCTAGTGGAGACGTACAAAGAGAAATTCTTGATTTATGGCCGCAATTCCAAAGGGAATGGCAACATCTTGGGAATCTGATGTTAAAAGACCCTGTTTGCCAGCTTGTAAGAAAACTGGATGGGAAGCATATCCTCGACTCATAGAAGGCGTTTAAGCCGTTTCTGGACGTAAAACCAGAGGAAGATGTGAGCCACAATCACAACTACAATAAATGACTTCTCAGCTTTTGGTTTGATTTGCAATAACTTTATTTTGTTTTAATTTACGTGTTGTTCGATTTGTGTAATTATTCTCGTTTTTTTTTTGTCTTTTACGGTTGATTTTTTCTTCTCTTTTTGATTTTCTTCCTGAAATCACGCAAAAATCTTTTGTTAGGTTAACATTTTCTTCTGACAGGTCAGATACACTTTCGGCGACATTATTACTCTTGTCTGATTCACTACTCAGTCCTCTATATATTACACCATGTACTCATTCTCTTTCAGGCACTCGAAAAAAAAAATGGAAAGTACTTCATCCCAGCGCATTAAAAAAAAATTTGTGTCTTTGGAGGTGCTTATCCAGGGAAAAATAACATATTCGCTGATGAAGCCATAAGAGTTGGAGTAATACTTGCCCAACAAAAGATCCACTTGATTTATGGAGGCGGTAGTACGGGTTTAATGGGAGCAGTCGCTACAACAGCACACGCCGGAGGAAGTCCAGTTCTAGGAATCGTGCCAAAACTATTCACAAGTTTTTGTGGACCTACCATGGGTAAGGAAATACAAGTCTGGAGTGTCCCTGAACGGATAACAATCATGTACCATTCTGCCGATGCATTCATTGCTTTACCAGGAGGTCTGGGTACATTGGAAGAAATAGCTTGCGTGGCTTCTTGGTCATCTTTGGTCACAAATAAGAAACCCATTGGTTTGCTTAATATTAATGGTTATTTTAGTAATTTGCTTTTATATTTAGATAATGCTGTGGATAATGGATTCATGTTTTCAGAGGCAAGGAGAACCATAATTTCTGCTACAACCATTGAAGATTTACTTAAAAAGCTCCAAGCTTATGAGTGTTTATCTGCTACGGTTGTTTCGCAAACGCTCGAAAAAAGAAAAAGAGATATGGACGAGCAAGGAGTGGATTGCACTTTGTCTTTGTGACATTATCTAACATTTTGCTTGTTGTGTCTCAGTTATAATAAGTGGTTAGCAACCTCTGCAGGTAATATCTCCTAAATTCTACCTTTAAAATTTGACATTGGGGACAATGTCATATTTTAGTAGGGGGTAAGGGACATATTTTGCTAATAAAAAAAAAAAATTTAAGAAGTATTCATTCTGAACAAGGTCTGAGTAAGGGAGACTTGAGACATACCTTGTCAGTTTGATTTCTTCTTTTCAAAAAAAAAAAAAAAAAAAAAAAAAAAAAAAGAGTTTGTTGTGTTTTAAGCAATTTAGAAGTATTCATTCTGAACAAGGTCTGAGTAAGGGAGACTTGAGACATACCTTGTCAGTTTGATTTTAATCTTTTTATGTTTACTTGTTAATTTTTGTTTAGTATTTTAGGATTATTTAGGTTGCATGAGTTTGTTTTGTTTTGAGTCTTAGTTGTTCCTATTCTTATGTTATTAGTTCTTTTCTCTTACACATGATTCTTTCATTTGTGTTAATAGACTTACATTGAGGACAATGTAAGAATTAAGTGTGGGGGGAATGATTTAGGATTTCTTTTATTTTTGTCTACTATTTTTTTTTTATGAGTCTTTATTATTATTATTATTTTTAGTGTGTTTTAGTTCCTTTTTAATACAATGATGAGATATGAATTGCATAGGTCTAAACTGGTTATTAGTGAGAAGATTTTCATGAGAATTGAGCTTGATGTCAACCTTTTTATGAGCCAATGTTAATATAATATGTTGATTGAGAAAGAAGCATGTCTAGACTTAATCTGACTTGTATAATCATCCTTGTGAGTTTTTGAGCCTATAATGATTGATGCATTATACAAATCAATCTAATTTCTTTCTTGAGTGCTCTTATGATTACAGGATTCTCTAGAACTTGCTTTAAACCGTTTGAGACTATATTGATACATGTGACAACATGAATATGATAGAGGCATTAAGATTTTTAGCCAGAGCCAAACAGCCATCCCTTATTGATGTCCCAAGAGAACACACCCTTAGTGAACCAATTTGAGCCTACATTGAATAAGCTATCTCTTTGGTAACCATAACTTGTCCCTAACCTAAATATACTTATATCTTTACCTTTGTTCCAAAGATGAATTAGCATGTTTTGAGACAAGTTGCAAAGACAAGGGATATTTTTAGTTAAAAATTTGGGTTAGAAACAAGAAATAAGTGTGGGGGGGAAAGAAAAGAAAAGTCAAGAGAAAAAGAAATGAAATACTGGCAAATACATTCCTATGTAAAAAAAAAAAAATATATATATATATATATGAATCATCTCTTGAATTTGTGGAAAAAGAAAAAGATGCTACAAAGTCGTTTAGAATGAAGAAAAGGCCCAACATAAATATCCGGCCTAGGTGACTATGTACTTGTAAAGAGTTTTGAGAAGTTTCTTTGTATGATCTTTTTATGTCTCTAAACTTTATGAACTCTTTGGAACCTTTGTGATATCTTTATCCTTTTGTTCTTCAACCACATTACAAACCCCTTGGCCCCATTACAACCTTGATTAAAGACCTCTTGATTCATGAAGTTGTATGATCTAAATAGTGGAGAATAGGTGGACAAGCAAGAATATGGTAGAACTGTTTTCATGAGATTGATTGAGTGTAAACACTTCACCACTACTTTAAAGAGTGAAAATCATGAGGGTATCCCATGTGAGAAGTTGAGATTAAATTTGAACATGCAATATTTTGATTGAGATATGTTATGCTAATATTGGCTTAACTCAAACAATTTACATTCAAGCATGATTTTTTGTGAAATTCTTTAAGCTATTGATTAGTTTATAAGACTTGTTCAAATATTGTATCTAATTTGTATTGAAAGGATTAGGAGTAAATATTTTTAGTATATGCAGTTTATTTATATTTTAGTTTTTCAATGTTTGTGGGTATCGTTCTAGTAAACCCTCACGAGACTAAACTCGTCCACTAGGGACACCTAGGGGTTTAAAGGCTTGTGTCACATGCTAAGTGCCACCGTGATTTCCTACGAAAATGGATTAGATTAGATTTTCTTATTTTATTTTTATTGAGTCGTTGCTAGGGACTAGCAACAATCTAAGTGTGGGGGTGTGATAACTCGTATAATTATATAGTTTTTAGTTATGTTTTATTAATGTTTTGTGTCAAATACGAGTTATTATTGTTTAGTCTATTTGTGTTTATGATCTTTTATATTTTTATGTATTTTGGTGTTTTTCACAAGTTTCTTTGAGTGATTTCAGATTACTAGAATTAAGGGCAAATCCAGTTCAGTTTCAGTTCCGACACCTTTTGCCATATCAGCTATATCTCGAGTTTCACTGAAGCAATAAGGCTGAAATTTGTAGCCATGCAAAGCTAAGAGGCATATCTATCTTTTTCATGTTTTACACTTCTTAAAACGGAGTCGTTTTCCCTAGAGAAATCGACCATCAAGTTGGCTGATGTGCAATGACGTCTGTGCTGACATGTTTTCGTATTATGCCCATATCTTCTTATCCACATCAGCAAATGAGCTGATTCCAACGGCTATGGTTCCGTAGCTGATAGGGGAACCTTTGTCTAGAAGACCATGTGATCAGATCAGGCCTCCAATATTGAAGAAATCGACCATCAAGGTGGCTGATGTGCAATGACGTCTGTGCTGACATGTTTTCGTATTTTGCCCATATCTGCTTAACCACATCAGAAAATGAGCTGATTCCAACGGCTATGGTTCCGTAACTGATAGGGGAACCTTTTTCTATAAGACCATGTGATCAGATCAGGCCTCCAATATTGACGAAATCGACCATCAAGTTGGCTGATCAAAATCGTCATATACCTACCTTTGAAATTTGTAAAGCTTGTCTCTTGTCATTTAGCCCTCCAAAATGTGTATAAATAGAGGGCCTTGGATGATTGTAAGGGATCATATTGTACATAGGTAGGATATTAGCCATTTTAATAAAATTCTCTAAGTTTTCTTCTTCTTTCTTTTCTCTAGTTTTCTTTCTTTTCTCTAGTTTTCTTTTTCTTTAGAGAGAGCAAGAGGTTGGATAATTAATATTCTTCCTCTTCTTCTTTCTTTCTTTTATTTTCTTCTTAGATTTTCTTTAATTTTATGTTTATGTTTACAATGCCTATGTTAGGCTAAACTTCTATTTGGTTAAGAGTGATTTCAAAGCCCTAGACATGTTTTGTGATTGATTTTCAGATTCTATCTATCATTAATTTTCTATCAAAGTTGCTTATGTTCTTCTACAAGAATTGTTCATGATGTTGTCTAGATTTATTTAGGTGTACAACTAGATAGATCTTGATAATTATCTATTGCTAGTTTAGGAGTCTTGATCCGTGTAATTGTCTTGATTTCCTATTCATAAGTGGCAATTTGTGATTAATGATTATGGTCAAGTTTTCAATAATTGCAAAGTGGAACATAACCTAAGTTGAACAATCCGAGCTTATGTGTTTGTTGCTTAGATCAACCTATCTTTCTCATCATAAAGCTGCCATTAAATTGAATTTAGAGAGCTTATTCTAGGTTGTTTAATGGTTAGAGATTAAATAGAGAGCTTGTTCTATTTAACGACAAACTAAGGAAAGATTGGGGTAACAGAGCTTGTTGTTATCTACGGTTGTTAACTTTGATAGTTGGTTGATATTGATAGATCTGAAATTAATTCTTAATGATGTCTAGTGGTGGAGAATGAAACCTTAACCATATTTTTCATATTTGATTCTTCTTACTTATTTGTTTTCTTACTTTTAGTTTGCTTATTTTTTATATTTATTTTTATTGGCTGGTTATACCGCCTAATTTGTATATTAACTTTGTTTTATTTTTATTGGCTGGTTATACCGCCTAATTTAGTATATATATTTTTATTGGCTGGTTATACCGCCTAATTTAGTATATATATATATTTTTATTGGCTAGTTATACCGCCTTGCATCTTATTCTTATTATTTACTTTAGTTTAAATCTGGCTTCAAAAACCACTTTTCTTTTATTGTTCTTGAATTTAAGTTTTAAACTATTAACTTATAAACTAAAACCCAATCCCTGAGGACTCGACCCTTGCTAACTACTATACTTACAATTTATCTTTTTAGTGCAAGGTTAAATAAGATACACTGTTTTGGGTGCATCACCCCCCCTAGGTTAGGGTGTTGTCATTTTTCCATCAACCAATTTTCATCAAAGGGTTATTGATCCAACATGTTTAAAACATGAAATTATCACCCTTAGATTAGGCCATCAGCTATCCACAATTATAGCTGTTCAAGAATCTTAAGCCATTATGTTGACACTCTCCCTCTTCATGTATTGGTCCATGTGGCTTATTTGCAAAGGCTTGATCAAAAAATAACTAACTCTTCATTGTTGGCCTTTTGATTAAAAAATCAGAAATTTCCTACCCATATTTGGGCCTTGGCCGGCCATCCCTTCTTCTTCCAACCCATGTTTCATTTTTTTTAAAAGCAAGAAAAGCCCTTTTCGATTTCTTGGGTAAAATAACCTTTTTGCCCCCCGAACACAAATAAATGGCAAACGGACTCCAAATTAATATTTTCTTTTTTGAAAAATTTCAAAATAATAAAAAATGAATTCTGGAAATTTTGAAAATTTCCCGAGTCCATTTGCTATTTATTTGGATTTTTTCTTCCACAATTGCCCTTTTATGCCCCCAAACTTTACCACTTTTTAAACGAGCTCCAAATCCAGATTTTTATTCACCAATACCTTCCAAATAATTTAAAAGTATGATCTGGAAGTTTTCATAATTCTTGAAACTCATTTGGTATTTTTTCGGGATTTATCTGCTTGAATTACTACATAGGGGGCCTGGGATTTGGCCATTTTCTAAACGAGCTCTGAATCAAGATTTTCTTTTTCCAATATCTTCCAAATAATTTAAAAATGAGATTTTCAAATTTTCAGAATTTTTGGAGTTCATTTGCCATTTTTTCGGGATTTATCTTCTTGAATTTCTACATAGGAGACCCGGGATTTGGCCATTTTTCAAACGAACTCCGAATCAAGATTTTATTTTGCCAATCTCTTCCAAATGATTTAATAATGAGATTTACAATTTTTCAGAATTTTTGGAGTTCATTTTCTATTTTTCCTAAATTTTCCAATTTTGCCCTTTTGCCTCCGAAACTCGATTTTGCTCAAAACAAGTCCAATTTTCAGATTTTCTTCAAACTGAGCCTTGGGCTATCCTTTTTTAATCACTCCTCATCCATTAGGGGCTTTCTTCCTACCGAATCGGGCCATTTCTTGTAGTTCTTCCCAATTTCATCGAAATCCACCAAAAACCCTAATTCTCGATTTTCTTCCGGATTGACTTTTCTTTCAGTTTTTCTTTCAAGTGGCTTCTCCATTACCCGTAGTCAGTGCTTATCTTTCATTTGGAACCTTCAATTTTGACCCATTCGATCGTTTAAACACTTTTCCCCAAATTTTTCGAATTAGGGTTTCCTTTCTACTGAATCTCTATAACCCAACTTTCAAACTCCATATCTTTCGATATAGACCTCGGATTATCAAAATTCTTTGGCCATTTTTCAATTGAACTTCAAATCTTGATTTTGAAAGTGGGTTGAATTTTTTAGTAGTTGACTTTTTTGGGATGACTTTTTGGGTTGACTTTTTTCAAGTTTGACTTTTTATGCTCGCCCTCTTAAACTAATTCTCAGAGTACCACCTGTAGGATGAAAACGTCTTTTTACATTCTGAAACATCAATTTAGGAAGAAAACATACCTGTTTTAGTGGTCCGGACAAAATTAGGTGTTTACATTCACAAAACCATAATAATAAAGATCTTAAAAATTAAAGCACAAAGTATAAGGAAATATATATGAAAATGTATGAAATTAAGCACTTATTATGAGCAACAGTGTGGAGCTCTCCTATTGCGTGGTGGTAGCACCCGTCGTTCAACCTCGTCAGTGGCATGTACTCACGGTCCACCTCAACCTCTTGCTATAATCGCCACTGGTTCTTGATGCGTGGCATCCGCATCCTCATGACTCACATCAGCTGCATCAGTCGATGGAAACTCACTATTAGAGGGACCCATTTCTTCTGTATCTAAAAATGGTAACCCACTGCTGGAGGAGCCAACACCTAATCCACCAAAAAAGGGAAACTGACTACTAGATGGACCCACAAATGATGTACTACCATATGTTGAAGCAGGGGATCCAAATTGATACATTGTACTTAGATGTGTTGAACATGAACTTCGGGTGAGGAGCTGGTCATCTAACCTCGTCATCGATGGTGATGGTCGGTAACACTTATCAACATCATCCCCAGGGTGACTGATGGAATAACGATGACTGTATGCTACTCCATGATCCCGTTTAGGAAGACTAAATGACATTCTCGGTGCAGTGAACTCCTCCGCATGTGATGAGACTGGATGATGCGTTCACCCATGTTGTTAGCTAGGTCTAGGAACTTCCATTTCCTGTGTAGGAGGGATTGGATTTGAAGTTCGTCTGGGAAATGGTGTACTCTTAACATCCTCAAACTCCGACGGTGGACAAATAAAAGGTCAGCCTTCATCCTTATACCATTTTATGTAATTATCATATGGTATAAAATTATTACCAGCAACAGCATAACCTAGAGGAATTCGTTGAGAACGTATATCCCATCACTGGATCCATTCTTGATGCTTCGTAGACCAGAATTCTTCATGACGCCCACGCATGTTAATCTTGTGAACCTTATCAAGGTTCACTGGTGGTTGCAGAATTTGTTGTTGCATCCCAAATTGTCGCATCACCCTGTTGGTGTAGTGCCACTCCACATATGCAAAGCATATCAATGCTGTATTTGCTTTCCATATATGACAATTATTGTAGGCATCCGATGAAAGGCATGTCATAATTTCATTTGAAAAATAAGGCATCCAGACAAACTACGAAAAATTGTTAGTGTTCATATGGATTAAATACACAATTACTTGAATGTAACAATCGAAACATTTACCTTATCATATCCTAGTCGATCTAGTCGTAATCTTATATACTTGCAAGGTCAGTCGAAATATCGGTGTAGACACCTAATTTTGTTTGGACCATTAAAACATGTATGTTTTCTTCCTAAATTGATGTTTCAGAATGTAAAAAGACTTTTTTCATCCTGCAGGTGGTACTCCGAGACTTGGTTTAAGAGGGCGAGCATAAAAAGTCAAACTTGAAAAAGTCAATCCTAAAAAATCAATCATAAAAAGTCAATTACTTAAAAGTCAACCCACTTTCAAAATCAAGATTTGAAGTTCAATTGAAAAATGGTGAAAGAATTTTGATAATCTGAGATCTACATCGAAATAGATGAAGTTCGGAAGTTGGGTTATGGAGATTCAGTAGAAAATAAACCCTAATCCGAGAAATTTAGGGAAAAGTGCTTAAACAATCGAATCGGTCAAAATTGAAGGTTCCAAATGAAAGATAAGCACTGACTACGGGTAATGGAGAAGACACTTGAAAGAAAAACTGAAAGAAAAGTCAATCCAAAAGAAAACCGAGAATTAGGGTTTTTGGTGGATTTTGATGAAATTGGGAAGAATTACAGAAATGGCCCAATTCGGTAAGACTAAAGCCCCTAATGTATGAGGAGTGATTAAAAAAGGATAGCCCAAAGCTCAGTTTGAAGAAAATCTAAAAATTGGACACGTTTTGAGCAAAACAGGGTTTCGGAGGCAAAAGGGCAAAATTGGAAAATCTGGGAAAACTAGCAAATGAACTCCAAAAATTATAAAAATTTGTAGATCTCATTCTTAAATCATTTTGAAGAGATTGGTGAAAGAAGATCTTGATTTCGAGTTCGTTTGCAAAATGGCCAAATCCCGGGTCCCCTATGTAGAAATTCAAGAAGATAAATCCCGAAAAAATAGCAAATGAACTCCAAAAATTCTAGAAATTTGCAAATCTAATTTTTAAATTATTTGGAAGATATTGACGAAAGAAAATCTGGATTCAGAGTTCGTTTGCAAAATGGTCAAATCCCGAGCCTCTTATGCAGTAATTCAAGCAGATAAATCCCGAAAAAATACCAAATGAGTTCAAAAAATTATGAAATCTTCCAGATCACACTTTTAAATTATTTGGAATATATTGGTGAAGAAAAATCTGGATTTGGAGCTCGTTTAAAAAATGGTAAAGTTTGGGAGCATAAAAGGGCAATTTTGGAAGAAAAATCCAAATAAATAGGAAATAGACTCGAAAAATTTTGAAATCTTCTAGAATTTAATTTTTTATTTTATTTTGAAAGTATTGAGAAAAGAAAATTTGAATTTGGAGTCCGTTTGCCATTTATTTATGTTCGGGGGGCAAAAAGATCATTTTACCCAAGAAACCGAAAAGGGCTTTTCTTGCTTTTTAAAAAAATGAAACATGGGCTGGAAGAAAAGGGGTTGGCCGACCAAGGCCCAAGAATAGGTAGACATTTTCTGATTTTTAATCAAAAGTCCAACAATGAAGAGGAAGGTAGTTATTTTTTGATCAAACCTTTGTAATTAAGCCACATGGGCCAATGCATGAAGAGGGAGAGTGTCAACAAAATGGCTTAAAGATTCTTGAACAACTGTAATTGTGGATAGCTGATTGCCTAATCTAAGGGTGATAATTTCATATTTTAAACATCTTGGATCAATAGCCTTTGGATCAAAATTAGTTGAAGCAAAAACGACAACATTCTAGGTGAACAAGGCCATTCAGCCACACTAAGGGAAGGGTGGTCTCTCTTTCATTTGGGCTATTCACTCTCTATTCTCTCTTGGTTTTGGCTGATTTTTCTCTCCATTGTTGAAAGGCAAAAAGAAAAGAAAAGAAAGTTAGAAGAGAAAAAGCTTGAAAGATAGCTTCTAGAGGTTGCTTTAAGCACCATACTCTTGCACTTTCTTTGATTTTCCATTCTTGATTTGCTGTTTTGATTACTATTTTGGTGAGTTTCTTTTGATTTTTATTTTAAAATAAATGTTTTTAATATTCTTCTTCAAGTTCTTCTTCATTCTTTCTTGTAAAAAGCTCTTGAACTTTTTTTTTCTCCTTTTGTTTTTGAGATGGCCGAATAGCCTAGTTTTTGAGTAGTTGTTGTTTGCATTTTTTATTTCATGTTATTCTTGATATTTAACAAGTTTTGATGCTTTAAATCTTCTTCTAATACATAAATATGAAGCTTGTTTTAATTTGGTTGCTTGCTTGTTTCTATTTTTGAATTTATTATCTTGTTATCATGTTTATTTTACTTGTCTTGCATTTTTGATTTTTTGTTTTCAAAATGTTTAAGTTTGTTTATGTTTTATATTTTGTAATCCATGTGTTTGTGAAAATGCCTATTGGTTTTCATGCCTTTACTTTATATTTGCAAGATTTGAGCATTATTCTTTAGCTATGCATGTTAGTATATCATGTGTTTGTGAAAATGCCATTCTCATTTTAAGCATCCACCACATTCGGCCACTTCATATTGTTTGCTTTGTGTGTGCATTTTTGTTATGTTAGTTGATAGGTTTGCATTTTCATGATATTTGATTGAGTATTTTGTTTAAGCATGCCATGTGTTTGTGTTATTGCCGTGCATATTTTAGGTTTAGGATTGGTTTGTTTTGCCATGCATATTCATGCATTTTAGACATACGTTGCATTAAATGCCATGCAAGTTCATTTAGGTCTTGGTCATTTTATTGATGCCATGCATTTTTCATGTCATTTAGGTTTTAAATCATGCATTTCATGCATCATAGTTGCTGTATTTTTCATGCATTTCAAGTCTTTGCCACTTGACTTATGACTTAGGCCAATCAAGGGTTCAAAGTCATGCTCTCTTGAGCATACTTGTGGAAAATTAAAGAGTTGTCAAATTGATTATTCTGCCTTTGTGATTTTTTTTATTTAGCCAATTTTTTTCCTAACTTTTCAAAAGTGTTAGATACTATTTGTTAGTCATTTAGAGAGTCTCTAATATTTTTACTTTGATTTTTAAATGATTTTATCAAAGGCAAAAGAATATGTTTTGGCAAAACAGTTTTTTCACCCAATACTCGTACTTTCCTGATTTTTCTGGGTAGACATCTTTAATTATAAAATTAAGCCCATTTTTTCCTTGTAGTTTTACATGTTCTGAGTCTCCATTATTTTTTTTAGATTTTTTGAATTTTTAAAAATAGGGTAAAAAATCGTGCTTTAAAACTGGACAGTGGAGTCAGAATTAAATTGAAGGAAAATCATTTTTCTGTTTTGGCTAAGTTACTTAAAGGGGGCTGATCAGAAAGTTTAGCTACTGACTCAGGGTAGTTTCTAAGCCTTTTTAAACTCTAAAAATGATTTTTTTTAAGTCTCGGATTAAGGGTGGTCAAGTCCGGGATTTTAAACTTAAGAAATTAGAGCCATTGAAAAAAGGTTTAGCTAAGTTTTTATTTTTAATCTAAGCTTTTCAAAGTTGTTTTCAAACAATCACAAAGTATTTTGATTTTAGAATATTTAATTTGATATATTTTCCTAAGGTAGACGGATATCTTTTTAGGTATACGGATTTCCTTAATTAAAGGAAAAAATACATTCTTATGCATTGCATTTTCCATATTCATGCATATTATATAATATGTAATTTTTGCTATGTTTAATTTTCATGATGGTGTTATTATCTTTGATTTAAATTTTTGATATTATATTATTTGTTATATGGTTTTGAACATTTCATGATATTCTATGCTTTTTATTTAGTTATTTTTGTCATATTATTTAGCATATGCTATGTTCATGCATTATTATTTTTAATTTTATTTTTATTTTCATGCATATTATATGATAGCATTATTTTATATTTCATGTCATTTAGATTATATGCCATATCATTTATATTTGCATGTCATTTAAATTATTTCATTTCATATAGAATATATTATGTTACCTAGGTCATTTCTTTTCATGTAGAATATATTATGTTACCTAGGTTATTTCATTTCATTTCATTTCATTTAGAATATATTATGTCACTTAGAATATTTTATTTCATTTAGAATGTATCATAAGACTTAGGATATTACATTTCTTATAGAATATAGCATGTTACCTAGGTCATTTCATTCCATTTAGAATATATCATATAACTTAGAATATTTCATTTCATTTAGAATATGCTAAGACATTTAAATTATATCATATCATTTAGGTTGCATTATATTATTTAGACTTTGCTATGTCATTTTATTTATGTCATACATATTCATATTCATATTTTTTAAAATATTTTCAAAAAGGTAATGATTTTCAATAAAATAAAGATATTCCCATGTTAAAATAATTTATGAATTCTCTACCGGGTTTGTTGGGGAGGATATCATCAATTATCATTAATAACGGAATATCTACTTTAAAATGAGAATGATTCGAAAAGTTTTGCAAACTAATAAAAATTTCTATATTTTGCCACGTTTGTTGGGGAATATAGGAAAATTTTGAATTTATAAATTCAGGATCATTTTCAATTAAAAATGGAATTACTTTTCTTTAAATTGGGGAATTAACTTGAAATACTAAATTTAAAACTGACTTTTTACCAAGACTTGAGATAACACACGATTAATAAGGTACCATTTTATACGGGCGTTGTGGGGGTGCTAATCCTTCCCCACACGTAACTGAGTCCCGAACCCGCTTCTTTGATTTCTCTGGTTTTAAAACGCATACTTGAAATTGGTGTTAAAAATATTTTAATTAATTTTAAAATATTTATTAAATCGATTTTAATAGGTTGCCGATCACACCTAGCTAAAAAAAATTGGTGGCGACTCCAAATCTCTTTCAAGGTCATTTTCAAAACCTTCATTTTTCAAGAGGAATTAAGTCGACTTTTCCTCAATTTTTTTAAATGTCACGCTTAACGAATAATAAAGTCTTGCGATGAGACTTGTTATTTTTTAGGTTGTGACAACTTGGTGACTCCGCTGGGGACTTTTAGAGAGTCAGGCCTAGAATTAGTCGTGTGTTATCCAAGTCTCGATTTTTTTTGGTTTATTCGGTATTTAATTTTAATTCCCATATATTTTTTTTAAAATAAAGGAGAATTTTGAAAATAATAAAATGTCTTAAATATGTTCATATTCATTCACATGCATTTATTTGTTTTCTAGTTATTTAATGTTATAAATTACTATTGCATTCTTGTTGGTTAATGCGTTACACTATTCTTGATCTTTGTTTTAATAAATTGCTAGTGTATTTAGAATAAGGTGTAGAATAAGTGGTGAAAGATTTGTTATTCCTCCTCACACACTACACGTGCATTTGCATATCATTGAGCCCTATACCCGGGTTTCGTCCTTTTAGGTAGAGCAAAGTAACTAAGCCTTCGTGATTAACAATCCGCATAGGCTAGTGAAACACGTCCGGAGTACTAAATTACCTAAGCCTTCGTGATTAACAATCTGCATGGGCTAGGGAAATATACTCTAACGAATTGGACCCGCTTTTATCGGGGTGCCTTACTAGCCTTCACCGACGACAGTGAAGAGCAATTCGGGGCCTTTAGAACCGATTCACCCTCATATAGTGAACCTAGGCAAAGCCATGCCAGATTTGCGTTAGATACACCAAGTTAGGAACACTTGGAGGAATGCTTCTGATTTTTTACCATGTATATCTACATTCTGAATAAGCATGGTGGATCGGGCAACGAGGTAAGTACATCGCCTGTAATAAGTTTAATACCCCGTCCCAAAGGCATCGTGATGCCTAAGTGAGTCGATACTGTTGGGGCAAGTGTTCATTAACTTTTTAAATTTGAAAATATCAAAAAATTATTTTTCAAACACTTTTGCATTTTGCACATTTCATGCATGTGTGAATAGAACATGTACACTCATGGTTGTATTTTTTATCTCATTCTTTGCCATAAACAATTGGTAATCTCATTTGATGATCTCATAAACATTCATTGGTTGAATAAGAATTGTAGACCGGTAGTGTTGAATGAACATTTGGACATTGTACCTTAGTAGGATCCACTACCCTAAAATTCTTTTAAAAATAATATGGTTGGTTTTTCATAGAGAAAACATGTTTCAAAAAATCATAGATTAAATTTAGAGGCAAATCTTGCATAATGAGATTTTTGAATAATCAAAATTTGGTCCCACCAATTTTATGTAGTCATTGATTTCTTTGTATATACCTTTGTGTTAATTCATTTTTCTTTGCATATATCATTTTGACATCATGTTATAGCCATAGAATACATGGTCATTCATTGTAGAATACGTTTATAACATGCATAGTCATTATTTGTATATACCAGTGCTTCAATTTATTCATTCTTTAAATGCATCATGTTTGGCATTAGATTGCATCCATGGCATACATAGTCATCATAAGTTCTTTGTATATGCTCATGCATTAATCATCAGTACATTCATGCATAAGGAAATAGAGCATGTACATTCATTCTTGAGCTCATGGTAATAATGTCAATTTTCATTTACATGAAAGGGTATGGGTAAGAGTAAAGGGGAACTTTCTCAGGGTTCTGCATCGCCTTTGGATCAACCAAAACCATTAGGTCCAGAACATACAATCCTTGCTGGATCCTGTGCTTGTCAATGCCACAAAGGTTGCAACCCTGATGAAATTGTGGACAAAATTGTGAAAATGATTAAACCCGAGAGCCTGATACCAAGGATAGAAACTTCAGATCCCAAACAGTCCCTACAATTGGTCCTAGGTCCAAACAAGTATCCTCACCCTATTATGGTCCAATCATCCATTGAGATTACCACTACGGGAATCCTGAATCCTACTCCATCTCTACCAACTGCCAGTTCGTACTATTTCCCTCATCAATCACCTTATCAAGCATCCGGGATAGGAACCTCCAACTATGTACAACCTTCAAAGGTCCTGTGTCCAAATCCATACCCTTACCATGCTGTTCAGCCAACTCTTTATGTAAACACTTCGGTTCGAACCTTAGTGCCACCACCAAGTGCCCTAACTCCTAGGCCATGTGTGACTAAGAAACAACTTAAAAACAAGACTCAAGAGTAGTATGATCCCATTCCAATCAGCTACCAGGAGCTTCTCCCTATACTGATCCAAAATCACATGGTTGCCTGTATCCTGCTGAAACCCCTGTTACCACCATATCCAAAGTGGTATAATCCAAACGCAAGATGTGATTATCACTGTGGAATTGCTGGCCATAGCATTGAAGACTGTATAGCCTTCAAAAAGAAAGTGCAATCTCTTATAGAGATCAAGTGGAACGATCCAACGACTTGATTGATAGAGGGCTAGGAAAGCGTAATTAGGAATAGGAGATTTATGGCAATGATGTAGAAACACTTCAGTCTGATATGATGTAGTAGGATTTCACTTTTTCAGTAGCCGACTCTTATAGCCTTAGGATGCTAGAAAGAATAAAGTGCTTGTAAAGACAGTTTTAACCACTGCTCAAATTTTGTAAAACATGGTTTATACCATTGTGAACGTTGATATGGGAATGAATTGAATATGCTTCAAATTTATGAGATGTTGATGATTAAGTTCCTCCGATTCTTATCTCCTCCGTGATATCTTCCCCTTTGCATTTTGCATCCGATCAATTATTTGTCATACCATACATTCATACATGTATCATGTTAGCATCAGGTTGCATTCATGCATTCATAATCAGCATGACTTTTCTGTATATATCCATACATTAATTTGCTTATTCTTTACATGCATCATATTGACTTTGAGTTGCATTCATGACAAATATAGTCAGCATGATTTCTCTGTATATGCTCATGCATTAATCTGTCATATTAACATCAGGGTGCAGTCATGACACACATGGTAAGCATGATTTTCTTTGTTTATACTCTGTATCAATCATTCATTGTTTACATGCATCATAATTGACATCGTGTTGCATTCATAGTGTATATGATCATTCATTGGGAAATAAGCTAAAATGTACATGATCGTTCATTGCATATATCCATGCAGTGATTTGTTTATTCTTTGCTTGCAACATGTTGGCATCGCAATTGCATTTATTACATATATAGTCAGTATGTTTCCACTGTACATGTACATATATCATATTGTTTAGGCTTCACGTGCATCAAATTGCATTCATGGCTCCTTCATCATGACACGCACTTTGTGGGAATAAAATAGATTTTGGCTTGGCTTTAAGAGTTTTTGAAAGAATCTCCATTTCAAATCAGAGGTATAAGAAGTACTGAGTACCCTTTTAATACAGGATAGTGCTATGGAGAATGAACAAGTTGCCCGAATGGAAAAAATGGAAAGGGTACATGAAGAATTGCGAGAACAGCTAGCAAAGTCTCAAGCAGGATCTAAAGATTAGATGACTAAATTGATTGAGCTAATGTCCACCATAATCAAGGGATACACTGAAAACTTGGCCGCCAGAGAAGGGTTTGAGGCACGAAAGGGTCAGAAGGAGGTCGTAATGATGGATGCCCAGAACACAGTAACCCCGTCAATGTCCTAAATTCAGATGATCCAGCTGAACAGGCTAATGAGGTAGAGTTGGCAGATTCCCAAGGGAAATATTAATTGATAGATGAAAGGCTCCGGGCAGTAGAAAATACAGACGTATTCGGGAGTGTGGAGGCGAAAGAACGATGCTTGGTCCTCGATTTAGTCATTCCTCCTAAATTCAAGGTCCCTGACTTTGTGAAATATGACGGGACGACTGATCCATCAGCCCATATCACTATGTTCTACCGAAAGATGACAAGCATATAGATAATGATAAGCTTTTGATTCACTACTTTCTGGATAGCCTCAGCAGGTCCGCAATTAGGTGGTATAGTCAGTTGAGCAAGGATCAGATTCGCTCTTGGAATGATTTGGCTAGGGCTTTTCTAAACCAGTACAAGCATATGACCGACAAGACACCTGATCGTCTCACTTTGCAAAATATGGAGAAAAGAGCTACTGAGAGCTTCAAAGAGTATGCTCAGAGATGGAGGAACATGTCTACCCAAGAACAACCACCTTTGACACAAAAAGAAATCACCGTCCTTTTTGTGAGTACACTATGGGCCCCGTACTATGGCAGACTCGTCGGCAATGCCTTGAAGAATTTTGCAGATATAGTAATCTCAGGGGAGATGATTGAGAATGCTATCAAGAATGGGAAACTTGAAGGAGAAGGAACATCCAATGCCGAGAGAAATAAGCCATCTAGAAATAAAAAGGAAAATGTCCAAGCTATGGGAGATTTCGTCCCATATTCTCAATTTCCCTCATACCAATCATGTTACCCTACTGAGGTATCTCCAAACCTTTATCCTTACCTACCAACCCAAACACCTAATCCTATACTAGTCCTTGCAATAAGGCCTACTTCCAAAAAATGACCGCAGGACGACCAAGAAAGAATTCCAATCCTCATCCTTGACTTGCTGCCATTACTAATAAAGAACCAGTACCTTACCCTGGTACCTTTGAAAATAGCTTCGAATCCATCAGCGAGGAGTTATGACCCTGACAGCAAGGGTGATTATCACCTGGGGGTAGTTGGGCATTCAACTGAAAAATGCAGACAACTGAAGGAAATGATTGAAAGTCTTATCCGTGATGGTATTTTGACACCGGAGCTTATGAATCAGTGGAAGGCCGCTTTGTCGTAAATCAGTTTCTTTCAGGGTTTTAGGGGGAGAATTACTTCCTTTGAAGGATGTCAATAGGAGCATTTTGATGCATGTAGTTTCAGACCTTATGATGAAAACACTTGACTCATGTCGACATTCATATTAATTAAATGAATTTTTATTTTTAAAAGCTTTGTGTTTGTTGTGTTTTAACAATAATCTGAATTTGCAAAAACAAGCATTAAGGAAGTTTTAATAATGGATAGTCTTAAGAATATTGATGATCATTGTTACAAATGACCCAATACCTTCTCCCCTCTCTTTTAAGCTTTCCTAGGCATAAACCCCTTGAATCGAGAACACTTGAAAGACCTAATGCTTCAAGGAATATGAATGGTTGAACTTCATAAAACCATTGTCATCATGGAATAAGCAAAGATGTAGATCCTAGTCTAGGCTATGAAAAAAGGAAGGAAATTTTCGTAATTTTTTTGAACTCCTTGAAATTCAAACAAATGAGATTTTCTTTCAAGAATTTAGATCATGGTAATTTGGTGTGTGTCAAGGTTGTGCCAAAACCATTCATGTCATTTTCAACAACCACAAAACACTAATCGCCCAAACATCACTTCATGATCTAGGGCACAATGATTAAACTAGATTTTCCCATGTCCCAGAGAAAACCCATTTTTAGGTCATATTTTCTTTGTCTCTTCAAAGAACTCAGGTTTGGAACTCAGCCTTTTCAAAATATACCTAGACTTGCTATGTTCTTTGTTGATACAAACTCTCATGGTTAATCAAATTGGGGCATCATATGTGGAAATGATGGATACATGGTGAATAAAGATGGACTAACGCATGAATCATTGGGGCATGCGAACAAAAAAACGCAGAAAATAAGAAAAATTGTGATAACATGCATATGAGAATTTGGATGATTCTAAAGTGCAAAATGAAATTTTGATTATCTATTTCCCTGGGGATTGCTTTTCAATGAGAATATTTGTGCTTCATATGATGAATGGCCATATTTCATATCCCTTTCACAAAAAAAAGAAATTATCCATAGTCACCCATTTTGAGCCAAAAGAATTCTTTCTTCCTTGAACCCTGATCAAGGATCACCCTCTACATTGGGGGGCAAATGCGAGGAAATATTTTTTTAAAGATCATAGAGGAATAAGTCTTGGCTCAAAGACAGATACAAAGCAAATAGAGCACCGAATGAATATGGGCTCACTCTGTCAAAAAGAAAAGGAAAAGATGGCGAAATGGAAGCCAAGAAGAAAAAAGAAAAAGTGTGTGAAAAAGTATGGCAAATGAAAACCAAAAGCAAGGAAGAAAAAGATCAAAAGTAAAAAGGAAAGAAATGTCCAAGAAGGGACAAATGCTTAAGAAAGAATTCTCCTCAAAAAAAGATCTTTTGATCTGATTACCCTCAAACACATATTTTGGGCCTATTTATCCTTTCTTTATAAACCCTAAACCATGGCCTACATTACTTGCTTTAAAAGTCCATTTTGATCAAGCATGAATATTTAATTTGAAGGGTTTTTCCTTCGATTTTATCCCATCTCATCGAATTATCATTTCACTAAGGAAGAATTTAGAATTCTCAAGTGTATGGTAAAACAATGAAAACCACAAAACAGGAGAAAGAATGGGACTTTAGGGCGAAAACCCAAAAATGAGCGGTTTAGAGTAAAATGGGAATTTTCAATGCCATCTATGATAGTGCCGATACCACAAAAGAGAAAATCATCTTGAAGAAATGGTCATCAAGGAACATCTAGGAATTCTTGAACTTCCCAAAGTGTCAACTCTCATTCGGATGATCGATTTCAAACTTTTTTTCTCCAAAATCAACTTTCCAGTTTAAACATACCAGCCAATCTTGACGCTTGTCAAAATGCCTTGATATGAAAACTAAAAGAATGTTGAATTTGTTTGATTTTCAATGAATTCATGATTTATAAAACCTGTTCCATTTGTGAGCCTAGAAGGGACATACATTTTTGTTATGAAATTTCCTTTGATCAGCTAAAATCTTATTATACCAAGCATTGCCAATTCAATTGAAAAACCCAGATTGACACTTAGACAAGTTTTTAACAATGATCATCAGTCTTTAAAAGATTTGTACATCACAAACTGTGGGGTTAATATTTTTTGTTCAAAAGTTTTCAAAATGAGAAAACAAATAAATATATTTTTTTGAAGCACCCATTCTTGATGTTGGCATGAGACAAGGTTTTTTCTAACCCAAAGGTATAGAACTGCTAGGATAGGTCTTGACTTCCAGATATGATAAGAAGAAATAGAACCCGTTTCAGACCTCTGTTGATGAGAGTTTGAAAACTGTTGGGGCAAAGAGAATAGCCAAAATGAATTGAAGATATACTCTGATTTGAAAAGGAAAAATGAATTGGAAAGGCTAAGCCAAAGTCTAGAAAAATGATTAGGGGCATTTGCATATTTTCATGAAGCGTTTGCATAATTACCGATCTTTGCATTTGCATCATGTAGAAGCATTCTGCACGTTGTCATATCCTTGCATTTGCATCATTTAGAAGCATTTCCATAATTCCAATCTTTGCATCTGCATCATTCCATGACGTAGTTGCGTTAACACCAATTTTCGCATTTGCATCATAAAGAAGCATTTTCACATTATTGACCTTTGCATCCTTCTGAGAAGTAATTGCGTTATTTGAGGATCATTTGCATTTGCATCATTTAGAAGCATCTATATCTTATTCAACATCTGCATATGCATCAATCTAAGCCATTTGCATATACACCACAAAGCATCTGCATTTTATCCAACATCTGCATCAAGAAACATTTGCATTAATTCAAAACATTTACATTTGCAAAATGAGGTACGTGCATCCTGTTAATCATTTGCACCAACATCAAAAAGCATTCGCATCTTCTCAAAATCTTTAGATTAATTTTCAACAATTCTTCAAAAATCACGGGTAAGGCCTCCGGGCACCATTCTTAAGACCTCCGGGCATCATTGTTAAAGTCGCATACAGCGCATTTTTTTGAACACGGGTAAGGCCTTCGGGCACCATTTTTAAGACCTCTGGGCATCATTTTTAAAGTCGCATACAGCGTATTTTTTCCAAATTACGGGTAAGACCTCCGGGTACCATTCTTAAAACCTCCGGGCATCATTTTTTAAGTCGCATACAGCGCATTTTTTTTTCAAATCACGAGTAAGGCCTCCAGGCACCATTCTTAAGATCTCCGAGCACCATTTTTAAGACCTCTGGGCATCATTTTTAAAGTCGCATACAGCGCATTTTTTCCAAATTACGGGTAAGGCCTCCGGGCATCATTTTTTAAGTCGCATACAACGCATTTTTTTTCAAATCACGGGTAAGGCCTCCGGGCACCATTCTTAAGACCTCCGGGCATCATTTTTTAAAGTCGCATACAGTGCATTTTTTTTCAAATCACGGTAATTCCTCAGGGCACCATTTTTAAAACCTCTAGGCACCATTTTTAAGACCTTCGGGCATCATTTTTAAAGTCGTGCATTTTTTTCACAGATAAGGCCTCTGGGCACCATTTTTAAGACCTTCGAGCATAATTTTTCGTTAAATTATAGATAAGACCTCCGGGCACTATTTTTAAGACCTCCGGGCACAATTTTCATTTTGAAAATCGAACTCGTTTCCTTGAGACTGGTCGAGCCTTGATTAGTCAGGGAACTCAGTCTAAGGACAAAATCTTCAATTTACAGCTTTTGTTCAACAAAAACAAAAAACAAAACAAAAAACAAAAAGAAAAACAAAAAAGAAACCTTCGTCCCCTTCTCTTCACATGTGATTTCACTAACCGGACAAAATTAGTGTTTATTTATCTTTGCCTGATTCCTGATTCTCAACAATAGCCAAAGAGGGGCAGCTGTAGACACCTAATTTTGTCCAGACCACTAAAACAGGTATGTTTTCTTCTTAAATTGATGTTTCAGAACGTAAAAAGACTTTTTTCATCCTGCAGGTGGTACTCCGAAACTTGGTTTAAGAGGGCGAGCATAAAAAGTAAAACTTGAAAAAGTCAACCTCGAAAAGTCAATCCACTTTCAAATTCAAAATTTGAAGTTCAATTGAAAAATGGCGAAATAAATTTTATAATCCGAGGTCTACATCAAAAGATATGAAGTTCAAAAGTTGGGTTATGGAGATTCAATAGAAAAGAAACCCTAATCAGAGAAATTTGGGGAAAAGTGCTTAAACGATTTAATCGATCAAAATTGAAGGTTCCAAATGAAAGATAAGCATTGACTACGGGTAATGGAGAAGCCATTTGAAAGAAAAACTGAAAGAAAAGTCAATCCGAAAGAAAACCGAGAATTAGGGTTTTTGGTGGATTTTGATGAAATTGGGAAGAATTAAAGAAATGGCCAGATTCGGTAAGACTAAAGCCCCTAATGGATGAGGAGTGATTAAAAAAGGATAGCCCAAAGCTTAGTTTGAAGAAAAATCTGAAAATTGGACTTCTTTTGAGCAAAACCGGGTTTCGGAGGCAAAATGGCAAAATTGGAAAATCTGGGAAAAATAGCAAATGAACTCCAAAAATTTTAAAAATTTTCAGATCTCATTCTTAAATCATTTTGAAGATATTGGAGAAAGAAAGTCTTGATTTGGATTTCGTTTGCAAAATGGCCAAATCCCGGGTCCCCTATGTAGAAATTCAGGAAGATAAATCTCGAAAAAATAGCAAATGAACTCCAAAAATTTTGAAAATTTGGAAATCTCTTTTTTAAATTATTTTGAAGAGATTGGGGAAAGAAAATCTAGATTCGGAGTTCGTTTGCAAAATGGCCAAATCTCGATCCCCCTATGTAGTAATTCAAGCAGATAAATCCCGAAAAAAATACCAAATGAGTTCCAAAAATTATGAAAACTTCCATATCACACTTTTAAATTATTTGGAAGTGATTGGTGAAGAAAAATCTGAATTTGGAGCTTGTTTAAAAAATGGTAAAGTTTGGGAGCATAAAAGGGCAATTTTGGAAGAAAAAAATCCAAATAAATAGCAAATGGACTCGAAAAATTTTGAAAACTTCCGGAATTCAATTTTTTATTCTTTTGAAAGTATTTAAAAAAATTTTGAATTTGGAGTATGTTTGCCATTTTTTATGTTTGGGGGGCAAAAATGTCATTTTACTTGTCTTGCATTTTTGATTTTCTGTTTTCAAAATGTTTAAGTTTGTTTATGTTTTATATTTTGTAATCCATGTGTTTGTGAAAATGCCTATTGGTTTTCATGCCTTTACTTTATATTTGCATGATTTGAGCATTATTCTTTAGCTATGCGTGTTAGTATATCATGTGTTTGTGAAAATGCCATGCTCATTTTAAGCATCCACCACATTCGGCCAATTCATATTGTTTGCTTTGTATGTGTATTTTTTTTATGTTAGTTGATAGGTTTGCATTTTCGTGATATTTGGTTGAGTATTTTGTTTAAGGATGCCATGTGTTTGTGTTATTGCCATGCATATTTTAGGTTTAGGATTTGTTTGTTTTTCCATGCATATTCATGCATTTTAGACATACGTTGCATTAAATGCCATGCAAGTTCATTTAGGTCTTGGTCATTTTATTGATGCCATGCATTTTTCATGTCATTTAGGTTTTAAATCATGCATTTCATGCATCATAGTTGCTGTATTTTTCATGCATTTCATGTCTTTGCCACTTGAATTATGACTTAGGCCAATCAAGGGTTCAAAGTCATGCTCTCTTGAGCATACTTGTGGAAAATTAAAGAGTTGTCAAATTGATTATTCTACCTTTGTGATTTTTTTTATTTAGCCAATTTTTTGCCTAACTTTTCAAAAGTGTTAGCTACTGTTTGTGAGTCATTTAGAGAGTCTCTAATATTTTTACTTTGATTTTTAAATGATTTTATCAAAGGCAAAAGAATATGTTTTGGCAAAACAGTTTTTTCACCCAATACTCGTACTTTCTCGATTTTTCTAGCCAGTCATCTTTAATCAGAAAATTAAGCCGATTTTTTCCCGTGTAGTTTTACATGTTCTGAGTCTCCCATATTTGTTGTAAATTTTTTAAATTTTTAACAATAGGGTAAAAAATCATGCTTTAAAACTGGACACTGGAGTCAGAATTGAATTTGAAGGAAAATCACTTTTCGGTTTTAGTTAAGTTACTTAGAGGAGGCTGATTAGGAAGTTTAGCTACTGACTTAGTTTAGTTTCTAAGCCTTTTTAAACTCGAAAAATGATTTTTTTAAGTGTCGGGTTAAGGGTGGTCAGGTCCGGGATTTTAAACTTAGGAAATTAGAGCCGTTTTAAAAAGGTTTAGCTAAGTTTTTATTTTTAATCTAAGCTTTTCAAAATTGTTTTCCAACAATCACAAAGTATTTTGATTTCAGAATATTTAATTTGATATATTTTCCTAAGGTAGCCGGATATCTTTTTAGATATACGGATTTCCTTAATTAAAGGAAAAAATACATTCTCATGCATTGCATTTTCCATATTCATGCATATTATATAATATGTAATTTTTGCTATGTTTAATTTTCATGATGGTGTTATTATCTTTGATTTAAATTTTTGATATTATATTATTTGTTATATGGTTGTGAATATTTCATGATATCCTGCTTTTTATTTAGTTATTTTTGTCATATTATTTAGCATATGCTATGTTCATGCATTATTATTTTTATTTTCATGCATATTATATGATAGCATTATTTTATATTTCATGTCATTTAGATTATATGCCATATCATTTATATTTGCCATTTCATTTAAATTATTTCATTTCATATAGAATATATTTTGTTACCTAGGTCATTTCATTTCATGTAGAATATATTATGTTACCTAGGTCATTTCATTTCATTTAGAATATATTATGTCACTTAGGATATTTTATTTCATTTAGAATGTATCATATGACTTAGGATATTACATTTCATATAGAATATATCATGTTACCTAGGTCATTTCATTCCATTTAGAATATATCATATAACTTAGGGTATTTCATTTAATTTAGAATATGCTAAGACATTTAAATTATATCGTATCATTTAGGTTGCATTATATTATTTAGACTTTGGTATGGCATTTTATTTATGTCATACATATTCATATTCATATTTTTAAAATGTTTTCAAAAAGGTAATGATTTTCAATAAAATAAAGATATTCTCGAGTTAAAATAATTCATGCATTCTCTACCGGGTTTGCTGGGGAGGTTATCATCAATTATCATTAATAACAGAATATCTTCTTTAAAATGAGAATGATTCGGAATGTTTTCTAAACTAATAAATTTTTTTATATTTTTCCACGTTTGTTGGGGAATATAGGAAAATTTTGAATTTATAAATTTCGGATCATTTTCAATTAAAAATGTAATTATTTTTCTTTAAATTGGGGAATTAACTTGAAATACTAAATTTAAAACTGACTTTTTATCGAGACTTGAGATAACACACAATTAATAAGGTACCATTTTATACGGGCGTTGTGGGGGTGCTAATCCTTCCCCACACGTAACCGAGTCCCGAACCCGCTTCTTTGATTTCTCTGGTTTTAAAACGCAGACTTGAAATTGGTTTTAAAAATATTTTAATTAATTTTAAAATATTTTATAAAACCGGTTTTAATAGGTGGCCAATCACACCTAGCTAAAAAAGATTGGTTGCGACTCCATATCTTTTTCAAGGTCATTTTCAAAACCTTCATTTTTCAAAAGGAATTACGTCGAATTTTCCTCGGTTTTTTTAAATGTCACGCTTAACGAATAATAAAGTTTTGCGATGAGACTTGTTATTTTTTAGGTTGCGACAATCGGTATGACCTTTACGATGACTCAACCTATTAAAATGCATATAAAATCTTAATAGACCTATAAAACATACAAGTTTGTACAAATTTTATAAAATAATCAAAATTATTACCTGCTTGTAAGGGGGTATATAGGCGAAACCTTCAAGTGTGGAGCAAGAAATGACAGTCGATACCAAGCCCATGACTGTAAAAGCACTAAACATCCACCTATGTCATGGCTCTTAAAAACTGTAGCCCTGCACAATTCTCTATAGAAAAACCCCAAACACGCAGAACCCTGACTATAATTTACGGCATACTCTAAATCATGAAGTAATGGAAGATACATTAAACGTTCCTGATTGCTCGATTTGTCGGGCATTAGCATTCCTCCAATCAAACGTAAAATATATGCTCTAGCAGCATATTTTACCTCTTCTGAACTTGCGTCTTTGGGGAGATTTTGAAAGGACTGCAACCAAGTTAGTTTCACCGTTGAGCCCTTGACATACTCTTCTGGAGGTACAAAGCCCAATAAATTTTGACACTCTTCATTTCAATCTAGAAAGCTTGCGCCTGTAACTGCCATGCCATCCAATAGAAGTCCAAGTTGAAGCGCAACATCTTATAAAGTAATCGTGCATTCACCGCACGAAAAATAAAAAGTGTGTGTCTCGGGTCTCCATCGTTCAATCAACGCACTTATTAACTTAGGATGAAGCAGAAATCGCCGAACTTGAGCTGCATAATAAAATCCAGCTCTCATTAAGTGGTCAATAATATATGGATGCGGGTTATCAAAAGAAATTTTCCTCGAACGTAAGATGCAACGAGTATCCTGTTAATAATTAATTTAATTAAATAATTTTAAAATTATAAAAAATTAATAAAGTAATACAGATAATATTAAAAAATTATACTTGCCTCTTGAAATACAACTAAGGATATGTGATTCTCTTACAACCTCAACAATGATGATGAAACCATTTTAAATCAACAAAACAGAGAAAAAATTTCTATGAAATAAGAGAAGATTGTTTATTTTTGGTATGAAATAAGAGGGAAAAAATTGAGTTTATGAAATAAATTGGAAGAAAGAATGAAGGAGAGGGGGTTTATATAGAGATAGCTTGGGGTTGGGGTGGGGAAGGCAACGGTTAAGTGGCGGTTGCCTTCAAAAAATATATATTTAAAATTAAAATTTAAAAAAAAATAACCGTTGCCCAACGGTAACAAAATTTAAAATTAAAAAGAAAAAAAATCTTTTAAGTATAGAAGCCGCCCTCATGGAAGGCGACTTCCATACACTAAATTTGTTTTTTTTTTTTTTTTAAATTATAGAATGGAAGCCGCCCTCCTTTCATATTATTATTTGAAGACAAAAAAAGTATGAATGAAAATCGCCATATGAATGGAAATCGCCATCAGCCATGATGATTTTTCAATGCATTTAAAATTGGCGTGATTTGGTACATAAAAACGAAACTTCGATAATTTAAAAACTAAAATTTTTTTATCAATATTATTATAAAAAAAAAAAAAACGACTTTGGGACCTGTGGTCAAGCTTTTAATAATAATAGAGTAAAAGAGCAAAACAATTAATTAATTCTAATAATTAATTAATTAATTGAAATGAAATGAAGTCTAAATGCCTCATATTTTAATTAATCAATATAGAGTTTTTTCAATATTAAATATTTTTAAAAAGTTAATTAATGATAATGATTAATTAATAATTGATATATAATAATAATTAAATTTTAATAAGGAGTCTAAATACCTCATATGATAATTAATAAATATAGAGTTCTTCTAATATGGAGTTTTTTAATTAATTGATTGATTAAAAGAGGAAAAAATAAATTAATGATTAATTAATAAGTGATAAGTGATAAAAATAATAACTAAATTTTAGTAAGGGTATTTACGTCAATCATTTTTAATACTCTTAGAATCCACACTTTTATATATAGACTATTTATTATCACGTGTGTTCACTCGTGAATACTCATTATTTTATCTATTTTTTGAATATATAAGTGTATGTATTTTTAAAATAAATAAAATGTATATTAATTAAATTTGCATAAATATGTAAAGTTTATTTATGTGCAAATGATATAAATTATTATAAATTTTATTATTTTTAATATAAATACAAAAGTAATTATGAAAATAAAAAAATTCAATGTAAATTTTAAGTCTTTTTTTTATTTATATCAAATACATTTATTTACTTTTTAAGATTAGTAAAAAATAGAAACTTTTAGAACAAAGTAATTCCATATAAACTTTTAATTTTTTTTTGTTTATTATCAAATTAATCTATTTAAAGAAAGTGTTTTAATGAAATTAAATTTTTTACTTATAAATTTGATAAATCATATTAATAATAAGAAAATTTATAATGAAATTTAGAAACATAATAAACAACAATGATTATTTTCGTCAAATTAAAAAGTATATTCGTATTCGTGTTTATACATATATATATATAATAGATATTAAAAATAGAAAAATATAAGATATATTTAGAGATTGACCCTCTCAAACTCAAATATATAATTTCTTTTATTGTCCTAATTTCTGAACCCTAAAATCCAACTTCATGCATATGAAACTGGATAAAATGGTTCAAACTTAAAATCACATAGCTATGTGTTTATTTATATCACCCACCAATTTTATTTTATTGTTTAAAAAAGAAAAAAATAATCTTTAAAATCAATAATTTTGCCACTTTAGTGTCATAACTTACAAGCATGTACATTAGCAAAAGCCAAATTAGCTTTTGACTTTCTCGAGAAAACTCTAAATCCAACGAGTCTTCACTTGACAAGTTGAGATGAATTAATATTTCCTAATTGTTCTAGGTTTGCTAAATTCATCGCTTGAGATTTTAAAATGTTCAAACTCATGTTTGAAAAGGAAGGAAAATGAAAGAAAATAAAATATAAAATAATTTTTTTTTTTATATTATGTTTGATATGAAAGACGAAAAAAAATGAAAAAAAAAAATTGAAGATAAAATTGTAAATAGTATAATTATATTTTGTTATACTTATAAAATAATTATTTTTAATTGAATGAATGTTTTCCTCATTAAAAAAAAATGCAAATCTACTCGTATTCTTTCTCTCTTTTTATCTTCATCTTGCCAAACGAAAGAAATTATGAAAAGAAAATAAATTTTACTTCCTCTTTAATTCATTCCTCTTTCTCTCTTACCCAACACAGTGTGAATGTCATTATGGCTATCATCATCACCACATATACTCGTAATATTGATTTCTATGCAATGGACAACAGTATTTGACTTGAGTGCTAATAAGATAAACCCTAGGAAACATTATTTGAAAATACAGTTTTTATAATAGGCATGTCAATGTTATTATTTTTCAAAAAACAACCAAATATCAAAAAACATTTCATTGAGTCATCCAAACAACAACAAAAATTTCTATTTTTTGAAAAAAGTAAACATTTTTAAAAAAATATTTCCAAGAAGCGAAATTCCACAATTTGTTGTTCTTTTTCTACCATCTTCTTTCTTTGCTATTTAAGAAGAACGCCGGCGCCTTCTTTGAGCAATTGGGGGTAATTTCTCAGATGGAGCACATGGAAGGTTCTGCCCAGTCTCCCGTTCAATTCTGCTTTTGAGCTCTCTTAGTATCCGAATTTGCCCCAGCTTTTCAGGAGACAACTTCTCCCAGTAGATGCCTGCAAAGGGAAGAATGGTTACATCCTATGACTGATGAGCTGTGCATCAAGAAAGGTATTCTTATTTTCAAGTTGGCAAAGCAATAGAAGAACTGAATGCTGCCAAAATCCATTCCAATTCCCCCAAAATACATACATATATCATGGTACTTGCATTAATATCTGGATTCTGGAGAGCTCTCTGTCTAGAGGTCTTATGGAAACATCTCCAACAGAGAAAGCCAAAATTACTAAATGGTGGAATGGTGTTCAGAATTCAGATACTTTCTGCCAACCAAGATCCTTCTCTTTGGGAAAATTAACACCTAGTAATGCCATTTTTCACTTTTAAAAGGTCCATCCCACTTTTGTACTTGCAGTAACCAATGATTTTCTGGGCAAAATGTAAGCTAGAGGCTGTTAAATCGATCACCCTGGGAAATAAATTGTGGCAATGGTAAAGACCTCAAATAAAAAATAAAACAAGAGAACTTTCACCAACCTTGAGGCTTCGGGATTGCTGTATTGGTAAAAATAACTTGAGTAGGAGTACATATGATGTCAACAGGGACATCATGGATCAACAGTTTCTCAACTGGAATATCATCTACCAACTGACAGTCATGCACTGTAACAAGTTACGCACAACATTTAAACACAGAATCTGATAAACGAGGTGGGAAAATTGTTAGATAACAAGTAACATATATGTTAATGTTGCAGTATCAAGAACAGAAAATTGAGAACAGAGGATTTATGGCTGATAACCACAATACATTCATTATTTTTCCGCTTTGTATACAAAATACTTTAAGTGCGCAACAGTTAGACAAATCTCCAGGAATAAGGAACTTCACTGCTTTATAACTAACTTACTAACCAAAGCTACATTTGACAAATTACAAAAGACATTGTCTCTAGTTCAGAGTGTCTAGAAAATCTCATAATCTAAAAGTTAAGTTGATAATAATTTATCATGAAGTGATCAGAAGCAAAAGTCAAAAAGGCTAAACAGTTAATAATTTGGGGCCTAAAAACAACATGTAATGCTTTTGGACCTAGAATTACAATTCACGATGTTGTTTTCTCTTAAGATGACACTTCATTTTTAACAAAAATACTAGAGATAAAGTAGCAGTAGTATAATTCAGTTGCTACAGATGATAGGTAACATACAAAGAGGTTCGCAAGTCCAATCACCTTAGATCATCAATCAAGCAAGCATCAAGAAATAAAGAAAAATCTAACAGATAACACATTTGCAATTGTTCAACAACTACACTTATGAGATGAGCATCTGCAGTTCAAACATGACATCCAGTGAGAGTAATTCACTCTTCAATAAATTGAGTGCTACAGAGTTGCATATTTCTAAATGTTCCAATTAATTGAAATTCAAATTATTATCATGTGGTTTGAGAATGTTAAAACTCATGACAAAAATCAAGATATTTGAGTTGCAGTCTAAAACATTTGCAACAGACCACTGGCTTGCTGTTGCAAGTTCAACTTTGAGCAGTCGTGTATACCCATAGCAGTTTAAATGGAAAAAGATGTCAGTTAAAATTTCTACTGTAGTGAAAGATAGGTGACTGTTGTACCTGAGGTGACCACCGGGGTTGAATCATCAATGGCACCCATATACCGCAGCATGCCATATTCGAGTTCAGCAAATCCCTGCAACCAAGTCCCAAAATTTTCTCTTAAAATAAGATAAATTCATATGGTTTCTGATAACCTACCATCTCAAACCTGGTATACCCTATAACAAAACCACAAAAATCAATTCCAGACTCAAAATGAAAACATTTGAATTTGCAATTTAAAGCTCTCAACATATTTATACACTAAAACATTAGACAGAAATTCCATCTCACGCAGACAAAAAAAAAAAAAACAGTTTCCGTGATCTGCTGAGGAGTTTATTGGCTTGTACAGTTTCAATTAGTAATAGCAGTTTGGAAAGGGTACTACAACTACAGAAGTCCTCTCAGTAGGGTAATGGAGATAAGTTTTCATTCAGACAACGATACAGTGCCAAAGCAATGTTGAATCATAAGATAACAGGAGAATGTCGGTCAATGTGTTCAACTTGTAGAAAAACAAATTGCCTTATTAGCAGCCAAGAAAATAAGCAACAGAAAATGCCAGTTTCTGCAAGTTATTAGCGCTTAAAACTGATCAGAATGGTTCATTTATCCACTAATTATTGACTATCAGATGAGATAACAAGAGGACAAACATGGGTTATAACTAGAAATTAGTATTTTGTATTTTCCAATGTGGTAGAACACAATTATATGTTTTTAGATCCTATTTTCTTCCACCATGAATCTTACACTTACAGGATGACCAATAAAGTATGGGGAAAAGAAAAACAGTAATGTAGCAAGATAGAATGGGTCCTTACCTCTCCCTTGCCGAGTCGAGCCCCTGTCTTTGGATCTACAGCAACTGAACCAATGACAATTACATCTACCTTGATCTTTTCATCCAATCCAATTGGCCTTCCATGCTTTGCAACCCCTACAGAAGTGCCTGCCTCATTGATGGTACTAGGACTTAGCATAGAGGATTCAAGTACTGAAAAGAAACCGGTTCTCAAACGAGGTTGAGGAGTCAACAACTTCTTGCCATCTGTACATATATAGAGGTCATATATTTGGCTAAGAATATAGTTGCTCCACTACCAGAACAAATATGTTATAAACGTCATTAAAAGAATGTGGATCGAATTTTAAATGATTAAAATCCAAGATATGCACTCAAATAAAACTCTCTTGTATAATGTCCTCAACAGTCACCTTGCAAATCAATGAAAAACAGCCAGTCTATTACTGCCCATAACTGCAACTGCTGGTAGCACTTTACTTATCAACTGAAGGCAAAAAATATAATTCCATTTAACCTATTAATATTTCCTCCACATATATCAAATGCATCTTCAAAGCTACAAAATTTGCAGCATAATAAATACGAACAAAATGGGATTCTTAGAATTCAGAATTACGTGAAAAGACAGCCGATTAAATACAATTCCTCTGTGATGAAAATATTTAAAAATTACAGCGGATTGCATTCGGTCACTATAGGCATACCAAAGTGATTATTTTGAATAAACTAACCAGAAAGAGTGAGAAACCTGACTTGCTTTTGAGGCGAATCCGGGTTTACCTTCACACAGTTTGCCATCACAAATGCCTCCAGCTCACTCAACTGCCCAACAAAAAGAAAATAAAAAGGGGTTTTTCTCATTAACCAAATAAAACCCAGAAAAGTCAACAGTCTAAAAGGTTATGACTTTTACTTTTTTGGCAGCAGCTGAGGCACCAACAAAGTTGGGGATCCGATGATGTACGGGTCTGGGGTTCTGGGCAATGTTCTGCTCCTCCATTAAATCCCAAACCCATTTACGGATGACCCATTTCCAAGCTTTGGGATCATCTTCTGCTTCTGTAATCGCTTCCATCATTCTTTTGGAAGTCTGAGCCATTGATTCTCGAGCCTTTGCGTCCAGCCTCAGCCTCTCAGCTTCAAATGCAGACTCGTTGAACTCCTTAGCATCAGAATTATAATTTTTCTTGCTTTGGAGTCTGAAACTGAATGAAGCGAAATGACGGTTAAGTTTTTGATTGGCAAAAAGGTAGTAGTTGTGATTGTAGGTAAATGGAGTTGATAATCGGATCATATTTGAGTCCATGGAATGGAATTTTGGGTTATAATGAACCAATTTAGGAGCTTAGTATGCATGCATGTGTACTTTTTTAGTTGGTGAAGTGATGAGAGAAGGTGATAAGGATTGGACGGCTCAGATCCGAGTTTGAACTTGATTAATGTGATCCAATAGTAGTATGAGATTTCTATTCTATTTTATAATTTTGGCCAAATAAATGGTCCAAAAATGAAAAAGTGGACGCCATTTACTTCAGCAAAGATGAATAAATTTACTCAAATTCTATCTCAAAACTGGTTCATTTGATGATAAAAATAGAAGCGATGGGGCTGATCATTTGCTTAAGGTAGGATACCACTCATCTCAAGCTTCAAGGCTCAAGCTCTACTTTAATCGTGGATAGATTTGTAAATATATCGAGATCGGACCCGTCAGGTTTGATTCAGTACGGAAAATGTTTAAACTTTGGTTTAGTTTATGGTCGAACCAATCTTGAACTGGATACTTATGTCATAAGAGCAAATATCTATGAAGCACGGATACTTATGTCTTTAAGTGTCGGATATGTGTTAGATATGGGCACGGTTCCAACACAGTAAAATACGAATTGGACACATAAAGTCAGATCAAAAAAATAAAAATAAAATTGACACAATCAAAATATGGTTAAGATATGGCTGAACATGTCCAAACATGATTGGACAAGTCCGTACACATGATGAATGATTTTTCATTTTTTTTTTTGTATTTTTTCTCTAAAAAATAGAATCAACGATGAGTAAAAGCTCATATTCTAAAAAAGCCAAATGCTAGAAATTCATAAAATAAAAAAATAGAACACAAAAAGAGAAACAACAAGAACAAAGAGTTAAATGCTAAAAAGAATGAGAATAGAAAGCAGAGTATTGATGTAAACCTGTTATAGGTATTGAGAAAGAGAGAAAGAAGACAAAGGCGGAAAAAATGTGATAAGTATGAAATGAGTTCACTTTTTGAGTAATTTAAAGTATGATAAGTTAGGATCTTTCGATCTTTGAGTTTGAACTATTTAGTTTTAATAGATTTTTAAGGTTCAAATTTTTAAATTCATAATTGATTTTAAAAAATGAAAGAGTTATTTTCATATTAATATTTGATTAAAAATTATCAATTATCAACTTTATATTTTTATTATATATTATTATATAAAAATATTTTTTATTATTGTATTTTTTCATACTCTTATAAAAAAAAAATTTCGTATCGTCGTATCTGTATCATGTAATACCCGTATTATATGTCCATGCTTCTTAGGTAAATATGCTTTAAGTTTTGAACTCTCCACTTTAACTAGAGGTGGCAAAATGAACCCGAACCCGAAAACCCGTCCAGGAAAACCCGAACCCGAACCCGCCCAAACCCGATTTGACCAAAAAGTCAAAAACCCGAACCCGAAAAAGCCCGAACCCGAATGGGCCCGAACCCGAATGGACCCGAACCCGAATGGGCCCGAACCCGAATGGACCCGAACCCGAATGGACCCGAACCCGAATGGGCCCGAACCCGAATGAGCCCGAACCCGAATGAGCCCGAACCCGAATGGACCCGAACCCGAGACCGGCCCGAACCCGAACCCGAATTTAATACTAAAAATAAAAATAAACAAATTGCAATTATTTTTTTTTACAAAGCAATAACTTTAATTATTAATTTTATTCTAATTTTTTTTAATAATTTAATTAAAATTTAAAATTTAATATATTATATATATATATATGATGAAATAATAATTTTATCAAAAAGTAAATTATATTTTGTACTTATAAGTTATAACTTTAACGTCTCATATCATGATGAATTTACAATCTAAATATTTTAAATTCTTGAAAATTTTAAAGATGTGAAAAAAAATTTGACAATAATTCAATTAATCTATAAGGGTAAAAAAATTGACAATAATTCAATTATTTTGGCCTTTTGGGTTATACTTAGACCTGCTCACGGGCCGGGCCTGAGCAGGATATTTTGTGTTCCGGGCCGGCCCGGCCCGGAACAGTAATTTTTATTATAATATTATTTTATTTAATTTTAATTATAAAAAAAATAAAAAAATAATAAAAAAATTATTTTTTTATTCCAATGAACAGTGTTTCGGGCCTAAACGGGCGGGCCGGGCCGACCCAGGGCCAGGCCTGGGCAGAGAAAATAAAAAAAAACTGGGCCGCGGCCCGGCCCATAAGCAGCTCTAGTTATACTTATGCGGTTAGGTTAGGGTGGGTTTAATTGGATTATGGCTTTCATGTGATTTTATTTTAGCGGGTGGATTTAATGGGGTTTTGGGTTTTATGGCCTTTTGGTTTTGGGTATATTTATTATATATTAATAAATAATCATATTAATTATATATTTATTACGTATAATTTAAATATAAATTATATTTTTTAGTACTACTTTATAATTTATACTTTATACTGATGAAAAAAATATAAGTACTCGATATATATATATATATATATATATATATATATATATCTTGACTATAAGCATAAATTTTTTGCATTTTATAAGTATATAAACGAATAGATGAAGGCCAGGATTTATTTTTAAAAGTTTTTTATTTTATAGTGAATATAAATTATAATGTATTTATATTTTGAAATTCGAGCTCATCAAATCAATTATTTTAAATATCAATATATTAATTTATAATATATCATATTTTTTATAATAAATTATTTCAAAATTTGATTTTATATAACAAATTAATTTCTTATTCTTTTGGTGCTAACAAATATTAATTTTAAAAAATAAATATAATTAAAAATATCATATAATAGCAAAAGTATAAAAATAAAAATAAAAATAATAATAAATTAATAATTTGTTTTTAGATATAAATATTTAAATTACGTAAAAATGATTACATCTAATATAAAATAAAATAATGTAAAACATACCCGTACCCAGATCGAACCCGAACCCAGACCGAACCCGAACCCGAACCCGAATGGGCCCGAACCCGAATGAGCCCGAACCCGAATGGGCCCGAACCCGAATGGGCCCGAACCCGAATGAGCCCGAACCCGAATGAGCCCGAACCCGAATGGACCCGAACCCGAATGAGCCCGAACCCGGATGGACTCGAACCCGAATGAGCCCGAAACCGAATGAGCCCGAACCCGAATAAACCCGAACCCGAATGAACCCGACCCGAACCCGCCCGAACCCGCCCAATTGCCACCTCTAACTTTAACCGATGATAATTACACCCACACCCAGTGCATCAAAATTCAAATAACTCAAGTACGAAAAGTAAAATTGAACTATTCATTTGACTATATTTTCAACTGAAAAACTCATCATCAACCATTCTTAATATTGCTTTCTAAAGCTATGTTTCATCCAGACCTTGATGAGTAAGGTAAAATAGAAAATTTGCCAATGCCATGACAAAGTGAGATTAAAGGTGCTTTGTCAATGTCAAACTAGTTTTTTCTTCTTTGTTTTTCCTTCCCTTTTCTTTTGGTCATAGTAGACTAGTAGTTGGTAAAGTTTTAAGTGCCGAACTAGAAGCATCGATCAATTCCCATAGAAGGAGAAACGTGGTATCAACAGATATGATTGATGAAAACTGTCTCAATCTCAAGGAGAAGAAAGAGTATAGAGGATAAATGAGAATCCCGCTTTCTTTGAATCTAAGGAAGTAGTGAAAAAAGAAAAACCCTTAATTTCTTGATAAGATACGGATCAAATGACCTTGGCTGTTATTTCTGAAGCACACACCCAAATTAAAAAAGAAAGGGCATGGATGCCATAAACCCTGTCTATGAAGCAGATGAACCTGCTCAACATAGGGCCAACCTTATCGGCTTTTACACAGATTCTCGTGTTGAGTTTGAGTCCAAGTCCAACATTGGCATTGAGTAGGAGTCCAAGTCCCACATTGAACCTGGTTAAGCCAAGGGGAGTCCTAATCCCACATTGAGTAGTATTGATGAGTCAAGAAGAGTGTTCACCTATAAATAGGAACATTGGCCTTGGGAAAAACCTACAATCACCCCTTGTGATAGAGAGTCTATACACTTAAGTAGAAGTTGTATTAGGGCTTTATGGGTGGTGAGTCATAGTATTTGTTGGGATGGTTTGTAGCTTTATCCGTGCAAAAGTTACAATAGTGGGAGGATGGTTTGTAGCTTTATTCGTACAAAAGTTACAATATTGGGAGGATGGTTTGTAGCTTTATCCATGCAAAAGTTACAATATTTGTATGAGGGTTTGTAGCTTTATCCTTGCAAAAGTTACAAGTTAGAATATTTCCTTAATCTTGTCCCTTTCAGGGATCAGTGGACGTAGGTCAATAAGGGTTGAACTACGTTAAAAATATTATGTTCTCCTTTTCTCTTCTTCTCGAATGCTTGTTGTGGGTTAATGCTTGTTATTGGATTGTCACGCTATTTTCCCAATCAACTGGTATCAGAGTTATTGTTCGAGCTAGGGGAGTTGCTACCCAGGAGCTTTTAGTTCAAGCGAGGATAGTTGCTGCCAATAAGCTTTTTGTTCGAGGAAGAAGAGTAGGAGAGTTGCCCAAAGGCTTTTGGTTCGGGGGAGAAGAGTTACTGCCAAGAGGTAATTGGGACTTTGACTCAAAGGAGGATTTGTTGAGTTTGAGTTCGAGTCCAACATTGAGTAGGAATACTTTGACTCAAGGGAGGATTTGTTGAGTTTGAGTCTAAGTCCAACATTGACATTGAGTAGGAGTCCAAGTCCCAGATTGAGTAGGAATGCTAATTCTACATCAAGTAACCTGGTTAAGCCAAGGGGAGTTCTAATCCCACATTGAGTAATATTGATCAGCCAAGAGGAGTGCTCACCTATAAATAGGAACCTTGGCATTGGGAAAAACCTACAACCACCCCTTGTGAGAGAGAGTCTATATACTTAAGTAGAAGTTGTATTAGGGCTTTATGGGTGGTGAGTTATAGTATTTGTTGGGATGGTTTGTAACTTTATCCGTGCAAAATTTACAATATTGGGAGGATGGTATATAGCTTTATCCGTGCAAAAGTTACAATATTGGGAGAATGGTTTGTAGCTTTATCCGTGCAAAAGTTACAATATTTGTAGAAGGGTTTGTAGCTTTATCTGTGCAAAAGTGACAAGTTGGAATATTTCCTTAGTGGAGTATCTTGTCCCTTTCATGGATCAGAGGACGTAGGCCAACAAGGGCTTAACCACGTTAAAAATATTGTGTTCTCTTTTTCTCTTCTTCCCGAATGCTTGTTGTGGGTTAATGCTTGTTATTGGTTGTCACGCTATTTTCCCAACAATTGGTATTAGAGTTATTGGTTTCAGCTAGGGGAGTTGCTGCCCAGAAGCTTTTGGTTTGAGCGAGGATAGTTGCTGCCAAGAAGCTTTTTGTTCGAGGAAGAAGAGTAGGAAAGTTGCTGAGTTGTTAGTTAGAGGCTTTTGGTTCGAGGGAGAAGAGTTGCTGCCAAGAGGTAATTAGGACTTTGACTCAAGGGAAGATTTGTTGAGTTTGAGTCCAAGTCCAACATTGACATTGAGTAGGAGTCCAAGTCCCACATTGAGTAGGAGTGCTCATCCTACATCAAGTAACCTGGTTAAGCCAAGAGGAGTCCTAATCCCACATTGATTAGTATTGATTAGTCAAGAGGAGTTCTCACCTATAAATAGGAACCTTGCCCTTGGGAAAAACCTACAACCACCCCTCTTGAGAGAGAGTCTATAAACTTAAGTAGAAGTTGTATTAGGGCTTTATGGGTGATAAGTCATAGTATTTGTTGGGATGGTTTGTAGCTTTATCAATGCAAAAGTTACAATATTGGGAGGATGATTTGTAGCTTTATTCGTGCAAAAGTTACAATATTTGTAGGAGGGTTTGTAGCTTTATCCGTGCAAAAGTTACAAGTTGGAATATTTCCTTAGTGGAGTATCTTGTCCCTTACAAGGATCAGTGGACGTAGGCCAAGAAGGGCTGAACCACGTTAAAAATATTGTGTTCTCTTTTTCTCTTCTTCCCGAATGCTTGTTGTGGGTTAATGCTTGTTATTGGGTTGCCACGCTATTCCCAACATTTCGTCGTTCAAAGTTAAAATAACGAACACACATAGAATTAAATGGAATGGATTTTGTAGTAGGCAGAGAAAAAGGAAGAAACAGAGTCATAGGGGCAGAATAAGATAGCAGAGAGAAATCAATTTGCTACCAGTATCAAACATTTCCAATAACTCATCTTTGAAGGGAGGCATTCAGAAAGTGCATGCTAGCAACAAACTTCATGAATAAATAATCTTAATGATTGAAGGGAAACGTACATTTAGATATGGAGCGTGGATACGAACATAAATGGACCACTTAGCCAGTCACATCCCAACTCCAGGAGTGTGACCGACTAGAGACAAGTATGTACCCTAGCCTCCGAAGCCTTAACCATTCATCTACCTAACGAAACTTCGGCATGACCTCGCCTGATAAGGGGGGTTTACCGAACCTGCAAAACATGCAACACAATAATAATAACACATGACATCCCGGTTAGGACACCTCCAACTAAGGAGTAATCGAGATGCCCCGCAGCAGACGCACAAAGTGAACCACAATGCATATATTTATATACAATACCAAAAATATACACAACAATCTCGGTCTCCGACCGGATAACTGCATGACACATAATACAACATACTTAGACAAAATAACATATGACATCCCTAGGTGACTGTGCACGGCTCCTCCATCAAGTAACGGATCACCTTGTCAAAACGACATGTCATGCTCACCGACTAGCGTCACGAACTAAGCCGGCGGGGTGGATGAGGGACCGGGTCGATCAGTACTGAAAAATAAAAATAACTAAAGAGTGAGTCATGAGGACCCAGTGAGCAAACACAAGTTATATTAACTAATATCACCTGGATGTTTCTATCCAACATCACAAACAACTATAACATCCGATAGGGTCCGTAGACTCCTACAAACCGGTAGGGGTCGTAAGCTCCTACAAAATTGGTAAGGCACGAAGGCTCCTACAAAACCGGTAGGGCTCGAAGGCTCCAATAAAATTGGTAAGGCTCGAAGGCTCCTACAAAATCGGTAGGGCTTGAAGGCTCCTACAAAACCGGTAGGGCTCAATGGCAGCCTACAAATCTGGTAGGGCACAATGGCAGCCTACAAATCCGGTATAGCTTAACATTACAATAAACATGCATCACATAGCATTTAAATAAGCATACTAGCAAGGAACAATGTGGCGCCATACGGTCGACCACTCATACGACAATCCCGGATTATTACATAATCATCACTTGTCCATTCCTTGGGCCTTTTTCTCACGTCTTTACGAGAACTCGATATCATAAGGTAATTCTTCGTCATACATTCATACAATCACAGTCAGTATGTCATAACATAATCTAATGATCCTACGTCTATCGCTACACATTTACTCACAATACGCTAAGCGAGAGAAATTGGATCCACGTGCTCCGAGGCTCTTCCAACTACGGACTCAGCTAATCCGCGCTCCTTGTACATAAACAATAATTTCATAAATATTTTATAAATTTGGAAACATTCACAATATCCAAATTGTAGCTAATTCATTAGAAAATCTACAGCTTAGCTATTTAAACTTTATAATTTTTACACCTAGCTCGGATGGAAATCCAGAGCAATGATCAACTAGAAAGTTGCTCCCCCGAGCCTAGCAAAGCTAACGGTGGCCTCGGATTGTAGTGGAAGTGGCGGCACAAGGTGGTTGGCCAACATGGTGAATTCGGCCAAGCTTAGATTTCCAACTCCAAGTCACTTTTTCACTCAACCAACCCCAAATAATAGATGTAGAGGTTGATTTAGGACTACCTATATTGGTGGTTTAAGGTGACGACTATGTTAGAAACCACCTAAGGCAAAAATGGTCATAAAGAGAAACACATAGTTTCTCATGATTTCTTGAAAAACTAACACCAAATAAGTAATCCTTACCTTCTGGATAGTAGAAATATGTGTTTTGTTGGCTTGGTGATGAGTAAAAATCAAAAGATCAAGCTTACAAGTTTTTGGTTATGGAGTTTTCTTCACTTTAGTTAGGTTTCTCAAGGTTGAAGAAGAAGCAACTCTTAAGGCATGAAAAATGAAGGTCACGGCAGATTAAGGGGTTTCTTGGCTGATTTTTATGGCCATTTACCAAGCCAAATGACAAAAATACCCCTTTAGCCCACTTTTTGTCTTTTAGTGCATAAATGGGGCCCACATGTAATTTTCACGTTCGGAAGCTCGTTTTTCACTTGTCTCAGAATGGATATATTTTAAAATATCATTTTACACTAGTACGCAAATTTTCGTAATTTTTCAATATCTCGAACATCAAATCCGGGCCCCGAACCGTTTATGGGTCAACATTAAGACTTTTCGGTTTTAGCTCTGATTCTCATTCTGATTTCACCAATAGCTTTCTAACATCATTTTATGTCCATATGAATCCTTTTATTTACTTAAAACCCTTTTTGGACCTTCCTGCGACCAGTTCTGATTTTTTCAGTCTTTTAAGTTAATTAAAGGCGCGTACCCGATTTTCACTTAATTTTTGAGTAAAAAAAAAGTCAAAATTTCAATCTAAGCATCATATTGTGGTCCTCTATGATCCCATAGTCTATTGGTATTGTATACGAACCAAAAATAAAATTTTGGGTAAAATGACCAAAATACCCCTGGTTCATATTTTACCGATTTTGTGCCGATTAGATTTTCCAATAATCCTGATCAGTAATATATCACATTTTAATACTATGTGAAGTTAAAATACCAAATTTTAAGGGCTCTGCATTGTCCCGGTTGCGATGCCTGACTCGTGGTCACTTTAGGGCTAAATCTCTCAAATAGCCGATTAAACCTTTTACTCTAAAAATTATTAATATAACAATAAGATCAGATGGTAGTGTTCTTTGTCTACAAGCATACATAAACTTGGTCCATCGTCTATGAATCATTTAAAGAGACCCGAGTCGATCTCTGTCTTACGAGGGTCTTACAAAGCCTGGAATGGATTACAAGAAATATACAACAATGATACAAAGACTCCCCCAAATGCAATTGAACTTCTCTCCCCTTCCTATTCCTCAAAACTGACCATTATCTGCATAGTAAAATCTCTACCCAGAACTTTTAGGATTAGAAATAAGAAGAAAAAAGGGTATAAAAACAAAAAATATCTAGCACTATAAAAGCAATTAGACTAGTGTTACACGAAAAGAGAGATAAAGGACAACCTACAACCCCATATAAATATCCTGGGCAATAATGAATCCTTAATGCCAGTACCATTGCAATTCCTTACCATTAAACTATTATTTTGAGTTCTCTCTTATTGTCTGCAACTAAGATAATGAATTCGGATTATTGACCCAACAAGTGAACTTGCATGCTTGGACACAAGGGCTTCAATAGCTTGATCTTCAGTTTCAAATAAGACTAGGGCTTGCTTCTTTCTATTCATTTCAAAGAGCTTGGTATTAATTTTGCCATGATCTGCCAAGTGATTGACAATTTCCTCTTTAGTGACATCCTGAGGTAAAGTGGAAAGATGAACCATTTTTTTGGGGCACAGTAGTAATTGTAGTTCTTTGCAGACTTGCAGCATTGCAATTAAAGCAGTTGAGATTTGAGTTCACATATTCATGTGTGTCAGCTCCCTTTTTATGTTTGGACATTTTGAAAAGTTGACTTTTGTGGCTTCCCAAACAACATAGCCCCCTGAATCTCAAACTGCAAGTGTGTGAGTACCCAGTAAGAAGGAATTTTAAGTTAGCACTATGCATAATCATACTGGCACCATAGACAATACTCAACAGTCAACACCGAGACCTAATGAGAAGCGAAATGTTGATCTAATAAAAAAAACACGTAATGAAGGATTTGGACATGCTAGTTTCAATAAACAATAGCATAATAAACATAATATATAATTTAAAGTTCAGTGAAAGTAAAAACAGATAAAACTGAATCCACCAAGGAATCAATTTGTTTGCATATCAATTGGTCAAAATTTAAAGAGACACACAAGGGATAGTATATCATACCAAGAATTAGGATTCTCGAAATCCACAATTACAATCTCCACCACTTGATATTTTTACACCAAAAAAGCCCAGTTGTAGCACCAAAGTCGTCCAATATCCAGCCTCTAACGATAATCCACACAGGTGATTTAGAGATCACTCTTTAAGGTAAGGTTGAAGTGCTAACCAAGTTCTATGCTAGTAGACTAGGTTTCATAAACCTCACTCTTACAAGAAGTATAGGCCGAATAGCACTCAAGAAAAATAGGAGAAGAAAACAATTTTCTTGTCTTTCTTGGTGATTTGCGGCATATAGGGTTTCACATGGTTTGGGATTGCTGTAATTTCTCTCTCATACTATGGGGCGGCTAGCACTAAGATATTTATAGACTTGGGGCTATAACACAATTCTTGTTTAATTGCTCATAAGTCCCTCCACTTAATTAAATCATTTAATTAAACCCTTATTGATAAATTGTTAATTTTAACAATTAGGTCAATCCATTTTAAACTCTTAATTTCAACTTATTGTGTGTGACTCATTAGGCTTCTAACATGTTGGCAATAATCACAAATTATTTATAATTCATGCTTATAAACCATGAGCGGCATTTAACAATACATCATGGCCACGCAGATGTTAGTAAGGTCAAATTGGCTTTTGACTTAACCTTTTAGTGTACAGTATGTTAGTGTAATTCATCAAATATCCCGAAGGAGAGCAAGCATGGTGCAGTGTCTACTTTCTAACTTCTTCCATATTAGTCATGCAGCTTGTTTTATAACCCTCATAATCGCCTTGGCCAAGGACTTCATGAGTTAATCATAAGCCAGGAACAAGTGATAAATATCCCTTCTATATCACTAGGGTGATGAATCCTATCTTGACCACTCATTATCTTCATGTGCTTCATGTCATACCCTAAATCACCCTACCATTGGCATCTCGTCTTGAGACATGTTTGAATGAAATCAAAGCATGACAATTCACACATAAGATGACCTGGTGTCTTAAGTCAAAAAATTACTTACACTACTGACACATGAGATTATTTCCATAGACACTTGAGCGAAACGCCAAATGGAACTCTCATAGCGGGTCATGTTCAGTGAACTTGTCCATCTTAACAAGCACCTATATGATATCCATACGTATCTCTATACTTCAACCTATGAGATCGGTTGCATGTTTCCTAAGCATGATGGCTTAGCATATACCAGTCTTTGAGCATTATCAATACCCTATCTTAACAATACAATGACCAGGAACTATGTTTTGGAAACACGATCTTGATGCATAAGGATCTCATGATTGTAACATCTTACAATTCCTTTGCAAGGCCTAATGTATTTCTTGGGCTTTATCCAAATAAGTTGTTTAATGCATTATCAAAAACATCTTATTAACAAAGGAATACCTCTATTATAAATTACCAATTATAATGTGGAATACATGAAATAAAACTAGTAGTGTCTTAACAAGATCAAATGTGATTGGTTGCAAGACTTACACTAACAATCTCCCACTAGCACTAAAGCCAATCACCGATTTATCTAATACCAAAGCCCTCTAAGTGGCGATCATGTTTTCACTGGGACATCACTTTAGTAAGAGGATAGGCTAAGTTATCCTCAGTGGGTATTTACTCCATACGTATATCACCTTTTTCAATGATATCTCTAATTACCTGGTATCGCTGTAATACATGTTTTGATCTATGACAAGACCTTTGTTCCCTAACTTGTGTTATGGCTCCATTGTTATCGCAGTACAATGTAACAAGATCAACAATGCTTGGAACCACTCCTATTTCAGTGATGAAATTCTTGATCCAAATCACTTCCTTCGCAGCCTCACACGCGGAGATGTATTCTGCTGGGTATATTGAGTCGATGTCCCACATTGAATAACTTTGTTAAGCTAAGGGGAGTGTTCATCCCGCATTGCTTAACTTGGTTAAGTCAAGTAGAGTGCTCATACCTCATCCCACATTGAGTAGTTTTGGATGAGCCAAGGAGGGTGCTCACCTATAAGTAGGAGCCTTGGCCTTTGGAAGAGAACTACCACCACCCCTTGTGAAAGAGACTCTACACACTTTAGTAGAAGTTGTATTGAGGCTCTATGGGTGGTGAGTCATAGTATTTTGTTGGGATAGTTTGTAGTTTTATCCATGCAAAAACTACAAGTGTGTTGTAAGAAGGTTTGTAGCTTTATCCATGTAAAAGCTACAAGTGTGTTGTAAGAAGGTTTGTAGCTTTATCCTTGCAAAAGTTACAAGTTGAAATTCTTCCTTAGTGATGTATGTTTATCCCTTTGGGATCGTGGATGTAGGCCAAGAAGGGCTAAAATACATTAAAAATATTGTGTTCTCTTTTTCTCTTATTCCCGAGTGCTTGTTATGGGCTGCCACGTTATTCCCAACATATTCAACTTCGTTTGTTGAGTCAGTAATCGTTGCTTGCTTAGAACTCTTCCGACTGACTGCACCACCATTCAGAGTAAATATGTAACCGCTTTGTGATTTGCAATCATCCCTATCCGCTTGGAAGCTTGCATCAGCATAACCCCTTATTTGCAATTCGCCCCTCCATAGACCAAGAACGCATCCTTAGTTTTTCTCAAGTACTTTAGGATGTTCTTTACTACAATCCAATGACTTTCACCTGGATTACTTTGGTATCTACTCGTGACACTCAGAGGTGTATGATACTATGGTCTAGAACATAATATAGCATACATAATGGACCCAATTGCTGAGGCATATGGAATTATGTCCATTCTAGCTCTCCCTCTTGGTGTTTTGGGATGCACTCCCTTACAAAAATTTATGCCATGCGACATAGGTAAGTATCTCTTCTCAGATTATGTAAGACCCTCGTAAGTACGAGATCAATTTGAGACAATTATAATATGCGGATGGCTCGAGGTTAAACTTTGAAATGCATATAGAAAGGATGGCCTACCATGTGGTACACATGTTGTATGATAAATTGTAGAGTTGGGGGTTTAATCGAGTGATTAAGTGATTTAACCCCAAATTGACTAAAAGTCAGGATAGGGGAAAGTCCATAAAATGTGATCATTTAACTTCACATATTGTTGATATGTGAGATAACATTATTTGGGAGTGTTAGAACAAGAATCGATAGAAAAATCAGTAAAATGTGAATCAAGGGTATTTTGGTCATTTTACCCAAAATTTTGTTTTTAGTCCGTAAATGGTACCAATGGACTAATTGATCATATAGGATCATAATATGATGTTTAGATCAAAAATTGGACGTTAAAATCAAATCTGATAGCTTAAATTGTCTAATTCATCATTTAGTGACACTGGCGTAAATTACCGTAAAAACATGGTTTGGAATTTTTCGGAACTGATCCGAACACATGGACATATGTTATAACATATGAGGATTATGTATATGACAAGAAAAATAAAAAATAGAGTTGAAACCGGATACGTCCTTAAGTAACCTAAAAGAATGAAAATCGAGAACTGATCGCGAGAAGGTCCGAAAAAGGTTTTAAATGGATCAATGGATTAATATAGACATAAAATGATGTTAGCAAGCTACTGGTGAAATCAGAATAAAAATCGAAGCTAAAACTGAAAAAGTCAAAATGTTGACCCATTGGCGCTCCGAGGCCCGGATTTGGGTTTCAGGATATCGAAAAATTACTCAAACATGCAGATATATTATCACATTTGGAACATATCCGTGTCAAGAAAAGTGAAAAACGGGCTTCCAAACGTTAAAATTACACGTTGGCCCGCTAAGGTACTAAAAGATGAAACAGGGGCAAAATGGTCACTTGACCATGGCTCACTTATTAAGTCTGAAAATCAGACTTCTTCCTCCCCCATTTTTCATGTGAAAACCATAAAAGAGAGAAAGAAAGAGGGGAAGCCATGGAAGCTTGCTTCCAAGCTTTCTCTCTCCTCCGTTTACTAGGCAAATCACCAAAATTTTCAAAGATTTCACAAACCCAAAGGTAACCATGTGAGCTAAAAATTTGTGGTGGTGAACCACGATGGTGCCACCATTTTTTTTTTGCCACGGGAGGTGTTCCTCTGCCTCCTTAAACCATAAATTAGTATCGGATAGCTTTGAATCAAAATTTAGAGGCTAAAACAAGTTTGGCCGAAACCCTAGCTTGCCCAAGAGGTGGTGCCGCCACCTTCCTTGGTTGTTCGAGGCCACCATTAGCTTTGGTGTCATCGTGTGAGCAACTTTTTAGTTGATTGTTGCTCTGAGTTTTAATCCGAGCTAAGTGTAAAAATTTATTTGTAAAAATTCTTAAGCTGAAAATTTTTGGATAGCAGCTAACTATTATAAATAATGGGAATTTGAGTGTCCCGTAGATGTAAAATATTTATAGAATATCTTGACGAGGTCGTAGGTACCCATATCGTCGAGTTCGCCCGAGATCGCGACAAAGTCACAAAAGTGCCGCTTTAATACTCGAAACAACACAGTGAGTATTTAGGTTAATCTAGGAGGTAGTTGTTGTTTTATATGCATTGTTGATTAATATGGATATTGAAACATGAAAGATTGCTCGGATTACGAAAATGGTAAGTTTGGAACCTTACGCGGATCAAAGGCGTAATGTGGTGTTAATATGGTTACATGAGGTAAGTGTTGTGGATTTGAATAATAACGAATGTGAGCTATTTGAAATGCCCGGATATGCTTACTTGAGATGTTGGTCAAGGAACGAATTATAGTTGCACTTTTCAGATTAAAGAAACAATAGTATGGAATTGTGTTTGAGGCATTATGGTTACTAATTTGTGAAATTGGTTGATGAATGATATTGTATAGGATGGTTGAGTATTTAAGGATAGTTACACATTGTAGATTAAATGTTATGCACACGAGTTGTTTGATAAAATGTCTACGTGAAATTGTAATGCTTGTAAACATAAGTAGAAATATGCTAGTGTAGTTGATGTTACCTAGCATATTATATAAATCATTTAATAAGATAAACAAATTTAATACATCATGCTATTGTTGTATGGACAGGGTGATGTCCGGGATGCTATTATTGTACGGACAGGGTGATGTACGGGATGCTATTATTGTAAAAGACAGGGTGATGTCTGGGATGTTACGGGCAGGATGAGTCCGGGATGATATGGACGGGATGAGTCCGGGATGATTTGGACAAGATAGTCCGAGATGACAAATATTACAGACTGGTATAAGTCCGGGATGTTTTGATGTTATAGTCATGAAAAATTCCTAAATGATAATTATAGAGGTATACACGTAAAATCGAGTGTTAGATATTTTTGGCTATCGATTCTAGTTGGCCAATGGCCCATTTATATTCAGCGCTCAGCATAAAATATTTCATATGGGACAAATAATTTTTATATGTCCCGGAATAGTTTTTAAATATTAGTTTTTGGTTAATTAAACATACTTGATATGTCTTGTTTTTGCTTTAATGGTTAAGAAAGGAAGCATGAATCTTCCAAGTACTCTTTCTAGTTACCTTATGCTCACTCAGTCTTTCGGCTCACTCCGTTTATTTTTATTCTTTTCCAGATCCTGATAGACCCAGCTCTTCCTAGATTTCGGATAGCTAGCTGCTCGTATACTTGTAGTAAGCGGATTGATCCAAGACGTGGTAAGCAGTGGCGATGGTGGGATACATTTTGCAGTCACTAGGGTATCATGGGTCTTATGCATTTTGTGTATGATGTATATGTATTTTATATTTTGTAAACTAATGTATCTAAGTGATGTATGATGTATAACGGCCACGGAGGCCTAGTATGATCTGGTGATACTTATGCCTTTATGATATAATATAAATGTATGTTTGTATATAAGATGTCATAAAGGTTAAGTCTACTGCGGGGCATCTTAGTTACTCCTTATCGAAGGTGTCCAAACCGAGATGTCATGTGTTGATGATTATTACATTGCAAATGTTGATGATTGAGCGGTAAACCCCCATGTAGGGCGAGATTATGCCAAAATTTTGTTTGATTTTGTTTCGTGGTTATATCCAGGCTTCGAAGGCAGGAGCATACCTTGTCTATGGCTGGTCACATGCCCTGAATTTGGGGTGTGACAAAGGTGGTATCAAAGCATGGTCTAGAGGTCAGTGACTGCAAAAGGGGTAGGGTAGTAGTACATTGCTTACACGTAATTTTGGGGTATCGGTAAGTAGTGTACTGCCCGTACAGATGTCCATCGTCACATGCAGTTACGTCGGGTAATCTATAAGCCAGCTAGTACATATAGAATTGTGTCAAGAATATTGTGGAATTACTGACAGTATATTTATTTTCTAAATACAATGCTGTCATGATCACGATGTCATAGATATAGAGACGTATCGGGGGACCGAGAGCCTGAGGTCTTGGATAATATTTCTATTGGCCCTGAGGTTAGAGGCCAGAGTGAGGGTAGTAGTAGGTCTTCTACTAGGGAAATAGATAGGATTGCTAGAGTAGTATTAGATGACGACACATATGAATAGTTGTTGGATATGGTAAACAGAACATATTAATATATTCAGGCCTTGGTAGGGCTGGTGATAGAACAATGACAACCACGACTATTCGACCAAATTCCTTCATCTAGGTGTTGTTAGTAATGAGTTGTTGTTGGGACAACATACACCCTATCAGGATATAACCTTACCTACTTTGGAGGAACGTTACCACCTAGTTTTGCAGGAGTGGAATCTTATTTTGATCCTAGAAGGGTTTTAGAAGAGTGCGGTTAACGGTGTGTAGGCTTAGGGTGCTCGTCGACTAGAGCCATACAATTAGTGAGATTTCAGCAGTATGGTAGTGCATATTCATGGTATATCTCTTTAGTAGCCAGAAGGCGGATTGATAACCCTCCCCTCGAGTGGTCAAAATTTAGTGTTGAGTTTCTTCGAGAAATTTTACCAGGAAGTGGAAGGGATTTAGGAATTCATGAATACGAGAGGTTAAGACGATTCGAGGATAGATCATGGGAGAGAGTGAGATATGAAAGACAAACATCTAGGCAAACAAGGCCATATGGACTAAGGGTTAGAACAACCCTAGAATCATGGATGTGGAGGGATAGAGAAGTCAGAGGAGGAGAAGGAGATTGACTGGTGTATGCTATAGATGTGGCAAGCCAGGGCATTTCAAGAGAGATTGCCCATTAGGTCCAGGTTCATCCCATCAGTGCGAGCTCCACATCCAGCTACAGCATATCCAGGGCAATCAGTAGGGTTAGTAGCACTACAGACGGGTCAGGGTTCCTAGGGTAGGGAACAACAGTCTGTGGGCAAAGAACATACTATGGGCAATAGAGGACAAGCCCGTGATTTTGCATCTACTGCCATGGTGATAGGTATAACCTTAGTCTGGTTTTGGCAAACTGATTTCATTTAATTTGAGCACTATATATTGAGTTGTATTTCAAGGAACTTTTAAGTATTTTGACCTAGTTCCGAGATTTGTTATTGATGTTGAGGATGTTGTGAAATGGTTGTGGTTGGATATTAAACTGAACTTGTAGGCTGGGTAATGTTTGAGTGTTAAAGGATATATTTCAAGTTGGATTATAAATCACACACAAGGTGCTTGTGAAAATGCCTAGGAGGAAGGCGATTATTATGCCTACAAGGTGTTTGATTTAATGCTTGAATGAAAATATATAGCCTTGGAAGATCCTAAGTAACCAAGATAAGAATATGATTTGGCATGGATGCCAATGCCGTAAGATTGATGTATACTTATTGTGGCTAGCCTAGTAGCGTACCTAGGCAGATAAAACTGATGGTATAGTCATGATAGCCTAGTATAGTTTCTAAGCGGGTTATATTGATTATATAGTTGTTGTTGCCTAGTGGTAATCATAAATTTACAGATGTGGATGTTTATGTTTCCCCTGTGCACTGATGGAGACTCAATTAAGAGTTGTAAACCCAAGTGCAGGTTATGTTCAAGTAATAAATTCTCGGGTGTCCGAGGTCGAACCACAGGGAAGCGTACTAGTAAGTATAAGTTTATAAATATATATGAAAAAGAAAATAAACAAGATATTAGGGAATCAATAACAAAGAAAGTAAACAAGATATTAGAGAACAAAATAAACAAAATAACATAAAAGCAATTAAACAAGATATAAAAAAACAATAAGAAAGGATGTTGAGGTTAGAGAATCCACTCTTGGTGTTATGCTAAGATTAATCTTGTTTTATTACACAATTGAAATCCACACATAAGGGAGGTTCCAATCGGAAGGTTTAGCAATTCAGTCCAAATTGTCCAACGTCCATAGCATATGATATTATGTTCATTTGGTGTCCTCAAAACTCATAAAAAGAGTCCAAGCATTCCTTATGCCAAGGTATATGTCTACAATAAATCAAGGTTATGAAACTAAGCATTTACTGTGCCATTTTCATTGTCAATAATGAATCAAGATCTCTACTTTGCAAGTATGATTTTAAACCAAAAGAAAATATTATCTATACTAGTGTTTATAAATGATGATTCATTTTAGCTCATGTTTAAGAGACTAACCTTAGCATTTACCAAGAGCTTCACCTCATCACCTCAACAATATGATTAGCAACACATACTAGATATGAATAAAATGAAAAGAAATGTAAGAAACATAAGTAAATAAAGAAAAAGAAAACTAGAGAAAGAAGAAGAAAACTTAGAGAATTTTATTACAATGGCTAATATCCTACCAATGTATAATGTATCCCAATACTCATCCAAGGCCCTCTATTTATACACATTTTGGAGGGCTAAATGACAAGAGACAAGCTTTACAAATTTCAAAGGTAGGTATAATAGGTGGGTGCATTTTTCTAACAATTTTCGTCATATTGTATGACAATTCTGATCAGCCAGCTTGATGGTCGATTTTGTCAATGTTGGAGGCTCGATCTGATAAAATGGTCTTCTAGAAAAATATACCCCTATCAGTTACGGATCCATAGCCGTTGGAATCAGATCATTTGCGCACGTGGATCGGAAGATATGGTCAAAATACCAAAACGGTGCAGAACAGACGTCATTGCACATCAGCCAACTTGATGGTCGATTTCGCTAGGGAAAACGACTCCGTTTCAAGAAGTGTAAAACATGAAAAAGATAGATATGCCTCTTAGCTTTTCAGGGATACAAAGTTCAGCCTTATTGCTTCAGTGAAACTCGAGATATAGCTGATATGGCAAAAGGTGTCGGAACTGGAACTGAACTGGATTTGCCCTTAATTCTAGTAATCTGAAATCACTCAAAAAAACTTGTGAAAAACACCAAATTACATAAAAATATAAAAGATCATAAACACAATTAGACTAAACAATAATAACTCGTATTTGACACAAAACAATAATAAAACATAACTAAAAACTATATAATTATACGAGTTATCACACCCCCATACTTAGATTGTTGCTAGTCCCTAGCAACGACTCAATAAAAATAAAATAAGAAAATCTAATCTAATCCATTTTCGTAGGAAATCACGGTGGCACTTAGCATGTGACACAAGCCTTTAAACCCCTAGGTGTCCCTAGTGGACGAGTTTAGTCTCGTGAGGGTTTACTAGGACGATACCCACAAACATTGAAGACATAAGAAAAACTAAAAATAATAATTATAACTAATCCTTCCAATATAAATTAGAGATAATCATTGGACAAGTCTTAAAAACTAATCAATAGCTTAAAGAAATTCACAAAAAATCTTGCTTGAATGTAAATAGTTTGAGTTAAGCCAATAATAACATAACATATTTCAATCAAAATAGTGTATATTCAAACTTAATCTCAACTTCTCACATGGGATACTCTCTTGATTTTCACTCTTTAAAGTAGTGGTAAAGTGTTTACACTCAATCAATCTCATGAAAACACTTCTACCATATGCTTGCTTGTCCACCTATTCTCCACTATTTAGATCATACAACTTCATAAATCAAGAGGTCTTTATTCAAGGTTGTAATGGGGCCAAAGGGTTATAATGTGGTTAAAGAACAAAAGGATAAAGATATCACAAAGGTTCCAAAGAGTTCATAGATTTTAGAGACATAATAAGATCATACAAATAAAACTTCTCAAAACTCTTATAAAGCACATAATAACATAGGCTAAATATTCATGTTGAGCCTTTGCATCATTCTAACCAACTTTGTAACATCTTTTTCTAGAAGTTCAAGAGAAGATTTTTTTTTTTTTTTTTTTTTTTTTAATATGGGAATGTATTTGACAATGATCCCTTTCTTTTTCTCTTGACTTTTTCTTTTCTTTTCTTCCCCCACACTTATCTTTTGTTTCTAACCCAAATTTTCAAATAAAAATATCCCTTGTTTTTTTGCAATATGTCTCAAAATATAAAATTCATCTTTAGAACAAGGGTAAGGATATAAGCATATTTAGGCTAGGTGTAAGTTGTGGTTACCAATAAAACATCATATTTAATATAGGCTCAAATTGGCTCACTAGTGGGGATGTTCTCGTAGATCATTAATAATGGATGGCTGTTTGGCTCTGGTTATAATCCTAATGCCTCTATCATATTCATGTTGTCACATGTATCAATATAGTCTCAAACGGTTTAAAGCAAGTTCTAGAGAATCATGTAATCATAAGAGCACTCAAGAAAGAAATTAGATTGATTTGTATAATGCATCAATCATTATAGGCTCAAAAACTCACAAAGATGATTATACAAGTCAGATTAAGTCTAAACATGCTTCTTTCTCAATCAACATATCATATTAACATTGGCTCATAAAAAGGTTGACATCAAGCTCAATTCTCATGAAAATCTTCTCACTAATAAATCTGTTTTAGACTTATGCAATTCATATCTCATCATTGTATTGAAAGTAACTAAAAAAAAAAAACACTAAGTCTAAACATGCTTTTTTTGTTTTTTTGTTTTTTTTTTGTTTTTTTGTTTTTTTGTTTTTTTGTTTTTTTTGAAGAAGAAGATTAAATCAAACTGACAAGGTATGTCTCAAGTCTCCCTTACTCAGACCTTGTTCAGAATGAATACTTCTAAATGTCTTAAAACACAACAAATTTTTTATTTTTTTTTTTTTTTTTTTTTTTAGCAAAATATGTCCCTTACCCCCTACTAAAATATGACATTGTCCCCAATGTCAAATTTTAAAGGTAGAATTTAGGAGATATTACCTGCAGAGGTTGCTAACCACTTATTATAACTGAGACACAACAAGCAAAATGTTAGATAATGTCACAAAGACAAAGTGCAATCCACTCCTTGCTCGTCCATATCTCTTTTTCTTTTTCCGAGCGTTTGCGAAACAGCCGTAGCAGATAAACACTCATAAGCTTGTAGCTTTTTGAGTAAATCTTCAATGGTTGTAGCAGAAATTATGGTTCTCCTTGCCTCTGAAAACATGAATCCATTATCCACAGCATTATCTAAATATGAAAGTAAATTACTAAAATAACCATTAATATTAAGCAAACCAATGGGTTTCTTATTTGTGACCAAAGATGACCAAGAAGCCACGCAAGCTATTTCTTCCAATGTACCCAGACCTCCTGGTAAGGCAATGAATGCATCGGCAGAATGGTACATGATTGTTATCCGTTCAGGGATACTCCAGACTTGTATTTCCTTACCCACGGTAGGTCCACAAAAATCTGTGAATAGTTTTGGCACGATTCCTAGAACTGGACTTCCTCCGGCGTGTGCTGCTGTAGCGACTGCTCCCATTAAACCCGTACTACCGCCTCCATAAATCAAGTGGATCTTTTGTTGGGCAAGTATTACTCCAACTCTTATGGCTTCATCAGCGAATATGTTATTTTTCCCTGGATAAGCACCTCCAAAGACACAAATTTTTTTAATGCGCTGGGACGAAGTGCTTTCCATTTTTTTTTCTTTTTCGAGTGCCTGAAAGAGAATGAGTACATGGTGTAATATATAGAGGACTGAGTAGTGAATCAGACAAGAGTAATAATGTCGCCGAAAGTGTATTTGACCTGTCAGAAGAAAATGTTAACCTAACAAAAGATTTTTGCGTGATTTCAGGAAGAAAATCAAAAAGAGAAGAAAAATCAACCGTAAAAGTCAAAAGTAATAATGTCGCCGAAAGTGTATTTGGCATCTTCCTCTGGTTTTACGTCCAGAAACGGCTTAAACGCCTTCTATGAGTCGAGGATATGCTTCCCATCCAGTTTTCTTACAAGCTGGCAAACAGGGTCTTTTATCATCAGATTCCCAAGATGTTGCCATTCCCTTTGGAATTGCGGCCATAAATCAAGAATTTCTCTTTGTACGTCTCCACTAGGATGCGTCTCAAGAGAAAGTTGGATATTACCCAAATTCTCCTTACTCAGTCCATCCTTAATGAATTCAATTTTATCATCTCGATTAGAGGACGGAATCCCAATAGAACGACATTTACCGTTACACGTCCATCGTGCACACTTGTGGCAATTTGAACTCATGCGCTTTGCTCGTCGCTTCTTTGCATAAGTGCTTCTACCTGTACCTGGTAAATGCAAAACAGGAAGATATTCATCTTCACGTACCTTGGCTTCAATTATCCAACGTATGTCTTCAGGAATCCCTTTGTTCATAAGCATTCTTAATCTTTCTAATCGAACTTGGTAAAGCTTCAGTAAAATATTCCGAGGAAAAGGAGGAAATCGTTTCTGCAATCTTTTGAGAATATCATCCATCCTGAAAAAAAAATGAAATAAAATAAAATGAAAGAGAAATTTATATACAATATCAGTTTTGTGGGTAGCTGATGGAACCGACTTAAATAATCACGGAGTACCGTTATCCGCCATTTAACCGGGGTAAAAAAAAAATTATATTTACATCTAGTTATTTTCAAAATAAGGATCAGAAAGAAAAACAACCTCTTCTTGAGTAACATGATTTTCCAAAAAGAGTTTGAGTCTTTGTCCATTTACCTTGAATACGTTACCATTTTGAGGATTCTCAATGTCAACTGCTCCATAATGATACACATGCTTAACCACAAATGGGCCAGTCCATCTTGATCTCAACTTACCAGGAAATATGTGAAGTCTAGAATTATAAAGTAGAACTTTTTGCCCAACATCAAATGTTTTTCTTGAAATTAACTTGTCATGAAAGGCTTTAGTTCTTTCTTTATGAATTTTAGGATCCTCATATGCATCATTTCTGAGTTCCTCAAGTTTTTGTTTCCAACAATGCTTAACCTGAAAAGAATTTAACAAAGAGAATCAGTGTGTGAAATTTCTGAATCATTATCAAACTCACATTCAATTAAATAAGCTTCTAAAGGATCATGGAATGTGGTAGTGGTGAGATGTTCATGAACAAGTTCTTCAATGAAATCCACTTCATGTACTTCTGAATCATCACCAGGTTGCTTGCAAGTGTTGAACACATTTAATTCTAAAGTCATATTTCCAAAAGAAATGTTCAACATACCATTCCTGCAATTTATCAGAGCATTAGAAGTTGCAAGAAATGGACGGCCTAATATAACAGGAATTTGAACATTTGGATTTGAAACAGGATGTGTGTCCAAAACAATAAAATCAACAGGGAAGTAAAAATTATCAATTTGAACCAAAACATCTTCAACTATCCCTCGAGGAATTTTTACAGAACGATCAGCTAGTTGAAGTGTAACAGGTGTTTCCTTGAGTTCACCTAAACCTAACTGTTGATAAACAGAAAAAGGCAAAAGATTAACACTAGCACCAAGATCAAGCAATGCACGTTCTATTCTAGTGTTTCCAATGATGCATGAGATTGTTGGACATCCAGGATCTTTGAATTTTGGTGGAGTAAGGTGCTGAATGATTGAGCTCACACTTTCCGTCAAAAATGCTTTCTTTTGTACATTATGTTTCCTTTTAACTGTGCACATGTCCTTCAAAAATTTAGCATAAGATGGAACTTGTTTGATTGCATCCAATAAAGGAATGTTAATCTTAACTTGTTTGAAAAGTTCATAAATTTCTGCATTTTGATTCAAATTCTTTATTGTTTGCAACCTTTGAGGAAAAGGAGCAGGATGCATACCTTTTTCTTTGTCCAAATTTTCAAGAAGTTCAGACTTACCATCATCCTTACCATTACTTTTCGAAGGGGAAAGAGGATCTTGGTCTTTTGATGGAATCTTTTTGTCAATTGCCTTTCCACTTCGAAGAGTTGTGATAGAACTGGCATTTTCCTGTTGAGTTTCATTGGAGCAAGAAACAAGACATTGAGTAGAAGGGTTAGGCTGAGGTTGAGCAGGAAACTTACCTTTTTCTTGAGTGCGTAATGAAGCTGTCAATGTGGACAAGGTGTTTTTGATCTCATTGATGTCCTGTGAAGTCCGGCTATTCACATTTGCTTGTGTTTGCATGAATGCTTGCAATGTCTCTTCCAAGGTTTGTACACGTGAAGGTTGATAGGAAAAAGTGTTGCCCGGCTTTTGAGATTGTGGTACCTGAACATGATTATTATTCCGCCAACTGAAGTTGGGATGATTTCTCCATTCAGGGTTATACGTTTCAGAGTAAGGAGAAGGAAAAGGTTTTTTAAATGTGTTTATGGAATTTACTTGATCATGCAACGCTTCTTTAAGAATGGGAATGTTTGGACATTCAGAAGTGGGGTGTCCCATGATTTCACAAATTCCACAACTTTTTTCATTTTTAACCGTTTTGACTTCTTTTACTTCTCTAAGTTCCATGGCTTCAATCTTTCTAGCCAAATTAGCTACTTTAGCTTTTATCTCATCTTCTTGACTAAAATGATATTTACCTCTGTTAGAAACAACATTAGATCTATTGGAACTTTCAGAGGAATTATCTGTGTGCCAGGCTTGAGAGTTATCTGCCAAATGGTCTAAGTAGTCAAAGGCTTCTTCAGGTTCTTTTTCTAGAAACTCACCGTTACACATTGTTTCAACAAATTGTTTAGTTTCGGGAGTTAAACTTTCATAAAAGAAACTAATAAGACGCCATTTTTCAAAACCATGATGTGGACAAGAACTTAACAAATCTTTAAAACGCTCCCAGCTCTGAAAAAATGCTTCATTTTGATTTTGATTGAAATTTTGAATCTGTCTTTTCAAAGCAGTAGTTTTATGTGCTGGAAAAAATTTCTTTAGAAACTCAGTTTGTAATTCTTGCCATGTGCCAATTGACCTTGGTTTTAAATTATGAAGCCAAATTTTTGCTTTATCTTTTAAAGAAAAAGGAAATAATTTTAGCTTGACAATTTCATTTGTACATTGTTGGTCATTAAAGGTGACACATACATCTTCGAAGTCTTTTAGAAACGAGTAAGCACTTTCCGATTCTAACCCATGGAAATTTGGAAGCAAAGCTATCATACCTGGTTTAAAACGAAAGTTGTTTGCATTGAGAGGAAAAATAAAACAAGAGGGTGATGAGCTTCGAGTTGGTTGCAAGTAGTCACGCATGGTGCGTACTTGTCTGTTCTCATCTTCAGCATGAACACTTTCATTGTCAGCCATGGTAGGAGTTGTATTAGAAAGATTACCTGAAAAAGTTTCACAATAAGATCTAACTAAACGACGAGATCTAAAATCACATCGCCAAACAAGCATAAAACAAAGTTAATATACAAAATTAGGCGGTATAACCAGCCAATAAAAATAAATATATACAAAATTAGGCGGTATAACCAGCCAATAAAAATAAATATATACAAATTAGGCGGTATAACCAGCCAATAAAAATAAATATACTTATAAACTTATATACTTAGTATTGCCTCCCCGGCAACGGCGCCAAAAACTTGATGGAGACTCAATTAAGAGTTGTAAACCCAAGTGCAGGTTATGTTCAAGTAATAAATTCTCGGGTGTCCGAGGTCGAACCACAGGGAAGCGTACTAGTAAGTATAAGTTTATAAATATATATGAAAAAGAAAATAAACAAGATATTAGGGAATCAATAACAAAGAAAGTAAACAAGATATTAGAGAACAAAATAAACAAAATAACATAAAAGCAATTAAACAAGATATAAAAAAACAATAAGAAAGGATGTTGAGGTTAGAGAATCCACTCTTGGTGTTATGCTAAGATTAATCTTGTTTTATTACACAATTGAAATCCACACATAAGGGAGGTTCCAATCGGAAGGTTTAGCAATTCAGTCCAAATTGTCCAACGTCCATAGCATATGATATTATGTTCATTTGGTGTCCTCAAAACTCATAAAAAGAGTCCAAGCATTCCTTATGCCAAGGTATATGTCTACAATAAATCAAGGTTATGAAACTAAGCATTTACTGTGCCATTTTCATTGTCAATAATGAATCAAGATCTCTACTTTGCAAGTATGATTTTAAACCAAAAGAAAATATTATCTATACTAGTGTTTATAAATGATGATTCATTTTAGCTCATGTTTAAGAGACTAACCTTAGCATTTACCAAGAGCTTCACCTCATCACCTCAACAATATGATTAGCAACACATACTAGATATGAATAAAATGAAAAGAAATGTAAGAAACATAAGTAAATAAAGAAAAAGAAAACTAGAGAAAGAAGAAGAAAACTTAGAGAATTTTATTACAATGGCTAATATCCTACCAATGTATAATGTATCCCAATACTCATCCAAGGCCCTCTATTTATACACATTTTGGAGGGCTAAATGACAAGAGACAAGCTTTACAAATTTCAAAGGTAGGTATAATAGGTGGGTGCATTTTTCTAACAATTTTCCTCATATTGTATGACAATTCTGATCAGCCAGCTTGATGGTCGATTTTGTCAATGTTGGAGGCTCGATCTGATAAAATGGTCTTCTAGAAAAATATACCCCTATCAGTTACGGATCCATAGCCGTTGGAATCAGATCATTTGCGCACGTGGATCGGAAGATATGGTCAAAATACCAAAACGGTGCAGAACAGACGTCATTGCACATCAGCCAACTTGATGGTCGATTTCGCTAGGGAAAACGACTCCGTTTCAAGAAGTGTAAAACATGAAAAAGATAGATATGCCTCTTAGCTTTGCAGGGATACAAAGTTCAGCCTTATTGCTTCAGTGAAACTCGAGATATAGCTGATATGGCAAAAGGTGTCGGAACTGGAACTGAACTGGATTTGCCCTTAATTCTAGTAATCTGAAATCACTCAAAAAAACTTGTGAAAAACACCAAATTACATAAAAATATAAAAGATCATAAACACAATTAGACTAAACAATAATAACTCGTATTTGACACAAAACAATAATAAAACATAACTAAAAACTATATAATTATACGAGTTATCATGCACCAGGGAGTTTTCATATTTCATTCTCGCACTAGTTCCTGAGTTTAAGATGATGGGCCTTAACAGGCGGAGATCATCATATATCTTAGATGACTTGAGGGGCCATGCCTGGTAGATCATCACCACACGGACTTTGTCTGGGTTATGTACTAGCACGTGGAACTAGATGCAAGGGATTTGATCATGAATTATTACATTAATCTCGTGACTATGTGAAATATGGAGTTTTCTGGTTATTGTACTTGATTGAGACATATTGCCCTAGTACCGATTATTTAATATTTGGATTGTACTTGATTATAATTTGATGATAGTGTTGGTCTGAAGTTACATCTATTGATATGGTATAGATGAATGGTTTAGTGAACGAATGTAGTGAACATACGAGACACAATGTTATTTATTAAACATGTATAGTTAAAAGAATGAGTCAGAGCTGTGCAGCGAAAGTGTAGTATGATCAGAGGAAAAATTGATTGAAACAGGATTGATGTTGGAAATATTAAAAGACTATGAGTGTATTATTTTTCTATCATTGGATAAAGCCAATATTGTGGCAATGTTTTAAAATATTACTCATAGTTAATAGTAAGAGAAACCCCCCATTTATATAATGGATTAGTAGTCCTCGAGATAAAAGGTGTTCGAGGTAAAATCCTTGAAGTGGCACCCAATTTTTCTTATGTGTTGTACCTCGATACAGTTATGATTTATTGTGGGTTCAAATAGTTCTAATAGTGACAGAGTATGGAACACATTGTTACGGAGTGGTGATTAAATGTTTACTGTGCTAGCAGTTTAAGCTCAGCATCAGAAGCCAGCAGTAATGCTACAGAGTTTAGTATACAATAATGAGATTCAAATAGGTTATAAAGTTTAATACATAATAATGGAATTGAGATAAAGTCATTATGGGGCCTAGATATAGGCTTGCCTAAGGTAGGCAAGGAATGTGATTTTATTTGAGTGATTGTCGATAGACTGACTAAATTAGCATACTTGATTTCGGGTAAAATTAAGTATAACATAAGTCAGTGTGCTAGACTCTATTTAGACCAGATTGGGTCTTTGTTAAGTTTTCGTGTTTATTGTGCTTGATTGAGACATCAAGTTTACAGTTAAATTATGGAGATCATTCCAGGTAGTTTCTGAAATACAGTTGCGATTTAGTACCGTATTTCATTTACAGACAGATGAAAGTCCTTGAGGACATGTTATGTGTTAATATACTAGATTCCAAGGAGAATAGGGATCGATACCTATCATTGATTGAGTTTGTATATATTAATAGTTTTTAGTACAGTATGCAGATGATACCTTTTCTGGTATTTCGATCTAGTTTCGGGCTTATCTTATTGACTATTTCGGATTGCGATTCGAGTTTGTTTATTGTTGATCATTGCAAAACTAGGACCGAGACATTGTGTGGCCGGATGTGCCAATATCTTGTCAGTTGATTTGAGATAGGAGGATATCAGTTGTTCAGTTCAGATATGGTACGGTACACCTAGAAAAAGGTGTAGTTAATCAAAGATATATTAGTAACTGCCAGAGTAGGCAGAAGTCGTATGCCGATAGCATGTGACTAAGTATTCTTGAAAGTTTCACATTTCAAGAATGTTATGAGCTTTGGCGGATGGGCCAAGCTGAGTCCGAGGTATATCGGACCATTTCAGATATTGAGTTAGACCTACCACCTAAGATGAGTGGTGTACACTCTGTGTTTCATGTACTTATGATGTGGAGATTCATATCAAACGATTTTCATGTGAGACAGCCACAGATAGTACCTGTACTTTTATATAAGTTGACTTTATACAAAATTCGAGGACAAATTTTATTAAGGGGAAGAATTGTAAGACCCTCGTAAGTATGAGATCAATTCGAGACAATTATAACATGCGGATGGCTCGAGGTTAAACTTTGAAATTCCTATAAAAAGGATGGGCTACCATGTGGTACACATGTTGTATGATAAATTGTAGAGTTGGGGGTTTAATCGAGTGATTAAGTGATTTAACCCCAAATTGACTAAAAGTCGAGATAGGGGAAAGTCCGTAAAATATGATAATTTAACTTCACATAGTGTTGATATGTGATATAACATTATTTGGAAGTGTTAGAACAAGAATCGATAGAAAAATCGGTAAAATATGAACTAAAGGTATTTTGGTCTTTTTATCCAAAATTTTGTTTTTAGTCCGTAAATGGTACCGATGGACTACTTGATCATATAGGATCATAATATGATGTTTAGATCAAAAATTGGACATTAAAATCAAATCCGATAGCTAAAATTGTCTAATTCGTCATTTAGTGACGCTGGCGTAAATTATCGTAAAAAACATGGTTCGGGATTTTTTGAAACTGATCCGAACACATGGACATATGTTATAACATATGAGGATTATGTGTATGACGAGAAAAATCAAAAACAGATTTGAAATCGGATACGTCCTTAAGTAACCTAAAAGAATGAAAATCGAGAACTGACCGCGTGAAGGTCCGGAAAAGTTTAAAATGGATCAATGGATTAATATAGACATAAAATGATGTTAGCAAGCTACTGATGAAATCAGAACAAAAATCGAAGCTAAACTCGAAAAACTGAAAATTTTGACCGTTGGCTCTCCGAGGCCCGGATTTGGGTTTCAATATATCAAAAAATTACTCGAACATGCTGATGCACCCAAAAGAGTGTATCTTATTTAACCTTGCACTAAAAAGATCAATTGTAAGTATAGTAGTTAGCAAGGGTCGAGTCCTCAGGGATTGGGTTTTAGTTTATAAGTTGATAGTTTAAAACTTAAATTCAAGAACAATAAAAGAAAAGGGGTTTTTGAAGCCAGATTTAAACTAAAGTAAATAATAAGAATAAGATGCAAGGCGGTATAACCAGCCAATAAGAATAAGATGCAAGGCGGTATAACCAGCCAATAAAAATATATATACTAAGCAAGGCGGTATAACCAGCCAATAAAAATATATATACTAAATTAGGCGGTATAACCAGCCAATAAAAATAAATATACTTTTAAAAATAAGCAAACTAGAAAAGTAAGAAAACAAGTAAGAAGAATCAAAAATGAAAAATATGGTTAAGGTTTCATTCTCCACCACTAGACATCATTAAGAATCAATTTCAGATCTATCAATATCAACCAACTATCAAAGTTAACAACCGTAGATAACAACAAGCTCTGTTATCCCAATCTTTCCTTAGTTTGTCGTTAAATAGAACAAGCTCTCTATTTAATCTCTAACCATCAAACAACCTAGAATAAGCTCTCTAGATTCAATTTAATGGCAGCTTTATGATGAGAAAGATAGGTTGATCTAAGCAACAAACACATAAGCTCGGATTGTTCAACTTAGGTTATGTTCCACTTTGCAATTATTGAAAACTTGACCATAATCATTAATCACAAATTGCCACTTATGAATAGGAAATCAAGACAATTACACTGATCAAGACTCCTAGACTAGCAATAGATAATTATCAAGATCTATCTAGTTGTACACCTAAATAAATCAAGACAACATCATGAACAATTCTTGTAGAAGAACATAAGCAACTTTGATAGAAAATTAATGATAGATAGAATCTGAAAATCAATCACAAAACGTGTCTAGGGCTTTGAAATCACCCTTAACCAAATAGAAGTTTAGCCTAGCATAGGCATCATAAACATAAACATAAAATTAAAGAGAATCTAAGAAGGAAATAAAAGAAAGAAAGAAGAAGAAGAAGAATATTAATTATCCAACCTCTTGCTCTTTCTAAAGAAAAAGAAAACTAGAGAAAAGAAAGAAGAAGAAAACTTAGAGAATTTTGTTAAAATGGCTAATATCCTACCAATCTCCAATATGATCCCTTACAATCATCCAAGGCCCTCTATTTATACACATTTTGGAGGGCTAAATGACAAGAGACAAGCTTTACAAATTTCAAGGGTAGGTATATGACGATTTTGATCAGCCAACTTGATGGTCGATTTCGTCAATATTGGAGGCCTTATCTGATCACATGGTCTTCTAGACAAAGGTTCCCCTATCAGTTACGGAACCATAGCCGTTGGAATCAGCTCATTTGCTGATGTGGTTAAGCAGATATGGGCAAAATACGAAAACATGTCAGCACAGACGTCATTGCACATCAGCCAACTTGATGGTCGATTTCTTCAATATTGGAGGCCTGATCTGATCACATGGTCTTCTAGACAAAGGTTGCCCTATCAGTTACGGAACCATAGCCGTTGGAATCAGCTCATTTGCTGATGTGGTTAAGCAGATATGGGCAAAATACGAAAACATGTCAGCACAGACGTCATTGCACATCATCCAACTTGATGGTCGATTTCGCTAGGGAAAACGACTCCGTTTTAAGAAGTGTAAAACATGAAAAAGATAGATATGCCTCTTAGCTTTGCATGGCTACCAATTTCATCCTTATTGCTTCAGTGAAACTCGAGATATAGCTGATATGGCAAAAGGTGTCGGAACTGAAACTGAACTGGATTTGCCCTTAATTCTAGTAATCTGAAATCACTCAAAGAAACTTGTGAAAAACACCAAAATACATAAAAATATAAAAGATCATAAACACAATTAGACTAAACAATAATAACTCGTATTTGACACAAAACATTAATAAAACATACTAAAAACTATATAATTATACGAGTTATCACACCCCCACACTTAGATTGTTGCTAGTCCCTAGCAACGACTCAATAAAAATAAAATAAAAAAATCTAATCTAATCCATTTTCGTAGGAAATCACGGTGGCACGTAGCATGTGACACAAGCCTTTAAACCCCTAGGTGTCCCTAGTGGACGAGTTTAGTCTCGTGAGGGTTTACTAGAACGATACCCACAAACATTGAAAAACTAAAATATAAATAAACTGCATATACTAAAAATATTTACTCCTAATCCTTTCAATACAAATTAGAGACAATATTTGAACAAGTCTTATAAACTAATCAATAGCTTAAAGAATTTCACAAAAAATCATGCTTGAATGTAAATTGTTTGAGTTAAGCCAATATTAGCATAACATATCTCAATCAAAATATTGCATGTTCAAATTTAATCTCAACTTCTCACATGGGATACCCTCATGATTTTCACTCTTTAAAGTAGTGGTGAAGTGTTTACACTCAATCAATCTCATGAAAACAGTTCTACCATATTCTTGCTTGTCCACCTATTCTCCACTATTTAGATCATACAACTTCATGAATCAAGAGGTCTTTAATCAAGGTTGTAATGGGGCCAAGGGGTTTGTAATGTGGTTGAAGAACAAAAGGATAAAGATATCACAAAGGTTCCAAAGAGTTCATAAAGTTTAGAGATATAAAAAGATCATACAAAGAAACTTCTCAAAACTCTTTACAAGTACATAGTCACCTAGGCCGGATATTCATGTTGGGCCTTTTCTTCATTCTAAACGACTTTGTAACATCTTTTTCTTTTTCCACAAATTCAAGAGATGATTCATATATATATATATATATATATATTTTTTTTTTTACATAGGAATGTATTTGCCAGTATTTCATTTCTTTTTCTCTTGACTTTTCTTTTCTTTCCCCCCCCACACTTATTTCTTGTTTCTAACCCAAATTTTTAACTAAAAATATCCCTTGTCTTTGCAACTTGTCTCAAAACATGCTAATTCATCTTTGGAACAAAGGTAAAGATATAAGTATATTTAGGTTAGGGACAAGTTATGGTTACCAAAGAGATAGCTTATTCAATGTAGGCTCAAATTGGTTCACTAAGGGTGTGTTCTCTTGGAACATCAATAGGGATGGCTGTTTGGCCCTGGCTAAAAATCCTAATGCCTCTATCATATTCATGTTGTCACATGTATCAATATAGTCTCAAACGGTTTAAAGCAAGTTCTAGAGAATCATGTAATCATAAGAGCACTCAAGAAAGAAATTAGATTGATTTGTATAATGCATCAATCATTATAGGCTCAAAAACTCACAAGGATGATTATACAAGTCAGATTAAGTCTAAACATGCTTCTTTCTCAATCAACATATTATATTAACATTGGCTCATAAAAAGGTTGACATCAAGCTCAATTCTCATGAAAATCTTCTCACTAATAACCAGTTTAGACCTATGCAATTCATATCTAATCATTGTATTAAAAAGGAACTAAAACACACTAAAAAAAAATAATAATAATAATAATAATAATAAAGACTAAAAAAAAAAATAATAGACAAAATAAAAGAAATCCTAAATCATTCCCCCCACACTTAATTCTTACATTGTCCTCAATGTAAGTCTATTAACCCAAATGAAAGAATTATGTGTAAGAGAAAAGAACTAATAACATAAGAATAGGAACAGCTAAGACTCAAAACAAAACAAACTCATGCAACCTAAATAATCCTAAAATACTAAACAAAAATTAACAAGTAAACATAAAAAGATTAAAATCAAACTGACAAGGTATGTCTCAAGTCTCCCTTACTCAGACCTTGTTCAGAATGAATACTTCTAAATTGCTTAAAACACAACAAACTCTTTTTTTTTTTTTTTTTTTTTTTTTTTTTTTTTGAAAAGAAGAAATCAAACTGACAAGGTATGTCTCAAGTCTCCCTTACTCAGACCTTGTTCAGAATGAATACTTCTTAATTTTTTTTTTTTTTTTTTTTTTTTTTTTTTAAATTAGCAAAATATGTCCCTTACCCCCTACTAAAATATGACATTGTCCCCAATGTCAAATTTTAAAGGTAGAATTTAGGAGATATTACCTGCAGAGGTTGCTAACCACTTATTATAACTGAGACACAACAAGCAAAATGTTAGATAATGTCACAAAGACAAAGTGCAATCCACTCCTTGCTCGTCCATATCTCTTTTTCTTTTTCCGAGCGTTTGCGAAACAACCGTAGCAGATAAACACTCATAAGCTTGGAGCTTTTTAAGTAAATCTTCAATGGTTGTAGCAGAAATTATGGTTCTCCTTGCCTCTGAAAACATGAATCCATTATCCACAGCATTATCTAAATATAAAAGCAAATTACTAAAATAACCATTAATATTAAGCAAACCAATGGGTTTCTTATTTGTGACCAAAGATGACCAAGAAGCCACGCAAGCTATTTCTTCCAATGTACCCAGACCTCCTGGTAAAGCAATGAATGCATCGGCAGAATGGTACATGATTGTTATCCGTTCAGGGACACTCCAGACTTGTATTTCCTTACCCACGGTAGGTCCACAAAAACTTGTGAATAGTTTTGGCACGATTCCTAGAACTGGACTTCCTCCGGCGTGTGCTGCTGTAGCGACTGCTCCCATTAAACCCGTACTACCGCCTCCATAAATCAAGTGGATCTTTTGTTGGCCAAGTATTACTCCAACTCTTATGGCTTCATCAGCGAATATGTTATTTTTCCCTGGATAAGCACCTCCAAAGACACAAATTTTTTTAATGCGCTGGGCTGAAGTACTTTCCATTTTTTTTTTTTTCGAGTGCCTGAAAGAGAATGAGTACATGGTGTAATATATAGAGGACTGAGTAGTGAATCAGACAAGAGTAATAATGTCGCCGAAAGTGTATCTGACCTGTCAGAAGAAAATGTTAGCCTAACAAAAGATTTTTTGCGTGATTTCAGGAAGAAAATCAAAAAGAGAAGAAAAAATCAACCGTAAAAGACAAAAAAAAAATGAGAATAATTACACAAATCGAATAACACGTAAATTAAACCGAAATAAAGTTATTGCAAATCAAACCAAAAGCTGAGAAGTCATTTATTGTAGTTGTGATTGTGGCTCACATCTTCCTCTGGTTTTACGTCCAGAAACGGCTTAAACGCCTTCTATGAGTCGAGGATATGCTTCCCATCCAGTTTTCTTACAAGCTGGCAAACAGGGTCTTTTAACATCAGATTCCCAAGATGTTGCCATTCCCTTTGGAATTGCGGCCATAAATCAAGAATTTCTCTTTGTACGTCTCCACTAGGATGCGTCTCAAGAGAAAGTTGGATATTACCCAAATTCTCCTTACTCAGTCCATCCTTAATGAATTCAATTTTATCATCTCGATTAGAGGACGGAATCCCAATAGAACGACATTTACCGTTACACGTCCATCGTGCACATTTGTGGCAATTTGAACTCATGCGCTTTGCTCGTCGCTTCTTTGCAAAAGTGCTTCTACCTGTACCTGGTAAATGCAAAACAGGAAGATATTCATCTTCACGTACCTTGGCTTCAATTATCCAACGTATGTCGTCAGGAATCCCTTTGTGCGTAAGCATTCTTAATCTTTCAAGTCGAACTTGGTAAAGCTTCAGTAAAATATTTCGAGGAAAAGGAGGAAATCGTTTCTGCAATCTTGTGAGAATATCATCCATCCTGAAAAAAAAATGAAAAAAAAATGAAAGAGAAATTGGAAGAGAAATTTATATACAATATCAGTTTTGTGGGTAGCTGATGGAACCGATTTAAATAATCACGGAGTACCGTTATCCGCCATTTAACCGGGGTTAAAAAAAATAAATTAAAAATTATATTTACATCTTTGTAAGAGAAAAGAACTATTAAACAAAAGAAAAGAAAAACAATAAAAGATAGAATGATGGAGAGTAAGGAATATGCAAATCTGATATAATAGATGCTCTCCATCCTTTTGGGTTGCCTCCCAAGAAGCGCTTGGTTTATTGTCCTCAGCCTAACTTAGACCCATGCCATTATTATTCAACATACTTTGGCTCAAAAAGTGGAAACTCCTCCACATCTTGTATTGGAAAGTTCTCATAGTAAGGCTTCAATCTATGACCATTCACTTTGAATGCCTTATCTGTTTTTGGGCTTTGGATTTCAACTGCACCATGAGTAAATACATTAGTAATAACAAAAGGTCCAACCCAACGAGAACGTAACTTACCTGGATATAACTTAAGGCGTGAATGGAAGAGAAGAACTTTTTGTCCAACAACAAATTCTTTTCTTGATATCATCTTGTCATGGAATGCCTTAGTCTTTTCCTTGTAAATCCTAGAATTCTGATAGGCATCATTCCTTATCTCCTCTAATTCTTGTAGGTCAAGTTTTCTTTTCTTTCCTATCTCATCCATCTCCATGTTGCATTGTTTGATAGCCCAATATGATTTATGTTCCAATTCAACCGGAAGATGACAAGGCTTACCATAAACAAGTCGATAAGGAGACATACCAATGGGTGTCTTATATGCTGTCCTATAAGCCCAAAGTGCATCATCAAGTCGTGAACTCCAATCCTTCCTATTTGGATTAACTGTCTTTTCAAGGATGGACTTAACTTCTCGGTTTGACACTTCAGCTTGCCCACTAGTTTGAGGATGATATGAGGTGGAGACCTTGTGTGTGATGTTATACTTCCTCAAAAGTGCTTCCATAGTCCTATTGCAAAAGTGAGTACCTCTATCGCTGATTATGGCCTTTGGCGTTCCAAACCTAGCAAAGATGTTAGTCTTGACAAAATCTAAAACAACTTTAGAGTCATTAGTCCTAGTGGATTTTGCTTCCACCCACTTTGAAACATAATCAACGGCAAGTAAAATATAAAGATTACCAAAAGAAGGAGGAAAAGGTCCCATGAAATCCATGCCCCATACATCAAAAATTTCAACAATAAGTATTGGAGTTTGAGGCATTTGATTTCTAGCACCTAAGTTACCAGTTCTTTGGCAACGATCACATGACTTGCAAAAGAGGTATGCATCTTTGAATATGGTAGGCCAATAAAATCCAGAATCAAGAACTTTCATGGCTGTTCTTTTGGATCCAAAGTGTCCTCCACATGCATAAGAGTGACAAAAGGTGAGAATAGATTGAAATTCAGTTTCGAGTACACACCTTCTTATAATCTGATCGGAGCAATGCTTCCAAAGGTAAGGATCATCCCATATGTAGTATTTGGCATCACTCTTGATCTTATTTCTTTGAGCTTGTGTCAACTCTTGTGGCAACTTCTTGGTAACTAAGTAATTAACAATATCAGCATACCAAGGAGTTGTTGTTCTTATAAAAAGAAGTTGCTCATCCGGAAAGTTTTCATTCAAGGGTAGTGCATCATCTTCATGAACTAAACGGCTAAGATGGTCCGCAACCAGGTTGTCACTACCTCTCTTATCTTTTATCTCCAAATCAAACTCTTGTAAGAGAAGTATCCATCTGATCAACCTTGGTTTGGCCTCCTTCTTAGTGAGTAAGTACCTAAGGGCTGCATGGTCAGAAAATACAATTACTTTAGTACCAATTAAATACGATCGAAATTTTTCTAAAGCAAATACAACAGCCAAAAGTTCTTTTTCAGTAGTGGAATAGTTCAATTGAGCATCATTAAGAGTTCGTGAGGCATAATAAATGGCATGTGAGGCTTTGCCAACCCGTTGGCCCAAAACAGCTCCAATGGCATAGTCACTAGCATCACACATGATTTCAAAAGGTATATTCCAATCTGGTGGTTGCATGATAGGAGCTGATGTCAAGAGTCCCTTCAATGTTTCAAACGCCTCTTTGCATTTATCATCAAAGTGGAAAACCACATCTTTTTGTAGTAGCTTGCAAAGAGGTAATGTGATCTTTGAGAAGTCTTTGATAAATCTCCTATAGAAACCTGCATGTCCAAGAAAAGAACGAACCTCTCTCACATTTGTGGGAGGTGGTAAAGAATGCATAATATCTATTTTAGATTTATCAACCTCCATCCCTCTAGAAGAAATAACATGACCCAAAACTATTCCTTGTTCTACCATAAAGTGACATTTTTCCCAATTCAAAACAAGGTTAGTTTCCATGCATCTTTCAAGTACAAGTGTAAGGTTCTCTAGACATCTATCAAAAGAATCACCATAGACACTAAAATCATCCATAAACACTTCTATGATATTCTCTACATAATCTGAAAATATGCTAACCATACACCTTTGGAATGTAGCTGGTGCATTACAAAGACCAAATGGCATACGCCGGTATGCAAAAGTACCAAATGGACATGTGAATGTTGTTTTCTCTTGGTCCTCCGGAGCAATGGCTATCTGATTATAACCTGAAAAACCATCAAGAAAACAATAATGAGAATGGCCAGCTAACCTTTCAAGCATTTGATCAATAAAAGGTAAGGGAAAGTGATCTTTGCGAGTTGTGGAATTAAGTTTACGATAATCAATACAAACTCGCCATCCTGTTTGAATCCTAGTAGGAACAAGTTCATTCTCATTATTTGTTACCACCGTTACACCTGATTTCTTTGGAACCACTTGGACTGGGCTCACCCATTTGCTATCCGAGATAGGATAGATCACTCCAACATCTAGGAGCTTCAGTATCTCCTTTTTCACAACCTCCATCATAGGAGGGTTCAATCTCCTTTGTGCTTCTCTTGTTGGTTTAGACCCTTCCTCTAACAAAATCCGGTGCATGCACATGGATGGGCTTATTCCCTTGATATCGGCAATTGTCCAACCAATTGCTGTTTTATGCTCTCTAAGCACCCGGATAAGTCGCTCTTCTTGCAAAGGTGTGAGCTCTTTGGCAATGATGACAGGTAGTGTGTCCTTTTCCCCTAAGAACAAATATTTCAAGTGGTTCGGTAGTGGTTTCAACTCTAAAATTGGTGCCTGCAAAATGGAAGGTAGAAGTTTCTCATTAGATAAAGGCAAATCAATAAATGAAACATCAAACCTTGCATCTTTAGGTTGCAGCGAGTGTAAAGATTCTAGTGCCCCTTCCACCTGGTCACTCAAGGCTAGTTTAGCATTCCCCATTCCGAGATGGTTGCTAAGGACTATTTCTACACTATCTTCACCATCTAGCTCATAAGCTTGCTGCACTAGTGAGTCAATTATATCAATATTAAAAACAGAATGCACATCACTAGGATATCTCATGGCCTCAAAAATGTTAAAGCGAATTATTTCACCATCAAATTCCATAGTTAAAGTGCCATCATGTACATCTATTTTAGTTCTTGCTGTTTTCAAGAATGGTCTCCCTAATAGAATAGGTGTGGGATTAGAAGACATCTCATCTTCCATCTCAATAACATAAAAGTCAGCGGGAAAAACCAATTCATTAACCTGTACAAGAACGTCTTCTACAACTCCTCTTGGATAAGTGTTAGAACGGTCAGCAAGTTGTATTATAACACCGGTTTCCTCTAATGGTCCTAGATTCAATGAAGCATAAATTGAATATGGCATGACATTAATAGATGCCCCTAGATCTAGCATAGCACGCTCAAACCTGGTGTTGCCTATCTTACAAGGAATGGTAAACATACCTGGATCTTTGCATTTAGGTGGGAGTTTCTTTTGAAGAACAGCTGACACATTCTCCCCCACACTTACCTTTTCATTCCATTTCAACTTCCGTTTAGATGTGCACAACTCTTTTAGGAACTTGGCATATCTTGGCACTTGCTTGATAGCATCTAGTAAAGGAATGTTCACCTCTACTTTCCGGAAGGTTTCCAAAATTTCCTTCTCTTGCTCCTCCTTCTTGGACTTTGCTAACCTGCTAGGAAAAGGTGGAGGAGTTATATAAGAAGGAAAGGATGGTTTAGGAATTACCTTTTTTAGTGGCTCGTTGGGATGTGAAGAGGATGCCATGGTATTGTTCTCCCCTTGAGCACTATCATTTTGTGGTTTCTCTAGCTGTTTCCCACTTCTTAAATTTATAGCATTGGCATTCTCTCTTGGATTCACTATGGTTTGGGAAGGTAATTTCCCAGAATCCCTTGCTTGCATTTGACTCATGGTTGTTGCCAATTGCCCTATTTGAGTCTCCAAATTTCGAATACTTGTCTTTGTTTCCTGTTGAAATTGAATTGTATTAGTAGAAAGAGCTTTAACAAGATCTTCAAGAGAAGTACCTGAATTTTGGGTGGGTGGTAGTTGTTGTCGGGTTTGGTATGGTTGTTGCACTCTTTGCTGAAAACCTGGTGGCCTGTGGTCAAATGGTGGAGGAATAGTTTGTGATTGGTTCCCTCCATAATTGAAGTTTGGATGATCCCTCCATCCTGGATTGTATGTGTTTGAGTAGGGATCATATTTCCTTGATTGGTTCTGAAATCCACCCATGGCATTCACATGTTCATTGGTATCCTCTTGAAGTGTTGGACACATATCAGTTTGGTGCCCTATGTTTGAACATATGCCACAAGCTTTTATTTGTTGTATTTTACCTACAGCCAATTGTTGAACAAGAGAAGTCAGTTTATCAAATTTTTGTTCAAGGGATGATATACTTACCTCATTAACTCTCTTGGATTGTGGTGGTGGATCTTGTCTCATTGAGAACTGTTGAGAATTGGCTGCCATGTTGGAGATTAATGTTCTAGCAGCCCTGGGAGTCTTATCAACTAGAGCTCCCCCACTAGCGGCATCTATCATACTTCTCTCCATGGGCATGAGACCTTCATAGAAGTATTGGATGAGAAGTTGTTCACTTATTTGATGGTGTGGACATGATGCACAAAGTTTCTTGAACCTCTCCCAATATTCATATAAGGACTCTCCGTTGTATTGCCGAATCCCACATATCTCTTTCCTAATGTTGGCAGCCTTAGATGCTGGGAAATACCTTTCCAAGAATGTTTTCTTCAAATCATTCCATGTAGTGATGGTCCCGGATGGTAGATAGTAGAGCCATTCCTTTGCTGAATCAGCTAGAGAGAATGGGAAGGCTCTCAACTTAACTTGCTCTTCCGTGACCCCTGTTGGTCTCATGCTTGAGCAAACTACATGGAATTCCTTGAGGTGCTTATTTGGATCCTCTCCTGCAAAACCATGAAAAGTTGGGAGAAGATGAATCAAACCAGATTTTAATTCAAAAGCTACCTCAAGATTAGCATATTCAATGCATAATGGTTGTTGACCCAAGTCCGGAGCGGCTAGCTCCTTGAGAGTTCGGTTGTCAGCTGCTGCCATCTCTCCTTGCTCCTCTTGGATGTTTTGGATCAACTCCTTGATTGGTTGTTGGTGAGAAGTTATAAATTCCCGAATTTTCCTAAGTCGTAAGTCTTCTTCGGGAGCTTGGAACATTCACTAATAAAAAAAAAATAAGAAAGTAAATAATTAGAACAGAAAATAAGAATAAACCAATAAACTAATAAACTAAAGAAAGCAATCCCCGGCAACGGCGCCAAAAACTTGATGCACCCAAAAGAGTGTATCTTATTTAACCTTGCACTAAAAAGATCAATTGTAAGTATAGTAGTTAGCAAGGGTCGAGTCCTCAGGGATTGGGTTTTAGTTTATAAGTTGATAGTTTAAAACTTAAATTCAAGAACAATAAAAGAAAAGGGGTTTTTGAAGCCAGATTTAAACTAAAGTAAATAATAAGAATAAGATGCAAGGCGGTATAACCAGCCAATAAAAATATATATACTAAATTAGGCGGTATAACCAGCCAATAAAAATAAATATACTTTTAAAAATAAGCAAACTAGAAAAGTAAGAAAACAAGTAAGAAGAATCAAAAATGAAAAATATGGTTAAGGTTTCATTCTCCACCACTAGACATCATTAAGAATCAATTTCAGATCTATCAATATCAACCAACTATCAAAGTTAACAACCGTAGATAACAACAAGCTCTGTTATCCCAATCTTTCCTTAGTTTGTCGTTAAATAGAACAAGCTCTCTATTTAATCTCTAACCATCAAACAACCTAGAATAAGCTCTCTAGATTCAATTTAATGGCAGCTTTATGATGAGAAAGATAGGTTGATCTAAGCAACAAACACATAAGCTCGGATTGTTCAACTTAGGTTATGTTCCACTTTGCAATTATTGAAAACTTGACCATAATCATTAATCACAAATTGCCACTTATGAATAGGAAATCAAGACAATTACACTGATCAAGACTCCTAGACTAGCAATAGATAATTATCAAGATCTATCTAGTTGTACACCTAAATAAATCAAGACAACATCATGAACAATTCTTGTAGAAGAACATAAGCAACTTTGATAGAAAATTAATGATAGATAGAATCTGAAAATCAATCACAAAACGTGTCTAGGGCTTTGAAATCACCCTTAACCAAATAGAAGTTTAGCCTAGCATAGGCATCATAAACATAAACATAAAATTAAAGAGAATCTAAGAAGGAAATAAAAGAAAGAAAGAAGAAGAAGAAGAATATTAATTATCCAACCTCTTGCTCTTTCTAAAGAAAAAGAAAACTAGAGAAAAGAAAGAAGAAGAAAACTTAGAGAATTTTGTTAAAATGGCTAATATCCTACCAATCTCCAATATGATCCCTTACAATCATCCAAGGCCCTCTATTTATACACATTTTGGAGGGCTAAATGACAAGAGACAAGCTTTACAAATTTCAAGGGTAGGTATATGACGATTTTGATCAGCCAACTTGATGGTCGATTTCGTCAATATTGGAGGCCTTATCTGATCACATGGTCTTCTAGACAAAGGTTCCCCTATCAGTTACGGAACCATAGCCGTTGGAATCAGCTCATTTGCTGACGTGGTTAAGCAGATATGGGCAAAATACGAAAACATGTCAGCACAGACGTCATTGCACATCAGCCAACTTGATGGTCGATTTCTTCAATATTGGAGGCCTGATCTGATCACATGGTCTTCTAGACAAAGGTTGCCCTATCAGTTACGGAACCATAGCCGTTGGAATCAGCTCATTTGCTGATGTGGTTAAGCAGATATGGGCAAAATACGAAAACATGTCAGCACAGACGTCATTGCACATCATCCAACTTGATGGTCGATTTCGCTAGGGAAAACGACTCCGTTTTAAGAAGTGTAAAACATGAAAAAGATAGATATGCCTCTTAGCTTTGCATGGCTACCAATTTCATCCTTATTGCTTCAGTGAAACTCGAGATATAGCTGATATGGCAAAAGGTGTCGGAACTGAAACTGAACTGGATTTGCCCTTAATTCTAGTAATCTGAAATCACTCAAAGAAACTTGTGAAAAACACCAAAATACATAAAAATATAAAAGATCATAAACACAATTAGACTAAACAATAATAACTCGTATTTGACACAAAACATTAATAAAACATACTAAAAACTATATAATTATACGAGTTATCACATGCAGATCAATATATTATCATATTTGGAACATATCTGTTTCAAGAAAAGTGAAAAAGGGCTTCCGAACGTTAAAATTACACGTTGGCCTGTTAATGTACTAAAAGACAAAACAGGGGCAAAATGGTCATTCGACCATGGCTCACTTATTAAGTCTGAAAATCAAACTTCTTTCTCCCCCATTTTTCACGTGAAAACAAGAAAAGAGAAAAAGAAAGAGGGGAAGCCATGGAAGCTTGCTTCCAAGCTTTCTCTCTCCTCCGTTTACTAGGCAAATAACCAAAATTTTCAAAGAATTCACAAACCAAAAAGTAACTTCATGTTCTAAGCTTGATTTTGATGTTATATTTTGAAGATTTTTCCTTTAACTATGAGAAACCATGTGGGATAAAAATTGGTGGTGGTGAACCACCATGTTGCCACCATTTTTTTCCGCCACGGGAGGTGTTCCTCCGCCTCCTTAAACCATAAATTAGTATCGGATAACTTTGAATCAAAATTTAGAGGCTAAAACAAGTTTAGCCGAAACCCTATCTTGCCCATGAAGTGTTGCCGCCACCTTCCTTGGTTGTTCGAGGCCACCGTTAGCTTTGCTGTCATCATGTGAGCAACTTTCTAGTTGATTGTTGCTCCGAATTTTAATCTGAGCTAAGTGTAAAAATTTATTTGTAAAAATTCTTAAGATGAAAAATTTTGGATAGCAGCTAACTATTATAAATAATGGGAATTTGAGTGTCCCGTAGTTGTAAAATATTTATAGATTATCCTGACGATGTCGTAGTTACCCATATCATGGAGTTCGCTAGGGATCGCGACAAAGTCATGAAAGTGCCGCTTTAATACTCAAAACAACACATGAGTATTTAGGTTAATCTAGGAGGTAGTTGTTGTTTTATATGCATTGTTGATTAATATGGATATTGAAACATGAAAGATTGCTTGGGTTACGAAAATGGTAAGTTTCGTACCTTACGCGGATCAAAGGCGTAATTGTGGTGTTAATATGGTTACATGAGGTAAGTGTTGTGGAGTTTAATAATAATGAATGTGAGCTATTTGAAATGCTCGGATATGCTTAATTGAGATGTTGGGCAAGGTACGGATTATGGTTGTACTTGTCGGATTAAAGAAACAATAGTATGGAATTGTGTTTGAGGCATTATGGTTATTAATTTGTGAAATTGTTTGATGAATGATATTGTATAGGATGGTTGAGTATTTAAGGATAGTTAGACATTGTAGATTAAATGTTATGCACACGAGTTGTTTGATAAAATGTCTAAGTGAAATTGTAATGCTTGTAAATATAAGTAGAAATATGCTAGTGTAGAAGCTGTTACCTAGCATATTATATAAATCATTTAATAAGATAAACAAATTTAATACATCATGCTATTGTTGTACGGACAGGGTGATGTCCGAAATGCTATTGTTGTACGAACAGGGTGATGTCTGGGATGCTATTGTTGTCCGGACAGGGTAATGTTCGGGATGCTATTGTTGTCCGGACAGGGTAATGTCCGGGATGCTATTGTTGTACGGATAAGGTGATGCCCGGGATGCTATTATTGTACGGATAAGATGATGTCCGGGATGCTATTGTTTTACGGATAGGATGATGTCCGGAATGCTATTGTGGTACGGACAGGATGAGTCCGGGATAGTACGGACAGGATGAGTCTGGGATGATACGGACGGGATGAGTCCGGGATGATATGGAGAAGATAGTCCGGGATGATAAATATTATGGACTGTTATAAGTCCGGGATGATAAATATTATGGACTGGTATAAGTCCGGGATGTTTTGATGTTATAGTCATGAAAAATTCCTAAATGATAATTATAGAGGTATACACGTAAAATCGAGTGTTAGATATTTTTGGTTATCGATTCTAGTTGGCCAATGGCCCATTTATATTCAGCGCTCAGCATAGAAGATTTCATATGGGACAAATAATTTTTATATGTCTCGAAACAATTTTTAAATATTAGTTTTTGATTAATTAAACATAATTGATATGTCTTGTTTATGCTTTAATGGTTAAGAAAGGAAGCATGAATCTTTCAAGTACTCTTCCTAGTTACCTTATGCTCACTTAGTCTTTCGGCTCACTCCATTTATTTTCATTCTTTTTCAGATCCTGATAGACCCAGCTCTTCCCAGATTTCGGATAGCTAGCAGCTCGTATACTTGTGGGAAGCGAATTGATCCAGGACGTGGTAAGCAGTGGCGATGGTGGGATATATTTTGCAGTCACTAGGGTATCATGGGTCCTATGCATTTTGTGTATGATGTACATGTACTTTATGTTTTGTAAACTAATGTATCTAAGTGATGTATGATGTATAACGGCCACGGAGGCCTAGTATGATCTGGTGATGCTTATGCCGTTATGATATAATATAAATGTATGTTTGTATATAAGATGTCATAAAGGTTAAGTCTACTGCGGGACATCTTAGTTACTCCTTATCGAAGGTGTCCAAACCGAGATGTCATGTGTTGATGATTATTACATTGCAAATGTTGATGATTGAGGGCAAAACCCCATGTTGAATGAGATTATGCCGAAATTTTGTTTGATTTGGTTTCGCGGGTATGTTCAGGCTTCGAAGGTAGGGGCGTATCTTGCCTCTGGCCGGTCACATGCCCTGAATTTGGGATGTGACAGAATATTTCATGCTAAGCCTCTTTAGCACCTTATCTATGTATGTAGATTGGGTTAAGCCAAGCATTATTTTCGATCTATATCTATATATCTTAATTCCTTATATTCTTCTCTTTTTCTTTTAATAAAATAAAATTAGAAACTTATACAATTAAAAAATACATTGTTGAGCTCACAATCCACGTTGGCAACAACATGTAGCAACCGTATTTCTTCCTTTCTTAGCTCTTTGTATAAGATCATATAGATCTTTTAAAGAGGATAAAAGCAAATACGGAGTAATAAATGGCAATAATAAAGCTCAAATGGACTTGATGTATTAATTAAAATTTTGAAAGGAAATAGAACTATTTTCAAACCATTTTATAAATTCTTTTCCATTTAATTATTTTAATGTCAATCATATCTTTCAATTGAAAAAGAGTGAACAATTTATTAGCCAAAGTCATTTTGTATTGTTACCAATTTTTTTTAACGGATTCTGCAATCTAGAAATAGATCGAGGGGATTGTAAATTGAAAATTTGAATTTCAAATATCTTATATACCATTTTTTAAAGATGATTATATGAATAAATTGGATTAAATGTTCTTATTGATTCTACTTGTAAATAAAAATGGTTATGAAATTATCCATATATATATATATATTTGATTTTCCTGACATATGGTAAAAAATCGGAACGAAAAACATTAACATCTTTCATTCTAATGGTTTTGAGCGGATTTAAAAATTTTAAAGATTTTATTCGTTTCTCATAAAAAAAATAAAAAACCAAAAACGTTTGTTTGGTTATAGTATTACTTTTGGTTATGGATAACAAATAAGGGAATTTTCATGTAAACTAGTGTTTGAATTCCCGCGTTGTTTCGGTTTTATTGTCATTGATAATACATTGAATATGATTATAACATAAAAAAAATATATATGAATTTATAGTTAAAATTGAATTATTATGATAAACTATAAAAAACCAAAAACGTCTTGTTTGTTTGGTTATAGTATTACTTTTGGTTATGGATAACAAATAAGGGAATTTTCATGTAAACTAGTATTTGAATTCCCGCGTTGCTTCGATTTTATTGTCATTGATAATACATTGAATACGATTATAACATAAAAAAAAAAATAACGAATTTATAGTTAAAATTGAATTATTATGATAAACTATGCAAAATATCTCAACTTGATGACAACTTTTAATAATGTATGTCGCAACCTCAAAAACAATAAGTCTCATCGCGAGACTTTATTATTCGTTAAGCGTGACATTGAAAAAATAGAGAAAAAGACGACTTAATTTCTCTTGAAATAAAATTAAGGTTTGAAAATGACCTCGAAAAAGACACGGAGTCGCCACCAATCTTTTTTGGCTAGGTGTGATCTGCCACCTATTAAAACCAGTTTTGTAAAATATTTTAAAATTAATTATAATCAAAGAAAATCAAAGAAGCGGGTTCGGCACTCAGTTATGTGCGGGGAAGGATTAGCACCCCCACAATACCCGTATAAAACGGTACCTTATTAATGGTGTGTTATCTCAAGCCTCGGTAAAAAGTCGATTTTAAATTTGGTATTTCAAATTAATTCCCAATTTTAAGAAAAATAATTCCAATTTTAATTGAAAATGATCCGGAATCTATTAATTCAAAATTTTCCTATATTCCCCGAAATATAGAAATTTTTATTTATTTGAAAAATTTTCCGAATCATTCTCATTTTTTGAAAGAAAGACATTCCTTTATTAATGATAATTGATGATATCCTCTCGAGCAAACCCGGTAGAGAACTCATGAATAATTTTAGTTCGGGAATATCTTTATTTTATTGAAAACCATTATCTTTTTCAAAACATTTTTAAAAAAATATATATGAATATGTGTGACAAAGTTTAATCTAAATGACATGAATAACCTAGGTGACATAGTATATTATAGATGAAATGAATAACCTAAGTGTCATAATATATTCTAAATAACATATGTGACATGATATATTCTAAATGAAATGAATAACCTATGTGACATAATATATTCTAAATGAAATAATATGTCCTAAGTAACATGAAATATTCTAAATGAAATAATATGATTTAAATGACGTGGTAAATTTAAATGACATGGCATATTTTAAATGACATTGCATATTCTAAATAATATAATCTAGATGACATGGAATATAATCTAAGTGACATGAAATGACATGAAACATAAAATAATGCTATCATGAAATATGCATGAAAATAATAATACATAAACATAGTATATGCTGATGTGACAAAAATAAATGACTAAATAAAAAGCATAGGATAGCATGAAATATTCAAAACCATATAACAAACAATATAACACCATAAAACATAAATCCAAATAATAAAAATACCATAGGAATATTCATAGCAAAAAATCATATATTATACAATATGTATGAACATGGAAAATGCAATGCATGAAAGTGTATTTTTTTTCTTTAAATAAGGAAATCCGTATACCTAAAAAGATATCCGGCTACCTTAGGAAAATACATCAAATTAAATTTTCTAAAATCAAAGTGCTCTGTGATTGGTTTAAAAACAATTTTGAAAATCTTGGATAATAAAACAACATAGCCAAATTCCCCTTTTAATAGCTCTATTTTCCTAAGTTTGAAAACCGGTCTTGACCACCTTGACCCGAGCTTTATAAAATCATTTTTAAAGTTTAAAATGGCTTAGAAACCACTCTAAGATGGTAACTAAAGTTCCTAATCATCCGCCTCTAAGTAACTTAGCCAAAACAAAAAATTAACTTTCCCTCAAATTCAAATCTAACTCTACTGTCCAAGTTTAAAGCATTATTTTTAACCTATTTTTAAAATTTCAAAAATCTGAAAAACATACTAGAGACTAAGAACATGTCGAACTCTTTGGAAAAAATTGGCTTAAGTTTTGGATTAAGAATAACTTCCCAGAAAAATCACGAAAGTCAGAAAACTGGGTGAAAAACTGTTTTGCCAAAAATCATTTTTAAGCCTTTGATAAAATCATTCAAAAATCAAAGTAAAAATATTGGAGACTCTCCTAAGGACCTACAAATAGTAGCTAAAATTTCTAAAAAGTTGGGTAAAAATTGGCTAAGTAAAAAAAATCACAAATGTAGAAAAATTAACTTGACAACTCCTCAATTTTCCACAAGTATGCTCATATGAGCTTGACTTTAAACCATTGATTGGTTTAAGTCAAAAATCAAGTGGTATGGTATGAGATGCATGAACAAACAACAGATTGGATGTATGAAATGCATGATTTAAGGCCTAATGACATAGAAAATGCATGGCATAAAGAATATGACCTAGACCTAACATGAACTTGCATGGCAATAAATGCAACCTAGGTCTAAACATGGATGAAATGCATGGAAATGAAAATGAGACCTAGACCTAAAAAATGCATGGCAATAACACAAACACATGGCATACTAAATCAAAATACACAAAATCATGACATGGAAATGCAAACCTAACAACTAGCAAGATGAAAATGCACAGACAAGACATAAAAACATAGGGTAGCCGAATGGACCTATGGCCTAAATGATGAAATCCTAGCATGGCATTTACACAAACACATGACATACTAAATGCAAGACTAAAAAGGAAACATACTAAACCAAGCAATCATGATATAAAGGCATGAACATAGCTAGACATTTTCACAAACACATAGTATAGTAAAATGCAAATCATGAACAACTCAAACATGTTGAAAACAGAAAATTAAAAAATGGTAAACAAGGCAAGTAGACAAGAAAACAAAATGATAAAACCAAAATAGAGGTAAGTAAAAAAAATATTAAAACAAACTCCATATCTTTGTTATTTTTAAAACAATAGAATATCAAAACATACTAGACATCTCAACCAACATGAAACAAAGATCAACCATGAACCATGACCATTCAGCTACCTCTAAAAATCAAGTAAAAAAAATGCTTTTCAAAATTTTGTATAAAAGAGGAGCTTCAAAAGGAAGCTTCAAAATACTTATTTCAAAAATCAAAATCAATAGAAAATCACCAAATATCAAATGAAAACAGCAAATTAAGGATGGAAATGCAAAAAAAAAAAAAAGTGCAAGAGTAAGGTGCTTTTAGCTACCTCTAAAAGCTATTTTTGCAAGCTTTTTTCTCTTCTTACTTTCTTTACCTTTCAAAACTTTCTATTTGCTTTCCAAAATGGAGAGTAATCAGCCAAGAAGAAGTGTGAAAAATGAAATATCCCCCTCTCCCTTAAGGTGGCTGAATGGCCCTAGATTAGTGTAGAAGGTTCTAGTTATTTTTTAGCCAATTTTGATCCAATGGCCTTTAACCCAAGATGCTTTCTATGTAGAATTCTCACCCTTAGATTGGAATAATCAGCCCCTAAAATATGATGTCATAAATATGACATCATCCCTCTCCATCCATTAGTCCATGTGTTACAATTTCAAAGGCTTGAAAAAATAACTACCTTCCTATCCACTATTGACCCTTTGATGCAAAATCTTATCTTCAGTTTTTTTATAAAATAACCTTTTTGACCCCAAACCAAATTAAATAGAAAACGGGCTTCAAATCCAAATTTTCTTTTTTCAATACTTCTGGAATAATAAAAAATTGAATTCTGAAAGTTTTCAAAATATTTCGAGCCCATTTGCTATTTTTTCGATTTTTTTCTTTCAAAATTGCCCCTTTGAGCAATAGAACTTTTACCGTTTTTCAAACGAGCTCCGAGTCCAGATTTTTCTTTACCAATCTCTTCCAAATAATTTGAAAGTGAGATCTGGAAGTTTTCATAATTTTTGGAGCTCATTTGCTATTTTTTCAAGATTTATCTTCTTGAATTTCAGCATAGTGGGCCCGAGATTTGCCATTTTGCAAATGAATTCCGAATCCGTATTTTTATTCACCAATCTCTTCCAGATGATTTAAGAATGAGATCTGCAAATTTTGGTAATTTTTGGAGCTCATTTTCTATTTTTCCCAAATTTTTCAATTTTGCCCTTTTGTCTCCAAAGCTCGGTTTTGCTCAAAACAAGTTTGATTTTCAAATTTTCTTATTTTGTGCCTTTGTCATATATTGAATTGGAGTTGGTCCGAAAATGCTCAATTTTTACTATCAAATTCCCTTCCCTTCCCTTCCCTTCTGATTTGATTTTTTTTTCACTATCGGAAATTTCCTCTTTTTTCCTCCAATCGACTCTTTTTTCGAAATTACTTCAAACTGAGCCTTGGGCTATCCTTGTTTAATCACTCCTTATCAATTAGGGGCTTAGTTTTACCGAATCGGGTCATTTCTGCATTTTTTCCCAATTTCACCAAAATCCACCAAAAATCCTAATTCTCAGTTTTCTTCCAAATTGACTTTTCCTTCAGTTTTGCCTTCAGGTGGCCTCTCCATTACCTGTAGTCATTGCTTATCTTTCATTTGGAACCTCTAATTTCAACCAATTTGATCGTTTAAGCACTTTTTCCCAAATTTTCCGAACTGGGGTTTACTTTCTACTGAATCTCCGTAACCCATCTTCCGGACTTCATATCTTTCATTGTAGATCTCGGATTATCAAAATTCTTTCACCATTCTTCAATTAAACTTTGAATCTAGATATTGAAAGTGGGTTGACTTTTTCAATAGTTGACTTTTTGGGGTTGACTTTTTCAAGATTGACTTTTTATATCTGCTTTCTTAAACTAAGTCTTGAAGTACCACCTGCAGTATGAGAAAAGCCTTTTTGCATTCTGAAACATCACTTTAGGAAGAAAACATACCTGATTTAGTGATCGGGACAAAATTAGGTGTCTACAATGAATATATATAAAATAACACAAATACAACAAGAATACACAAATCTAATTCCTTATATGTGCATTATATGTAAAAAATTAAGATAGATATCAAAATTTAATTCATTTATATTATATTGACATTAGACCTGCTCATGAGCTGGACTGGGCCGGGTTCAAGCCGGGCCCAGGTAGGATATTAAGAACATTTATGTTTGCTCAAACCCGACTCGAAATATAACCAAATGTTTTTTACCAAGCCCGGCCCATATTATTAAAATGATGCCCTGACCCGGCCCGCCCAAATTTGATTCATATTGAAGCTCCAGTCTATTAACACCAAATCTTACCAAACTGTAACACAACAAGAACACAAGCAAACCCGTGAATACAAATTCCAAATAAAGCAGCAAAGAATGAACAAAATCCAGCTCAAAGCATCTCTAGAAATATGCAAAAGACAAATTAGGAACATAAAAAGTAAAAGGATTTTGACTGTACCGAATAAAAAAATGAAAACCCAGAAAGCATGCAAATACCCAATTAGCAAAACAAAAAAATCAAAACACTCTCCAATATAATCAAAAATAAATAAATAAATAAAAGACAAGCTTACAAGGTGAGAAGATAGATAAAAGGGTTGGATCTAAGAAGAGAAAAAGATTATAAGAGATGTTGGATTCTGTTGTTTACTAAATAAAAAAGACACAAACTTTACAAGAGAAAGAGAAAGTAAAGAAGATGATTTTTTTTTTTAATGATGGTGATGTTAAGATGAAGAGATCAGTAACAATAGCAAAAACAAGAGAAAAGAAAAGAAAAAAAATTACGAGAAAGATATAGTAAGAGAGAGGACAGAAGAGAGAAGACTTCTCTTGCAAAAGGGGTGTCAGGTCAGTCAGGTAGCTAGGGAGTAAAGGGAATATATTAAATATTAAATATATTTATTATTATATAATAGTATCTAGGTCGGGCCGGGCCAGGGTCTAAAATTTTTTGTTCAAACCCCGGCCCGTTTAGAAAATGGGCCTAAAATTTTGTCCAAGCTCATTTTTCAGGCATAATATTTTTGTCCAAACTCTTCCAAAATCGAGCGAGCTTCGAGTTTGGGCGGGTAGCCCGATGCATGAGTAGGTCTAATTGATATCCATCATTTCTATTCATATTAAAAAAATAATAAAATATAAACCTAGCAACTATCATACAATAACTCATAACTTATACCATTATTTAACATAGTTTTTTTTTATACTATTTAATCATCATAATATTTTTTTTCTTTTGATTCAACATCAAAAGTAAAAAATATTTACTTACATCAACTCATCTCATATTATTATTTAGTATTTTAATTTTTACCGATAATTTATCAATACAATAATTTTTTATTCAATAGTATAAAAATAAAAAATTAATGACTTTATTTTTCAAAAAAAAAAAATGAAGAACCAATCATTATACAACACGTGACATAAAATTAGTAGTCATTTGAATAGTGTCAAACATGAACATGACATGAAAAAATAATTAAAATACGACACACACGACATGAAAAAATAACATGGCCATGACATGAATACATGAACGTGCCGAAATTTATATAAAACGAACTTGACACAAAATTGTGAATTATTTGAATAGTGCCAGTTAAACCTGACAATTTCGCACACGAAACGAACATGAAAAAAATAATTAAAAACAATACGAAAAAATAGCACTAACATAACACGAATGCACAAATGTATCAAAATCTATCAATACGACAAAAAATAACATGATACAAAATTAAAAGTTATTTGAATAGTGCTAATTAGATCCGGTAATTTCGAACACGACACGGACACGAAAAAATAACTAAAAGACAATACAACACGAAAAATAACACTAACACAACATGAATGCACGAATTTGTCAAAATCTATACATAAGGTGTCAAAATTTATATATATGTAATACTCTTAATACGATTATAACATGAAAAAATAACATAATATAACACGTAATAATTACTAAAAAAATACAAAATATTATTACAAAATTGTCTTTCAATTAAGAAAAAATTGCAAAATTACCTCTCAATTGAGGGATAACTTTAATTGTATTGTATATGATATCACAAGATTAAACACATGACACCATAGTTATTAGAACTGGACCGGATATTGATCCATTCTCAAGTCTCAGGTCAATTAGTTCAATCATTGGGTCATTCGGGTCAATGATGATTTTAAAAAAATTTAAAAATTTAAAATATTATAAATAAAATTATATATTATATAAATACTTTTACTAATTGCATAATTTAAAATTTCTGATATAAAAATTAGAAATATTCATTATCATTTAGAAAATTAGAAAACAAAACTTAAGTTTATAAAGATTTTTTTTTCTATTTTTTATTTTTGATTTTTGTAATATTTTTTATTTTAATTTTTTGCCAAAAAAAAATTAGTGAAAATGATAAAAGAATTATTAATTAGTATGCAAAAATTATATTAGGTATTATTTAAAAATCATCTAAAAAATTATTTTCAATTGACCCGGGTTAATAACAAACCCATTGTATCACCAATTTTTTTCATAAACCCAACAGGTCAATCCGGGTTTTCTTGGGCCAATTGCAAAAACAGTCTGATTAAAGAATCGGCCCGGGTTAAGGACTGGATCACCGGGTCAACTGGTCCGACCATCAGGCTGGTCTGAGTTTAATAACTATGCATGACAGAACTATGGCTCACATGACATTAATATGTTGGTATTTGATCTATCAATTCTAGTCCGAACTCAAAACACTCGTTCAACCCGCCTTAATCAAAATCCGTTTCAATCTAATTTGATCATAAAAAGTTAATAACTTGAATCCGTCCAACCCAAACTCGAAATTGAACCGAATCCGAATTGAATTGAATTGAAAATGAGCCGAACCTGAATCCGAAACATTAACCCAAAATAATCCGAACTTAAATTAAGTATGTTTTATTTTAAAAACATTAATTTAATAAAAATAAAATAAATATAACATAAATTATTAATTTATTTTAATTTTATGACTTAAATTTTTTTCTAAACTATTACAATTTTATATATTTTATTATCTTTCTTAATTATAATTAAAAAAATTATTATTATTATAATTGAATTTTAATTTTTATGTTCATTAATATATATTATAAAGTTCTTTATATTTTTTTACTTTGATAAAATAATTAAATAACGATAATAATCATTTTAAAACAAAAAAAAATAGTTGACAATAATTTCATAAAACTATAAGTTATATTACCTATGATAATCTTATAATATAATTTAATTTTAAACAAATTAATATATGTTATTTTACTTATGATAATCTTAGAATATGATTTAATATAAATTATATATTTTAATTCTCATGGGTATAAATGAAAAAAAAAAACAAGTTTTGGTTGAAACAAATCACCTCTTTGGATTGAAATGGGACTCTAAAAAATGAGATTAAATTGAAATTCCTAATCCTAGTAGAACTAAATCTCTTCCCTATAAAAAAGAACCCAAGCACCACAATCAAACACATCAGAGAAAGAGATCAGAAATCAAGGAGAGTCAGAAGCAAAGAAATCATAGGACTTTTTTCGAAATTAAAAAAAAAAATTTGTGAGAGAAAAAAATTTGAAAATTCAAAAGTGAGAGTTAGAATTTGTTTCGAAGAAACTCTTGAGAAAGAAAAGTTGGGTTTTAATTAGAGGAAGCATATACTAGAAGTTGGTGGCCATTCGGCGGTCAACGGAGTAGATCGGAGGAGGTGAAATTTTGAACTTCGATTTTAGATCTAGGAAATTCTAGAGAGATTCAGAAAAAACTAATTTGATTTTTGAAAAGAGAAGATCGAAAGGAATTTTTGGTGATTTTTCGGGAATTTTTTGACCACCGACACCGGCGACGGCGGCGGCAGCAGCAACCCACCGGAATCTGAAAAAAATCTGGGTTTTATTCTTGGTGTTCTTGAAGAATTTCAGAGAAAAAGAGGATTTTTTTTTTCAAAGAGGTAAAACAAATGACAAAAAAAAATGGGTGTTTTAAACAAGCAGGTGGGTCAGGCCAGGCGGCCCGCGCCTGGGCCCGACCCACATGCTGTCTTCTTCTTTTTTTTTCTCTTTTGTTTGGTCTTTATATTTTGTTGTTTATTTAGTTATTTTATTTTATGTTTATTTGCTAATTGTTTTCTTTTTAGTTTTTTTCTTTTGTAGGTTTTATTTTATATTGTATTATTATTACTATTATTATTAATTATTTTACTAACCACATTTTTTTTATAAAAAAAACTACTATTATTTTTAAGAAAACTATTATTATATTATTATATTTTATTTTATATTTTATATTTTTTATATTGTTAATTATTAATTTATTATTTTTAAGATTAGATTAATTTAATTGAAGAATAATTATTTTTAAATTAATAAATTGAGATTTTTTCAATGATGAAATTCAAAGAAATTACGAATGGTTAATTTCTGAGAAATTTCTAGGTGAGAGATTTCTCTTAAAAATTCTCCAGAATGAATGGAATGATATTTTAAGAGAATAATTTCAATACCAACAAAAATAAAATTTTTTTTTTTTTAAGAGTAATTAATTTTCAACATCTTTTTCTCAAAATTGATTTTCCATAATAAATGCTTAATTAAATTGAATGATAAATTAAGATTTTTTTCCGATGATGAAATTCAAGAAAGTTGCGAATGGATGACTTTGAAGAAATTTCTAGGTGAGAAAAATTCTCTTAAAAATTCTCGAGAACGAATGGAAGAATATTTAAGGAATGATTTTCGATATTAAGATCAGAATTTATTTTTTGAACAAACATTAATAAAATGTGGATTAATTTTGGAAGATTAATTTAAGAGAAATAATTTGATTAAGTAATTTAATTTTTCCGACGACGGAGCCTCTTCAATAGAACGAATGGTTTCTTTTGAATACTCTCGAGGTGAGGAAACATTTTTTAGTAATTTCTCCATAACGAATGGAATGAAGACCTAAAAAATAATCTCTGAGATTTTCTAACTTTAACAATTAAAATAAAATAGGATAGACAAGACCATTTAATTAAGACTTTTTAAGTATCACAAGACTAATTAGGTACTATCTCTTAGATAGGCGTTGTGAGGGTGTTAATCCTTCCTCACACGTAACCGTACTCCCGAACCTAGTTCTGACAAATAGACCAGAACCTATTCTTTTTAAGGTGCCTTAGTCAAGCTTAGGATTACTTTAAAAGGGATAGATTTATAAAGGTGACTAATCAAACCTAGATTAGATGATTAGTGGCGACTCCATTGATCTGCGTCTAGCATGCTGAATTCGTATTTGGCACGTTATGACAGTTTGGCGACTCCACTGGGGACATTCGAGAGTCGAGCCATATATTAGTCTTGTGATACTTTAGGTTTGAAATATTGGTCTTTAAGTGTTTAATTTTTATGTATTTATTTATTTGTTTATTTATTTTTATTTTTTATTTTTGATTTTGATTTTTGTTATTTGTACTAACAACTTTTGTTTCATTGTACATTTGTGGGTAAAGGAAGGTTTGAATGTCCCTTCGCACACACGACACATTGTATATCATAAAGTCCTATACCCGGACTCGTCCCTTTTAGGAGGGGGTAAAGTACCTACGCCTCGAGAGGTGAAAACCTCTTCTACGGCTAGCGAAACACCTTCAGAGTGTAAAGTACCAAAGTCTTTGAGAGGTGATAACCTCCGCCATAACTTTGGAAAATACTCTCACCTGAATTGAACCCTTCTGGTTGGAGCCTGTAATGGGTGATGAATGGGGGTGCCTTACTCATCCTACATGGATGATGTTAAGGAGCAATTTGGGGACTTTTTTAGCTTGGTCAAGTATCCTACACCCAGCATATAAACAATACTTAGGTGGCCAAGCTTTAAGATAGAGTCATGTCCAACCTTATATAGAGGAGAACCCGAATTTAGGACCCAGAAGGGACACTTCTTACCCTATACTTTTTTCATTAACATGACTTTGTTTACCTAATGATAACTCGTATAATTATATAGTTCTTAGTTATGTTTTATTATTGTTTTGTGTCAAATACGAGTTATTATTGCTTAGTCTAATTGTGTTTATGATATTTTATATTTTAATGTAATTTGATGTTTTTTACGAGTTTCTTTGAGTGATTTCAGATTACTAGGTTAAATCAACAATTAAGGGCAAATCCAGTTCAGTTCCAGTTCCGACACCTTTTGCCATATCCGCTATATCTGGAGTTTCACTGAAGCAATAAGGCTGAATTTTTTACAGTGCAAAGTTAAGAGGCATATCTATCTTTTTCATGTTTTACACTGCTTGAAACAGAGTCGTTTTCCCTAGCGAAATCGACCATCAAGTTGGCTGATGTGCAATGACGTCTGTGCTGACCTGTTTTGGTATTTTGACCATATCTTCCGATCCACATGAGAAAATGATCTGATTCTAATGGCTATGGATTCGTAACTGATAGGGGTATATTTTTCTAGAAGACCATTTGATCAGATCAAGCCTCCAACATTGACAAAATCGACCATCAAGATGGCTGATCAGAATTGTCATACAATATGACGAAAATTGTTAGAAAAATGCACCCACCTATTATACCTACCTTTGAAATTTATAAAGCTTGTCTCTTGTCATTTAGCTCTCCAAAATGTGTATAAATAGAGGGCCTTAGATGAGCATTAAAGGTACATTGGTAGGATATTAGCCATTGTAATAAAATTCTCTAAGTTTTCTTCTTCTTTCCTTTCTCTAGTTTTCTTTTTTTTATTTACTTATGCTTCTTACATTTCTTTTCATTTTATTCATATCTAGTATGTGTTGCTAATCATATTGTTGAGGTGATGAGGTGAAGCTCTTGGTAAATGCTAAGGTTAGTCTCTTAAACATGAGCTAAAATGAATCATCATTTATAAACACTAGTATAGATAATATTTTCTTTTGGTTTAAAATCATACTTACAAAGTAGGGATCTTGATACATTATTGACAAGGAAAATGGCACAGTAAATGCTTGGTTGCATAACCTTGATTTGTTGTAGACATATACCTTGGCATAAGGAATGCTTGGACTCTTTTTATGAGTTTTGAGGACACCAAATGAACATAATATCATATGCTATGGACGTTGGACTGAATTGCTAAACCTTCCGATTGGAACCTCCTTTATGTGTGGATTTCAATTGTGTAATAAAACAAGATTAATCTTAGCATAACACCAAGAGTGGATTCTCTAACCTCAACATCTTTTCTTATTTTTTTTTTATATCTTGTTTAATTTCTTTTATATTTTGTTTATTTTGTTCTCTAATATCTTGTTTATCTTATTTTGTTGTTGATTCCCTAATATCTTGTTTACTTTCTTTGTCTTATATATTTATAAACTTATACTTACTAATACGCTTCCCTGTGGTTCGACCTCGGACACCCGAGAATTTATTACTTGAACATAACCTGCACTTGGGTTTACAACTCTTAATTGAGTCTCCATCAAGTTTTTGGCGCCGTTGCCGGGGCGGCAATACTAAGTATATAAGTTTATAAGTATATTTATTTTTACTGGCTGGTTATACCGCCTAATTTTCTATATATTTATATTTATATTGTATATTAACTTTGTTTTATTTGTATTGGCTGGTTATACCGCCTAATCTGTATATTAACTTTGTTTTATGCTTGTTTGGCGACGTGATTTTAGATCTCGTCGTTTAGTTAGATTTTATTGTGAAACTTTTTCAGGTAATCTTTCTAATACAACTACTACCATGGCTGACAATGAAAGTGTTCATGCTGAAGATGAGAACAGACAAGTACGCACCATGCGTGACTACTTGCAACCAACTCGAAGCTCATCACCCTCTTGTTTTATTTTTCCTCTCAATGCAAACAACTTTCGTTTTAAACCAGGTATGATAGCTTTGCTTCCAAATTTTCATGGGTTAGAATCGGAAAGTGCTTACTCGTTTCTAAAAGACTTCGAGGATGTATGTGTCACCTTTAATGACCAACAATGTACAAATGAAATTGTCAAGCTAAAATTATTTCCTTTTTCTTTAAAAGATAAAGCAAAAATTTGGCTTCATAATTTAAAACCAAGGTCAATTGGCACATGGCAAGAATTACAAACTGAGTTTCTAAAGAAATTTTTTCCAGCACATAAAACTACTGCTTTGAAAAGACAGATTCAAAATTTCAATCAAAATCAAAATGAAGCATTTTTTCAGTGCTGGGAGCGTTTTAAAGATTTGTTAAGTTCTTGTCCACATCATGGTTTTGAAAAATGGCGTCTTATTAGTTTCTTTTATGAAAGTTTAACTCCCGAAACTAAACAATTTGTTGAAACAATGTGTAACGGTGAGTTTCTAGAAAAAGAACCTGAAGAAGCCTTTGACTACCTAGACCATTTGGCAGATAACTCTCAAGCCTGGCACACAGATAATTCCTCTGAAAGTTCCAATAGATCTAATCTTTTTTCTAACAGAGGTAAATATCATTTTAGTCAAGAAGATGAGATAAAAGCTAAAGTAGCTAATTTGGCTAGAAAGATTGAAGCCATGGAACTTAGAGAAGTAAAAGAAGTCAAAACGGTTAAAAATGAAGAAAGTTGTGGAATTTGTGAAATCATGGGACACCCCACTTCTAAATGTCCAAACATTCCCATTCTTAAAGAAGCGTTGCATGATCAAGTAAATTCCATAAACACATTTAAAAAGCCTTTTCCTTCTCCTTACTCTGAAACGTATAACCCTGAATGGAGAAACCATCCCAACTTCAGTTGGCGGAATAATAATCATGTTCAGGTACCACAATCTCAAAAGCCGGGCAACACTTTTTCCTATCAACCTTCACGTGTACAAACCTTGGAAGAGACATTGCAAGCATTCATGCAAACACAAGCAAATGTGAATAACCAAACTTCACAGGACATCAATGAGATCAAAAACACCTTGTCTACATTGACAGCTTCATTACGCACTCAAGAAAAAGGTAAGTTTCCTGCTCAACCTCAGCCTAACCCTTCTACTCAATGTCTTGTTTCTTGCTCCAATGAAACTCAACAGGAAAATGCCAGTTCTATCACAACTCTTCGAAGTGGAAAGGCAATTGACAAAAACATTCCATCAAAAGACCAAGATCCTCCTTCCCCTCCGAAAAGTAATGGTAAGGATGATGGTAAGTCTGAACTTCTTGAAAATTTAGACAAAGAAAAAGGTATGCATCCTGCTCCTTTTCCTCAAAGGTTGCAAACAATAAAGAATTTGAATCAAAATGCAGAAATATATGAACTTTTCAAACAAGTTAAGATTAACATTCCTTTATTGGATGCAATCAAACAAGTTCCATCTTATGCTAAATTTTTGAAGGACATGTGCACAGTTAAAAGGAAACATAATGTACAAAAGAAAGCATTTTTGACGGAAAGTGTGAGCTCAATCATTCAGCACCTTACTCCACCAAAATTCAAAGATCCTGGATGTCCAACAATCTCATGCATCATTGGAAACACTAGAATAGAACATGCATTGCTTGATCTTGGTGCTAGTGTTAATCTTTTGCCTTTTTCTGTTTATCAACAGTTAGGTTTAGGTGAACTCAAGGAAACACCTGTTACACTTCAACTAGCTGATCGTTCTGTAAAAATTCCTCGAGAGATAGTTGAAGATGTTTTGGTTCAAATTGATAATTTTTACTTCCCTGTTGATTTTATTGTTTTGGACACACATCCTGTTTCAAATCCAAATGTTCAAATTCCTGTTATATTAGGCCGTCCATTTCTTGCAACTTCTAATGCTCTGATAAATTGCAGGAATGGTATTTTGAAGATTTCTTTTGGAAATATGACTTTAGAATTAAATGTGTTCAACATTTGCAAGCAACCTGGTGATGATTCAGAAGTACATGAAGTGGATTTCATTGAAGAACTTGTTCATGAACATCTCACCACTACCACATTCCATGATCCTTTAGAAGCTTATTTAATTGAATGTAGAAGCACTTTTGCAAAGAAGCGACGAGCAAAGCGCATGAGTTCAAATTGCCACAAATGTGCACGATGGACGTGTAACGGTAAATGTCGTTCTATTGGGATTCCGTCCTCTAATCGAGATGATAAAATTGAATTCATTAAGGAAGGACTGAGTAAGGAGAATTTGGGTAATATTCAACTTTCTCTTGAGACGCATCCTAGTGGAGACGTACAAAGAGAAATTATTGATTTATGGCCGCAATTCCAAAGGGAATGGCAACATCTTGGGAATCTGATGTTAAAAGACCCTGTTTGCCAGCTTGTAACAAAACTGGATGGGAAGCATATCCTCGACTCATAGAAGGCGTTTAAGCCGTTTCTGGACGTAAAACCAGAGGAAGATGTGAGCCACAATCACAACTACAATAAATGACTTCTCAACTTTTGGTTTGATTTGCAATAACTTCATTTCGGTTTAATTTACGTGTTGTTAGATTTTTGTAATTATTCTCGTTTTTTTTTTTTTTTGCATTGGTCTTTTACGGTTGATTTTTCTTCTCTTTTTGATTTTCTTCCTGAAATCACGCAAAAATCTTTTGTTAGGTTAACATTTTCTTCTGACAGGTCAAATACACTTTCGGCGACATTATTACTCTTGTCTGATTCATTACTCAGTCCTCTATATATTACACCATGTACTCATTCTCTTTCAGGCACTCAAAAAAAAAATGGAAAGTACTTCGTCCCAGCGCATTAAAAAAATTTGTGTCTTTGGAGGTGCTTATCCAGGGAAAAATAACATATTCGCTGATGAAGCCATAAGAGTTGGAGTAATACTTGCCCAACAAAAGATCCAGTTGATTTATGGAGGCGGTAGTACGGGTTTAATGGGAGCAGTCGCTACAGCAGCACACGCCGGAGGAAGTCCAGTTCTAGGAATCGTGCCAAAACTATTCACAGATTTTTGTGGACCTACCGTGGGTAAGGAAATACAAGTCTGGAGTATCCCTGAACGGATGACAATCATGTACCATTCTGCCGATGCATTCATTGCTTTACCAGGAGGTCTGGGTACATTGGAAGAAATAGCTTGCGTGGCTTCTTGGTCATCTTTGGTCACAAATAAGAAACCCATTGGTTTGCTTAATATTAATGGTTATTTTAGTAATTTGCTTTCATATTTAGATAATGCTGTGGATAATGGATTCATGTTTTCAGAGGCAAGGAGAACCATAATTTCTGCTACAACCATTGAAGATTTACTCAAAAAGCTCCAAGCTTATGAGTATTTATCTGCTACGGTTGTTTCGCAAACGCTCGGAAAAAGAAAAAGAGATATGGACGAGCAAGGAGTGGATTGCACTCTGTCTTTGTGACATTATCTAACATTTTGTTTGTTGTGTCTCAGTTATAATAAGTGGTTAGCAACCTCTGCAGGTAATATCTCCTAAATTCTACCTTTAGTAGGGGGTAAGGGACATATTTTGCTAATTTTTTAAATAAAAAAAAATGATGTGTTTTAAGCCATTTAGAAGTATTCATTCTGAACAAGGTCTGAGTAAGGGAGACTTGAGACATACCTTGTCAGTTTGATTTCTTCTTTCAAAAAAAAAAAAAAGTTTGTTGTGTTTTAAGCAATTTAGAAGTATTCATTCTGAACAAGGTCTGAGTAAGGGAGACTTGAGACATACCTTGTCAGTTTGATTTTAATCTTTTTATGTTTACTTGTTAATTTTTGTTTAGTATTTTAGGATTAATTAGGTTGCATGAGTTTGTTTTGTTTTGAGTCTTAGTTATTCCTATTCTTATGTTATTAGTTCTTTTCTCTTACACATGATTCTTTCATTTGGGTTAATAGACTTACATTGAGGACAATTTACGAATTAAGTGTGGGGGGAACGATTTAGGATTTCTTTTATTTTTGTCTACTATTTTTTTTTATGAGTCTTTATTATTATTATTATTATTATTATTTTAATGTGTTCTAGTTCCTTTTTAATACAATGATGAGATATGAATTGCATAAGTCTAAAACAGAATTATTAGTGAGAAGATTTTCATGAGAATTGAGCTTGATGTCAACCTTTTTATGAGCCAATGTTAATATGATATGTTGATTGAGAAAGAAGCATGTTTAGACTTAATCTGACTTGTATAATCATCCTTGTGAGTTTTTGAGCCTATAATGATTGATGCATTATACAAATAAATCTAATTTCTTTCTTGAGTGCTCTTATGATTACATGATTCTCTAGAACTTGCTTTAAACCGTTTGAGACTATATTGATACATGTGACAACATGAATATGATAGAGGCATTAGGATTATAACCAGAGCCAAACAGCCATCCATTATTAATGTTCTAAGAGAACATCCCCACTAGTGAGCCAATTTGAGCCTACATTAAATATGCTATTTTATTGGTAACCAGAACTTACACCTAGCCTAAATATACTTATATCCTTACCCTTGTTCTAAAGATGGATTATATATTTTGAGACATATTGCAAAAACAAGGGATACTTTTTGAAAATTTGGGTTAGAACGAAAGATAAGTGTGGGGGAGGAGAGAGGCAAAAGTCAAGAGAAAAAGAAAGGGATCATTGTCAAATACATTCCCATATTAAAAAAAAAAAAAAAAATCTTCTCTTGAACTTCTAGTTAAAGTAAAGAAAAAGATGTTACAAAGTTGGTTAGAATGAAGCAAAGGCTCAACATGAATATTTAGCCTATGTTATTATGTGCTTTATAAGAGTTTTGAGAAGTTTTATTCGTATGATCTTATTATGTCTCTAAACTCTATGAACTCTTTGGAACCTTTGTGATATCTTTATCCTTTTGTTCTTTAACCACATTATAACCCTTTGGCCCCATTACAACCTTGAAAAAAGACCTCTTGATTTATGAAGTTGTATGATCTAAATAGTGGAGAATAGGTGGACAAGCAAGCATATGGTAGAACTGTTTTCATGAGATTGATTGACTGTAAACACTTTACCACTACTTTAAAGAGTGAAAATCATAAGAGTATAGTGAGAAGTTGAGATTAAGTTGAATATGCACTATTTTGATTGAAATATGTTATGTTAATATTGGCTTAACTCATTTATTTACATTCAAGCATGAATTTTTGTGAAATTCTTTGAGCTATTGATTAGTTTATAAGACTTGTTCAAAGATTGTCTCTAATTTATATTGAAAGGATTAGGAGTAAATATTTTTAGTGTATGTAGTTTACTTATATTTTAGTTTTTCAATGTTTGTGGGTATCGTTCTAGCAAACCCTCACGAGACTAAACTCGTCCACTAGGGACACCTAGGGGTTTAAAGGCTTCTGTCACATGCTAAGTGCCACCGTGATTTCCAACAAAAATGGATTAGATTAGATTTTCTTATTTTATTTTTATTGAGTCGTTGCTAGGGACTAGCAACAATCTAAGTGTGGGGGTGTGATAACTCGTATAATTATATAGTTCTTAGTTATGTTTTATTATTGTTTTGTGTCAAATACGAGTTATTATTGCTTAGTCTAATTGTGTTTATGATATTTTATATTTTTATGTAATTTGATGTTTTTTACGAGTTTCTTTGAGTGATTTCAGATTACTAGGTTAAATCAACAATTAAGGGCAAATCCAGTTCAGTTCCAGTTCCGACACCTTTTGCCATATCCGCTATATCTGGAGTTTCACTGAAGCAATAAGGCTGAATTTGTTACAGTGCAAAGTTAAGAGGCATATCTATCTTTTTCATGTTTTACACTGCTTGAAACGGAGTCGTTTTCCCTAGCGAAATCGACCATCAAGTTGGCTGATGTGCAATGACGTCTGTGCTGACCTATTTTGGTATTTTGACCATATCTTCCGATCCACATGAGCAAATGATCTGATTCCAACGGCTATGGATCCGTAACTGATAGGGGTATATATTTCTAGAAGACCATTTGATCAGATCGAGCCTCCAACATTGACAAAATCGACCATCAAGCTGGCTGATCAGAATTGTCATACAATATGACGAAAATTGTTAGAAAAATGCACCCACCTATTATACCTACCTTTGAAATTTATAAAGCTTGTCTCTTGTCATTTAGCTCTCCAAAATGTGTATAAATAGAGGGCCTTGGATGAGCATTAAAGGTACATTGGTAGGATATTAGCCATTGTAATAAAATTCTCTAAGTTTTCTTCTTCTTTCCTTTCTCTAGTTTTCTTTTTTTTATTTACTTATGCTTCTTACATTTCTTTTCATTTTATTCATATCTAGTATGTGTTGCTAATCATATTGTTGAGGTGATGAGGTGAAGCTCTTGGTAAATGCTAAGGTTAGTCTCTTAAACATGAGCTAAAATGAATCATCATTTATAAACACTAGTACAGATAATATTTTCTTTTGGTTTAAAATCATACTTACAAAGTAGGGATCTTGATTCATTATTGACAAGGAAAATGGCACAGTAAATGCTTGGTTTCATAACCTTGATTTGTTGTAGACATATACCTTGGCATAAGGAATGCTTGGACTCTTTTTATGAGTTTTGAGGACACCAAATGAACATAATATCATATGCTATGGACGTTGGACAATTTGGACTGAATTGCTAAACCTTCCGATTGGAACCTCCTTTATGTGTGGATTTCAATTGTGTAATAAAACAAGATTAATCTTAGCATAACACCAAGAGTGGATTCTCTAACCTCAACATCTTTTCTTATTGTTTTTTTATATCTTGTTTAATTTCTTTTATATTTTGTTTATTTTGTTCTCTAATATCTTGTTTATCTTATTTTGTTGTTGATTCCCTAATATCTTGTTTACTTTCTTTGTCTTATATATTTATAAACTTATACTTACTAATACGCTTCCCTGTGGTTCGACCTCGGACACCCGAGAATTTATTACTTGAACATAACCTGCACTTGGGTTTACAACTCTTAATTGAGTCTCCATCACCTAATACATTTGTTTTGCTGAAATGCTCACCATGATGATGTAGTGCTTACACATGTTGTTGTATTTTTATCTTTCCATAAGCTTTGTTGATATAATATCTAACTGTTTGTTTCTCTCTTTTCATACATCATGCATCTTCATAAAGTCATCTTGCCACATAACAGTCTAGATAAAAAGAATGTCTACTAAATCCATGGAAAACCTAACAGTCGTCAAGCGTGAGTCTACCAGTAGTTTGAAGCTTAGGTCTGAAGCAATCCAGCAAAGTACAGGAGATTGTCTTCCAGTCGGGTATGTCTCTACTCTTCCCGAGAAAGTTAACATGGATCTGGCACAGAACAACCTTGAAGATTTGATCAGCATTTAGCATTCCTGGAATGGAACTCGACAAGAAACGTTCAAACGAAAGTATGGGGACCTGGCTTTGCTCCTATCTATTGAAGTCGATAATAACCTGGTAAGAGCCATGATGCAGTTTTGGGACCCATCATACAGGTGCTTCGTGTTCAACGAAGTAGATATGGTTCCAACTATAGAAGAATATTCGGCCTTGCTTCGTTTGGACCCTTCTAATCCAGACAAAGTCTACTGGAAGAACAAGACAGGTTATCGGAAGAAGATAGAAAAGATCATGGGAATCGACTTGACAGAAGTTGACAAGATTGTGAAGACAAAGGGTAAAAGCACTGGTATTCCATGGAATGTGATGGAGACTCAATTAAGAGTTGTAAACCCAAGTGCAGGTTATGTTCAAGTAATAAATTCTCGGGTGTCCGAGGTCGAACCACAGGGAAGCGTATTAGTAAGTATAAGTTTATAAATATATAAGAAAAAGAAAGTAAACAAGATATTAGGGAATCAACAACAAAACAAAATAAACAAGATATTAGAGAACAAAATAAATAAAATAACATAAAAGAAATTAAACAAAATATAAAAAACAATAAGAAAAGATGTTGAGGTTAGAGAATCCACTCTTGGTGTTATGCTAAGATTAATCTTGTTTTATTACACAATTGAAATCCACACATAAGGGAGGTTCCAATCGGAAGGTTTAGCAATTCAGTCCAACGTCCATAGCATATGATATTATGTTCATTTGGTGTCCTCAAAACTCATAAAAAGAGTCCAAGCATTCCTTATGCCAAGGTATATGTCTACAACAAATCAAGGTTATGAAACCAAGCATTTACTGTGCCATTTTCCTTGTCAATAATGAATCAAGATCCCTACTTTGTAAGTATGATTTTAAACCAAAAGAAAATATTATCTATACTAGTGTTTATAAATGATGATTCATTTTAGCTCATGTTTAAGAGACTAACCTTAGCATTTACCAAGAGCTTCACCTCATCACCTCAACAATATGATTAGCAACACATACTAGATATGAATAAAATGAAAAGAAATGTAAGAAGCATAAGTAAATAAAGAAAAAGAAAACTAGAGAAAGGAAAGAAAAAGAAAACTTAGAGAATTTTATTACAATGGCTAATATCCTACTAATCTACCTTTAATGCTCATCCAAGGCCCTCTATTTATACACATTTTGGAGAGCTAAATGACAAGAGACAAGCTTTATAAATTTCAAAGGTAGGTATAATAGGTGGGTGCATTTTTCTAACAATTTTCGTCATATTGTATGACAATTCTGATCAGCCAGCTTGATGGTCGATTTTGTCAATGTTGGAGGCTCGATCTGATCAAATGGTCTTCTAGAAAAATATACCCCTATCAGTTACGGATCCATAGCCGTTGGAATCAGATCATTTTCTCATGTGGATCGGAAGATATGGTCAAAATACCAAAACAGGTCAGCACAGACATCATTGCACATCAGCCAACTTGATGGTCAATTTCGCTAGGGAAAACGACTCCGTTTCAAGAAGTGTAAAACATGAAAAAGATAGATATGCCTCTTAAATTTGCACTGTAAAAAATTCAGCCTTATTGCTTCAGTGAAACTCCAGATATAGCCGATATGGCAAAAGGTGTCGGAACTGGAACTGAACTGGATTTGCCCTTAATTGTTGATTTAACCTAGTAATCTGAAATCACTCAAAGAAACTCGTGAAAAACACCAAATTACATAAAAATATAAAATATCATAAACACAATTAGACTAAGCAATAATAACTCGTATTTGACACAAAACAATAATAAAACATAACTAAGAACTATATAATTATACGAGTTATCACACCCCCACACTTAGATTGTTGCTAGTCCCTAGCAACGACTCAATAAAAATAAAATAAGAAAATCTAATCTAATCCATTTTCGTTGGAAATCACGGTGGCACTTAGCATGTGACACAAGCCTTTAAACCCCTAGGTGTCCCTAGTGGACGAGTTTAGTCTCGTGAGGGTTTGCTAGAACGATACCCACAAACATTGAAAAACTAAAATATAAGTAAACTACATACACTAAAAATATTTACTCCTAATCCTTTCAATATAAATTAGAGACAATCTTTGAACAAGTCTTATAAACTAATCAATAGCTCAAAGAATTTCACAAAAATTCATGCTTGAATGTAAATAAATGAGTTAAGCCAATATTAACATAACATATTTCAATCAAAATAGTGCATATTCAACTTAATCTCAACTTCTCACTATACTCTCATGATTTTCACTCTTTAAAGTAGTGGTAAAGTGTTTACACTCAATCAATCTCATGAAAACAGTTCTACCATATGCTTGCTTGTCCACCTATTCTCCACTATTTAGATCATACAACTTCATAAATCAAGAGGTCTTTTTTCAAGGTTGTAATGGGGCCAAAGGGTTATAATGTAGTTAAAGAACAAAAGGATAAAGATATCACAAAGGTTCCAAAGAGTTCATAGAGTTTAGAGACATAATAAGATCATACAAATAAAACTTCTCAAAACTCTTATAAAGCACATAATAACATAGGCTAAATATTCATGTTGAGCCTTTGCTTCATTCTAACCAACTTTGTAACATCTTTTTCTTTACTTTAACTAGAAGTTCAAGAGAAGATTTTTTTTTTTTTAATATGGGAATGTATTTGACAATGATCCCTTTCTTTTTCTCTTGACTTTTGCCTCTCTCCTCCCCCACACTTATCTTTCGTTCTAACCCAAATTTTCAAAAAGTATCCCTTGTTTTTGCAATATGTCTCAAAATATATAATCCATCTTTAGAACAAGGGTAAGGATATAAGTATATTTAGGCTGGGTGTAAGTTCTGGTTACCAATAAAATAGCATATTTAATGTAGGCTCAAATTGGCTCACTAGTGGGGATGTTCTCTTAGAACATTAATAATGGATGGCTGTTTGGCTCTGGTTATAATCCTAATGCCTCTATCATATTCATGTTGTCACATGTATCAATATAGTCTCAAACGGTTTAAAGCAAGTTCTAGAGAATCATGTAATCATAAGAGCACTCAAGAAAGAAATTAGATTGATTTGTATAATGCATCAATCATTATAGGCTCAAAAACTCACAAGGATGATTATACAATTCAGATTAAGTCTAAACATGCTTCTTTCTCAATCAACATATCATATTAACATTGGCTCATAAAAAGGTTGACATCAAGCTCAATTCTCATGAAAATCTTCTCACTAATAAATCTGTTTTAGACTTATGCAATTCATATCTCATCATTGTAATAAAAAGGAACTAGAACACATTAAAATAATAATAATAATAATAATAAAGACTCATAAAAAAAAATAGTAGACAAAAATTAAAAGAAATCCTAAATCGTTCCCCCCACACTTAATTCTTACATTGTCCTCAATGTAAGTCTATTAACCCAAATGAAAGAATCATGTGTAAGAGAAAAGAACTAATAACATAAGAATAGGAATAACTAAGACTCAAAACAAAACAAACTCATGCAACCTAAATAATCTTAAAATACTAAACAAAAATTAACAAGTAAACATAAAAAGATTAAAATCAAACTAACAAGGTATGTCTCAAGTCTCCCTTACTCAGACCTTGTTCAGAATGAATACTTCTAAATTGCTTAAAACACAACAAACTTTTTTTTTTTTTTTAAATTAGCAAAATATGTCCCTTACCCCCTACTAAAGGTAGAATTTAGGAGATATTACCTGCAGAGGTTGCTAACCACTTATTATAACTGAGACACAACAAACAAAATGTTAGATAATGTCACAAAGACAGAGTGCAATCCACTCCTTGCTCGTCCATATCTCTTTTTCTTTTTCCGAGCGTTTGCGAAACAATCGTAGCAGATAAATACTCATAAGCTTGGAGCTTTTTGAGTAAATCTTCAATGGTTGTAGCAGAAATTATGGTTCTCCTTGCCTCTGAAAACATGAATCCATTATCCACAGCATTATCTAAATATGAAAGAAAATTACTAAAATAACCATTAATATTAAGCAAACCAATGGGTTTATTATTTGTGACCAAAGATGACCAAGAAGCCACGCAAGCTATTTCTTCCAATGTACCCAGACCTCCTGGTAAAGCAATGAATGCATCGGCAGAATGGTACATGATTGTTATCCGTTCAGGGATACTCCAGACTTGTATTTCCTTACCCACAGTAGGTCCACAAAAACCTGTGAATAGTTTTGGCACGATTCCTAGAACTGGACTTCCTCCGGCGTGTGCTGCTGTAGCGACTGCTCCCATTAAACCCGAACTACCGCCTCCATAAATCAACTGGATCTTTTGTTGGGCAAGTATTACTCCAACTCTTATGGCTTCATCAGCGAATATTTTATTTTTCCCTGGATAAGCACCTCCAAAGACACAAATTTTTTCAATGCGCTGGGACGAAGTACTTTCCATTTTTTTTCGAGTGCCTGAAAGAGAATGAGTACATGGTGTAATATATAGAGGACTGAGTAGTGAATCAGACAAGAGTAATAATGTCGCCGAAAGTGTATTTGACCTGTCAGAAGAAAATGTTAACCTAACAAAAGATTTTTGCGTGATTTCAGGAAGAAAATCAAAAAGAGAAGAAAAATCAACCGTAAAAGACCAATGCAAAAAAAAATGAGAATAATTACACAAATCTAACAACACGTAAATTAAACCGAAATGAAGTTATTGCAAATCAAACCAAAAGTTGAGAAGTCATTTATTGTAGTTGTGATTGTGGCTCACATCTTCCTCTGGTTTTACGTCCAGAAACGGCTTAAACGCCTTCTATGAGTCGAGGATATGCTTCCCATCCAGTTTTCTTACAAGCTGGCAAACAGGGTCTTTTAACATCAGATTCCCAAGATGTTGCCATTCCCTTTGGAATTGCGGCCATAAATCAAGAATTTCTCTTTGTACGTCTCCACTAGGATGCGTCTCAAGAGAAAGTTGGATATTACCCAAATTCTCCTTACTCAGTCCATCCTTAATGAATTCAATTTTATCATCTCGATTAGAGGACGGAATCCCAATAGAACGACATTTACCGTTACACGTCCATCGTGCACATTTGTGGCAATTTGAACTCATGCGCTTTGCTCGTCGCTTCTTTGCAAAAGTGCTTCTACCTGTACCTGGTAAATGCAAAACAGGAAGATTCATACCTGGTAAATGCAAAACAGGAAGATTCATCTTCACGTACCTTGGCTTAAATTATCCAACGTATGTCTTCAGGAATCCCTTTGTGCATAAGCATTCTTAATCTTTCAAATCGAACTTGGTAAAGCTTCAGTAAAATATTTCGAGGAAAAGGAGGAAATCGTTTCTGCAATCTTGTGAGAATATCATCCATCTTGAAAAAAAATGAAAAAGAAATTGAAAGAGAAATTTATATACAATATCAGTTTTGTGGGTAGCTGATGGAACCGACTTAAATAATCACGGAGTACCGTTATCCGCCATTTAACCGGGGTAAAAAAAATGTATTTTTTTTTTTTTTGAAGATTAGTAAAAATTATATTTACATCTAGTTATTTTCAAAACAAGGATCAGAAAGAAAAACAACCTCTTCTTGAGTAACATGATTTTCCAAAAAGAGTTTGAGTCTTTGTCCATTTACCTTGAATACGTTACCATTTTTAGGATTCTCAATGTGAACTGCTCCATAATGATACACATGCTTAACCACAGATGGGCCAGTCCATCTTGATCTCAACTTACCAGGAAATATGTGAAGTCTAGAATTATAAAGTAGAACTTTTTGCCCAACATCAAATGTTTTTCTTGAAATTAACTTGTCATGAAAGGCTTTAGTTCTTTCTTTATGAATTTTAGGATTCTCATATGCATCATTTCTGAGTTCCTCAAACTTTTGTTTCCAACAATGCTTAACCTGAAAAGAATTTAACATAGAATCAGTGTGTGAAATTTCTGAAGCATTATCAAACTCACATTCAATTAAATAAGCTTCTAAAGGATCATGGAATGTGGTAGTGGTGTTATGTTCATGAACAAGTTCTTCAATGAAATCCACTTCATGTACTTCTGAATCATCACCAGGTTGCTTGCAAGTGTTGAACACATTTAATTCTAAAGTCATATTTCCAAAAGAAATGTTCAACATACCATTCCTGCAATTTATCAGAGCATTAGAAGTTGCAAGAAATGGACGGCCTAATATAACAGGAATTTGAACATTTGGATTTGAAACAGGATGTGTGTCCAAAACAATAAAATCAACAGGGAAGTAAAAATTATCAATTTGAACCAAAACATCTTCAACTATCCCTCGAGGAATTTTTACAGAACGATCAGCTAGTTGAAGTGTAACAGGTGTTTCCTTGAGTTCACCTAAACCTAACTGTTGATAAACAGAAAAAGGCAAAAGATTAACACTAGCACCAAGATCAAGCAATGCACGTTCTATTCTAGTGTTTCCAATGATGCATGAGATTGTTGGACATCCAGGATCTTTGAATTTTGGTGGAGTAAGGTGCTGAATGATTGAGCTCACACTTTTCGTCAGAAATGCTTTCTTTTGTACATTATGTTTCCTTTTAACTGTGCACATGTCCTTCAAAAATTTAGCATAAGATGGAACTTGTTTGATTGCATCCAATAAAGGAATGTTAATATTAACTTGTTTGAAAAGTTCATAAATTTCTGCATTTTGATTGAAATTCTTTATTGTTTGCAACCTTTGAGGAAAAGGAGCAGGATGCATACCTTTTTCTTTGTCCAAATTTTCAAGAAGTTCAGACTTACCATCATCCTTACCATTACTTTTCGGAGGGGAAGGAGGATCTTGGTCTTTTGATGGAATGCTTTTGTCAATTGCCTTTCCACTTCGAAGAGTTGTGATAGAACTGGCATTTTCCTGTTGAGTTTCATTGGAGCAAGAAACAAGACATTGAGTAGAAGGGTTAGGCTGAGGTTGAGCAGGAAACTTACCTTTTTCTTGAGTGCGTAATGAAGCTGTCAATGTGGACAAGGTGTTTTTGATCTCATTGATGTCCTGTGAAGTTTGGTTATTCACATTTGCTTGTGTTTGCATGAATGCTTGCAATGTCTCTTCCAAGGTTTGTACACGTGAAGGTTGATAGGAAAAAGTGTTGCCCGGCTTTTGAGATTGTGGTACCTGAACATGATTATTATTCCGCCAACTGAAGTTGGGATGGTTTCTCCATTCAGGGTTATACGTTTCAGAGTAAGGAGAAGGAAAAGGCTTTTTAAATGTGTTTATGGAATTTACTTGATCATGCAACGCTTCTTTAAGAATGGGAATGTTTGGACATTCAGAAGTGGGGTGTCCCATGATTTCACAAATTCCACAACTTTCTTCATTTTTAACCGTTTTGACTTCTTTTACTTCTCTAAGTTCCATGGCTTCAATCTTTCTAGCCAAATTAGCTACTTTAGCTTTTATCTCATCTTCTTGACTAAAATGATATTTACCTCTGTTAGAAACAAGATTAGATCTATTGGAACTTTCAGAGGAATTATCTGTGTGCCAGGCTTGAGAGTTATCTGCCAAATGGTCTAGGTAGTCAAAGGCTTCTTCAGGTTCTTTTTCTAGAAACTCACCGTTACACATTGTTTCAAAAAATTCTTTAGTTTCGGGAGTTAAACTTTCATAAAAGAAACTAATAAGATGCCATTTTTCAAAACCATGATGTGGACAAGAACTTAACAAATCTTTAAAACGCTCCCAGCACTGAAAAAATGCTTCATTTTGATTTTGATTGAAATTTTGAATCTGTCTTTTCAAAGCAGTAGTTTTATGTGCTGGGAAAAATTTCTTTAGAAACTCAGTTTGTAATTCTTGCCATGTGCCAATTGACCTTGGTTTTAAATTATGAAGCCAAATTTTTGCTTTATCTTTTAAAGAAAAAGGAAATAATTTTAGCTTCACAATTTCATTTGTACATTGTTGGTCATTAAAGGTGACACATACATCTTCGAAGTCTTTTAGAAACGAGTAGGCACTTTCCGATTCTAACCCATGGAAATTTGGAAGCAAAGCTATCATACCTGGTTTAAAACGAAAGTTGTTTGCATTGAGAGGAAAAATAAAACAAGAGGGTGATGAGCTTCGAGTTGGTTGCAAGTAGTCACGCATGGTGCGTACTTGTCTGTTTTCACCTTCAGCATGAACACTTTCATTGTCAGCCATGGTAGGAGTTGTATTAGAAAGATTACCTGAAAAAGTTTCACAATAAAATCTAACTAAACGACGAGATCTAAAATCACGTCGCCAAACAAGCATAAAACAAAGTTAATATACAGATTAGGCGGTATAACCAGCCAATAGAAATAAAACAAAGTTAATATACAATATAAATATAAATATATAGAAAATTAGGCGGTATAACCAGCCAATAAAAATAAATATACTTATAAACTTATATACTTAGTATTGCCTCCCCGGCAACGGCGCCAAAAACTTGATGGAGACTCAATTAAGAGTTGTAAACCCAAGTGCAGGTTATGTTCAAGTAATAAATTCTCGAGTGTCCGAGGTCGAACCACAGGGAAGCGTATTAGTAAGTATAAGTTTATAAATATATAAGAAAAAGAAAGTAAACAAGATATTAGGGAATCAACAACAAAACAAAATAAACAAGATATTAGAGAACAAAATAAATAAAATAACATAAAAGAAATTAAACAAAATATAAAAAACAATAAGAAAAGATGTTGAGGTTAGAGAATCCACTCTTGGTGTTATGCTAAGATTAATCTTGTTTTATTACACAATTGAAATCCACACATAAGGGAGGTTCCAATCGGAAGGTTTAGCAATTCAGTCCAAATTGTCCAACGTCCATAGCATATGATATTATGTTCATTTGGTGTCCTCAAAACTCATAAAAAGAGTTCAAGCATTCCTTATGCCAAGGTATATGTCTACAACAAATCAAGGTTATGAAACCAAGCATTTACTGTGCCATTTTCCTTGTCAATAATGAATCAAGATCCCTACTTTGTAAGTATGATTTTAAACCAAAAGAAAATATTATCTATACTAGTGTTTATAAATGATGATTCATTTTAGCTCATGTTTAAGAGACTAACCTTAGCATTTACCAAGAGCTTCACCTCATCACCTCAACAATATGATTAGCAACACATACTAGATATGAATAAAATGAAAAGAAATGTAAGAAGCATAAGTAAATAAAGAAAAAGAAAACTAGAGAAAGGAAAGAAAAAGAAAACTTAGAGAATTTTATTACAATGGCTAATATCCTACCAATCTACCTTTAATGCTCATCCAAGGCCCTCTATTTATACACATTTTGGAGAGCTAAATGACAAGAGACAAGCTTTATAAATTTCAAAGGTAGGTATAATAGGTGGGTGCATTTTTCTAACAATTTTCGTCATATTGTATGACAATTCTGATCAGCCAGCTTGATGGTCGATTTTTTCAATGTTGGAGGCTCGATCTGATCAAATGGTCTTCTAGAAAAATATACCCCTATCAGTTACGGATCCATAGCCGTTGGAATCAGATCATTTTCTCATGTGGATCGGAAGATATGGTCAAAATACCAAAACAGGTCAGCACAGACGTCATTGCACATCAGCCAACTTGATGGTCGATTTCGCTAGGGAAAACGACTCCGTTTCAAGAAGTGTAAAACATGAAAAAGATAGATATGCCTCTTAACTTTGCACTGTAAAAAATTCAGCCTTATTGCTTCAGTGAAACTCCAGATATAGCGGATATGGCAAAAGGTGTCGGAACTGGAACTGAACTGGATTTGCCCTTAATTGTTGATTTAACCTAGTAATCTGAAATCACTCAAAGAAACTCGTGAAAAACACCAAATTACATAAAAATATAAAATATCATAAACACAATTAGACTAAGCAATAATAACTCGTATTTGACACAAAACAATAATAAAACATAACTAAGAACTATATAATTATACGAGTTATCAGAATGTTCTCCGAAATTTCATTGTCAAACACCCGGATGATGATAAAGGTTTGGAGGTGATGGCTCTGGCTATTTACGGACTTGTGGTTTTCCCGAAGATATTGGGACATATTGAAACAACTGTGGTGAATTTCATGGACCAAGTTCAACACCAGATTAATAAGGCTCCAGCTATATTAGCCGAGTCTATCAAGTCACTGAATCACTGCAGGAGAAATTGAAAAAGGCGTTTCATCGGATGTTAACAGTTGCTCTACATCTGGATGAAGAGTCATTTTGAGTGCCAAGAGTCGAAGTTCCGAAAGCCATACTTCACCACTAGCATCCCTATCAAGGAATTCTGTGAAAGCACATGGCCTGAGTCAAGGTCAAAAGAAGAATGGATAGTGATGTTACGAGAACTTACAAGCCGACAAGTGATCTGGAAAGCACCATTGATGCCTCATGGACCTATGTTATTTAGCTGCGGTGATCAACCTTGGGTTCCTCTCTTGGGACTTTGGGGTGTCATTAGCTACTCTCCCATCATGGTACGAAGACAGACGGGGTATAAGCAGTTCATACCGATGACCCACGGACTTAACTAGGTGGATTTCTCTTATTCAGACAAAGGGGTTATCAATAGGATAGAAGAACTCACAAAGGCTTGGAAATTAGCGGTTAGAGTTGAAGGGGGTAGTATCTCATGGAACACTACTCCTGAATACTCTGTGTGGCAGACCAAGAGAGCCAAAGATATTGTGATTCCTTGCAAAAGAAGTTTAGACGGTTCGGCCAAGGTTATAGCCTCGAATCCTATGCTAAGGATAGAAAGGGCTAAAAGGAAGCTACAAGAAGAGAAAAATGGATTGGGAGAAGAAAACCAAAAGCTGCAATCAAGGGTAGAAGAGTTAGAAAAAGTCTTGAACAAAGAAAAAAGCAAAGCCAAGAAGCTTCGATTAAAAGTTCGAAAGTTGGGGGATGGTTTAGTGGAAAGAGATGGCACTATTCAGAAACTCACCGAAGATGGCGACACTTTGAAAGAATCCTTGTCAAGTATGGAAAAGAAGTACTTGCTTTTGACTACTGAGGTTGGGCGCCTAAAAGAAGAGAATGGGGAGTTATTGTTTGATCAAGAAAGAAGGGTAGCTGATTGCCAGGAATTGGTTACCGAATTAATGAACTTGAAGGAAGAATGTTTCGAACTCCGAGATGCGGACTCTAAAAAGCAGAATCTTCTGGAGAATATGTTTGACCATTTCGATGTGGCATCCCGCAAGGCAGAAGACATGTATGATAGGATCATGGAGGTTAAGGTGAAAATACATCCGTTCCATGAAAATGGCTAGCTCATATACGAACTTTTGGATGAAGCTCTGTCTCACTACCTTCATATTGTCAAGTTCCTTTGGAGGCGTTAGGATTTTTAGATTTATGTTTTTAGGATTCTTTGTAAGAATTTTCATTTTTATGCTTTAGGACCAGTTGAAGTTTTATTTTTTATGTTTTTAGGATCGCTTTGGTTTTAGGATTTCTATGGATTTGGTAATTTTATTTATAAAATTCTTTTTATCTACATTTGTTATGTGGCTGGTGTTCTTTCATAGCATTTATCCATATGTGCATAAACATCATCAATTTAGATTTAAAGTTTTAAGTATATCATCCTTATTTAAGAAATTTTGCTAAAGGTTCAAGGATAGCTCGACAGTCAGAATCTTCGAGACAGTCTTCTCGTCACTCTTACAACACCAGATCAAGAGTTAAAGAAATGGCCGAAGAGCAATCCTCAAGGATAGATAAGGTAGAACAAGCTCAGGATGAGATTAGAGAGCAGTTAAGTTCTTTGCTGGAAATGATGAGAAGTCTGAAAGGGAAGAATAAGGATGATGAATCTGGTTCTCAGGGGAAAGAGCAGAATGTGGGCGAATCTTTATGTCTGCCTGGTTTTCGACCTCAAGTGCAACATGAACAATTACAGCAGATGCCCTACATGGAAGGATTCACTTATCCACATGGCCAACCTCAAATCCCGGGGTTCACTTTTCCTGTTCCTGGAACAAAGATAGACCCAGTCCAAGTTCCAGATTTGGACGATCCCAAAGAGTTAGAGAAGCTGAAAGTGGCAGAAGAGATCGAGTCTCGTAAAATGAAGATGATTGAAGAAAGGCTTCAAGCTGTTGAGGGGTTAGACTGCTATGGTTCTATGGATGCTGAGGGGCTTTGTTTAGTGCCGGATGTAGTAATCTCGCCTAAGTTCAAGACTCCTGACTTTGAAAAGTTTGATGGGTCCAAGTGTCCCATATTCCATATCACCATGTACTGCCGGAAAATGGCCACCCACACCAAAGATGACAAGCTGCTTGTCCATGTCTTTCAGGACAGTCTTACGGGATCCGCTGCTAGGTAGTATGTTCAACTCAACAGGAATCGGGTTCGTACTTGGAAAGAATTGGCCAAGGCATTCATCAACCAGTATAAGCACATTGTTGATATGGCTCCGGACCGTTTGTCTCTACAAAATATGGAGAAGAAGTCCACCGAAAGTTTTAAGGACTGTGCCCAGAGATGGAGAGATATTGCTGCCCAGATCCAGCCACCTCTGACTGAGAAAGAGACTACGGTACTGTTCGTTAGTACTCTTAAAGCTCCGTACTACGACAGGATGATTGGGAATGCCACAAAGAACTTTGTTGATATGGTGATTTTCGACGAAATCGTAGAAAATGCCATCAAGAGTGGCAAGATTGAAGAGGGAGAATCTATTGTGAAAAGGAATAGTGTGACAAAGAAGAAGGGAGTTGATGTCTAGACTGTTGCATACGGAGGGAAACAAACGGGAGGTTACGTCCCGCACTTCCCACAATCCGTGTACCATCCATATTACCCGAATACCAATGCCATCAATCCGGTTTCATATGCTTATCCACCTGCACCTCCACAGACATTCCAACCTAATTTCCGCCCAAGACCATTGGCTCCTCCAGTTGGGCCATCTCTACAAGCCAATCAACCCACAAGTAATCCGAGAGGACCACGAGCCAACCAGGAAAGAATATCGTTTGATCCGATTCCCATGGCTTATGCAGATTTGCTTCCAAATCTTATCAAGAACCATCTGGTTGCACCAGTACACTTGGAACCTTTGAAACCTCCATACCCTAGGTGGCATGATCCTAATGCCCGATATGACTACCATTCGGGAAACGTGGGACACTCCACCGAAAATTGCACATCTCTAAAGTAAAAAGTGCAAGGTTTGATTAAGGGCGGGTTGATAAATTTTGAGGAGAAAGGTGCCCGAACATCAACAATAATCCGCTACCAAACCATGCAAGGCCGACGGTAAATGCTTTGGGAGACGGCAAGATCACCATAATCAAGCGAAAAGTGGATGAGGTTACGACCTCAATGGATTACATTTTCAATGTCCTGGTTAAAGCTAGCATGATTAGTCCTATACAGGCTAATTTAGGTAGCTATCTTGGTGAATATGATCCAAGCAAGATTTGCAAATATCACCAAGGTATAGTTGGCCATTTGTTGCAAGGCTATGTTGAATTCTGGTAGGAGTTACAAAAACTGATGGATCTCTCTCGGATCGAGTTTTACACAGAGTTTGGGGCAGATGAAGTTGATGTGGTAATTGGAGAATCTTCGGTGCCTGTTGTGAAATCGATCACATTCTTCTATGAGAAAAGGGTGAGTCAGTTCGAGGATGAGAAGCCAACGGGGATCAAAAATCCCGTTATTACGATCAGTGTCCCTAGTCCATTTCCATATCAAAATGATAAAGCAGTACCATGGAGATATGGATGTGATGTCATGATTGATCCTGAAGCTGCCAATTTAACTGGAGTAGGGGAGTGACTCGGAGTGGGCGTTGTTATTCGCCTGAAACACTTGATAGGGACAGGAAAGGAAAAGCAGTGGAAGAAGAAAAGAATGAAGAGCCAGGAAGCAAGACGAACCCATTGGCGGTTCGGGATATGGAATATAAGAAGCCTGTGATTGAGAGAGAGGCTTGTGAATTTTTGAAGCTGATCAAACACAGTGAATACAGTGTGGTTGAATAGTTGAATAAGATGCCAGCTCGGATTTCGCTATTGTCACTATTGTTGAATTTCGAGCCTCACAGAGAAGCTTTGCTAAAGGTCTTGAATAAGGCACATGTGCGTCACAATATTTTCGTGGAAAATGTGGGCCATATTGCAGGAAATCTGGTGGCTACCAATTTCATAACCTTTAATGATGATGAGATTCCTCCGGAATGTGGGGCAGTACTAAGGCCCTCCATATCACGGTCAAGTGCAAAAGTCATGTCATGGCTAAAGTACTTATTGATAATGGTTCTTCCATTAATGTTATGCCAATTACTACATTGTCCAAGCTTCCGATAGATGTGTCTCATATTCAACCTAGTCACATGATTGTGAGAGCCTTTGATGGGACTCGTCGAGCAGTTTTGGGAGATATTGAGATGCCTCTGCAGATTGGGCCTTGTACTTTCAAGATAAAGTTTCAGGTTATGGAGATTTCACCATCTTACAGTTGTCTATTGGGAAGGCCAAGGATTCACATGGCAGGGGCAGTTCCCTCATTGTTGCACCAGAAAATCAAATTTGTTATGGAGGATTATCTGGTATTTGTCAACGGGGAAGAGGATTTGTTGGTAACCCAGTCCCCAACTACGCCTTATGCCGAGGCAGCTGATGAATCATTGGAGTGTTCTTTCATATCGTTTGAGTTCATCAATGCGACATATGTTGGTGAAGGGTCAAAAGTGCCTGCTCTGCGTTTTTCTCGATCTGTTAGCATGTTGTTCAAGCAAACTATTGGGATGGGTTGGCGAGTTGGTTCTGGATTAGGGAAGCATCTTCAAGGGATCAGCGAGATACCAGAGATTCAAGTAAACAGAGAAAGGTTTGGGTTAAGCTACAGGCCAACCAGGAGAGATTGGGAGATGGTCGAGTTCGAGAAGAGGAAGAAAAGATTGGCTGTGTGAAAGGGTATGAGTGGGAGCCGAGGAAGATGGTTTTTCCTCATCTTTATTCCACTTTTCGTTTGGGGGGGATGTATTTATCCCAATACACTTCCGCCAAATTTAAAAGAAGCATTTTCTGAGCTTTCTATTCAAATGGTGGAGAAAGCAAGCATGAAATCTGATGATGAGAAAGAGTTGTAGGTGTACCCGTGCTCACCTGAAATGGAGCTGGGTAATTGGAAAGTGACAAAACTGCCGGTTATCCTTGAATCTCATAAAATGTAATGCATTGAGTCAAGTCCCTAGTTGCTCATGCCCAAGGGCATTAGGGATGGTCTCTTATGTATGGGCTAGCTTATTTCTTATTATTTTAATAAATTAGGAACAAGATGCATTTTCATTCCCTCTTTCATTCATGGTTGTCATTTTTCTTTATTTCATTGTTGCCATTCTCTTTCTTTGTATACCAATATATTTTCTTTCGATTCCATTCAATTTCAGGGTTCGAAGTAATGAATACAAAGACAATCTTAATAATAATTCGGGATTCGATTTTGAAAATACAGTTCATATTAATGAATTTGATAATGAAGAGGAATCAGATGACTATACTTTGTCTCCAGATTTATTGAGATTAATGGAACAAGAAAAGAAACCGATTGAACCACATCAAAAGGTTACTGAGATGATCAATTTGGGAGATGAGGAAAATAAGAAAGAAGTAAAGATCGGCGCGTCGTTGCCACCTGTTCAAAAGAAGAGATTAGAAGATTTGCTCAAAGAATTTGTGGATGTGTTCGTATGGTCATACAGAGACATGCCGGGTTTGGATACAGATATTGTGGAACACAAACTGCCTTTGCAGCCAGAATGCAAGCCGGTATAGCAAAAGTTAAGACAGATGAAACCAGAGATGCTGTTGAAGATTAAAGAAGAAGTAAAAAAGCAATTTGATGCAGGCTTTCTGGAAGTAGCTAAGTATCCGGAGTGGGTAGCCAACATCGTCCCAGTTCCTAAGAAAGACGGGAAAGTCAGAATGTGTGTTGATTACCGAGATCTAAACAAGGCAAGTCCAAAGGATAATTTTCCTTTGCCTCATATTGACACCCTCGTGGATAACACTGCTAGACATTCCATGTTTTCGTTCATGGACGATTTTTTAGGGTATAACCAGATCAAGATGGCTTCGGATAATATGGAGAATACCATATTTGTTACAATGTGGGGGACCTTCTATTATACGGTCATGCCTTTTGGGTTGAAAAATGTCGGAGCTACTTACCAACGGGCAATGGTAACTCTGTTTCATGACATGATGCATAAAGTGATTGAAGTTTATGTGGATGGCATGATAGCAAAATCCCATGAAGATAAAGATCATTTGGTCAACCTCAGGAAGATGTTTGAAAGATTGAGAAAATTTCAGCTGAGATTGAATCCTGCCAAGTGTATATTGGGCGTCAAATCCGACAAATTGCTGGGTTTTGTGGTTAGTGATAGAGGAATTGAAGTGGATCCAGACAAAATAAAGGCGATTCAGAATCTGTCTCCCCCTCGCACGGAAAAAAAAGTGAGAGGTTTCTTGGGAAGGCTGAATTACATATCACGCTTCATTTCTCAACTCACCCTCAAATGTGATCCTATCTTTAAGCTTCTTCGCAAACAGGATATTGGTGAATGGACTGGAGAATGTTAGGAAGCTTTCGATAAAGTTAAAGAATACCTGTTGAATCCATCGGTGTTAGTTCCTCCGATTTCGGGAAAGCCATTGATTATGTATTTGACGGTGTCCGAGAAATCCATGGGATGTGTTCTGGGGCAACAAGATGAGATGGGAAAGAAAGAGCATGCCATCTACTATCTGAGTAAAAAGTTTACTGACTATGAATCTAGATACTCATTGCTGGAAAAGATGTGTTGCGCTCTAGCATGGACAGCTCACAGACTCAGACAGTACATGTTGTACAACACAACGTGGCTCATAGCAAGGTTGGATCCTCTGAAGTACATTTTTGAGAAGCCGTCATTATCAGGAAGAATTGCAAGATGGCAAGTCACTTTATCCGAGTATGACATTGTTTATGTTACTCAGAAAGCAATAAAAGGAAGTGTGATAGCAAATTCCTGGCGGACCGGGCTTCTGAAGAATATGAGCCAATGCAATTTGATTTCTCGGATGAGGATTTGATGGCTATTTCAAGAGGAGATGATGAAGAAGGTGAAGAAAAACCCTGGAAGATGTTCTTTGATGGAACTTCTAATGCTTTTGGGCATGGAATTGGGGTAGTCTTGATATCCTCGGATGGTCAATATTATCCGATTACTGCGCGATTGGATTTTAATTGCACCAACAACATGGCTGAATATGAGGCATGCATCATGGGCTTGCAAGCGGCAATTGAAAGAAAGATTGATGTGTTGGAGGTATATGGTGATTCAGCTTTGGTCATTTATCAGTTGAAAGGAGAATGGGAAACAAGGGATTCGAAGTTGATCCTATACCAGAAATACACAACTGAATTGATCAAACATTTTGAGAAGATTCAGTTTCAACACTTGCCCCGGGAGGAAAATCAGATGGCTGATGCTTTAGCCACTTTAGCTGCGATGTTTAAGCTGCGATGTTTAAGCTGAGATTCAACCAATCAAGTTGGGTGTGAAAGGATCTCCGACGCATTGTTTAGATGTCGAAGAAGAAGTTGACGGTCAGCCTTGGTATTTTGACATCATGCAATACGTCAAATATCAACGATACCCGGAATACGCCTCGGACAATGATAAATGGCTCATCCGAAGATTAGCTATGGGTTTCTTCCTTGATGGAGAGATATTGTACAAGAGGGGCCGAGATATGGTGCTTTTGAGGTGTGTTGACGCCAGAGAAGCAAAAAGGATACTGGAGGAAGTGCATGATGGAATTTGTGGGGCACATGCGAATGGTCACATGATGGCTAGGCAGATAATGAGGGCTAGCTATTATTGGCTGACGATGGAGAAAAACTGTATTGACTATGCTCGAAAATGTCATAAATGCCAGATTTATGCGGATAAGATCAACGCTCCTCCAAATGAGTTGCATGTCTTGGCACCTCCTTGGCCTTTCTCAATGTGGGGCATGGATGTGATTGGACCTATCACCCCAAAGGCAACGAATGGGCACCGGTTCATTTTTGTGATGATCGATTATTTCACAAAGCGGGTAGAGGCAGCCTCGTATGCAAGCGTAACATGGGCAGTGGTCTGTAAGTTCATAAAGAAAGAGGTAATTTGTCGACATGGACTACCAGTTGGATCATTTCTGACAATGCTCGTAATCTGAATAGCAAGATGTTGAAAGAAGTTTGTGAACAGTTCAAGATCAAACATCACAATTCAGCGCCGTATCGCCCGAAGATGAACGGAGCAATGGAAGCAGCCAATAAGAACATCAAAAAGATTGTAGAAAAGATGACTGATGTCTACAAAGATTGGAATGAAAAGTTGTCTTTCGCCTTGCATGCTTATAGAACTTCGGTTCGCACATCCACAGGGGCAACCCCGTTTTCATTGATGTATGGGATGGAGGCTGTGTTACCAATCGAGGTAGAAATCCCTTCTTTAAGGGTACTGAAAGAGGTTGATCTGGAAGAGGCAAAATGGGTACGGGATCATTTTGAGCAGTTGAATCTCATTGAGAAAAAGAGACTTGCAGCGTTGTGCCATGGTCAGTTGTACCAGAAGCGAATGATGCGAGCAAATGATAAGAAATTCTGTCCCAAACATTTCAGGGAAAGGGAGTTAGTCTTGAAAAAGATTCTTCCGTATCAGCATGATCATCGAGGGAAGTGGACGCCGAATTGGGAAGGTCCTTATGTGGTGAAAAAAGCTTTCTCAGGTGGAGCTTTAATTTTGACTGAGATGGATGGGGATGTGTTTTGCCAAACCCAATTAATTCGGAAGCTGTGAAGAAATATTTTGCTTAAAAAAGAAAAAAAAATGAGAAAAAAGAAAGAAAAAAAAAAGAAAAAAAAAGAAAAAAAAAAAGAGAAAAGAAAAAGGAGGACTCAAATTGAAAACTCGAAAAGGGCAGTTTGGGTCAATGGGGGTTGTCTAAGTTGAAAACCCGAAAGGACGGCTTAGATATGAGGAGGATCAATGTCGTCTAGAAAATTTCATGAAGATGGGGACAATGTTTAGTTTGATGAACTCTGAAGGATTGAAGACATCGATTGGAATTGGTTTTTAGATGAGAATTTTGAATGAACTATTAAGATTGTCTAATTATTCATTGTTTGGATACTGTTTTGTTATCCTAACACCTTTTTGATAAACCTTTTTGAGATGCTCTTTTATTCCTTGAGATGAATTCTTTTTCTTATTTTGATAATAAAGATCTTTCTTTCCAGCTTATTCAGCCTATTTTTGCCTTCCATTTGTTATTCCATTTATTATTCTCAACTTTATACCTTTGCATTGAATAGAAGGAATGCATCATGCATTGCGTTTGCTATGAAATTAGAATAATGATTGATAAATTGGAATATTATCTTAAGAGATCCCTACATTTATTTTTATGAGAAATTTATGAGATCTGATTTTTAAAAGTGAGAATCGGTAAAGATAAGAATTTCCCAGATAGAATGTGAAGCCCAGTTGAGCTGGCATAAGATGAGATATAGAATGATTGGTGTTTTGAAATTTTTGAAGAAAGAAATTTGTTTATATTCAGCAGATTTTGAAAACTGAAAGAGACAATAAGATTCATTCTACCAGTTTGAAGCCAAGTGCAAAAAGAGATGAATGATGAGCTTGAGAACCTTTTATCAAGAAATTCAGGGAGTTCATTTATAGAGCATTCATGACATCCATTTGCACGATATGCATCGGCATTCATGTACTGCATTGCATTTATTTGCACACAAGAAAGTTTATTTCAGGTATTCAGTATGATTTGGATATGGGTTTGGAATGCTAATTTGCGAGGTTAGCGATTTCTTTCGGGACTCAAGATAAGATTTTTGAAGTCTACATTTACATTTGAGAATTTTGCAAATTTCTTTATTTTCTTTTAAAGTTGAAGCCTCGGTGGAGGAGTATTTTCTTTTAAAGTTGAAGCCTCGGTGGAGGAGTTTTTATTTAAAGTTGAAGCCTCGGTGGAGGAGTATTTTCTTTTAAAGTTGAAGCCTCGGTGGAGGAGTTTTTATTTAAAGTTGAAGCCTCGGTGGAGGAGTATTTTCTTTTAAAGTTGAAGCCTCGGTGGAGGAGTTTTTATTTAAAGTTGAAGCCTCGGTGGAGGAGTATTTTCTTTTAAAGTTGAAGCCTCGGTGGAGGAGTATTTTCTTTTAAACTTGAAGCCTCGGTGGAGGAGTTTTATTTAAAGTTGAAGCCTCGGTGGAGGAGTTTTATGTAAAGTTGAAGCCTCGGTGGAGGAGTATTTTCTTTTAAAGTTGAAGCCTCAGTGGAGGAGTATTTGTTTTTATTCAAAGTTTATGCCTCGTTTAGAGGAGCTTTTTCACGTTGAGGATTTTCTTTAAGTATATAGGACTTAGTAGGGTGTCTACGTCTTTGCACATCCCCTGTTTCTCAGGGAATGCACAAAGAGGGGCAACTGTAGACACCGAATTTTATCCGGGTTTAATTTATTTAAAAAAAATTAAAAAAATGGATAATTCCAAAAATTAAAAGAAAAAAAAAAATTCATAATTAATAAAAAATGAAAAAAACAAGTTTTGGTTGAAACAATCACCTCTTTGGATTGAAATGGGACTCTAAAAAATGAGATTAAATTGAAATTTCAAATCCTAGTAGAACTAAATCTCTTCCCTATAAAAAAGAACCCAAGCACCACAATCAAACACATCAGAGAAAGAGATCAGAAATCAAGGAGAGTCAGAAGCAAAGAAATCATAGGATTTTTTCGAAATAAAAAAAATATATTTATTTTTTGTGAGAGAAAAAAATTCGAAAATTCAAAAGTGAGAGTTAGAATTTGTTTCGAAGAGATTCTTTAGAAAGAAAAGTTGGGTTTTAATTAGAGGAAGCATATACTAGAAGTTGGTGGCCATTCGGCGGTCAACGGAGTAGATCAGAGGAGGTGAAATTTCGAACTTCAATTTCAGATCTAGAAAATTCTAGAGAGATTCAGAAAAAACTAATTTGATTTTTGAAAAGAGGAGATTGAAAGGAATTTTTGGTGATTTTTCGAGAATTTTTCGACCACGGCCTCGGCGGCAACGGCATCGACGGCGACGGCAGCAACCCACCAGAATCTGGAAAAATCGGCGGCGGCGACGGCGCCTGTGCCCGACCCACATGCTATCTTCTTTTTTTTTTCTCTTTTGTTTGGTCTTTATATTTTGTTGTTTATTTAGTTATTTTATTTTATGTATTATTTATTATTTGCTAATTGTTTTCTTTTTAGTTTTTTTTTTTTTTTGCAGGTTTTATTTTATATTATATTATTATTATTTGTATATTATTATTACTATTATTATTAATTATTTTACTAACCACATTTTTTATATAATAAAAAAAACTACTATTCTTTTTAAGAAAACTATTATTATATTATTATATTTTATATTTTTATATTTTTAATATTGTTAATTATTAATTTATTATTTTTAAGATTAGATTAATTTAATTGAAGAATAATTATTTTTAAATTAATAAATTGAGATTATTTTCAATGATGAAATTTAAAGAAATTACGAATGGTTAATTTCTAAGAAATTTCTAGGTGAGAGATTTCTCTTAAAAATTCTCCAGAATGATGGAAGGATATTTTAAGAGATTAATTTCAATACCAACAAAAAAAAAATTATTTTTTTAAGAGTAATTAATTTTCAACATCTTTTTCTCAAAATTGATTTTCCATAATAAATGCTTAATTAAATTGAAGGATAAATTAAGATTTTTTCTGATGATAAAATTCAAGAAAGTTGCGAATGGATGACTTTTAAGAAATTTCTAGGTGAGAAAAATTCTCTTAAAAATCCTCCAGAACGAATGGAAGAATATTTTAAGGAATGATTTTCGATATTAAGATCATAATTTATTTTTTGAATAAACATTAATAAAATGTGGATTAATTTTGGAAGATTAATTTATGAGAAATAATTTGATTAAATAATTTAATTTTTTCGACGACGGAGCCTATTCAATAGAACGAATGGTTTCTTTTGAATACTCTCGAGGTGAGGAAACATTTTTTAGTAATTTCTCCAGAATGAATGGAAGGAAGACCTAAAAAATAATCTCCGAGATTTTTCAACTTTAACAATTAAAAGAAAATAGGATAGACAAGACCATTTAATTAAAACTTTTTAAGTATCACAAGACTAATTAGGTACTATCTCTTAGATAGGCGTTGTGAGGGTGCTAATCCTTCCTCACACGTAACCGTACTCCCGAACCTAGTTCTGACAAGTAGACCAGAACCTATTCTTTTTAAGGTGCCTTAGTCAAGCTTAGGATTACTTTAAAAGGGATAGATTTATAAAGGTGACTAATCACACCTAGATTAGATGATTAGTGGCAACTCCATTGATTTGCGTCTAGCATGCTGAATTCGTATTTGGCACGTTATGACAATATTATTTAAATAAAACACATAAATACGTCATTGATAATGATAATGATATCTATATTTTATCTTAATAATTAGTATGTTACATTAAAATAATCTCTTTTTATATGATTTAAATTAAATTATATAATTTATTGTTGGACATACTTTTTGAAATAAATGTGTTATTTTTAATTTCAAATGAATCTTTTAAGTCTTATCATGTGATTTTTTAAAAATATATAAATTGGCCATTGATGTATGTATCTTATTATACTGATTGTACCTTACGTTATAATAATAATAATAATAATAATAATGTATCATTTGATATATAATAAATTAATTTTTTATCGTATACATATTATTTAGAATAAATGTATTGTTTTTAATTTTAATTTTATAATATCTTAGCATATGATTTAGATTAGCTTGGTCAATGACCATAATATTGGTCTGTTGCTCGATATTACACATGTTCAAGGGCCGGGCTACCGGCCCAAACCCGAAGGCCTGCCCGTATTTGGGAGAGTTTAGACAAAAATATTAAACCCAAAAAATGGTTTTGAACAAAATAAAAAGCCTATTTTCTAAATGGGTCGGGCCTTGGACCGAGAATTTTAAGCCCAGGCCCGGCCTGGCTCGAATATATATATAATATTTAATTTTATAATATAATTATATGTTTTCTATAATAAACTAAGCAGCAAAAAGCTAATCTTCAGCACTATATTTTAAAGATTTTTTCCAGATACTCACTCTCCAACATGCTGAAGCAGCTCCTTCTATTTAGGTGCCACTGCCTATCTATTCCTATCCTCCACAATCTGTTGCAGTTCCTCCATCCAACTTCCAGCTTGTCAAGCAATTGCACTCCATGGTCCTTCTTTGCTTCAGCTAATCCCGAGATAATTAAAGTTTTCCCTTGCTTGAGGCATCGAGATGCTTGCTCACATTCTACATTTTATACAATGACAAGTCCTTGGTTATCATGAAAGTAATCGCTAAGCCTATCACCAGAACCATATGCAAATATCAGATTTCAGTTAATTTAAAGCATATGCAAGTTAATTTCAGTAAATTTGGGCAGGTCAGGTCAGGCTTGGATACCATTTTGTCAATTAAGGTCGGATTTGGTCACATAATGGTGCCCATATTTTGGGCGGGCCTGGGCAAACAACAATAGTGTTAGTATACTATATGGACCAGGTCCGAATCCGGTCTAGCCCATGAACAGGTCTAGTCGATACTTACTTCTAAATTTATAAAAAATAGATAATTTTTTATTCTATTATAAAGAGTAACAAATATATATATATATATATATATATATATATACACGCATATAATCATATTAATATGATAAGATTTATACATTAGATAAAAATATCATGTATGCCAGTACGTTAATGTATTAAGAATTGCATCTTTACTTACTATAAAATTTTTATTAATTTAATTTCATACATTATGTTTAGAATCTAGAAATATTAAGCATAATTAACTAATTTAATTTCATAATTAATTTATTATTACATTTTTATTTTCGATAAATATTTATTGTTATATTTCATTATGATTCATAATTAAACTTTTAAGTAAAGTTTATAAATTTAATTTTAGCAGCGAATCATTTCAAGTTCTAAAATTGATTCATTGGTCAAACTTTTAAATTTAAAGTTTGCTTGTCAAGGTTTGAACCTTTCAACAAATATAAAATTTTACAAATATGTAAATGGATTCAAGTAACGTTCCAGGTACACAATAATATCCGTTTATTTTTAAATATTTTTTATCTTTTATCTTTTAATAAAATTATAATAAATTCTGACTCGATAATGATTTGTTCAAATTTAATCTTATTCAATTCTAAAAATTAATAAATTGAATCCGTAATTATCCGAATCTGAATGATCCGAACACGAAAAATCCAAGTGTTAAATTCGAATTGCCCGAACCTGAAATTGATTCAGATTTTTTAAAATCTGAACTGATCAAATATAAATCCAACCCAATCCGTCCAATTGAGAGATCTAGTTGGTATATTAATTAATCATGAAACAAATGAACCAATGGTGAACTCTAATCTCACAACGCAATTGGATAAAAAGAATCTAGTACTCTTTTCGTCCCATTTTATTTATGTTTATTTTTTTAGTCAAACACACTCGATTCTTTTATCAAATTTTAAAATGTTATATTGAATTAAAATTTAAAAAATACTTTTTTAAAAAATTTGAAACTCTAAATTTACCAATCCTATTTTAAAAGTTTTATAGTTTTATGAATTTATTAAAAATAATTGTCCAAATTAAATTTATTTGATCCAAAAAGTCAAACATGAACAAATATAATAAGACGGAGGGAGTATAATTTTGTATAACACAACAAAATTCCATACTTCACACTTCTAACAAGCATTTTTGTGTATTTTTGAAACTTAAACAAAGGCGCATATATTAAAACTTAAAAATTACCTCATTGTATAACGCCGATTTAAGTTACCTATAAAACTCGAATCAAAAACCACTTGCAACGAAATAAATAAACATACCAATTAAATGAACTTTCAATGTTTTATTTTATTGTTTATTGCCTTAGTACCTATTATGTATTATCCGAGTGAGCAATCAAAATTTGGACAAAATTTTTTAAAATTTACTTTGCCATTGTTTTTATATAGACAAAACTAAGAATGCATACGTTTTGAAGTTTTGTCAACAAAATTAAAAAAAAAAAAAAATCTGTATTGAAATTACAAAAAAGACATAAGTTAACCTTTGAAATTTATAGTTTTATTATCTCAATTTTACGTTTTTAATTTTTTATCTTATTATGAATTTAAACTTTACATTTTTTATTAAAATATATTAATATATATTTTTAATTTAAATGACATAGCATTTCAATGATGATTGGATGACATGATTAATTTTACACTATGCTGCATGTATTAATATGGAAAAAATCATATTTTATTTAATTAAATTATATTCAACTAGAATTTGATCACTTATTACGTAAGTGTTTTGAAAGAAAAAATTTTGTGTTTTAAAAAAGAAGAAGTTACTTGAGTAAAATGAGATAGTTTTTTTCTTAGAAAGTGAGTATTTTTTTTTTTTAATAAAAAAAGTGTTTCTATAATAGTAAATTGATTTATATATTTTTAATTTTATATTTATTATTATATTTAAATTTTATACAATTTTATCAATTGAATTGATATTACTTAACTTGTCACACTTAATTAAGAGCATTATATATGTACTAAAAATTAACCACCCACCATGTGAGTGTTTCAAGAAAAAAAAAATTAAGAGTAAAAATGTAAGTTTTTTAAGAAATTGGTAGCTTTTTTTTTTTTTTAAATGTGTTTTTTTAAAATAAAAATAAAATACTCTTTAATTTATTTTATTGTTATAATTTTATTGTGGTCCTTAAGTAATTTTTTTAGTTAAATTGATATCACTTAACTCATGACATCAAATTCAATCAAACAAATTATAAATAGTATTTATATTTTTATACTATATATAAAGTGTTTAACTGAATTGTTGTCGAATCAAGTGACACTAACTCAGTTGATGAATTTATCTAAAAATCAAAATAAAATAATAAAATAAATTGAAGGAAATTATGTCTTTTAATTTTATAAAAGACATTTTTTTAAAAACTACTAACTTTAAAATAACTACTACCACATTTTTAATGTTGTAACTAGAACTGCTCACGGGTCGAGTAGCCCGCCCAGCCCGTATTGGGTCGGGCCTAGGCAGAGATTTTAGTGATCCGGGCCGGTTCATCCAATAAAAAAATAATATTTTTTAAATTTAATTTTAAAAATATATAGAAAAAATTAAAAATATTTATATTAAAAATATTTTTTTTAATATAGTAAACAGTAAATATGGGCCGGGTCTGGAGAAAAAACCAAAAACAATTTGGGCCACGACCCGGCTCGGCCGTGAGCACCTCTAATTGTAACCTCCTCCATCTCTTTTAAAACAATTTTTCTCAAAACTATGTATCCATCAAAAAACTTTTTTATTTTTATTTTTAAATCATAACATTTAAAAATAATAATTTTCTTAACTCACATAGTCAAAATCTAATAGATAAAAAATCATTGAATTTGAAGTGACACCAACTTTAAATTAATCAAATAAAGTCATAATAAAAAACTTTAAAAAGTTAAGAATGCATATATATATATATATATATATATATATATATATATATATATATATGAGAGAAGGATAAACTTACAGTAGTATAAAAATTAATTAGTTTTACACGCTTTCATAACTTCTTGTACAATTGATATTTTAACAAACTGATCGTTAGATTTAATAATATAATTGCACTTGTCGTGTACACAAAGTTCAGAATCGATCCGATATCTATATCATTTCGATCGAGAATACCGTCTTTTTTATATACATTTAACGGTTAAATTTTTTTAGTCAAACAAATAGTTAGACATTTTTAATTACTCAAAATTTGACGTGCATGATTTATATGAAAAAAATGTAAATACAACGGTCGGATTAAATAAAAATAAATCGTATAAAGAATTATAAAAGCATATAACACTAATTTAGTTTTACACTTATAGAAGTGAATTCTAACATTGGTGTACAACTATTCAGTTTTACATGCTTCATATGAGGAAGGATCAATTTACATTGGTGTAAAACTTATTAATTTTACACGCTTTCATAACTTCGTGTATGATTGATATTTTAACATACTGACTATTAAATTTAGCAATATAATCGCACTCATTGTATACGTAAAGTTTCTAATCAATCTGATATCTATATCATGACACACAAAAAATACCGTCCTTTTTATATGTTTAACAATTGAATTTTTTTATTTATTTATGATTACATGAATAGACCATTGAATTGAATGCAACGATCAAATTACACTTATATAAGTGAATTCCTTGCCTATATATATATATATATATATATATATATATATATATATATATATATCCACTTTAAAAGAAACTATCCACTTTTTTATGTATTAGTATTTGTTATCACATGCATTTGCATGTGAATGCTCGTTGTTTTATTTGTTTTTGAATATATAATTGTATATTTTAAAAATAAATAAAACTAATAAAGTGTATATTAACTAAAATTTGGTATAATTTATTTCATATGCAAATTATATCAAATTATTATAAAATTTATTATTTTTAAAACCAATGCAAAATTAATTATGAATATAAAAAATTTAATTATTTTTTATTCAGACTAAATATATTGATTTAATTTTCAAAATTAGTGAAAATTTTAAACTTTTAAGATAAAACAATTTCATATAAATTTTATTTTTTATTTATTATCGAATTAATCTATTTAACAAAAGTATTAATATACATTTCTTCTTTATAAATTAGACAAAGCTTATTAATAATAAAAAAAATTATTTAAAATGATAAATTAATAATATAATAAACAACAGTTGATCGTCAGTTTAAAAGATTCTCTACATAGAATTTTTTTTTTCCCATAACATAACTTCTTTTTCTTTTCAAAAAAATTATTTATTTTTTCATAATATAAAAAGTGTGTTAAATTCTAATTAATAAATATATATACTTCTTTAATTAAAAAAATAAAGTATATTTTCAATATTTTTAATTTAAAGTAAGTCTATAACCAATAGCAAAATCCAACTGGACTAATCCACCATTAGCAAAATCCACTATTTGATCTTTAGCTTCATAAACCACAAGCTTTGGTCTAAAACATTCTATTACTTTATCAACAGAATATTCCAAGATCCTCTTACTCATATTCAATGCTTAAATTCTAACATGCAAGGGAATGATCAAAGTGCAGACGAGCAAATATAATCACAGCAAAAGGAAACAAAAAATAAAGTACAACATTGGGTATAATTGGTTTAAGACTCGGAACAATATATTACGCAAAAACTGTTCCAAATCCTCAGCAGTTCAACTATTCAACACAAACTTGATAAAACAAAATAAATCTTAACTGTTCTATTTCAAAAAGGAATAGAGAATGAGATAAACTAAGCTTAGGGAATAACAAAACCTAAACATATGATAGCCCAAAATTCCTAACAAGTTTGGGAACTTATGCCTTGAGCCGACCATAGAATTTTTGTTTTTCCTCTGTTGTCTGGAAACGTCCGTGCCCAAACTTTGAAGAGGTGTCGATGAACTTGAGTTTGATTTCCTCTAGAGCCAAACGAGATGTCTGGTTAATCAGAGACTGGCGAAGTGTAACCACCCTCTTCTTAGGTCCAACACAGCATCCTTTGATCATAAGGTAATCACTCTTCAGAACACCATAGTGAGGGAAGCCACCCATAGGGTTGATATCTTTCTCAGTCCTGATTAATAGCCATGTCAGAAGACATTCAAGAAAGATATCAAACAGAAACCATTGAAAGTCTCCATACACCTTCGAAACAACTCCCAATCTGATGGAAGTAAAGATTATTTAGGTATATATTCTAGGGAGTTAATTAGATAAATGCACTAACCTGTCATAGTCGGTTATGGCAGAGTGGGTCTCATCACCAACCTTGCCAACCCTATAAACCTTCTTGTTCATCTCAGTACGGTGGTGGTATCCATTCTGACCTGCCCTGGCAACTGTAAAGGAGACTCTAGCAGGATGCCAGGCACCAATACAAGCAACCTTACGCAGACCTCTGTGGGTCTTACGTGGCAAACGTGTGACACCCCAACGAGTGACAACACCTTCATAACCTTTACCCTTTGTGACACCAATGATATCAATCATTTCATCCTTCTGGAAAACAGCATCAATGGGGACTTGCTTCTCAAAAAACTTGTAAGCAAAATCAACCTTGTCAGCAACAGTTCCACCATTGACTTGGATCTCCATTAGGTGTGCCTTCTTCTGCTTCAATCCCTTCATTTTCCGAATCTGTAGTGCACTTAGTCAGAAAAAATTGTCCACCTTGAAACAACTTTAATAAAGAAATTCTAATTAACCTGAAACTATAATCTGAAAATTAAGCATTTGAAAAGAACACTGCAAAAATAAGAAAGCAAGACACTGGTTAAATCAAATATTGTTATAACCTGGGTGTGGGCCAAGACCCTAATAACAGTGGCATATTTTTTCATCTTTTCCAGCTGGCCCTGGATACTCTTCTTCCCTTCTTCACTCTCGTACTGCTTTGAGTACTTGGTGAAAGCCTTCTTCTTGGACTTGCACCAGTGCTTGTAGAACCTACGTTTGACCTCCTCGCTCAGATGCTGAGCCCAGACGGTGTTCAAGGAGCGGAGGCCACGTGGTGTCTTTACATACCCAACAACCCCAACAATCACCATAGGAGGGGTTTCAACGATTGTAACAGCTTCACATGTCTCCTTCTTGTGAAGCTCTATACAGAATTAAAGAACAGAAATTAGCTCAATTTTAGTAAATTTTTAGAAACGGAAAGCATTTTATAAATGTAACGCAATCAACATCTTCAGGTAAATGTTAATAGATAAAGCTCAAAGAAAAGATATCTGCATCGCAAACAATTAAAATAATCTGGGAGTTACTGATCAAAATCTACTTACTAGATCCGGGTTTTTCGACCTCTCTGACAATGTGTGTCATACCAGCCTTGTACCCCAAAAAGGCAGTGAGCTTGCAAGGTTTGCTTGGGTCATCCTTTGGGAATGCCTTCACTGCACCAACCCAAAATAACATCATCAGATAAAAAACAAATAATGTTATTGACTTATTTCCAAACAATATGCATATATTTATGTAGTCATTTAATTACTGCATTTCCAGTTAGAATACTAGAATTTCTATAGCTATATTATTATCAAATTAACAAGAAATGAAAGAGAATAGAATACCTTTTCCTCTGTGACGAGAAGCTCGCTTCCTTGGAAGAAACCCAAGGGAACCATGCCTTGGGTGCTCAAACTTCCTGTGAGACATTCTTCCCCACCTTCCCCACCCCCAAAAAAAAACATAACAAATCAAAAACCAATAATCAAACCAATGCTTTTCCTTTTGATCTATAAAACTAACAAAGAATAAAAGTGGCAAAACAAAAAGTGTTCATTATCTAAAGCTAACGAAAAGAAATGAAAAGGATTTTCAGGGTTGCACCAATACATTTTTCTTACAAAAAAAAAAAAAAAACCCGAGAAAGCAGTTCGTTTTTCTCTTTTACTTTTCTCCATTTTCTATCTAAAAGTAACTAAAAGAGAGGATGCGAAGAGGATGGAGAAATTAGATAGAAAGGAGAGGAGACCTGACACCTGAGTTGGGAGACTCCTGCGGCTGCTGCTGTTGCTGGCTGCTTACACTCTCCCTAAACAGGCTAGGACTAAAACCCTAGCTGCTGTTCTTATAACAACTTTAAATAACTGACTTCACAAAAACCCCCTTTACTTTCTTAAATTCAATTTTGTTCTCCATCTTTTGGTTTTATGACAGAATAGGGGCTCTCTTTATAGATTGGGCTTGGATATTATGGCCCAAGTTATGGGTTAGGCCGGGCCTAAGCTTTATAAAAATCTGTAATTTTTAATATGATGTTTAAAAAAGTAATTAATTATTCACTTTAAAAATTAAATAAAATTATTTTATCAAATATAAAATTAAAATTATTTGTCTTTCTTATTTAAAAAAATAATTAATTATCCACTTTAAAAAAAATTATTCACCATTTTACTTGAATAAAATTATATTAGTTTTTTTAAAAAATAAATTAAAAGAAAAAAACTTTTTTCGCCCTATATGTCAAATTCTAGTTTTCTTTTAAATGTGTCCTTACCAAGGTACTCAATACCGTACCGGTGAGTGTATTGTTTTTGTTTTGGTAATGGTGCGTATCGATATTGATGTGTCTCGGCATGCTGTTTCGAGTTTACCAGTATTTTTCAAACATATATATAACTTATTTTCAAGTTTTATAATAAAATATATATCATATACATATGCAAATATACCTCAATTACATACATAAAATATATATTTATATGTAAATATAAAATTTTAAATATTTAATATCCAAAATTTTAAACATCAAGTAAATAAAATAAATATAAATATAAATATAAATATAAAAATATATAATGTATTATTATTAATTAAGTTTAATAGATTAATTTAATAAATATATTTATTTTTAAATATAATTATGAAAAAATAAAAATGATCATGATAGAGAAAACATTAGAAATTGATTTAAGACAATTAAATAAGTGAAAAAATTAAAATCTTGACCAACCGGTACGAATCGATATATGTCGTTATTGACCGGTACAGGCCGATACGATCGGTACGGACCGATACAAAAATCGAAACGGTACATTATTGGTATCGTTTCCTTTTTACCTTAAAAATCGGTACGTATCGACCGATACCGGTACGGTACCGACTACCCTAGTGCTTATATTATTTATTTTGTTATCTCGTAAATTTATTCCAATCGAACACTTTATTTTTTTTAGTGAAAGATTCTCAAGTTTTATACGTTGAGGTGTTTTCGTGTGAGCTTAAATATGGTGTTAATAAATCACAAATCAATTTAAGTTTAATTTTTTAAAAAACAAAAAATTTATAATTTTACCCATAAGAGAAAAAATGTTTCAAAATTATTTTTGCAAAAAAAATAAAAAGGTGAATTATAGAAAAAACGAGTATGGTTGTTTTTTTTTCATCTATAAATATGGGATGCCCGGCCCGTGAGCAGGTCTCGGCCCGTGAGCAGGTCCGGCCCGTATTGGGCCGGGCCTGGGCAGAATATTTTGTGTTCCGGGCCGGCCCGGAACAGTAATTTTTATTATAATAATATTATTTTATTTAATTTTAATTATAAAAAAAATAAAAAAATTATTTTTTTATTCCAATGAACGGTGTTTCGGACCTAAAAGGGCGGGCCTGGACGACCCAGGACCGGGCCTGGGTAGAGAAAATAAAAAAAAAAACCGGGCCGCGGCCATGAGCAGCTTTAACTGGAACTTAAACCATTGCAATTTGCAACAATTAGGGATACTTGAAACGACATCGTTATAGAAAATTAGGGAAAAACACGATTAGCTATAAAACTCTCCACAAATCAAGCTGTTTGTAGCAGCAGAGGACGGATGAAGAATTGAAGATGAAGTAATGACTTTGATTTTTTTTTTTTCGTTTAGGGTTTATGTTCTGAGAAGATATTAAGCTTCGATATTTTATTATTTGTTTTCTTCGATATTTTATTATTTGTTTTCTTCAAAACGTAAAGAATGGAAGAGACTGATGAAAATGTTGGTGCAAAGTGCAAACGGAGCACCGTCATCATCGGTGCAATGACTGGCACTTTCCACACGAGATTTCTGACTCTTCTTTTCTTTTAACTATGAATCAAAATACTATTAAAATGAAGAATTCTTTTATTTGCATTTAATTTTTTTTTTTTTTTTAAATTTTGCTTTGGATATTCCTGATTAGGAGTGTAATCTAAGTTAAGTTGGGCTCAAGCTTAACTCAAAATTCGTGATTTATGATTCAAGTTCGATTCGAGATAAAAATTAAATTATTTGAACTAATTCGATTAGGCTCGTTTACTTAATAAAAAGACAAATCGATTCTCATATTTGACTTCAAACTCAATTATTTGTGTTCGAATTCAAATTGAGCTTTATTCAATACTAATTAAAAAAAAAAAAAAAACACGATTAGAATAGCGAACTACTTGAATCAGGTATTAAGATATTCGAATTCGACTCACTCGATAACTCGAGCTTAAGCTCGACAATAGAAAATCAATTTGAGTTTTTTTCGAGTTGAACTCGAATAGCTTACAATTATAGATATTTCATTTACACTCTAATCTTGACAATTGAAACAAATTCATATTGTTTATTCGCCCTAACTTCATGTCGAATATAAAACCCAATTTCAATATTGTTTATATCTATTTGGGTCTTTTAATGAATCATTAATGTTTAATTTGGATGATGTGATTAGTTTCGATAAGATTGAAAATAATGATGGCGATAAAATTGGCAGTAAGTAAAATGAATTATAGTAAGAAAAAAAATTATCATTAGAGATATTAGATTAAAATTTTTATATAATAAAATTTATAACATACTTGAAAAATTAATAAATAATTAAAAAATACTAAAATATTGACATATTATTTTATATATTTATTTAAATATTTTAATTAATTAATACATAATTAAATAAATTTATTTATTATATTAATTAAATAAATAATTTGAAAACCATTAAATCAAAAAATTTGAAAAGTCAAACAAATAATTTAAAAGCTTTTAAGTTAAAATTTAACAAATTAAAAATTAAAAAAATGTGTTGAAAGTTGTTAATAATATATATTTACTAGAATTCTTTTCCCCTCTTCGCTGGAGATTTTTTTTTTTTTTAATGTTTATAAATTTTTAATTAAATTAATAATCATAAATAAATTTAAATTAAATTTATTAAATAATTATTATTTATTTAAATAATTTTTTATGTTTTAATATCTTAAGTAAATGAATTTAGAGTTAAAATTGAATCATTATGCAAAATATGAGATGAATTGAGACACGACACAAACATAACATTAGAAAATAATTAAAAGACGACAAGACATGAAAAATAACATGAACACGACATGAATACATGAACGTGTCAAAATCTATATAAAACGAATTATTAACGCGTAAAAATTTATATAAATTTATAATACTTTGAACACAAAAAAATAACAAGAACACAAATTTTTCTCTAAATTGAATCATTATGACAAATTATGCAAAATAATGAATTGAGACACGACACAAACACACAAAATTTTCTCTAAATTGAATCGCAATGACAAATTATGCAAAATATAAAATGAATTGAGACACGACACGAACATAGTATAGAAAAAATAATTAAAACACAACACAAAAAATAACATAAAACAACACGAACGTGTCAAAATATAAATAAAACAAACTATTAACGTATAAAAATTTATATAAATTTATAATATTTTAAACACACGAACAAAATATGGAATAAATTGAAATACGACACAATCACAATATGGGAAAATAATTAAAACACGACGCAAAAAATAACATAAATACGACATGAATACACGAACGTGTCAAAATCTCTATAAAACGGATTATTAACGTGTAAAAATTTATAATACTTTGAACACACACAAAAATAACACGAATATGTTATGAACACAAATTTTTTTCTAAATTGAATCACTATAAAAAATTATGTCATAAATTAAAATACGACACAAGTGTTCATTTCCTTTCTTCCTTCTCCCCATTTCTTTTTCTTTCTCTCTCTCCCCTGGTCTGCCCATTTCTTTTCTTCTTTCTCCCATTTTTTTCCACGTCATTCTCAACACTTTTCACTTTTTCTTTCTTTTTTAATTCTTGTAACTTTTAATGTCCTCAACCAAAGCAAACATATCTTTTTTATCCATTTTTTTATACAGGTGTCAAACATAGAAAAAAGCTTGTAGTCAAAAATATATTATATTACTAGAATTTTTTTTCGTTTCGTTGAATTTTTTTTAATATTTATAAAATTTTAATTAAATTATCAATTATAAATAAATATAAGTTGAATCATATTAAATAACAATTATTTATTTAAATAATTTTTTATATTTTAATATCGTAAGTAAATAAATTTAAAGTTAAAATCAAAATACTATGATAAATTATGCAAAATATGAGATGAATTGAGATACAACACAAATACAACATGAAAAAATAACTAAAACACGACATGAATACACGAACGTGTCAAAATCTATATAAAACGAATTATTAATGTATAAAAATTTATATGAATTTGTAATCCTTTAAAAAAAAAACGCGAACACGTCACGAACACACATATTTTTTTCTAAACCGAATCACTATGATAAATTATGCAAAATATGTTATGAATTGAGACACTCTTCCCCCTTCGCTGTGTTTTTTATTTTTAATATTTATAAAATTTTAATTAAATTAACAATTATAAATAAATATAAGTTGAGTCATATTAAATAATTATTATTTATTTAAATAATTTTTTATGTTTTAATATAGTAAGTAAATAAATTTATAGTTAAAATCGAATTACTATGATAAATTATGTAAAATACAAGATGAATTGAGATACGATACAAACACCACATTGAAAAATAATTAAAACACGACACACACGAAAAATAACATGAACACGACACGAATACACGAACGTGTCAAAATCTATATAAAACGAATTATTAACATGTAAAAAATTATATAAATTTGTAATATTTTAAACACATAAAAAAATAACATGAACACGTCACGAACACATAAATTTTTCTCTAAATTAAATCACTATAATAAATTATGCAAAATATGTCATGAATTGAGACACGACACAAACACACAATTTTTTTTTCTAAATTGAATCACAATAACAAACTATGCAAAATGAATTGAGACACGATACGAACACAGCATAGAAAAATAATTAAAACACAACACAAAAAATAACATAAACACTACACGAATACACGAATGTATCAAAATATACATGTAGACACCTAATTTTGTCCGGACCACTAAAACAAGTATATTTTCTTCCTAAATTGATATTTCAAAATGTAAAAAGATTTTTTTTCATCATGTAGGTGTTACTGCGAGACTTAGTTTAAGAGGGCGAGCATAAAAAGTCAAACTCAAAAAAGTCAACCTCGAAAAAAGTCAACCCCGAAAAAGTCAACCTCGAAAAGTCAACTACTAAAAAAGTCAACCCACTTTCAAAATCAAGATTTGAAGTTCAATTGAAAAATGGTGAAAGAATTTTGATAATCCGAGGTCTATATCGAAAGATATGGAGTTCGGAAGTTGGGATTTGGAGATTGAGTAGAAAGAAAACTCTAATCCGGGAAATTTAGGGAAAAGTGCTTAAACGATCGAATTGGTCAAAATTGAAGGTTCCAAATGAAAGATAAGCACTAACTACGGGTAATGGAGAAGCCACTTGAAAGAAAAACTGAAAGACAAGTCAATCCGGGAGAAAACCGAGAATTAGGGTTTTTGGTGGATTTAGGTGAAATTGGGAAGAATTACAGAAATGGCCCGACTTGGTAAGACCAAAGCCCCCAATGGATGAGGAATGATTAAAAAGGGATAGCCCAAGGCTCAGTTTGAAGAAAAATCTGAAAATCGAACTTGTTTTGAGCAAAACTGGGTTTTGGAGGTAAAAGGGCAAAATGGGAAAATTTGAGAAAAATAGCAAATGGACTCCAAAATTTTTGAAAATTTACAAATCTCATTATTAAATCATTTGGAAGAGATTGACGAAAGAAAATCTTGATTCGGAGTTCGTTTGCAAAATGGCCAAATCCCGAGTCTCTTATGTAGTAATTCAAGAAGATAAATCTCAGAAAAATAGCAAATGAACTCCAAATCTTCTGAAAATTTGCAAATCTCATTTTTAAATTATTTGAAAGAGATTGGAAAAAAAAATCTTGATTCGGAGTTCGTTTGCAAAATGGCCAAATCCCGAGCCCCTTATGTAGTAATTCAAGAAGATAAATCCCGGAAAAATAGCAAATGGACTCCAAAAATTCTGAAAATTTGCAAATATAATTTTTAAATTATTTGGAAGATATTGGCGAAATAAAATCTTGATTCGGAGTTCGTTTGCAAAATGGCCAAATCCCGAGCCCCAAATGTAGTAATTCAAGCAGATAAATCCTGAAAAAATACCAAATGAGTTCCAAAAATTATGAAAACTTCCAAATCACACTTTTGAATTATTTGGAAGATATTGGTGAAGAAAAATTTTGATTTGGAGCTCGTTTAAAAATGGTAAAATGTGGGGGCATAAAAGGGCATTTTTGGAAGAAAAAATCCAAATAAATAGCAAACAGACTCAAAAAATTTTGAAAACCTCCAGAATTCAATATTTTATTATTTTGAAAGTATTAAAAAAATAAAATTTGAATTTGGAGTCCATTTTCCATTTATTTGCATTGGGGGGGTAAAACGGTCATTTTACCCAAGAAACCGAAAAGGGCTTCTCTTGCCTTTCAAAAAAATCAGACTTGGGCTGGAAAAGGGAGTGCTGGCCAGACAAGGCCCCAAGGAGGGAAGAAGCTTCTGATTTTTCAATCAAAAGGCCAAAAATTAAGAGTGAGTTAGTGATTTTTTTGATCAAGCCATTGCAAATAAGCCAATGCATGAAAAGGGAAAGTGTCAACATTATTCTTGAACAGCTGTAATTATGGACAGCTGATGGCCTAATCTAAGGGTGATAATTTCATGATTTTTCACCTTGAATCACTAGCCCTTGGATGGAAATTGGTTGGAGTAAAAATGACAACATCCTAGTGAGGAGAGAGGGGTGGTTCGGCCAGCTTAAGGGAAGGGCAAAGAATTCATTTAGAACACTTCATTTTCAGATTTCTCTCTTGGTTTTTGCTTAGTTTTCTCTCCTTGGTTGAAAGCAAAAAGAAAAGTTTAGAAAAGAAAGGAAAGTTTGAAGAGAGAAAGCTTGAAAGATAGTTTCTTGAGGTTGCTTTTAGCACCAACTCTTGCACTTTCTTGATTTTCCATTCTTGTTTTTGCTATGTTGATTATTATTTTGGTAAGTTTTCTTTTTAAATAAGTGTTTTTTTTTTTTATTTATTTTTTTAATGTTCTTTTTAAGTTTTTTCTTCATCTTTTTCTTAAACAAGTTATTACAATTTTTTTTTTGTTTCCTTACCATGGCCTAATGGCCTATATTTTCTGTAGTTGCTGTTTTGCTTGATTTTATCATGTTATTTTTGTTATTTTTTTAGTCTTGATGCTTTAAATATTCTTCTACTACATATACTTGAAGCTTGTTTTAATTTGGTTGCTTGTTTGTTGCCATTTATGAGTTTATTATCATGTTCTTGCATTTTTTATTTTCTGTTTTCATAATGTTTAAATTTGTTGATGTTTTATATTTAGTATATCAAGTGTTTGTGAAAATGCTTGTTAGTTTTAATACATCTACTTTATATTTGCATGATTTGAGTGTTATATTTTAGTTGAGTATGTTAGTATATCAAGTGTTTGTGAAAATGCCATGCTTGTTTGGAACCTTAGGCCATTCGGTCACTTCATGTATCTTGCATTGTGTGTGCATTTTTCCTATGTTAGTTGATAGGTTTGTATTTGCATGACATTTGATTAAGTATTTGGTTCAAGCATATCAAGTGTTTGTGAACATGCCATGCTTGTTTGGAGCTTGAGGCCATTCGACCACTTCATGTTATTTTTCTTTGTGTGTGCATTTTTGTTATGTTAGATGATAGGTTTGCATTTGCATGACATTTGGTTGAGTTTTTGGTTTAAGCATGCCTTGTGTTTGTGTTATTGCCATGCATATTTTAGTTGTTAGGTTTGGTTTATTTTGCCATGCATGTTCATGCATTTTAGACCTAGGTTGCATTAAATGCCATGCAAGTTCATTTAGGTCAAGGTCATTTTATTGATGCCATGCATTTTTCATTGTAGATACCTAATTTTGTCCGGACCACTAAAACATGTATGTTTTCTTCCTAAATTGAGGTTTCAGAATGTAAAATTTTTTTTTCATCCTGCAGGTGGTACTTCGAGACTTAGTTTAAGAGGGTGAGCATAAAAAGTCAAACTTGAAAAAAGTCAACCCCAGAAAGTCAACTACTAAAAAAGTCAACCCACTTTCAAAATCAAGATTTTAAGTTCTATTGAAAAATGTTGAAAGAATTTTGATAATCCGAGGTCTACATTGAAAGATATGGAGTTCGGAAGTTGGGACTTGGAGATTCAGTAGAAAGAAAACCCTAATCCGAGAAATTTGGGGAAAAGTGCTTAAACGACCAAATTGGTCGAATTTGAAGTTTCCAAATGAAAGATAAGCACTGATTATGGGTAATGGAGAAGCCACCTGAAAGCAAAAGCGAAAGAAAAGTCAATCCGGGAGAAAACCGAGAATTAGGGTTTTTGGTGGATTTCAGTGAAATCGGGAAGAATCACAGAAATGGCCCGAATTGGTAAGACTAAAGCCCCCAATGGATAAGGAATGATTAAAAAGGGATAGCCCAAGGCTTAGCTTGAAGAAAATCTGAAAATCGGACTTGTTTTGAGCAAAACCGGGTTTCGGAGGCAAAAGGGCAAAATTGAAAAATTTGGGAAAAATAGCAAAGGGACTCCAAAAATTCTGAAAATTTACAAATCTCATTCTTAAATCATTTGAAAGAGATTGGCGAAAGAAAATCTTGATTCGGAGTTCGTTTGCAAAATGGCCAAATCCCGGGCTTCTTATGTAGTAATTCAAGAAGATAAATCCCGAAAAAATAGCAAATGGACTCCAAAAATTCTAACATTTTGCAGATCACATTTTTAAATTATTTGGAAGAGATTGGCGAAATAAAATCTTGATTCGGAGTTCGTTTGCAAAATGGCCAAATCCCGAGCTCCTATGTAGTAATTCAAGCAGATAAATCCCGAAAAAATACCAAATGAGCTCCAAAAATTATGAAAACTTCCAGATCACACTTTTAAATTATTTGGAAGAGATTGGTGAAGAAAAATATTGATTTGGAGCTCGTTTTAAAAATGGTAAAATATAGGGGCATAAAAGGGCATTTTTGGAAGAAAAAATCCAAATAAATAGCAAACAGACTCAAAAAATTTTGAAAACTTCCAGAATTCAATATTTTATTATTTTGAAAGTATTAAAAAAAGAAAAATTGAATTTGGAGTCCGTTTGATATTTATTTGCATCCGGGGGGCAAAACGGTCATTTCACCCAAGCAACCGAAAAGGGCTTCTTTGGGCCTTTCAAAAAATCAGACTTGGGCTGGAAAAGAGAACCAAGGCCCAAAGGAAGGAGGAAGCTTCTGATTTTTCAATCAAATGGCCAAGAATTAAGTGTTAGTTAGAGATTCTCTTTGATCAAGCCATGGAGATTAAGCCACATAGGCCAAGAGAGAGTGTCAACATTATTCTTGAACAGCTGTAATTTGGGATAGCTGATATGCTAATCTAAGGGTGATAATTTCATGATTTTTTCACCTTGAATTATTAGCCATTTGATGAAAAATTGATTAAAAAAATGACAACATCTTGAGGAGAGAGAAGGTTCGGCCAGCTCTAATAGGGGAGGTCAGAATTTTCATTTCACATTCATTTTGGCTGATTGCTCTTAGTTTTTCTTAGTTTTTCTCTCCTTGGTTGAAAGCAAAAAAGAAAAGTTTAGAAAAGAAAGGAAAGTTTGAAGAGATAAAGCTTGAAATATAGCTTCTTGAGGTTGCTCTTGAGCACCAACTCTTGCACTTTCTTGATTTTCCATTCTTGTTTTTGCTATTTTGATTACTATTTGGTGAGTTTCCTTTTAAATAAATGTTTTTTTTTATTGTTCTTCTTAAGTTCTTTCTTCATCTCTTTCTTAAAGATATTTTTTACATTTTTTTTTTACAATTTCTCACCATGGTCGAATGGCCTACATTCTTTATTTAAGTTGCTGTTTTGTTTCTTTTATCATGTTATTATTATTATTTTCTTTAATCTTGATGTTTGAAGTGTTATTCTATTTCATACTTGAGTCATATTTTAATTTGGTTGCTTTGTTTGTTGCCATTTATGATTTAAATATCATGTTCTTGCATTTTTTATTTTTTGTTTTCATAATGTTTAAGTTTGTTGGTGTTTTGCATGTTCGTATATCAAGTGATTGGGAAAATGCTTGTGTGGTTTTTGCATGATTTGAGTTTTATATTTTAGTTGAGCATGTTAGTATATCAAGTGTTTATGAAAATGCTTGTTTGATTTTAGTATTTCTACTTTGTGTTTGCATGTTTTGAGTGTTATATTTTAGTTGAGCATGTTAGTATATCAAGTGTTTGTGAAAATGCCATGATGGTTGGAGCTTGAGGCCATTCGGCTACTCCATGTGTTTTGCATTGTGTGTTGCATTTTTGCCATGTTAGTTGGTAGGTTTTGCATTTGCATGACATTTGATTTAGTTTTTCATGTTAGTATACCAAGTGTTTGTGAAAATGCCATGTTTGCTAGTAACATAGGCCATTCAGCCACTCCTTGAATTTTAGCATTGTATGTGCATTCTTGCCATGTTAGTTGATAGGTTAGCATTTGCATGATATTTGGTTGAGTTTTTGGTTTAAGCATACTTTGTGTTTGTGAAAATGCCATGCATATTTTAGTTATTAGGTTTGGTTTATTTGCTATGCATGTTCATGCATTTTAGGTCTAGGTTGCATTGAATGCCATGCAAGTTCATTTAGGTCTAGGTCACTATATGAATGCCATGCATTTTTTCATGACATTTAGGTTTAAACTCATGCATTTCATGCACTATGTTTGCTGTATTTTTTCATGCATTTCATGTTCATGCCACTTGACTAATGACTTAGGCCAATTAATGGTTCAAAGTCATGCTCTCTTGAGCACACTTGTGGAAAATTAAAGTTTGTCAAATTGATTATTCTACCTTTGTGATTTTTTTTACTTAGCCAATTTTTATCTAACTTTCAAAAAATCCTAGCTACTGTTTGTAAGTCAATTTGTGAGTCTTAAATATTTTTACTTTGATTTTTAAATGATTTTATCAAAGGCAAAAGTGTATTTTGACAAAACAATTTTTTCACCCAGAACTCGTACTTTTCTGATTTTTCTAGGCATTCATCTTTAATCAGAAAATTAAGCTGATTTTTTCCCGTGTAGTTTTACACGTCTTGAGTCTCCAGTATTGTTTTCAGAATTTTTTGAATTTTTAAAAATAGGGTAAAAAATTGTGGCTTAAAACTGGACAGTGGAGTCAGAATTGAATTTAAAGAAAAATCATTTTTCTGTTTTGGTTAAGTTACTTAGAGGGGGCTGATTACGAAGGTTAGTTACTGACTTAGGGTAGTTTCTAAGCCTTTTTAAACTCTAAAAATGATTTTTTAACTCTCGGGTTAAGGGTGGTCAAGTACGGGATTTTAAACTTAGGAAATTAGAGCCATTTAAAAAGGGATTAACCCAGTTTTTTATTTTTAATCTAAGCTTTTCAAAATTATTTTCAAACAATCACAAAGTATTTTTGTTTTAGAATAATTAATTTGACATATTTTCCTAAGGTAGCCAGATATCTTTTTAGATATACGGATTTCCTTAATTAAAGGAAAAAATACATTTTCATGCATTGCATTTTCCATATTCATGCATTTTATATGTGATTTTTGCTATAATAATTTCTATGATATTGTTATGATTTTGAGTTATGTTATATTGTTTATTATATGATTTGGAATATTTCATGATATCTATGTTTTTTATTTAATTATTTTTTGTTATATTATTTAGCATAGACTATGTTCATGCATTATTATTTTCATTTTTATTTCCATGCATATTATATGATAGCATTATTTTATATTCCATGTCATTTAAATTATATGCCATATCATTCATATTTGCCATGTCATTTAAATTATGTCATTTCATATAGAATATATTATGTTACCTAGGTCATTTCATGTAGAATATATTATGTTACCTAGGTCATTTCATTTAGGATATATTATGTCATTTAGGATATTTTATTTCATTTAAAATATATCACATGATTTAGGATATTACATTTCATATAGAATATATTATGTTACCTAGGTCATTTCATTTCATTTAGAATATGTCATATAACTTAGGACATTTCATTTCATTTAGAATATGTCATATAACATAGGACATTTCATTTAGAATATACTAAGACATTTAAATTATATCATATCATTTAGGATTGCATTATATTATTTAGACTTTGCTATGTCATTTTATTTATGTCATGCATATACATATTCATTTCTTCTAAATGTTTTCAAAAAAGGATAATGATTTTCAATAAAATAAAGATATTCCCGAGTTAAAATAATTCATGACTTCTCTGCCGGGTTTGCTGGGGAGTATATCATCAATTATTTTTAATAACGGAATATCTTCTTTAAAAAGAGAATGATTCGGAAAGTTTTCCAAAACTAATAAAAATTTCTATATTTTGCCATGTTTGTTGGGGAATATAGGAAAATTTTGAATTTATAAATTCCGGATCATTTTTAATTAAAAATGGAATTATTTTTCTTTAAATTGGGAATTAACTTGAAATACTAAATTTAAAACCAACTTTACACCGAGATTTGAGATAACACACGATTAATAAGGTACCGTTTTATACGGGCGTTGTGGGGGTGTTAATCCTTCCCTGCACGTAACCGAGTCCCGAACCCGTTCCTTTGATTTCTCTGGTTTAAAACGCAGACTTGAAATTGGTTTTTAAAATGTTTTAATTAATTTTTAAAATATTTTATAAAACCGGTTTTAATAGGTGGTCGATCACACCTAGTTAAAAAAGATTGGTGGGGACTCCATGTCTGTTTTAAGGCCATTTTCAAAACCTTCATTTTTCTAGAGGAATTAAGTCGACTTTTCCTCGATTTTTTTTTAATGTCACGCTTAATGAATAATAAAGTTTTGCAATGAGACTCTATATTTTTTAGGTTGCGACAGCTTGGCGACTCCACTGGGGACAATTAGAGAGTCAGGCCTAGAATTAGTCGTGTGTTATCAAAGTCTCGATTTCGTTGATTTAATTGGTATTTAATTTTAATTGCCAGATTTTTTTTAAAAAAATAAAGATAATTTCAAAAAAAATAATAAAATATTTTTTAAATATGTCCATATTTCATGTGCATACATATTATATTTGTTCTCTGGTTATTTTGGTGCATATATTCATTTATTGATTAATTGATGATTTATGTTGTTTAATCTTATCGGGGCATTTAGAATAAGGGATATAGAATAGGTGGTAAAGGTTTATTATTTCTCTTCACACACTACACACTACACGTGCATTTGCATATCATGAATCCTATGCCCGGGTTCCGTCCTTTTAGGTGGGAGCAAAGTAACTAAGCCTTCGTGATTAACAATCCGCATGGGCTAGTGAAACACTTCCGGAGTACTAAATTACCTAAGCCTTCATGATTAACAATCCGCATGGGCTAGGGAAATAGACTCTAACGAATTGAACCCGCTTTTATCGGGGTGCCTTATAGCCTTCACCGGCGACAGTGAGGAACAATTCGGGGCTTTTAGAACTCATTCACCTTCATATAGTAAACCTAGACGAAGCCATGCCGGATTTCCAATTAGATATCCCGAAGTTAAGAACACATGGAGGAATATTTCCAATCCTTTTACCTTCTATTCTACTTTCCGAATAAGTTTATTTTTTTCGGACAATGATGAATGTATATCACAATGTCCGTAATAAATGTTGATATTTCATCCTAGAGATGTTACAATGCCGAAATTTTGTTGGCATCCTCAGGGATAATTATTGTTTTGAATTATATGTTTTTGTATTATTCATATTTATTCCCGTTACTAATTCATTTTCTTTTTTGTTGTTGTTGTTGCTTTTTTTTTTTTGCCCATCATTTTTGCATATTTGAAGGTTATTGGTCTCAGGATATTATTCAACCAAAAGGGCTTTCATGGAGGGTCAGAGTGTCTCAGTGGTCAAGAAACATTTAGAGGTTAGGAAGCAGTCCGAGAAAGGTCAGCAGGATAATGGGGATTGTTTGAAGATGGGATATGTGTCAGCATTGCCAGCCGAGGTTGATCTTATTATCAAGCAAAATGATCTCCGGGAATTGATTGATATATGGAATCAGTGGAACATATCGGAAAAAGAAGCCTTCACTCAGACATATGGGGACATAGCACTGTTAGCTCAGGTTAAGGTCAGTGGCGAGGTGATCCGGGCTGTGGTACAATTATGGAATCCCGCTTATCGATGTTTACTTTCAACCGAGAAGATATGACTCCAACCATAGAAGAGTATTCGACCTTGCTGCAAATTGAGAATGTTATTCCCGATCGTATTTATTTGAAGGATACAAAGACACCGAGTTTCAAGAAAAAGGTGTCGAAGATTTTGGGAGTAGAAAGAAATTGGATAGAAAGCCATGTTGTCCGAAAAAGAATAAACTACTGTATATCATGGGATATTTTACGGGTTTTAATCCATAGCCATTCAAGCAAGGAGACAGTTAGGAATATTTTTGCTTTGGCTATCTATGGTTTAGTTATCTTCCCGAAAACATTAGGGTATGTAGATGTGGCGATATTTGATGTTTCTGAGAGGCTTGAGCAACGGATAAATCCAGCCTCGGCAATCATAGCAGAAACAATCCGATCCCTGAATTTCTGTAGACGGAAAGGCAAAGGTCGTTTTCTAGGTTGTATACAACTCCTCTACATATGGGTTCAGAGCCATTTTTGTAAACAGGAGAACTTCCCTCTTCGCTCATACTGGAAATCTTTTGCACCAATTGGTGAATTTCTTAAGAGGGATTGGCTTGAGGATAGGACTGAGGAGCAATGGATCAACATATTCCGGAATATCAGGGCTGAGATGATAGTTTGGAGAGCTTCGTGAATAGCTTCTATGCCGACATTGTATAAATGCGGAGATAAAGCTTCTGTTCCATTTTTGGGAGTATGGGGAGGAGTGAGCTATGCACCACTACTACTACTGAGGCAATCAGAATCTCGTCAGTTTACCCCAATGACCCATGACCTTAGTAATTTGGAATTTGCTTACGGAGAGGTTGGATATTCGGGAAAGGTCTGTGAGATTGTGGTGGCATGGAAGGAAACTCATTGGGTGGAGGTAGCTAGATATGCCGATATCGTCACACCTGATTACCTGACATGGAGGGAATCGAGGGTTAATGATAGGTTGTTGACATCAGATGGGGAAGAAGTTCAGTACTTAAGTTTGCCGCCCAAGGAAGCGCCATCAGAATTAGAATCGCAAGGGCGGAATTTGAAAAAGAAAAGGCCCGGATGAACAAGGAGATTGCCCGACTGCAAGAAGAGCTTGAGGACATGAAAGATAGGGAGGTAGCCCGAGAAAAAGAAAAAGAAACGATCAAGAGAGAGAGGGATACTGTTCAAAGTGATCTTCAGGAACTACACTTGGAGAACAAGAGATACCGTTTTGAGCTCAAATTCGAGGGGACTCTCAAGACTTCCGGGGAATGGGAACAAGAAGTCAGAAACCTCAAGAAGGAGAAGAACTATTGGGTAGAAAAAGCAAAACACGAGGAAGCCCGAGCAAATCAACTTGAGAAACAAGCTAGGGAAAACATACACGGCGATGCTTCTGCTGACACGTCAAAGGGTCGCGAACAAGCAGGGATCAAGTGGAAGAGCAAGGCAGTTAAAAGAGGACAATGAAGAAGGTCCGGGATCCGAGGGAGTTATTATAGGACCAATATCTTGTAATAGTTTTTAGGAGAGATAGATTATCATGTTGTCTAAAGCAGGGATCTTTTCTTTGATGTATTTAGTTCTAGGAAATCAATGAAAGACCGTTTGGTTGGATTTATCCCGAGACCAATACTTTAAATACATTCATCATTCACTAGTTTTTTTCTTTTATATATTTTATTTGTTTATTCATTTATATTCATAATCATTCATTAATTTATTCTTTATAAATTGTTCATACACTTAGTCATTTATTTATTTGTTCATTCATTTATTCTTTATAATTAGTCATCTAAGTTCATACACTTAGTCATTTATTTAGTTAAGCATTCACTAATATTCATTCATTCATTTATTCATTTTTTATAAAATAAAATAAGAAATGTGTCAATAATTTCTAATCCATGGTTTTTAAAACTAAAGGTACAATTGGTCGCACTCAGAAAGAACCAGATTTCCATAACCCTTACAATACTCGATCTCGAACAAGAGCCATGGAAAACGATCAGCTTGCCAGAATTGAAAGAATAGAAAGAATCCAGAAAGAACTGCAGGAACAGTTGACTAAGTCTCAAGAGGAGACACGAGAATAGATGACAAAGCTCATGGAGATGATGAGAACTATGATGAAGCAGAAGTAGCCCGGAGAGAAGTCAGTTACTGGAATGGGGGCAGTGAATCAGGAGGATCGACTAGAAGTAGTACAGAGAAATGGCCAAACGTCCTAACCTGTGGGAAATAAAATCCCAACTGGGGCAGCTTTCTACATTTACATCCAGCCAGCGGCCGAAGCACATAATTTCGGTCCTAAAAGGGGTAACATCGGAGTTGATCCAATTGAGGTTGAGGTTCCAAACTTCGAGGAAATGGCAGAAAAGGAAAAGGCCAAAATGGTTGAGTTGAAGAGGGTCGAAACTGCTGAATCTCAGAAGAAATATCAGCTGTTGGAAGAAAGGCTAAGAGTAGTGGAAGGAACAGAGTTATTTGGCAGTCTAGATGCCAAAGAGATGAGCTTGGTACATGATCTAGTGATTCCACCGAAGTTCAAATTACCAGACTTTGAAAAGTATAATGGGACCACCAACCCATCAGCTCATCTGACCATGTACTGTAGAAAGATGACAGGGCATGAAGATAATGAGAAATTGCTTATTCATTGCTTCCAAGACAGTTTAACAGGGTCAGCTACTCGATGGTACAATCAACCGAGTTGTACCAAAATTCGTTCATGGACAGATTTGGCCAGGGTTTTTATGGAATATTATAAGCATGTTTCCGACATGGTACCGGATAGGCTGTCATTACAGAATATGGAGAAGAGGTCCAATGAGACTTTCAAAGAGTATTCGCAGAGGTGGAGGGATCTGGCCATACAAGTGCAACCCCTTTTAATTAGCAAAAAAACCACAATGCTTTTCATCAACACATTGAAAGCACCCTATTATGACAAATTGGTGGGAAACGCTAGCAAGGATTTTGCAGATATGGTAATATCTGGGAAATGATTGAGTCAGTTATTAAGAATGGAAAGATGGAAGGGGGTGAGTCTGCTACCCCAAAGAGAGCTTTTCCTGCAAAGAAGAAGGAGGAAACCCATGCAGTAAGCTTCAACCAATACCTTTATACACCTCCTACGCCATACACACCACCAAGGCCCTATACTCCTACCACACCTTATGCGCCTCCGACACCTTACACACCATACCCGTGGTATAATCCTTACTACCCCAATGTCAACCACCTTACCCAAAACCCGTTCCCCTACACCAATATACCACAATAGCCATTCCCAACTGGCATATCCCCTCAAATCACCCTTCCTAGAAATACTGTCCCAAACACTCAGGGTCCTGCGCATAATGATCAACGTTCACCAAGGAACGATCAAAAAGCCCAATTTGATCCGATTCCTACCACCTATGGTGAGCTATATCCAAAACTATTGCAGGGTCAACTTGTTGCACCCGTGTACCTAAAACCTTTGACACCTCCATATCCAAGATGGTACAATGCGAACACTAACTGTGGATACCATGTGGGAATCCAAGGACATTCAATTGAAGATTGTCTGGCCTTCAAAAAGAAAGTCCAAAGCTTGATCAATGCTGGGGTTGTGAAGTTTGGATCCAAAAATGGGTCGAACGTAGCTGGAAACCCATTGCCCAATCATGCTGGAGTCAGGTAAATGCAATATTGACCGGAGAGGGCAGAAGACTAAAAAGGGATATTGGGGAGGTTAAGACTCCAATGCTGACAGTATGGGTTGAAATGGTCAAGGCAGGATTGGTGGAAGATACAGACAGTGTGAAAATGGTTGCAAAAAGAGTGCATAATTGGTGCCCGTTCCATAAGGGTGGAGGCCATGACATACAAAACTGCGGGGACTTTCGGGTTAAAGTCCAAAGAATGATGGATAGTGGGGAAGCCCAATTCTACGAGGATATAGAGGGGGAAATAGAAGTCATTGAAAATTTAGGTGGCTATGGGATAGGAAGACCCCTGATCATCTATTATGATGAACCAGAGGAAAAAGTTATGCCAGTCATTGAAGAAAATACGCCTAAATTAATCATTGATCTACCTATTTCCTTTCCATACAAGGTAAACAAGGCTACACCATGGAAATATGACTGCAACATGGTTATGCCTGGGTCTTCAAGCCAGTAGGATATTACAGGTTTGGGGCATTTAACCCGAAGCGGGATGTGTTATGCTCCGGAGGCCGCTGAATAGGGATTAGCAGGGAAAGAAAGAGGAACAGATAAAGGGAAGAAGATAGTCGAGCCAATCCATATTGAGATGGATTTGCCAAAAGAAACAGAGAGGGGATCAACCCCGGTTAACAGAATGAAAGAACCAGTATGTGAGAAGGAAGCCTGTGAGTTCTTGAAATTTATAAAGCATAGTGAGTATAGCATAGTTGAACAACTACAACGTCAACCAGCTAGGATCTCAATCTTATCCTTGCTTTTGAATTTAGAACCACACAGAAATGCCCTGTTAAAAGTATTGAATCAGGCATATGTGGCTAATAATATATCAGTGGAAAAGCTGGATAGGTTGGTGGGAAACATCGCAGCAAATGACTACATATTTTTCAGCTATGAGGAGATACCACCCAACGGTATTGAATCAACGAAAGCTCTCCATATAACTACCACTTGTAAGGGGCACATATTACCGAGAGTCGTTTTGGATAATGGTTCTTCACTAAATGTGATGTCTTTATCAACCTTATCCAAATTGCCAGTGGATATATCCTATATGATACCAAGTTGCACGGTGGTCAGAGCTTTTGATGGAACAAGGAAATAGGTTATGGGAACCATTGAAGTTCCTCTGGAGATAGGCCCGTGCATTTATATAGTGAATTTCCAGGTCATGGATATTAATCCATCTTATAACTGCTTGTTCGGAAGACTGTGGATACATTCAGCTGGGGCTGTACTCTCGTCTCTTCACCAAAAACTAAAATTTGTGATGGAGGGCCGGTTGATCACAGTATCAGGGGAGGAAGACATAATAGCCTCTTCATCTACTGAATCTCCTTATATGGAGCCCAATGAAGAGGCCGTAGAGTGTTCTTTTCGGTCTTTGGAATTCGTAAATGCAGTTTTCGTCGCTGAAGGACGGAAAATTTTGAAACCGAGGTTGTCCAAGAACACAAGGTTGGGGATAAGAATTATCGTGGGAAAAGGCTGCAGGGCTGGAAAAGGTCTCGGGAAATATCTTCAGGGGATGGCTCAAGCAATGGAAGTAAAAAGAAAGAAAGACCGTTTTGGTCTAGGATATCTTCTAAAGGCCCATGAGAAAAGGAGACAAGTTAAAAAGAACCGACAAAAGAGGATGGCCCGTCTTACGGGTATGGATATTGAGTGAGAGCCTATGACATTCCCACCTATCCTTCACACCTTCCGTTCAGCCGGTTCTCTGTTCGGAGAAAAGAATTCTGATGATGTGCTCGTAATAATAGAGCAAGCCTTCGAGAGATTCCAGGTGAATAGGGATGAGCAGATGTATGATGTGGAGATCTGCACGACTGAGGAAGACAGAATTGAAAGAGAGAATGCTAGCTGGATGGTGCGACCTTGTCCACCAGGATATAGACTAACCAACTGGAGTGCGACTGAGTTGCCCATAGTTTTTAAGTCTATTCCAAAGTAATACTTTTAAAAATCAATCTTAATTATCTTTACCCAGAGATATTAAGATTTTTTTTTTCTTTCTATAATGGGCTTTTTAAACTTTTTCATTCAAAAAATAACAAGCACAATGCATTATCCATATTGATGTGTACATATTCTTTCATTTTTGTTATTTATTTTGTTTTCATTATATATTTTCCCTATATTGTTTCTTCTCCACCTATTTACAGGTGTGCGGATGCGGAATATGAGGACCCTCCTGTCAGTAATTCTGAAATTGATTTTGAAAGACCCATTTGCACAGGTGATTTTGAGGCTAATGAAGATACTTAGGATTATGGTCTACCTCCAGATTTATTGAGGAAAATAGAACAAGAAGAGAAGCAAGTACTTCCTCATAAGGAATTATTGGAAACAATAAATCTGGGAAATGGTGAAGAGATAAAAGAAGTCAAAATTGGAACTTCATTGTTACCATCAATAAAAGGTGAATTGATAGCTTTGCTCCAGGAGTATGTGGATGTATTTGCATGGTCTTACCAGGACATGCCAAGGTTGGATCCGGATATTGTGGTTCATAAGCTTCCTTTAAGGCCAGAATGCAAGCCAATTCAGCAAAAGTTGAGAAGAATGAGGCCAGACATGCTGTTAAAGATAATAGAGGAGGTGAAGAAGCAATCTGATGCTGGATTCCTAGAGGTGAAAAAATATCCAGAATGGGTGGCAAATATTGTTCTAGTACCAAATAAGGATGGCAAGGTGCGGATGTGTGTTGATTACCGAGATTTGAACAAGGCCAGCCCTAAAGATAATTTCCCTTTGCCCCATATTGATACTCTGGTGGATAATACAGCGAAAGTTCTTTTTTTTCTTTCATGGACGGATTCTCAGGATACAATCAGATCAAGATGGCACCAGAAGACATGGAGAAAACCACATTTGTTACAATGTGGGGAACCTTCTGCTACAAGGTAATGCCATTTGGGTTGAAGAATGCTGGGGCAACATACCAAAGAGCTATGGTGACCTTGTTTCATGATATGATGCATAAGGGAATTGAGGTCTACGTTGATGATATGATCGCTAAGTCACAAGGAGAAGAGGAGCATATTGCGAATCTTAAGAATCTCTTTGAACGACTAAGGAAGTTTAGACTCAAGCTAAATCCGGCAAAATGAACTTTTGGAGTCACCTCGGGGAAGTTGTTGGGTTTTGTCGTCAGCAAAAGAGGAATTGAGATTGACCCGGATAAAGTGAAGGCTATTCAGAATCTACCACCACTTTGTACTCAAAAAGAAGTAAGAGGCTTTTTGGAGAGATTGAATTACATTGCTCGGTTTATTTCACAGTTAACCGATAAATGTGATCCAATATTTAAGTTACTTCAAAAACGTGATCCAGGAGAATGGGATGAAGGTTGCCAGATTGCATTTGAAAAGGTTAAACATTATCTATCTAACCCACCAGTATTAATGCCACCTATTCCGGATAAACCAATGATACTGTATTTATCAGTATTTGAAAGATTCATGGGTTGTGTTTTGGGGTAGCTTGATGAGACTGGAAAGAAAGAACAGGCAGTTTACTACCTCAGCAAGAAGTTCACAGATTATGAGTTGAAATATTCGTCGGTAGAGAAGTTGTGTTGCCCCTTAGCTTGGACTGCTCGAAGACTCATATAGTATATGTTGTATCACACAACATGGTTGATTGCTATGCTGGATCCAGTCAAATACATGTTGGAAGCACCTTCTTTGTCAGGGAGGACGGCAAGATGGCAGGTTTTATTGTCAGAGTACGACATTGTATATGTAAGTCAAAAAGCTATCAAGGGCAGTGCAGTGGCTGAATTCTTAGCAAGTCGGGCAGTGGAAGATTATGAGCCGTTGAACTTTGATTTCCCAGATGAAGATTTGATGTATGTCTCGCAAGTAGATGATATTCCCCTGAAGAAGAAAATATGGAAAATGTATTTTGATGGCGCATTAACGCCATGAGGCATGGAATCGTTGCAGTACTTATATCCCCAAAAGAAGATTATTATTCTTTCAGTGCTAGATTGGATTTTGATTGTACAAACAATATTGCTGAGTATGAAGCATGTATTATGGGCCTTCGTGCTGCAGTGGATAGAAAGATCAAAGTATTGGAAGTTTTTGGAGACTCAGCCTTAGTGATTTACCAGTTACGAGAAGAATGGGAAACCCGGGATACAAAGCTAATCCGATATCGAGAACTCATACTGAGTTTATTAGAGGAGTTTGAAGAAGTGAATTTCAATTACTTTCCTCGAGAAGAAAATCGGATGGCAGATGCTCTGGCTACTTTGTCATCAATGTTTAAAGTGAATAAAGGGGCGGAAGTTGTGCCGATCAAGATGAGCATATATGAGTCTCCTGCTCACTGTTTGAGTATCGAAAAAGAAGCAGATGGCCTTCCTTGGTATAATGACATCTTGCAGTACATTAAGAATCAACAGTATCTAGAACAGGCAACAGAGAATGACAAGAGGACTCTGAGAAGGTTAGCAATGGGTTTTGTTCTAGATAGCAAGATTCTCTACAAGAAAGGGAAAGATCAAGTCCTATTGAGATGTGTCGGGTCTGTTGAAGCTCGAAGAATCATAGAAGAGGTCCATGAAGGGATATGTGGCACTCATGCTAATGGTCACATGCTTGCTAAGCAGATTATGAGGGCAGGGTATTATTGGCTGACGATGGAAGGAGATTGTATAAATTATTCCCGAAAGTTCCATAAATGCCAGATCTATGCAGATAAGATTCATGTGTCGCCATCACCACTAGATGTCATGACTGTACCATGGCCTTTTTCAATGTGGGGAATGGACATGATCGGGCCTATTACCCCGAAAGCTTCAAATGGACATCGTTTCATCTTGGTGGCCATAGATTATTTCACAAATTGGATAGAAGCTGCTTCCTATGCGAATGTAACAAAGTCGGTGGTATGCAGATTCATCAAGAAAGAAATCATATACCGTTAGGATTGCCAACAAGAATTATTTCGAATAATGCTCTCAATTTGAACAATAAGATGATGAGAGAAGTGTGTACTCAATTCAAGATCACACATCATAATTCGGCACCGTATCGTCCGAAGATGAATGGCGCAGTAGAAGCAGCTAACAAGAACATCAAGAAGATCGTCGAGAAGATGACCAATGTGTACAAGGATTGGCATGAGATCTTGCCGTTTGCTCTTCATGCATATCGTACTTCGGCCCGCACATCTACAGGGGCAACACCGTTTTCTTTGGTATACGGGATTGAAGTAGTGCTACCTATTGAAGTTGAGATCCCTTTACTTCGGGTTTTGATGGAAGTTGGCCTAGAGGAAGCAGAATGGGTTAGAACTCGTTATGAACAGTTGAATCTCATCGAGGAGAAAAAGACTGAAAACAATTTGTCACGGGCAGTTGTATCAGAAAAGGATGATTTGAGCCCACAACAAGAAAGTTCGTCCTAGACAGTTCCGGGAGGGGGAGTTGGTATTGAGAAAAATTCTCCCTATAGTGAAGGACCCGAGAGGAAAATGGGCTTCGAATTGGGAAGGACCCTATGTGGTAAAGAGAGCTTTTTCTGGAGGAGCACTGATTCTAACTCGGATGGACGGAGATGATTTTAGACATCCCGTGAATGCTGATGAACTGAAGAAGTATTATGCTTGAAAAAAAATTAAAAAAATAGTTAAAAAAAAGTGTGATGCTGTGCACATGGAAATTCGAATGATTCCAAGTGTAAAAATAGAAATTATATATATCTATTTCCCCTGAGAATTGCTTTTCAGAGAGAATAGTCATGCTTGATATGATGAATGGCCGTCTTTCATATTCCTTCCATTAAGAAGAAAGTATCCTTAGTCACCCCTTTGAGCCTTAGGAGTTATTTCTTTCTTTAAACCTTGATCAAGGATCACCCTCTATGCTGGAGGGCAAATGCGAGGAAAGATAATCAAAAGTCATGGCAAAAAGAAAGCCATCAGAAAATGTGGCAAATGAAAGCCAACAAAGCAAAAAAAAAAAAAAGTCCAAAAGGGACAAATGTTTCAAGAAAAAGTTCTCCTCAGGAAGTGATCCTTGATCCAATCACCCTTAAACACATTTTGGGCCTATTTATCCTTTCTTTCTAAACCTAAATCTTGGCCTACATTACATGCTTTAAAAGTCTATTTTGATCAAGCATGGATATTTAATTTGAAAGGTTATTCTCGGAATTCATCCCATCTTTTGAATTAATATTTTTACCTTGGAAGCATTTAGAATTCTCAGATGTATGGTAGAATAGAAATGCAAAAAGAATATAAAAGGAGAGGTTTAAGCTGAAAACCCGCAAAGGGCGACTTGATATCGAATGAAGGACACTTGAGTTGAAAACCCGCAAAGGGCAGCTCAAGTATTGATCAAAGCTTGAATCAATGCTCCGTGTAAAGGGGGAGAAAGTATCTGACAATCAGAGGAAAGGGGAACAACTCAGCCTAATGTAACTACATAAGCTAAGAGGTTACCTAAGTGAATTGCTCGTTCAAGAGAAATTACAGATGGTTTGAAAAAGGAGGGGTCCAAGATATTCCGTATCCGAGGCATCTACAGCCTATAACCTTACATTTGTTTCTTATATCCTTGATATTTATTATTTCAAAAACATTTCTTGCAATAAATTCTTGTTATCCTTTTCATGACAATTTTTGCTTGATTCATATTTTCTTTCATGTACTTTTGAGATGCATTATGGTTGTTATTAAATTGAATGATGATTAGTAATAAAAATCTTTAAATAAAGGGATTTCAAAGTATTACTAAGGAATAGATTTAAATCTTGGGAAAGGTTTGGAAAGTTCACCAAGAAAAGAAAGCAGTGAACGTGTTGGAAACTCCATCATGAAGTCAGAAAATCTGTAAATTTCAGTGAAAGACAGAAACTGAGACTGTTTGACAAGTTATCTTGAGTGGGACTTCAAAGAACAAATTGAAGACTCCATCATGAAGTCGGATAATTTGTGAATCTCAAAGAAACCATGGATTAGAAATCATGGCACAATCATTTGATTGCATTTATTTTTAGGAAACATACAAGCATTTGCAAAGCATGACATTCTCATCATTGCATTTAGTTAACAGTGCAGAAATCAGGAAAACTTGGACTTCCCCAAAGAGAACTTGTTTTGCTTCTCAAAAGATTCAGACTCCGAGACCGCCATCGAGGTATTTCCTTCTGTTTTAAATCGAATTCATTTTGTTTATCAGACTAGTCGAGCCTTGAGATCGTTGTCAAGGTATTTTCAAATCACAGTTTTAAAAACCTTCGGGCACTAGTTTTAAACACCTTCAGGCACCAGTTTTAAAGACCTTCGGGCATTTGTTTTAAAGACCTTCGGCACCAGCTTTAAAGACCTTCGGGCACTTGTTTTAAAGACCTTCGGGCACCAGCTTTAAAGACCTTCGGGCACCAATTTTAAAGACCTTCGGGCACCAATTTTAAAGACCTCCGGGCACCAGTTTTAAAGACATCCGGGCACCAGTTTTAAAGACCTTCGGGCACCAGTTTTAAAGACCTCTAGGCACCATTTTAAAGACCTCCGGGCACCATTTTAAAGATCTTCGGGCACTAGTTTTTTTAAGACCTTCGGGCACTATTCTTAAGACCTTCGGCACAATTTTTTCTTTTGAAAATTGAATCTGTTTCCTTAAGACGGGTCGAGCCTTGATTAGTCAGGGAATTCAATTTAAGGACAAATCTTCAATTTACAGCTTTTTCCAGAAAAAAAATGAAAAAATGAAAAATGATAGAAGAATGAAAAAGAAACTCCTTTCCCTTTCCTTCGCATGTGATTTCACTGACCGTACAAAATTAGTGTTTGTTTATCTTTGCCTGATTCCTGATTCTCAACAATAGCCAAAGAGAGGCAGCTGTAGACACCTAATTTTGTCCGGACCACTAAAACAGGTATGTTTTCTTCCTAAATTGAGGTTTCAGAATGTAAAAAAACTTTTTTCATCCTGCAGGTGGTACTCCGAGACTTAGTTTAAGAGGGTGAGCATAAAAAGTCAAACTTGAAAAAAGTCAACCTCGAAAAAGTCAACCCAAAAAGTCAATTACTAGAAAAGTCAACCCACTTTCAAAATCAAGATTTTAAGTTCAATTGAAAAATGGTGAAAGAATTTTGATAATCCAAGGTCTACATTGAAAGATATGGAGTTCGGAAGTTGGGATTTGGAGATTCGGTAGAAAGGAAACCCTAATCCAAGAAATTTGGGGAAAAGTGCTTAAACGATCAAATTGGTCGAAATTGAAGGTTACAAATGAAAGATAAGCACTGATTATGGGTAATGGAGAAGCCGCCTGAAAGCAAAACCGAAAGAAAAGTCAATCCGGGAGAATACCGAGAATTAGGGTTTTTGGTGGATTTCGGTGAAATCGGGAAGAATCACAGAAATGGCCCGACTTGGTAAGACTAAAGCCTCCAATGGATAAGGAATGATTAAAAAGGGATAGCCAAAGGCTCAGCTTGAAGAAAATCTGAAAATGGACTTGTTTTGAGCAAAACTAGGTTTCGGAGGCAAAAAGGCAAAATTGGAAAATTTGGAAAAAATAGCAAAGGGACTCCGAAAATTCTAAAAATTTTCAAATCTCATTATTAAATCATTTGAAAGAGATTGGTGAAAGAAAATCTTGATTCGGAGTTCGTTTGAAAAATGGCCAAATACCGGGCTTCTTATGTAGTAATTAAAGAAGATAAATCCCGGAAAAATAGCAAATGGACTCCAAAAATTCTGAAATTTTGCAAATCTCATTTTTAAATTATTTGGAAGAGATTGGAAAAATAAAATCTTCATTCGGAGTTCGTTTGCAAAATGGCCAAATCTCGAGCTCCTATGCAATAATTCAAGCAGATAAATCCCGAAAAAATACCAAATGAGCTCCAAAAATTATGAAAACTTCCAGATCAAACTTTTAAATTATTTGGAAGATATTGGTGAATAAAAATCTTGATTTGGAGCTCGTTTTAAAAATGGTAAAATATAGGGGCATAAAAGGGCATTTTTGGAAGAAAAAATCCAAATAAATAGAAAATGGACTCGGAAAATTTTGAAAACTTCCAGAATTCAATATTTTATTATTTTAAAAGTATTAAAAAAATAAAAATTGAATTTGGAGTTCGTTTGATATTTATTTGCATCCGGGGGGCAAAACGGTCATTTCACCCAAGCAACCGAAAAGGGCTTCTTTGGGCCTTTCAAAAAATCAGACTTGGGCTGGACAAGAGAAGTGCTGGCCTATCAAGGCCCAAAGGAAGGAGGAAGCTTCTGATTTTTCAATCAAATGGCCAAGAATTAAGTGTTAGTTAGAGATTCTCTTTGATCAAGCCATGGTGATTAAGCCACATAGGCAAAGAGAGAGTGTCAACAATATTCTTGAACAGCTGTAATTTGGGACAGCTGATATGATAATCTAAGGGTGATAATTTCATGATTTTTTTCACCTTGAATTATTAGCCATTTGATGGAAAATTGGTTAAAAAAAATGACAACATCCTTGAGGAGAGAGAGGGTTCGGCCAGCTCTAATAGGGAGGTTAGAATTTTCATTTCACATTCATTTTGGCTGATTGCTCTTAGTTTTTCTCTCCTTGGTTGAAAGCAAAAAAGAAAAGTTTAGAAAAGAAAGGAAAGTTTGAAGAGATAAAGCTTGAAATATAGCTTCTTGAGGTTGCTCTTGAGCACCAACTCTTGCACTTTCTTGATTTTCAATTCTTGTTTTTGTTATTTTGATTACTATTTGGTGAGTTTCCTTTTAAATAAATGTTTTTTTATTGTTCTTCTTAAGTTCTTTCTTCATCTCTTTCTTAAAGATATTTTTTACATTTTGTTTTTACAATTTCTCACCATGGCCGAATGGCCTACATTCTTTATTTAAGTTGCTGTTTTGTTTCTTTTATCATGTTATTATTATTATTTTCTTTAATCTTGATGTTTGAAGTGTTATTCTATTTCATACTTGAGTCATATTTTAATTTGGTTGCTTTGTTTGTTGCCATTTATGATTTAAATATCATGTTCTTGCATTTTTAATATTCTGTTTTCATAATGTTTAAATTTGTTGGTGTTTTGCATGTTCGTATATCAAGTGTTTGTGAAAATGCTTGTGTGGTTTTTGCATGATTTGAGTTTTATATTTTAGTTGAGCATGTTAGTATATCAAGTGTTTGTGAAAATGATTGTTTGATTTTAGTATTTCTACTTTGTGTTTGCATGTTTTGAGTGTTATATTTTAGAGGGGGCTGATTAGGAAGGTTAGGAAGGTTAAGTTACTTAGAGGGGGCTGATTAGGAAGGTTAGCTACTGACTTAGGGTAGTTTCTAAGCCTTTTTAAACTCTAAAAATGATTTTTTAACTCTCGGGTTAAGGGTGGTCAAGTCCGGGATTTTAAACTTAGGAAATTAGAGCCATTTGAAAAAGGGATTAACCCAGTTTTTATTTTTAATCTAAGCTTTTCAAAATTATTTTCAAACAATCACAAAGTATTTTGGTTTTAGAATAATTAATTTGACATATTTTCCTAAGGTAGCCGGATATCTTTTTAGATACACGGATTTCCTTAATTAAAGGAAAAAAATACATTTTCATGCATTGCATTTTCCATATTCATGCATTTTATATGTGATTTTTTCTATAATAATTTCTAGGATATTGTTATGATTTTGAGTTATGTTATATTGTTTATTATATGATTTGGAATATTTCATGATATCCTATGCTTTTTATTTAATTATTTTTTTAATATTATTTAGCATATACTATGTTCATGCATTATTATTTTCATTTTTATTTTTATTTCTATGCATATCATATGATAGCATTATTTTATATTCCATTTCATTTAAATTATATGCCATATCATTCATATTTGCCATGTCATTTAAATTATGTCATTTCATATAGAATATATTATGTTACCTAGGTCATTTCATGTAGAACATATTATGTTACCTAGGTCATTTCATTTAGGATATATTATGTCATTTAGGATATTTTATTTCATTTAAAATATATCACATGATTTAGGATATTACATTTCATATAGAATATATTATGTTACCTAGGTTATTTCATTTCATTTAGAATATGTCATATAACTTAGGACATTTCATTTCATTTAGAATATGTCATATAACTTAGGACATTTCATTTAGAATATACTAAGGCATTTAAATTATATCATATCATTTAGGATTGCATTATATTATTTAGATTTTGCTATGTCATTTTATTTATGTCATGCATATACATATTCATTTCTTTTAAATGTTTTCAAAAAAGGATAATGATTTTCAATAAAATAAAGATATTCCCGAGTTAAAATAATTCATGAGTTCTCTGCCGGGTTTGCTGGGGAGTATATCATCAATTATTATTAATAACGGAATATCTTCTTTAAAAAGAGAATGATTCGGAAAGTTTTCCAAAAATAATAAAAATTTCTATATTTTGCCACGTTTGTTGGGGAATATAGGAAAATTTTGAATTTATAAATTTCGGATCATTTTTAATTAAAAATGGAATTATTTTTCTTTAAATTGGGAATTAACTTGAAATACTAAATTTAAAACCAACTTTACATCGAGATTTGAGATAACACACGATTAATAAGGTACCGTTTTATACGGGTGTTGTGGGGGTGCTAATCCTTCCCCGCACGTAACCGAGTCACTAACCCGTTCCTTTGATTTCTCTGGTTTAAAATGTAGACTTGAAATTGGTTTTTAAAATGTTTTAATTAATTTTTAAAATATTTTATAAAACCGGTTTTTATAGGTGGCCGATCACACCTAGCTAAAAAAGATTGGTGGCGACTCCATGTCTTTTTTAAGGTCTTTTCAAAACCTTCATTTTTCTAGAGGAATTAAGTCGACTTTTCCTCGATTTTTTTTATTGTCACGCTTAACGAATAATAAAGTCTTGCGATGAGACTCATTATTTTTTAGGTTGCGACATTCATGACTTTTAGGTTTAAATTCATGCATTTCATGCACCATATTTGCAGTGTTTTTTTTCATGCATTTCATGTCCATGCCACTTGACTAATGACTTAGACCAATTAATGGTTCAAAGTTATGCTCTCTTGAGCATATTTGTGGAAAATTAAGGTTTGTCAAATTGATTATTCTACCTTTGTGATTTTTTTTTAATTAGCCAATTTTTGTCTAACTTTTCAAAAGTCCTAGTTACTATTTGTGAGTCTTAAATATTTTTACTTTGATTTTTAAATGATTTTATCAAAGGCAAAAATGTGTTTTGGCAAAGCAAATTTTTCACCCAGTACTCATACTTTCCCGATTTTTCTGGGTCGCCACCTTTAATCAGAAAATTAAGTCGATTTTTTTCCGTGTAGTTTTTTAAATGTCTTGAGTCTCCAGTATTTTTTTTTTAGATTTTTTGAATTTTTAAAAATAGGATAAAAAATCGTGGCTTAAAACTGGACAATGGAGTCAGAATTGAATTTGAAGAAAAATCATTTTTCTGTTTTGGTTAAGTTACTTAGAGAGGGTTAATTAGGAAGTTTAGATACTGACTTAGGATAGTTTCTAAGCCTTTTTAAACTCTAAAAATGATTTTTTAAGTCTCGGGTTAGCGGTGGTCAAGTCCGGGATTTTAAACTTAGGAAATTAGAGCCATTTAAAAAAGGGTTTACCTAAGTTTTTATTTTTAATCTAAGCTTTTCAAAATTGTTTTCAAACAATCACAAAGTATTTTGGTTTTTGAATATTTAATTTGACATATTTTCCTAAGGTAGCCGGATATCTTTTTAGATATACGGATTTCCTTAATTAAAGGAAAAAATACATTTTTATGCATTGCATTTTCCATATTCATGCATTTTATATAATATGTGATTTTTGCTTTGATAATTCCTTTGGTATTATTATCATTTTGATTTATATTTTTTGATGTTATATTGTTTATTATATGGTTTTGAATATTTTCTGATATCCTATGTTTTTTACTTAATTATTTCTTGTCATATTATTTAGCATGTGCTATATTCATGCATTATTATTTTCATGCATATTATATGATAGCATTATTTTATATTCCATGTCATTTAAATTATATGCCATATCATTCATATTTGCCATGTCATTTAAATTATTTCATTTCATATAGAATATGTAATGTTATTTAGGTAATTTCATTTTATGTAGAATATATTATGTTACCTAGGTTATTTCATTTCATTTAGGATATATATTATGTCATTTAGGATACTTTATTTCATTTAGAATATATTATGTTACCTAGGTTGTTTCATTTCATATTGAATGTATTATGTTACCTAGGTCATTTCATTTCATTTAGAATATGCTAAGACATTTAAAGTATATCATATCATTTAGGTTGCATTATATTATTTAGACTTTGCTATGTCATTTTATTTATGTCATACATATTCATATTCATATTTTTAAAATGTTTTCAAAAAAGTAATGATTTTCAATAAAATAAAGATATTCCCGAGTTAAAATAATTCATGAGTTCTCTGTCGGGTTTGCTGGGGAGGATATCATCAATTATCATTAATAACGGAATATCTTCTTTAAAATGAGAATGATTCGGAAAGTTTTCCAAACTAATAAAAATTTATATATTTTGCCACGTTTGTTGGGGAATATAGGAAAATTTTGAATTTATAAATTGCAGATCATTTTCAACTAAAAATGGAATTATTTTTTCTTTAAATTGGGAATTAACTTGAAATACTAAATTTAAAACCAACTTTTTACCGAGACTTCAGATAACACACGATTAATATGGTACCATTTTATACGGGCGTTGTGGGGGTGCTAATCCTTCCCCGCACGTAATCGATTCCTGAACCCGTTTCTTTGATTTCTCTGGTTTAAAACGCAGACTTGAAATTGGTTTTAAAAATGTTTTAATTAATTTATAAAAAGATTGGTGGCGACTCCATGTCTTTTTTAAGGTCATTTTCAAAACCTTCATTTTTTAGAGGAAATGAGTCGACTTTTCCTCGGGTTTTTTTAATGTCACGCTTAACGAATAATAAAGTCTTGCGATGAGACTTGTTATTTTTTAGGTTGCGACAGCTTGGCGACTCCACTGGGGACTATTAGAGAGTCAGGCCTAAAATTAGTCGTGTGTTATCAAAGTCTCGATTTTATTGGTTTTATTGATATTTAATTTTAATTCCCACATTTTTAAGGATAATTTCGAAAATAATAAAATGTTTTTAATATGTCCATATTCATGTGCATGCATATTATAATTGTTCTATGGTTATTTTGGTGCATATATTCATTTATTGATTAATTGATGATTTATGTTGTTTAATCTTATTGGGGCATTTAGAATAAGGGATGAAGAATAGTTGGTGAAAGGTTTGTTATTTCTCCTCACACACTACACGTGCATTTGCATATCATGAATCCTATACCCGGGTTCCGTCCTTTTAGGTGGGAGCAAAGTAACTAAGCCTTCGTGATTAACAATCCGCATGGGCTAGTGAAACACTTCCGGAGTACTAAATTACCTAAGCCTTCGTGATTAACAATCCACATGGGCTAGGGAAATACACTCTAACGAGTTGTACCCGCTTTTATCGGGGTGCCTTACTAGCATTTACCGGTGATAGTGAGGAACAATTCGAGGCTTTTAGAACTCATTTACCTTCATATAGTAAACCTAGGCGAAGCCATGCCGAATTTCCAATTAAATATCCCGAAGTTAAGAACACATGGAGGAATATTTCCAATATTTTTACCTTCTATTCTACTTTCCGAATAATTTATTTTTGAAAATCGGACAATGATGAACGTACATCACAATGCCCGTAATAAGTGTTGATATTTCATCCCAGAGGTGTTATAATGCCGAAATTTTGTTGGCATCCTCAGGGATAATTATTGTTTTGAATTATATGTTTTTTGTATTAGTTGTATTTATTCCCATTACTAATTCATTTTCTTTTTGTTGTTGTTTTTTGTTTTTTGCATTCTTGTCATCATTTTTGCACATTTGAAGGTTATTGGTCTCGGGATATTATTCAACCAAAAAGGGCTTTCATGGAGGGTCAGAGTGTCTCAGTGGTCGATAAACATTTAGAGGTTAGGAAACAGTCCGAGAAAGGTCAGCAGGATAATGAGGATTGTTTGAAGATGGGATTTTTGTCAGCATTACCAGTCGAGGTTGATCTTACTATCAAGAAAAATGATCTCCGGGAGTTGATAGATATATGGAATCAGTGGAACATGTCAGAAAAGAAGTCTTCACTCAGACATATAGGGACATAGCACTGTTAGCTCAGGTTAAGGTCAGTGGTGAGGTGATTCGGGCTATGGTGCAATTCTGGAATCCCGTTTATCGGTGTTTTACCTTCAAGCGAAAGGATATGACTCCAACCATAGAGGAATATTCGACCTTGCTGCATATTGAGAATGTTATTCTCGATTGTATTTATTTAAAGGATACAAAGACGCCGGGTTTCAAGAAAAATATGTCTAAAATTCTGGGAGTGGAAAGAAATTGGGTCGAAAGCCATGTTGTCCGAAAAGAGGTAAGCTATTGTATATCATGGGACATTCTACGGACCTTAATCCATAGCCATTCAAATAAGGAGACAGTTAGGAATATTTTTTCTTTGGCTATTTATGGTTTAGTTATCTTCCCAAAGACATTAGGGCATGTGGATGTGGCGATATTTGATGTTTTCGAGAGGCTTGAGCAAAGGATAAACCCAGCCCCGACAATTATAGCAGAAACAATTCGATCCCTGAATTTCTGTAGACGGGAAGGAAAGGGCATTTTCTAGGTTGTATACAGCTCCTCTACATATGGGTTCAGAGCCATTTTTGTAAACAGGAGAATTTCCCCTCTTCGCTCATACTGGAAATCTTTTGCACCAATTGGTGAATTTCTTAAGAAGGATTGGCTTGAAAATAGGACTGAGGAACAATGGATCAACATATTCTGGAATATCAGGGCTGAGATGATAATTTGGAGAGCTCCATGGATAGCTCCTATGCCGACATTGTACAAGTGCGAAGATAAAGCTTCTGTTCCATTATTGGGAGTATGGGGAAGAGTGAGCTATGCACCACTGCTGGTACTCAAACAATCAAAATCCTTTTAGTTTACTCCTATGACCCATGACCTTAGTAATTTGGAATTTGCTTATGGAGAAGATGGATATTCGGGAAAGGTACGTGAGATTGTGGTAGCATGGAAGGAGACTCATTGAGTGGAGGTAGCTAGATATGCCGACATTGTCACACCTGATTACCTGACATGGAGGGAATTGAGGGTTAATGATAGGTTGTTGACATCAGATGGGGAAGAAGTTCAGCATTTGAGTTCGCTGCCCAAGGAAGCGCCATCGGAGTTAGAAATTGCAAGGGCAGAATTTGAAAAAAAAAGGCCCAGATGAGCAAGGAAATTGCCCCGATTGCAAGAAGAGCTTGAGGATATGGAAAATAGGGAATCAGCCCGAGAAAGAGAAAAGGAAAAGATCAAGAGAGAGCGGGACACTGCTAAAAGCAATCTTCAGGAATTACACTTGGAGAACAAGAGGTACCGTTTCGAGCTCAAATTCGAGGGGACTCTCAAGACTTTCGGGGAATAGGAACAAGAAGTCAGAAACCTCAAGAAGGAGAAGAACTATTGGGCAGAAAAAGCAAAGTATGAGGAAGCTCGAGCCAATCAACTGGAGAAACAAGCTAAGGAAAGCTTACATATTGATGCTTCTGCTGACATGTCAAAGGGTCGTGAACAAGTAGGGGTCAGATGGAAGAGCAAGGCAGTCAAAAGAGGACAGTGAAAAAGGTTCAAGATCCGAGGGAGTCACTATAGGACCAGTTTTTTGTAATAGCATTTTTAGGAGAGACAGATTAGCATATAGTCTTAAGCAGTGATCTTTCCTTTGATGTATTTAGTTCCAGGAAATCAATGAAAGACCGTTTGGTTGGAATTATCCCGGGGCCAATACTTTTAAATGCATTCATTTGTTCTTTCTTTTATATATTTTATTTGTTCATTCATTTATATTCATAATCATTCATTCATTTATAAATTGTTCATACACTTAGTCACTTATTTATTCATTCATTCATTCATTCATTCTTTATAATTAGTCATTTAAGTTCATACACTTAGTCATTTACCTAGTTGTTCATTCATTAACACTTGTTCATTCATTCATTCACTCATTTTTTATAAAATAAAATAAGAAATATGTCAATAATTTATAATCCATGGTTTTTAAAACTAAAGGTACAATTGGTCGCACTCAGAAAGAATCAGACTTTCAACACCCTTACAATACTCGATCTCGAGCAAGAGCCATGGAAAACGATCAGCTTGCTAGAATTGAGAGGATGGAAAAAATTCAAAAAGAGCTGCAGGAACAGTTAGCTAAGTCTCAAGAGGAGACACAGGAACAAATGACAAAACTCATGGAGATGATGAGCACCATGATGAGGCAGAAGTGGCCCGGAGAAAATTCAGTCACCGGAATGGGGGCAGTGAATCAGGAAGATCGACCGGAAGTGGTACAGAGGAATGGATAGACATCCCAACCTGTGGGAAATGAACTTCCAACTGGGGCAGCATCTTATATTTACATCCAACTATCAGCTGAAGCACAAAATTTCGGTCCTAAAAGTGGTAATATCGGAGTTGATGCAATTGATGTTGAAGTTCCAGACTTTGAAGAAATGGCTGAAAAAAGAAAGGTAAAAAATGACTAAACTGAAGAGGGTTGAAACTGCTGAATCCCAGAAAAAATATCAGCTACTGGAAGAAAGGTTAAGGGTAGTTGAAGGGGCAGAGTTATTTGGTAGTCTGGATGCCAAGGAGATGAGCTTAGTACACAATCTAGTAATTCCCCCAAAGTTCAAAGTACCAGACTTTGAAAAGTATAATGGGACCACTAACCCATAAGCTCATCTGACCATGTACTGAAGAAGAATGACGGGACATGATGATAATGAGAAACTGCTTATTCATTGTTTCCAAGATAGCTTGACAGGGTCAACAACCAGATGGTACAATCAACTGAGTCATACCAAAATTCGTTCATGGACGGATTTGGCCAGGGCTTTCATGGAATATTATAAGCATGTGTCTGACATGGTACCTGATAGGCTGTCATTACAGAATATGGAAAAGAGGTCAAATGAGAGCTTCAAAGAATACTCGCAGAGGTGGAGGAATCTGGCCACACACGTGCAACCCCCTTTAACTAGCAAAGAAACCACATTGCTTTTCATCAACACCTTGAAAGCACCCTATTATGACAAATTGGTGGGAAGCGCCACCAAGGACTTTGCAGATATGGTGATATCTGGGGAAATGATAGAGTCTACAATTAAAAACGGAAACATGGAAGGGGGTGAGTCTGCTACCCCAAAGAGAGTTTTTCTTGCAAAGAAGAAGGAGAAAACACATGCAGTAAGTTTCAGCCAATACCCTTATACACCTCCTACACCATACACACCACCAAGGCCTTATACTCCTACCACATCTTATGCACCTCCGACACCTTACACACCTTTCCCGGGGTACAATCCTTACTACCCTAATGTAAACCACCTTACCCAAAATCCATTCCCCTACATCAATATACCGCAACAGCCATTCCCGACTGGTATATCCCTACAAATAACCCTTCCTCGAAATACTGTCCAAACACTCAGGGTCCCGCGTGCAATGACCAACGTTCACCAAGGAACGATCAAAAACCCCAATTTGATCCAATTCCTACTACCTATGGTGAGCTATATCCTAAACTATTGCAGGGCCAACTTGTTCCATCCGTGTACCTCAAACCTCTGACACCTCCATATCCAAGATGGTACAATGCAAACACTAACTGCACATACCACGTAGGAATTCAAGGACATTCGACCGAAGATTGTCTGGCCTTTAAAAAGAAAGTGCAAAGCCTGATCAATGCTGGAGTTGTGAAGTTTGGGTCAAAAAATGGGCCGAATATAGTCGGAAACCCATTGCCCGATCATGCTGGGAATCGGGTAAATGCAATATTGACCGGGGAAGTCAGAAGATTAAAAAGGGATATTAGGAAAGTCAAAACTCCGATGTTGACAGTATGGGTTGAAATGGTCAAGGCAAGAATGGTGGAAGATGCAGACAGTCTGAAAATGATTACAAAAGGAGTACAGAATTGGTGCCCATTCCATAAGTGTGGAGGTCATGCCATACAATACTGCAGAGATTTCCTGGTTAAAGTCCAAAAACTGATGGATAATGGGGAAGCCCAGTTCTATGAAGAGACCTAGGAGGAAATAAGAGTTATTGAGAATGCAGCTGGCTACGGGATAGGAAGACCCTTGATCATCTATTATGATGAACTGGAGGAGAAAGTTATGCCAGTCATTGAGGAAAATGCACCCAAGTTAATCATTGATTTGCCTGTTTCCTTTTCATACAAGGAAAACAAGGCTGCACCATGGAAATACGACTGCAGCATGGTTATGCCTGGGTCTTCGAGTCAGCAAGACATCATAGGCGTAGGGCATTTAACCCGAAGCGGAAGGTGTTATGCTCCTGAGGCTGCTGAACAGGGGTTAACAGGGAAAGATAGAGGAGCAGACAAAGAGAAGAAAGTAGTCGAGCCAATCCATATTGAGATGGATTTGCCAAAAGAAACAGAGAGGGGAAATTCATAAAGCACAGTGAATATAGCGTGGTTGAACAACTGCAACGTCAACCAGCTAAAATTTCAATCTTATCTTTGCTTTTGAATTCAGAGCCACACAAAAATGCCCTGTTAAGAGTATTGAATCAGGCATACGTGGCTAATAATATATCAGTAGAAAAATTGGACAGGCTGGTGGGAAACATCGCAGCGGAGAACTATATATTTTTCAGCTATGAGGAGATACCACCCAATGGTATTTGGTCAACGAAAGCTCTCCATATAACTACCACTTGTAAGAAGCACATATTACCAAGGGTCCTTTTGGACAATGGTTCTTCATTAAATGTGATGCCCTTAGCAACCCTATCCAAGTTGCTAGTGGATATATCTTATATGATACCGAGTTGCATAGTGGTCAGGGCTTTCCATGGAACAAGGAGAGAGGTTATGGGAACCATTGAAGTTCCTCTGGAGATAGGCCCATGCACTTATACGGTGAACTTCAAGGTCATGGATATTAATCCGTCTTGTAATTGTTTGTTGGGAAGGCCATGGATTCATTCAGCTGGGGCTGTACCCTCGTCTCTCCATCAAAAGCTAAAATTTGTGATGGAGGGTCGTTTGATCACTGTATCAGGAGAAGAAGACATAATAGCCTCTGCATCTACTGAATCTCCTTAAGTTGAGCCCAATGAAGATGCTGTAGAATGTTCTTTTTTGGAATTCATAAATGCAGTTTTCATCGCTGAAGGATGAAAAATTCCAAAACCAAGATTGTCCAAGAACACAAGGCTGGGGGTAGGGAACACAGTAGGAAAAGGCTGTAGGGTCGGAAAAAGTTTAGGGAAATATCTTCAATGGATGGCTCGAGCAGTGTAAGCAGTGGGAAAGAAAGATCGATTTGGTTTAGGGTATCTTTCGAAGGCCCATGAGAAGAGGAAACAAGTTGAAAGGAACACACAAAGGAGAATGGCCCGTCTCACGGGTATGGATATTGAATGGGAATCCATGACTTTCCCACCAATCCGTCATAATTTTCGCTCTCCTGGTTTTCTATTCAGGGAAAAGAATTTTGAGGATGTACTTGTAATGATCGAGCAGGCTTTTGAAAAATTCCATGTGGATAAAAGGGGGCAAATTCAGGATATGGGGATTTGTATGACCGAGAAAGAAGGGATGGAAAGTGACAGTACAAACTGGATGGTGTGACCTTGTCCACCAGGATATAGACTAACCAATTGGAGTGCGACTGAGTTGCCCATAGTTTTTAAGTCTATTCCAATGTAATACTTTTAAAAAAGCAATCTTAATTGTCTTTACCCAGAGATATTAAAGAGTTTTTTCTGCAATGGGTTTTTTGTTTAAACATTTTCATTCAATAAATAACAAGCACAATGCATTTTATCCATATTGATGTGTCCATATTCTTTCATTTTTGTTATTTGTTTTGTTTTCATTATATATTTTCCTATATTGTTTTTTCTCCACCTATTTACAGGTGTGCGGATGCGGAATATGAGGACCTTCCTGTCAGTAATTCTGAAATTAATTTTGAAAGACCCATTTTCACGGGTGATTTTGAGGCTAACGAAGATATTGACAATTATGGTCTACCTTCGGATCTATTAAGGAAAATAGAACAAGAGGAGAAACAAGTACTTCCTCATAAGGAATTATTGGAAATGATAAATCTGGGAGATGGTGAAGAGATAAAGGAAGTCAAAATCGGAACTTCATTGTCATCATCAATAAAGGGTGAATTGATAGCCTTGCTCCAGGAGTATGTGGATGTATTTGCATGGTCTTACCAAGACATGCCAGGGTTGGATCCGGATATTGTGGTTCATAAGCTCCCTTTAAGGCCAGAATGCAAGCAAATTCAATAAAAGTTGAGGAGAATAAGGCCAGACATGCTGTTAAAGATAAAAGAGGAGGTGAAGAAGCAATTTGATGCTGGATTCTTAGAGGTGGCAAGATATCCAGAATGGGTGGAAAATATTGTTCCAGTACCAAAGAAGGATGGCAAGGTGCGGATGTCGTTGATTACCGAGATTTAAATAAGGCCAGCCCTAAAGATAATTTCCCTTTGCCCCATATTGATACTCTGGTGGATAATACGACAAAAAGTTCTTTATTTTCTTTCATGGATGGGTTCTCAGGATACAATCAGATAAAGATGGTACCGGAAGATATGGAAAAAACCACATTTGTTACAATATGGGGAACCTTATGCTACAAGGTAATGCCATTTGGGTTGAAGAATGCTGAGGCAATATACCAAAGAGCCATGGTGACCTTGTTTCATGATATGATGCATAAGGGAATTGAGGTCTATGTTGATGATATGATCGCAAAGTCACAAGGAGAAGAGGAGCATATTGCGAATCTTAAGAAGCTCTTTGAACTATTAAGGAAGTTTAGACTCAAGCTAAATCCGACAAAATGCACTTTTGGAGTCACCTCGAAAAATTGTTGGGTTTTGTCATCAGTAAAAGAGGAATTGAGATTGACTCGGATAAAGTGAAGGCCATTAAGAATTTGCCACCACCTCGTACTCAAAAGGAAGTAAGAGGATTTCTGGGGAGATTGAAATACATTGCTCGATTTATTTCTCAATTAACTGACAAATGTGATCCAATCTTTAAGTTACTTCAAAAACGTGGTCCAGGAGAATGGCATGAAGGTTGTCAGATTGCATTTGAAAAGGTTAAACATTATGTATCCAACCCACCAGTATTAATGCCACCTATTTCGAAAAAACCAATGATATTGTATTTATCAGTATTTGAGAGATCCATGGGTTATGTTTTGGGACAGTTGATGAGACTGGAAAGAAAGAACATGCAGTTTACTACCTCAGCAAGAAGTTCACAGATTATGAGTTGCAATATTCGTCGGTAGAAAAGTTGTGTTGTGCCTTAGCTTGGACCGCTTGAAGACTCCGACAATACATGTTGTACCATACAACGTGGTTGATTGCCGAGCTGGATCCAGTCAAATACATGTTGGAAGCACTTTCTTTGTCAGGGAGGACAGCAAGATGGCAGGTTTTAATATCAGAGTACGATATTGTATATGTAAGTCAAAAAGCTATCAAGGGCAGTGGAGTGGCTGAATTCTTAGCAAGTTGGGCAGTAGAAGATTATGAATCGTTGAACTTTGACTTCCCGAATGAAGATTTGATGTATGTGTTGCAAGCAGATGAGATTCCCCTGAAGAAGAAAGCATGGAAAATGTACTTTGACGGCGCATCTAATGCCATGGGGTATGGAATCGGTGCAGCGCTCATATCCCCGAAAGAAGATTATTATCCTTTCACTGCTAGATTGGACTTTGATTGTAGAAACAATACTGCCGAGTATGAAGCATGTACTATGGGCCTTCGTGCTGCAGTGGATAGAAAGATCAAAGTATTGGAAGTTTTCGGAGACTCAGCCTTAGTGATATACCAGTTACGGGGAGAATGGGAAACCCGAGATACAAAGCTAATTTGATACCGAGAACTCATATTGAGTTTATTGGAGGAGTTTGAAGAAGTGAATTTCAATTACTTTCCTCGAGAAGAAAATCGAATGGCAGATGCTCTGGCTACTTTGTCATCAATGTTTAAAGTGAATGAAGGGGCTGAAATTGTACCAATAAAGATGAGTATATATGAGTCTCCTGCTCAATGTCTGAGTATTGAAGAAGAAGAAGCAGATGGCCTTCCTTGGTATAACGACATCTTGCAGTACATCAAAAGTCAATAGTATCCAGAATAAGCAAAAGAGAATGACAAGAGGACTCTGAGAAGGCTAGCAATGGGTTTTGTTCTAGACAGTGAGATTCTCTACAAGAAAGGGAAAGATCAAGTCCTATTGAGGTGTATTGGATCTGCTGAAGCTCGGAGAATTATAGAAGAAGTCCATGAAGGGATATGTGGCATTCATGCTAATGGTCACATGCTCGCTAAACAGATTATGAGGGCAGGGTATTATTGGTTGACGATGGAAGGAGATTGCATCAGTTATTCCCGGAATTGCCATAAATGCCAGATATATGCAGATAAGATTCATTTGTCACCATCTCCATTACATGTCATGACTGCACCGTGGCCCTTTTCAATATGGGGAATGGATATGATAGGGCCTATTACCCCGAAAGCTTCAAATGGACATCGTTTCATCTTGGTGGCCATAGATTATTTCACAAAGTGGGTAGAAGCTGCTTCCTATGCGAATGTACCAAAGTCGGTTGTATGCAGATTCATTAAGAAAGAAATCATATGCCGTTACGGGTTGCCAGCAAGAATTATTTTGGATAATGCTCTCAATTTGAACAATAAGATAATGAGAGAAGTGTGTAATCAATTCAAGATCACACATCATAATTCGGCACCTTACCGTCCGAAGATGAATGGCGCAGTAGAAGCAGCCAATCATGCATATCGTACTTCGGTTCGCACATCTACAGGGGCAACACCATTTTCTTTGGTATACGGGATGGAAGCAGTTCTACCTATTGAAGTTGAGATCCCTTCACTTCGAGTTTTGATGGAAGTTGGCCTAGAGGAAGCAGAATGGGTTAGAGCTTGTTATGAACAATTGAATCTCATCAAGGAGAAAAGATTGAAAGCAATTTGTCACGGGCAGTTGTATTAGAAAAGGATGATTCGAGCCCATAACAAGAAAGTTCGTCCTAGACAGTTCCGAAAGGGGGAGTTGGTACTAAGAAAAATTCTCCCTATAGTGAAGGACCCGAGAGGAAAATGGGCTATGAATTGGGAAAGACCCTATATGGTAAAAAGAGATTTTTCTGGAGGAGCATTGATTTTAACCAGAATGGACGGGGGAGATTTCAGAAATCCCGTGAATGCTGATGAATTGAAGAATTATTATGCTTAAAAAAAATAAAGTGTGATGCTGTGCATATGGAAATTCGAATGATTCCAAGTATAAAAATGGAAATTCTATATATCCAATTTCCCTGTGAATTGCTTTTCAAAGAAAATATTCATGCTTGATATGATGAATGGCCATTTTTCATATTCTTTTCACTAAGAAGAAATTATCCTTAGTCACCCCTTTGAGCCTTAGGAATTATTTCTTTCTTTAAACCTTGATCAAGGATCACCATCTATACTGGAGGGCAAATGCGAGGAAAAATAATAAAAAAATCATGGCAAAAAGACCGCCATCGAAAAATGTGGCAAATGAAAGCCAACAAAGCAAAAAAAAAGAAGAAAAGAAAGTCCAAAAAGGAACAAATGTTTCAAGAATGAGTTCTCCTCAGGGAATGATCCTTGATCCAATCACCCTTAAACACACTTTGGGCCTATTTTATCCTTTCTTTCTAAACCTAAACCTTGGCCTATATTACGTGCTTTAAAAGTCCATTTTGATCAAGCATGGATATTTAATTTGAAAGGTTATTCTCAGAATTCATCCCATCTTTTGATTTGACATTTTTACCTTGGAAGCATTTAGAATTCTCAGATGCATGGTAGAATACAAAAAAAATGATGAAAAAATGAAAAAAGAATGTAAAAGGAGAGGTTTAAGCCGAAAACCCGCAAAGGGCGACTTAATACCGAATGGAGGAACTCGCAAAGGGCGGCTCAGGTACTGTTTCAAAGTTCGAATCAATGCTCCGTGTAAAAGGGGAGAAAGTATCTGACAATCAAAGAAAAGGAGAACAACTCAGTCTGATGTAACTACGAAAGTCGAGAGGTTACCCAAGTAAATTGCTCGTTCAAGAGAAATTTCAGATGGTTTGAAAAAGGATGGGTCCAAGATAATCCGCATCCGGGGCATCTACAACCTATAACCTTAAATTTGTTTCTTATATTCTTGATATTTATTTTTACTATTTTGAAACATTTCTTGCAATAAATTCTTGTTATCCTTTTCATGATAATTTTTGCTTGATTCATATTTTATTTCATACATTTTTGAGATGCATTATGATTGTTATAAATTGAATGATGATTAGTAATAAAAAAATCTTTTTAAAAAAAGGGGATTTCAAAGTATTACTAAGGAATAGATTTAAATCTTGGGAAAGGTTTGGAAAGTTCACCAAGAAAAGAAAACAGTGAACGTGTTGGAAACTCCATCCCGAAGTCAGAAAATCTGTGAACTTCAGCGAAAGCCAGAAACTGAGACTGTTTGACAAGTTATCTTAAGTGGGGCATTAGTGAACAATTGAAAACTCCATCATGAAGTCGGATAGTCTGTGAACCTCAAAGAAACCATGGATTAGAAATCACGACACAATCATTTGATTGCATTTATTCTTAGGAAATATACGAGCATTTGCAAAGCATGTCAGTCTCATTATTGCATTTAGCTAACAGTTGCAGAAATCAGGAAAACTTGGACTTCCCCAAAGTGAATTCGTTCTGTTTTTCAAATGAGTTGAGCCCCGAGATCACCGTCGAGGTACGTTTTCTTTCCAAATCGAACTCGTTTTGCTTCTCAAATAAGTCGAGCCCCGAGACCGCGGTCAAGGTATGTCCCTTTCATTTTCAAGTTAAATTTATTTTTTCCAAAAGAACCAAACCCAGAATCATTCTTAGTATTTCCTTTTGTTTTAAATCGAATTCATTCTGTTTTATCAAATGAGTCGAGCCTTGAGACCTCCGTCGAGGTATTTCATTTTGTTTTAAATCGAATTCATTTTTATCAAATGAGTCGAGCCCTGAGATTGTCGTCAAGGTATTTTTATCACGGGTAAGGCCTTCGGGCACCATTTTAAAGACCTTCGGGCACCATTTTAAAGACATTCGGGCACCAGTTTTAAAGACCTTCGGGCACCAGTTTTAAAGACCTTCGGGCACCAATTTTAAAGACCTTCGGGAACTATTTTAAAGACCTTCGGGCACCAATTTTAAAGACCTTCTAGCATCATTTTAAAGACCTTCAAGCACCATTTTAAAGACCTTCGTGCACTTTTTTAAAGACTTTCAGGCACCATTTTTAAAGACCTTCAGGCACTATTCTTAAGACCTTCGAGCATATTTTTTTTCTTTTGAAAATTAACCCGTTTCCTTAAGACGGGTTGAGCCTTGATTAGTCAGGGAATTCAATTTAAGGACAAAATCTTCAATTTACAGCTTTTTCAAAAAAAAAAATTAAAAAAAATGATGAAAGAATAAAAAAAGATGAAAAAGAAAGAAACCCCTTTCCCTTTCCTTCATATATGATTTCACTAACCGTACAAAATTAGTGTTTGTTTATCTTTGCCTAATTCCTGATTCTCAGCAATAGCCAAAGAGGGGCAGCTGTAGACACCTAATTTTGCTCGGACCACTAAAACAGGTATGTTTTCTTCCTAAATTGATATTTCAGAATGTAAAAAGACTTTTTTCATCCTGTAGGTGTTACTCCGAGACTTAGTTTAAGAGGGCGAGCATAAAAAGTCAAACTCGAAAAATTCAACAGGGAAAAAGTCAACCCTGAAAAAGTCAACCTCAAAAAGTCAACTACTGAAAAATTCAACCCACTTTCAAAATCAAGATTTGAAGTTCAATTGAAAAATGGCGAAAGAATTTTGATAATCCGAGGTCTACATCGAAAGATATGGAGTTCGAAAGTTGGGATTTGGAGATTCAATAGAAAGGAAACCCTAATCCGAAAAATTTGGGGAAAAGTGCTTAAACGATTGAATTGGTCAAAATCGAAGGTTCCAAATGAAAGATAAGCACTGAGTACGGGTAATGGAGAAGCCACTTGACAGAAAAACTGAAAGAAAAGTCAATCTGGGAGAAAACCGAGAATTAGGATTTTTGGTGGATTTAGGTGAAATTGGGAAGAATTACAGAAAAGGCCCGACTTGGTAAGACCAAAGCCCCCAATGGATGAGGAATGATTAAGAAGGGATAGTCCAAGGCTCAGTTTGAAGAAAAATCTGAAAATCAGACTTGTTTTGAGCAAAACTGAAAGAATGTATTATGTTACCTAGGTCATTTCATTTCATTTAGAATGTATCATATAATTTAGAATATTTTATTTCATTTATAATATGCTAAGACATTTAAAGTATATCATATCATTTAGGTTGCATTATATTATTTAGACTTTGCTATGTCATTTTGTTTATGTCATATATATTCATATTCATATTTTTAAAATGTTTTAAAAAAAGTAATGATTTTCAATAAAATAAAGATATTCTCGAGTTAAAATAATTCATGAGTTCTCTGCCGGGTTTGCTGGGGAGGATATCATCAATTATCATTAATAGTGGAATATCTTCTTTAAAATGAGAATGACTCGGAAAGTTTTCCAAACTAATAAAAATTTCTATATTTTGCCACGTTTGTTGGGGAATATAGGAAAATTTTGAATTTATAAATTTCGGATCATTTTCAATTAAAAATGGAATTATTTTTTTTTAAATTGGGAATTAACTTGAAATACTAAATTTAAAACCAACTTTTTACCGAGACTTCAGATAACACACGATTAATAAGGTACCATTTTATATGGGCGTTGTGGGGGTGCTAATCCTTCCTTGCACGTAACCGAGTCCCGAACCCGTTTCTTTGATTTCTCTGGTTTAAAACGCAGACTTGAAATTGGTTTTAAAAATATTTTAATCAATTTATAAAATATTTTATAAAACCGGTTTTAATTGGTGGCCGATCACACCTAGCTAAAAAAGATTGGTGGCAACTCCATGTCTTTTTTAAGGTCACTTTCAAAACCTTCATTTTTAGAGGAATTAAGTCGACTTTTTCTCGGGTTTTTTTTAATGTCACGCTTAACGAATAATAGAGTCTTGCGATGAGACTTGTTATTTTTTTAGGTTGCGACAATACATACTACAAACTATTAACGTGTAAAAATTTATATAAATTTATAATAATTTAAATACACAAAAAAAACACGAATACAAATTTTTATCTTCTTTCCTTTCTTTCTTTTTCTTTTCTTTACTTAAAAAAAAAGAAGAAATGCCACATGTCAACTCCAAAACAATTCATGCAGTCAAATTTATAATATAGTTAGATAGATTATATAATAATAAATTTTATTTATTATACTAAATTAATAAATTTATTTAAATTTATTAAATAAAAAAAAAAGAATGAAGAGGAAAGGATATGTAGTACATAACTCTAAAGACAAAAGAGAAAAAGTATGGATATAAAGGGTAAAAAAGGTGCAGTGGGTGTTGATGATTTTCACTGAAAAGAAGGTTGTGACTAGATCTGTTAATTTTGATCCGAATTCGAAAAATTCGACTAATCCACCCAAATCCAAACCCGACCCAACTTGATTTGACCAAAAAAAGTCAACAACCTGAAATCGACCAACCCAAACCCGAAAATGACCCAAACCCAAAATGACCCAAATGCAGAATGACCTGAACCCGAAATGACCCGAAGAATTAACCCGGAATGACCCAAACTTAAATTAAGTATAATTTTATTTTAAAAATATTAATTTAATAAAAATAATACCTAGAACGTAAATTATTAATTTGTTTTAAATGTATAACTTGTAATTACCAATTTGGAGTGTGATAAAGTATGCAAGTACCATTTGATATGTATAAATTGATCCTATTCCTATATTTGTTCTCTTCTCTATATGTAAAATAATGCAGTGAGTCAGTGACTATACATTTACATATATCGTACAAGATCTATAATTATACTATTATGATAATTGTCGCAACCTAAAAAATAACAAGTCTCATTGCGAGATTTTTTACTCGTTAATCATGACATTGGGAAAACAGAGGAAAAGACGATTTAATTCCGCTTGAAATAAAATGAGAGTTTGAAAACGACCTCAAAAAAAGACATGAGGTCTCCACTAATCTTTTATTTTTTTTTTGTTGCTAGGAACCGATTTTTGTAAAATATTTTAAAATTAAAACATTTTTAAAACCAATTTCAAGTATGCGTTTCTAAACCAGAGAAAATCGAAGAAGCGGGTTTGGGACTTGGTTACGTGCGGGGAAGGATTAGCACCCCCACAACGCCCGTATAACACGATACCTTATTAATTGTGTGTTACTCAAGTCTCGATGAAAAGTCGATTTTAAATTTGGCATTTTAAATTAATTCCCAATTTTAAGAAAAATAATTTTATTTTTAATTGAAAATGATCCGGAATTTATTAATTCAAAATTTTTCTATATTCCCCGACAAAATTAGCAAAATATAGAAATTTTTATTTATTTGAAAAACTTTTCGAGTTTTTTGGAAGAAAAATATTCCTTTATTAATGACAATTGATGATATCCTCTCTAGCAAACCCGGTAAAGAACTCATGAATTATTTTAACTCGGGAATATCTTTATTTTTATTGAAAATCATTATCTTTTTTCTAAAATATTAAAAAAATGAATATGAACATGTGTGACATAATAAGGATGACATAGCAAAATCTAGATAATATAATACAACCTAAATGACATGATATAATTTAAATGGCATAGTATATTCTAAATGAAATGATATAACCTAAGTGATATAATATATTCTAAATGAAATAATATAACCTAAGTGACATAATATATTCTAAATGAAAGGATATAACCTAAGTATCATAATATATTCTAAATGAAATAATATAACCTAAGTGACACATATATTCTAAATGAAATGATATAACCTAAGTGTTATAATATATTCTAAATGAAATGATATAACCTAAGTGACATAATATATTCTAAATGAAATGATATAACCTAAGATAATTTAAATGACATGGCAAATCTAAATGACATGGTATATTTTAAATGACATAATATATTCTAAATGACATAATATAATATAAATGACATAGCAATATAATCTAAATGACATGAAATGATATGAAGCATAAAATAACATTATCATGAAATATGCATAAAAATAAAAAATAATGCATTGACACAATAAATCCTAAATGATGTGACAAAAATAAATGGCTAAATAAAAAGCATAGGATAAGATAGAATATTCACAACCATATATCAAACAAATATAACACCATAGAATATAAATCAAAATAATAATATTATAGCAAAAATCATATATCATATAATATGCATGATCATGGAAAATGCAATGCATGAAAGTGTATTTTTTCCTTTAAAATAGGAAATCCGTATACCTAAAAAGATATCCGACTACCTTAGGAAAAGACATCAAATTAAATTTTCTAAAATAAAAAATACTTTGTAATTAGTTTAAAAACAATTTTGAAAATCTTGGATAAAAAAATGACCATGGTCGCACCCCCTTTTCAAATGGCTCTATTTTCCTAACTTTGAAAACCCGGACTTGACCATCCTTGACCCGAGCTTTATAAAATCATTTTTAAGATTAAAATGGCTTAGAAATTAACCTAGGACAGTAGCTAAGGTTCCTAATCAACCTTCTCTTAATGCCTTAGACAAAACAGAAAATTAATTCTCCCTCAAATTCAAATCTGACTCTACTATCCAGTTTTAAAACGTGATTTTTTAATCTATTTTAAAAAATTCTAAAAAATATATAGGAGACTCAGAACATGTCTTACTCTATGGGAAAAAATTGGCTTAATTTTTAGACAAAGGATACCCTACCAGAAAAATCATGAAAGTCAGAACACTTGGTGAAAAACTATTTTGCCAAAAATCATTTTTAAGCCTTTGATAAAATCATTCAAAAATCAAAGTAAAAATATTGGAGAGTCTTCTAAGGACCTACAAACAGTAGCTAAAATTTTTAAAAATTTGGACAAGAATTGCCTAAGTAAAAAAAATCACAAATGTAGAATTCCAACTTGACAATTTCTTAATTTTCCACAAGCATGCTCATGTGAACTTGACTTTAAGCCATTGATTGGCTTAAGTAAAAAATCAAGTGGTATGGTATGAGGTTCATGAACAAACAGCAAGTTTAATGTATGAAATGCATGATCTAAGGCCTAAATGATATAGAAAATGCATGGCAATTCAAAATGACCTAATGCCTAGCATGAACTTGCATGGCAATAAATGCAACCTAGACCTAAACATGCATGAAATGCATGACAATATAAATGTAACCTATACCTAAAAAATGCATGGCAAGAACACAAACACATAACATACTAGATCAAATACACAAAATCATGGCATGAAAATGCAAGCATGTCAACTGATAAGATGAAAATACACATACAAAGCAAAATACAAAAGGAGGGCTGAATGGTCACTTTCAAAATGGTGGAATCCTATCATGGCATTATCACAAACGTAAGGCATACTAATTACAAGACTTAAGAGGAAATATGTTAGACTAAACAAACATGATGCAAATGCAAATATGTAGCTAGACATTTTCACAAACACATAGTATAGTAACAAATAAAAACATGAACAACTTAACATGTTGAAAACAGAAAATTAAAAATGGCAAACAAAGTAAGTAGACATGGAAACAAAATGATAAAATCAGCAAAAATAAAGATAAGTAAGTAAAAAAGGTTAAAAAAAGCTCCATATCTTGATCATTTTTAAAAGTTAAAACATCAAAACATGCTAGAACATCAAAATCAACATGGAAAAAGATCAAACATCAACCATTCACAAAAACAAGGCCATTCGACCAACTCCAAAAAAGTAGTAAAAAATTGTTTTTTAAAGAAAATATAAGAGAGGAGCTTTAGGAGAAAGTTTAAAAATATTTATTTCATAACCAAAAACAATAGAAAATCATAAAAAATCAAAGAAAATCAGCAAGTTAAGCATGGAAAAGAAAAGAAAATGTAAGAGCTAGGTGCCTTTTGGCTATTTTCAAAAGCTATTTTTCAAGCCCTTCTTCTCTTCTAACTTTCTTTGCTTTTCAAAACTTAGCTCTTTTCTCCCAAAATCAGAAAATAATCAGCCAAAAGAAGTGAGCCAAAATGAAAATACTCCCTCTCCCTTGTAGTGGCCGAATGGCCTTCTAGAATAGTTTAGGATATATTTTTCTTTGATTTTGAAATTCCACAGATCATTTTTTTTTTGAAAAAGATATTTCGTCATTAATGATAATTGATGATATCCTCTCCGGTAGAATCAACAGAGAACTCATGAATAATTTTAACTTGGGAATAATCTTGATGTATACAATATTATTTGTTTTTCTTGTATTTTGATTTTTTTTAAAAATGACCGTGAATATGCCAACATGTTACTAAGATAAAAATGGAATAAACATGCTTATTTCTCATGGTATGACAAACATTTTATTATGGCATAGTAAAAGAAATAATAATATGGCAAATGATTGACATGGCATACAAAATGACATGCGAATGAAATCAACATGGCATATAGAAGACATGGCATAAGAATGAATATCATGTGAATGAAATCGACACGGCATACAAAATGACATGGCATATGGATGACATGGCATAAGAATGAATATCATGTGAATAAAATTGGCATGGCATACAAAATGACATGGCATACGGATAAGAATGAATGTCATGTGAATGAAATCGACATGGCATAAATAATGACATGGCATATGGATGACATGGCATGGGTGACATGGCATAAAATGACGACATGGCATTAGAATGAATGTCATGGGAATGAAATTGACACGGCATACAAAATGACATGGCATATAGATGACATGGCATAAGTGACATGGCATAAAATGATGACATGGCATAGGTGACATGGCATAAAATGATGACATGGCATAAGTGACATGGCATAAGTGACATGGCATAAGTGACATGGCATAAAATGATGACATGGCATAGGTGACATGGCATAAAATGATGACATGGCATAAGAATGAATGTCATGTGAATGAAATTCAAATGGCATGGCATAAGAATAAATGTCATGTGAATGAAATCGACATGGCATACAAAATGACACGAAATGAAATATGAATGACATAGCATAAGAATGACATGACATAATCTAAGTGACATGGCATATGAATGAATGGCATATAAATGGATGACATGAATGAAAACGACATGACAAGTAAAATGATATGGCATATTAATGACATGGACAAGTATCATAGAATGAGAATGAATTTGTTTGAGAATGATTCAAAATTTATTAACACCAAAATCTTTTCACATTCCCCGACAAACTCGGCAAAACATAAAACATTTTATTTATTTTGAAATTCTCCGAATCATTTTTATTTTATAAAAGGGTATTCCTTTGCTAATAATAATTAATGACATTTTCTCTGGCAGACCCAGCAAAGAAAATCATGAATTATTTAAACTCGGGAACATTGCCATATTTATTAAAATGTTATGAATATGCAAATTGACATTAAGGCATGCATGATTACCGAAACATGATAAGCATTTTCATTGTAATATGAAAGATGAGATGATGACATGACATAAGAATGACATGGCATAAAATGATATATCATGGTAATGAATGTGATGTGAATGAAATCGACATGGCAAACCAAATGACATGGCATGAGAATATTGTGTCATGAAAATAGAATGGCATGAATGGAATGTCATGGTGACCGAATGGTCATGGTAATGACATGAATGGCATGATATGGGCTCAAACACTAAATGGCATGGCAAATGACATGCTATATGAATGATATGGCATAAATAACATAGATCATAAATAAAATGTCATGATGGGCGAATGACATGGTGATGGCATGCGAAGGGTCGAATGCATGGTGATGGCATGTGGATGGCCGAATGGCATGCCATGAAAATGGACCTAAACTATAAATGACATGATAAATGACATGGCATGACATGTTACATGGATGACATGGCATATGTGGCATGGCATAAAATGACATGGCATGAAAAAGACCTAGACCCTAAATGGTGTAGCATGGTCGAATGGCATGAAAAATGATATGGCATGACATGTTATTTGGATGACATGGCACATGTGACATGACATAGAATGATGACATAGCATAGGTGACATGGCATAAAATGATGACATGGCATAAGAATGAATGTTATGGGAAAAGCAGAAAAGGACATATTCTCTAAATAACATGGAAAGTGACCTAAGATGCATGACATAGCTACATGACCTAAGATGCATGAAATAACCAAGCATGATGCAAGGCATGACCTAGACATAAAATACATGGGAAGGCCGAACGTGATGCAAGATATATCATGAACACAAAATGCTAAATGACATAGCTACATAACCTAAGATGCATGGCTTAACCAAATATAATGCAAAGCATGAATTAAACAAAATAACATGGGCTGGCCGAATGGTCAAGGAGGTTAATATGTCATGAAAATGATACAAAAAATTAGTAAGGCATGAAGATAATGTAAATAAACATAACCAAAGATACATGGACAAGCATGGAGGTAATAAAAAGATAAGAAAACTAAGAACAAGGAAAGTGAGCTCCATGGTTGGTACAAATGGGCATAGCCCTCCCCTAACGGGTCAGAGTGAGGTCGTGATGTTAAATGGCTAGAATACAGTTAATCCCAGCAACATTCTGAATTTAGATGATCTAGCTAAACAAGCAAAACTGAAGATGGTTGAGTCGAACGAGGCTGAGTTGGCAGATTCCCAAGGGAAATATCAGTTGCTAGATGAAAGGCTCCGGGCAATAGAAAATACAGACATATTCGGGAGTATGGATGTGAAAAAACGATGCTTGGTTCTTAATTTAGTCATTCCTCCTAAATTCAAGGACCCTGACTTTGTGAAATATGACGAGACGACCGATCCATCAACCTACATCATCATGTTCTGCAGAAAGATGACAAGTCACATAGATAATCATAAGCTTTTGATTCACTGCTTTCAGGATAGCCTCAGCGGGTCCGTAGTTAGGTGGTATAGTTAGTTGAGCAAGGATCAGATTCGCTCTTGGAATGATTTGGCTAGGGCTTTTCTAAACTAGTACAAGCATGTTACCGACATGACACCTGACCGTCTCGCCTTACAAAATATGGAGGAAAAGGTTACTGAGAGCTTCAAAAAGTATGCTCAGAGGTGGAGGAACATGGCCATCCAAGTACAACCGCCCTTAACTCAGAAGGAAACCACTATCCTTTTTGTGAATACACTACAGGCCTCATACTACGATATACTTGTTGGCAACACCACGAAGAATTTTTCGGATATGGTAATCTCTGGGGAAATGATTGAAAATGCTATCAAGGCTGGGAAACTCGAAGGAGGTAAAACATTTAATGCAGAGAGAAACAGGACGCCCAAAAAGAAAGATGAAGATGTCCAAGCCATAGGAGACTTTGCCCCGTTATTCCAGCTACTTCATACCAACCACCTTGTCCTTCTATGAACTATGTACCCCAGGGTTCATACTTATACCCAATGGCCTCTCAGAATCCAGTAAATTTTCAACCTTTCGTCAGTTAGAGGAAATCGAAGAATATTCGGAAAAGAGATCAGTTTGAGCCACTGTCCATGTCTTACTCTGAACTATTGCCCCAGCTGGTCGAAGAGCAACTCCTCACTAAAGTTCCAGTGGAGCCTACCCAACCCCTATATCCGAGCTGGTATGACGAGAATGCATATTGTGATTATCATTCTGGGATTCGGGGACATTCCACGAAAAATTGCCTATGTCTAAAACAGAAGGTTCAATCACTCATCAATAAAGGGCAGTTAGATGTAGGGAAGAAACAAAGGTCAGACAGCATGGATAATCTACTGAATGGGAATAATGAGACCATTGTGGATGTTATAATGGGAGAAGTAGGTGGAAAGGTCAAAAAGAGTACCGAGGAATAGCCAGTTTGTATTAAGGAGAACATGTCAAGGGGGAGTTTTTTAAGCATGTAGTTTCATACCTCATGATGAAAGCACTTTTCTTATGGTGACATTCATAAGAATTAAATGAATTTTGAGTTTTAAATGCTTTGTGTTTATTTTGTTTTAACAATAATTTGAATTTGCAAAAAAAAAAAAAAAAACAAGCATCAAGGAAGTTTTAATAAGGGAAGGTCTCGAGAATTTTGATGATCATTGTTAGAAATGATCCAATACCCTTCCGTCTCTCTTTTGGGCTTCTCTATGCCTAAACCCCTTGAATCGAGAACACTTAAAAGACATAATGCTTCAAGGAATATGAATGATTGAACTTCATAAAAAAATAAAAAAAATAAAAACATTGTCATCACAGAATAAGCAAAGATGTAAGTCCTAGTATAGGCCATGAACAAAGGAACGAACTTTTTGAAATTTTTTTGAATTCCTTGAAATTTAAACAAAGGAGACATGCTTTCAAGAATCTAGATTTTGGTGTTTTGATGTATGTCATGATTGTGCTAAAACCATTCATAACCTTTACCAATAACCACAAAATACTAATTGCCCAAACATCACTTCATGATTGACACCCTGGGGCACAATGTTTAAACTAGATTATCCCATGTCCTAGAGAAAGCCCGTTTTTCGGTCGTATTTTCCTTGTCCTTTCAAAGAACACATATTTGATACGAATTCTCATGGTTAATCAAACTAGGGCATCATATGTGGAAATGATGGTTATATGGTGAAAAAGGATGGACTAACGCATGAATCATTGAAGCATGCGACAAAAAAAAAGAACAAAAAAAAAATTTTGTGATATCATGCATATGAGAATTCGGATGATTCCAAAGTGCAAAATGAAATTCTGAATATCTATTTCCGTAGGGGATTGCTTTTCAATGAGAATATTCGTGCTTGACATGAGAAATGGCCATCTTTCATGTCCCTGTCATAAAAAGAAATTATCCATAGTCACCCCTTTTGAGCCGAAAGAATTCTTTCTTCTTTAAACCCTGATCAAGGATTATCCTCTACACTAGGGGGCAAATGCGACAAAGGATCACTGAGAAATGAGTCCTAGCTCAAAGACAGATGCAAAGTAAATGGATCCCCGAATAAATACAGGTTCACTTTGTCGAAGAAAAAGAAAAAGAAAAATGGCGAAATGAAAGCCAAGAAAAACAAAAAGAAAAAATGTGAAAAAGTATGGAAAAGGAAAGCCAAAAGCAAGGAAGAAAAAGAGAAAAAGTCCAAAAAGGAATGAAAAGTCCAAAAATGGATAAATGTTTCAAAGAGAATCCTCCTCAAGAAATGATCCTTGATCTGATTACCCTCAAATACTTATTTTAGGCCTATTTATCCTTTGTTTCTGAACCCTGAGCCATAGCCTACCTTACGTGCTTTAAAAGTCCATTTTGATCAAGCATGAATATTTAACTTGAAGGGTTTTTTCCTCAGATTTTATCCCATCTCATCAAATTATCATTTCACTAAGGAAGAATTTAGAATTCTCAAATGCATGGTAAAACAATGAAAAAAGAAAAAAATTGGAGAGAATGGGACTCTAGTGCGAAAACCCAAAAACGGGCGATCTAAAGTAAAATAGGAATTTTTGATGCCATCTATGATAGTGCTGATACCACAAAAGAGAAGATCATCTTAAAGAAATGGTCATCGAGGAACATCTAGGAAACCCTCCCAAATTATCAACTCTCATTTGGATGATTGATTTCAAAAACTGAAAAAACTTTTTTTTCCTCCAAAATCAACTTTCAAGTTTAAACATCCTAGCCAATCTTGACGCTTGTCAAAATACCTTGATATGGAAACTAAAAGAATGTTGAATTTGTTTGGTTCTCAATGAATTCATGATTTATAAAATCTGTTCCATTTGTGAGTCTAGAAGGGACATACATTTTTTTTTGTGAAGTTTTCCTGGAAAAACCAAAATCATGTTGTACCAAGCCTTGTAAATTCAAGTTGAAAAACCCAAATTGACACTTCGGAAAATTTTTAACAGTGATCATCAGTCTTCAAAAGATTTGTATATCACACACAGTGGGGTTAAAATTTTTGACTCATAAGTTTTCATTAAAAAGCAAAAAAAAAATTTAGAAAGGGAAAATAAAAATATTTTTGAAATACCCATTTTTTATGTTGACATGAGATAAGAGTTTTTCTAATCCAAAGGTGTGGAATTACTAGGGATAACCGTGACTTCCAAATATGAGAAGAAGAAACAAAACTCAGCAAGCAAATTTCTGTTGATAATAGTTTGAAAACTGTTGGGGCAAAAAGAATAGCCAAAGATTGAAAAAGGAGTTGAAGATATACTCTGATTTGAAGAGAAAAAATGAATGGGAAAGGCTAAGACAAAGTCTAGAAAAACGATCAGGGGCATTTGCATCATTCATGAACACTAATCTCTCTATTAAGCTTTGCATCTGCACCGTGTCAGCAAGCATTTGCATCATTCATGGATATTTGCATTTGCACTATTCCATGAGCATCTGCATTCTACCTTTACAAGAAAATCCTTCATAGATATTTGCATTCGTATCACCTCAAGCAAGTGCATCATTTCTAGGATCGTTGCATCTTCATTGTAGCTGCAATTACACCATTCATGAACCACTTACATGAACATGATTCGTAGGGACATTTGCATCTGCATTTAGAAGCATTTGCATCAATCCAAGACAACTGTATCATTTCAAGAAGTATTTGCATCAATCCAAGACATTTGCATTTACACCATCAAGCATTTGCATCCTCTCTCAAATCCTCCAGGTTAATTTCCAGGCCATTTCAATTTCTGGTTTCATCCAGATCTTTTTCAAATTTCTGGTTTCCACCATGCTTTCCAATTTCTAGTTTCATCCAGCACTTTTTCAGATTTCTGGTTTCACCCATGCTTTTCAATTTCTGGTTTCGTCCAAATCTTTTTCAAATTTCTGGTTTCACCCAAGCCTTTTAAATTTCTGGTTTCATCCAGATCATTTTTCAATTTTCTGGTTTCACCTATGCTTTTCAATTTATGGTTTCATCCAGATCCTTTTCAATTTCTGGCTTTATCCAAATCTTTTTCAATTTTTGGTTACACCCATGCTTTTCAATTTCTGGTTTCATCCAGATCATTTTTCAATTTTTGGTTTCACCCATGCTTATTAATTTCTGGTTTCATCCAGATCTTTTTCAAATTTTTGGTTTCTCCATGCCTTTTTATTCTCTGGTTTCATCCAGATCCTTTTCAAATTTCTGGTTTCACCCATGCTTTTCAATTTCTGGTTTCATCCAAATCTTTTTCAAAATTCTGGTTTCACCCAAGCCTTTCAATTTCTGGTTTCATCTAGATCATTTTTCAATTTTCTGGTTTCACCCATGCTTTTCAATTTCTGGTTTCATCTAGATCTTTTTCAATTTTTGGTTTCATCCAGATCATTTTTCAATTTTCTGGTTTCACCCATGCTTTTCAATTTTTGGTTTCATCCAGATCTTTTTCAAATTTCTGGTTTCACCCATGCCTTTTTATTCTCTGGTTTCATCCAGATCTTTTTCAAATTTTCGGTTTCACCCATGTTTTCCAATTTCTGGTTTCATCCAGATCTTTTTCAAAGTTTTGGTTTCACCCATGCTTTTCAATTTCTGGTTTCATCTAGATCATTTTTCAATTTTCTGGTTTCACCCATGTTTTTCAATTTCTAGTTTCATCCAGATCTTTTTCAATTTCTGGTTTCATCCAGATATTTTTCAAATTTCTGGTTTCACCCATGCTTTTCAATTTCTGGTTTCATCCAGATCTTTTTCAAATTTTTGGTTTTACCCATGTCATTTCAATCCCTGGTTTCATCCAGATCTTTTTCAATTTTCAGTTTCACCCATGCCAGTTAAGTTAGCACAAGACAGGATAAGACCCCGAGACCATCGTCGATGTCTTTTCTTCTCTTGCAAATCGAACCCGTTTCCTTAAGACGGGTCGAGCCTTGATTAGTCAGGGAATTCAATTTAAGGACAAAATGTTTTATTTACAGTTTTTTCAACAAAAAAATAATGAATGAAGAATGGAAGTGAGTGAAAACCCCTTTCCCCTTTCCTTCACATGTGATTTCACTAACCGGACAAAATTAGTATTTGTTTATCTTTGCCTGATTCCTGATTCTTAGCAATAGACAAAGAGAGGCAGCTGTAGACACCTAATTTTGTCCGGACCACTAAAACAGGTATGTTTACTTCCTAAATTGATGTTTCAGAATGTAAAAAGACTTTTTTCATCCTACAGGTGGTACTTCGAGACTTAGTCTAAGAAGGCGAGCATAAAAAGTCAAACTTGAAAAAGTCAACCTCAAAAAGTCAACTACTGAAAAAGTCAACCCACTTTCAAAATTAAGATTTGAAGTTCAATTGAAAAATTACGAAAGAATTTTGATAATCCGAGGTCTACATTGAAAGATATGGAGTTCGGAAGTTAGGTTACGGAGATTCAGTAGAAAGAAAACCCCAGTCCGCGAAATTTGGAGAAAAATGCTTAAACGATCAAATGGGTCAAAATTGAAGGTTCCAAATGAAAGATAAGCACTGACTACGGGTATGGAGAAGCTACTTGGAAGAAAAACTGAAAGAAAAGTTAATCCGAAAGAAAACAGAGAATTAGGATTTTTGGTGGATTTCGGCGAAATTTGGAAGAATTACAGAATTGGCCCGATTCGATAAAACTAAAGCCCCTAATGGATGAGGAGTGATTAAACAAGGATAGCCTAAGGCTCAGTTTGAAGAAAATCTGAAAATCGGACATGTTTTGAGCAAAACCGAGTTTTGAAGGCAAAAGGGTAAAATTGGAAAATGTGGGAAAAATAGCAAATAAGCACCAAAAATTCTGAAATTTTGTAGATCTCATTCTTAAGTCATTTTGAAGAGATTGGCGAAAGAAAATCCGGATTCGGAGTTCGTTTGCAAAATGGCCAAATCCCGGGTCCCCTATACAGAAATTCAAGAAAATAAGTCCCGAAAAAATAAAAAATGAACTCCAAAAATTCTGAAAATTTATAGATTTCATTCTTAAATTATTTGGAAGATATTGGCGAAAGAAAATCCGCGATCACACCTAGCTAAAAAAGATTGGTGGCGACTCCATGTCTTTTTTAAGGTCATTTTCAAAACCATCATTTTTCTAGAGGAATTAAGTCGACTTTTCCTCGTTTTTTTTTAATGTCACGCTTAACGAATAATAAAGTCTTGCGATGAGACTCGTTATTTTTTAGGTTGCGACAGCATGGTGACTCCACTGGGGACTATTAGAGAGTTAGGCCTCGAATTAGTCGTGTGTTATCAAAGTCTCAGTTTTGTTGGTTTAATTGGTATTTAATTTTAATTCCCACATTTTTTAATAAGGAGAATTTTGAAAATAATAAAATATTTTTAAATATGTTCATACTCATGTGCATGCATTTTATTATTGTTCTCTAGTTATTTACGGTTGTATATTATAATTGCTTGTTGGTTAATGCGTTACACTATTCTTGAATGTTTTAATTGCTAGGGCATTTAGAATAAGGGTTGCAGAATAGGTGGTGAAAGGTTTGTTGTTCCTCCACACACACCACACGTGCATTTGCATATCATGAATCCTATACCCGGGTTCCGTCCTTTTAGGTGGGAGCAAAGTAACTAAGCCTTCGTGATTAACAATCCGCTTGGGCTAGTGAAACACTTCCGGAGTACTAAATTACCTAAGCCTTCGTGATTAACAATCCGCATGGGCTAGGGAAATAGACTCTAACGAATTGAACCCGCTTTTATCGGGGTGCCTTACTAGCCTTCACCGGCGACAGTGAGGAGCAATTCGGGGCCTTTAGATCCGATTCACCCTCATATAGTGAACCTAGGCGAAGCCATGCCAGATTTCCGTTAGATATACCGAAAATAGGAACACATGGAGGGACATTTCTAAACCTTTTGTTACCTATTTTACACTCTGAATAAGTTTGTAGATCGGGCAACGATGTACGTACATCGCCCGTAATAAATGTGTTAATCCATCCCAAAGGCATTGTGATGCCTAAATAAGCAGATATTGTTGGGGTAGATGTTCATTAGCTGTTTTTTTTATAAAAAAAAAAAATCTTTTTTCGAGCATTTTTGCATTTTGCACATTTTATGCATGTGTGAATAGAGCATGTACATTTTTGGTTGTATTATTGATCTCATTCTTTGCAATAAACAGTTGGTAATTTCATTTGATGATTTCATAAAACCGATAGTGTTGCATGAACATTTGGACATTGTACCATAGTAAGATCCACTACCCCGGAATTCTTTTGAAAATAATATGATTAGTTTTTCATAGAAAAAAAAAACATGTTTCAAAAAGTCATAAATTTGGAGGCAAATCTTGCATAATGAGATTTTTTTTTGAATAATCAAGATTTAGGTCCCACCAATTTCGTGTAATCATTGGTTTCTTTATTTGTATCATTTTGACATCGTGTTACAGTCATAACATGCATGATTATTCATTGTAGAATACATTTGTGATATACATGGTCATTCTTTGTATCTACCTTTGTATTAATTCATTTATTCTCCGCATGTATTCATTTTGACATCATAACATGCATGGTCATTCGTTGTAGAATACATACATGGTCATTATTTGTATATACTTGTGCATCAATTTATTCATTTTTTTAAAATGCATCATGTTGACATTAGATTGTATCCATAGCATACATAGTCATCATTATTTCTCTGTATATGTTCATGCATTAATCATCAGTATATTCATGCACATAGGAATAAAGCATGTACATTCACAATTGTATTCTTAATCTCATGAGATTTTCATTTGCATGAAAGGGGTTCGAGATATGAGGAATGAATCGGAGGAACGATTGGGTGCTTTGGAACGCAATCAAGAGGAATGTGGAAATGAAATCAGAGAGGTGAAGGAACAGCTGGCCAAATTGCTGAAAATGGTTGAGGATATTGGTAAGAGTAAAAAGGAACTTTCTTAGGGCTCTGCATCGCTTTCGGATCAACCAAAACCATTAGGTTCAGAACATACAATCCTTGCTGGATCCTACACTTGTCAATGCCACAAAGGTTGTAATCCTGATGAAATTGTGGACAAAATCGTGAAAATGATTAAACCTGAGAGCCAGATACCAAAGGTAGAAACCTTGGATCCTGTACCATACCTGCAAACTGTTCTAGGTCCAAACCAGTATCCCCACCCTAGTATGGTTCAATCGTCCATTGGGATGACCACTACGGGATTCCTGAATCCCACTCCATCACCAACAACTGCTAGTTCATACTATTTTCCTCATCAATCACCTTATCCAGTATCTGGGATAGGAACCTCGAGCTATGTACAACCTCCAAAGGCCTCGTGTCCAAATCTATACCCTTACCATGCTGTTCCGCCACATCTCCATGTAAACACTCAGGTTCGGACCTTAGTGCCACCACCAAGTGCCCCAACTCCTAGGTTCAGTGTGACTAAGAAACGATAAAGGCATTTTGATCCCCTTCCAATTAGCTATCGAGAGCTTCTCCCTATACTGATCCAAAATAACATGGTTGCCTGTATCCCATTGAAACCCCTGTTACCACCATATCCAAATGGGTATAATCCAAATGCAAGATGTGATTATCACTGTGGAATTGTTGGCCATAACATTGAAGACTGTATAGCATTCAAAAAGAAAGTGCAAACTCTTATAAATGCCAAGTTGTTGGATCCAACGACACTGATTGATAAAGGACTGGGAAAACGCCATTAGGATTGGGAGATTTACAGCATTGAGATGGAAAGACTTCGGTCTTATATGATGTAATAGGATTTCATTTTTTTCAGTAGCCGGCTCTTATAGCCTTAGGATGCTAGGAAGAATAAAGTGCTTGTAAAGACAGTTTTAACCACTGTTCAAATTTTGTAAAACATGGTTTATACCATTGTGAACGTTGATGTGGTGATAGCCAAAGCTTTTGGTGGGGATATCCAGAATTTTACAATTTTAAAAGTGAACAAGTCTTAGTGGTGATAGCTGAAGCCTCTGGTGGAGATATCCAGGGTTTTATAATTTTGAAAAATGAGAAATCTTCTTTTGGAGGAGTTATCCAGAATTTTATTCAACATGTGCATCTACATCAAGAAGCATTTGCATCAATCTAAGTTAGTTGAATCTGCATCAAGAAAGTTTGCATCAAATCAAGTCATTTACATTTGCATCAAAGACATTTTCACCAATCTAAGTCATTTGCATCTACATCAAGAAGTGTTTGCATCAACTAAAGACATTTGCATTTGCATCATGAAGCATTTGCATCATCTCTTAAAGCTTTCAGGTATAATCGAACTTGTTTTGCTTCTCAAATGAGTCGAGCCCCGAGATCATCGTCGAGGTACTTTTTTTTTTATATTATGAAAAAGTCTTCGGTGGTGATAGCTGAAGCCTCTGGTGGAGATATCCAGAGTTTTAAAATCCTTTGAAAAGGTAAAAAGTCTTCGGTGGTGATAGCTGAAGCTTCTGGAGGTGATACCCAGAATTTTTTACAGTTTTAAAAATGAGCAAGACTTTGGTGGTGATAGCCGAAGCTTCTGGAGGAGATATCCAGAATTTTAAACACAGCTGAGAACAAGACAGGTTAAGGCCCCGAGACCATCGTCGAGGTCATTTCCTTTCTTGCAAATCAAATTCATTTCCTTAAGACGAGTAGAGCCCCGAGATCATCGTCGAGGTACCTTTTTTTATTATTATGAACAAGTCTTCGGTGGTGATAGCTGAAGCCTCTGGTGGAGATATCCAGAGTTTTAAAATCCTTTGAAAAGGTAAAAAGTCTTCGGTGGTGATAGCTGAAGCTTCTGGAGGTGATACCCAGAATTTTTACAGTTTTAAAAATGAGCAAGACTTTGGTGGTGATAGCCGAAGCTTCTAGAGGAGATACCCAGAATATTAAACACAGCTGAGAACAAGACAGGTTAAGGCCCCGAGACCATCGTCGAGGTCATTTCCTTTCTTGCAAATCGAATTCGTTTCCTTAAGATGGGTCGAGCCTTGATTAGTCAGGGAATTCAATTTAAGGACAAAATCTTCAATTTACTGTTTAAAAAAAATTTGAAAAAAATGAAAAAAGAGAATAAAGGAAAAAAAATGAAAAAATAGAAAATGAAAAATGAAAAAATGATAGAAGAATGAAAAAGAAAACCCCTTTCTGTTTCCTTCACATGTGATTTCACTGACCGTACAAAATTAGTTTCGGTTTATCTTTGCCTGATTCCTGATTCTTAGCAATAGCCAAAGAGGGGCAGCTGTAGACACCTAATTTTGTCCGGACCACTAAAACAAGTATGTTTTCTTCCTAAATTGATGTTTCCGAGTGTAAAAAGACTTTTTTCATCCTGCAGGTGGTACTCTGAGACTTAGTTTAAAGGGGCGAGCATAAAAAGTCAAACTTGAAAAAGTCAACCCCGAAAAAAGTCAACCCCAAAAAAGTCAACCCCAAAGAGTCAACTACTGAAAAAATCAACCCACTTTCAAAATCAAGATTTTAAGTTCAAATGAAAAATGGCGAAAGAATTTTGATAATCCGAGGTCTACATTGAAAGATATGGAGTTCGGAAGTTGGGATTTGGAGATTTAGTAGAAAGGAAACCCTAATTCGAGAAATTTGGGGAAAAATGCTTAAACGATCAAATTGATCGAAATTGAAGGTTCCAAATGAAAGATAAGCACTGACTACGGGTAATGGAGAAGTCACTAGCAAGAAAAATTGAAAGAAAAGTCAATCCGGGAGAAAATCGAGAATTAGGGTTTTTAGTGGATTTTGGTGAAATCGGGAAGAATCACAGAAATGGCCCGACTTGGTAAGACCAAAGCCCCCAATGGATGATGAATGATTAAAAAGGATAGCCCAAGGCTCATCTTGAAGAAAATCTAAAAATCGGACTTGTTTTGGGCAAAACCGGGTTTCGGAGGCAAAAGAGTAAATTTGGAAAATTTGGGAAAAATAGCAAATGGACTCCGAAAATTCTGAAAATTTGTCAATATCATTCTTAAATCATTTGAAAGAGATTGGTAAAATAAAATCTTGATTCAGAGTTCGTTTGCAAAATGGCCAAATCCCAGGCTTCTTATGCGGTAATTCAAAAAGGAAAATCCCGAAAAAATAGCAAATGAGCTCCAAATCTTCTAAAATTTTTCAAATCTCATTTTTAAATTATTTGGAATATATTGGCGAAATAAAATCTTGATTCGGAGGTCGTTTACAAAATGGCCAAATCCCGGGCCTCCTATGCAATAATTCAAGAAGATAAATCCCGGAAAAATAGCAAATGAGCTCCAAAAATTCTGAAATTTTGCAAATATCATTTTTAAATTATTTGGAAGAGATTGGCGAAATAAAATCTTGATTCGGAGTTCGTTTGCAAAATGGCCAAATCCCGGGCCTCTTATGCAATAATTCAAGCCGATAAATCCCGAAAAAATACCAAATGAGCTCCAAAAATTATAAAAACTTCCATATCACAATTTTTAATTATTTTGAAGAGATTGGTGAATAAAAATCTTGATTTGGAGCTCGTTTAAAAAATGGTAAAATGTAGGGGCATAAAAGGGTATTTTTGGAAGAAAAAATCCAAATAAATAGCAAACGGACTCGGATAATTTTGAAAACTTGCAGAACTCAATATTTTATTATTTTGGAAGTATTAAAAAAGTAAATTTGAATTTGGAGTCCGTTTGATATTTATTTGCATCCGGGGGGCAAACCGGTCATTTCACCCAAGCAATCGAAAAAGGCTTCTTTGGGCCTTTCAAAAAATCAGAGTTGGGCTGGAAAAGTGAAGTGTTGGCCTGCCCAAGCCCAAAGGAAGGAATAAACTTCTGATTTTTCAATCAAATGGCTAAAAATCAAGAGTTAGTTAGAGATTCTCTTTGATCAAGCCATAGTGATTAAGCCACATAGGCCAAGAGAGATGTCAACCTTATTCTTGAACAGCTGTAATTTGAGAGAGCTGAGATGCTAATCTAAAGGTGGTAATTTCATGATTTTTCACCTTGAATTATTAGCCATTTGATGGAAAATTGGTTACACAAAAAAGGACAACATCTTGGAGCAATATAGGGACCATTCGGCCAGCCTTGTTTAGGGGGTCAGAAAATTCATTTTTCATTTTCATTTTGGCTGAGTTCTTTGAGTTTTTACTTGTTTTTCCTCTCCTTGGTTGAAAGCAAAAAAGAAAAGTTTAGAAAATAAAGGAAAGTTTGAAGAGAAAAGCTTGAAATATTAGCTTCTTGAGGTTGCTCTTGAGCACCAACTCTTGCACTTTCTTGATTTTCCATTCTTGTTTTTGCTATTTTGATTATTATTTGGTGAGTTTCTATTTTAAATAAATGTTTTTTATTGTTCTTCTTAAGTTCTTCCTTCATCTCTTTCTTAAGTATATTTTTTACGTTTTATTTTTACAATAAACTCACTATGGCCAAATGGCCTACATTATTTATTTAAGTTGCTGTTTTGGGTTTATTTTACCATATTGTTTATGTTATTTTCTTTGATTTTGATGTTTTAAATGTTATGTTACTTCATATTCTTGAGTTATATTTTAATTTGGTTTCTTTGTTTGTTGCCATTTATGTTTTAAATATCATGTTTTTGCATTTTTAATTTTATGTTTTCATGTTGTTTAAATTTGAGCATGTTTTAGATTTAGTATATCAAGTGTTTGTGAAAATGCTTGTGTGGTCTTTGCATGATTTGAGTTTTATATCTTATTTGAGCATGTTTTAGATTTAGTATATTAAGTGTTTGTGAAAATGCTTGTGTGGTTTTTGCATGATTTGAGTGTTATATTTTAGTTGAGCATGTTAGTATACCAAGTGTTTGTGAAAATGCCATGCTTGTTGGAGCTTGAGGCTATTTGGCTACTCCATGTGTTTTGCATTGTGTTGCATTTTTGCCATGTTAGTTGGTAGGTTTTTGCATTTGCATGACATTTAATTTAGTTTTGAATGCTAGTATACCAAGTGTTTGTGAAAATGCCAGGTTTGCTAGTTACATTACGCTATTCGGCCACCCTTGGAATTCTTTCATTTTATGTGCATTCTTGCCATGTTAGTTGATAGGTTAGCATTTGCATGATATTTGGTTGAGTTTTTGGTTTAAGCATGCTTTGTGTTTGTGAAAATGCCATGCATATTTTAGTTATTAAGTTAGGTTTATTTGCCATGCATGTTCATGCATTTTAGGTCTAGGTTGCATTAAATGCCATGCAAGTTCATTTAGGTCTAGGTCACTTTATGAATGCCATGCATTTTTTTCATGACATTTAGGTTTAAATCCATGCATTTCATGCATTATGTTTGCTGTATTGTTTCATGCATTTCATGTTCATGCCACTTGAATAATGACTTGAGCCAATTAATGGTTTAAAGTCATGCTCTCTTGAGCATACTTGTGGAAAATTAAGTTTTGTCAAATTGATTATTCTACCTTTGTGATTTGTTTTACTTAGCCAATTTTTATCTCACTTTCAAAAAGTCCTAGCTACTGTTTGTGAGTCATTTTATGAGTTTCAAATATTTTTACTTTGATTTTTAAATGATTTTATAAAAGGCAAAAATGTGTTTTGGCAAAGCAGTTTTTTTCACCCAAAACTCGTACATCTCTGATTTTTATGGGAATTCATCTTTAATCAGAAAATTAAGCCGAATTTTTCCCGTGTGTTTTTACATGTCCTGAGTCTCCAGTATTGTTTTCAGAATTTTTAAAATTTTTAAAAATAGGATAAAAAATCGTGGCTTAAAACTGGACAGTGGAGTCACAATTGAATTTAAAGAAAAATCATTTTTCTGTTTTGGTTAAGTTACTTAGAGTGGGCTGATTAGGAGTGTTAGCTACTGACTTAGGGTAGTGTCTAAGCCTTTTTAAACTCTAAAAATGGTTTTTCAAGTCCCGGGTTAAGGGTAGTCAAGTCCCGGGTTAAGGGTAGTCAAGTCCGGATTTTTAAACTTAGGAAATTAAAGCCATTTAAAAAAAGATTTAGCCCAGTTTTTATTTTTAATTCAAGCTTTTCAAAATTGTTTTCAAACAATCACAAAGTATTTTGGTTTTAGAATATTTAATTTGACATATTTTCCTAAGGTAGTCGGATATCTTTTTAGATATACGGATTTCCTTAATTAAAGGAAAAAATACATTTCATGCATTGCATTTTTCATATTCATGCATTTTATATAATATGTGATTCTTGCTATAATAATTTCTATGATATTGTTATTATTTTGATTTATATTTTTTTTATATTATATGGTTTATCATATGGTTTTGAATATTTCATGATATCCTATGCTTTTATTTAGTTATTTTTATTTAGCATATACTATGTTCATGCATTATTATTTTTATATTCATGCATGTTATATGATAGCATTATTTTATTCCATGTCATTTAAATTATATGCCATATCATTCATATTTGTCATGTCATTTAAATTATTTCATTTCATTTAGGATATATTATGTCATCTAGAATATTTTATTTCATTTAGATTATATCATATGACTTAGGATATTGCATTTCATGTAGATTATATTATATTACCTAGGCATTTCATTTCATTTAGGATATATTATGTCATCTAGAATATTTTATTTCATTTAGATTATATCATATGACTTAGGATATTGCATTTCATATAGAATGTATTATGTTACATAGGCCATTTTATTTCATTTAGATTATATCATATGACTTAGGATATTGCATTTCATATAGAATGTATTTATGTTACATAGGTCATTTAATTTCATTTAGAATATATTATATAACTTAGGATATTCCATTTCATTTAGAATATGCTAAGGCATTCAAATTATTTCATGTCATTTAGGTTGCATTATATTATTTAGATTTTGCTATGTCATTTTATTTATGTCATGCATATACATATTCATTTCTTTTAAATGTTTTCAAAAAAGATAATGGTTTTCAATAAAATAAAGATATTCCCGAGTTAAAATAATTCATGAGTTCTCTGCCGGGTTTGCTGGGAGGATATCATCAATTATTATTAATAACGGAATATCTTCTTTAAAAAGAGAATGATTCGGAAAGTTTTCCAAAACTAATAAAAATTTCTATATTTTTCCACATTTGTTGGGTAATATAGGAAAATTTTGAATTTATAAATTCCGAATCATTTCCAATTAAAAATAGAATTATTTTTCTTTAAATTGGGAATTAACTTGAAATACTAAATTTAAAACCAACTTTTTTTACCGAGACTTGAGATAACACACGATTAATAAGGTACCGATTTATACGGGCGTTGTGGGGGTGCTAATCCTTCCCCACACGTAACCGACTCCCGAACCCGCTTCTTTGATTTCTCTGGTTTAAAACGCAGACTTGAAATTGGTTTTTAAAATGTTTTAATTAATTTTTAAAATATTTTTATAAAACCGGTTTTAATAGGTGGCCGATCACACCTAGCTAAAAAGATTGGTGGCGACTCCATGTCTTTTTTAAGGTCATTTTCAAAACCTTCATTTTTCTAGAGGTATTAAGTCGACTTTTCCTCGTTTTTTTTTTTAATGTCACACTTAACGAATAATAAAGTCTTGCGATGAGACTCGTTATTTTTAGGTTGCGACAGCTGGCATAACTTTTTTCTCCGGTTCATCATAGTAGATGATTAGGGGTCTTCCTATCCTATAGCCACCTGTATTTTCAATGACTTCTACTTCCCCTTCTATCTCCTCATAGAATTGGGCTACCCCACTATCCATCATCTTTTGGACTTTAACCCGAAAGTCCCTGCAGTTCTGTATGTCATGGCCTTCACCCTTATGGAATGGGCACCAATTATGCACCCTTCTTGCAACCATTTTCAGACCTTCCGTACCTTCCACCAATCCTGCCTTGACCATTTCAAACCATACTGTCATCATCGGAGTCTTAACCTTCCCAATATCCCTTTTGAATCTTCTGCCCTCTCCGGTCAATATTGCATTTACCTGATTCCCAGCATGATTGGGCAATGGGTTTCCAGCTACGTTTGGCCCATTTTTTGATCCAAACTTCATTACCCCAGCATTAATCAGGCTTTGGACTTTCTTTTTGAAGGCTAGGCAATCTTCAATTGAATGTCCTTGGATTCCCGCATGGTATGCACAGTTGGTGTTTGCATTGTACCATCTTGGATATGGAGGTGTCAAAGGTTTTAGGTACACGGGTGCAACAAGTTAACCCTGCAACAGTTTTGGATATAGATCACCGTAGGTAGTGGGAATCAGATCAAATTGGGCTTTTTGATCGTTCCTTGGTGAACGTTGGTCATTACGCGCAGGCCCTTGTGTGTTTGGAACATTATTTCTAGGAAGGATGATTTGAGGGGATATGCCAGTTGGGAATGGCTGTTGTGGTATATTGGTGTAGGGGAATGGGTTTTGGGTAAGGTGGTTGATATTGGGGTAGTAAGGATTATACCCCGGGTATGGTGTGTAAGGTGTCGGAGGTGCATAAGGTGTGGTAGGGGTATAAGGCCTCGGTGGTGTGTATGGTGTAGGAGGTGTATAAGGGTATTTGTTGAAGCTTACTGCATGGGTTTCCTCCTTTTTCTTTGTAGGAAAAGCTCTCTTCGGGGTAGCAGACTAACCCCCTTCCATCTTTCCATTCTTAATAACTGACTCAATCATTTCTCCAGATATTACCATATCCGCAAAATCTTTGGTAGCGTTTCCCACCAATCTGTCATAATAAGGTGCTTTCAATGTGTTGATGAAAAGCACCGTGGTTTCTTTGTTGGTTAAAGGGGGTTGCACTTGTGTGGCCAGATCCCTCCACCTCTATGAATACTCCTTGAAGGTCTCATTGGACCTCTTTTCCATGTTCTGTAATGACAGCCTATCCGGTACCATGTCAGAAACGTGCTTATAATACTCCATAAAAGCCCTGGCCAAATCCGTCCATGAATGAATCTTGGTACGACTGAGTTGATTGTACCATCGGGTGGCTGGCCTTGTTAAGCTGTCCTGGAAGCAATGAATAAGCAATTTCTCATTAACCTTGTCGCAACCTAAAAAATAACGAGTCTCATCGTAAGACTTTATTATTCGTTAAGCATGACATTAACAAACCGAGGAAACTTAATTCCTCTAGAAAAATGAAGGTTTTGAAAATGACCTTGAAAAAGACATGGAGTCGCCACCAATCTTTTTTAGCTAGGTGTGATCGGCCACCTATTAAAACCGGTTTTATAAAATATTTTAAAAATTAATTAAAACATTTTAAAAACCAATTTCAAGTCTGCGTTTTAAACCAGAGAAATCAAAGAAGCGGGTTCGGGAGTCAGTTACGTGCGGGGAAGGATTAGCACCCCCACAACGCCCGTATAAATCGGTACCTTATTAATCGTGTATTATCTCAAGTCTCGGTAAAAAGTCGGTTTTAAATTTAGTATTTCAAGTTAATTCCCAATTTAAAGAAAAATAATTCCATTTTTAATTGAAAATGATTCGGAATTTATAAATTCAAAATTTTCCTATATTCCCCAACAAACGTGGAAAAATATAGAAATTTTTATTAGTTTTGGAAAACTTTCCGAATCATTCTCTTTTTTGAAAGAAAGATATTCCTTTATTAATGATAATTGATGATATTCCCTCCAGCAAACCCGGTAGAGAACTCATAAATTATTTTAACTCGGGAATATCTTTATTTTTTATTGAAAAATCATTATCCTTTTGAAAACATTTTAAAAGATATGAATATGTATATGCATGACATAAATAAAATGACATGGCAAAATCTAAATAATATAATGCATCCTAAATGACATGATATAATTTAAATGTCTTAGCATATTCTAAATGAAATGAAATATCCTAAGTTATATGATATATTCTAAATGAAATAAAATGACCTATGTAACATAATACATTCTATATGAAATGCAATATCCTAAGTCATATGGTATGATCTAAATAAAATAAAATATTCTAGATGACATAATATATCCTAAATGAAATGAAATGATTTAAATGACATGACAAATATGAATGATATGGCATATAATCTAAATGACATGGAATAAAATAATGCTATCATATAATATGCATGAAAATAAAAATAATAATGCATGAACATAGTATATGCTAAATAAAAATAACTAAATAAAAGCATAGGATATCATGAAATATTCAAAACCATATAATAAACCACATAACATCAAAAATATAAATCAAAATAATAACAATATCATAGAAATTATCATAGCAAGAATCACATATTATATAAAATGCATGAATATGGAAAATGCAATGCATGAAATGTATTTTTTTCTTTAATTAAGGAAATCCGTATTTCTAAAGAGATATCTGGCTACCTTAGGAAAATATGTCAAATTAAATATTCTAAAACCAAAAAAGTTTGTGATTGTTTGAAAACAATTTTGAAAAGCTTGAATTAAAAATAAAAACTGGGCTAAATCTTTTTTTAAATGGCTCTAATTTACTAAGTTCAAAAATTCGGACTTGACTACCCTTAACCCGAGACTTGAAAAACCATTTTTAGAGTTTAAAAATGCTTAGAAACTACCTTAAGTCAGTAGCTAACCCTCCTAATCAGCCCACTCTAAGTAACTTAACCAAAACAGAAAAATGATTTTTCTTTAAATTCAATTCTGACTCCACTGTCCAGTTTTAAGCCATGATTTTTTACCCTATTTTTAAAAATTCAAAAAGTTCTGAAAACAATACTGGAGACTCAAGACATGTAAAAATACACGGAAAAAAATCGGCTTAATTTTTTGATTAAAGATGAATTCCCAGAAAAATCAGAGATGTACGAGTTTTGGGTGGAAAAAACTACTTTGCCAAAACACATTTTTGCCTTTGATAAAATCATTTAAAAATCAAAGTAAAAATATTTGAAACTCATAAAATGACTTACAAACAGTAGCTAGAACTTTCTGAAAGTTAGATAAAAATTGGCTAAGTAAAATAAAAAATCACAAAGGTAGAACAATCAACTTGACAAACTTAATTTTCCACAAGTGTGCTCAAGAGAGCATGACTTTGAACCATTAATTGGCTCAAGTCTTCATTCAAGTGGCATGTACATGAAATGCATGAAACAATACAGCAAACATAGTGCATGAAATGCATGAGCTTAAACCTAAATGTCATGAAAAAATGCATGGCATTCATATAGTGACCTAGACCTAAATGAACTTGCATGGCATTTAATGCAACCTAGACCTAAAATGCATGAACATGCATGGAAAATGAACCTAACGTAATAACTAAAATATGCATGGCATTTTCACAAACACAAAGCATGCTTAAACCAAAAACTCAATCAAATATCATGCAAATGCTAACCTATCAACTAACATGGCAAGAATGCACAAAAAATGCAAAAATTCCAAGAGGGCCGAATAGCATAATGTAACTAGCAAACATGGCATTTTCACAAACACTTGGTATACTAGCATGCAAAACTAAATCAAATGGCATGTAAATGCAAAAACCTACCAACTAACCTGGCAAAAAATGCAACACACAATGCAAAACACATGGAGTAGCCAAATGGCCTCAAGCTCCAACAAGCATGGCATTTTCACAAACACTTGGTATACTTAACATGCTCAACTAAAATATAACACCTAAATCATGCAAAAACCACACAAGCATTTTCACAAACACTTAATATACTAAATCTAAAACATGATCAACTAAGATATAAAACTTAAATAATGCAAAGACCACACAAGCATTTTCACAAACACTTGATATACTAATTCTAAAACATGCTCAAATTTAAACATCATGAAAACAGAAAATTAAAAATGCAAAAACATGATATTTAAAACATAAATGGCAACAAACAAAGCAACCAAATTAAAATATAACTCAAGAATATGAAGTAACATAACATTTAAAACATCAAAATTAAAGAAAATAACATAAACAATATGGTAAAATAAATCAAAACAGCAACTTAACTAAATAATGTAGGCCATTTGGCCATGGTGAGTTTATTGTAAAAAAAAAAATTGTAAAAAAAATATACTCAAGAAGGAGATGAAGGAAGAACTTAAAAAGAACAATAAAAAACATTTATTTAAAATGGAAACTCACCAAATAGAAATCAAAATAGCAAAAACAAGAATGGAAAATCAAGAAAGTGCAAGAGTTGGTGCTCAAGAGCAACCTCAAGAAGCTATATTTCAAGCTTTATCTCTTCAAACTTTCCTTTCTTTTCTAAACTTTTCTTTTTTGCTTTCAACCAAGAAGAGAAAAACTAAGAAAAACTAAGAGAAATCAGCAAAATGAAGTGTGAAAATGAAAATTCTGCACCTCCCCTTAATGGTGGCATAATTTTACCTCTATCCTCCCCTAGGATGTTGTCATTTTGATTCCATCCAAGGGCTAGTGATTCAAGGTGAAAAATCATGAAATTACCACTTTTAGATTAGCATCTCAGCTCTCTCAAATTACAGCTGTTAAAGAATAATGTTGACATCTCTCTTGGCCTCTGTGGCTTAATCACCATGGCTTGATCAAAGAGAATCTCTAACTAACTCTTGATTTTTAGCCATTTGATTGAAAAATAAGAAGCTTCCTCCTTCCTTTGGGCTTGGGCAGGCCAGCACTTCTCTTTTCTAGCCCAACTCTGATTTTTTGAAAGGCCCAAAGAAGCCCTTTTCGGTTTCTTGGGTGAAATGACCGTTTTGCCCCCCGGATGCAAATAAATATTAAACAGACTGCAAATTCAATTTTACTTTTTTTAATACTTCAAAAATAATAAAATATTGAGTTCTGGAAGTTTTCAAAATTATCCGAGTCCGTTTGCTATTTATTTGGATTTTTTCTTCTAAAAATGCCCTTTTATGCCCCTACATTTTACCATTTTTTAAACGAGCTCCAAATCAAGATTTTTCTTCACCAATCTCTTCCAAATAATTTAAAAATGTGATCTGGAAGTTTTCATAATTTTTGGAGCTCATTTGGTATCTTTCGGGATTTATCGGCTTGAATTACTGCAGAGGAGGCTCGGGATTTGGCCATTTTGCAAACGAACTCCAAATCAAGATTTTCTTTCGCCAATCTCTTCCAAATAATTTTAAAATGAGATTTGCAAAATTTCAGAATTTTTGGAGTCAATTTGCTATTTTTCTAGGATTTATCTTTTTGAATTATTGCATAGGAGGCCCGGGATTTGGCCATTTTGCAAACAAACTCCGAATCAAGTTTTTATTTTTCCAATCTCTTCCAAATAATTTAAAAATGAGATTTTCAAAATTTCAGAAGATTTGGAGTCCATTTGCTATTTTTCCGGGATTTATCTTCTTGAATTATTGCATAGGAGGCCCGAAATTTGGCCATTTTGCAAACGAACTCCGAATCAAGTTTTTATTTCGCCAATATCTTCCAAATAATTTAAAAATGAGATTTGCAAAATTTCAGAAGATTTGGAGCTCATTTGCTATTTTTTTGGGATTTTTCCTTTTGAATTACTACAGAAGAAGCCCGGGATTTGGCCATTTTGCAAACGAACTCCGAATCAAGATTTTCTTTTACCAATCTCTTTCAAATGATTTAATAATGAGATTGACAAATTTTCAGAATTTTTAGAGTCCATTTTCTATTTTTCCCAAATTTTCTGATTTTGCCTTTTTGCCTCCGAAACCCGATTTTGCTCTAAACAAGTCCGATTTTCAGATTTTCTTCAATCTGAACCTTGGGCTATCCTTTTTAGTCATTCCTCATCCATTGGGGACTTTGGTCTTACCCAGTCAGGCCATTTCTGTGATTCTTCCCTATTTCACCGAAATTAACTAAAAACCCTAATTCTCGGTTTTCTCCCAGATTGACTTTTCTTTCGGTTTTTCTTGCAAGTGACTTCTCCATTATCCGTATTCAGTGCTTATCTTTCATTTGGAACCTTCAATTTCGACCAATTTGATCGTTTAAGCACTTTTCCCCAAATTTCTCGGATTAGGGTTTCCTTTCTACTGAATCTCCAAATCCCAACTTCCGAGCTCCATATCTTTCAATGTAGACCTCAGATTATCAAAATTCTTTCGCCATTTTTCAATTGAACTTAAAATCTTGATTTTGAAAGTGGGTTGACTTTTTCAGTAGTTGACTTTCTGGGGTTGACTTTTTCGGGATTGACTTTTTCCGAGGTTGACTTTTTTGGGGTTGACTTTTTATGCTCGCCCTCTTAAACTAAGTCTCGGAGTACCACATGTAGGATGAAAACAGTCTTTTTACACTCGGAAACATCAATATAGGAAGAAAACATACATATTTTAGTGGTCCGGACAAAATTAGGTGTCTATAGCTGCCCCTCTTTGGCTATTGCTGAGAATCAGGAATCAGGCAAAGATAAACCGACACTAATTTTGTACGGTCAATGAATTCACATTTTGGAGGAAAGGGAAAAGGGTTTTCTTTTTCATTCTTTTATCATTTATCATTTTTCATTTTCTATTTTTCATTTTTTTTCTCTTTCATCTTTTTTTCTTTTTTTTTTCTCTTTCATCTTTTTTTCTTTTTTTTTTCTTTTTCTTTTTTTTATTTTTCATTTTTTTCATTTTTTGTCTTCTGTCTTCTGTCTTTTTTCATTTTTCATATTTCATTATGTTTTCAATTTTTTTTTAAACAGTAAATTGAAGATTTTGTCCTTAAATTGAATTCCCTGACTAAGCAAGGCTCGACCCGTCTTAAGGAAACGAATTCGATTTGCAAGAAAGGAAATGACTTCGACGATGGTCTCGGGGCCTTAACCTGTCTTGTTCTCAGTTGTGTTTAAAATTCTGGATATCTCCTCTAGAAGCTTCGGCTATCACCACCAAAGTCTTGCTCATTTTTAAAACTGTAAAAATTCTGGGTATCACCTCCAGAAGCTTCAGTTATCACCACCTAAAGACTTTTTACCTTTTCAAAGGATTTTAAAACTCTGGATATCGTCACCAGAGGCTTCAGCTATCACCACCAAAGACTTTTTACCTTTTCAAAGGATTTTAAAACTCTGGATATCGCCACCAGAGGCTTCAGCTATCACCACCGAAGACTTGTTCATAATAAAAAAAAAGTACCTCGACGATGATCTCGGGGCTCGACTCGTCTTAAGGAAACGAATTCGATTTGTAAGAAAAGAAATGACCTCGACGATGGTCTCGGGGCCTTAACCTGTCTTGTTCTCAGTTGTGTTTAAAATTCTGGATATCTCCTGTAGAAGCTTTGGCTATCACTACCAAAGACTTGCTCATTTTTAAAACTGTAAAAAATTATGGGTATCACCTCCAGAAGCTTCAGCTATCACCACCAAAGACTTTCTACCTTTTCAAAGGATTTTAAAACTCTGGATATCTCCACCAGAGGCTTCAGCTATCACCACCGAAGACTTGTTCATAATAAGAAAAAAGTACCTCGAGATGATCTCGGGGCTCGACTTATTTGAGAAGCAAAACGAGTTCGATTATACCTGAAAGCTTTAAGAGATGATGCAAATGCTTCATGATGCAAATGCAAATGTGTTTTGTTGATGCAAACGCTTCTTGATGTAGATGCAAATGACTTAGATTGGTGCAAATGTATTTGATGCAAATGTAATTGACTTTATTTGATGCACACTTTCTTGATGCAGATTCAACTAACTTAGATTGATGCAAATGCTTCTTGATGTAGATGCACATGTTGAATAAAATTCTGGATAACTCCTCCAAAAGAAGATTTCTCATTTTCAAAATTATAAAACCCTGGATATCTCCACCAGAGGCTTCAACTATCACCACTGAAGACTTGTTCACTTTTTTAAAACTGTAAAATTCTGGATATCCCCACCAGAAGCTTTGGCTATCACCACCAAAGACTTGCTCATTGTAAAATTCTGGGTAACTCCTCTAGAAGGAGATTTCTCATTTTTCAAAATTATAAAACCCTGGATATCTCCACCAGAGGCTTCAGCTATCACCACCGAAGATTTGTTCACTTTTTTAAAACTGTAAAATTCTGGATATCCCCACCAGAAGCTTTTGCTATCACCACCAAAGACTTGCTCATTGTAAAATTCTGGGTAACTCCTCTAGAAGGAGATTTCTCATTTTTCAAAATTATAAAACCCTGGATATCTCCACCAGAGGCTTCAGCTATCACCACCGAAGACTTGTTCACTTTTAAAACTGTAAAATTCTGGATATCCTCACCAAAAGCTTTGGCTATCACCACCAAAGACTTGCTCATTGTAAAATTCTGGGTAACTCCTCTAGAAGAAGATTTCTCATTTTTCAAAATTATAAAATCCTGGATATCTCCACCAGAGGCTTCAGCTATCACCACCGAAGACTTGTTCACTTTTAAAACTGTAAAATTCTGGATATCCCCACCAGAAGCTTTGACTCTCACCATCAAAGACTTGCTCATTGTAAAATTCTGGATAACTCCTCCAGAAGAAGATTTCTCATTTTTCAAATTTATAAAACCCTGGATATCTCCACCAGAGGCTTCAGCTATCACCACCGAAGACTTGTTCACTTTTAAAAACTGTAAAATTTTAAATATCCCCACAAGAAACTTTGAGAAATGATGCAGATGCACATGTCTTTTAACAAGGTGCTCATGCTTCATGGTGCAAATATAAAATATTTCTTAGTGCAAATGCAAATGGCCTGGATTGATGCCCATGTTTCATGATGCATATGCCCCTACTAATTGTGTTCATGTAACTGGTTTATGAATGGTGTAACTACAATTACCACACATTAATGAAAATGCAATGATTCTAGAAATGATGCAATTGATTAAGATGACACAAATGCGAATTCCATGAAGAATATAAATGTAAAGGTAAAATGCAGATGCTTATGGAATAATGCCAATGCAAATACCCATGAATGATGCAAATGCTTGCCGACACTGTGCAGATGCAAAAGCTCGATAAAGAGATGAGTGCTCATGAGTGATGCAAATTCCCCCGGTTGTTTTTCTAGACTTTGGCTTAGCCTTTCAAATTCATTTTCCTCTTCAAATCAGAGTATATCTTCAATTCATTTTGGCTATTCTCTTTGCCCCAACAGTTTTCAAACTTTCATCAACAGAGATCTGCACTGGGTTCAATTTCTTCTTCTCATATCTGGAAGTTATGACCTACCCTGGAAGTTCTATACCTTTGGCTAAGAAAAATCCTTGTCTCATGTCAACATCAAAATGGGTATTTCAAAAAATCTCTTTATTTGTTTTCGCATTTTGAAAACTTCTGAACAAAAATATTAACCCCACAATGTGTGATGTATAAATCTTTTGAAGACTGATGATCATTGTTAGAAATTTCTCTAAGTATCAATCTGGGTTTTTTTTCAACTGGGATTGGCAAGGCTTGGTATAACAAGATTCTGGCTTTTCCAGGAAAACTTCATGACAAAAATGTATATCCCTTCTAGGCTCACAAATGGAACAGGTTTTATAAATCATGAATTTATTGAGAACCAAACAAATTTAACATTCTTTTAGTTTCCATATCAAGGCATTTTGACAAGCGTCAAGATTGGCCGGGATGTTCAAACCGAAAAGTTTAATCTTGGAGAAAAGTTTCAGTTTTTTGAAGACAATCCTCTGAATGAGAATTGACAATTTGGGAGGTTCAGGAATTCCTAGATGTTCCTTAATGACCACTTTTTAAGAGACCTTCTCTTTTTGTGGTATCGGCACTTTCATAGATGGCATAAAAAATTCCCATTTTACTCTAGACCGCCCGTTTTTGGGTTTTCGCCCTAGAGTCCCTTTTCTTTCCAAATTTTTTTTTTACCATGCACTTGGGAATTCTAAATTCTTCCTTAGTGAAATGAGAATTTGATGAGATGGGATAAAATCTGAGGAAAACCCTTCAAATTAAATATTCATGCTTGATCAAAATGGACTTTTAAAGCATGTAATGTGGGCCATGCCTAAGGGTTCAGAAAGAAAGGATAAATAGGCCCAAAATATGTGTTTGAGGGTAATCAGATCAAGGATCCTTTCTTTGAGGAGGATTCTTTTTGAAGCATTTGTCCCTTCTTGGACATTTCTTTCCTTTTGACTTTGCTCTTTTTCTTCCTTGCTTTTGGCTTTCAATTTTCCATATCTTTCACACATTTTTTCATTTTTTTGCATTTTTTTCATTCATTTTGCCCCTTTTTTTTTTCAACGGAGTGAGCCCGTCTTTATTCGGGGCTCCATTTGCTTTTTATCTGTCTTTGAGCTAGGATTCGTTTCTCAATGATCTTTAAAAAGATCTTTCCTTACATTTGCCCCCTAGTGTAGAGGGTGATCCTTGATCAGGGTTCAAAGAAGAAAGAATTCTTTCGGCTCAAAAGGGGTGACTATGGATAATTTCATTTTGTGCGAAAGGGATATGAAATATGGCCATTCCTCATGTCAAGCACGAATATTCACTTTGAAAAGCAATCCTCAGGGGAAATAGATATTCAGAATTTCATTTTGCACTTTGGAATCATTCGAATTCTTATATGCATGATATCACAATTTTTTTCATTTTTCAGTTTTCATCGCATGCCCCAATGATTCATGCGTTTAATCCATCCATTCACCATATATCCATCATTTCCGCATATGATGCCCCGATTTGATTAACCATGAGAATTTGTATCAAGGAGGAACATAGCAAGTCTAGGTCTATTTTGAAAAGGCTGAGTTTCCAATCTGAGTTCTTTGAAGAGACAAGGAAAATATGACCCAAAAACGGGTTTTCTTTGGGACAAGGGATAAACTAGTTTAATCATTGTGCCCCAAGGTGTCAATCATGAAGTGATGTTTGGGCAATTACTGTTTTGTGGTTTGTTGAAAATGACATGAATGGTTTTGGCACAACCTTGACACATATCAAATTACCAAAATCTAGATTCTTGAAAGAATGTCTCATTTGTTTGAATTTCAAGGAATTCGAAAAATTTCAAAAAGTTCGTTCTTTTGTTCATAGCCTAGACTAGGATTTACATCCTTGCTTATTCTGCAATGACAATGGTTTTATGAAGTTCAATCATTCATATTCCTTGAAGCATTAGGTCTTTCAAGTGTTCTTGATTCAAGGTTTAGGTATAGAGAAGCCCAAAAAAGAGGGGGATTGTGTTGGGTCATTTCTAACACTGATCATCAATCTTCTTGAGACTATCCATTATTAAAACTTCCTTAATGCTTGTTTTTGTAAATTCAAGTTATTGTTAAAACACAACAAACACAAAGCATTTAAAATTCAAAATTCATTTAATTCATGTAGATGTTAACATGAGACAAGTGCTTTCATCATCACAGTGTATAGAACTACATGCGTCAAAAACCTAATATGATCATGCACAATGATTCTTATGACACTTGACTTCCCCATCTTCAAAACTTATCAAACCAGCCTTGATGAGATCTCTGACTTTGTACTTCAAAGCGGGGCAGTTCTCTGTTGAGTGACCTTGATTGCCAGAATGGTAACCACAACACTCTTTAGCATCATACCAACTCAGATAAAGGGGCTTCAGAGGCTCTAATTGCATGGGTGTCACAAGGTGATTCTGGATGAGTTGAGGTAGTAGCTCACTGTATGTCACAGGAATCGGGTCAACCTGATTTCTTTTTCGCTTTTTATGCCCCCTTCGATTATTCCCAAGGATGTTCGATTGATAGACAGATGTAAATTCTGGTGTAGTTGCAGTCATTGGTTGGTAAGGATAAAAACCTTGAGAGACATTGTTCAGGGTAGAATAAAATGGCTGATACGAGGAGAATTGGGGAGGTGGGGCAAAGTCTTCCACGACTTGGGTATCTTCTTTTTTCTTTTCAGATGCCCCATTGTTCTTGGTATTGGATGTTCTTTCTCCTCCAATTTTCCCATCCTTGATAGCATTCTCAATCATCTCCCCTGAAATTACCATGTCCGAAAAATTATTTGTGATGTTGCCGACAAGTATATCATAGTATGGGGCCTGCAGTGTATTCACAAAAAGGACAGTGGTTTCCTTCTGAGTTAAAGGCAGTTGTACTTGGACGGCCAGGCTCATCCACCATTGCGCATATTCTTTGAAGCTCTTAGTAGCTCTTTTCTTCATATTTTGCAAAGTGAGACGGTAAGGCGCCATGTCGGTCATATGCTTGTACTGGTTTAGAAAAACCCTAGCCAGGTCATTCCAAGAGTGAATCTGATCCTTGCTCAACTGACTATACCACCTAATTGCAGATCCGCTGAGGCTATCCTGAAAGCAGTGAATCAAAAGCTTATCATTATATATATGACTTGTCATCTTCCGGCAGAACATAGTGATGTGGGCTGACGGATCGGTCGTCCCATCATATTTCACAAAGTCAGGGATCTTGAACTTAGGAGGAATGACTAAATCGCAGACCAAACATCGTTCTTTCGCATCTAAACTCCCAAATACATCTGTATTTTCTACTAACCGGAGCCTTTCACCTAGCAACTGATATTTCCCTTGGGAATCTGCCAACTCAACCTCATTTACTGCAACCCTTTTCAACTTTGCCTGTTCAGCTGGATCATCTGAGTTTAGGACTTTGACGGGGTTAACAGTGTTCTGGGCATCAGTCATTACGACCTCATCCTAACCCTTTTGTGCCTCTAACCCTTCTCTGGCGACAAAGTTTTCGGTGTATCATTTTCCCTTGATTACGGCGGACATTAGCTCCATCAATTTAGTCATCTGATCCTTAGATTTTGCTTAAGACTTTGCTAGCTGTTCTCGCAATTCTTTCTGTTCCCTTTCCATTTTTTCCATTCGGGCAACTTGTTCATCCTCTATAGCACGAGCCTGTATTAAAAGGGTACTCAGCACTTCTTCTGATTTGAAATGGAAATTCTTTCAAAGACTCCTAAAGCCAAACCAACTTCTATTTTATTTTCCCCAAATGTATGTCATGATGAATGAGCCATGATTGTCATTTGATGCATATGAAGCCTAAACAATATGATGTATGGACATGTACAATGGAAACATGCTGACCATATATGTAACAAATGCAATCAGATGCCAATCATGTTGCAAGCAAAGAATAAACAAATCAACATATGGATATATGCAATGACTGATCATGTACATTTTAGCATATTTCCCAATGAATGTTCATATATCCTATGAATGCAACACGGTGTCAATTATGATACATGCAAACAATGAATGATTGATACAGAGTATATACAAAGAAAATCATGCTAACCATGTGTGTCATGAATGTGACCTAATGCTAATCATGATGTATGTAATAAGAAAATTAATGCATGGATATATACAGAAAAAATCATGCTGATTATGAATGCATAAATGCAACCTGATGCTAACATGATACATGTATGAATGTATGGTATGACCAATAATTGATTGGATGCAAAATGCAAAAGGGGAAGATATCACGGAGGAAATAAGAATCGGAGGAACTTAATCATCAACCTCTCATAAATTTGAAACATAATCAATTCATTCTCATATCAACATTCACAATGGTATAAACCATGTTTTACAAAATTTGAACAGTGGTTAAAACTGTCTTTACAAGCACTTTATTCTTCCTAGCATCCTAAGGCTATAAGAGCCGGCTATTGAAAAAGTGAAATCCTATTACATCATATAAGACCAAAGTCTTTCCACCTCAACGCTGTAAATCTCCCAATCCTAATGACGCTTTCCCATCCCTCTATCAATCAGTGTTGTTGGATCCAACCACTTGGCATCTATAAGAGTTTGCACTTTCTTTTTGAAGGCCATACAGTCTTCAATGCTATGGCCAACAATTCCACTGTGATAATCACATCTTGCATTTGGATTATACCCACGTGGATATGGTGGTAACAGGGGTTTCAATGGGAGACAGGCAACCATGTGATTTTGGATCAGTATAGGGAGAAGCTCTCGGTAGCTAATTGGAAGGGGATTAAAAGGCCTTTGTCGTTTCTTAGTCACACTGAACCTAGGAGTTGGGGCACTTGGTGGTGACACTAAGGTCCGAACCGGAGTGTTTACATGGAGATGTGGCGGAACAGCATGGTAAGGGTATGGATTTGGACACGGGGCCTTTGGAGGTTGTACATAGCTCGAGGTTCCTATCCTAGATGCTAGATAAGGTGATTGATGAGGGAAATAGTATGAACTGGCAGTTGTTGGTGATGGAGTGGGATTCAGGAATCCCATAGTGGTCATCCCAATGGACGATTGGACCATAGTAGGGTGAGGATACTGGTTTGGACCTAGAACAGTTTGCAGGTATGGTACAGGATCCGAGGTTTTTATCTTTGGTATCGGGCTCTCAGGTTTTATAATTTTCATGATTTTGTCCACAATTTCATCAGGATTGCAACCTTTGTGGCATTGACAAGCGCAGGATCCAGCAATGATTGTATGTTCTAGACCTAATGGTTTTGGTTGATCCGAAGGCGATGCAGAGCCCTGAGAAAGTTCCTCTTTACTTTTACCTATATCCTCAACCATTTTCAGCAATTTGGCCAGCTGTTCCTTCACCTCTCGGATTTCATGTCTACATTCATCTTGGTTGCGTTCTAAAGCACCCAATCGTTCCTCCGATTCATTCCTCATATCTCGAACCCCTTTCATGTAAATGAAAATGTCATGAGATTAAGAATACAATTATGAATGTACATACTCTATTCCTATGTGCATGAATATACTGATGATTAATGCATGAACATATACAGAGAAATTATGGTGACTTTGTATGCTATGGATGCAATCTAATGCCAACATGATGGATTTAAAAAATGAATAAATTGATGCATGGGTATATACAAATAATGACCATGTATGTATTCTACAATGAATGACCATGCATGCTATGATGTCAAAATGATACATGCTAAGACTAAATGAATTAACACAAAGGTATACACAAAGAATGACCAAGTATATTACAAACGTATTCTACAATGAATAACCATGCATGTTAGGACTGTGACATGCTGTCAAAATGATACAAATAAAGAATAAATGGATTAACACCAAGGTATATACAAAGAAATCAATGATTACATAAAATTTGTGGGACCTAAATCTTGATTATTCAACAATCTCATTATGCAAGATTTGCCTCCAAATTTATGATTTTTTTTAAACATGTTTTTTCTCTATGAAAAACCAATCATATTATTTTCAAAAGAAATTCGGGGTAGTGGATCCTACTATGGTACAATATCCAAATGTTCATGCAACACTACCGGTTTATAGAAACCATCAAATAAAATTACCAACTATTTATTGCAAAGAATGAGATCAATAATACAACCGAAAATGTACATGCTCTATTCACACATGCATGAAATGTGCAACATGCAAAAATGCTTGAAAAAGGATTTTTTTTTATAAAAAAAAATAGCTAATGAACATCTGCCCCAACAATATCTGTTTATTTAGGCATCACGCTACCTTCGAGGCGGAGTATCACATTTATTACGGGCGATGTACGTACATCGTTGCCCGATCTACCACACTTATTCGGAGTGTAAAATAGGTAACAAAAGGTTTAGAAATGTCCTTCCATGTGTTCCTATTTTCGGTATATCTAACGGAAATCCGGCATTGCTTCGCCTAGGTTTATTATATGAAGATGAATCGGTTCTAAGGCCCCGAATTGTTCCTCACTGTCGCCGGTGAAGGCTAGTAAGGCACCCCGATAAAAGCGGGTTCAATTCATTAGAGTATATTTTCCTATGCCCATACAGAGGATTATCACGAAGGCATTAGGTACTTTATACTCCGAAAGTGTTTCACTAGCCCATACGGAGGATCAATCACAAAGGCTTAGTTACTTTACTCCCATTTAAAATGACGGAACCCGGGTATAGGAATCATGATATGCAAATGCACGTGTAGTGTGTGTGGAGGAATAACAAACCTTTCACCACCTATTCTACAAACCTTATTCTAAATGCCCCAACTATTTATAAAAAACAATCAAGAATAGTGTAACGCATTAACCAACAAACAATTATAATATACAACCTTAAAAAACTAGAGAACAATAATAAAATGCATGCACATGAGAATGAACATATTTAAAAACATTTTATTATTTTCAAAATTCGCCTTATTAAAAAAAATGTGGGAACTAAAATTAAATACCAATTAAACCAACAAAACCAAGACTTTGATAACACACGACTAATTTTTTGGCCTGACTCTCTAATTGTCCCCAGTGGAGTCGCCAAGCTGTCGCAACCTAAAACATAACGAGTCTCATCGCAAGACTTTATTATTCGTTAAGCGTGACATTAACAAACCGAGGAAAAGTCGACTTAATTCCTCTAGAAAAATGAAGGTTTTGAAAATGACCTTGAAAAAGACATGGAGTCGCCACCAATCTTTTTTAGCTAGGTGTGATAGGCCACCTATTAAAACCGGTTTTATAAAATATTTTAAAAATTAATTATAACATTTTAAAAACCAATTTCAAGTCTGCGTTTTAAACCAGAAAAATCAAAGAAGCGGGTTCGGGAGTCGGTTACGTGTGGGGAAGGATTAGCACCCCACAACACCCGTATAAATCGGTACCTTATTAATCGTGTATTATCTCAAGTCTCGGTAAAAAGTCGGTTTTAAATTTAGTATTTCAAGTTAATTCCCAATTTAAAGAAAAATAATTCCATTTTTAATTGAAAATGATTCAGAATTTATAAATTCAAAATTTTCCTATATTCCCCAACAAATGTGGCAAAATATAGAAATTTTTATTAGTTTTGGAAAGCTTTTCGAATCATTCTCTTTTTTGAAAGAAAGATATTCCTTTATTAATGATAATCGATGATATTCCCTCCAGCAAACCCGGTAGAGAACTCATGAATTATTTTAACTCGGGAATATCTTTATTTTTATTGAAAAATCATTATCCTTTTGAAAACATTTTAAAAGATATGAATATGTATATGCATGACATAAATAAAATGACATAGCAAAATCTAAATAATATAATGCATCCTAAATGACATGATATAATTTAAATGTCTTAGCATATTCTAAATGAAATGAAATATCCTAAGTTATATGATATATTCTAAATGAAATTAAATGACCTATGTAACATAATACATTCTATATGAAATGCAATATCCTAAGTCATATGATATGATCTAAATGAAATAAAATATTCTAGATGACATAATATATCCTAAATGAAATGAAATGATTTAAATGACATGACAAATATGAATGATATGGCATATAATCTAAATGACATGGAATAAAATAATGCTATCATATAATATGCACGAAAATAAAAATAATAATGCATGAACATAGTATATGCTAAATAAAAATAACTAAATAAAAGCATAGGATATCATGAAATATTCAAAACCATATAATAAACCACATAACATCAAAAAAATATAAATCAAAATAATAACAATATCATAGAAATTATCATAGCAAGAATCACATATTATATAAAATGCATGAATATGGAAAATGCAATGCATGAAATGTATTTTTTCCTTTAATTAAGGAAATCCGTATATCTAAAAAGATATCCGGCTACCTTAGGAAAATATGTCAAATTAAATATTCTAAAACCAAAATACTTTGTGATTGTTTGAAAACAATTTTGAAAAGCTTCAATTAAAAATAAAAACTGGGCTAAATCTTTTTTTAAATGGCTCTAATTTCCTAAGTTTAAAAATCCGAACTTGACTACCCTTAACCAGAGACTTGAAAAACCATTTTTAGAGTTTAAAAAGGCTTAGAAACTACCCTAAGTCTGTAGCTAACCCTCCTAATCAGTCCACTCTAAGTAACTTAACCAAAACAGAAAAATGATTTTTCTTTAAATTCAATTCTGACTCCACTGTCCCGTTTTAAGCCATGATTTTTTACCCTATTTTTAAACATTCAAAAAATTCTGAAAAAAATACTGGAGACTCAGGACATGTAGAAATACACGGAAAAAATTCGGCTTAATTTTCTGATAAAATATGAATTCCCAGAAAAATCAGAGATGTACGTGTTTTGGGTGGAAAAAACTGCTTTGCCAAAACACATTTTTGCCTTTGATAAAATCATTTAAAAATCAAAGTAAAAATATTTGAAACTCATAAAATAACTTACAAACAGTAGCTAGGAAGTTTTGAAAGTTAGATAAAAATTGGCTAAGTAAAAAAAAAATCACAAAGGTAGAACAATCAACTTGACAAACTTAATTTTCCACAAGTGTGCTCAAGAGAGCATGACTTTGAACCATTAATTGGCTCAAGTCATTATTCAAGTGGCATGAACATGAAATGCATGAAACAATACAGCAAACATAGTGCATGAAATGCATGAGCTTAAACCTAAATGTCATGAAAAAATGCATGGCATTCATATAGTGACCTACACCTAAATGAACTTGCATGGCATTTAATGCAACCTAGACCTAAAATGCATGAACATGCATGGAAAATAAACCTAACATAATAACTAAAATAAGCATGGAATTTTCACAAACACAAAGCATGCTTAAACCAAAAACTCAATCAAATATCATGCAAATGCTAACCTATCAACTAACATGGCAAGAATGCACAAAAAATGCAAAAATTCCAAGAGGGCCGAATAGCATAATGTAACTAGCAAACATGGCATTCTCACAAACACTTGGTATACTAGCATGCACAACTAAATCAAATGGCATGTAAATGCAAAAACCTACCAACTAACATGGCAAAAAATGCAACACACAATGCAAAACACATGGAGTAGCCAAATGGCCTCAAGCTCCAACAAGCATGGGATTTTCACAAACACTTGGTATACTAACATGCTCAACTAAAATATAACACTTAAATCATGCAAAAACCACAAGCATTTTCACAAACACTTAATATACTAAATCTAAAACATGCTCAACTAAGATATAAAACTCAAATCATGCAAAAACCACACAAGTATTTTCACAAACACTTGATATACTAAATCTAAAACATGCTCAAATTTAAACATCATGAAAACAGAAAATTAAAAATGCAAAAACATGATATTTAAAACATAAATGGCAACAAACAAAGCAACCAAATTAAAATATAACTCAAGAATATGAAGTAACATAACATTTAAAACATCAAAATTAAAGAAAATAACATAAACAATATGGTAAAATAAATCAAAACAGCAACTTAACTAAATAATGTAGGCCATTTGGCCATGGTGAGTTTATTGTAAAAAAAAAAATTAAAAAAAATATACTCAAGAAGGAGATGAAGGAAGAACTTAAAAAGAACAATAAAAAACATTTATTTAAAATGGAAACTCACCAAATAGAAATCAAAATAGCAAAAACAAGAATGGAAAATCAAGAAAGTGCAAGAGTTGGTGCTCAAGAGCAACCTCAAGAAGCTATATTTCAAGCTTTATCTCTTCAAACTTTCCTTTCTTTTCTAAACTTTTATTTTTTGCTTTCAACCAAGAAGAGAAAAACTAAGAAAAACTAAGAGAAATCAGCAAAATTAAGTGTGAAAATGAAAATTCTGCACCTCCCCTTAATGGTGGCAGAATTTTACCTCTCTCCTCCCCTAGGATGTTGTCATTTTGATTCCATCCAAGGGCTAGTGATTCAAGGTGAAAAATCATGAAATTACCACCTTTAGATTAGCATCTCATCTCTCTCAAATTACAGCTGTTAAATAATAATGTTGACATCTCTCTTGGCCTATGTGGCTTAATCACCATGGCTTGATCAAAGAGAATCTCTAACTAACTCTTGATTTTTAGCCATTTGATTGAAAAATCAGAAGCTTCCTCCTTCCTTTGGGCTTGGGAAGGCCAGCACTTCTCTTTTCCAGCCCAACTCTGATTTTTTGAAAAGCCCAAAGAAGCCCTTTTCGGTTTCTTGGCTGAAATGACCATTTTGCCCTCCAGATGCAAATAAATATCAAACGGACTCCAAATTCAATTTTTCCTTTTTTAATACTTCCAAAATAATAAAATGAATTTTTCAAAATTATCCGAGTCCGTTTGCTATTTATTAGGATTTTTTCTTCCAAAAATGCCCTTTTATGCCCCTACATTTTACCATTTTTTAAACGAGCTCCAAATCAAGATTTTGCTTCACCAATATCTTCCAAATAATTTAAAAATGTGATCTGGAAGTTTTCATAATTTTTGGAGCTCATTTGGTATTTTTTCGGGATTTATCGGCTTGAATTACTGCATAGGAGGCTCGGGATTTGGCCATTTTGCAAACAAACTCCAAATCAAGATTTTCTTTTGCCAATCTCTTCCAAATAATTTAAAAATGAGATTTGCAAAATTTCAGAATTTTTGGAGTCCATTTGCTATTTTTCTAGGATTTATCTTTTTGAATTATTGCATAGAAGGCCCGGGATTTGGCCATTTTGCAAACGAACTTCGAATCAAGTTTTTCTTTTGCCAATCTCTTCCAAATAATTTAAAAATGATATTTGCAAAATTTCAGAAGATTTGGAGTCCATTTGCTATTTTTCCGGGATTTATCTTCTTGAATTATTGCATAGGAGGCCCGAGATTTTGCCATTTTGCAAACGAACTCCGAATCAAGTTTTTCTTTTTCCAATCTCTTCCAAATAATTTAAAAATGATATTTGCAAAATTTCAGAAGATTTGGAGTTCATTTGCTATTTTTCCGGGATTTTCCCTTTTGAATTACTACACAAGAAGCCCGGAATTTGGCCATTTTGCAAACGAACTCCGAATCAAGATTTTCTTTTACCAATCTCTTTCAAATGATTTAATAATGAGATTGACAAATTTTCAGAATTTTCAGAGTCCATTTTCTATTTTTCCCAAATTTTCTGATTTTGCCTTTTTGCCTTCGAAACCCGATTTTGCTCTAAACAAGTCCGATTTTCAGATTTTCTTCAATATGAACCTTGGGCTATCCTTTTTAATCATTCCTCATCCATTGGGGGCTTTGGTCTTACACAGTCAGGCCATTTCTGTGATTCTTCCCTATTTCACCGAAATCCACTAAAAACCCTAATTCTCGGTTTTCTCCCAGATTGACTTTTCTTTCGGTTTTTCTTGCAAGTGACTTCTCCATTATCCGTATTCAGTGCTTATCTTTCATTTGGAACCTTCAATTTCGACCAATTTGATTGTTTAAGCACTTTTCCCCAAATTTCTCGGATTAGGGTTTCCTTTCTACTGAATCTCGAAATCCCAACTTCCGAACTCCATATCTTTCAATGTAGACCTCGGATTATCAAAATTATTTCGCCATTTTTCAATTGAACATAAAATCTTTATTTTGAAAGTGGGTTGTCTTTTTCAGTAGTTGACTTTCTGGGGTTGACTTTTTCCGAGGTTGACTTTTTTTGGGGTTGACTTTTTATGCTCGCCCTCTTAAACTAAGTCTCGGAGTACCACCTGCAGGATGAAAACAGTCTTTTTACACTCGGAAACATCAATATAGGAAGAAAACATACTTGTTTTAGTGGTCCGGACAAAATTAGGTGTCTACAATCCTCATGCCCTGTCATCCTTCTACAGTACATAGTCAGATGAGCCGATGGGTTGGTGGTCCCATTATACTTTTCAAAGTCTGGTACTTTGAACTTCGGTAGAATTATTAGATCATGTACCAAGCTCATCTCTTTGGCATCTAGACTGCCAAACAACGTTGCTCCTTCCACTACTCTTAGCCTTTCTTCCAACAACTGATATTTTTTCTCAAATTCAGCAGTTTCGACCCTTTCAGTTCAGTCATTTTGGCCCTTTCCTTCTCTGCCATTTCTTCGAAGTCTGGAACCTCAACCTCAATTGGATCAACTCCGATGTTACCCCTTTTTGGACAGAAATTATGTGCTTCGGCCGTCGGCTGGATGTAGATGTAGGATGCTGCCCCAGTTGGGATTTCATTTCCCACAGGTTGGGATGTCTGGCTATTTCTCTGTACCACTTCTGGTCTATCCTCCTGATTTACTGCCCCCATTCCAGCAACTGAATTCTCTCCGGGCTACTTATGCTTCATCATAGTGCTCATCATCTCCATGAGCTTTGCCATCTGTTCTCGTGTCTCCTCTTGAAACCTAGTCAACTATTCTTGTAGTTCTTTCTGGATTCTTTCCATTCTCTCAATTCTGGCAAGCTGATCGTTTTCCACGGCTTTTGTTCGAGATCGAGTATTGTAAGAGTGTTGGAAATCTGGTTCTTTCTGAGTGCGACCAATTGTACCTTTATTTTTAAAAACCACGAATTAGAAATTATTGACACATTTCTTATTTTATTTTACAAAAAAAAATGAATAAATGAATGAATCAGTGTTAATGAATGAACAACTAAATAAATGACTAAGTGCATGAACATATAATGAATAAACGAATGGACCAATAAATGACTAAGTGTATGAACAATTTATAAAGAATAAATGAATGAATGATTATGAACAAATAAAATATAAAAGAAAGAGTTAGTGAATAATGAATGCATTTAAAGTATTAGCCCCAGGATAATTCCAACCAAACGGTCTTTCATTGATTTCCTAGAACTAAATACATAAAAAAAAGATCCCTGCTTTAGACAACATGATAGCCTATCTCTCCTAAAAACTATTACAAAACACTAGTAATTCCCTCGGATTCTGGACCTTATTCACTGTCCTCTTTTGATTGCCTTGCTCTTCCATCTGATCTCTACTTGTTCACGGCCCTTTGACATGTCAGCAGAAGCATCGCCGTGTAAGCTTTCCCTAGCTTGTTTCTCCAGTTGATTTGCTCGGGCTTCCTCGTGTTTTGCTTTCTCCTTCCAATAGTTATTCTTCTTCTTGAGGTTTTTGACCTCATGTTCCCACTCCCCGGAAGTTTTGAAAGTCCCCTCAAATCTGAGCTCAAAGTGATACCTCTTGTTCTCCAAATGTAATTCCCGATGTCGCCTTAACGTTGTCCCTTTCTCTCTTAATCTGTTCCTTCTCTTTTTCCCGAGCTGATTCCCTATCTTTCATGTCCTCAAGCTCTTCTTGCAGTCGGGCAATCTCCTTGCTCATCCGGGCCTTTTCTTTTTCAAATTTCGCTCTTGCAATTTCTAACTCTGATGGCATTTCCCTCGGTGGCGGATTCATGAACTGGACCTCCTCCCATCTGATGTCAATAATCTATCATTAACCCTTAATTCCCTCCATACCAGGTAATCAGGTGTGACGGTGTCGGCATATCTGGTCACTATTATCCGGTGAGTTTTCTTCCATGATTCAATCGCTGCCCGCACTTTTCCAGAATATCCGTCTTCCCCATAAGTGAACTCTGATGATCCTAGATTATGAGTCATGGGTGTGAATTGCCGGGACTCAACCTGTCTTTGCACCAACAAAGGTGCATAACTCACAGACCCCCAAATTCCGAGTAGTGGAACTCCCGGGTTGTCCCCATATTTGTACTTAATCGGCATAGGAACCATCCATGGAGCTCTCCAAGTTACCATCTCCCCTTTTAGATTCCGGAACATGTTGACCCATTTCTCTTCATTCCAGTCTTTAGGCCAATCATTTTGAAGGAAACATTTTCTATCTTCCAAAAGTGACTTTGAATCCAAATATAAAGGAGTTGTACATACCCCTTGATCCTCCATTGTCCTGCCTTTTACAAAAATTCAAGGATCGGATAGTTTCAACTATGATGGCCGGAGATGGGTTGATCTTCTGTTCCAACTTTTCAAAGAAATCAAACACGGCTATATCCACATGACCCAATATCTTCGGGAATATGATTAACCCGTAGATGGCTAGAGCAAAGATGTCCCTGGCTTTTGCTTTGTCGGAACAAGCCAATATCAACTGTCGGAGAGTTTCCCGCGGAATGCACCTATTTTTCTGCTTTGTGTCCACATGACTCTCAACCCATGTTGTATCCATTCCTGTGATCCTAGCCACTTTCTTCTTCAAACCTGAAGGTTTCATCTCCTTCAAATATACCCGATCAGGATTAGGACATTCAATACGTAACAATGTCGAATATTCTTCAATTAGTGGTGTCATATCCTCCTTGTTAAAAGTGAAACATCTATAAGCAGGATTCCAAAACTGTACCATAGCCTGAATCAACCCACTATTGATCTGAATCGGAATTAAGAGTGCTATGTCTCCATATTTCTGAGTGAAGGCTTCTTTCTCTGATACATTCCACTGATTCCAAATGTCGGCTAACCCTCGGAGATTATTCTGTCTAGGATCCACTTTGACCCTTTCCGGCAATACTGACACATAATCTTTCTTGAGGCCATCACCATTCTCCCTCTTATCTTTTTTCGACCGTGCCCTGACTACTGCATGATCTTCTATCACTGAAATAACCTAACACTCCATGAAAGTCCTTTGGGTTGATAACTGTCCCGAGGCCAATAAACATCAAGTGTATGATGATGTCTATGATGCATGTCAAAGAAAAGAAAACATAAAGAAATAGATTAGTAAAGAAATGAATTCACAAATATAACATAAATAGCAACATGCTTTTTAAAAAAAATGTCCCGAAAATTTAAACAGAGCTTCGGCATTACGACGCCTTTGGGACAAAATAATAATAAAAAAATACGAGCGGTATGATGTTCGTTCATCATCACCCAATTTGTATCTAACATATAGAAAGATGGTAAAAGGTTGGAAATGTTCCTCCATGTGTTCTTAAACTTCGGGTATCTAACAGAAATCCGGTATGGCTTCGCCTAGGTTCACTATATGAAGGTGAATTGGTTCTAAGGCCCCGAATTGTTCCTCACTGTCGTCGGTGAAGGCTAGTAAGGTACCCCAATAAAAGCGGGTTCAATTCGTTAGAGTATATCCTATGCCCGTACGGAGGATTATCACGAAGGCATTAGGTACTTTATACTCCGGAAGTGCTTCACTAGCCCATACGGAGGATCAATCATGAAGGCGTAGTTACTTTACTCCCACTTAAAAGGACGAAACCCGGGTAGAGGATTCATGTTATGCAAATGCAAATACAGTGTGTGCGGAGGAACAAAACAAACCTGTCACCACCTATTCTACAACCCTTATTCTAAATACCCCACTAAAATCAAACAATATAAAGCATCAGTCAAACAAACATATAAATATACGCAAGAAAATAACCAGAGAACAAATAATAATATGAATGCACATGAACATGGACATATTAAAACATTTTTTTTTTATTTTCAAAATTCTCTTTTATTTAAAAAAAATATGGGAATTAAAATTAAGTACCAATTAAACCAACAAAATTGAGACTTTGATAACACACGACTAATTCTAGGCCTGACTCTCTAATTGTCCCAGTGGAGTCGCCAAGCTGTCGCTACCTAAAAAATAACGAGTCTCATCGCAAGACTTTATTATTCGTTAAGCGTGACTTTAAAAAAAATCGAGGAAAAGTTGACTTAATTCCTCTAGAAAAATGAAGGTTTTTGAAAATGACCTTGAAAAAGACATGGAGTCGCCACCAATCGTTTTTAGCTAGGTGTGATCGGCCACCTATTAAAACCAATTTTATAAAATATTTTAAAAATTAATTAAAACATTTTTAAAACCAATTTCAAGTCTGCGTTTAAACCAGAGAAATCAAAGAAACGGGTCCGGGACCCGGTTTCATGCGGGGAAGGATTAGCACCCCCACAACGCCCGTATAAAACGGTACCTTATTAATCGTGTGTTATCTCAAGTCTCGGTAAAAAAAAAATCGGTTTTAAATTTAGTATTTCAAGTTAATTCCCAATGTAAAGAAAAATAATTCCATTTTTAATTGAAAATGATTCGGAATTTATGAATTCAAAATTTTCCTATATTCCCCAACAAACGTGGTAAAATATAGAAATTTTTATTAGTTTTGGAAAACTTTCCGAATCATTCTCTTTTTTTGAAAGAAAGATATTCCTTTATTAATGATAATTGATGATATTCCCTCCAGCAAACCCGGTAGAGAACTCATGAATTATTTTAACTCGGGAATATCTTTATTATTTTTTATTGAAAAATCATTAACCTTTTGAAAACATTTTAAAAGATATGAATATGTATATGCATGACATAAATAAAATGACGTAGCAAAATCTAAATAATATAATGCATCCTAAATGATATGATATAATTTAAATGCCTTAGCATATTCTAAATGAAATGAAATATCCTAAGTTATATGACATATTATAAATAAAATAAAATGACCTAGGTAACATAATATATTCTATATGAGATGCAATATCCTAAGTCATATGATATATTCTAAATGAAATAAAATAACCTAAGTAACATAATATATTCTATATGAAATGACATAATTTAAATGACATGGCAAATATGGATGATATGGCATATAATTTAAATGACATAAAATATAAAATAATGTTATCATCTAATATGCATGAAAATAAAAATGAAAATAATAATGCATGAACATAGTATATGCTAAATAATATGACAAAAAGAATAACTAAATAAAAAGCATAGGATATCATGAAATATTCCAAATCATATAATAAACAATATAACATAACTTAAAATCATAACAATATCATAGAAATTATCATAGCAAAAATCACATATTATATAAAAATGCATGAATATGAAAATGCAATGCATGAAAATGTAATTTTTCCTTTAATTAAGAAAATCCGTATATCTAAAAAGATATCCAGCTACCTTAGGAAAATATGTCAAATTAAATATTCTAAAACCAAAATACTTTGTGATTGTTTGAAAACAATTTTGGAAAGCTTGAATTAAAAATAAAAACTGGGCTAAATCTTTTTTTAAATGGCTCTAATTTCCTAAGTTTAAAAATCCCAGACTTGACCACCCTTAACCCGAGAGTTAAAAAATCATTTTTATAGTTTAAAAAGGCTTAGAAACTACCTTAAGTCAGTAGCTAAACTTCCTAATCAGCCCCCTCTAAGTAACTTAACCAAAACAGAAAAATGATTTTTCTTTAAATTCAATTCTGACTCCACTGTCCAGTTTTAAGCCACGAATTTTTATCCTATTTTAAAAAATTCAAAAAAATTATAAAAAAACTACTGGAGACTCAGGACATGTAAAAATACACAAGAAAAAATCAGATTAATTTTCTGATCAAAGAAGAATTGCCAGAAAAATCGAGAAAGTATGAGTACTGGGTGAAAAAACTGCTTTGCCAAAATACATTTTTGCCTTTGATAAAATCATTTAAAAATCAAAGTAAAAATATTTAAAACTCAAAAATGACTCACAAACAGTAGATAGGACTTTTTTAAAGTTAGATAAAAATTGGCTAAGAAAAAAAAATCACAAAGGTAGAACAATCAATTTGACAAACTTTAATTTTCCACAAGTGTGCTCAAGAGAGCATGACTTTGAACCATTAATCAGCTCAAGTCATTATTCAAGTGGCATGAACATGAAATGCATGAAAAATTACAGCAAACATAGTGCATGAAATGCATGAGTTTAAACCTAAATGTCATGAAAAAATGCATGGCATTCATATAGTGACCTAGACCTAAATGAACTTGCATGACATTTAATGCAACATAGACCTAAAATGCATGAACATGCATGGCAAATAAACCTAACTTAATAACTAAAATATGCATGGCATTTTCACAAACACAAAGCATGCTTAAACCAAAAACTCAAACAAATATCATGCAAATGCTAACCTATCAACTAACATGGCAAGAATTCACATACAATGCAAAGATTCCAAGGGTGGCCGAATGGAATAATGTAACTAGCAAACATGGCATTTTCACAAATACTTGGTATATTAGCATGCAAAACTAAATAGAGTGTCATGCAAATGCAAAAACCAACTAACTAACATGGCAAAAATGCAACACATAATGCAAAACACATGGAGTAGCCAAATAGCCTCAAGCTCCAACAAGTATGGCATTTTCACAAACACTTGGTATACTAACATGCTCAAGTAAAATATAACACTCAAATCATGCAAAAACCACACAAGCATTTTCACAAACACTTAATATACTAAATCTAAAACATGCTCAACTAAGATATAATATTCAAATCATGCAAAAACCACACAAGCATTTTCACAAACACTTGATATACTAAATCTAAAACATGCTCAAATTTAAACATCATGAAAACAGAAAATTAAAAATGCAAGAACATGATATTTAAATCATAAATGACAACAAACAAAGGAACCAAATTAAAATATAACTTAAGAATATGAAGTAAAATAACATTTAAAACACCAAGATCAAAGAAAATAACATAAACAATATGATAAAATAAACCAAAACAGCAACTTAAATGAATAATGTAGGCCATTCGGCCATGGTGAGTATATTGTAAAAAAGAATTGTAAAAAAAAATATATTTAAGAAAGAAATGAAGGAGCAACTTAAGAAGAACAATAAAAAACATTTATTTAAAATGGAAACTCACCAAATAGTAATCAAAACAGCAAAAACAAGAATGGAAAATCAAGAAAGTGCAAGAGTTGGTGCTCAAGAGCAACCTCAAGAAGCTATATTTCAAGCTTTATCTCTTCAAACTTTCCTTTATTTTCTAAACTTTTCTTTTTTTCTTTCAACCAAGGAGAGAAAAACCAAAAGAACTCAGCAAAATGAAATGTGAAAATAAAATTTCTGAACCCCCCTATGCTGGCCGTATGGTCTATGTAAATGCTCAAGGATGTTGTCATTTTTTGTAACCAATTTTCCATCAAATGGCTAATAATTCAAGGTGAAAAAATCATGAAATTATCACCCTTAGATTAGCATATCAGCTGTCCCAAATTACAGCTGTTCAAGAATAATGTTGACATCTCTCTTGGCCTATGTGGCTTAATCACCATGGCTTGATCAAAGAGAATCTCTAACTAACTCTTAATTTTTAGCCATTTGATTGAAAAATCAGAAGCTTCCTCCTTCCTTTGGGCCTGGGCAGGCCAGCACTTCTCTTTTTCAGCCCAAGTCTGATTTTTTGAAAGACCCAAAGAAGCCCTTTTCGGTTGCTTGGGTGAAATGACCATTTTGCCCTCCGGATGCAAATAAATATCAAACGGACTCCAAATTCAGTTTTTATTTTTTTAATACTTCGAAAATAATAAAACATTGAGTTCTGGAAGTTTTCACAATTATCCGAGTCCGTTTTCTATTTATTTGGATTTTTTCTTCCAAAAATGCCCTTTTATGCCCCCATATTTTACCATTTTTTAAACGAGCTCCAAATCAATATTTTTCTTCACGAATCTCTTCCAAATAATTTAAAAGTGTGATCTGGAAGTTTTCATAATTTTTGGAGCATATTTGGTATTTTTTCGGGATTTATCGGCTTGAATTACTGCATAGGAGCTCGGGATTTGGCCATTTTCCAAACGAACTCCGAATCAAGATTTTATTTCTCCAATATCTTCCAAATAATTTAAAAATGAGATTTGCAAAATTTCAGAATTTTTGGGGTCCATTTGCTATTTGTTCGGGATTTATCTTCTTATTTTATTGCATAGGAGGCCTGGGATTTGGCCATTTTGCAAACGAACTCCGAATCAATATTTTATTTCACCAATCTCTTATAAATAATTTAAAAATGAGATTTGCAAAATTTTAGAACATTTGGAGCTCATTTGCTATTTTTTCGGGATTTTCCTTTTTGAATTATTGTAGAGGAGGCTCGGGATTTGGCTATTTTGCAAACGGACTCTGAATCAAGATTTTCTTTCGCCAATATCTTCTAAATAATTTAAAAATGATATTTGCAAAATTTCAGAAGATTGGGAGTTCATTTGCTATTTTTTCGAGATTTTCCTTTTTGAATTATTGCATAAGAGACCCGGTATTTGGCCAACATGCAAACTAACTCCGAATCAAGATTTTATTTTTCCAATCTCTTTCAAAATGGTTTAAAAATGAGATTTACAAATTTCAGAATTTTCGGAGTTCATTTGCTATTTTTCACATATTTTCCAATTTTGCCTTTTTGCCTCTGAAACCCGGTTTTGCTCAAAACAAGTCCAATTTTCAAATTTTCTTCAAGCTGAGCCTTGGACTATCCCTTTTTAACCATTCCTCATCCATTGGGGCTTTGGTCTTAACAAGTCGGGCCATTTCTGTGATTCTCCCCGATTTCACCGAAATCCACTAAAAACCTTAATTCCCGATTTTCTCCCGGATTGACATTTCTTTCATTTTTTTCTTGCAAGTGACTTCTCCATTAATCGTAGTCAGTGCTTATCTTTCATTTGGAACCTTTAATTTTGACCAATTTGATCATTTAAGCACTTTTCCCCAAATTTCTCGGATTAGGGTTTCCTTTCTACTGAATCTCCAAATCCCAACTTCCGAACTCCATATCTTTCAATGTAGACCTCGGATTATCAAAATTCTTTCGCCATTTTTCAATTGAACTTCAAATCCTGATTTTTAAATTGGGTTGCCTTTTTCAGTAGTTGACTTTTTGGGGTTGACTTTTTTGGGGTTGACTTTTTTGTGTTTGACTTTTCTCAAGTTTGACTTTTTATGCTCGCCCTCTTAAACTAAGTCTCGGAGTACCACCTGCAGGATGAAAAAAGTCTTTTTACACTCGAAAACATCAATTTAGGAAGAAAACATACCTGTTTTAGTGGTCCGAACAAAATTAGGTGTCTACAACCGTACTTGCGCATGGGCTAACATCTCCCCCGTGTCGGTAACACTAAGTACCACACCATCATTGAGGCAATTCCTCACTTCCCGAACCATATGTCTCCTCTATACTGCTATATGGGCTAAGCTACCCATGGACTTCCTACTCAAGGCATTTGCGACAACGTTGGCTTTACCGGGATGATAAAGGATGATAAAGGATGGTACAATCATAATCCTTAAGTAATTCCAACCATCTCCTCTATCTCAAATTCAACTCCCGCTGATCAAATATATACTTGAGACTCTTGTGGTCTGTATAAATCTCACATGATCGGCCATACAAATAGTGTCGTCATATCTTCAATGCGAAGACAATGGTTGCCAGTGCCAAGTTGTGCGTAGGATAATTCTGCTCATGCCTTTTCAACTGTCTCGACGCATAAGCAATAACCCTGATCTTCTGCATTAATACGTAGCCCAAACCTATGCGAGAAGCATCACAATACACCACAAAGCCATCTGTCTCATTTAGCAATGCTAACACTGGTGCTGAAGTCAAGAGCTCCTTAAGTTTATTGAAGTTCTTTTCGCATTCATCTGACCAAACAAACTTGACATTCTTCTGTGTTAACCTGGTTAGTGGTGCGGCTATCCTCGAGAAGTTCTCCATGAACCTCCTATAATATCCAGCTAACACTAAGAAACTCCTAATCTCTGTTACTGTAGTCGACCTCTCCCAGTCTCGTACTGCCTCAATCTTTTTGGGATCCACAGAAATACCTTCATTCGAAACTATATAACCAAGAAAACTCACACTCGATAGCAAAAACTCACACTTGGAGAACTTGGCTAATAGTTTGTGTGCTCGAAGAGTCTCGAGGACAATGCAGAGGTGTTCTTTATGTTCATCCTCACCTCGCGAATACACCAAGATATCATCGATGAACACAATCACAAACTGGTCAAGGAAGGGCTTGAACACCCAATTCATCAAATCCATGAACGCTGCCAGTGCATTCGTTAGTCCAAACGACATGACCAAAAACTCATAGTTCCATATCGAGTGCAAAAGGCCGTTTTGAGAATATCTTCCCTCCTGATGCGAAGCTGATGGTACCCTGATATATGATCTATCTTAGAAAAAGCACTGAGCTTCCTGCAACTGATAGAATAAATCATCGATCCTAGGCAACGGATACTTATTCTTCGTCGTCACTTTATTCAGCTGCCTGTAGTCAATACACAACCATAACGATCCATCCTTCTTCTTAACAAATAAAATTGGAGCACCCCAAGGAGAAGTACTCAGGCGTGTAAAGCCCTTATTAAGAAGATCTTGCAATTGAACCTTTAGTTCTTTTAGCTCCAACGGAGCCATATGATAAGGAGGAATGGATATCGTTTGTGTTCCCGGGGGTACACCTATGCAAAACTCAATCTCCCTATCCGGTGGAAGTCCTGGCAACTCATCAGCAAAAACATTGGTGGAAATCCTCTACCACGGGAATCCCTCTCAAATCCTAAGACTTCATCTCCGTATCATATACATATGCCAAAAATCCTTGGCAACCCTTCGCTAACAAATTCCCGACACTAATTACCGAAATCGAGTGTGGCAAAGTTGTTCTACGATCTCACCTCAACACATGTTTACCCGGTATTCTCAACACTACCACCTTCTCGTGGCAATCCAATACCGCATGATGGGCAGACAACTAGTCCATGCCCAAACTCACATCAAACTCAAGTATATCTAGTTCAATTAGATCTACCAAAAATATCTCACCCTCGATCCGTATTTCACATCCTTTCAATATTCTGTTCACGGGGTAAACCTCCCCTACCGGAGTAAGCACTATCAATGGATCATTTAACATATCATAACTCATGTTCAAACACGAAGCAAAGGAAGGGGATATAAAGGAGTGCGTAGCACCCGAATCAAACAATACTACAGCCTGCTTGGAACAAATATCTAACATACCTGTCACGACTGCATTCGACGCCTGCGCGTCCTGAGGATTTAGCATAAATGCCCTGCCCTGTCCTTGAACCTCTGTAGTCTGTCCTCTACCCCATATAGTCTGTCCCCTACCTCCAAACCGTGTACCTCTGCCTGTTGTGCCTCTGCCCACTGACTGGGCCACTAATCCAGTAGTAACAGTTGGCGTAATAACTGGGGGCGGTGTAACTGAAGTGTACGTGGGTCGAGAAAGATTCAGCGGACAGTCCTTCTTCATATGCCCCGACTGACCGCATCTGAAACAAGTACCAGGTCTTCCGCATCGTCCAAAATGTGGATAACCACAACTCTGACAATAGGGAGCTCCTGATCTCCCAATGTTACCTGATGGCTGGGTAACCGACTAACTGCTCTGTCCCCAGACCACAGTACCAGCACCATTAGGTGCTCCTGAACCTCCTACACCAGACTGCCTAAAACCCTATCTCCTAGTCCTGGCCTTCTTTCAAGACTAACGGTCAACCTGTCTCTCTTTGGCCGGTGCCTCAAATCGTAAGGCTGCATCAAAAACATCGGAGTAAGTAGAGGTCCTTGTCAAAGGTACCGCCCTAAATAAGTACTCCCTAAGGCCATTGCAAATCGCTTGGCCTTCGTAGTATCAGTCATCACCATATGTGGCGCATACTTCGCTAACTGATTAAACTTAGTATCATAATCCAACACTGACATGCCCTCAGTCTGTTTTAGCAACTCTAACTCTCAAACCTTAGCATCCCGTAGACTCTCAGTAATGAATCGCTCAATAAAAGCATTATAAAACTCAAACTATTCTAATGGAGGGCTACCAGCTGGCCGGCTCCTCAATAGGGTCTTATACCACTCATAGGCCACCCCCGTCAACTGATAACTAGTCAACTCCACAGCCCTAACTGGTGAGCATCCGAGAGCCACACATAACCGATCACATACATCCATAAAGTCTTGTGGGTCTGAATCAAGCTCAATCCCAGAAAATATTGGTGGCTTATTCCGCCGAAACTCATATAATGTCATTGGAGATACGGCCCTTGTTGGGTGGGTCGCTATCCCTCAGGGGGATTCTTTGGCCATGGAGGACCTGGAGGGGCCTGGTCCTGCCTTTGCTGCCGCTGATCTATTAGTAGATCTATCAGGGTCCTAACCTCCTGACGTATCTCACTAATCTCAACATCTAACTGTTCTACTCTATCACCTACTGCTGACCCCCTAGCAGACCCAGAGGTCTGTTCTCGTTCTCCAGGAACAGAATTCGGATGTCCCGCGGAAGCCTGATCGAGAACCCTAGGTGGTCATCCCCTCCGTCTACCCCGTGTTCTCTACACCGGGGGTATAATAATCTGAGATAAAAATTTAATCGTTAGCTACCCTCATCTATCTAAGCCCGCACTATCCAATATAACCGACAAGTGATCCTTTACATGATGGACACGTGTACAGTCACCGACCTCTAGACAACGCTCTGATACCAACTTTGTCGCATCCCAACTCTGGGAGTGTGACAGGCTAGAGATAAGTATGTACCCTTGCCTTCGAAGCCTTAACCATTAATCTATCTAACGAAATTTCTGCATGACCTCGTCTGATAAGGGGGATTTATTAAACCTGTATAACATGCAACACAATAATAATAGCACATGACATCCCGGTTAGGACACCTCCAACTAGGGAGTAACCAAGATGCCCCGCAGCAGACGCACAAAGTGAACCATAATGTACATATATATATATACAATGCCAGAAATGTACACAACAATCTCGTTCTTTGACCGGATAACTGCTTGACACATAATACAACATACTTAGACAAAATAACATATGACATCTCTAGGTGACTGTGCACGGCTCCTCCATCAAGCTACGGATCATCTCGTCAATACAGAATGTCATGCTCACCGACTATCGGTCACGAGCAAGCTGGCGGGGTGGATGAGGGACCGGGTCGATCAGTATCTGAAAAAGAAAAATAACTAAAGGGTGAGTAATAAGGACCCAGTGAGCAAATGCATAAACAGTAAAGTCTATGGAAAAGACTCACAAATTATATTAACTAATATCACCTAGATGTTTCTATCCATAATCACAAACAACTATAACATCCGGTAGGGTCCGTAGACTCCTACAAACCGGTAAGGCTCGAAAGCTCCTACAAAATCGATAGGGCACGAAGGCTCCTACAAAACCGGTAGGGCATGAAGGCTCTTACAAAACCGGTAGGGCACGAAGGCTCCTAGAAAACCTGTAGGGCACAATGGCAGCCTACAAATCTGGTAGGGCACAATGGCAGCCTACAAATCCGGTAGGGCATAATGGCAGCCTATAAATCCGGTATAGCTTAACATTACAATAAACATGCATCACATAGCATTTACATAAGCATAATAACAAGGAACAATGTGGTGCCTGTTGTCGAATTTACACCATGCAAGTGCACATATCGTTGACAAGTAATATAATGAAAAGTAGAGTGTCGAACCCACGAGGAATTGCTACTAATTTTGCTAAGTACTAAAATTAACACAACTCAATCTTATCTAAACAACTAATTAAAGATGATAATCAAAAACTAAATTAAAAGAAACTAATATTAAAAACAAGTAAATTAAAAAGATGATTTCAATTAATTAATAAAAAGCCTAGGATTACAACTTCCCTCAGCACTTCGCTTGAATCTCTCTACCTTTTCACTTGATTAATGATCCTGAGTTGTTAACCTAGAGTTCTATCTTATTTATAGGGATCTTCCGATGGTCTCATAAAAATATCTTTCTTAACCAATTAACTATATTCCTATGATAATTGAATTAAAGAAGAACTCATTAAGCTTAGGCTCTAACAATGGTTACACATGACAAGTAAGTGTATTCCTACCCTACCTGCAGATCAATTCATCCTAATAAATGAATATGAAACATATGTCATTAAATCCATGTCTAACACTAAACTCCCTTTTCCAAGTTGTATTTAGGTTAACAAATCAATCTAATTGGTGGCCAATCAACTAGAAGCTTTAAGAACAAGATTGAACAAACAACTAAACAAAGCATTAAATCAAGCTAGAGAGAGAAAGTAAATTAAAACTATGTGTTGAGTTCCATTGAAATCCTAGTAAAAGAGATTTAGTTCATGGTAATTAATGAAAACAAATAATAAAATAGTTTCACCATCATCAACTATACAAGAAAAATATAGAAGATAAAAGAGAAAAGAAGAAACTAAGAGTTGTCAATTCTTGAGTCTTCAATCTTCAAGCTTCCAATCTTCTTGAGAGAATTTGATGGTGGCTATCTTCTTGAGAGGGAATTAGGTTTCTTGATGTCTAATCCTCTTTATTCTGACCTAAAAGAGTCCTATTTAAAGTGTCCAAGGCCTCTGGAGTCCGAAACTTCGTTCCTAAGAAAAATAGGTAAGTTTTGTGTTTTTTTACATTTTTATGGTACTGTTCACAATCTCCCAGCACCGTGCCACAAGCTTTGGGTGCCGCAGCACCACTGCTATTGCCTCTTGGTGTTTCTCCTCATTTTGTCCGAACTGGTTGCCGTCGGCTTCTTGAACTTAGTAAGCTATTTTTACTGGGCAAATATTGTCTTATTTTAACAAATATTACACCGTTGGAAAGGTACGGAAGTTATCTTAAAAAGTCAAGAAGGACGTTTTCTCAAATTAAGTCTTTAAGATCGAGTTTTTCTTGAAACAAGCTCCGGAGGTCGAATCTGCCTGCTCATTGGAGTGCATCAATTTTTGTCATTTTGCACCTCGAAGCTCCAGATCACCTTTGACCTATAAAAACACATAAATAACAACTAAATAACTATTTTTAAACATAAAATGGATAATTAAAATAAATATAAAAAATCTAAAACTAATCAAATCCTCAAGGACTTAGCCGATTTAAATGCATAAAAGGTGGCAAAATAACTATATTTCCTAGAGTTATCACACCCCCAAACTTAATATTTTGCTAGTCCTCGAGCAAAACACACTAATTAAAAAGCATGACTCAACATATCACTCAAGATAAATGCACTCAAACAATGGTTTCTTAATTTTCCTCAAAAGTTACCTCAAAATCCCGATTCAAAGTAGAACATAAACATAATCCAAATCTATGATTCAATTCAATCGTAAACTTCATACTCGAATGGATTTCCAATGTGTGTGTGTATAATCTCTTTGCAAATCATCACATGCAATCTAAATAAGTTTATATCAATGCAAAATATGAATTAGTACTAGATTCTCATATGTTTGCTTTTCATCTCTCTCTCCACTAATGTAGACTAACACTTCATCAAGGATCAAGTAGGTCTTTATTAAGCTTGTAATGTAAGGCTAGGGTCAAGGTAGGATAAAGATATATTTCGGTTTAAGTCACCCATAGACACTTTACATTTTTTTTTCAGGATTTGTTTTCAAGAGCCATAGTCTTTTCCTCAAATTACATTCTCCATTCTTTCTTTGAATACACTTTCTTTTTGCTTCACCAATTTATTCTCCTTTTTTTTTTCTTTTCTTTTTTTTCAAAATTCACCACTTCACCCAATTTCGACATGGCTCATAATTGTTTCCTGTAATATCATCACATGCCTATGTAGTGAAGGTTAATCATGGTTTTTTTTTATTTGGCTAGGCTAAAAGATGTGGCAATCAAAGAAAATAGATATATCAATTAGGCACAAAAAGGTAGACTAAGGATAATCATATATAAAGGTAAGCTTGAAAGGCTCAAACGATCCAAAGATGGCCTAAATCACTTCCTTAACTTAGTGTTGTCTAGGATTTCGCCTTGAGAGAGAATCAAAATAATTCTAGGTTCTAGACATAATTGCTGTTCACATCAATATAAGCAGTCTTTAAATAAGCAATGCAAATCTAAGCAAGAGATTAAGTGCTCAATTTATGAAAATCACATCCTAATATGAAACTAACAAAAGAATTTAACACAAATTCTTCTCATGCTTATGTTTTCCCAAGAATCAAGATAAATCAATAACTAAAATTCATCATTGGATAAAGACTCCATCATACTAAGTGCAATATATCTCAAGCAAAAAAAAAAAAATTAGACTCCTAATAATAAAATTAAACAATCACACAAACTAAAATAAATCTAAAGACACACCCCCAAACTTAAAACAAACATTGTCCTCAATGTTTAGAACTAAAAAGACAAAGAACAAGAAAACTCCCCTATCGATGCAAGCAAAGCAGGAGAAGCTTTAGTTTTCCTCTTAGACTTTATCATGCTTGTCCAAGTTGGGTGAGTAGTCACTACAAAAGAAAACAAAATAATAATAATAATATCCTAAAAATTAAAATTTAAAAAGAAAAGAAAAAAGTTTAGAACTTGGGTTGCCTCCCAAGAAGCGCTTGATTTATAGTCATCGGCTTCACTATCTCACTGTTCATGATCCTGTATCTAACCACTTGATGATTTTCAATTCATGCCATTTGACTATTCTTTCTTGGAACAACTTCGCTTTCTTGCAGGCTTGAAAGCGAAATTCATCCCTTTCCATGACAGAATTTATTAATGCCTTAAGTGGATAAATGGGATAAATCTCTATGAATTCCTTGTTGTTAGCACTATCTATCCCATCGATTAGCTTTGGTTGTTGGATGTATTAGGGAACATGCTGTGGTGGTGGGTCATATTGAATCCATTCTTCTTGAGCTTTCTGAAATTTATCTCCAATAAGCTCGATTGGCAACTCAGGCTCGATGCTGTCCTCTTCTATCTCTTTTTCAATCCCAAGTGTGTTTGTGTTATAATGCTCTTGTTCTTCGCTCATTGGATTAAATTCAGTATCACTTGGAAGAGTTTCTTGAGATTGGTAGTTGATGGCGGTAACAAGCTGGCTTATATGTGTCTCAATATTTTTGATTGACACATCCTTTTTCGCCATATATTGCAACATCATATCTTCCAATGATGGCTTCTTTTCTGGGACTAGAGCTTGAGCTTGCAATGGAAGAGTTTCTTGAGGTTGGTTGTTAATGGCGGTAAAAAGCTGGCTTATTTGTGTCTCAAGATTTCTAATTGATGCATCGTTTTCCACCATAAATTGCAACATCATCTCTTCCAATGATGGCTTCTTTTCTGGAACATGAGCTTGAGCTTGTGATGAAAACCCAGGATGATATGCTTGATTTTCGGAATAGAAGGACCATTGATTGTTGCTCCAGGAAAAACTTTTGTGATCTTGGAATAAAAATTATTTTGATGCATATTGTAGTTTCGAACATATTGGCAACAATCACTATGATGTCCTTACCCACAAAATTCACAAATCACAAACGAACTTTGGATGGCATGTACACCCAAATTGTCAAGCTTCTTGTTAAGTGCAACCACCTGTGCAGATAAAGCATTTACTGTATCCCGTTTATAATCCCACATAGTGCATCCAAATCAACAAAACCTGAAAATAAAGAAAAATAAAGTTTAAATTAAGACTAAGGTTGCTTGGTATTAATATTAACAAAAATAATAAACAAGTCCCTGGCAACGGCGCCCAAAACTTGTTGTCGGATTTACACCACGCAAGTGCACGTATCATTGACAAGTAATATAATGAAAAGTAGAGTGTCGAACCCATGAGGAATTGCTACTAATTTTGCTAAGTACTAAAATTAACACAACTCAATCTTATGTAAACAACTAATTAAAGATGACAATCAAAAACTAAATTAAAAGAAACTAATACTAAAACAAGTAAATTAAAAAGATGAATTCAATTAATTAATAAAAAGCCTAGGATTACAACTTCCCTCAACACTTCGCTTGAATCTCTCTCTACCTCTTCACTTGATTAATGATCCTGAGTTGTTAACCTAGAGTTCTATCTTATTTATAAGGATCTTCCGATGGTCTCATAAAAATATCCTTCTTAACCAATTAACTATATTCCTATGATAATTGAATTAAAGAAGAACTCATTAAGCTTAGGCTCTAACAATGGTTACACATGACAAGTAAGTGTATTCCTACCCTACTTGCAGTCAATTCATCCTAATAAATGAATATGAAACATGTGTCATTCAATCCATGTCTAACACTAAACTCCCTTTCCAAGTTGTATTTAGGTTAACAAATCAATCTAATTGGTGGCCAATCAACTAGAAGCATTAAGAACAAGATTGAACAAACAACTCAACAAAGCATTAAATCAAGCTAGAGAGAGAAAGTAAATTCAAACAATATGTTGAGTTACATTGAAATCCTAGTAAAAGAGATTTAGTTCATGATAATTAATGAAACAAATAATAAAATAGTTTCACCATCATCAACTACAGAAGAAAAATAAAGAAGATAAAAGAGAACAGAAGAAACTAAGAGTTGTCAGTTCTTAAGTCTTAAATCTTCAAGCTTTCAATCTTATTGAGAGAATTTGATGGTGGCTATCTTCTTGAGAGAGAATTAGGTTTCTTGATATCTAATCCTCTTTATTCTGACCTAAAAGAGTCCTATTTAAAGTGTCCAAGGCCTCTTGGAGTCCGAAACTTCATTCCCAAACAAAATAGGTAAGTTTTGCGTTTTTTATGTTTTCGAGGTACTGTTCATAATCTCCCGGTGCCAGTTTTGGGCACCGCGGTGCCACTGCTACTGCCTCCTTGGCGTTTCTCCTCAATTTGTCCGAGCTGGTTCCTATCGGCTTCTCGAACTTCGTCAGCTGTTTTTACTAGGAAAATCTTGTTCGATTTTGACTAGCCTTACACCGTTGGAAAGGTATGGAAGTCAGATTAAAAAGTCAAGAGGAAGTTTGCTCAAATTAAGTCTTTACGATCAAGTGTTTCTTGAAAAAAGCTCCGGAGGTCGAATCTGCCTACTCATTGGAATGCACCGATTTTTGTCGTTTTGCACCTCGAAGCTCCAGATCACCTTGGACCTATAAAAACACAAAAATAACAACCAAATAACTATTTTTAAACATAAAATGGATAACGAAAATAAATATAAAAAATCTAAAACTAATCAAATCCTAATAAAATCCTCAAGGACTTAGCCGATTTAAATGCATAAAAGGTGGCAAAATAACTATATTTCCTAGAGTTATCAGTGCCATACGGTCGACCACTCATACGACAATCCCGGATTATTACATAATCATCACTTATCCATTCCTTGGACCTTTTTCTCACATCTTTACGAGAACTCGATATCATAAGGTAATTCTATGTCATACATTCATACAATCACAGTCGGTATGTCATAACATAATCTAACGATCCTACGTCTATCGCTACACGTTTACTCACAGTGCGCTAAGCGAAAGAAATTGGATCCTCGTGCTTCGGAGCTCTTCCAACCACGGACTCAGCTAATCTGCGCTCCTAGTACATAAAGAATAATTTCATAAATATTTTATAAATTTGAAAACATTCACAATATCCAAATTGTAGCTAATTCGCTACTACCCAAAAATCTACAGCTTAGCAATTTAAACTTTATAATTTTTACACCTAGCTCGGGTGGAAATCTGGAGCAACGATCAACAGGAAAGTTGCTCCCCCGAGCCTAACAAAGCTAACTGTGGCCTTGGATAGTGGTGGAAGTGGCGGCACAAGGTGGTTGGCCAACATGGTGAATTCGGCCAAGCTTAGATTTCCAACTCCAAGCCACTTTTTCACTCAACCAACCCCAAATAATAGATGTAGAGGTTAATTTAGGACTACCCATAGTGGTGGTTTAAGGTGGTGACTATGTTGGAAACCACCTAAGGAAAAATGGCGATAAAGAGAAACACATAGTTTCTCATGATTTCTTGAAGAACTAACAGCAAATAAGTAATCCTTACCTTCTAGATAGTAGAAATATGTGTTTTGTTGGCTTCGTGATGAGTAGAAATCAAGAGATCAAGCTTACAAGCTTTTGGTTAAGGAGTTTTCTCAAGGTTGAAGAAGAAACCCTTAAGGTAGGAAAAAAAATGAAGGTCACAGCTGGTCATGGGTTTCTTGGCTGATTTTTATGGCTATTTACCAAGCCAAATGGCACAAATACCCCTTTAGCCAATTTTTTGTCTTTTAGTGCCTAAATGGGCCCACATCAAATTTTTACGTTCGGAAGCTCGTTTTTCACTTGTCTCAGCACAGATATATTTAAAATATCATTTTACACTAGTATGCAAGTTTTCGTAATTTTTTGATATCCCGAACATCAAATCCGAACCCCAGACCGTTTACGGGTCAACATTAAGACTTTTTCGATTTTAGCTCCGATTCTCATTCTAATTTCACCAACAGCTTTCTAACATCATTTTATGTCCATATGACTCTATTTATTTACTTAAAACCTTTTTCGGACCTTCTCGCGGCCAGTTTTGGATTTTCACTCTTTAACGTCGACCACCAGGCCGTGAGGCTTTCCTAGGCGAGGTTTTCTATTTACATTCCCGTCTTTTAGAAAGAGCCGCTAAACGATCGAACCAGACAGGCGCAGGTAGCTGGACTGCCTTACCCGTCATTGAAACACAAGCAGGAGACATATCGGCCTATATTCCCACCAATGTGATCCCCATTATTGATGGACAAATCTGTTCGAAAATAGAGCTCTTTTATCGAGGAATTAGACCTGCTATTAACGTCGACAAGTTAACTAAAGTCATATCCATTTTCCACTTAACTTTTTGAGGAAAAAAAAGTCAAATTTTCGATTTAAGCATCATATTTTGATCCTCTATGATCCCAGAGTCTATTGGTACCGTATACAAACCAAAAATAAAATTTTGGGTAAAATAACCAAAATACCCCTGGTTCATATTTTACCAGTTTTGTGCCGATTAGATTTTTCCAATAATCCTGATCAGTAATTGTCGCAACCTAAAAAATAACAAGTCTCATCGCAAGACTTTATTATTCATTAAGCGTGACATTAAAAAAAAAAATCGAGGAAAATTTGACTTAATTCCTGTAGAAAAACGAAGGTTTTGAAAATAACCTTGAAAAAGATATGGAGTCGCCACCAATCTTTTTTGGCTAGGTGTGATCGGCCACCTATTAAAACCGGTTTTATAAAACATTTTAAAATTAATTAAAACATTTTTTTAAAATCAATTTCAAGTCTGCGTTTTAAACCAGAGAAATCAAAGAAGCGGGTTCGGGACTCGGTTACGTGTGCGGAAGGATTAGCACCCGCACAACGCCCGTACAAAATCTCAAGTCTCGGTAAAAAGTCAATTTTTAATTTGGTATTTCAAGTGAATTCCAAATTTAAAGAAAATAATTCCATTTTTTATCGAAAATTATCCAGAATTTATTAATTCAAAATTTTCCTATATTTCCCAACAACCGTGGCAAAATATAAAAGTTTTTATTATTTTGAAAAATTTTCCGAACCATTCTCATTTAAAGAAGATATTCTGTTATTAATAATAATTGATGATATCCTCCCCAGCAAACCCGGCAGAGAACTCATGAATTATTTTAACTCGGGAGTATCTTTATTTTACTGAAAATCATTACCTTTTTCAAAACATTTTTAAAAAAATATGAATATGAATATGTGTGACATAAATAAAGTCTAGATAATATAATGCAACCTAAATGGTATGATATAATTTAAATGTCTTATCATATTCTAAATGAAATGAAATATCCTAAGTTATATGGTATATTCTAAATGAAATGAAATGACCTAGGTAACATGATATATTCTATATGAAATGTAATATCCTAAGTCATATGATATATTCTAAATGAAATAAAATATCCTAAGAGACATAATATATTCTAAATGAAATTAAATGACCTAGGTAACATAATATATTCTACATGAAATGAAATGACCTAGGTAACATAATATATTCCATATGAAATGAAATATCCTAAGTCACATGATATATTCTAAATGGAATAAAATGATTTAAATGATATGGAAAATATAAATGATATGGCATATAATGTAAATGATATGAAATGACATGAAACATAAAATAATGCTAACATATTATATAATTTGCATGAAAAAAAATATATAATGCATGAACATAGTATATGCTAAATAATATGACAAAAATAACTAAATAAAAAGCATAGGATATCACGAAATAATCAAAACCATATAACAATTAATATAATATCAAAAATTTAAATCAAAGATAATAACACCATCATGAAAATTAACATAGCAAAAATCACATTTTATATAGTATGCATGAATATGGAAAATGCAATGCATGAGAATGTATTTTTTCCTTTAATTAAGAAAATCCGTATATCTAAAAAGATATCTGGCTGCCTTAGGAAAATATATAAAATTAAATATTCTAAAACCAAAATACTTTGTGATTGTTTGAAAACAATTTTGAAAAGCTTAGATTAAAAATAAAAACTTAGCTAAACCCTTTTTAAATGGCTCTAATTTCTTAAGTTTAAAATCCCGGACTTGACCACCCTTAACCCAAGATTTAAAAAATCATTTTTAGAGTTTAAAAAGGCTTAGAAACTACCCTAAGTCAGTAGCTAAACTTCCTAATCAGCCCCCTCTAAGTAACTTAACCAAAACAGAAAAATGATTTTCCTTTAAATTCAATTCTGCCTCTACTGTCCAGTTTTAAAGCACGATTTTTTACCCTATTTTAAAAATTGAAAAATATCTAAAAAAAATACTGGAGACTCAGGACATATAAAACTACACGGGAAAAATTGGCTTAATTTTATGATTAAAGATGACTGTCCAGAAAAATCTGGAAAGTACAAGTACTGGGTGAAAAAAACTATTTTGCCAAAACACATTTTTTTGCCTTTGATAAAATCATTTAAAAATCAAAGTAAAAATGTTAGAGACTCTCATAAAGACTCACAAACAGTAGCTAACACTTTTGAAAAGTTAGGCAAAAATTGGCTAAGTAAAAAAAATCACAAAGGTAGAATAATCAATTTGACAACTCTCAAGTATGCTTAAAATGAACATGACTTTGAACCATTGATTGGTCTAAGTCATAAATCATGTGGCATTGATATGAAACGCATGAAAATACAAAAAATATAATGCATGAAATGCATGATTTAAAACCTAAATGACATGAAAAATGCATGGCATCAATAAAATAATCTAGACCTAAATGAACTTGCATGGCATTTAATGCAACCTAGGTCTAAAATGCATGAATATGTATGGCAAAGCAAGCACAACCTAAAGATAAAAGATGCATGGCAAATACACACACATATAACATATTCAAACTAAATACATAACAACATATCAAGGGAATGAAAGCCTATCAACTAGCATAACAAAAAATGCACACATAAAGCTTAAAAGAGGGGGGTAGCCGAATGGCAAAGGAAAATGGTATTTTCACAAACACTTAACACAATAACATGCATAGCTAAAGAATAATACTCAAATCATGCAAATATAAAGTAAAGGCAAGAAAACCAATAGGCATTTTCACAAACACATGGATTAAGAAAATGTAAAACATAAACAAACTTAAACATTTTGAAAACAGAAAATAAAAAATGCAAGACAAGTAAAATAAACATGATAACAAGATAATAGACTCAAAAATGGAAACAAGCAAGCAACTAAATCCAAACAAGCTTTCATGTTTATGTATTTGAAGAAGATTTAAAGCATCAAAACTTGTTAAATATCACTAATAACATGAAATAAAAAACAAAACAGCAACTACACTAAAAAAAAAAAGCTATTTGTCCACCCCTCTAAGTCATAAAAAAAATTTCTCAAAGCTTTTTCCAAGAAAGTATAAAGAAGAACTTGAAGAAGAATATTAAAAACACTTATTTTAAAAAGAAAAATCAAAAGAAACTCACCAAAATAGCAATCAAAACAGCAAATCAAGAATAGAAAATCAAGGAAAGTGCAAGAGTATGGTGCTTAAAGCAACCTGTAGAAGCTATATTGCAAGTTTTTTTTTCTTCTAACTTTCTTTTCTTTTCTAAACTTTTCTTTTTGCCTTTCAAAAATGGAGAGAAAATTAGCCAAACAAGAGTGTGAATAGCTGAAAATGAAAGAGAGACCCCCTTCCCCTTGTGGTGGCCGAATGGCCTTCTAGATGGCTAGGATGTTGTCATTTTTTTTCCAACCAATTTTGATCCAAAGGTTATTAATCCAAGGTGCTTAAAATGTGAAATTATCACCCTTAGATTACGTAATCAGCTATCCACAATTACATCTATTCAAGAATCTAAAGCCATTACGTTGACATTCTCCCTCTTCATGCATTGGTCCATGTGGCTCAATTACAAAGGCTTGATCAAAAAAATAACTACCTTCCTCTTCATTGTTGGCCTTTTGATAAAAAATCAGAAAATATCTGCCCACCATTGGGCCTTGGCTGGCTGACCCCTCATCTTCCAGCCCATGCTTCATTTTTTTAAAGGCAAGAAAAGCCCTTTTTGGTTTCTTGGGTAAAATGACCTTTTTGACCCCCGAACATAAATAAATAGAAAACGGACTCTAAATTCATATTTTCTTTTTTCAATACTTCCAAAATAAATAAAAAAATTGAATTCTGGAGGTTTTCAAAATTTTTCGAGCCCATTTGCTATTTATTTGGATTTTTTCTTCCAAAATTGCCCTTTTGTGCTCCCAAACTTTACCATTTTTTAAACGAGCTCCAAATCAAGATTTTTCTTCACCAAAATCTTCCAAATAATTTAAAAGTATGATCTAGAAGTTTTCATAATTTTTGGAACTCATTTGGTATTTTTCTGGATTTATCTGCTTGAATTACTTCATAGTGGGCTCGGGATTTGGTCATTTTACAAACGAACTCCGAATCGGGCCACCTATTAAAACCGGTTTTATAAAAATATTTTAAAAATTAATTAAAACATTTTAAAAACCAATTTCAAGTCTGCGTTTTAAACCAGAGAAATCAAAGAAGCGGGTTCGGGAGTCGGTTACGTGTGGGGAAGGATTAGCACCCCCACAACGCCCGTATAAATCGGTACCTTATTAATCGTGTGTTATCCCAAGTCTCGGTAAAAAAGTTGGTTTTAAATTTTATATTTCAAGTTAATTCCCAATTTAAAGAAAAATAATTCTATTTTTAATTGGAAATGATTCGGAATTTATAAATTCAAAATTTTCCTATATTCCCCAACAAACGTGGCAAAATATAGAAATTTTTATTAGTTTTGGAAAACTTCCCGAATCATTCTCTTTTTAAAGAAGATATTCCGTTATTAATAATAATTGATGATATCCTCCCCAGTAAACCCGGTAGAGAACTCATGAATTATTTTAACTCGGGAATATCTTTATTTTATTGAAAACCATTATCTTTTTTGAAAACATTTAAAAGAAATGAATATGTATATGCATGACATAAATAAAATGACATAGCAAAATCTAAATAATATAATGCAACCTAAATGACATGACATGATTTGAATGCCTTAGCATATTCTAAATGAAATGGAATATCCTAAGTTATATAATATATTCTAAATGAAATTAAATGACCTATGTAACATAATACATTCTATATGAAATGCAATATCCTAAGTCATATGATATAATCTAAATAAAATAAAATGACCTATGTAACATAATACATTCTATATGAAATGCAATATCCTAAGTCATATGATATAATCTAAATGAAATAAAATATTCTAGATGACATGATATATATCCTAAATGAAATGAAATGACCTAGGTAATATAATATATTCTACATGAAATGCAATGTCCTAAGTCATATGATATAATCTAAATGAAATAAAATATTCTAGATGACATAATATATCCTAAATGAAATGAAATAATTTAAATGACATGACAAATATGAATGATATGGCATATAATTTAAATGACGTGGAATAAAATAATACTATCATATAACATGCATGAATATAAAAATAATAATGCATGAACATAGTATATGCTAAATAAAAATAACTAAATAAAAGCATAGGATATCATGAAATATTCAAAACCATATGATAAACCATATAATATCAAAACAATATAAATCAAAATAATAACAATATCATAGAAATTATTATAGCAAGAATCACATATTATATAAAATGCATGAATATGAAAAATGCAATGCATGAAATGTATTTTTTCCATTAATTAAGGAAATCCGTACATCTAAAAAGATATGCGGCTACCGTAGGAAAATATGTCAAATTAAATATTCTAAAACCAAAATACTTTGTGATTGTTTGAAAACAATTTTGAAAAGCTTGAATTAAAAATAAAAACTGGGCTAAATCCTTTTTTAAATGGCTCTAATTTCCTAAGTTTAAAAATCCGAACTTGACTACCCTTAACCCGAGACTTGAAAAACCATTTTTAGAGTTTAAAAAGGCTTAGAAACTACCCTAAGTCAGTAGCTAACCCTCCTAATCAGCCCACTCTAAGTAACTTAACCAAAACAGAAAAATGATTTTTCTTTAAATTCAATTCTGACTCCACTGTCCAGTTTTAAGCCACGATTTTTATCCTATTTTTAAAATTTCAAAAAATTCTGAAAAAGATACTGGAGACTCAGGAAATATAAAACTACACGGGAAAAAATCGGCTTAATTTTCTGATTAAAGATGAATTCCCAGAAAAATCAGAGATGTACGAGTTTTGGGTGAAAAAAACTGTTTTGCCAAAACACATTTTTGCCTTTGATAAAATCATTTAAAAATCAAAGTAAAAATATTTGAAACTCATAAAATGACTCACAAACAGTAGATAGGACTTTTTGAAAGTTAGATAAAAATTGGCTAAGTAAAAAAAATCACAAAGGTAGAATAATTAATTTGACAAAACTTAATTTTCCACAAGTATGCTCAAGAGAGCATGACTTTAAACCATTAATTGGCTCAAGTCATTATTCAAGTGGCATGAACATGAAATGCATGAAACAATACAGCAAACATAATGCATGAAATGCATGGATTTAAACCTAAATGTCATGAAAAAAATGCATGGCATTCATAAAGTGACCTAGACCTAAATGAACTTGCATGGCATTTAATGCAACCTAGACCTAAAATGCATGAACATGCATGGCAAATAAACCTAACTTAATAACTAAAATATGCATGACATTTTCACAAACACAAAGCATGCTTAAACCAAAAACTCAACCAAATATCATGCAAATGCTAACCTATCAACTAACATGGCAAGAATGCGCATAAAATGGAAGAATTCCATGGGTGGCCGAATAGAATAATGTAACTAGCAAACATGGCATTTTCACAAACACTTGGTATACTAGCATGCAAAACTAAATTAAATGTCATGCAAATGCAAAAACCTACCAACTAACATGGCAAAAATGCAACACACAATGCAAAACACATGGAGTAGCCAAATGGCCTCAAGCTCCAACAAGCATGGCATTTTCACAAACACTTGGTATACTAACATGCTCAACTAAAATATAATACTCAAATCATGCAAAAACCACACAAGCATTTTCACAAACACTGAATATACTAAATCTAAAACTTGCTCAAATAAGATATAAAACTCAAATCATGCAAAGACCACACAAGCATTTTCACAAACACTTGATATACTAAATCTAAAACATGCTCAAATTTAAACAACATGAAAACAGAAAATTAAAGATGCAAAACCATGATATTTAAAACATAAATGGCAACAAACAAAGCAACCAAATTAAAATATAACTCAAGAATATGAAGTAACATAACATTTAAAACATCAAAATCAAAGAAAATAACATAAACAATATGGTAAAATAAACCCAAAACAGCAACTTAAATAAATAATGTAGGCCATTTAGCCATGGTGAGTTTATTGTAAAAATAAAATGTAAAAAATATACTTAAGAAAGAGATGAAGGAAAAACTTAAGAAGAACAATAAAAAAACATTTATTAAAATAGAAACTCACCAAATAATAATCAAATTAGCAAAAACAAGAATGGAAAATCAAGAAAGTGCAAGAGTTGGTGCTCAAGAGCAACCTCAAGAAGCTAATATTTCAAGCTTTTCTCTTCAAACTTTCCGTTCTTTTCTAAACTTTTCTTTTTTGCTTTCAACCAATGAGAGAAAAAACAAGTAAAAACTCGAAGAACTCAGCCAAAATGAAAATAAAAAATGAATTTTCTGACCCCCTAAACAAGGCTGGCCGAATGGTCCCTATATTGCTCCAAGATGTTGTCATTTTTTGTGTAACCAATTTTCCATCAAATGGCTAATAATTCAAGGTGAAAAATCATGAAATTACCACCATTAGATTAGCATCTCAGCTCTCTCAAATTACATCTGTTCAAGAATAATGTTGACATCTCTCTTGGCCTATGTGGCTTAATCACCATGGCTTGATCAAAGAGAATCTCTAACTAACTCTTGATTTTTAGCCATTTGATTGAAAACTCAGAAGTTTCTTCCTTCCTTTGGGCTTGGGCAGGCCAACACTTCTCTTTTCCAGCCCAACTCTGATTTTTGGAAAGGCCCAAAGAAGCCCTTTTCAGTTGCTTGGTGAAATGACCGTTTTGCCCCCCGGATGAAAATAAATATCAAACGGACTCCAAATTCAATTTTTCTTTTTTTAATACTTCCAAAATAATAAAATATTTAGTTCTGGAAGTTTTCAAAATTATCCGAGTCCGTTTGCTATTTATTTGGATTTTTTCTCCCAAAAATACCCTTTTATGCCCCTACATTTTACCATTTTTTAAACGAGCTCCAAATCAAGATTTTTCTTCACCAATCTCTTCAAAATAATTAAAAAGTGTGATCTGGAATTTTTCATAATTTTTGGAGCTCATTTGGTATTTTTCGGGATTTATCGGCTTGAATTACTACATAGAAGGCCCGGGATTTGGCCATTTTACAAACGAACTCCGAATCAAGATTTTCTTTCTCCAATCTCTTCCAAATAATTTAAAAATGAGATTTTCAAAATTTCAGAATTTTTGGAGCTCATTTGTTATTTTTTCGGGATTTATCTTCTTGAATTATTGCATAGGAGGCCCGGGATTTGGCCATTTTGCAAACGAACTCCGAATCAAGATTTTCTTTCGTCAATCTCTTCCAAATAATTGAAAATTGGTATTTGCAAAATTTTAGAAGATTTGGAGCTCATTTGCTATTTTTTCGAGATTTTCCTTTTTGAACTACTACATGAGAAGCCCGAGATTTGGCCATTTTGCAAACGAACTCCAAATCAAGATTTTATTTTACCAATCTATTTAAAATGATTTAAGAATGATATTGACAAATTGTCAGAATTTTCGGAGTCCATTTGCTATTTTTCCCAAATTTTCCAATTTTGCCCTTTTGCCTCCGAAACCCGGTTTTGCCCAAAACAAGTCCGATTTTCAGATTTTCTTCAAGCTGAGCCTTGGGCTATCCTTTTTAATCATTCCTCATCCATTGGGGGCTTTGGTCTTACCAAGTCGGGCCATTTCTGTGATTCTTCCCGATTTCACCAAAATCCACTAAAAACGTTAATTCTTGGTTTTCTCCCGGATTGACTTTTCTTTCAATTTTTCTTGCAAGTGACTTCTCCATTACCCGTAGTCAGTGCTTATCTTTCATTTGGAACCTTCAATTTTGATCAATTTGATCGTTTAAGCACTTTTCCTCAAATTTCTCAGATTTGGGTTTCCTTTCTACTAAATCTCCAAATCCCAACTTTCGAACTCCATATCTTTCAATGTAGACCTCGGATTATCAAAATTATTTCACCATTTTTCAATTGAACTTAAAATCTTGATTTTGAAAGTGGGTTGATTTTTTCAATAGTTGACTTTCTGGGGTTGACTTTTTGGGGTTGACTTTTTCAAGTTTGACTTTTTATGCTCGCCCCTTTAAACTAGGTCTCGGAGTACCACCTGCAGGATGAAAAAAGTCTTTTTACACTCGGAAACATCAATTTAGGAAGAAAACATACCTGTTTTAGTGGTCCGGACAAAATTAGGTGTCTACACCAGCCATGGAAGAAAATGTGCCCAAATTAATCAATGATTTACCTGTTTCCTTTCCATACAAGGAAAACAAGGCTACACCATGGAAATATGACTGCAGCATGGTTATGCCTGGGTCTTCAGGCCAGCAGGATATTACAGGTGTGGGGCATTTAACCCGAAGCGGGAGGTGTTATGCTCCGGAGGCCATTGAACAAGGGGTAGCAGGGAAAGACAGAAGAATTGATAAAGGGAAGAAGGTCATCTAGCCAATCCATATTGAGATGGATTTGCCAGAGGAAACAGAGAGGGGATCAGCCCCGGTTAACAGAATCAAAGAACCAGTATGTGAAAAGGAAGCTTGTGAGTTCTTGAAATTTATAAAGCATAGTGAGTATAGCGTGGTTGAACAACAGCAATGTCAACCATCTAGGATCTCAATCTTATCCTTGATTTTAAATTCAGAACCACACAAAAATGCTCTGTTAAAAGTATTAAATCAAGCATACGTGGCTAATAATATATCAGTGGAAAAGCTGGATAGGTTGGTGGGAAGCATCGCAGCTGATGACTACATATTTTTCAGCTATGAGGAGATACCACTGAATGGTATTGGATCAACAAAAGCTCTCCATATAACCACCACTTGTAAGGGGCACATATTACCGAGGGTCTTTTTGGATAATGGTTCTTCACTAAATGTGATGCCTTTAGCAACCTTATCCAAGTTACCAGTGGATTTATCCTATATGATACCAAGTTGCACGGTGGTCAGAGCTTTTGATGGAACAAGGAGAGAGGTTATGGGAACCATTGAAGCTCCTCTGGAAATAGGCCCGTGCACATATACAGTGAATTTTCAGGTCATGGATATCAATCCATCTTATAACTGCTTGTTGGGAAGGCCATGGATATATTCAGCTGGGGCTGTACCCTCGTCTCTTCACCAGAAACTAAAATATGTGATGGAGGGCTGGTTGATCACAGTATCAGGGGAGGAAGACATAATAGCCTCCGCATCCACTGAATCTCCTTATGTGGAGCCCAATGAAGAGGCCGTGGAGTGTTCTTTCTGGTCTTTGGAATTTGTAAATGCAGTTTTTGTCGTTGAAGGACAGAAAATTCCAAAATCGAGGCTGTCCAAGAACACAAGGCTAAGGGTAAACACCACCGTAGGAAAAGATTGCAGGGCTGGAAAGGGTCTCGGGAAATATCTTCAGGGGATGGCTCGAGCCATAGAAGTAAAAGGAAAGAAGGACCGGTTTGGCCTAGGATATCTTTCGAAGGCCCATGAGAAAAGAAGACAAGTTGAAAAGAACCGACAAAGGAGGATGGCCCGTCTTACGGGTATGGATATTGAGTGGGAGCCTATGACATTCCCACCTATCCTTCACAGCTTCCGCTCAGTCGGTTCTCTGTTCGGAGAAAAGAATTTTGATGATGTGCTTGTAATGATAGAGAAAGCCTTCAAGAGATTCTAGGTGAATAGTGATGAGCAGATGTATGATGTGGAGATCTACACGACCGAGAAAGACAGAATTGAAAGAGAGAGTACTAGCTGGATGGTGCGACCTTGTCCACCAAGATATAGACTAACCAACTGGAGTGCGACTGAGTTGCCCATAGTTTTTAAGTCTATTCCAATGTAATACTTTTTAAAAAAGCAATCTTAATTATCTTTACCCAGAGATATTAAGAATTTTTTTTTCTGTAATGGGCTTTTTTAACTATTTTCATTCAATAAATAACAAGCACAATGCATTATCCATATTGATAGGTCCATATTCTTTCATTTTTGTTATTTATTTTGTTTTCTATATATTTTTTCCTAAATTGTTTTTTCTCCACCTATTTACAGGTGTACGGATGCGGAATATGAGGACCTTCCTGTCAGTAATTCTGAAATTGATTTTGAAAGACCCATTTGCACTGGTGATTTTGAGGCTAATGAAGATACTGAGGATTATGGTCTACCTCCGGATCTATTGAGGAAAATAGAACAAGAAGAAAAGAAAGTACTTTCTCATAAGGAATTATTGGAAACAATAAATTTGGGAAATGGTGAAGAGATAAAAGAAGTCAAAATTGGAACTTCATTGTCACCATCAATAAAAGGTGAATTGGTAGCTTTGCTCCAGGAGTATGTGGATGTATTTGCATGGTCTTACCAAGATATGCCAGGGTTAGATCCGGATATTGTGGGTCATAAGCTCCCTTTAAGGCCAGAATGCAAGCCAATTCAGCAAAAGTTGAGAAGAATGAGGCCTGATATGCTATTAAAGATAAAAGAGGAGGTGAAGAAACAATTTGATGCTGGATTCCTAGAGGTAGAAAAATATCCAGAATGGGTGGCAAATATTGTTCTAGTACCGAAGAAGATGGCAAGGTGTGGATGTGCGTTGATTATCGAGATTTGAACAAGGCCAGCCCTAAAGATAATTTACTTTACCCCATATTGATACTCTGGTGGATAATACAACGAAGAGTTCTTTATTTTCTTTCATGGACGGATTCTCAGGATACAATCAGATCAAGATGGCACCGGAAGATATGGAGAAAACCACATTTGTTACAATGTGGGGAACCTTCTGCTACAAAGTAATGCCATTTGGATTGAAGAATGCTGGGGCAACATACCAGAAAGCCATGGTGACCTTGTTTCATGATATGATGCATAAGGGAATTGAGGTCTACGTTGATGATATGATCGAAAGTCACAAGGAGAAGAGAAGCATATCGCAAATCTTAAGAAGCTCTTTGAACGATTAAGGAAATTTAGACTCAAGCTAAATCCGGCAAAATGCACTTTTGGAGTCACCTCGGGGAAGTTGTTGGGTTTTGTCGTCAGCAAAAGAGGAATTGAGATTGAACCGAATAAAGTGAAGGCCATTCAGAATTTGCCACCACCTCGCACTCAAAAGGAAGTAAGAGGCTTTCTGAGGAGATTGAATTACATTTCTCGGTTTATTTCACAGTGAACCGACAAATGTGATACAATATTTAAGTTACTTCGAAAACGTGATCCAGGATAATGGGATGAAGGGTGTCAGATTGCTTTCGAAAAAGTTAAGCATTATCTATGAAACCCACCAGTATTAATGCCACCTAATCCAGATAAACCAATGATACTGCATTTATCAGTATTTGAAAGATCCATGGGTTGTGTTTTGGGGCATCTTGATGAAACTGGAAAGAAAGAACAGACAGTTTACTACCTCAGCAAGAAGTTCACAGATTATGAGTTGAAATATTCGTCGGTAGAAAAGTTGTGTTGTGCCTTAGCTTGGACTGCTCGAAGATTTAGACAGTATATGTTGTATCACACAACGTGGCTGATTGCAAAGCTGGATCCAGTTAAGTACATGTTGGAAGCACCTTTTTTGTCACGGAGGACAGCAAGATGGCAAGTTTTATTGTCAGAATACGACATTGTATATGTAAGTCAAAAAGCTATCAAGGGCAGTGCAGTGGCTGAATTCTTAGCAAGTCGGGCAGTGGAAGATTATGAGTCGTTGAACTTTGATTTCCCGGATGAAGATTTGATGTATGTGTCGCATACAGATGAGATTCCCTTGAAGAAGAAAGTATGGAAAATGTACTTTGATGGCGCATCTAATGCCATGGGTCATGGAATCGGGGCAGTGCTTATATCCCCAGAAGAAGATTATTATCCTTTCACTGCTAGATTGGATTTTGATTGTACAAACAATACTGCCGAGTATGAAGCATGTACTATGGGCCTTCATGCTGCAGTGGACAGAAAGATCAAAGTATTGGAAGTTTTCAGAGACTCAGTCCTAGTGATTTACAAGCTACGAGGAGAATGGGAAACCCGAGATACAAAGCTAATCCAATACCGAGAACTCATACTAAGTTTATTGGAGGAGTTTGAAGAAGTGAATTTCAACTATTTTCCTCGAGAAGAAAACCGGATGGCGGATGCTCTGGCTACTTTGTCATCAATGTTTAAAGTGAATGAAGGGGCGGAAGTTGTGCCGATCAAGATGAGCATATAAGAGTCTCCTGCCCACTGTTTGAGTATCGAAGAAGAAGCAGATGGTCTCCCTTGGTATAACGACATCTTGCAGTACATCAAAAGTCAACAGTATCTAGAACAAGCAGTAGAAAATGACAAGAGGACTCTGAGAAGGTTAGCAATGGTTTTGTTCTAGATGGCGAGATTCTCTACAAAAAAGGGAAAGACCAAGTCCTATTGAGATGTGTCGGGTCTGCCGAATCTCGAAGAATCATAGAAGAGGTCCATGAAGGGATATGTGGCACTCATGATAATCGTCACATGCTTGCTAAACAAATTATGAGGGCAGGTTACTATTGGCTGACGATGGAAGGAGATTGTATCAGTTATTCCAGGAAGTGCCATAAATGCCAGATTTATGCAGATAAGATTCATGTGTCACCCTCGCCTTTACATGTCATGACTGCACCATGGCCTTTTTCAATGTGGGGAATGGATATGATCGAGCCTATTACCCCGAAAGCTTCAAATGGACATCGTTTCATCTTGGTGGCCATAGATTATTTCACAAAGTGGGTAGAAGCTTCTTCCTATGCGAATGTAACAAAGTCGGTGGTATGCAAATTTGTCAAGAAAGAAATCATATGTCGTTACGGGTTTCCAGCAAGAATTATTTCGGATAATGCTCTCAATTTTAACAATAAGATGATGAGAGAAGTATGTACTCAATTCAAGAACACACATCATAATTTGGCACCTTACCGTCCGAAGATGAATGGCGCATTAGAAGCAGCTAACAAGAACATCAAGAAGATTGTCGAGAAGATGACCAATGTGTACAAAGATTGGCATGAGATCCTGCCTTTCGCTCTTCATGCATATCGCACTTCGGTCCGCACATCTACAGGGGCAACACCATTTTCTTTGGTATACGGGATGGAAGCAGTGCTACCTATTGAAGTTGAGATCCCTTCACTTCGGGTTTTGATGGAAGTTGGCCTAGAGGAAGCAGAATGGGTTAGAGCTCGTTATGAACAGTTGAATCTCATTGAGGAGAAAAGACTAAAAGCAATTTGTCATGGGCAGTTGTATCAGAAAAGGATGATTCGAGCCCACAACAAGAAAGTTCGTCCCAGACAGTTCCGAGAGGGGGAGTTGGTATTGAGGAAAATTCTCCCTATAGTGAAGGACCCGAGAGGAAAATGGGCTCCAAATTGGGAAGGACCCTATGTGGTAAAGAGAGCTTTTTCTGGAGGAGCATTGATTCTAACTCGGATGGACGGAGATGATTTTAGACATCCCGTGAATGCTGATGAACTGAAGAAGTATTATGCTTGAAAAAAAAATGTGTGATGCTGTGCACATGAAAATTCGAATGATTCCAAGTGTAAAAATAGGAATTCTATATATCTATTTCCCCTGAGAATTGCTTTTCAAAGAGAATATTTATGCTTGATATGATGAATGGCCGTTTTTCATATTCCTTTCACTAAGAAGAAATTATCCTTAGTCACCCCTTTGAGCCTTAGGAATGTTTTCTTTTTTTAAAACCTTGATCAAGGATCAAACTCTACACTGTAGGGTAAATAAGAGGAAAGATAATCAAAAATCATGGCAAAAAAAGAAAGCCATCAGAAAATATGGCAAATGAAAGCCAACAAAGCAAAATAAAAAATAAAAAAAAAAGTCCAAAAAGGGACAAATGTTTCAAGATTGAGTTCTCCTCAATAAGTGATCCTTGATCCAATCACCCTTAAACAAATTTTGGGCCTATTTATCCTTTCTTTCTAAACCAAAACCTTTGCCTACATTACATGTTTTAAAAGCCCATTTTGATCAAGCATGGATATTTAATTTGAAAGGTTATTCTCATAATTCATCCCATCTTTTGAATTGATATTTTTACCTTGGAAGCATTTAGAATTCTCAGATGCTGGGTACAATACAAAAAAATGGAAATGAAAAAAATATAAAAGGAGAGGTTTAAGCCGAAAGCCCGCAAAGGGCGACTTAATACCGAATGGAGGACACTTGAGTGGAAAACCTGTAAAAGGCGGCTCAAGTACTAATCAAAGTTTGAATCAATGCTCTGTGTAAAGGAGGAGAAAATATCTGACAATCAGAGGAAAGAGGAACAACTCAGTCTGATGTAACTACAGAAACTAAGAGATTACCCAAGTGAATTGCTCGTTCAAGAGAAATTTCAGATGGTTTGAAAAAGGAGGGGTCCAAGATATTCCGCATCCGGGGCATCTACAACCTATAACCTTATATTTGTTTCTTATATCCTTGATATTTATTTTTACCATTTTAAAACATTTCTTGCAATAAATTCTTGTTATCCTTTTCATGACAATTTTTGATTGATTCGTATTCTCTTTCATATACTTTTTAGATGCATTATGGTTGTTATTAAATTGAATGATGATTAGTATTAAAAATCTTGAAATAAAGGGATTTCAAAGTATTATTAAGGAATAGATTTAAATCTTGGGAAAGGTTTGGAAAGCTCACCAGCAAAAGGAAAACAGTGAACGTGGTGGAAACTCCATCACGAAGTTAGAAAATCTGTGAACTTCAGCGAGAGACAGAAGCTGTGACTGTTTGACAAGATATCTTGAGTGAAGAATTCCTCAAATAGGGCATCAATGAACAATTGAAGACTCTGTCCTGAAGTCATATAATCTGTGAACCTCAAAGAAACCATGGATTTGAACTTATGGCACAATCATTTGTGTAGACACCTAATTTTGACCGGGCCTTTTAAAACTAATTTTGATCTGTCCCCCTCTCGGGTTTAATATTTTTGTAAAAGTCACGGTCGCGATTTTAGATTTTTAAAATGTTCTAAATTATATATATCCTTTTTAGCTTTAATTGTTCAAATAAAATCGGACCGTAAAATTACCAATTTTAAAATTCAATTTAAACCCGAAGTGAAAAGTTTAATCTTGAGTTTTATTAGATTTTTAAAATAAATTTTTTAATTGAAAATATTTGAAAAAAAATAAAAAAGAGACTTGAAAAATAAAGGAGGGGTTAACTTAGACATTACCCATTTTTTTTAGGTTAGAAATTGAGATATAAAATGGGTCATTTGGTAAGAAAAGAAGGGGGCCAATTTTGGGAAAAAGAGTTGGCGGCTAAAGAAAGAAAAGGGAGAAAAAAATAGAGTTTTTATCCTTTGGGGAAGAAGGCTCGTGGAGGTGATTTTTTTTTATTTTTTTATGGGATAAAAAACCAAATTGGGAAATACATGGGGGTGAGTAAATTTATATTTCCTTTGTTTTCTTTGGGTTTTTTATAATAATAATAATAAAGAAGGATTCAGCTGGGCTTAAACACAAACACTTGGACATTTTTTATATGTTTTTTTTATAAATCGTTTTCTTCTTCTTCTTCTTCGACGCTGGTGATTGCTCGGTTCAGTGCTAATATTGGAGTTGTGGAGCTTCGGTTTCACCAAGATTCTGTTCCTGAGAAAAGTTGTCCTATCATGGCCACATCGATCGTGTCTTGAACGTTACCAAATGCTCCATCGATGTTGAAGTCAACAAGCAGACTGTAGTTTCCATGGACAGTGGAGCAAAGTCAATAACAAACGCCAACTCCAATACTAATGGTTTGTGCTTTAAGGATACTAAAGAAAGGATTAAGAAGATGTTTGATGAGATTGAACTTTCTGTTTCTTCTTATGACACTGCTTGGGTTGCAATGCTCCCATCTCTGACTTCCCCACCAGTATCCCACGGTTTGCGTTTGGCTGCTGGACAAGAAGGTCCTGTGGGAGGCACGCGCGCGTGCAGGGCTGTCCAAGGTGGCGGAAGATTCATTCTTCGATTTGATATGGATGGATGCAGCGAAGCTGGTGAGGTTGAGGCATCCAGGAGTGGTCCACGTGGTGCAGGCTTTGGACGAGAATAAGAATGCCATGGCGATGGTTACGGAGCCATTGTTTGCGTCGGTGGCTAATGCACTTAGGAATGTCGAGAATGTTGCCAAGGTTCCTAAGGACCTCAAAGGGATGGAAATGGGTTTGTTGGAGGTGAAGCATGGTTTATTTCAGATTGCAGAATCCTTGGATTTTCTTCATAACAATGCACGTCTTACTCATTGTGTTATATCACCTGAGAATGTCCTGATTACGTCACATGGAGCTTGGAAGCTTGGTGGGTTCGGTTTTGCTATCTCAACAGATCAGGCCTCTAGTGATTTGGCTAATGTGCAGGCCTTCCATTATGCTGAATATGATATTGAAGATTCTGTCATGCCTCTTCAGCCATTGTTGAATTACACTGCACATGAATTGGTTCGTAGTAAAGCATCTTCAGTTGGATGTTCTTCTGACATTTTCAGTTTTGGATGCCTCGCCTACCATTCAATTACTCTCCTTCCTTTTATCGATGATAGTGACAATTACTATGGAAAATACATTCACAAGTACAGAAATGAGTTGAAGAGCATTGGAGTAGTTGTTGAATTCGAAAGTGGTGTGAAGTTTGTGCCTTCTTGTCTCTGTTTGCCTCGAAGTACTGCCAGTATAGCTCCCACAATTGCACTTTCATTACTCAAATGCTTGAGAATTTTGTTGGAAGACAAGAATTACACCTTCTCAGAAGCATTTTCTAGAAAAGTTTCACAAAAATGGTTAAAAACCTATGTTGGTTATATGAGTCCAGGTAATAGCTTATTGTTTGATGAGAGATCAGACTTAAAGCGAACAGATGGACCATTCATCGATGAAGGGTTTTATGGTTCTGAGATTAGAATGTACAGAAAAGAGCTCCATTCAATAGGAGTTACTGTTGATGTTGATGTTGAGAAGGGAAGCACATTGCTAGCCAGCCACCTTGATTTCCATTCTGATTTTGCCACAATCATTCGAATTTATAAATTCTTGGCAAAAGTAGAATGGCTGCCTGATAGTGAAGCTAAACGAAAAATCTGGATCCCTTATGGAAATGGAAGGTGGGTAAAACCTGATACATGTGTTCTACATGATAAAGATAGTCTTTTTGGTTTGCAGTTTAATGTTTTGGAGAAATACTACAAGAACAAAGTACCACTGCAGTTTTTCTCTGGTGCATTTAATGTCAAATCAAATCCTTCACTTGAAGATTATTGCAAACTCTGGAAGGGTTGGGAAACTTCAGGACACCAATTGTCGCATGATGAGTGTTGTGCATTCTGGAGGTTTGCTATGTAGCACAAGAGTTCAAAGAAAGAGCAGCAAATTCTTTCTGAAAGTTTGGCAAAGGTTCTTGTGGATTCAGGTTCGGATGGGATTATGTTATTTGACAAACATGATGTGTTTATCGCTGATTACCTTCAACTTAAGGATCTTTTTGTCGAATCCTCTTCTTGTCCACTATTTGTCTGGTATCCTCAGGTTCGATATATGCTATTTATGTGATTCCTCACATGAATAATTCATTTCAAATAATGATGTGTGCATGTGACCATGATGTAATTATGAATATTTTGTGGTGGTGCCATTTTGTTGATTATGCCATGTCATGCATATTTCCATGTCATTCATTTTGCATTGATTTCCATATTATCATGTCATTCATATGCCATGTCATTTTTGCATGTCATGACGATTTCATTCACATGACATTCGTGTTCATGCCATGTCATACATATGCCATGTCATTTTGTTCACATGAAATCCATTCTTATGCTATGTCATTTTGTTTGCCATGTCGATTTCATTCACATGACATTCATTTTTATGCCGTGTCATTTATATGCCATGTCATTCGTTTGCCACATCATTTAGGTTTAAATCCATGCATTTCATACATTATTGCTGCATTATTTCATGCATTTCATGTTCATGCCACTTGAATAATGACTTGAGCCAATTAATGGTTCAAAGTCATGCTCTCTTGAGCACATTTGTGGAAAATTAAGTTTGTCAAATTGATTATTCTACCTTTGTGATTTTTTTTTATTTAGCCAATTTTTATCTAACTTTCAAAAAGTCCTAGCTACTGTTTGTAAATCATTTTATGAGTTTTAAATATTTTCACTTTGGTTTTTAAATGATTTTATCAAAAGCAAAAATGTGTTGGCAAAGCAGTTTTTTTTCTCCTCCAAAAACTCGTACATCTCTGATTTTTCTCGGAATTCATCTTTGATCAGAAAATTAAGCCGATTGTTTCTCGTGTATTTTTACATGTCCTGAGTCTCCAGTATTTTTTTCATAATTTTTGGAATTTTTAAAAATAGGGAAAAAAATCGTGGATTAAAACTGAACAGTGGAGTCAGAATTGAATTTAAAGAAAAATCATTTTTCTGTTTTGGTTAATTTACTTAGAGTGGGCTGATTAGGAGGGTTAGCTACTGACTTAGGGTAATTTCTAAGCCTTTTTAAACTCTAAAAAATGATTTTTCAAGTCCCGGGTTAAGGGTAGCCAAGTCCGGATTTTTTTAAAACTTAGGAAATTAGAGCCATTTTAAAAAAAATTTAGCCCAGTTTTTATTTTTTATTCAAGCTTCTCAAAATTGTTTTCAAACAATCACAAAGTATTTTGGTTTTAGAATATTTAATTTGACATATTTTCCTAAGGTAGCCGGATATCTTGTTAGATATACGGATTTCCTTAATTAAAGGAAAAAATACATTTCATGCATTGCATTTTTATATTCATGCATTTTATATAATATGTGATTCTTGCCATAATAATTTCTATGATATTGTTGTTATTTTGATTTTTATTTTTTGATGTTACATGGTTTATTATATGGTTTTGAATATTTCATGATATCCTATGCTTTTATTTAGTTATTTTTTTGGTCATATTATTTAGCATATACTATGTTCATGCATTATTATTTCCATTTTTATTTTCATGCATATTATATGGTAGCATTATTTCATATTCCATCTCATTTAATTTATATGCCATATCATTCATGTTTGCCATGTCATTTAGGTTGCATTATATTATTTAGATTTTGCTATGTCATTTTATTTATGTCATGCATATACATATTCATTTCTTTTAAATGTTATCAAAAAAGATAATGGTTTTCAATAAAAAAAATATAAGTCCCGAGTTAAAATAATTCATGAGTTCTCTACCGGGTTTGCTGGAGGGAATATCATCAATTATCATTAATAAAGGAATATCTTTCTTTCAAAAAAGAGAATGATTCAGAAAGTTTTCCAAAACTAATAAAAATTTCTATATTTTGCCACGTTTGTTGGGGAATATAGGAAAATTTTGAATTAATAAATTTCGGATCATTTTCAATAAAAAATGGAATTATTTTTCTTTAAATTGGGAATTAATTTGAAATACTAAATTTAAAACCAATTTTTACCGAGACTTGAGATAACACACGGTTAATAAGGTACCGATTTATACGGGCGTTGTGGGGGTGCTAATCCTTCCCCGCACGTAACCGACTCCCGAACCCGTTTCTTTGATTTCTCTGGTTTTAACGCAGACTTGAAATTGGTTTTTAAAATGTTTTAATTAATTTTTAAAATATTTTTATAAAACCGGTTTTAATAGGTGGCCGATCACACCTAGCTAAAAAATATTGGTGGCGACTCCATGTCTTTTTTAAGGTCATTTTCAAAACCTTCATTTTTCTAGAGGAATTAAGTCGACTTTTCCTCGGTTTTTTTTAATGTCACGCTTAACGAATAATAAAGTCTTGCGATGAGACTCGTTATTTTTTAGGTTGCGACAATTTGATTGCATTTATTTTAGGAAGCATACAAGCATTTGCAAAAGCATGGCATTCTCATCATTGCATTTAGCTAACAGTACAGAAATCAGGAAAGCTTGGACTTCCCCAAAGAGAACTCATTTTGCTTCTCAAAAGATTCAGAGTCTGAGATCGCCATCAAGGTATTTCCTTTTGTTTTAAATTGAATTCATTTTGTTTATCAGACAAATCGAGCCTTGAGACCGTCGTTAAGCTATTTTCAAACCAATTTTAAAGACCTTCGGGCACCAGTTTTAAAGACCTTCGGGCACCAGTTTTAAAGACCTTCGGGCACCATTTTTAAAGACCTTCGGGCACCAGTTTTAAATACCTTCGGGCATCAGTTTTTAAGACCTTCGGGCATCAGTTTTTAAGACCTCCGGGCACCATTTTAAAGACCTTCGGGCACCAGTTTTAAAGACCTTCCGGTATCAGTTTTTAAGACCTCCAGGCACCATTTTAAAGACCTTCGGGCACCAATTTTTAAGACCTTCAGGCATCAGTAGTTTTAAAGACCTTCGGGCACCATTTTAAAGACCTCCGGGCACCAATTTCTTAAGACCTCCGGGCACCATTTTAAAGACCTTCGGGCACCAATTTTTAAGATCTTCGGGCACCATTTTAAAGACCTTCGAGCACCAGTTTTTTAAGACCTTCGGGCACTATTCTTAAGACCTTCGAGCTCAATTTTTCTTTTTGAAAATCGAATTCGTTTCCTTAAGACGGGTTGAGCCTTGATTAGTCAGGGAATTCAATTTAAGGACAAATCTTTAATTTACAGCTTTTTCAAAAAAAAAAATGATAGTAGAATGAAAAAAACTCCTTTCCCTTTCCTTCACATGTGATTTTACTGACCGTACAAAATTAGTGTTTGTTTATCTTTGCCTGATTCTTGATTCTCAGCAATAGCCAAAGAGGGGCAGCTGTAGACACCTAATTTTGTCCGGACCACTAAAACAGGTATGTTTTCTTCCTAAATTGATGTTTCCGAGTGTAAAAAGACTTTTTTTCATCCTGTAGGTGGTACTCCGAGGCTTAGTTTAAGAGGGCGAGCATAAAAAGTCAAACTTGAAAAAGTCAACCCCAAAAAACGTCAACCCCAAAAAAGTCAACTATTGAAAAAGACAACCCACTTTCAAAATCAAGATTTGAAGTTCAATTGAAAAATGGCGAAAGAATTTTGATAATCCGAGGTCTACATTGAAAGATATGGAGTTCGGAAGTTGGGATTTGGAGATTCAATAGAAAAAAACCCTAATCCGAGAAATTTGGGGAAAAGTGCTTAAACGATCAAATTGGTCAAAATTGAAGGTTCCAAATGAAAGATAAGCACTGACTGCGGGTAATGGAGAAGTCACTTGCAAGAAAAAACAAAAGAAAAGTCAATCCGGGAGAAAACCGAGAATTAGGGTTTTTAGTGGATTTCGGTGAAATCGGGAAGAATCACAGAAATGGCCCGACTTGGTAAGAACAAAGCCCCAATGGATGAGGAATGGTTAAAAAGGGATAGTCCAAGGCCCAGCTTGAAGAAAATTTGAAAATCGGACTTGTTTTGAGCAAAATCGGGTTTCAGAGACAAAAGGACAAAATTGGAAAATATGGGAAAAATAGCAAATGAACTCCGAAAATTCTGAAAATTTGTAAATCTCATTCTTAAACCATTTTGAAAGATATTGGCAAAGAAAATCTTGATTCGGAGTTCGTTTGCAAATTGGCCAAATACCGGGTCTCTTATGTAATAATTCAAAAAAGAAAATCTTGAAAAAATAGCAAATCAACTCCAAATCTTCTGAAATTTTGCAAATCTCATTTTTAAATTATTTGGAAGAGATTGGCGAAATAAAATCTTGATTCGGAGTCCGTTTGCAAAATGGCCAAATCCCGGGGCCTCCTATGCTACAATTCAAAAAGGAAAATCCCGAAAAAAATAGCAAATGAGCTCCAAATCTTCTAAAATTTTGTAAATCTCATTTTTAAATTATTTAGAAGAGATTGGCGAAAGAAAATCTTGATTCAGAGTACGTTTGCAAAATGGCCAAATCCCGGGCCTCTTATGTAATAATTCAAGAAGATAAATCCTGAAAAAATAGCAAATGGACTCCAAAAATTCTGAAATTTTGCAAATATCATTTTTAAATTACTTGGAAGATATTGAACAAATAAAATCTTGATTCGGAGTTCGTTTGCGAAAAGGCCAAATCCCGAGCTCCTATGCAGTAATTCAAGCCGATATATCTCGAAAAAATACCAAATGAGCTCCAAAAATTATGAAAACTTTCAGATCACACTTTTAAATTATTTGGAAGATATTGGTGAAGAAAAATCTTGATTTGGAGCTCGTTTAAAAAATGGTAAAATATGGGGGTAGAAAAAGGCATTTTTGGAAGAAAAAATCCAAATAAATAGCAAACGGACTCAAATAATTTTGAAAACTTCCAAAACTCAATGTTTTATTATTTTGGAAGTATTAAAAAAATAAAAATTGAATTTGGAGTCCATTTGATATTTATTTGCATCCAGAGGGCAAAATGGTCATTTCACCCAAGCAACCGAAAAGGGCTTCTTTGGGCCTTTCAAAAAATCAGACTTGGGCTGAAAAAGAGAAGTGCTGGCCTGCCCAGGCCCAAAGGAAGGAGGAAGCTTCTGATTTTTCAATCAAATGGCTAAAAATTAAGAGTTAGTTAGAGTTACTCTTTGATCAAGCCATGGTGATTAAGCCACATAGGCCAAGAGAGATGCCAACATTATTCTTGAACAGCTGTAATTTGGGACAGCTGATATGCTAATCTAAGGGTGATAATTTCATGATTTTTTCACCTTAAATTATTAGCCATTTGATGGAAAATTGGTTACAAAAAATGACAACATCCTTGAGCATTTACATAGACCATTCGGCCAGCATAGGGGGTTCAAAAATTTTATTTTCACATTTCATTTTGCTGAGTTCTTTTGGTTTTTACTTGGTTTTTCTCTCCTTGGTTGAAAGCAAAAAAGAAAAGTTTAGAAAAGAAAGGAAAGTTTGAAGAGATAAAGCTTGGAATATAGCTTCTTGAGGTTGCTCTTGAGCACCAACTCTTGCACTTTCTTGATTTTCCATTCTTGTTTTTGTTGTTTTGATTACTATTTGGTGAGTTTCCATTTTAAATAAATGTTTTTTTATTGTTCTTCTTAAGTTCCTCCTTCATTTCTTTCTTAAATATATTTTTTTACAATTTTTTTTTACAATATACTCACCATGGCCGAATGGCCTACATTATTCATTTAAGTTGCTGTTTTGGTTTATTTTATCATATTGTTTATGTTATTTTCTTCGATCATGGTGTTTTAAATGTTATTTTACTTCATATTCTTGAGTTATATTTTAATTTGGTTGCTTTGTTTGTTGTCATTTATGATTTAAATATCATGTTCTTGCATTTTTAATTTTCTGTTTTCATGATGTTTAAATTTGAGTATGTTTTAGATTTAGTATATCAAGTGTTTGTGAAAATGCTTGTGTGGTTTTTGCATGATTTGAATTTTATATCTTAGTTGAGCATGTTTTAGATTTAGTATATTAAGTGTTTGTGAAAATGCTTGTGTGGTTTTTGCATGATTTGAGTGTTATATTTTACTTGAGCATGTTAGTATACCAAGTGTTTGTGAAAATGCCATGCTTATTGGAGCTTGAGGCCATTTGGCTACTCCATGTGTTTTGCATTGTGTGTTGCATTTTTGCCATGTTAGTTAGTAGGTTTTTGCATTTGCATGACATTTGATTTAGTTTTGCATGCTAATATACCAAGTTTTTGTGAAAATGCCATGTTTGCTAGTTACATTATTCCATTCAGCCACCCTTGGAATCTTTGCATTGTATGTGCATTCTTGCCATGTTAGTTGATAGGTTAGCATTTGCATGATATTTGTTTGAGTTTTTGGTTTAAGCATGCTTTGTGTTTGTGAAAATGCCATGCATATTTTAGTTATTAAGTTAGGTTTATTTGCCATGCATGTTCATGCATTTTAGGTCTATGTTGCATTAAATGCCATGCAAGTTCATTTAGGTCTAGGTCACTATATGAATGCCATGCATTTTTTCATGACATTTAGGTTTAAAATCATGCATTTCATGCACTATGTTTGCTTTAATTTTTCATAGATTTCATGTTCATGCCACTTGATTAATGACTTGAGCCGATTAATGGTTCAAAGTCATGCTCTCTTGAGCACACTTGTGGAAAATTAAAGTTTGTCAAATTGATTATTCTACCTTTGTGATTTTTATTTTTCTTAGACAATTTTTATCTAACCTTCAAAAAGTCCTAGCTACTGTTTGTGAGTCATTTTTGAGTTTTAAATATTTGTACTTTGATTTTTAAATGATTTTATCAAAGGCAAAAATGTATTTTGGCAAAGCAGTTTTTTCACCCAATACTTGTACTTTCCTGATTTTTCTGGGCATTCCTCTTTGATCAGAAAATTAAGCTGATTTTTTCCCATGTAGTTTTACATGTCCTGAGTCTCAAGTATTGTTTTCAGAATTTTTTGAAGTTTTAAAAATAGGATAAAAAATCATGGATTAAAACTGGACAGTGGAGTTAGAATTGAATTTAAAGAAAAATCATTTTTCTGTTTTGGTTAAGTTACTTAGAGGGGGCTGATTAGGAAGGTTAGCTACTGACTTAGGGTAGTTTCTAAGCCATTTTAAACTCTAAAAATGATTTTTTAACTCTCGAGTTAAGGGTGGTTAAGTCCGGGATTTTTAAACTTAGGAAATTAGAGCCATTTAAAAAAAGGTTTAGCCCAGTTATTATTTTTAATTCAAGCTTTCCAAAATTGTTTTCAAACAATGACAAAGTATTTTGGTTTTAGAATATTTAATTTGACATATTTTCCTAAGGTAGCCGGATATCTTTTTAGATATACGGATTTTCTTAATTAAAGGAAAAAATACATTTTCATGCATTGCATTTTCATATAATATGTGATTTTTGCTATGATGATTTCTATGATATTGTTATGATTTTAAGATATGTTATATTGTTTATTATATGATTTGGAATATTTCATGATATCCTATGCTTTTTATTTAGTTAATCTTTTTGTCATATTATTTAGCATATACTACGTTCATGCATTATTATTTTCATTTTTATTTTCATGCATATTATATGATAGCATTATTTTATATTTTATGTCATTTAAATTATATGCCATATCATCCATATTTGCCATGTCATTTAAATTATGTCATTTCATATAGAATATATTATGTTACTTAGGTTATTTTATTTCATTTCGAATATATCATATGACTTAGGATATTGCATCTCATATAGAATATATTATGTTACCTAGGTCATTTCATTTTATTTATAATATGTCATATAACTTAGGATATTTCATTTCATTTAGAATATGCTAAGGCATTTAAATTATATCATATCATTTAGGATGCATTATATTATTTAGATTTTGCTATGTCATTTTATTTATGTCATGCATATACATATTCATATCTTTTAAAATGTTTTCAAAAGGATAATGATTTTTCAATAAAAAAATAATAAAGATATTCCCGAGTTAAAATAATTCATGAGTTCTCTACCGGGTTTGCTGGAGGGAATATCATCAATTATCATTAATAAAGGAATATCTTTCTTTCAAAAAAAGAGAATGATTCGGAAAGTTTTCCAAAACTAATAAAAATTTCTATATTTTGCCACTTTTGTTGGGGAATATAGGAAAATTTTGAATTTATAAATTCCGAATCATTTTCAATTAAAAATGGAATTATTTTTCTTTAAATTGGGAATTAACTTGAAATACTAAATTTAAAACCGATTTTTCTTTTTTACCGAGACTTGAGATAACACACGATTAATAAGGTACCGTTTTATACGGGCGTTGTGGGGGTGCTAATCCTTCCCCGCACGTAACCGAGTCCCGGACCCGTTTCTTTGATTTCTCTGGTTTGAACGCAGACTTGAAATTGGTTTTAAAAATGTTTTAATTAATTTTTAAAATATTTTATAAAATCGGTTTTAATAGGTGGCCGATCACACCTAGCTAAAAAAGATTGGTGGCGACTCCATATCTTTTTCAAGGTCATTTTCAAAAACCTTCATTTTTTTAGAGGAATTAAGTCGACTTTTCCTCGATTTTTTTTAAAGTCACGCTTAACGAATAATAAAGTCTTGCGATGAGACTCGTTATTTTTTAGGTAGCGACAACGGTCATCATTAGTGGAGGAGGTAAAACGATTGCAACATGATGATGATTTTTGCACAGGAAAGAAAGCCCAGGTTGGACAAGGATTGTGCGAGGAGTTTCGTATAGATGATGATGGAACTTTATGGTTACACGACCACCTTGTGGTACCATTGGCAGGAGATATACGGCATAGACTCCTTGAGGCAGCTCATAGCTTATCCTACACTATGCACCTTGGTTCCACCAAGATGTATCATGATCTACGAGCACATTATTGGTGGGAAGGCATGAAGAAAGATGTAGCGAACTTTGTGGCTAGATGCTTGGTGTGCCAACATGTTAAGGCCAAACATCAGAAACCGCCAGGTACACTTTAGAGCCTGGATGTCCCTGAATAGAAATGGGACAAGATTACGATGGATTTAGTCAGGGGTTGCCTATGCCAACTAAAGGATTCACCTCGATATGGGTGATTGTCGATAGATTGACCAAGTCCGCACGTTTCTTGCCAGTGCGCACTACATATACGGTAACCCAGTATGCTAGACTATATTTGGACCGGATAGTGCCTTTGCATGGAGTGCCTATTTCTATTGTGTCAGATAGAGGCACACAGTTCACATCGAGGTTCTGGGAATCATTTCAAAGGGCATTGGGTACTCAGTTGAGATTCAATATCGCGTTCCATCCCCAAACTGATGATCAGTATAAGAGGACCATCCAAACTTTAGAGGATATGCTACAGGCATGTATTTTAGATTTTGAGGGTTGCTGGGATCAACACTTGTCTTTGATTGAGTTTGCATATAATAACAACTATCAGAGTACCATACAGATGGCACCATATGAAGCATTGTATGACCGAAAAAGTAGATCTCCAGTGGGATGGTTCGAGGTGGGTGATCGTCCATTATTAGGTCCAGATATGGTTCGAAATGCATTAAGAAACGTGGAGTTGATCCGTGACAAAATGCGAGCAACATAAAGTCGGCAAAAGTTTTATGCCGATAATAGACGTTGGGAACTAGAGTTTGATGTGGGGGATCATGTGTTCTTGAAAGTGTCTCCGTTTAAGGGTGTCATGAGATTCAGCAAGAGAGGAAAGCTGACTCCAAGGTACATTAGACCGTTTCAGATACTTCGACGACATGGGGCAGTAGCATATGAGTTGGCCCTTCCTCTTGAGTTAGCCGCTGTACACCCGGTATTTCATGTGTCTGTTCTTCGAAAACACCTCCCCGATGAGTCCCATGTGTTGCAACCACAGGCGGTAGAGGTAGATCCACTCAAGACATATGTAGAGGAACCCATAGCCATAGTACAATGGCAAGTACGGAAGCTCTGATCGAAGGAGATTCTTTCGGTGAAGGTTGCATGGAATCATCATGGGGAGGAGGAAGCTACTTGGGAACTTGAAAGAGACATGAGGAGACAGTACCCCCAGTTATTTCGAGAGTAGGTATGTAACTCTTTAAATGAATTATTCAATAAGTTCACAATTAGGAAAATTCGAGGATGATTTTTTTTTAAATGGGAGAATTGTAAGACCCTCGTAAGACAGAAATCGACTCGTGTCTTTTTAAATGATTCATAGATGGTGGATTAAGTTTATGTATGCTTGTAGACAAAGCACACTACCATCTGGTCTAATTGTTATATTATTAATTTTTAGAGTAAGGGGTTTAATCAGCTATTTGAGAGATTTAGCCCTAAAGTGACCACGAGTCAGGAATCGCAATCGGGACAATGTAATGCCCGTAAAATTTGGTATTTTAACTTCACACAATGTTAAAATGTGATATATTACCGATTAGGATTATTAAAAAAATCTAATCGGCACAAAATCGGTAAAATATGAACCAAGAGTATTTTGGTCATTTTACCCAAAATTTTATTTTTGGTTTGTATACAGTACCAATATACTCTGGGATCATAGAGGATCAAAATATGATGCTTATATTGAAAATTTGAAATCTTTTTTTTACTCCAAAAGTTAAGTGAAAACGGATACGCCTTTAGTTAACTTAAAGGAGTGAAAATCCGGAACTGGTCGCGAGAAGGTCCGAAAAAGGTTTTAAGTAAATAAATAGATTCATATGGACATAAAATGATGTTAGAAAGTTGTTGGTGAAATCATAATAAGAATCGGAGCTAAAATCGAAAAAGTCTTAATGTTGACCCGTAAACGGTCCGGGGCCCCAATTTGATGTTTAGGATATCGGAAAATTACAAAAACTTGCGTACTACTGTAAAATGATATTTTAAACATATCCGTGCTGAGACAAGTGAAAAACGAGCTTTCGAACGTAAAAATTTCATGTGGGCCCCATTTAGGCACTAAAAGACAAAAAATGGGCTAAAGGGGTATTTTTGTCATTTGGCTTGGTAAATGGCCATAAAAATCAGCCAAGAAACCCCATGACCAGCTGTGACCTTCATTTCTTTCTTGCCTTAAGGGTTTCTTCTTCAACCTTGAGAAAACTCCATAACCAAAAGCTTGTAAGCTTGATCTCTTGATTTCTACTCATCACCAAGCAAACAAAACACATATTTCTACTATCTAGAAGGTAAGGATTACTTATTTGGTGTTAGCTTTTCAAGAAATCATGAGAAACCATGTGTTTCTCTTTATGGCCATTTTGCCTTAGGTGGTTTCCAACATAGTCACCACCTTAAACCACCACCATGGGTAGTCCTAAATCAACCTCTACATCTATTATTTGGGGTTGGTTGAGTCAAAAAGTGGCTTAGAGTTGGAAATCTAAGCTTGGATGAATTCACCATGTTGGCCAACCACCTTGTGCTGCCACTTCCACCAACATCCGAGGCCATCGTTAGCTTCGTTAGGCTCGGGGGAGCAACTTTCCTGTTGATCATTCATACGGATTTCCACCCGAGCTAGGTGTAAAAATTATAAAGTTTAAATTGCTAAGCTGTAGATTTTCGGATAGTAGCGAATTAGCTACAATTTGGATATTGTGAATATTTTCAAATTTATAAAATATTTATGAAATTATTCTTTATGTACTAGGAGCGTGGATTAGCTGAGTCCGTGGTTGGAAGAGCTCCGGAGCACGAGGATTCAATTTATTCCGCTTAGCGCACTGTGAGTAAACGTGTAGCGATAGACGTAGGATCATTAGATTATGTTATGACATACCGACTGTGATTGTATGAATGTATGATATAGAATTACCTTATGATATCGAGTTCTCAGAAAAACGTGAGAAAAAGGTCCAAGGAATGGACAAGTGATGATTATGTAATAATCCGGGTTCTCGTATGAGTGGTCGACCGTATGGCGCCATATTGTTCCTTGCTAGTATGCTTATTTAAATGCTATGTGATGCATGTTTATTGTAATGTTAAGCTATACCGAACTTTTAGGCTGCCATTGTGCCCTACTGGTTTTGTAGGAGCCTTCGTGCCCTACCAGTTTTGTAGGAGCCTTTGTGCCCTACCGATTTTGTAGGAGCTTCCGAGCCCTACAGGTTTGTAGAAGTATACGGACCCTTCCGGATGTTATAGTTGTTTGTGATGTTCGATAGAAACATCTAGGTGATATTAGTTAATATAATTTGCGAGTCTTTTCCATAGACTTTAATGTTTCTGCGTTTTCTCACTGGGTCCTTATGACTCACCCTTTGGTTATTTTTCTTTTTCAGATACTGATCGACCTTGTCCCTCATCCGTCCCGCCAGCTTGCTCGTGACCCATAGTCGGTGAGCATGACATTCTTTTTTGACGAGTTGATCCGTAGCTTGATGGAGGAGCCGTGCACAGTCACCTAGGGATGTCATATGTTATTTTGTCTAAGTATGTTGTATTATGTGTCATGCAGTAATCCGGTCGGAGACCGAGATTCTTGTGTACATTTTTGGCATTGTATATGTATATGTACATTATGGTTCACTTTGTGCGTCTGCTGCGGGGCATCTCGGTTACTCCCTAGTTGGAGGTGTCTTAACCGGGATGTCATGTGTTATTATTATTGTGTTGCTTGTTATGCAGGTTCGGTAAATCCCCCTTATCGGACGAGGTCATGCCAAAATTTTGTTAGATAGATGAATGGTTAAGGCTTCAGAGGCAAGGGTACATACTTGTCTCTGGCCGGTCACACTCCCGGATTTGCGATGTGACACCAGCCTAATAAGAAAAACCATGATTAACCCTGACTACATAGGCATGTGATGATATTACAGGAAACAATTATGAGCCATGTCGAATTTGGGTGAAATGGTGATGTGAAATTTCTCTATTAAAAAAAGTTACGGTTCTTCAAAAACGAAGAACAGAAAAAAAAAAAAAAAAAAAAAAAAAAAGGAGAATAAATTGGTGCAGCAAAAAAGGAATCATATTCAAAGAATGAAGTTTGTAATTTGAGGAAAAGACTATGGCTCTTCTAAAATCCTGAAAAAATGTAAAGTGTCTATGGGTCACTTAAACCGAAATATATATTTATCCTATCTTGACCCTAGCCTTACATTACAAGCTTAATAAAAACCTACTTGATCCTTGATGAAGTGTTAGTCTACATTAGTGGAGAGAGAGATAAAAAGCAAACATATGAGATTCCAGAACTATAATTCATCTTTTGCATTGATATAAACTTATTTGGATTGCATACATTAATTTGCAAAGAGATTATTCACACACACACTGAGAATTCATTCAAGCATGAAGTATACAATTGAATTGAATTATAAAGTTGGATTATATTTGTTTTTTACTTTGAGTTGATATTTTGAGAAAGCTTTTGAGGAAAATTAAGGAAATCATTACTCGAGTGCATTCATCTCTAGCTATGTTTTGTTTCGTTTTATTTAGTTTGTTTTGTTTTGCTCGAGGACTAGCAAAATTTTAAGTTTGGGGGTGTGATAACTTTATAAAATAGAGTTCTTTTACCATATTTTATATAGCTAAATCCTTGTAGTTTAAAGTATTAATTAATTATTTTTAGTTATTTTTATTTATTTATAATTATTTGTTTTATATTTAATATAGTTACTAATTTAATATCCTTTACAATTTTGTAGAGTCCTAAAGCAATAAAAAGAATATCAATTCATTTATCGAAAGTCCAAGTTGGAGGCTGTTGCTTGCCCACAAAGTTTTTCTTCTTCAAAATTTTGGAGCTTTATAAATAGGAACCCTTTAGGACTTTATAAATAGACTTCTCCCAAGGTGTCAAATCTGAAGCTTGTAAATAACCTAATTTTCTTAAGAAGAGAGCAGCCACCACAAGTTTGCAAGGAGCAATAGAGATTTTGAAGGACTAAAGACTGAAGATCTGACAACCCTTTAGTTTTCTCTTATCTCTTATCTTATTTATCTTTCTTGTATTATTTATGATGGAGAAACTCCTTTGTTTTATATGTTTATTAATCAGTATGACTAATTTACTTTTTCTAGGATTGCAATGGAACTCAACATGTAGTTTGGATTATTTTACTTTCTTGCTTGATTTAATGATATTTGATGTCGTTTATTCAATCTTGTGTTTAATGCTTCTAATTGCTTAGCTACCAATTAGATTGATGTGGTAACCTAGATACAACTTTGTAAACGGAGTTTAGTGTTAGACATGGATTGAATGACACATGTTTCATATTCATTTATTAGGATGAATTGATCTGCATGTAGGGTAGGAATACACTTGCGTGTCATGTGTAACCAATTTTAGAGTCTAAGCTTAACAAGTTTTCTTTAATTCAATTGTCATAGGAATATAGTTAATTGGTTAAGAGAGATATTTTTATAAGACCATAGGAAGATCCCTATAAATAGATTAAAACTCTAGGCTCACAACTCAAGATCATTAGTCAAGTTAAGAGAGTAAGAGAGATTTAAGCGACGTGTTGAAGGAAATTGTAATCCTAGGCTTTTCTTATTTGATTTAATCTATCTTTTAATTTGTCTTTTTTTTTTCTTTTATTTAGTTTTTACTTTACAACCTTTAATTATTTGTTTGAATAAGACTAAGTTGTTATAATTTTAATACTTAATGAATTTGGTAATAATTTCTCGTGGGATCGACAGTCTACTTTTCCCTTTATTACTTGTTAACGATACGTGCACTTGCGTGGTAAATCCGACAACAAGTTTTTTGCGCCGTTGCCGGGGAGTTATTTATTATTTTTGTTAGTATTAATACCAAGCAACCTTAGTCTTAATTTAAACTTTATTTTTCTTTATTTTCAGGTTTTGTTGATTTGGATGCACTATGTGGGATTATAAACGGGATGCAATCAATGCTTTATCTACACAGATGGCTGCTTTGTCCACGAAATTTGACATTATGAATGTGCATTCAGTCCAAAGCCTATTTTTAACATGTGAATTTTGTGAGGAAGGACACACAACTTGTAGATGCCCAACCTATGCTGAATCAATGCAATATGTTGGAAACTATAACATGCAGCAAAATAATTTCTATTCCAACAATTACAATCCAGGTTGGAGAGATCCCCAAAATTCTTCTTGGAACAACAATCAATGGTCCTTCTATTCAGACAATCAAGCATATCCTTTTGAGTTCTCATCACAAGCTCAAGCACTGGTTCTAAAAACGAATCCTTCATTGGGAGAGATGATTATGCAGTTCATGGAAAGAACTGACACTATCTCTCAGGAGCGAGCAGCATTACTTTAGAGTCAAGCGGCAACACATAGGAATCTTGAAACACAAATGAGCCAGCTTGTCAATGCCTTTAACAATTGCCCTCAAGAAACTCTTCCAGGTGACATTGAATCTAATTCCAGACGAGGTGAACAAGAGTATATTAACGCCAACACACTTGGGATTGAACAAGAGATAGATGAGGATAGCAAAGAGTCTGAATTGCCAACCGAGCTTATTGAAGAAGAAATTGTGAAAGCTCAAGAAGAATGGATCAAGTGTGATCCACCACCACTGCCTGTTCCCCAATGCATCCACCAGCTAAAACTAATCGATGGGATAGATAGTGCTAACAACGAGGAATTCATAGAGATTTATCCCATTAATCCACTTAAGGCATTAATAAATTCTACCATTAAAAGAGATGAATTTCGCTTTCAAGCCTGCAAGAAAGCTAAGTTGTTTAAAGAAAGGACATCCAAATGGCATGAATAAAAAATCATCAAGTGGTTAGATACAGGATGATGGGCATGGGATAGTCAAGCAGATGACTATAAATCAAGCGCTTCTTGGGAGGCAACCCAAGTTCTAAACTTTTTATTTTTCTTTTAATTTTTATAGTATTTTTATTATTATTAATTTCTTTTTACTTTTTTTTCTTTTGTAGGAAAACTAAAGCTTCTCCTGCTTTGCTTGCATCGATAGGGGAGTTTTCTTGTTCTTACTCTTTTTATTTCCAAACATTGAGGACAATGTTTGTTTTATGTTTGGGGGTGTGTCTTTAGATTTATTTTAGTTTGTGTGATTGTCCTCAATCCATGTTCATTTCGAAAATGAAAATGATGAAAATAATAAATAAATAAATAAAAATGAATATGTACGTGCTTGATATTTTGCCATGCTCGTGTTTGCAAATGATGTACTTCGTATGTTTAATCATATGATTATGCATTTAATCACATGTCCTATATGCTTAACCATGTGCATCCCATACTTAAATATTTGCATCATATGCATTTAAATAAAAAAGGGTGAATGAAAATTACCGACGACGAAATTCGGAGGATGTCATAGTAATGATTACTAAGATATCCCTGTAGACACCTAATTTTGTCCGGGCCCCCTAAACCAGGCAAATTCTCCTTTCAACTTCCCAGAACACAAAGAGACTTACACCATTCCACATATGGGTCTCCAAGACTTTGTTTCGGAGGTCAACACAAAAAGTCAACTCGGAAAAAGTAAACTCTAACAAAAGTCAAACCCAAAAAGTCAACCACTGAAAAAGTCAACTCTCAGCCAAAATCAAGATTCTAAGTTGAATTGAACAATGGTGAAAGAATTTTGATAATCCGAGGTCTACAACGAAAGATAGAGAGTTTGAAAGAAAGGTTGTAGAAATTCAGTGTATAGGAAATACCTAAATTTGCAAATTTGGAAAAAGTGTGTAAACGATCAAATTGGACGAAATTGTAGGTTCCAAATGGAATAAGATCAATAAACATGGATATTGGAATGTCCAATTTTGAAGCGGAGTTGAATGAAGAATTGGTTTGAAGAGAAAAAGGAAAATAAGGATTTAATGAATAAATAAAAACTTCACAAATTTGGGAAAAACCGCAGAGATGGCCCGATTCGGTAAATTTGAAGCCCCAGTTGATAAAGGATAAATAAATAAAAATATCCCAAGTGCCAATTTGAAGTAGATCACAAAGAAGAGCCGGTTGGAGGAAAACGAAAAAAAGAAAAAATTCCCAATATTGAGAAAAGGGAAAAACTAAATTGGAGAGGAATTCGGATGTAAAAATTGGGTATTTTCGGACCAACTCCAATTCAATATATAACAAAGGCAGTGGAAAAAGAAAATCCAGAAATTGGGCCCGTTTTGAGTAAAATCGAGGTTTCGGGGTTTAAAGGGCAATTTTGGAAAATCTGGGAAAAATAGAAAACGAGCTCGAAAAATTATGAAAACTTTCAGATCTGAGTTTTACATTAGATGGAAGGGATTGGAGAAGAAAAAATCAAAATCGGAGCTCAAATGAAAAAAGGCGAAGTTCGGGTGCACTAATCCGAAATTCCAAGAGAAAATTCCAGGAAAAATAGGAAACAAGATCAGAAAATTATGAAAACTTCCAGATCTGAATTTTATATTTTATGGAAGGGGTTGGAGAAGAAAAAATCCAGAATCGAAACTCAAATGAAAAAAGGCAAAGTTCGGGTGCACTAATCCGAAATTCCAAGAGAAAATTCTGGGAAAAATAGGAAACGAGTTCAGAAAATTATGAAAACTTCAAGATCTATATTTTATATTTTATGGAAGGGATTGGAGAATAAAAATTAGGAATCGGAGCTCAAAGGAAAAAAGATAAAGTTTGGAGGCACTAAACCGAAACGTTAGAGAAAAATCTTGGAAAAATAGAATCCGATCTCGAAAAAATATGAAAACCTCCAAAACTGAGTTTTATATTTGATGGGATGAATTAGAAAACAAAAATCCAAAATTGGGGTTCATTTGCAATTAAATTAAGTTTGGGGGCCAAAATGTAATTTTACAGAAGAAACCGAAAATGGCCATTTTGCAAATAAAAAAGGGAGGAATGGCCTGGGAATTTCTAGGCCATTTTCGGCCAGCTGCTAATTATAGGGAGGAGTGTGATCATCTTGAATCTAGCCACGGTTGAATAGCAAGATGACATTTTTAAAAGGACAAGATTCTCCACTACTTTGCCTACATGGCATTTTAAGCCAATGGGAGGTCTCCAAATTGCAAAGCCATGTGAAGGCCATGTGAAGAGTATGTGAACGCTATGAGATGATGCCAAGTAGGATTAAAAATGCCACCTAGGAAGATATTTTAATAGTAAGCCATATGATCATGACAAGTGGCTTAGATATTTTGTAGAGATAGGAGACAAGAATATTCTAGGTGGCATTCTTGGCCAATGAGAGTCGAGGAAACCCTTAATTTAAGGAAAACATCATGCAAATAGGGGACAAGCACCCTTAAATTAAGGAAATCATCATGCAAGGATGGGACATTTTTTAGCCATGTGGCAAAGATGTTGGAGGAGCATGTAAGGCATGACAAAGGGTAAAAAAATAAACACACATACTCTCATATATAAAAAGGGCAGCCGACCAAGCAAGGGAGGGGGATTCATTTTTTTTCCTCAAGGCATTTTCACTACACTCTTGGAGGAAAAAAGGAGGAAAAAAAAGAGAGAAAGAAGGAGAAGAAAGGAGAATTTAGAGAACTTGATTTGGAAAGCAATAGCGAGGTAGCTATTCCCTTTCTTCCTCTTCAATTATTTTCTATGATATTATGATTCTTTTTCTTTTATTTTTCCATGTGATTTGTTAAATTTTTGTTCAATAAAAAGGTTTTCAAAAATAAATTTTAAAGGTTTTCTATACTTTATTCCTTATTCTTTATCAAATAACCAAGTTGACAAAAAATTTTACATTTTTTTTGCATTAGCCGAAATGTAGAGGACGTTTTTGTGCTTGTTCTTGCTTGATTATTCCTGCTTGTTTGTTGGTTCATATTTTTAGCTCATGGTTGATTCATTGTCATATGTTTGTTGGCTGTAAAATCATGCATTTCATGCCATCTTCAACTAGGTTTTGGCTAAGATCAAGCAATGATCTCTAACCAAAAACCCCTTGTGCATTCTAGTTGAGAGAGTGATAGTTTAAGTTGGGTATTCTGACTTTGGGATTTTTTTTTTCACTACTCACTTTTTGTCAAAATAAATGATTTTTTTATCACATGTAGTATACCTTTAGAGGATGCCCTGGTATTTTTTTTTTAAAGAATTTTAGATTTTTTATCATGGTTGAAAAAATGGTTTTCTATAAAACAGTTTTTAGCTCACTGTTCTGACTTCGGTGAAAGTTCGGACAAGGCATCCTTGGTCCAAAAATTAAACTGATTTTTTCTCATAGAGAATTTTATGTTCTAAGTCCACACTAATGTTTTCAGATTTTTTTGAAGTTTTACAAAGGGTAAAAAAATAGTTTTTCAAAACTGGTTTTGGGAGTCAGAATTATTTTTTTAAAACTGATAATTTTTTGTTTTGTTTCATATACAAAGAGGGGGCTGATTTGGGTCATTAGTTGCTGTCTTAGGTTGATTTCCATGTCATTTCAAGGTTAAAAATCAATTTTGCAAAAATTGGGTCAAGGGTGGTCAACCCGAGTTTCAAAATAGGCGAAACTAGACTTTTTTTAAGAGGGGGGTTCGGCCATGAGGTCTTTTTCATCCCAAAAATTCCATTTTTTTTAAAATTCAAGCCCAAAGTCTTTAGGCTTTGAAAATCCAATTTAAGTTTCTTTCAAAGGTAGTCGGATACCTTTTTAGGTATACGGATGTCCTTACTTCAAGAGAGAAATACACCTTCATGCATTGCATGTTTTAAAATGTTTTATTTTAATTTGACATAAAATGTATGTTTCGTTTTCCTAGACATTTGGCGAGAATTAGTTCTTAATCTTTGTCGGGTTGTCGGGGAGGTTGTTCAATTCACGTGTTTATGGAATCGAAAGATATTGGATTTTGTTTTATTCGGAATCATTTAAATGTCATAAGAAAGAATTATTTTCCAAGTTTTGCCGGGTTTGTCGGAGAGTGTGGTAATATTTTTTGATATATGCTATTTGTATGATTCCTCACATGAAAATTCTATGTCCATGAATATTCCATGTTCATGTCATTTGATATTCATGTTGCCATAATTAGATTTTGCCATGTCAAGCATGCCATGTTATTTATTCATGTGCCATGTCATTCATACGCCATGCCATGTCATTCATATACCATATCATCCATTCACATGCTATATCTTCTAGATTATACCATGTCATTCATTCATATGCCATGTCATCCATTCACATGCCATGTCTTCTAGATTATACCATGTCATTCATTCATATGCCATGTCATCCATTCACATGCCATGTCGTCTAGATTATGCCATGTCATTCATTCATATGCCATGTCATCCATTCACATGCCATGCCATCTAGATTATGCCATGTCATTCATTCACATTCCATGCCATCTAGATTATGCCATGTCATTCATTCACTTGCCATGCCATCTAGATTATGCCATGTCTTCATTCATATGCGATGTCATTCACATGCCACGTCATCTAGGTCATGCCATGTCATTCACTCATATGCCATGTCATCCATTCATATGCCATGTCCTCTAGGTTATGCCATGTCATTCATTCACATGCCATGCCATCTAGATTATGTCATGTCATTCATTCACATGCCATATCATTCATATGCCATGTCATTCATTCACATGCCATATCATTCATATGCCATGTAGTCATACACACGACATGTCATGCCATATCATTCATGTGCCATGTCATTCACATGCCATATCGTTCACATGCCATATCATTCATTCGCATGCCATGTCATTCAGTTTATGCCATGTTATCAATTCATGTGCCATATCATTCATATGCCATGTCTTTGATTCATATTCCATGACATTCATTCTTTTGGTTATGTCATTTAAATTTTGTCATGTTATAATAAATTGCTTGCCAAGTCATGTTAATTATGCATGTTATATATTCATGTTTCAATGATAATTTATACATTCATGATCATTTAAATTTTTGAAAATTGATATTTTTAATAAAATAAGGCAATATCCCCGAGTTAGTATAATTCATGAATTCTCCTCCGGGTTGCGAGAGAGTCTCCATCAATTAAATTAGCAAAAGAATACCCTTCTAAAATAGGATGATGTGGAGATTTTCAAAAACAATAAAAATTCTATATTTATGCCGGTTTGCCTGGGGAATATAGAAAATTTTTGCAATAACAAATTCTGGATCATTTTCGAACAAATAGGATTGTTTTTAAAATGGGAATTATTTTAAAATACCAAATCTAAAACCGACTTTTCATCGAGACTCGAGATAACACATGACTAATAAGGTACCATTTTATACGGCCGTTATGGGGTCCTAATCTTTCCCCACACATAACCGAATCTCGAACCTGCACTTGTTTTCTCTGGTTCAAAGCACAGACTTCGAAATTGGTATTAAAATATTTTAATTAATTTTAAAATATTTTTCAAAATCGGTTTTAATAGATGGCCAATAACACCTAGCCAAAAAAGATTGGTGGCGACTCCATTTTTTTTCGAGGTCGTTTTCATACCCTCAACCTTTAATTTAGAGGAATTATGTCGTGTTTTCCTCTATTTTTTCAATGTCACACCCTTAACGAATAGGCCGGTTGTCCCCGGACGGGGGCAGATTAATTTCGGACCTTCATTTAACGAGGTTGCGACAATCCCAATGTGAGAGGATCTCGTTAAATACCACCATAAGTATTGGAAATATTTAATGAGTATTCTCGATAAAAGATTTATGTTCACTTTCATTTTCAAAAAAAAAAAAAATAATAGCAATTCCTTTTTTAAAATTAATAAACATGTTTTGGAAAGAAAAAAAATCAGAAGAGAATCAGTTTTAATATCGATTTCAAGTCCATTAAATCGAGATTTAGGATAATACTTTATTAATTGGTATCGTTTTATTAACGTACGTCGTGGGGGTGCTAATACCTTCCCCATGCGTAACCGTACTCCCGAACCCATCATGATTTTTCTTTGGTTTTCAGTCACAAACTTCAAAATTGTCTTTTTAAAAGGTTTTAATTAATTTTAAAATTCTTTTTCAAAGATAGATTTTAATAGGTGGCCAATCGCACCTAGCTAAAAAGGATTGGTGGCGACTCCGTATTTTTATGTTTTATTTTATTTCCCCCAAAACGTCATTTAGCGGTCGCGAGATCGTTATGACAATACAAAACTTTTAAAATTAGCTTAACAGTTAGACGCTTAGGGTTTAACCAAGAAAATAAAATTGGGTTTATTTGAAAAACATACTGTCAATAGTACAATTATTGTTTAAAAGTCTAACAACATAAAATAATTCGAAAAAGGAAATAGAGAAAGATAAAATTGTTAAAAAGAAGTTATAAAGACAAAAATATCCATCTTCACTTTCATTTCTTCTTCTTCTAGGAAGACCTCCAAAAATGGTAGTTTTTTGTTCAAAATGGAAGCTTTTTTTTTCATTTTTTGGATCCAACATTAAATTATGGGTTCTTTTCTTTCTTTTTTTTACTGTTTTTTTTTAGAAAGGATCAGCAAGTTAGAAGAAAACAAAGAGGAATGGGATTAAGTTTATTTTATTGAGGACAATTTCTTTTTTAACAATTCTTTAACTTTCATTTCTTTTCTTTTTTTTTTTTTAATTATTTTTATCCATTAGATCATTATACAATTATTCTTAATAGAGGGCATGTTTTTCAAGTTAACCTAAGAAAATTTTCTAAAGTTGATTGTACAAGGACTAATTATGCTATCAGTCCTTGTACTGATTCAAAATTTGAAATTTAGTCCCTCTACTATAATTTATATCAATTGAATCCTCTTACTATATTATTTTAAAAATTTTGGTCCAATTAATAACGGTGTTACTTTTCTTCCGTTAAAAATGATGACGTGGAAGTTGACTTGCTGACGTGGCGTTGACTTTGCTGACGTGGCAAGCTTAGTCAGCAAATTTTTTGGCCAATTGATGACGTGAACATTTTTTTGCCACGTAGCTTACTAATAAATGATGTTATTAGTCCCTGTACTTATGCAAAAATTCAGATTTAGTCCCTCTACAATGATTTTAAGAAAATTTTGCACCTATATTTTTCGATATTTCAAATTTCGATCCAATCTTAAAAATATTCATATTATTAAAAAAATTATTATTAAAATAATAATATTATTATATTAAATAATATTTATTATTTAAATAATAAAAGATATTATTTTTTGTTAGTATTAATAATTATATATTTTTATAATTAAATTTATAGATTTTTATAAAAAATTATTTTTATATTAATATTTATAATTAAATTTAAATATTTTATATTTTATAAAAAAATATTTTTATATTAATATTTATATATTTTCAAAAAGAATTAGTCTCTTTATAATGATTTAAAATATTTAAATTTAATTATAATATATATAAATATTAATATCAAAACAATTCTTTTAATATTTTTTAAACAGTATTTTGAGCTTACAGGCCAACCCGAGCTGAGCACTGGTTAAAGCAATATATATAGAAATAAAAGTGTAATTAATGCATCATTTTTTTTTAATTCAATTAAAGTGATGTATTTAATGCAAAAAAAATTTTCTAAGAAAGTAAATAAATAATCTTATAGGCATCGGTTAAGCGGATTTTTTTTAGAAAAGAGCTATAAGATACTCACTAAACCTATGAATTTAATTTGACTCGAACCATATCTTGAACATGATTTTTATACCTGAACTTAACTTAATCCGACATGATATATTATTATATTAATAAAAACTACTTTATTTAATTTTAATAAAAAATATTTAAAAATGTTAAAATAAAAAGTCTTTAATATTTTAATTTTAAATATTTCTTGAATATTATTAAACATAAATATTTTTATATTTTAATAATAAATATTAATACTAGCAAAAAATAGTATATTTTATTATTTAAATAATAAATACTATTTAATATAATAATATTATTATTTCAATAATAATTTTTTTATAATATGAATATTTTAAATATTTTTAAGATTGGATCGAAATTTAAAATCTCGAAAAGTATAGGTACAAAATTTTTTAAAAATTATTGTAGGACTAAATCTGTATTTTTTCATAAGTACATGGACTAATAACATCATTTATTAGTAACTGACGTGGCAAAAAAAGTCCACGTCATCAATTGGCCAAAAAAATTGCTGACTAAGCTCGCCACGTCAGCGAAGTCAACGCCACGTCAGCAAGTCAACGTCCACGTCAGCATTTTAACGGAAGAAAAATAACACCGTTATTAATTGGACCAAATTTTTAAAAATAATATAGTAAGAGGATTCAATTTATATAAATTATAGTAGAGGGACTAAATTTCAAATTTTGAATCAGTACAAGGACTGATAGCATAATTAGTCCATTGTACAACCATTGGCAATCAGAAACTAAAGGGGGCGGCGTTGTTTACAATGGTACATTGCATTGTTCAATGGTCCATTGCCTTGTTTCTCCAAAGGTATGTTATCTTTTATTTCCTATAGGTTATAAATTTCTCAAAATTTTCTTTTATTTTGATTTTGATGTATATGGAATGAGAGTGATAATGAAGTAGTTGAGAAAATCATAAAAAAGATCTTTTGAATTGCAATTGTTTATTGTTGGTAAAAAAGATCGTCTAAAAGCCATATAAAGTTAGAGTGTTGAAATAATTATTGCTGATATAAGGCATATGGTGAAACAGTTCCATTTCTGTCAAAATTAAAAAAAAAAAAAATCTTTTGAATCAAAATTGTTTATTATTTTGTTAATTTGCTTTCTTGGTTATTTTCTAAATTGAGTATTTCTTAGATGTCAATGATTATCTTTTTTTTTTTTTTTTTTTAATTCTGTGAGTTTTGTTGCCTTTCCTTTTTCTTCTGTTCTTTTATCTTTTTGGTTTTCATTTAGTTTCATGACAATGTTTAATTTTTATTTGTGTAATTTTTTTCTTTAAGTTAGAACCAAGACCACTGCCACAATATCATCTGAGACAACCAAGTAGATGAGTAAATGCTCGCCTGGAAAATGACTTGCCAGGAAAGGAGAAGAGCAGAGGTAGCTTTTCAATTCATTGAATGCTTTTTGGTAGTTATCGTCCCATTTGTACCTATTGGCATTTCGAAGCACTTTGAAGAATGGCAATCATTTATCTGCTAACTTGAAGATAAATCTATTCAAGGCTACTACCCTTCGAGATAACCTTTGCATTTCTTTGGTTGTCCTTGGAGGGGTCATACTTAGTATTACTTGGATTTTCTCTAGATTTGCCTCAATGCCTCTGTTGGAGACCATAGATCCAAGGTACTTTCCTTTTCCAACACCAAAAGCACATTTGGCTTGATTGAACTTCACCTTATATTGCTTCAACACTTAAAATGTCTCTGCCTGGTCATAGATATGGTGTTCGACAGAAGAGCTCTTGATAAGCATATCATCAACGTAAACCTCCGTTGATTTGTCAATCTGTTTTTTAAAGTGTTTACGAGCCTTTGATAAGTGGCACCTGCATTTTTCAATCCAAAAGGCATCATTTTGTAGCAGAACAGGCCATCCTTAGTGATGAAGACAACTTTTTTCTTAATCATTAGGGTTCAACTTGATCTGATTATAGCCTCAAAAGGAGTCTGTGAAGCTTAAAAATTTATGGTCTAAAGAGGCATCCACTAATCTGTTAATCGAAGGTAGAGAAAAATTGTCCTTGAACAAGTCTTGTTCAAATATGTGAAGTCAATGCACATTCTCCACTTTCCATTGGATTTCTTCAGCACCACCATATTTGCGAGTCATTCTGGATATTCATTTTTCTTATGTATCCAAAGGCCAATAACTTGTCCAATTCTTCTCTAATGGCTTGATTATGCTCTGGAATGAATCGTCGCTTTTTCTACTTAACTGGTCTGGCTGACGGATTAACATTCATGGAATGCATTATTACATTCTTGTCAATACCGAGCATATCAATTGTAGACCAAGCAAAAATAATTGTGTTTTTTTATTTTTTATTTTTGCAAAAAGCAGACCAAGCATTGTTTGGCTCTCTGGTCTAGTAGCGAACCAATCTGCGTAGTTGTATCTAGATCGCACTCGCAGAGAGGGACACAAATAATTTGCTCAACTGGTTGAGCCTTATATTGGTTTGAGCCTGGTATCAAGACTTTATAACTTGAGTGTTTGTACTATAGATTGGTCATCATGTTGACTTCATATATACTGGTTTCTTCCTAGTGTCGTTCCTTTTCTGCTCACCAAAACTAACTTGTTCATCATGAGCTTGTCTTTTGAGCTAAAGAGATATAAGATGACATTGATGGGTAGTGATTTGGTCGGTTTTTAAGAAACCTATACCAGTTGGAGTTGGAAACTTGACAGTGAGGCAGTAGACCGCTGTTACGTTTTGGTCTTCTTCATCAATGGTTGCCCAAAGATAACATTGTATGCTGATATTTGATCGACCACCGGAAATTCTACCATGGCAATGAGTGTGTGCTCACCATCTCCAATAGTTACAGGTAAGACTATGGAGCCTTTGACAGAAATTAGTTGATTTGCAAAACCAAAAACAGGTCCTAACGGTTTCAATCATCTTGGGAAAACCCATCTGAAGAAATGCATCATATTGAATCAGTTCTACAATATTGCCACTGTTAATCAATATCCTCTTGACCTTCCGATTGGCAACTATTGTAGATACAACAATTGGATCATTACCATTGTCGATCACTATATTAGTGTCATCTTCCGTGAAGGTTATCATCCAATCATCATGTCTTAGTTTCTTGAGCGCTACAACAATTGCCATCACATTTCTCAAATGTGATTTTCTTTTTAATCTGCTTACCGCCTAATCTTCTGTTACTCTAATAATAACATTGATTACCTCTTGAATAAGTCTTTTTACTCAGCCTTGATTTGGTAGGTATCCTAATTCTGGGTTGATGGGCGATCGTTCCCATTGTGTATAGCCTTATTTCTCACAAATTGTTTTATTTGTCCTTCTTGGATGGCACGCTCTATGGCGTCCTTGAGGGTGATACATTCTTCGATTATGTGACACATGTCAATGTGAAAAGCATATTGCTTATGGGGTTTCAGCAGTTTGGGTTATCTTGTAAAGGTGGTGGTGACCCCAGGATACCTTGTTTGGCGATGGCTTTGAGTATTTGGCTTCAAAAAGCATTCAAAAGGGTGTAGCTTCTAAATTTGTTGTATGTTGGTGCCCAATCTCGTTTACGAGATTGCTGATTAAGGGAGATTTTGGGTGAGCTCCAACGGTCGTAGCTTGGTCTATTGCGAGATTGCTCATCTCGCCTATGTCAGTTTCTATTATAACGCTTGTTGCGGGATTCCCTTTCTACCCTTTTTGCATTCATTTCAGCTAATTTTTTCTCTTCCGCTTCAGCAAAGTTCTGCGCCCTCTAATAAAGGCGGTATAACTTCCTTGGTTTATTGTCACTTAGCGCATACCGTAGATGTTCATGGCGTAAGCCTACTATGAAATCATGTATGACCCAATCATTTTTCAGGTCTTTAACTTCAAGGGTAGCTGCATTGAGTCGACGTATAAACTCCTTTATAGTTTCCCTGTGGTTTTGTTATTGACCATTAGATTGATGGCGTTATGGTCATTACGCGATTGGTCAAGAAGTGCGCCATGAATTTTCGACTGAGTGACTCAAAATTTACTATCAAACTAGGTGCGGGGGAGTATTACCATGTTCTAGCATGCCCTCTCAAAGTGGTAGGGAAGACTCTTCATTTCATTGCATTCGATGTCTTAAGAAGATCCATGAACGACTTGTAGTGATCCAAGTAGTCATGAGGGTCTTAGGTGCCATCATACACTTCTTTTAAGAGTTTAATGTTTGGTGGGCCTTTCTTTTGTCTGACCATTAGTAAGAACGGGTTACGCTCCTGGTCGAACCATTTTAACTCATCACCCGTTGTTTTCTTGGGACTCTTTCTTTCTGCTCGTAGAGCCTCAACTTGCTTCAACTCTGGGTTCATTCTCACTCGAGTATATATACATGGTCTGTGGTTGTCTTCTTTGAGTGGAGAGTAGTATTCTTGTTTTCAGTTCGATGTGGGTGATCATTATCTTGCTCATCCTTCTTGGACAAGGCTGGAGCTTTCCTTCTCACGCTGGTGATTGGGGTTTCTATGGAGTTGAGAAAGTAGTTGGTTTGCTTGATGGGTGAGTTGTTGCTGTGTTGCCAATTGGACGCTCAGCATCTAGATTTGGGCAAGCATTTTATGATAGTTTTCTGCGGGTGGGGGTATGAAGGATGAACCAAATAAGTAATTTGGTTGTCGTCGGGTATGAGGGGAAAAGTAGTTTCTGGCCCAATCCAGAGGCAGGTACACCGGCGGGCAGGTGCACATTAAGCACTAAGGATTTAACAAGCGGGAGGCTGGCCACCCATTAAAAAATGAGGAAGTGAAAGGTGAAATGTTTTCAATTCCTGTTACCACAATGACAGTTGTTGCTGGAGGATAATGTTTGTTTGCATCATAGCTGATGGAGTTGAGAACAGAGGCAAATAGTCTTGAAAGAGGCTCTGATAATAGTTTGGTGCATACGGCAACCATGTACTTAGAGATGCTAGTGAGAGGGGGTATGGAGAAGCATATTCATACACGGGTTGCTGGATGAGGCTCTCCAATATAGGCATGCCACTCAAACCAAGAATACTGGTTGGGCTACTAGATGAATGGCTGGTGGCGGAGTAGTTGTTTTTGTTGGGGCAGAAGAGGATGCAATGGGGAGAATAGTATTCTCGGATTGTAGTAAAGACATTACTATCTTTCCCATAGACGGCGCCAAATTGTTTAAAAGTTTTTAGGTTGTAGGATGAGAGCTCAAGAGGAGGATTAGTTTGGGAGCAAGGACCTGCCAAAAAGTAGCAAACTATCAAAGAAACGTCCGAGTTTGGATTTGGGGCTGCACTCCAATGATTAAGTTAGTGAGTATTCAAAGAGGAGGAAGGAAGGTAAAAGCTGCTAGAGAATAAAATATGACCTAAGATTCAGTATCCTTATTTCATACCTTTTATACCTAAAATTCTATGCAGTTGGCAATGAATTAATGTTGCCCTCCTCTGATTTTGGACTTTGGACCCTAATAGATATTTGGCATAACAAACGTCCATTAAAATTTCTGGAGTTATAATTTTAATATAAGATACTCTTGAAGTCAGTATTGGTGATGTTATATATGCTTTGAGAATATCTTCAAGGAGGGCTAATTACTTTGCAGATTCTCTTGCTAATGCTAAATATTAGGGGTGGACCGGTGGACAGAAAAGAAATATTCATTAAATCTTAATCTTCTTTTGCAAATTCATAGCTTGCTATTGGTTTGCATTTGTCCTACCGGGAAATCTTTTAGTTTCTATCAGTTTCATATGGCTCTTAATCTGTCAATAGTACTATTAGAAATTTCCCATTGTACCGTCATATATCAGTTTCTTCTTTTGCTAAATCATTTTACAAACATCCATATAAACTACTATTAGCTACGAGCATTCCTTAATCCTTTCCAATTAATGGAAAAAAAGAAGATGAAAAAAACAGGAATCATAAATTTTTGGCTGAGAAAAAAAAATCAAATTAAGTAAATTTCAAGTTCCGGGTTGTTTTCCCCTTGTGAAGCTAAAAGATATTGGATCCCATCTACTGAAGAAATGAAGATACGGATTTTTAACACTTGAAGGATAGAATGGGACATAAAATTTAGAGTTTAGACATCTAATGAAGCTAATTATATCATTAATATTAATAACTCTTCGACTTACAAACAACTTCAGAAATAAGAAACTGAGTCTGACTAGACCCTCTAAACCATTGCAGACAAGACCCATAATTTTAAACATAAGACTTCAAAAATTTATTTATGAATGACCGAACACGAGATAACTCCACTCATGGAAGAAGAGCTTTCACTGGAACAACCTTGCTAGCCTTCAAAACTGATGCCGATGGCGGAGATGGAGGAGACTTTGCAGTTTCATGATCACAGTAGCCTTGGAGTATGTCGCCTTCTTCCGTGGTATAGCCAAGGGTTTCAAGCATGTTCGGCCAGCATTGATGGCCAATGGTATGTATAGCGTGGCAACAGGAATCACCAAGGTAAGTCTCACCATTGAGGAAAAACAAGATAACCTCTCCAGTACAGGCTTGAATCTGGATCAAAGACTCCCAGCAACTCGGTGATTCTGCATCCATTTTCAGTCGAGCTACGAGGCTTAGCTTGGGGGTATCCAATAGTAGTGCCTGGCTTGCCGATGCCATGATTAGAGCTTGAAGAACAGTGAGGAATGAGAAGAGCTTGAAAGTATTGGCCATTTTAGAAGAGTAAAGATATTGCACGACAATGTTTTGAAAAAATTTGGTGAGGCTTGGTAGTTTATATAGAGATTGAATTTAATCGACGGTTACTAGAGACATTGAAAAGCTGATATGATTAATTGTACTGTTATGGAAGTTGATGAGATGAGATTGCATAACTTAACTAGTGGGTGTTAACTGAGGTATAAATATTGGTTTAGTGACGGTTAAATTATTGAAATAATCTTTGTAGTATAGTTAAAAGCACATTTAATTTTTATATTATAAAATTGAATAATTTTATTTTTATACGTTTGAAATTTATGAAAAAAATAAAATTGGTAACAGTGTTAATGAAAAACCATCTAAATGCTGACATGGACATGTGAAACTGATAGAAAAGATGATTTAAAAAAAATGATGACGTGTCAAATTTTTTTACTCAAGTAGAATTTAGAAAAACATAATTTTTTTTACCCAAATCCCTCTCTTTCTTACCAATAAAAACATGTCATCATATTTTTTTGAAGTCATCTATTCTGTCAGTTTCTAAATTCTACCTGAGCAATAAAATTTGACACGTCATTATTTTTTTAAAAAAATCATCTATTCTGTCTATTTCACATGTTCACGTCAGCATTTAGACGATTTTTCATTAAATTGTTACCAATTTTATTTTTTTACACCAATTTCAAACGTATAAAAATTAAATTACTCACTTTTATAATATAAAAACTAAAATATATTTTTTATGATAATACAAAAATTTTCTAAATACTTAACGTGGTTGTTTATTTTTCAGTGTCGGGTACGCCTAAGCTCTTCTAAAAGCCAGCTTTTCTTATATATTTAATAGGTGTAGTGCAGATAAAGAGAATTACAAGGGGACTATTGTTATAGGGTTTTGGATTATATTTTACTCTTATTTTTGTAGTAAAACCTTTAACGTTATCCGACCTTAGCTCAGTTGTTAGAGCGGAGTACTGTAGTGGTTAACCCTTTAGCTAGCCTTAGGTAGCTTGTTCGATTCCGGCATGTCGGAACCTTTTTTATATTACTTTGTTGGCTCTTAATGGGCTCAGTAAGTCAGTAAAAATCGCCTGAATACTTTGGGCTGGCCCTTTGCCCCTACACTGAAAATGGATGATGCCTAATTTTCACACCTGACACACCACTTAATCTGATTAGTGAGTAGTATGATACCCAGAAAAGGGAAATTAAAATTATCCCTGATTCTTCAAAGCCACCTGGTAAAAGATCGGATATTTTCTTTATTTTTTTTAATCATTTTTTAAGAAAATTATATATAGTGATATCAAACATATTCACTATTTAACATTTTTTTTTTAAAAACAACTTTTGTTTTCATTCACCAAACACAATTTCTAGAAAACAAAATTTGTTTTTCAAAAATTGAAAAAAGAAAATATAAACAAAAAATATTTTTTGTTATTTGAATGATTCTACGAAAAATATTTTCTGATATTTGAGTTTTTTTGGAAAATATGTGGCATTCGAATGCCCAAGCTCTTTTCATGCTTCGAAAAATGTTTTACGTTTTTCAAAAGCATAAGAAAACATAAAACATTTTCCGAAAAAATGATTTAATTTTTATTGATCTGAAGTTAATTTTCTATTGATCAATTTATTTTTTATGAAACAAATATAAAAAAATATATATAAAAATCACTTTTCAAAAGCCATTTTTTTCCCAAAACAAATGTACCCTTTGGTTTTTTTTTTGGCAATAACTTGCCTGACCTCTACTGATGGACTATCATGTATTCACAAGAACAGCCTGCAAATGTAAAAGCTGTGGAAATCTAATGAAATCTCAATAATCAAATGGCTCATCCTAGAACACCAATGTCAAATTGCATTGCATTGTTTGCTGATTCTTTCATATCTTAACCAAATCTTCGTGTTATTGGCCAAATTATGACCTCCACCAGCTGGTTCAATGTTATTTTATGTGTTGAAAACCAATGCATTTTGAGTACGGGTAAGAGCAGATGAATCAATGTCCTGTTGTGTTGAAGACATTACTAATGACTATAACATATTCATAGGTACTATTTTATTGGGATAAGGAAGACAGAATTCAAAAGTAAAAGTGGAAACAGGTCAGGACAGATTGTTTCAGACCTGTGAGCAAATTCACAGGTGCATTGATTTTCATGAATGCCTACAATTTTAATGCCATGACCACCCTGTTTGACACACATTTCAATTTGATGCATTCGAAATAGTGTATCTTTATTAAATCTTACTCTTAATACGATCAATTATAGTAAAGTAGTATGTAAGGATCGAATCCACAAAGATTACTTCTAATTTATGAGTTGGTTGGTTCAAAACTTTAGTTCTAAGACAAGAAAAGAAAAGTAAAAGAATAGGGAGTTTTTGAAATAATTAAAAGTAAAGTAAATAAAAAAAATAAGAATGCAATTAAGAAAGTTGAAGTTAAATATGAGAAAGGCATGGTTAAAATTTCATTCTCCCCCACTAGACATCATTGAGAATCAATTTTAGATCTATCAACATCAATCAACTATCAAAATTATCAACTGTAGATAACACCTCTCGTGTTATCCCAATCTTCCTTAGTTCGTCGTTAAATAAGACAAACGCCACTACTTAATCTCTAACTACCAAACAACCTAGGATAAACATCCCTAATTTAATTTGATTACAGCTTTATGATAAGAAAGATAGACTGATCTAAGCAACAAAAGCATAAACATGAATTGTTTAACTTAGGTTATGTTCCACTTTGCAATGCCCGAAAACCCATCATAATCATGAATTACAAATTGCTACTATTGAATAGGAAATCAAGACAAGCTACGTATCAAGTCTCCTAAACTAACATTAGATAATTATCAAGATCTATCTAGTATGCATCCTAAACAAATCAGGATAAAAATCATAAACAATTTTTTATGGAAGAGCATAAGTAACTTTGATAGAAAATTAATAATAGATAGAATCTGAAAATTAATTACAAAACATGTCTAGGGCTTTGAAATCACCCTTAATCAAAGAAAAATTTAGCTTAGCATAAGCATTATTAACATAAACATAAAAGAAACTAAGAAGAAAAACTAAAAAAAAAGAAGAAAATCAAAATACAATAGTAGAAGAAGTAGAGAGGTGTCTCAATTTGGCTCCCCCTTATGTTTCTTTATATAGGCAGCCTCTAGGTCTTGTGCATTAATTGACATTTAATAGCATCTAGCATTTAATGACATTTAATGCATATAGGCAGCTAGGGTTTAATGCAAGAAAGGAAAGTCTTGGTATCCATTTCTCTTACTTTGACTGGGTTTGTGTATTTATGGAAAGTAAGGAGGATTCTTGCAATTAATACAATTAATGTAAAGTTGAAAGATTGACAGCCACTAATCCTACTTTGACTAGGATTTTTCACATGGAAAATTAAGTTGATTCTTGCAATTAATGCAAGATAACACCTATAAAACACAAAACCATAGTAAACTATCAAGGATTTCAAGGAACTAAGCATAAAATATAAGGAATTGATATATGAAAATATATGAATTTAAGCACTTATCAAATTCCCCCACACTTAGTCTTTTGCTAGCCCTCTAGCAAAATCAAATAGAGATAAAGTAAGAAAACCAAATCTAGTTCACTTTCAATAACAATTAGAGGTAATCATTGAACAAGTCTTATCAACTAATCAATAGCTTAAAGAGTTCACAATAATTCATGCTTGAATGTAAAAGGTTTGAGTTAAGCCAATATTAACATGACATATCTCAATCAAAATAGTGCATATTGAAACTTAATCTCAACTTCTCACATGAGATACTCTCATGATTTTCACTCCTTAAAGTAGTGGTAAAGTGTTTACACTCAATCAATCTCATGAAAATATTTCTACCATATGCTTGCTTATCCACCTATTCTTCACTACTTATCATACAACTTCATAAATCAAGAGATCTTTATTCAAGGTTGTAATGGGGCCAAAAGGTAATATTGTAGTTAAAGAATAAAAGGAAAAGATATCACAAAGGTTTCAAAGACTTCATAAAATTTAGAGACAAAATAAGATTTTGCAAATAAAACTTTCTCAATATTCTTTAGAAGTACATCACATAGGCTAAATATTTCATATTGAGCCTTTACTTCTTTCTAATAAACTTTGTAACATTTTTTTTTCTTTTCTTTTCCCAAAAGTTCAAGAGATGATTCATTTATTTTATACATGGGAAAGTATTTTTACAATGTTCCCTTTCTTTTTTTCTTGACTTTTGCCTTTCTCCTCCCCTACACTTATCTTTTGTATCTAACCCAACTTTTCAATAAGTATTCCTTGTTTTTGCAATATGTCTCAAACATTCTAGTCCATCTTTAGAACAAGGGTAGAGATATAAATATGTTTAAGCTAGGTGTAAGATGTGGTTACTAAAGAAATAACTTATTTAATATAGGCTCAAATTGGTTCACTAGGGGGGATGTTCTCTTGGAACATCAATAGGGATGGCTGATTTGGCCCTGGTTAAAAATCCTAATGCCTCTATCATATCCATGTTGTCATATGTATCAATATAGTCTCAAATGGTTTAAAGCAAGTTGTAGAGAAACATATAATCATAAGAGCACACAAGAAAAAAATTGGATTGATATGTATAATGCATCAATCATATAGGCTCAAAACTCACAAGGATGTTTATACAAGTCAGATTTAAGTCTAAACATGCTTATTTCTCAACCAACATATCATATTAACATTAGCTCATAAAAAATTGGAATCAAGCTTAATTCTCATGAGAATCTTTTCATTAATAAATCTGTTTTAGACCTATGCAATTCATATATCATCATTGTTCTGAAAAGAACTAGAAAAAAATAAAAAATAAAAATAAAGACTTAAAACAAACCAAAACAAACCTAAATTAAAAGAAATCATAAATTCTTTCCCCTACACTTAATTCTTACATTGTCCTCAATGTAATACTTTTATCCCAAATGAAAGAATTATATGCAAGAGAAAAGAACTAATAAACAAAATAAGAAAAATAAGTAAAGGAAGCGATAAAAGATAGAAGGATGGAGAGTGAGAAATAGCAAATCTGATTATAATGTGTGCTCTCCATCCATTGGGTTGCCTCCTAATAAGCCTTTGGTTTAGTGTCCTCAGGTTGACTTGCTAAAACACACAAACAAACAAAAATATTAAATACTCAAAACAAAACAAACTAATGAAACTTCAATAATCCTAAAACACTCTAAAAAAATAAAATAAAAAACTAAACAAAACAAAGAGAGAAAGGAAGAGAAAGCAAATCTGATATGGCAGGTTGGCTAATCTTTCATCAATTGGGCTGCCTCCCAATTAGCATTTGATTTAATGTCTTCAACCTAACTAATACCCCTTCTTGGCTTTTTGGGATCTTCTAGTTCAGGCATGAGACTTCCCAGACCTTTGCATTTAGGAAGCTTTCTTTGCACAGTAGTAGATGCATTCTCCACCACAAATATTATCTAATCACACTTTAATTTGCTCTCGGTGGTGCATAGCTCATCGAGGAATGGTGCATAATTGGTACTTGGTTAATGGCATCCAGAAGAGGTATATTTGCTTGTACTTTGTGGAAGGTTTCCAGAATTTGTTTTTCATGTTCCTTCTTCTTAGAATTTGCAAATCTGCTAGGAAAAGGTGAAGAATGAACATTAGTAGAAATAGGAACCTTAAAAGTTACCTCAAGTGTCGAAGTACTCTCAATTGTAGCTTCATGATCCTCAAGGGTTAAATCCTGTTATCTTTTTGGTGCTTCCTCAACTTGTTCGCCACTTCTCAATGTCACAACACTAGCATTAGCTTCCTCAAGTTTTTCGGATTTTTGTTCTATCAATCTCACCACACTACTAGCCATTTGGCTTATTTGCGTTTCCAAACTCTGGAAACTTGCTCTTGGTTCCTGTTGAAATTGCAAAGTATTAGTAACAAGGGAATAAACTAAATCCTCAAGAGATGTACCTTGGCTTTGTTGTTGGGATTCGGCTCATGCTCAAACAGAGATAATGTATAATTTAATCAACAAGTTAAACATACAACGTAGTGGAATAAAATAAAACATAGAGAAAATCGAATCCCTCTAAGGATCTGCCTATGAATTCAAAACGATCAGGCAATCAAGAACAGATAACAATCAAAATCTCATACCTCTATTTTGAAGACTGTCGAATCCTCAAGAGAGATTCTTGATGTTCTTGTTCTTTTACACAAAGCTCGCTTGTCGAAAACCAAAGTCGTTCAATTGTCCGACCTCTAACAGTAATCCACACAGGTGATCTGAAAACCTTCACAAGGTTTAGATTATGTTTTGCCAAGACGATGCTAGTAGTCTAGGTTGTAAAAAACCTTCATCGTCTCCCTTAATTAGCCTAAAGAAAATGAAAGAATCATATTCTATCCTCTCTATAGCTATTCGGCTGAACCACTCTCTTTTTTGGGAGGTGAGACGCCTATTTCAGGTATTCACATAGGGGGAAGCGGCAACAACATTAGCACATATATAAGTAGGTTTAGTGTATGCCAACTATTGGACTAACTGCACTAAAGCCTTTATACATATTATTAAATATTCACTTTAAGCCCACAACACTTAATGAATATTTAATATGGCCCAATCTCATTTTAATTTCATTAATCACCTTTTGTGTTACACCCATTAGGCCTTTAACATGTTGGCAATAAATATAATTAATTCAATTAAGAATTTCCTATTTATATTTATAGATCATGAGCGACATCTAGCAATGCATCATGGCCACCCAAATGCCAAGAGAGTCATCAAGCTTCGACTAGCCTTTCGTGTACAATATGTCTGTGTAATTCGATCCCTTCATCAAATATCCCGGGATAGGAAAGAGCATGGTTCAGTGTCTACTCTTAACCCATTCCATATTAGATCTGCAGCTTTATATTAACTCCTTAAGTATTGCCTTGGCCAAGGACTTCAATAAGTCAATATAAACTAGATACATGTGAGATATGTCCCCTTAATCACTTAGGGTGATGAATCCTCTCTGGACCACTTATTCGTCTTCGTATGCTTCATGTCAGACCCAATAACAGCCTACTATAAGCATCCTCGTGATTGGGACTCGTTCGTGATGAAATCTAAGTATGACAGTTCACATACAAGATGACCTGGTGTCACAAGTCAAAGGATTACTTACACTATTGACACATGAGAGTATTTACCATAGACAGTTGAGTGAAATACCAAATGGAACTCTCATTGCGGGTCATGTTCAGTGAACTTGTTCAACTAACAAGCACCCATATCTTATCCCCAAGTATCTCTATACTTTCAACCTATGAGATCAGTTGCATGCATCAAGTGCATGAAGGCTTAACATATGCCAGTCTTTGAGCATTGTCAATGCCCTGTATTGACAGTACAATGACCAGGAATAGTTTTAGAAACACGGCATTGATGCATAAGGATTCTCATAATTGTAACACCTTACAATTCCTTTGCAATGCCATTGTGTCTCATGGGCTTTATCTTTACAAGTCATTTATAACAATTATAACAATACATATGGATAAAGAAATACCTCAATTATAATTAATAAACTATAATGTGTAATACATGAATATATAAATAGTGTCTTACAAGCCTAACTAGATTGGCTTGTAGGGCTTACACCAACAATCTCCCACTAGCACTAAAGCCAATTGCCCATGTACTTAAGCCCATGTCCTTCCATGTGACGAATGTGTTTCTGTTGGGACAGAACCTTAGTGAAAGGATCAGCTATATTATCCTTTGTGGGTACCCTTTCCATACTTATATCACTTTTTTGAATTATGTCTCTAATCAAGTGATATTGCCGCAATACATGTTTGGATTTATGATGAGACCGTGGTTCCTTAGCTTGCGCTAATTGTTATCATAGTAAAGTGGTACTGGATTAACAATGCTTAGAACCAGTCCAAGTTCAGTTATGGCCTTCTTAATCCAAACAGCCTCCTTCGCTGCCTCACAAGCGGAGATGTATTCGGCCTGTATTGTTGAATCTGCAGTTGTAGTCTGTTTGGAACTTTTCCAACAATCTGCAGCTCCATTTAAGGTAAATACGTAACCGCCCTGCGATTTACTGTCATCCCTATCAGTTTGGAATCCAGCATCTGTATAACCCCTTACTTGGAGTTCAGCCTCTCCATAGACCAAGAAAATATCCTTAGTTCTTCTCAAGTACTTGAGGATATTTTTTACAGCAGTCAAGTGAATTTCACCAGGATTGCTTTGGTATCGGCTCGCAACACTCAGAGCATACGATACATCAGGTCTTGTGCACAACAAGGCGTACATGATAGATCCTATTGCCCAAGCATAAGGGATCCTATCAATCCGTGTCCTTTCTTCATAAGTTTTAGGACACATCTCTTTCGAGAGTTGTACACCATGTACCATAGGCAAGTTACCTCTTTTGGGATATCCATGCTAAACCTCTTTAGCACCTTGTCTATGTAAACGGATTGGGATAATCCAAGCAGCCTTTTTGATCTATCTCTATAGATCTTAATTCCCAGAATATATGCTGCTTCTCCCAAATCCTTCATGGAGAACTGTTTGGAGAGCCAGACCTTGGTGTCTGAAGCATAGGTACATCGTTTCCTATGAGCAATATGTCGTCGACATATAGCACCAAGAAAATAGTTGCATGTCCGTTTACCTTCTTGTAAACACATGGTTCATCAGGATTCTTAATGAAACCAAATTCTTTGATTGTTTCATCAAACCTGATGTTCCAACTCCGAGATGCTTGCTTTAGTCAATATGCAACGTATCACATTCCAGTAGAAAACCATATTTCACCGGATCATGTCTATCCTCACTAGACATTTGGAGCATGATAACTCTATACAATAGAGTTATTTTACCATATTTTATATATCTAAGTCCTTGTAGTTTAAAGTATTAATTAATTATTTTTAGTTTTTTTATTTATTTATTTTATATTTAATTTAGTTATTTATTTAATGACTTCTATATTTTTGTAAAGTCCTAATGCAATAAGGAGAATATCAGTTCATATATGAAAAGTCAAAGCTGAAAGCTGTTACTTGCCCACAAAGTTTTCCTTCTTCAGGCTTTTGGAGCTCTATAAATAGGAACCCTTTAGGAATTTATAAAAGACTTCTCCCTAGCTGTCAAATCGGAAGCTTGTAAATAACCTAATTTTCTTAAGAGGAGAGTAACCACCACAAGTTTGCAAGGAGCAATAGAGATTTTGAAGGATTGAAGACTGAAGATCTGACAACCCTTTAGTTTCTCTTATCCCTTATCTTCTTTATCTTTCTTTTATTATTTATGATGTGAAACTCCTTTGTTTTATATTTTTATTAATAGTATGAACTAATTTACTTTTTCTAGGATTGCAATGGAACTCAACATGTAGTTTGGATTATTTTACTTTCTTGCTTGACTTAATGATATTTGATGTTGTTTATTCAATCTTGTGCTTAATGCTTCTAATTGCTTAGCTACCAATTAGATTGATGTGGTAACCTAGATATAACTTGGAAAAGGAAGTTTAGTGTTAGACATGGATTGAAAAACACATGTTTCATATTCATTTATTATAATGAATTGATCTGCAAGTAGGGTAGGAATACACTTAAGTGTCATGTGTAACCAATTTTAGAGTCTAAGCTTAATAAGTTCCTCTTTAATTCAATTATCATAGGATAGTTAATTGGTTAAGAGGGATATTTTATAAGACCATCGGAAGATCCTTATAAATAGATTAGAATTCTAGGTTAACAAATCAATATCATTAGTCAAGCTAAGAGGGTAAGAGAAGTTCATACGAAGTATTGAGGAAAATTGTAATCCTAGGCTTTTCTTAAGTGATTAATCTATCTTTTAATTTACTTTCTTTCTTTCTTTGTTTATTATTTTATTTTATTTAGTTTTTAATTTATATCTTTTAATTAATTGTTTGAATAAGATTAAGTTGTTTTAATTTTAGTACTTAGCAAATTTGGTAACAATTTCTCGTGGGTTCGACACTCTACTTTTCACTTTATTACTTGTTAACGATACGTGCACTTGCGTGGATAAATCCGACAACAGAGCACTTATGTTTCTTGAGCATTAGTCCGAGCATTCAATGTCTCGACCAATGGCTCAGGTTCTGAGGGAATGTTAGGTTGTGGTTCTTGAACTTCTTCAAGTTCTATTTTACTCCTACTAAATCCTTCTAGTAGAAACTCTTTCTCTAGAAAAGCAGCGTGTTTTGAAACAAACACCTTTTGACCTGTAGGACTATAAAAGTAATATCCAATAGTCTCTTTAGGATATACCACAAACTTACATTTTTCTGATCTAGCTCCCAGCTTATCAGAAGGTACTTGTTTCACATAGGTAGTACATCCCCAAATCTTTAGATAAGATAAGTATGGCTTCCTTCCATACCATACCTCATATGGTACCTCATCTACTGATTTGATTGGAACCCTATTTAGAAGGTAAGATGCAGTTTCTAAGGCATATCCCCAAAAAGATATCGGATGGTCAGCCTTAGACATCATGGATTGAACCATGTCCAACAAAGTTCGATTTCTCCTTTCGGACACTCCGTTATGCTGAGGAGTTCCAGGTAGAGTCCATTGTGACCGAATTCCTTTTTCCGTCAAATGATCCAAGAAATCATGAGTTAAATATTCTCCTCCTCGATCTGATCTAAGAGCTAGAATATTTTTCCTAGTTTGTTTCTCTACTTCAGCTCTAAACTCTTTGAACTTTTCAAAAGCTTCAGACTTGTATCTCATCAGATACACATAACCGTATCTAGAATGATCATCAATAAAGGTTATGAAGTATGATAAATTACCTATAGCAGCTGTGTTTAGTGGCCCACATACATCTGAATGTATTAAGCCCAATAAAACACCAGCTCTTTCACCCTTTCCAGTAAAAAAAGTCTTGGTCATCTTACCAAGGAGACAACATTCACAAGTCCCATATGATTCATAATCAAAGGGTTCCAAATAACCATGTTTATGCAATTTGAAAATCCTTATCTCATTGATATGACCAAGTCTACAGTGCTAGATGTAAGTCTTACTTGGATCATCCTTTCTTGCTTTCTTGACATTTATACTGAACACAGGCATCTCTGGATCCAATAACATATAAACCATTATGTAATGTTGCCGATCCATAGTGAATGTCCTTAAGAATGATGGAGCAACTATTGCCCTTCATTCTTACCTCGAAACCATCATTAACAGTGAGGTATGAAATCAAAATGATTTTTTTAGACAATATTGGAACAAAGTAACAATCTTTCAGTTCCAATTTCATGCCAGACGGCAAAGATAAAGTACATGTTCCAACGGCCAACGTTGCAACTTTTGCACCATTGCCTACTCTTCGAACTACTTTATCTTTGCTCAACTTTCTACTTCCTTTCAACATCTTTATGTCATTACATAGATGTGAACCGCATCCTGAATCAACTATCCAGGAATTGAATTTAACAGTAGAAAGATTCAGTTCAATCACAAACACAGTCAACCCAGAAACTTCTATAAGTTCTTCTTGACTTGTCAAGTGAGCAACCTTCCTTTCATTGAGAACATTTCTCAATCTTTTGTACCAATCCAAACAATTTGGACTATTGGCATTCATAATGCCGTGCAGTACAGTTCAAGTATTAACCATTTTCAACAACCTAATATGGAAAAAGTATATATTAGTTATTTTCATGCATTTATACAAATTCAAGATGGGGTATTAAATCTCTTATTGGTTCTCCCACTAATTTTTCGAGATAATAGCCCTCACTATTATTCGAAAATCTCATCAAGGTATTTCTAGTGGGCTAGGATCCCTTTCAACATGTTGCAACCTTGAGTGGTTCAACAAATTACAACAAGCCAAGTTGGGTAGATAACATAGCTTATCAATTTGCATCTCTATGCAACTCCCAGATCAGTTAGGTGACAACTCTTTGTCTAAGCACATCATATGTACTTTGCCTAACTTTGCCTCTAACACCATGCGGTCAAGTTTGACGCATCCGGACAACATGGCATTAGTTGAGTAAGACCCAACTTCATAACTCAAACATATTCGTACATTAGTTTGACTCTGAGTGACTCAATAAGCCTCCTACTAGAAGAACCCTGGTTATCTTGTTATGATGATGGAAGGCAATTTTATCATGCGAAACATGTGACTCAATATTATAAAGAGGGATTTCCTTGTTCTTTATTAGTCTTATCATTATAAACATTCATAGCATTTATAATATCACATAAAATAAATCTATAACATGCTTTCTACTTGGATGATTATGGACTTTTCTAATCTAATTTCCTTTAGCCATCAAAGAAAATTAGTTGGTCAAATTCCTAGATGATTACATATGTAGTCTTCAAAACTTGCTTGTAATCTCCTTATCTTCATGGTGCTTATCTTCATCTTCAAGTTACAACAATTATTCCTAGGTAATCCTAATTTTACACTTTGATGTAACTAATTACATTTGTAATCAAGAAACCTCAAGTTACATTTGACGGGAGTTAGGTGAGGAAATTTTTTTTACAACTCCAGAAAATAAGAAATAAGACAGGGCACGCAGTCCCTATTTAATTTAATAAAAACCATAAAATTAAATTCAACCATCCACAATCATATTGGGTCTAAGTCCATAATCATCCCATACATTCACAAACAATTTATGAACATATAAATCATGTTTTAATCTCTAGTTACCATTCAATAATTATATGGATCCATAATTTAATTTAAAGAAAATAATGAACATTTATTCTAATCTCATTAGAATAAATCCTAATCCAATTAGGATTATTTCCTTTAATTAAAATACTATCCAATTAAATAATTTAATTGAATATTCATGTAAATTCTTATTTTGGTGATTTAATTAATTTAACAATATTACCATGATTACTAATTTTAGTGTTGTATCTCAACTAGGATACTACAATATTAGTAACTCAATATTGCTAAAATCTATAAGCTGTGAGAATTTGATAGAATCAAAAAACCCTAGCAAGGGAGGCGCAGGCATTGGTTACTTGGTGTAGCCGTCGCCCCTTCATCTCCCTAATGCTGTCTATCCGCTTTTCACAGCTTCCAATTTTTCAATGCTAAATCAATTTTATGATTTTTCAGGCTTGCCAAGAACAATTCTAAGCAATTATAAATCCTAAAAATCATTAAAACATACATTAAAAATCACCCAAGAAAAATCTACAAGTTTTTCTCACTAAAATCACCAAATTTGTGCAAAGCAGGCTAAACGGTTCTCAATTGCTGCCAAACTTTCGCCAGCTGCATTAATCAGTTTAAAACAATTTTAAACCGATTAATCAACAAGAATTCACCATGATTAACTGCTGCTCTCACCGAAACACTACAAGTGCAAATTTTTACAAATTTGGTTAGTGACAATCGGATCAAAACAACTCAAAGAACAAAATAACTTTGTTAAAGGTAACAATCAAAGCATAGATCGTATAGGATTAACATAAGCGAGGCTCTGATACCACTGTTGGGATTCGACTCATGTTCAAACAGAGATAATGTATAATTTATTCAACAAGTTAAACATACAATGCAGCAGAATAAACTAAAACATAGAGAAACCGAATCCCTCCAAGGATCTGCATATGAATTCAAAACGATCAGGCTATCAAGAACAGATAACAATCAAAATCTCGCACCTCTATTTTGAAGACTGCCAAACCCTAAAGACAGATTCTTGATGTTCTTGTTCTTGTACACAAAGCTCGCTTGTCGAAAACCAAAGCCATCCAATTGTCCGACCTCTAACAGTAATCCACACAGGTGATCTGAAAACCTTCACAAGGTTGAGATTATGTTTTGCCAAGACGATGCTAGTAGTCTAGGTTGTCAAAAACCTTCCTCATCTACCTTAATTAGCCTAAAGAAATTGAAAGAATTGTATTCTATCCTCTCTATAGCTATTCGGCCAAACCACTCTCTTTTTTGGGAGGTGAGGCGTAAATTTCAGGTATTCACATGGGGGGAAGCGGCAACAATATCAGCATATATATAAGTAGGTTTAGTGTACTAACTGCACTAAATCCCTTATACATATTATTAAATATTCACTTTAAGCCCACAACACTTAATGAATATTTAATATGACCCAATCTCATTTTAATTTCATTAATCACCTTTTGTGTGTGACCCATTAGGCCCTCAACATGTTTGCAAATTAATATAATTAATTCAATTAAGAATTTCCTATTTACATTTATAGATCATGAGCGGCATCTAGTAATACATCATGACCACCCAAATGCCAAGAGAGTCATCAAGCTTCGACTAGCCCTTCGTGTACAATATGTCTGTGTAATTTGATCCTATCATCAAATATCCCAGGATAGGAAAGAGCATGGTTCAGTGTCTACTCTTAACCCATTCCATATTAGATCTGCAACTTTATATTAACTCTTTAAGAATTGCCTTGGCCAAGGACTTCAATAAGTCAATATAAGCCAGATACATGTGAGATTTGTCCTCTTAATCACTTAGGGTGATGAATCCTCTCTGGACCACTCATTCATCTTTGTGAAAAAATTTGTGAAACATTGTTTTCTTCTTTTTTGATAAAAAGGAATAGATGAAAGCTAAAAAACATTTCAAAACTTTTATTTTCATAAGAAAAGAGATAGAAATCACATGGAAAACAAAGAAAAACACATGAGAATGAAGAAGAAAATGCTAGAGAAAGGGAGGAATGTTGCGATTCGGCTCATGCTGAAACAGAGATAATGTATAATTTAACCAACAAGTGAAACATACAACGCAGCGGAATAAAACAAAACAAAGAGACACCAAATCTCTCCATGGATCTGCTAATGAATTCAAAAAGATCAGGCTGTCAAGAATAGATAACAATCAAAATCTCATACCTCTATATTGGAAATTGTCAAAATCTCAAGACAGATTCTTGATGTTCTTGTTCTTGTACACAAAGCTCGCTTGTCGAAAACCAAAGCCGTTCAATTGTCCGACCTCTAATAGTAATCCACACAGGTGATCTGGAAACCTTCGCAAGGTTGAGATTATGTTTTGCCAAGACGATGCTAGTAGTCTAGGTTGTGAGAAACCTTCATCCTCTACCTTAGTTAGCCAAAATTAACAAGAAGAATCGTATTCCTCCTACACATATGCTATTTGGCCGAACCTCACAAGTGTTAGCGAGAGGCGCCGGTTCAGGTAAAATCCTTTGGGGGGAGGCGGCAACAACATAAGCATATATATAAGTAGGTATAGTGTATGCCTACTCTTGGACTAACTGCACTAAGGCCCTTATACATATTATTAAATATTCACAATAAGCCCACATCACTTAATAAATATTTAATCTGGCCCAATCTCTTTTTAATTTCATTAATCACCTTTTGTGTGTGACCTATTAGGCCCTTAACATGTTGGCAATAAATATAATTAATTCAATTAAAAATTTCCTATTTATATTTATAGATCATGAGCGGCATCTAGCCATGCATTATGACCACCCAAATCCTAAGAGAGTCATCAAGCTTCGATTAGCCTTTCGTGTACAATATGTTTGTGTAATTCGATCCCTTCATCAAATATCTCGGGATAGGAAAGAGCATGGTTCAGTGTCTACTCTTAATCCCATTCCATATTAGATCTGCAGTTTTATATTAACTCCTTAAGTATTGCCTTGGCCAAGGACTTCCATAAGTCAATATAAGCCAGATACATGTCAGATATGTCCCCTTAATCACTTGGGGTGATGAATCATCTCTAGACCACTCATTCATCTTCGTATGCTTTATGTCATACCCAATAACACCCTACTATAAGCATCCTCGTGATTGGGACCCGTTCGTGATGAAATCTAAGTATGACAGTTTACATACAAGATGACCTTGTGTCACAAGTCAAAGGATTACTTACACTATTGGCACATGAGAGTATTTACCATAGACATTTGAGTGAAATACCAAATGGAACTCTCATAGCAGATCATGTTCAGTGAACTTGTTCAACTAACAAGCACCCATATGTTATGCCCAAGTATCTCTATACTTTCAACCTATGAGACCGGTTGCATGCATCAAGTGCATGAAGGCTTAACATATGCTAGTCTTTGAGCATTGTCAAGGCCTTGTCTTGACAATACAATGACCAGGAACAGTTTTAGAAATACGACATTGATGCATAAGGATCCTCATAATTGTAGCACCTTACAATTCCTTTGCAATGCCATTGCGTCTCATGGGCTTTATCTTCACAAGTGATTTATAACAATTATAAAAATACTTATGGATAAAGAAAAACCTCAGTTATAATTAGTAAACTATAATGTGCAATACATGAATATATAAATAGTATCTTACAAGCCTAACTAGATTGGCTTGTAGGGCTTACACCAACGTTTGATTCACAGGTGGTGGCTGAAAAAGATCTAGTTGTTGATGCCATGGTTGATTGAAGCAATATGGAGGATTGTAATTGGCTTAAGGATCAACTTCTTGATAATTGCCCAATAGCTATAATTAGTATGATCCCACCATCCTTTATTGTAAGTGTTTGAGAAAGGATCATACTGTTGTGGTTGGAATCCTTGTTGGCCTTGACATCCTCTTAAATCATAGGCTTGTTCACCGATTGTTGAACATTACCTATGACTAATTGTTGAACCAACTCCTCAAGTGTTAGATTGTTCAATTCCATCGTTATTTGCTAAAAATTTGAAAAGAAAAATCTATATGTAAAAGGAAAAAAAAACTAATTAGAACTGAAAATAAGAATAAACCAAGTAACAAATAAACTAAAGAAACCAATCTCCGGCAACGACGCCAAAAATTTGATGCAGTTGAAATAGTGTATCTTTATTAATCCTTGCACTTAATATGATCAATTATAGTAAAGTAGCATGCAAGAGTCGAATCCATAGAGATTGCTTTTAATTTATGAGTTGGTTGGTTCAAAACTTTAGTTCTAAGACAAGAAAAGATAAGTAAAAGAATAGGGGGTTTTTGAAATAATTAAAAGTAAAGTAAATCAGAAAAACAAGAATGCAATTAGAAAGTAGAAGTTAAATATGAGAAAAGCATGGTTAAGGTTTCATTCTCCACCACTAGACATCATTAAGAATCAATTTCAAATCTATCAACATCAATCAACTATCAAAATTATCAATCCTCGATAACAACCTCCCGTGTTACACCAATCCTTCTTTAGTTCGTCGTTAAATAGGACAAACGCCATTACTTAATCTCTAACTACCAAACAACCTAGGATAAACATCTCTAAATTTAATTTGGTAGCAGCTTTATGATAAGAAAGATAGATTGATCTAAGCAACAAAAGCATAAACATGAATTGTTTAACTTAGGTTTTGTTGCACTTTGCAATTCCCGAAAACCCAACATAATCATGAATTATAAAATTGCTACTATTGAATAGGTAATCAAGACAAGCTATGTATAAAGTCTCCTAAAATAGCATTAGATAATTATCAAGATCTATCTAGTATGCATCCTAAACAAATCAAGATAAAAATCATAAACAATTTTAATGGAAGAACATAAGAAACTTTGATAGAAAATTAATAATAGATAGAATCTAAAAATTAATTATAAAATATGTCTAGGGTTTTGAAATCACCCTTAATCAAAGAAAAGTTTAGCCTAGCATAGGCGTTATTAACATAAACATAAAAGAAACTAAGAAGAAAAACTAAAAGAAAGAAGAAAATCAAAATACAATAGTAGAAGAAGTGGAGAGGTGTCTCAATTTGGCTCCCCCTTATGTCTCTTTATATAAGCAGCCTCTAGGTTTTTTACATTAATTGACATTTAATAGCATCTAGTATTTAATGACATTTAATGCATGTAGTCAGCTAGGGTTTAATGCAAGAAAGGAAAGTCTTGGCAGCCACTTCTCCTACTTTGACTGGGTTTGTATATTTATGGAAAGTAAAGAGGATTCTTGCAATTAATGCAATTAATGTAAAGTTGAAAGGTTGACAGCCACTAATCCTACTTTGACTAGGATTTTTTCACATGGAAAATTAAGTTGATTCTACAATTAATGCAATTAATGCAAGATAACACCTACAAAACACAAAACCATAGTAAACTATCAAGGATTTCAAGGAACTAAGCATAATATATAAGGAATTGATATATGAAAATATATGAATTTAAACACTTATCCCAATTCAGGAGAAAACATTATGAATATAGGGTTTGCTTAACCGGTGTCTATAGGCACGAGTTAACGATTATTTATTATTTAAAAAAAGTTTTTTACATTTAATATATTACTTTTACTAAATTTAATAAAAAGTTGTACATTAATTACACTTTTATTTCTATATATATCACCTTAATCAGTGTCACTAGGCACTGGTTAACATTTGCCTATGTATAATTTTTTTTTTTGGTACTTGTTTTAGATATATAATTGACTATTCTCACAATAACTTCCCTACTTAAAAAAAAAAAAAAAAAACCAAAGGTATTACAGTTATCTAGTGGTACAATGGCTTATAAAAGCCAAAAAATTTAGTATCCAAGTCAAAGTTTGATTTTCTACTTTGGGTTCTCCAAAGATCGAAAAAAAAAAAATACCTAGGCAATGGGTTCCAATGGATCATTAGAACATTGTTTTAAAAGTTGCATTTAATCTTAATCTTAATTAATAACATAGCAACAAGAAAGCCCTGAATATTAGCCAATTGGTATTAGTACAAGCCTTCAAGCTATCGAGAGGTAGGAAAATTGAGAAAATTTCTATCTTCCTATTAGAATACTCACCAAGAAATTTAAAACAAGCTTTTAAGATCAAAATTCTAGTAATACTGCCATAGATAGTTAAATAATACTGAAAACTAGTCTTGTAAATGTCAATTGCAATTAGATAAAAATATGGCAATTTACTCCCAATATTACTCATATATAGTAGAACAATAAGAACTAAATACATCATTTTTAAGTTTCATCATTTCTAGATCCACAAACTTCACAAATAAGAGTAATATATACATATATGTTAATTACAAAAAGAAAGAATATATTAATTACAAAGAATATATCTGCTAAAAACCTTAACCTTTCTGATTTCTCGTAGGTAAGGTACTCATCATTGTTGGTTATTGCCACCTTAATTTTCACAAAGACAAAAGCTGCAATCAACCATGATTTAATGCAATGAATTGGAGTTCTCGTTCTAGCTTAATTAGAGGTTAATCCCACATGCCCATACCTTTTGTCGCAACCTAAAAAATAACAAGTCTCATCGCAAAATATTATTATTCGTTAAGCGTGACATTAAAAGAAACCGAAAAAAAGTCGACTTAATTCCTCTAAAAAACCGAAGGTTTTGAAAATAACCTTGAAAAAAACATGGAGTCGCCACCAATCTTTTTTTGTTAGGTGTGATCGACCACCTATTAAAACCGGTTTTATAAAACATTTTAAAATTAATTAAAACATTTTTTTAAAACCAATTTCAAGTCTGCGTTTTAAACCAGAGAAATCAAAGAAGCGGGTTCGGGACTCGGTTACGTGTGGGGAAGGATTAGCACCCCCACAACGCCCGTATAAAATTGTACCTTATTAATCGTGTGTTATTTCAAGTCTCGATAAAAAGTCGATTTTTAATTTGGTATTTCAAGTTAATTCCCAATTTAAAGAAAAATAATTCCATTTTTAATTGAAAATGATCCAGAATTTATTAATTCAAAATTTTCCTATATTCCCCAACAAACGTGGCAAAATATAGAAATTTTTATTAGTTTGAAAAACTTTCCGAATCATTCTTATTTTAAATAAGATATTCAATTATTAATGGTAATTGATGATATCCTCCCCAGCAAACCCGGTAGAGAACTCATGAAATATTTTAACTCGGGAATATCTTTATTTTATTGAAAATCATTACCTTTTTCGAAACATTTAAAAAAAATATATGAATATGAATATGTGTGACATAAATAAAATGACGTAGCAAAGTCTAGATAATATAATGCAACCTAAATGGTATGATATAATTTAAATGTCATAGCATATTCTAAATGAAATAAAATATCCTAAGTCATATGATATATTCTAAATGAAATGAAATGACCTAGGTAACATAATATATTCTATATGAAATGAAATATCCTAAGTCACATGATATATTCTAAATGGAATAAATGATTTTAATGACATGGCAAATATAAATGATATGGCATATAATCTAAATGATATGAAATGACATGAAACATAAAATAATGCTATCATGTAATATGCATGAAAATAAAAATAAAATAATAATGCATGAACATAATATATACTAAATAATGTGACAAAAATAAATAACTAAATAAAAAGCATAGGATAGTATGTAATATTCAAAACAATATAACAATTAATATAATATCAAAATTTTAAATCAAAGACAACAACACCCTCATGAAAATTAACATAGCAAAAATCACATATTATATAGTATGCATGAATATGGAAAATGCACTGCATGAGAATGTATTTTTCCCTTTAATTAAGAAAATTCGTATATCCAATAAGATATCCGGATACCTTAGGAAAATATATCAAATTAAATATTCTAAAACCAAAATACTTTGTGATTGTTTGAAAACAATTTTGAAAAGCTTAGATTAAAAATAAAAACTTAGCTAAACCCTTTTGAAATGGCTCTAATTTCCTATGTTTAAAATCCCGGACTTGACCACCCTTAACCCGAGATTTAAAAAATCACTTTTAGAGTTTAAAAAGGCTTAGAAACCACCCTAAGTCAGTAGGTAAACTTCCTAATCATCCCCCTCTAAGTAACTTAACCAAGACAGAAAAATGATTTTCCTTGAAATTCAATTCTGCCTCTACTGTCCAGTTTTAAAGCATGATTTTTTACCTTATTTTTAAAAATTCAAAAAAATCTAAACAAATACTGGAGACTCAAGAAATGTAAAACTACACGGGAAAAAATCAGATTAATTTTCTAATTAAAGATGACTACCAGAAAAATCGGAAAAGTATGAGTATTGGGTGAAAAACCTGTTTTGCCAAAACACATCTTTTTGCCATTGATAAAATCATTTAAAAATCAAAGTAAAAATGTTAGACTTTCCTAAGGACTCACAAATAGTAGCTAACACTTTTGAAAAGTTAGGGAAAAATTGACTAAGTAAAAAAAATCACAAAGGTAGAATAATCAATTTGACAACTCTTTAATTTTCCACAAGTATGCTCAAAATGAACATGACTTTGAACCATTGATTTGTCTAAGTCATAAATCATGTGGCAATGACATGAAATGCATGAAAATACAGCAAATATGATGCATGAAATGCATGATTTAAAACCTAAATGACATAAAAAATGCATGGCATCAATAAAATGACTTAGACCTAAATGAACTTGCATGGAATTTAATGCAACCTAGGTCTAAAATGCATGAATATGCATGGCAATACAAGCAAAACCTAAATCTAAAGAATGCATGACAATAACACAAACATATAGCTTGTTTAAAAAAAATACACAATCAAATATCATGAAAATGCAAACCTATCAACTAGCGTGATGAAAATGCACATACAAAGCCTCAATATGAGGGGTGGCCGAATGGTCCTATAAAAATGAGCATGGCATTTTCACAAACACTTAACACAATAACATGCATAGCTAAAGAATAATACTCAAATCATGCAAAAATAAAGTAAAGGCATGAAAACCAATAGGCATTTTCACAAACACATGGATTAACAAAATGTAAAACATAAACAAACTTAAACATTTTGAAAACAGAAAATCAAAAATGTAAGACAAGTAAATAAACATGATAACAAGATAATAGACTCAAAAATAGAAACAAGCAAGCAACCAAATTAAAACAAGCTTCATGTTTATGTATTTGAAAAAGATTTAAAGCATGAAATTTTTTAAATATCAGGAATAACATGAAATAAATGCAAATAACAACTACACTAAAAAAAAAGCCATTCGGCTACCCAAAAACAAAAGGAAAGAAATTTCTCAAAGCTTTTTCCAAGAAAGTATAAAGAAGAACTTGAAGAAGAATATTAAAAACACTTATTTTAAAAAGAAAAATCGAAAGAAACTCACCAAAATAGTAATCAAAATAGCAAATCAAGAATAGAAAATCAAGGAAAGTGCAAGCGTATGGTGCTTAAAGCAACCTCTAGAAGCTATATTGCAAGCTTTTTCTCTTCTAACTTTCTTTTCTTTTCTAAACTTTTCTTTTTTCCTTTCAACAATGGAGAGAAATCAGCCAAACAAGAGTGAATAGAGAGTGAAATGAAAGAGAGAGAGCTCTTCCCTTTAGTGGCCGAATGGCCTTCTAAATGGCTAGCATGTTATCATTTTTTTTCCAACCAATTTTGATCCAAAGGCTATTAATCCAAGATGTTTAAAATGTGAAATTATCACCCTTAGATTAGGTAATATGCTATCCACAATTCCATATGTTCAAGAATCTTAAGCCATTATGTTGACATTCTTCCTCTTCGAGCATTGGTCCATGTGGCTTAATTACAAAGGCTTGATCAAAAAATAAAACTACCTTCCTCTTCATTGTTGGTCTTTTGATTAAAAATCAAAAAATATTTGCCCACCATTGGGCCTTGGCCGGCTGACCCCTCATCTTCCAGCCCAATATCCATTTTTTTAAAAGGCATGAAAAGCCCTTTTAGGTTTTTTGGGTAAAATAACCTTTTTGCCCCCCGAACGTAAATAAATAGAAAACGGACTCCAAATTCAAATTTTGTTTCAATACTTCCAAAATAATAAAAAATTGAATTCTGGAGATTTTCAAAATTTTTCGAGCCCATTTGCTATTTATTTGGATTTTTTTTCCAAAATTGCCCTTTTGTGCTCCCAAGCTCTACCATTTTTTAAACAAGCTCCAAATCCATTTTTTTCACCAATCTCTTCCAAATAATTTAAAAGTATGATCTGGAATCGTTTGGTATTTTTGTTGGGATTTATTTGCTTGGATTACTACATAGTGGGCCCGGGATTTGGCCATTTTGGAAATGAACTCCGAATCCGGATTTTCTTTCGCCAATCTCTTCCAAATAATTTAAGAATGAGATCTGCAAATTTTTAGAATTTTTGGAGTTCATTTGCAATTTTTCGGGATTTTTTTTTGAATTTCTGCATAGGAGACACGGGATTTGACCATTTTGCTAACGAAATCCGAATCCGTATTTTCTTTTGCCAATCTCTTCGAAATGATTTAAGAATGAGATCTGCAAATTTTCAGAATTTTTGGAGTTCATTTGGTATTTTTCGCAAATTTTTAAATTTTGTCCATTTGCCTCCCAAACCCGATTTTGCTCAAAACAAGTCCGATTTTCAGATTTTCTTCAAACTGAGCCTTGGGCTATCCTTGTTTAATCACTCCTCATCAATTAGGGGCTTTAGTCTTACCGAATCGTGTAACAACCGAGGTTACGTATAATTATGTAAAGTTAAATCCCGAAAATTTTAAGGACAAACTTGGAAATTGGTAAGAAGTTATAAGTGAAGGAAATAAAAGAAGAAAGGATCAAAATGAACATATTAAAAAAGTTTAAGGACTTAATGGTTATTTATAAAAAGTTGAGGGACTAATATGCAATTATCCCAAAAACAAGAAAAATATCTCTTTTCTTCATCCTTTCTCCCGAAAATTCTACACATTTTTTCATTCTCTTCTTCAAGTGCAGCCGGCTCCATCATCTCTCTCTCTCAAAAAAAAAAAAAAATTCTCTTCAAACAATTCCACCAAAATCTCAACAACAATTACATCCAAGGTTAGTTTCTTGATAAATTCTTCATTTTCTTTAGATATCTACTTGGGCATGCTAAGATCATAGCTCCATAAACATGTTAAGGTCTGAAATCCATCTATTAAGTATGAATTTTACTCATTCTTGGTAAGAATTAAAAGGATTTGAAAGCATGAACAAGAAAATGGGAAGAAAAAGCAAAACAGGGGAAACTGAGCATGCTTGCTGTTCGGATTTTCTGGGTTCGGTAAATTAGGGTTTGTATTTTTTTGATATTTTTCCTAGAAACTAGACTTCAATATGAGAATTTTGGTTTTTGAATCACCCAAAACCGATAAGCGGTTAAAAAGATAAAATTCGGTGAAGTTTACTGTTCTGTGTTGATCTCTGTTTCAGCATGGTTTCGGGATTTATCAAATTTGATCAAAATTTTGTTCTAGTTGTATAAGTTAGTTATTTTATTCATAAATTAGATATATTGGTTGAAATAAAACAATTGGGATCACTTCCAAATTCCTTACCAAACTCAAGTTATGATTTTCTAATCTAACTTGATATTAAGGAATTTATTGCCTAAGAGAAATATAGTATCAAATGATGGTTATGGATTATGAAAATCTCTAAGGCATGGAATACTAGAAAAGAATTTGATAAGGACATGATTATGGAGTTGAATTATGGAGAAAATGATTATGGAAATGATATTAAAAATTAAGGATATGTTGTTTTGAGAATGAGAAATTAGTATATGGGGTAGATTTATGGGACTTAAGTTACATTCAAAAATTGTGTAATGCTTTGAGCATGTATAGATACTAATTATTGTTAATCTCTAGGCCACGTAGATCCGACGTCACCTGTGGATCCCGAAGTTTCAGGTCGAGGTGTACAGTGAGATCATCCAAAGGATTGTGAGTAGACAAGAACTATAGTTATTTGAAATATTTTTAATTATAATTATATATATATTTTTTTACATAATATTTATTTTACGTATTAAAGGTATATACGATATTTAATCATATGAATTGATTTGTTATTAAAGTACTTTTATTTCAAGAAATATTATATCGAGTAAGTTGGTTGATTTTATGAAATATGATTTTACATAGAATTTGACGTACATGGTTTTGGCTCCACCTGACTTAATGTATGAGATTATTTCCTTGACCGGAATACGGGAGCTGCGTGCTACGCCTTTGTGGCGGGAGCCACCTCCAGAGTCCCCATTCCGTGATATTAGACCGGAATACGGGAGCTGCGTGCTACGCCTTTGTGGCGGGAGCCACCTCCAGAGTCCCAATTCCGTGATATTAGACTGGGGTATGGGAGCTGCGTGCTACGCCTTTGTGGTGGGAGCCACCTCCAGAGTCCCTATCCCGTTATATTTGCCTTTTGGGGGCACATCATAGCGACACATATGCCTTTGGGGCGTCCTATGGTGGTATTGGCCTTTGGGGCCGGCTACTAGTATGCCTACATGGATGTTGCCTGGTTATTTCATGGATGTATTCTTGTGCATGACAGAAAGTTGGAGCCCAATTATACGAAACTTGAATTACTTTACGGATTTTATTCATTGATTTAATATTGTTATACATTTGAAAAGCTTGCTACGTCTTTGAATTACTTATTATGGTTTTATTATTATTTATTTTGAAAATGTCAATTATACTTTACAGATTTCCATTATGGTTTTCACACGCTTTAAATGTTGTCTACTCATTGAGATATTCATATATCTCACCTCCTCTTATTTCTCATTTTTAGGACACACTTAGGTGTCGGGATTGCTGCCTTCCTCTACTCTCCGCTTCAAGAGTATATTGACGTGGTGGGCATCATATCTAAATTTCTAGAAGATTTGGTCTTTTGATGTTTTTATCTAGTAAACCTTGCTGAAATAGGTTTATTTCTGGATATATTGTATATATTTGAAGATATGAGACAATAGATCAATATGTTTGATTTGAGAATAAATTGATCATGAATAATTTTTGAATATGCATGGATATATGTGGTAATAGTATTGAGAAATACTGTTGGTTGAGGATATAAAATTGAGTGTTATTTGCAGGAGGGTTATAGTTGAGATAGAAAGGAAACTCTGCCGGATTTTAGGTAGATTATCCGGACAGGGTGTTACAATTTGGTATCAGAGCAAGGTTATAGGTCCTGTAGACTTAGAAACTATTTGTGGAAGTATTAAAATATTGTCACTTGCGTAGGAAATCAGACACGATGCCACCACGTCGAAGAGGAAGGCTTAGAATTAATTCCCTAGCCCAAAATAGGGATAGGAATAGAAATGTGAATGTCGATGAGCAAATTGGAGAACAAGCTTCAGCTGCTGGTTCATCTTCTGTTGCTGCACCCTCAACAGCACCTCCAGCAGCTGATCGTAATTTAGCTGAGGCAGTTGCGGCCTTGGCAAGAGTAATTCCCGCTTTGACTGCCCCTGCTGAGAAGGGGATAGTTGATTACTGTAAAGATTTGAAGAATATGGGTTGCAAGATTTTCACAGGGTCTTTGGAATCAGATTTAGCCTGGTCATGGCTACAAAAATTTGAGACTACTTCCATTACTCTTCAGATTCCCGAGACTATGAGGTTACCATGTGCGGTGTAATTTTTGGAGGATCATGCACACACATGGTGGAAAACTACAGTGCAAAGGTATGTTGGACGTCCTGCCATAACCTGGGCAGATTTTCGAAGAGAGTTTGAAGAAAAATACTATTCTCGGGCCTTGCGGGAAAAGAAATGGACTGAGTTTATGAATTTAAAACAGGGTGGTATGTCAGTAGCAGAGTACGAGCAAAAAATTCAGTGAACTATCAGAATTTGCTCCATCAATAGTAGCCAACGATGCTGATAGATGCAAGAAATTCCAAGATGGGCTACATGTTAGTATTCGAGATAGGTTGACGACCCTGGATACAGATGACTTTAATAAATGGGTCAACATGGCAATCAAAGCTGAACAGAATCTGAAAGAAATGAAAGATAGAGAAGAGATGTTCATAAAAAGAAAATGGCACTCCTCCAGTGAGGACATGAGGCCTAAGAAAAGTTATGTAGAAAGCAGTGTCAGTGGTTCCAAACCCTTGAGATTTCAGGAGGGATTAGACAGAAAACCTATTAGTGGTTCTTCTAGTAGATTTATCATTGGACCTCAACAGCAGACTAGATTGCCACCTGGGAGGTCAGGAGGATCTCGTACATTGACTTATCCTCAGTGTCCCCATTGTGGGAAGAATCACCCTGGTGAATGTTGGAGACTACAGGGTGTGTGTTTTTACTGCAAAGAACCGGGACACATGAAACGGGATTGTCCCAAGCTGGAGAACAAGGGAGTTACTAGTCAGTTGTCAGTGGGTCAAAAAGAAAGGACCCAACCTACTGCTGCACATCAGCCGACAGCAGTTAGAGATAGAATTGGGGTACAATCTCAAGTTGGTTCATCTACTGGCCCTCGACAGAGTGGACAGCCTGGTAGACCTCGAACTACAGCCAGAATTTATGCTATGACCCAACAACAGGCTCAGGCTACTCCTGAAGTGGTTACAGGTACTCTCCCAATTTCTAAGGCAAATGCTAGGATCTTAATAGATCCAGGTGCAACTCATTCTTTTGTTGCTAATTCATATGTCATGCATTTGGGTAGAGAGTCTAGGAGGTTAGACATCCCTATGGTCGTTAGTACCCCAATGGGAGAAACTTTGAAAATTGATGTGGTTTATCCGGATTGTACCGTTATGGTTCAGGAGCATGAATTACCAGTTAATTTGTTTCCATTAGGAATGTATGATTTCGATGTGATTTTGGGAATGGATTGGTTATCTAAAAACAATGCAGTGATAGATTGTTTTTCCAAAATTGTGACTTTTAAGAAGTCAGGAGATTTGGAGTTTACTTTTCAAGGAGAAAGGAAAGTTTTACCTTCTTGCCTTATCTCCAAGATGGCAGCCAATAGATACTTGCAAAAAGGGTATTCTGCTTACCTTGCTTATGTGATTAACAAGGACATACATGAGGCAAAGTTGGAAACTATACCTGTGGTCAAAGAGTTTCCTGAGATCTTTCCTGAAGAATTGGTCGGTTTACCTCCTGACAGGGAATTGGAGTTTACTATTGACATAATCCCTGGCAGTGCTCCTATTTCTCAGGCACCCTATAGAATGGCACCTTCGGAGCTAAAGGAATTGAAAGTGCAGTTGCAAGACCTAGTTGACAGAGGTTTCATTCGGCCTAGTACTTCACGATGGGGAGCACCGGTTTTATTTGTAAAGAAAAAGGATGGATCTTTACAATTATGTATCGACTACCGGCAACTGAACAAGTTCACCATTAAGAATAAGTATCCTTTGCCAAGGATTGATGACTTGTTTGATCAGTTGCAAGGTGCAAGTTTGTTCTCCAAAATAGACCTAAGATCGGGTTATCATCAATTGAAGATTAAAGAATCTGATATTCCAAAGATTGCTTTTAGAAGTCGATATGGTCATTATGAATTCTTAGTTATGCCTTTTCGGCTAACTAATGCACCTGCAGTCTTTATGGATTTGATGAATAGGGTGTCTCGGCCCTACTTAGATAAGTTTGTTATTGTTTTCATCAATGACATCCTAGTTTATTCCAGGAATAAGGATGATCATGTAAGCCATTTGAGAACGGTGTTGCAGACTATGCGTGAAAAGAAACTTTATGCTAAATTTTCCAAGTGTGAAATCTAAGAAAGGGATTTTTGTGGATCCACAAAAGATAGAAACTGTAGTTGCTTGGGAAAGACCCACTAATGTCACAGAAATTAGGAGCTTTCTCGGATTGGCAGGGTACTATCGAAGATTCGTGGAAGGATTTTCCATGATTGCCTCTCCTTTGTCAAAACTAACAAGGAAGTATGCTAAGTTTGAGTGGACTGACGAATGTGAGTAAGCTTTCCAAGAGCTCAAGCGTAGATTGGCCACAGCACCAATTCTTACACTACCATCAGGGACTGGAAGCTTTGTGGTATACAGTGATGCCTCGAGGCGAGGTTTGGGTTGCATTTTGATGCAACATGGGAAGGTGATAGCTTATACTTCTCGAAAACTGAAACAGCATGAGCAAAACTATCCCACTCATGATTTGGAGTTGGCGGCAGTGGTGTTTGCACTAAAAATTTGGAGGCATTATTTATTTGGAGAAAAATGTACAATCTACACTGATCATAAGAGTCTGAAATATCTGATGGATCAGAAAGAATTAAATTTGAGGCAAAGGAGATGGTTGGAATTGATAAAAGATTATGACTGTGTAATTGACTACCACCCAGGAAAGGCCAATGTAGTGGCCGATGCTCTTAGTAGAAAGTCTTCTAGTTCTCTTGCTCATATCAGAGCAATTCAGAAACCCTTACAAAATGAGTTGAAGTCTTTACCTTTAAAATTGATGATTGATGAGAATAATCTCTTGATAGCCCACTTGAAGGTTAAACCGATTCATATTGATTGGATACGTGAAGCACAAAATAATGACCCTATGTTGGTAAAGTTAAAGCAAGAAGTAAATGATGGTGTGAGGACTGACTTTCAAATAAAAGATGAGGATGTATTGATAATGAAAAATAGGCTTTGTGTGCCTCAGGATGAAGAACTCCGGAAGGTGATTTTGGAGGAAGCTCATAATGCACCATACGCGTTACATCCTGGTAGTGTGAAGATGTATCGAACCTTAAGAGAACATTATTGGTGGCAAGGTATGAAATGGGACATAGCTGAGTTTGTTTCTAGATGCTTGGTATGCCAACAAATTAAAGCCGAGCATCAAAAACCTTCTGGGAAATTGAAACCCCTACCTATTCCTCAATGGAAGTGGGAAGATATTGCTATGGATTTCATTTCGGGATTGCCAAGAACACAGTCTGGTTATGATAGCATTTGGGTGATTGTTGATCGTTTGACAAAATCAGCTCACCTTTTGCCAGTCAAGAAGACTTTTTCCATGGAAAGACTGGCTAAACTTTATGTGAACGAAATTGTTAGGTTACATGGTGCCCCAGTATCGATTGTATTTGATCGAGACCCCCGATTCACATCTCGCTTCTGGCCAAGTTTGCAGAATGCTATGGGTACTAAACTCAAGTTCAGTACTGCTTTTCATCCTCAGACAGATGGACAATCTGAAGGAAAATTCAAATTTTGGAAGATATGCTCAGATCTTGTATTATGGAATTCAAAGGAAACTGGGATGAACACTTGCTCCTAGCAGAGTTTGCATATAACAATAGTTATCAGTCCAGCATCGACATGGCTCAATTTGAAGCTTTGTATGGAAGGAAGTGCAGAACTCCGGTGTGTTGGGATGATACATATGAAAGGAAATTACTAGGTCCAAAAATTGTTATGATGACTGCAGACAAAGTTAAGGTAAATCGGGAAAAGATAAAAAATAGCTCAAGATCGACAAAAGAGCTATGCAGATAATCGGAGAAGAAGTTGGTGATATGATATTTTTGAAAGAGACTCCTTGGAAGGGAGTAATCCGGTTTGGAAGACGAGGAAAGTTGGGTCCTCGATATATAGGGCCGTATGAGATCATTGAACGGATTGGCCCAGTTGCTTATAGATTGGCCTTACCAGAAGAGTTGTCACGAATTCATAATGTGTTCCATGTTTCCATGCTTCGAAAGTACATTTTCGATTCTTCACATATATTGAAGGATTTGCCTATGGAAATTGAGGAAAACTTAACTTATGAAGAGCAGCCAGTTGAGATTTTGGATAGAAGGGACCAAGTTCTAAGGACTAAGACTATTCCATTAGTGAAAGTTCTTTGGAGGAATCATTTATACGAAGAAGCTACATGGGAAAGGGAGGAAGATATGCGGACTCAATATTCTCACTTGTTCAATCAAGTTGGTAAGTAAATTTCGAGGACGAAATTTTTCTAAGGGGGGTAAGTTGTAACAACCGAGGTTACGTATAATTATGTAAAGTTAAATCCCGAAAATTTTAAGGACAAACTTGGAAATTGGTAAGAAGTTATAAGTGAAGGAAATAAAAGAAGAAAGGATCAAAATGAACATATTAAAAAAGTTTAAGGACTTAATGGTTATTTATAAAAAGTTGAGGGACTAATATGCAATTATCCCAAAAACAAGAAAAATATCTCTTTTCTTCATCCTTTCTCCCGAAAATTCTACACATTTTTTCATTCTCTTCTTCAAGTGCAGCCGGCTCCATCATCTCTCTCTCTCAAAAAAAAAAAAAAATTCTCTTCAAACAATTCCACCAAAATCTCAACAACAATTACATCCAAGGTTAGTTTCTTGATAAATTCTTCATTTTCTTTAGATATCTACTTGGGCATGCTAAGATCATAGCTCCATAAACATGTTAAGGTCTGAAATCCATCTATTAAGTATGAATTTTACTCATTCTTGGTAAGAATTAAAAGGATTTGAAAGCATGAACAAGAAAATGGGAAGAAAAAGCAAAACAGGGGAAACTGAGCATGCTTGCTGTTCGGATTTTCTGGGTTCGGTAAATTAGGGTTTGTATTTTTTTGATATTTTTCCTAGAAACTAGACTTCAATATGAGAATTTTGGTTTTTGAATCACCCAAAACCGATAAGCGGTTAAAAAGATAAAATTCGGTGAAGTTTACTGTTCTGTGTTGATCTCTGTTTCAGCATGGTTTCGGGATTTATCAAATTTGATCAAAATTTTGTTCTAGTTGTATAAGTTAGTTATTTTATTCATAAATTAGATATATTGGTTGAAATAAAACAATTGGGATCACTTCCAAATTCCTTACCAAACTCAAGTTATGATTTTCTAATCTAACTTGATATTAAGGAATTTATTGCCTAAGAGAAATATAGTATCAAATGATGGTTATGGATTATGAAAATCTCTAAGGCATGGAATACTAGAAACGAATTTGATAAGGACATGATTATGGAGTTGAATTATGGAGAAAATGATTATGGAAATGATATTAAAAATTAAGGATATGTTGTTTTGAGAATGAGAAATTAGTATATGGGGTAGATTTATGGGACTTAAGTTACATTCAAAAATTGTGTAATGCTTTGAGCATGTATAGATACTAATTATTGTTAATCTCTAGGCCACGTAGATCCGACGTCACCTGTGGATCCCGAAGTTTCAGGTCGAGGTGTACAGTGAGATCATCCAAAGGATTGTGAGTAGACAAGAACTATAGTTATTTGAAATATTTTTAATTATAATTATATATATATATTTTTTTACATAATATTTATTTTACGTATTAAAGGTATATACGATATTTAATCATATGAATTGATTTGTTATTAAAGTACTTTTATTTCAAGAAATATTATATCGAGTAAGTTGGTTGATTTTATGAAATATGATTTTACATAGAATTTGACGTACATGGTTTTGGCTCCACCTGACTTAATGTATGAGATTATTTCCTTGACCGGAATACGGGAGCTGCGTGCTACGCCTTTGTGGCGGGAGCCACCTCCAGAGTCCCCATTCCGTGATATTAGACCGGAATACGGGAGCTGCGTGCTACGCCTTTGTGGCGGGAGCCACCTCCAGAGTCCCAATTCCGTGATATTAGACTGGGGTATGGGAGCTGCGTGCTACGCCTTTGTGGTGGGAGCCACCTCCAGAGTCCCTATCCCGTTATATTTGCCTTTTGGGGGCACATCATAGCGACACATATGCCTTTGGGGCGTCCTATGGTGGTATTGGCCTTTGGGGCCGGCTACTAGTATGCCTACATGGATGTTGCCTGGTTATTTCATGGATGTATTCTTGTGCATGACAGAAAGTTGGAGCCCAATTATACGAAACTTGAATTACTTTACGAATTTTATTCATTGATTTAATATTGTTATACATTTGAAAAGCTTGCTACGTCTTTGAATTACTTATTATGGTTTTATTATTATTTATTTTGAAAATGTCAATTATACTTTACAGATTTCCATTATGGTTTTCACACGCTTTAAATGTTGTCTACTCATTGAGATATTCATATATCTCACCTCCTCTTATTTCTCATTTTTAGGACACACTTAGGTGTCGGGATTGCTGCCTTCCTCTACTCTCCGCTTCAAGAGTATATTGACGTGGTGGGCATCATATCTAAATTTCTAGAAGATTTGGTCTTTTGATGTTTTTATCTAGTAAACCTTGCTGAAATAGGTTTATTTCTGGATATATTGTATATATTTGAAGATATGAGACAATAGATCAATATGTTTGATTTGAGAATAAATTGATCATGAATAATTTTTGAATATGCATGGATATATGTGGTAATAGTATTGAGAAATACTGTTGGTTGAGGATATAAAATTGAGTGTTATTTGCATGAGGGTTATAGTTGAGATAGAAAGGAAACTCTGCCGGATTTTAGGTAGATTATCCGGACAGGGTGTTACAAATCGGGCCATTTATGTAATTCTTCCAAATTTCACCGAAATCCACCAAAAACCTTAATTTTTGATTTTCTTCCGAATTGACTTTTTTTTTCAAGTAGCTTCTCCATTACACGTAGTCAGTGCTTATCTTTCATTTGGAACCTTCAATTTCAACCAATTTGATCGTTTAAGCATTTTTTCCCCAAATTTCTTAAACTAGGGTTTCCTTTCTACTGAATCTCTGTAACCCAACTTTCGAACTCCATATATTTTGATGTAGACCTTGGATTATCAAAATTCTTTCGCTGTTTTTCAATTGAACTTCAAATCTTGATTTTGAAAGTGGGTTGACTTTTTTAAGGGTTGACTTTTTCAAGTTTGACTTTTTATGCTCACCTTCTTAGACTAAGTCTCGGAGTACCACCTGCAGTATGAAAAAAAAATCTTTTTACATTCTAAAACATCAATTTAGGAAGAAAACATACCTGTTTTAGTGGTCTAGACAAAATTAGGTGTCTACAGCTACCCCTCTTTGGCTATTGCTGAGAATCAGGAATCAGGCAAAGAAAAACAAACACTAATTTTGTCCGATTAGTGAAATCACATGTGAAGAGAAGGGAAAAGGGGTTTCTTTTTTCATTTAATTTTTTTTTGGTTGGAAAAAGCTGTAAATAGAAGATATTGTCCTTAAATTGAATTTCTTGACTAATCAAGGCTCGACCCATCTTACGGGAACGGGTTCGATTTGCAAGAGAAGAAAAAACCTCGACGATGGTCTCGGGGTCTTATCCTGTCTTGTGCTAACCTTACTGTCATGGGTGAAACCAGAAATTTGAAAAAGATCTGGATGAAACCAGAAATTGAAAAGCATGGGTGAAATCAGAAATTTGAAAAGGATCTGGATGAAACCAGAAATTAAAAGCATGAGTGAAACCATAATTTTGAAAATGATCTGGATGAAACCAAAAATTGAAAAGCATGGGTGATACTAGAATTTTGAAAAAGATCTGGATGAAACCAAAAATTGAAAAACATGGGTGAAACCAGAAATTGAAAAACATGGGTGAAACCAAAAATTTGAAAAAGATCTGGATGAAACCAAAAATTGAAAAACATGGGTAAAACATGAAATTTGAAAAAGCTCTGGATGAAACCAGAAATTGGAAAAACATGGGTGAAACCAGAAAAAGATCTGGATGAAACCAGAAATTGAAAAGGGTGGGTGAAACCAGAAATTAAAAATGATCTACATGAAACCAGAAATTGTAAAAACATGGGTGAAACCAGAAATTGAAAAAGATCTGGATGAAACTAGAGATTAAAAAAGGCATGGATGAAACCAGAAATTTGAAAGTGATCTGGATGGAACCAGAAATTGAAAAAGATCTGGATGAAACCAGAGATTAAAAAAGGCATGGATGAAACCAGAAATTTGAAAGTGATCTGGATGGAAATAGAAATTGAAAAAGTTTTGGATGAAACCAAAGATTAAAAAAGGCATCGATGAAACCAGAAATTTGATAAAGATCTGGATGGAACCAAAGAATAAAAAGGCATGGGTGAAACCAGAAAATTGAAAAAGATCTGGGTGAAACCAGAAGTTAAAATGGCTTGGAAATTAACCTGAAAGATTTGAGAGAGGATGCAAATGCTTGATGGTGTAAATGCAAATGTCTTGGATTGATATAAATGCTTCTAAATGCAGATGCAAATGTCTCTACGAATCATGTTCATGTAAGTGGTTCAGGAATGGTGTAATTGTAGGTAAAATAAAGACGCAATGATCCTAGAAATGATAAATAGGCCCAAAATCTGTGTTTAAGGGTAATCAGATCAAGGATCAATTCTGGAGGAGGATTCTCTTTTCGAAGCATTTATCCCTTTTTGGACTTTTCATTCTTTTTTGACTTTTGCTCTTTTTCTTCCTTGCTTTTTTTTATTCCATTTCGCCATCGCTTTTTCACACACTTTTTTGTGTGTTTTTCTTTTGTTTTGTTCTTGACTTCCATTTCGCCATCTTTTCCTTTTCATTTTGACAGAGTGAGCCCATATTCATTCGGGGCTCCATTTGCTTTGTATCTGTCTTTGAGCTAAGACTCATTTTTTCGTGATCTTTGAGAAGATCATTCCTTGTATTTGCCCCCCAGTGTAGAGGGTGATCCTTGATCAAGGTTCCAAGAAGAAATCTTTTGGCTCAAAAGGGGTGACTATGGATAATTTCTTCTTGTGAAAGGGATACGAAAGATGGCCATTTATCATATCAAGCACAAATATTCTCATTGAAAAGCAATCCTCAGGGGAAATAGATAACCGAAATTTCATTTTACACTTTGGAATCATCCGAATTCTCATATGCATGATATCCTAGTTTGTTCTTTTTCTTTATCGCATGCCCCCAATGATTCTTGCGTTAGTCCCATCCTTTTTCACCATATAACCATCATTTCCACATATGATTGCCCCAATTTAATTAACCATGAGAATTTGTATCAACGAGGAACATAGCAAGTCTAGGTCTATTTTGAAAAAGCTGAGTTTCAAATATGAGTTCTTTGAAGAGACAAGGAAAATATGACCCAAAAATGGGTTTTCTCTAGGACATGGGATAATCTAGTTTAATCATTGTGCCCCTGGGTGTCAATCACGAGGTAATGTTTGGGCAATTAGTGTTTTGTGGTTATTAGTAAAGGTCATGAATGGTTTTAGCACAATCTTGACACACACTAAATTACCATGATCTAAATTCTTGAAAGAATGTCTCATTTGTTTGAATTTCAAGGAATTCGAAAAAATTTCAAAAAGTTCGTTCCTTTGTTCATGGCCTAGACTAGGATTTACATCTTTGCTTATTCTGTGATGACAATGTTTTTTTATTTATTTTTTATTTTATGAAGTTCCATCATTCATATTCTTTGAAGCATTAGGTCTTTCAAGTGTTCTCGATTCAAGGGGGCATAGAGAAGCCCAAAAGAGAGGGGGAAAGAGTATTGGGTCATTTCTAACAATGATCATCAATATTCTCGAGACTGTCCATTATTAAAACTTCCTTAATGCTTTTTTTTTTTTTTGCAAATTCAAATTATTGTTAAAACACAACAAACACAAAGCATTTAAAATTCAAAATTCATTTAATTCATATGAATGTCACCATAAGACAAGTGTTTTCATCATGAGGTATGAAACTACATGCATAAAAAACTCCCCCTTGACATGTTCTCCCTAATTTAAACTGGCTATTCCTCGATACTTTTTTCGACCTTTCCATCTACTTCTCCCATTATGACATCCATAATGGTCTCATCATTCCCATTTAGTAGATTCTCCATGCTGTCTGACCTTTGTTTCTTCCCCACATCTAACTGCCCCTTTTTTTATGAGTGATTGAACCTACCATTTCAAACATAGGCAATTTTCCGTGGAATGTCCTCGAATCCCAGAATGATAATCACAATATGCATTCTTGTCATACCAGCTCAGATATGGGGGTTGGATAGGCTCCACTAGAACTTTAGTGAGGAGTTGCTCTTCGACCAGCTAGGGAAATAGTTCAGAGTAAGACATGGGGAGTGGCTCAAACTGATCTCTTTTTCAGATATTCTTCGATTTCCTCTGACAGATAAAAGGTTGAAAATTTACTAGATTCTGAGAGGTCATTGGGTACAAGTATAAACCCTGGGGTACATAGTTCATAGAAGGACAGGGTGGTTGGTATGAAGTAGCCGAATTATATAAGGCAAAGTCTCCCATGGCTTGGACATCTTCCTCTTTCTTTTTGGGCATCCTGTTTCTCTCTGCATTAAATGTTTTACCTCCTTCAAGTTCCCAGTCTTGATAGCATTTTCAATCATTTCCCCGGAGATTACTATATCCTAAAAACTATTCATGGTGTTGCCAACAAGTCTATCGTAGTATGGGGCCTGTAGTGTATTTAAAAAAGGACAGTGGTTTCCTTCTGAGTTTAGGGCGGTTGTACTTGGGTGGCCATGTTCCTCCACCTCTGAGCATACTCTTTGAAGCTCTTAGTAACCTTTTTCTCCATATTTTACAAGGTGAGACGGTCAGGTGTCATGTCGGTCACATGCTTGTACTAGTTTAGAAAAGCCCTGGCCAAATTATTCCAAGAGCGAATCTGATCGTTGCTCAATTGACTATACCACCTAATTGCGGGCCCGCTAAGGCTATCCTAAAAGCAATGAATCAAAAGCTTATCATTATCAATGTGACTTGCCATCTTTCGGTAGGACATGGTGATGTGGGTTGATAGATCGATCATCTCGTCATATTTCACAAAGTCAGGGACCTTGAATTTAGGAGGAATGACTAAATTAAGGACTAAGCATCGTTTTTTCTCATCCACACTCCCGAATACATCTGCATTTTCTACTGCCCGGAGCCTTTCATCTAGCAACTGATATTTCCCTTAGGAATCTGCCAACTCAGCCTCATTTGACTTAACCATCTTCAGTTTTGCTTGTTTAGGATTAACTGTATTCTAGCCATTTAACATCATGACCTCACTATGACCCTCTTGTGCCTCTAACCCTTCTCTGGCGGCCTAATTTTTGGTGTATCCCTTTCCCTTGATTAAGACGGACATCAGCTCCATCAATTTAGTCATCTGATCCTTAGATTCTGTTTGAGACTTTGCCAGCTGTTCTCACAATTCTTCATGTGCCCTTTCCATTCGGGCAGCTTGTTCATTCTCTATATCTCTAGCCTGTATTAAAAGGGTACTCAGTAGTTCTTATACCTCAGATTTGAAACGAAAATTCTTTCAAAGACTCTTAAAGCCAAGCCAACTTCTATTTTATTTCCCCAAATGTATGTCATGATGAAGAGTCATGAATGCAAATTGATGCATGTGAAGCCTAAACAATATGGTGTATGGACATGTACGGTAGAGACATGCTGACCATGTATGTAACAAATGCAATCACGATGCCAACATTATACAGGTAAAGAATAGACAATAACGCATGGATATATGCAATGAATGACCATGTACATTTCAGTGTATTTCCTAATGAATGATTATATATACTATGAATGCAACATGATGTCAAATATGATGCATGTAATCAATGAATGATTGACACAGAGTATATACAAAGAAACTCATGCTGACCATGTGTGTTATGAATGCGACCTAATGCTAACATGATAGATGTAATAAGAAAATTAGTGCATGAACATATACAGAAAAGTCATGCTGACTATGTTTGTCATGAATACCACTTGATGCTACCAAGATGCATGTATGAATGTATGGTATGATAAATAATTCATCAGATGCAAAATGCAAAGGGGAAGATATCACGGAGGAAATAAGAAAATCGGAGGAACTTAATTATCAACATCTCATAAATTTGAAGCACAACCAATTCATTCCCACATCAACGTTTACAATAGTATAAACCATGTTTACAAAATCTGAGTAGTGGTTAAAACTGTCTTTTACAAGTACTTTATTTTTTCTAGCATCCTAAGGCTATAAGAGCCGGCTACTAAAAAAGTGAAATCCTACTACATCATATCAGACTGAACTCCCTCTACATCATGGCCGTAGATCTCCCAATCCTAATTACCCTTTTTTAGTCCTCTGTCAATCAGTGTTGTTGGATCCAACCACTTGGTGTCTATAAGGGATTGTACTTTGTTCTTGAGTGCATTAGTGCTCAATGCTATGCCCAACAGTTCCACATTGATAATCACATCTTGCATTTGAATTATACCACTTGGGGTATAGTGGTGACAGGGGTTTCAACGGCACATAGGCAACCAGGTGATTTCGGACCAATATTGGGAAAAACTCTTGATAGCTGATTGGAAGGGGATCAGAATGCCTTTGGGTCTTATCCTGGGGTTGTTTCTTAGTCACATAGAGCCTAGGAGTTGGGGCACTTGGCGGTGGCACTAAAGTTCGAACCGGAGTGTTTACATGGGGAGATGGTGGATTAACAAGGTAAGGGTAAGGATTTGGACACAAGGCCTTTGGAGGTTGTACATAGCTCGAGGTTCCTATCCCAGATGTTGGATAAGGTGATTGATGAGGAAAGCAATACGAACTGTCAATTGGTGGTAATGGAGTGGGATTCAGGGGTCCCGTAGTGATCATCCTAGTAGACAATTGGGCCATAGTAGGGTGAGGATACTGGTTTGGACCTAGGACCAATTGCAGGGACTGTTTGGGATCTGAGGTTTCTATCCTTAGTATCAGGCTCTATAGTTTAATCATTTTCACGATCTTGTCCATATTTTCATCAGGGTTGCAACCTTTGTGGCATTGACAAGTGCAGGATCCAGCAAGGATTTTATGTTATGGACCTAATGGTTTTGGTTGATCCAAAGGCGATGCAGAGCCCTGAGAAAGTTCCCCCTTACTCTTACCCATATCCTCAACCATTTTCATCAATTTAGCGAGTTGTTATTTCACTTCCCAAATTTCATGTCCAAATTCCTCTTGATTTCATTCCAAAGCACTCAATCGTTCCTCAGATTCTTTCCTCATATCTTGAAACCTTTTCATGCAAATGAAAATGTCATGAGATTAAGAATACAATTAGAATGTACATGCTCTATTCCTATATGAATAAATATACTGATGATTAATGCATGAACATATATAGAGAAAATATGATGACTAGGTATGCCATGGATGCAATCTAATGTGAACATGATGCATTTAAAAATTGAATAAATTGATGCACAGGTATATACAAATAATGACCATGCATGTCATAAACGTATTCTACAATGAATGACCATGCATGCTATGACTGTAACATGATGTCAAAATGATACATGCAAAGAATAAATGAATGAACACAAAGGTAGGTACAAAGAATGACCATATACATCACAAATGTGTACTATAATGAGTAACCATGCATGTTAGGACTGTAACATGATACCAAAATGATACATGCAAAGAATAAATGAATTAACACAAAGATATACACAAAGAAGTTAACCAATGATTACACGAAATTAGTGGGACCTAAATCTTGATTATTCAAAAATCTCATTATGCAAGATTTGCCTCCAAATTTAATCTATGATTTTTTGAAACATGTTTTCTCTATGAAAAACCAATCATATTATTTTAAAAAGAATTTCAGGGTAGTGGATCCTACTATGGTACAATATCCAAATGTTCATGTAACACTACCGGTTTTATGAAATCATCAAATAAGATTATTATTATCATCCATTTATTGCAAAAAATGAGATCAACAATACAACCATAAATGTACATGCTCTATTCACACATGCATGAAATGTGCAAAATGAAAAAATGTTTGAAAAAGAATGTTTGTATTTTGAATTTCAAAAAGTTAGTGAACACTTGCCCCAACAATATCTACTTATATGGGTATCATAGTGCCTTTAGGGTGGATTATCACATTTATTACGGGCGATGTACGTACATCGTTGCCCGATCTACAACACTTATTCAAAGTGTAAAATAGGTAACAAAAAGTTTAGAAATGTCCCTCCATCTGTTCCTATCTTCGATATATCTAACGAAAATCCGGCATGGCTTCGCCTAGGTTCACTATATGAGGGTGAATTGGTTCTAATTGCTCCTCAATATCGCCGGTGACGGCTAGTAAGGCACCCCGATAAAAGCGGGTTCAATTCGTTAGGGTCTATTTCCCTAGCCCATGTGGATTGTTAATCACGAAGGCTTAAGTAATTTAGTACTCCGAAAGTGTTTCACTAGCCCATGCGGATTGTTAATCACGAAGGCTTTGTTACTTTGCTCCCACCTAAAAGGACGAAACCCGGGTATAGGGCTCATGATATGCAAATGCACGTGTGGTGTGTGTGGAGGAACAACAAACCTTTCACCACCTAGTCTACAAACCTTATTCTAAATGCTCTAGAAATTTATTAAGAGAATATTCAAGAATAGTGTAACGTATTAACCAACAAGTAATTATAATATACAACCTAAATAACTAGGGAACAATAATAAAATGCATGCACATGAGTATGGACATATTTAAAAATATTTTATTATTTTCAAAATTCTCCTTATTAAAAAAAATGTGGGAATTAAAATTAAATACCAATTAAACCAACAAAACCGAGACTTTGATAACACGACTAATTCTAGGTCTGAGTCTCTAATGTCGCCAGTGGAGTCGCCAAGCTATCGCAACCTAAAAAATAACAAGTCTCATCGCAAGACTTTATTATACGTTAAGCGTGACATGAAAAAAAATCGAGGAAAAGTTGACTTAATTCCTCTAGAAAAACGAAGGTTTTGAAAATAACCTTAAAAAAGACATGGAGTCGCCACCAATCTTTTTTGGTTAGGTGTGATCAACCACCTACTAAAACCTGTTTTATAAAACATTTTCAAATTAATTAAAATATTTTTTAAAAACCAATTTCAAGTCTGCGTTTTAAACCAGAAAAATCAAAGAAGCGGGTTCGGGACTCGGTTACGTGTGGGGAAGGATTAGCACCCCACAACGCCCGTATAAAATGGTACCTTATTAATCGTGTGATATCTCAAGTCTCGGTAAAAAGTCGATTTTTAATTTGGTATTTCAAGTTAATTCCGAACTTAAAGAAAAATAATTCCATTTTTAATTGAAAATGATCCAGAATTTATTAATTCAAAATTTTTCTATATTCCCCAACAAACGTGGCAAAATATAGAAATTTTTATTTGTTTGGAAAACTTTCCGAATCATTCTTATTTTAAAGAAGATATTCCGTTATTAATAATAATTGATGATATCCTCCCCAGCAAACCCGGCAGAACTCATGAATTATTTTAACTCGAGAATATCTTCATTTTATTGAAAATCATTACCTTTTTCGAAACATTTAAAAAATATATGAATATGAATATGTTTGACATAAATAAAATGACATAGCAAAGTCTAGATAATATAATGCAACCTAAATGGTATAATATAATTTAAATGTCATAGCATATTCTAAATGAAATGAAATATCCTAAGTCATATGATATATTCTAAATGAAATGAAATGACCTAGGTAACATAATATATTCTATATGAAATGAAATATCCTAAGTCACATGATATATTATAAATAGAGTAAAATGAGTTAAATGACATGGCAAATATAAATGATATGGCATATAATCTAAATGATATGAAATGACATGAAATATAAAATAATGCTATCATGTAATATGCATGAAAATAAAAATAAATAATAATGCATGAGCATAATATATACTAAATAATATGACAAAAATAAATAACTAAATAAAAAGCATAAGATAGCATGTAATATTCAAAACGATATAACAATTAATATAATATCAAAATTTTAAATCAAAGACAATAACACCATCATGAAAATTAACATAGCAAAAATCACATATTATATAGTATGCATGAATATGGAAAATGCAATGCATTAGAATTTATTTTTCCCTTTAATTAAGAAAATCCGTATATCTAAAAAGATATCCAGCTACCTTAGGAAAATATATCAAATTAAATATTCTAAAACCAAAATACTTTGTGATTGTTTGAAAACAATTTTGAAAAGCTTAAATTAAAAATAAAAACTTAGCTAAACCCTTTTTAAATGGCTCTAATTTCCTAAGTTTAAAATCCCGGACTTGACCACCCTTAACTCGAGATTTAAAAAATCATTTTTAGAGTTTTAAAAGGCTTAGAAACTACCCTAAGTCAGTAGCTAAACTTCCTAATCAGCCCTCTCGAAGTAACTTAACCAAAACAGAAAAATGATTTTCCTTCAAATTCAATTCTGCCTCTACTGTCCAGTTTTAAAGCACGATTTTTTACCCTATTTTTAAAAATTCAAAAAAATCTAAAAACAATACTGGAGACTTAGAACATGTAAAACTACACGGGAAAAAATCAGATTAATTTTTTGATTAAAGATGACTGCCCAGAAAATTTGGGAAAGTACGAGTACTAGGTGAAAAAACTGTTATGCCAAAACACATTTTTTTGCCTTTGATAAAATCATTCAAAATCAAAGTAAAAATGTTAGAGACTTTCCTAAGGACTTACAAACAGCAGCTAACACTTTTTAAAAGTTAGGCAAAATTGACTACGTAAAAAAAATCACAAAGGTAGAATAATGAATTTGACAACTCTTTAATTTTCTACAAGTCTGCTCAAAATGAGCATGACTTTGAACCATTGATTGGTCTAAGTCATAAATCATGTGGCAATGACATGAATAGCATGAAAATACAGCAAATATGATGCATGAAATGCATGATTTAAAATCTAAATGACATGAAAAATGCATGGCATCAATAAAATGACTTAGACCTAATTGAACTTGCATGGCATTTAATGCAACCTAGGTCTAAAATGCATGAATATGCATGGCAATACAAGCAAAACCTAAATCTAAAGAATGCATGGCAATAACACAAACATATAGCATGCTTAAACAAAATACACAATCAAATATCATGAAAATGCAAACTATCAACTAGCATGATGAAAATGCACATACAAAGCATACAATATTAGGGGTGGCCGAATGGTCCCATAAAAATGAGCATGGCATTTTCACAAACACTTAACACAATAACATGCATAGCTAAAGAATAATACTCAAATCATGCAAATATAAAGTAAAGGCATGAAAAGCAATAGGCATTTTCACAAACACATGGATTAACAAAATGCAAAACATTAACAAACTTAAACATTTTGAAAACAGAAAATAAAAAATGCAAGACAAGTAAAATAAACATGATAACAAGGTAATAGACTCAAAAATGGAAACAAGCAAGCAACTAAATTAAAACAAGTTTCATGTTTATCTATTTGAAGAAGATTTAAAGCTTCAAAACTTGTTAAATATCATGAATAACATGAAATGAAAATGCAAACAGCAACTACACTAAAAAAAAAGCCATTCGGCCACCCAAAAACAAAAGAAAAGAAATTTCTCAAAGCTCTTTCCAAGAAAGTATAAAGAAGAACTTGAAGAAGAATATTAAAAACACTTATTTTAAAATAAAAATCAAAAGAAACTCACCAAAATAGTAATCAAAATAGCAAATCAAGAATAGAAAATCAAGGAAAGTGCAAGCGTATGGTGCTTAAAGCAACCTCTAGAAGCTATATTGCAAGTTTTTTCTCTTCTAACTTTCTTTTTTTTCTAAACTTTTCTTTTTGCCTTTCAACAATGGAGAGAAATCAACCAAACAAGAGTGAATAGAGAGTGAAATGAAAGAGAGAGAGCTCCTCCCCTTAGTGGTCGAATGGCCTTTTAAATGGCTAGCATGTTGTCATTTTTTTCCAACCAATTTTGATACAAAGGCTATTAATCCAAGATGATTAAAATGTGAAATTATCACCCTTAGATTAGGTAATCAGCTATCCACAATTAAAACTGTTCAAGAATCTTAAGACATTATGTTGACATTCTCCTTCTTCATGCATTGGTCCATGTGGCTTAATAACAAAGGCTTGATAAAAAAATAACTACCTTCCTCTTCATTGTTGGCCTTTTGATTAAAAATCAGAAAATATTTGCCTACCATTGGGCCTTGGCCGGCTGATCCCTCATCTTCCAGCCCAATCTCTATTTTTTTAAAAGGCAAGAAAAACCCTTTTAAGTTTCTTAGGTAAAATGACCTTTTTGCACCCCCGAACTTAAATATATAGCAAAAAGACTCCAAATTCAAAATTTCTTTTTTCAAAACTTCCAAAATAATAAAAAATTGAATTGTGGAGATTTTCAAAAAATTTCGAGCCCATTTTCTATTTATTTGGATTTTTTTCCAAAATTGCCCTTTTGTGCTCCAAAACTTTACTATTTTTTAAACGAGCTCCAAATCTAGATTTTTATTCACCAATCTCTTCCAAATAATTTAAAAGTATGATCTGGAATCATTAGGTATGTTTTTTGGGATTTATTTGCTTGAATTACTACATAGTGGGCCCGAGATTTGGCCATTTTGCAAATGAACTCCGAATCCGGATTTTTTTCGCCAATCTCTTCCAAATAATTTAAGAATAAGATCTGCAAATTTTTTGAATTTTTGGAGTTCATTTGCTATTTTTTCAGGATTTATCTTCTTGAATTTGTACATAGGAGACCCAGGATTTGGCAATTTTGCAAACGAACTTCGAATTCGAATTTTCTTTTGCCAATCTCTTCGAAATGATTTAAGAATGACATCTTCAAATTTTCAGAATTTCATTTGCTATTTTTCCCAAAATTTTCAATTTTGCCTTTTTGCCTTCGAAACCCGGTTTTGCTCAAAACAAGTTCGATTTTCATATTTTCTTCAAACTGAGCCTTGGGCTATCCTTGTTTAATCACTCCTAATCAATTAGGGGCTTTAGTCTTACCGAATCGGGCCATTTATGTAATTCTTCCAAATTTCACCGAAATCCACCAAAAACCCTAATTCTCGATTTTCTTTCGAATTGAATTTTCTTTCAATTTTTCTTTCAAGTAGCTTCTTCATTACCCGTAGTCAGTGCTTATCTTTCATTTCGACCAATTTGATCGTTTAAGCATTGTAGACACCTAATTTTGTCCGAACCCCTATATCAGCTACGTTGTTTTTTTCTTAAATTGATATTTCAGAATGCTAAAAGGCTTTTCTCATCCTGCAGGTGGTACTCCGAGACTTAGTCTAAGAAAGTGTATAAAAAAAGTCAAACTCAAAAAAGTCAACCTAAAAAAATCAACCCCAAAAAAGTCAACCTCGAAAAAGTCAACTACTAAAAAGTCAACCCACTTTCAAAATCAAGATTTGAGGTTCAATTGAAAAACGGTGAAAGAATTTTGATAATCCGAGGTCTACATTGAAAGATATGGAGGTCGGAAGTTGGGTTACAGAAACTCAGTAGAAAAGAAACCCTAGTTCGGGAAATTTAGGGATTAGTGCTTAAACGATTAAATTGGTCCAAATTGAAGGTTCCACATGAAAGATAAGTACCGACTATGGCTAATGGAGAAACTACTCAAAAGAAAAACTGTTAGAAAAGTCAATTCGAAAGAAAATCGAGAATTAGGGTTTTTGGTGGATTTCAGTGAAATTTGGAGAAATTACAGAAATGGTCCGATTCAGTAGGAATAAGGCCCCTAATTGATGAGGAATATTTAAAGAAGGATATCACAAGGGTCAGTTTGAAGAAAATCTTAAAATCGGACTTGTTTTGAGCAAAATCGGGTTTCGGAGGCAAAATAGCAAAATTGGAAAATATGGAAAAAATAGCAAATAAACTCCAAAAATTCTGAAACTTTGCAAATATTATTCTTAAATCAATAAGAATATATTGGTGAAAGAGAATCTTGATTCGGAGTTCGTTTGCAAAATGGCCAAATACCAGGCCCACTATGCAGAAATTCAACAGGATAAATCCCGAAAAAATAGCAAATGAACTCCAAAAATTCTGAAAATTTGCAAATCTCATTTTTTAATTATTTGGAAGAGATTGGAAAAAGAAAATCTTGATTCAGAGTTCGTTTGCAAAATGGGCAAATCTCGGGTCCCTCATGTAGTAATTCAAGCAGATAAATCCCGAAAAAATAGCAAATGAGCTCCAAAAATTATGAAAACTTCTAGATCACATTTTTAAATTATTTCAAAGAGATTTGTGAAGAAAAATCTGGATTCGGAGCTTGTTTAAAAAATGGTAAAATCCGGGTGCAGAAAAGGGGTAATTTCGAAAATAAATCCGAAATAAATAGCAAATAGACTCGAAATTTTTTGAAAACTTCCAGAATTCAAATTTTTATTTTATTTTGAAAGTATTGAAAAAATAAAATTTGAATTTGGAGTCCGTTTTCTATTTATTTAGGTTTGGGGGGCAAAAAGGTTATTTCATCGAAGAAACCAAAAAATGACAAATTTGTAATTGAGAAAAATAGGAAAGAATAAGGAATTGCTGTGATTTTTCTTCCCTTGGTCGGCCAGCATAGAGGAGAAGAAGAAAGCTTCAACAATTTAATTCCATAGTCACTAGCAAGCCACATGCTACCACAAACACCTTGCAAATGGTCCCCCCTTCATCCAATGGCTTAGGTGCCTTGTAGGAAAGTTGAATGCACCATCCAATGGCCAAGTTTAAATTCCAAGATGACATTTTTATTTGTCATGAAAGAACCCTCATCTAATGGCCAAGAATGGAAAAAAAAAAGATGAGCACAATTCATCCAAGGGTGAGCATCCATTCGATCAAGCAAGAGAGTGCATGGGATTGTCTCTTTTCATCCAACGGCTTAGACAATCTACAAGGGCGGAGTACACATGTTGAGGGCTGGATTTAATCTACAAGATGTCATTTTTATGTTGTCCTCATCCAATGACCAAGAATGGAAGAGCACAACTTATCCAAGGGTAGGCACTCAAGGGGGCAAGCAAGGGAGTGCATGGGATTGGTCCTCTTTTTCATCTAGGGGCTGAGGTTACTACAAGGGCTGAGTACACATCTTAAAGGCTGCTATCAATTGGCAAGATGATATTTTTATGTTGTCATCAAAATATCTTAATCTAAAAACCAAAATTGGGGGAGGAAAAAGTGCACATTTGATCCTATGGTTGAGAGGGCCATTCGGCCAAGGCTAAGGGACAAGGGCTGAGCATTTTTTTTTTCACAAGTTGGAAGGCTAGAAACAGTAGCTAATTTAGAAAATAAAAAGGTTTTGAGAGAAAAAAAAAAGGTTTTCAATAGAGAGCTTGAAGGTAGTCATCTCTACCAAGCTCTAGCATAGCTTTCTTCTTGTTTTCCATGGTGTTTTCTTGATTTTCTATCTTGTTTCCTACTATTTTTCATAGAAATAAAGTTTTTTAATGTTTACTTATGTTTTCATCTCTTCTTCTTCATTAAAATGGTGAAAAACAATTTTTTTACATGGTTTTATGCTTGGCCGAATATGGCATGTTTGCTTGCCTTGGTTTTATTTTTCTTTCTTCCTTGCATGTTGTTGTGGAAAAATGGTTTTTAGAAAGTTTTTAGAATATTCTAAGGTTCTGATTTTTTACAAAAGATGAAGCAAAAAGGTTGAAATGGCTACATGATCTTGGCAAGACCAAGTGACCATGGTTAAGGGAGAGGCTATGCCCATTTTTACCTACCATGAAGCTCACCTTAATTTTGTTGTTTAACATGGTTTATTTTCTTTTTTTTTTTTTGAAATGGAAAGGCTTCATGATCTTGGCAAGACCAAGTGATTATGTTTAGGTGAGAGGCTATGCCCATTAGATACCAACCATGGAGCTTAACTTTCCTTTTTTTATTTACTAGTTTTGCTTGTTGTTTTATTTGCATGTCTATGTTAAATTTTTTATATGTTCTTTACATTATTTTCTATGCTATATTTGTTTCTATATTTCATTTCCATGCTTAATATGTTTTCCTTGAAGATTCGGCCTTGTTGTCTATTGGAGTCATATTGTACATTTTTCATATTTCATGTCTTATATTATAAACATGTTTGCATTTTTCATATTTGTCATATGGCCATTCGGATACTCCATGTTGATATGCCTTTAATGTGCATTTTCATCTTGCTTCTTGACTTGTTTGCATCTCCATGCCATGTGCTTGTGTATTTTGATTTTAGTATGTCATATGCTTATGAAAATGTCATGACATTATGTATCTTAATATGATTTGTCATGTACTTGTGTTATTTACTAGATAGGATTGCATTAGAGTATCATGTAACCACATTCGGCCTCTTCATGCATCCCTTGCTTTGTCATGCATTTGCATTTTGTTTAGGTAACATGCTTTGCATTATCATATCTTGAAATTGTGTATTAGTTGCTGTTTGTTCCAGCATTGAAATTAGTTTCATGGGTCATTATATGTTATTAGTATTGCTATGCATGTTCATTACATTTTAGGACTATGCCATATTGGTTTTGCCATGCATTTTGGGTCTTATATCATATTGGTATTGCCATGCACTGCTATGCTACTTAGGTCTTAGGTTACATTAGCATTTTCATGCATATTTATAACATATTAGGTCCAAGCCATATTTGCATTATCAAGCATTGCATGCATATTAAGTTAGGATAGCATTTTATTGCCATGCAAACTCATGCTAGGCATTTAGGTTGTCTTGAATTGTCATGCATTTCCTTTACCATTTAGACCTTTAGACCATGCATTTCATACATTTCATTTTCTGTATGTTCATGCATTCCATGTCATTGCCACATGATTTATGACTTAGGCTAATCAATGGCTCAAAGTCATGCTCTCTTGAGCATACTTATGGAAAATTAAGGAATTGTCAAAATTGATTATTCTATCTTTGTGATTTTTTTTTACTTAGCCAATTCTTGTCCAAGGTTTTTAAATGTTTTAGCTACTTCCTTAGGTCTTTAGGATGACCTCCACCAATTTCTACTTTGATTTTTGAATGAATTTATCAAAGGCAAAAAATGTGTTTTGACAAAACAGTTTTTTTTTTCACCCAGTACTCAAACTTCTTTGATTTTTATGGGTAGTCGTCTTTAATAAAACAATTAAGCCAATTTTTTATCATGTATTTTTACATGTTCTGAGTCACCAGTATTTGTTTTATATTTTTTTGAATTTCTAAAAATATGAAAAAAAATCGTGTGACAAAAGCGGACAATAAAGGCAGATTTGAAATCAAAAGAGGAATAATGGTTGAATTTGGCGAAGGCATTTAGAGGGGGTCGGGTATAAGCTTTAGCTACTGTCTTAGGGTAGTTTCTTAGCCTTTTTAAACTTTAAAAATGATTTTATAAATTTCGGGTTAAGGGTGGTTAAGTCCGGGATTTTAAACTTAGGAAATTAGAGCCATTTTAAAAGGGTTCGGTAAGGGTTTTTAATTTTTATTCAAGTTTTTCCTCAAAATTGTTTTCAAACAATCACAAAGTTTTTTTTTTTTAGAAAATGTAATTTGACATATTTTCCTAAGGTAGCCGGATATCTTTTTAGTTATACGAAGTTCTTTAATTAAAGGAAAAAATGTATTTTCATGCATTGCATTTTCCATGTTCATGCATTTTATTTAATATGTGATTTTTGCTTTGATATTTCCCATGGTATTATTATTGCTTTGATTCACATTTTATGATGTTATATTGTTTACCATATGATTTTGAATATTTCATGCTATTTCATATTTGTATTTAGTCGTTTATTTTTGTCACATTATTTAGCATATACTATGTTAATGCATTTTTATTTTATTTTCATGCATATTTTATGATAGCATTATTTTATGTTTCATGTCATTTCATCATATTCCATGTCATTTAAAATATGCCATATCATTTAAAATTGCCATGTCATTTAAATCATTTTATCTCAATAGAATATACCATGACACTTAGGATTTTTCATTTCACCTAGAATATACTATGCCATTTTATTTATGTCATACATGTTCATGTTCATATTTTTAAATGTTTTGAAAAAGATAATGATTTTCAATAAAAATAAAGATATTCCCGAGTTAAAATAAGTAGAGTTCTCTACCGGTTTGCTCCAGGGAATATCATCAATTATCATTAATAAAGGAATATCTTTATTTCAAAAAAAGGAGAATGATTTGGAAAGTTTTCCAAATGAATAAAAATTCCTATATTTTGACGATTTTGTCGGGGAATATAGGATTTTGAATTAATAAATATCGGATCATTCTCAAATAAAAATGGAATTATTTTTCTTAAAATTGGGAATTAACTTGAAATACTAAATTAAAAACCAACTTTTTACCGAGACTTGAGATAACACATGATTAATAAGATATCGTTTTATACGGGCGTTGTGGGGGTGCTAATCCTTCCCCACACGTAACCGAGTCCCGAACTTGATTCTTTGATTTTATCTGGTTTATAACACAGACTTGAAATTGGTTTGAAAAATATTTTAATTAATTTTAAAATGTTTTATAAAACCAATTTTAATAGGTGGCCGATCACACCTAGCTAAAAAATATTGGTGGCGACTCGATGTCTTTTTCTGAGGTCGTTTTCATACCCTCGACAGTTTATTTTATTTCAAGAGGAATTAAGTCATTTTTTCCCCCTCACTCGAACGGTTCCCCTGTGATCGGGATCACGTATCGACAAGCATTTTTTGCCAAATTTCCCGAACTAGGGTTTCATTTCTACTGAATCTCTGTAACCTAACTTCCGAACTCCATATCTTTTTATGTAGACCTCGGATTATCAAAATTCTTTGGCCATTTTTCAATTGAACTTCAAATCTTGATTTTGAAAGTGGGTTGACTTTTTCAGTAATTGACTTTTTGGGGTTGACTTTTTTAAGTTTGACTTTTTATGCTTGCTTTCTTAGACTAAGTCTCAGAGTACCACTTGCAAGATGAAAAAAAAAATCTTTTTACATTGTGAAACATCGATTTAGGAAGAAAACATACCTGTTTTAGTGGTCCGGACAAAATTAGGTGTCTATACCTATAATTTAAGCAAATACTACTACTACTACTACTTCACTACTTAATTAACTTTGAGATTAAATTGATATGATTCTCGAACACCCACTTCCTTTTGAATTAAGCATTTAATTAGTATGGAGCAAAGGTGCGGCTGGTTTGCTCTTTTTTTTGGCCGAATGCTCTATTTTTTTTTTAGTGTTATCACAAAACAGTTTTTGCACCAGTAAAGATTCACACTTAACCCCCTTATGGCCGGCCACCTTATTAGATAGGATAAGTAGAGTTTTAACTTCCATAAAGCTCCTACTTTAAGAAGAACATTTCTTTTTTTAAGAGTCTTACTCTTAGTCAACTTCTAACCTTTAGAAGACTTGGCCGAACTTACCCATCATGGTGACTACATTCATGGCCGGTCATCAAGATGTTCAAGTTTTAGAGTTTGATTCAAAAACCAACTTTTAGACTTACTTAGTATTTGGCCAGCCTAGGTATCTTAGAGTAAGAGTTTGATTCACAATCAAACTTCTTGTTCAAGTGAAACTCTTACATTTGCAAGTCTGATAAGCTCATAAAATACATATTTTCTGCCCTTTCTATTCTTAGTTTTAGTTATGATTTCGATCTTTATCTTGATTAATTATATTATATTTTTGGATTTTATGTATATTTAGGAGAATGAAGTGAAAACATGTCAATAATGATGGTAAAGAGCTTACAAAATCAAAATCACAAGATGAAAGAAGACTTAGGAGTCAAAAAGATCAAATTCTTAGTGCAAAGCAATCAGGCAGATTTGACCTCCGGAGCTTGTTGCTAAAAAATATGATGTTAAATATTTACTGAAAGAAACTTCCATCTTGACTTTTGAATCAGACTTGAATACCTTTCTAATGGTATTTTACACGCCCAAATCGAACAAGAAATGGTAATCCAAATCAGCCGAGGAAGTGCGAGAAGGTGCATTAGAAAAAATCAGCGACCAGTGCCGCGGCGCCCAAAAGTCTAAAAGCCAACGCTGGGAAGCTGGCACTACAGCCCTGGGCGGGAACCTTAAACTTCCCAAATAGAAAAAAAAAAAAAAACAAGAAGCAAATTGGCTGATTTTCTGATACTTGTGCGGTAAGGACTTGTTTTTCAGGGTTTTTATTCTCTATCAATACCATCTTTTGAGCCACAAACTAGACATCTTTTGAGGAGACTCAAGAATCATCATTCTTCTTCTTCTTCTTCTTCTCCATTCTTTTATTTTGTTTTTATGTTTATGTTAATTATGCCTATGCACGGCTAAACTTTCTTTGGTTAAGGGTGATTTCAAAGCCCTAGACATGTTAAGTAATTGATTTTCAGATTCTATCTATTATTAGTTTTCTATCAAAGTTGCTTGTGTTCTTCTATAAGAATTGTTCATGATGTTGTCTTGATTTGTTTAGGTTGCAAACTAGATAGATCTTGGTAATTATCTATTGCTATTTTAGAAGACTTGATACGTAGCTTGTCTTGATTTCCTATTCAATAGTAGCAATTTGTAATTCATGATTATGTTGGATTTTCGAGAATTGCAAAGTGGAACATAACCAAAGTTAAATAATTCATGTTTATGCTTTTGTTGCTTAGATCAACCTATCGTTCTCATCATAAAGCTGCTATCAAATTAAATTTAGAGATGTTTATCCTAGGTTTTTTGGTAGTTAAAGATTAAATAGTGGTGTTTGTCCTATTTAACGACGAACTAAGGAAGGATTGGGGTAACACGGGAGGTTGTTATCTACTGTTGATAATTTTGATAGTTAATTGATATTGATCTATCTGAAATTGATTCTTAATATTATCTAGTGGTGGAGAATGATATCTTAACCATACTTTTTCTCATATTTGATTTTTTCTTACTTACTTGCATCTTATTTTTCTTGTTTTCTTTAATTTTAATACGATTTCAAAACCCCCTTTTTCTTTTCTTGTCTTTGAATTTAAGTGATAAACTAATAACTTATAAATTAAAACCCAATCCCTATGGAATCAACCCTTGCTTATTGCTATACTTAACTGTAGACACCTAATTTTGTCCGGGTCCCTTAAATCGGGCAGATTCTCCTTGTCAACTTCCCGGAACGCAAAAAGACTTCCCCCATTCCATAGATGGGTCCCCAAGACTTTGTTTCGGAGCTGAGCACAAAAAGTCAACCCCAAAAAAGTCAATCTCTCAGTCAAAATCAAGATTTGAATTAAAATTGAACAATGGCAAAAGAATTTTTGATAATCTGAGGTCTACAAAGAATGATATAGAGTTCGGAAGATGGGTTGTGGAAATTCAATGCAGAGGGAGACCAAATCCGACAAATTTGGGAAAAACTAAATCGGAGGAGAATTTGATCATAAAAATTGGGCATTTTTGGACCAACTCAAATTCAATATAGGACCAAGGAAGTGGAAAAAGAAAATTCGAAAATCGAACCCGTTTTGAGTAAAACCGAGGTTTCGGAGGTTGAAGGGCACTAACTTGAAATTATAGAAGATAATTTCGGAAAAATAGCAAAAGAGCTCAAAAAATTATGAAAACTTCCAGATCCAAGTTTTATAATTTTTGAAAGATATTGGAGAAGAAAAATCCATAATTGGAGCTCATTTGAAAAATGGCAAAGTTCGGATGCACTAACCCGAAATTCCAGAAGATAATTTCAGGAAAAATAGCAAACGAGTTTAGAAAATTATGAAAAATTCCATATCTGAGTTTTATAATTTTTGAAAGAGATTGGTGAAGAAAAATCCAGAATCGGAGCTCTTTTGGAAAATGGCAAAGTTCGGGTGCACTAACCCGAAATTCCAGAAGATAATTTCGGCAAAAATAGCAAACGAGCTTGGAAAATTATGAAAACTTCCAGATCTTAGTTATATAATTTTTGGAAGAGATTGGTGAAGAAAAATCCGAAATCGGAGCTCATTTGAAAAAAGCTAAATTTTGGAGGCATTTAACCAAAATTTTAGAAAAAAATCAAGAAAAATAGCAAATGAGCTCGGAAAAATGTGAAAACCTCCAAAACCTAGTTTTATATTGGATGGGATGAGTTGGAAAAGACAAATCTAAAATTGGGGTCCATTTACAATTAAATTAAGTTTGGGGGGCTAAAAGGTAATTTTACCGAAGAAACCAAAAAGGGCCAATTTTGCAAAATTAAAGAATGAGAAAATGAAGGAAATTATATAATATCCCAGGCCCTTGGCCGGCCATGCATAGGAGAGGGATGGATATTTAATTCATTTCATCCAATGGTCACTATCAAGCTACAAGATGTCATTTTTACTATCTTGAATGTGGTCCTTCCTCATCCAATGGCCTAGGTGCTTTGTAGAAAGATGAGTACATTCTTCAATGGCCAAGATCAAATTGCAAGATGACATTTTTATTGTCATGAAAATATCCTCATCTAATGGCCTAGATTGTTGGAGAAAAGATGAGCACAATTCATCCAAGGGAGGAGAGGCCATTTGGTCAAGGGAGTGCAAGTGTGTCCTTGATTCATCGAATGGCCTAGGTGCCTTGTAGAAAGATGAGTACATCCTTCAAGGGCCAAGATCAAATTGCAAGATAGCATTTTTATTGTCATGAAAATATCCTCATCCAATGGCCTAGATTAAAGGAGAAAAGATGAGCATATCTTATCCAAGGGCAAGGAGGACATTCGGCCAAGAGAAAAGAGAGAAGGGGGGCCAAGAGGAAAGAGAGGAGGGGAGGATATTTTTTTACAAAATTGGCTGGTCATTTGAGAGGAGAAGTAAGTAGCTAATTTGGCGAGAAAACATAAATTTGAAAGAAAAGGAAGAGAGAGTTTACTAAGAAAGCTTGGAAGGTAGCCATTCCTCCCTTACTCTAGCATTTTCTTTTTCATTCTCATGTGTTTTTCTTTGTTTTTCCATGTGATTTCTATCTCTTTTCTTATGAAAATAAAAGTTTTGAAATGTTTTTTAGCTTTCATCTATTCCTTTTTATCAAAAAAGAAGAAAAGAATGCTTCGCAAATTTTTTTACCATGGCCGAAACTCACTTGTGCTTTTCTTAATTTTTTTTTTTGCATGTTTGTTGTGGGAAAAATGATTGTGGAAGGTGTATTTCTTTTTATATTATGTTTTTTGTTTTTTGTTTTTTTAAATGAAGTAAAAGAGGTTGAAAGGCTTCATGATCTTGATGAAAATCAAGTGATTATGGTTAGGGGAGGGTTATGACCATTGTACCAACCATGGAGCTCACCTCCATTTTACTTAGCTTGCTTAGTTTATTTTTGGATTTTTGTGATGGAAAGGCTTCATGATCTTGATAAAAATCAAGTGATCATGGTTAGGGGAGGGCTATGCCCATTTGTACCAACCATGGAGCTCACTTTCCTTGTTTTTAGTTTGCTTATCTTTTTATTACCTCCATGCTTGTCCATGTATCTTTGATTATGTTTATTTACATTATCTTCATGCCTTACTAATTTTTGTATCATTTTCATGACATATTAACCTCCTTGACCATTCGGCCAGCCCATGCTATTTTGTTTAATTCATGCTTTGCATTATATTTGGTTAAGCCATGCATCTTAGGTCATGTAGCTATGTCATTTAGCATTTTGTTTTCATGATATATCTTGCGTCACGTTCAGCGTTCCCATGTATTTTATGTCTAGGTCATGCCTTGCATCATGTTTGGTTATGTCATGCATCTTAGGTCATGTAGTTATGTCATGCATCTTAGGTCATTTTCCATGTTATTTACAGAATATGTCATTTTCGGCTTTTCCCATGACATTCATTCTTATGCCATGTCATCATTTTATGCCATGTCACCTATGCCATGTCATCATACTATGTCATGTCACCTATGCCATGTCATCCAAATAACATGTCATGCCATATCATTTTTCATGCCATTCGGCCATGCTACACCATTTAGGGTCTAGGTCCTTTTCATGCCATGTCATTTTATGCCATGCCACCTATGCCATGTCATCCATGTAACATGTCATGTCATGCCATGTCATTTATCATGTCATTTATAGTTTAGGTGCATTTTCATGCCATGCCATCATTTTATACCATTCGGCCATCCACATGCCATCACCATGCATTCGGCCCTTCACATGCCATCACCATGTCATTCGGCCATCATGACATTTTATTGATAGTCTATGTTATTTATGCCATATCATTCATATAGCATGTCATTTGCCATGCCATTTAGTGTTTAAGCCCATTTCTTGCCATGATTAAGCATGTCATGCCATTCATGTCATTACCATGGCCATTTGGTCACCATGACAATCCATTCATGCCATTCTATTTTCATGACACAATATTCTCATGCCATGTCATTTGATTTGCCATGTCATTATGTTTATCTCATTTTGGTTTGCCATGCCGATTTCATTCACATGACATTCATTACCATGATATATCATTTTATGCCATGTCATTCTTATGTCATGTCATCATCTCATCTTCCATATTACAATGAAAATGCTTATCATGTTTTGGTAATCATGAATGCCTTAATGTCAATTTGCATATTCATAACATTTTAATAAATATGGCAATGTTCCCGAGTTTAAATAATTCATGATTTTCTCTACTAGGTCTCCCGGAGAGGTTATCATTATTTATTATTAACAAAGGAATACCCTTTTATAAAATAAAAATGATTCGGAGAGTTTCGAAATAAATAAAACTTTTTATGTTTTGCCGAGTTTGCCGGGGAACGTGAAAAGATTTTGGTGTTAATAAATTCTGAATCATTCTCAAATAAATTCATTCTCATGCTATGACACTTGTCCATGTCATTAATATGCCATATCATTTTACTTGTCATGTCGTTTTCATTCATGTCATCATTTTATGCCATGTCATCCATTTATATGTCATTCATTCATATGCCATGTCAGTTAGATTATGTCATGTCATTATCCTGCTATGTCACTTTTATGTCATTCATATTTCATGTCATGTCATTTTGTATGCCATGTCGATTTCATTCACATGACATTCATTCTTATGCCATGCCATTTTATATGCCATGTCGATTTCATTCACATGACATTTATTCTTATGCCATGTCATCATTTTATGCCATGTCATTATTTTATGCCATGTCATTTTGTATGCCGTGTCAATTCCATTCACATAACATTCATTCTTTTGCCATGTCATCATTTTATGCCATGTCACCCATGCCATGTCATCCATATGCCATGTCATTATTTATGCCATGTTGATTTCATTCACATGACATTCATTCTTATGCCATGTCATCCGTATGCCATGTCATTTTGTATGCCATGTCGATTTCATTCACATGATATTCATTCTTATGCCATGCCATTCATATGCCATGTCGATTTCATTCACATGTCATAATAAAATGTTTGTCATACCATGAGAAATAAGCATGTTTATTTCATTTTTATCTTAGTAACATGTTGGCATATTCACGGTCATTTTTAATGATCTTCAAAATACACGAAAAACAAATAATATTTTATACATCAAGATTATTCCCAAGTTAAAATAATTCATGAGTTCTCTGCTGGGTCTGCCGAAGAGGATATCATCAATTATCATTAATGACGGAATATCTTTTTCAAAAAAAAAATGATCTGGGGAATTTCAAAATCAATGAAAAATTCCATGTTTTGTCGAGTTTGTCGAAAAATATGAGAAATTTTATGTTAGTAAATTTCGGATCATTTTCGAATAAAATATGAATTTTAAAGGGAATTATTTACAAATACCAATTTTAAAAATGACTTTTTATCGAGACTCGAGATAGCACACGACTAATAAGGTATCGTTTTATACAGGCGTTGTGGGGGTGCTAATCCTTCACCTCACGTAACCGACTCCCGAATCTGTACTTTTTTTTTTTCCTCTGGTTCAAAGCACAGACTAGAAAATTGATTTTAAAAATGTTTTAATTAATATTAAAATATTTCACAAAAAACGGTTTTAATAGGTGGCCGATCACACCTAGCCAAAAAAGATTGGTGGCGACTCCATTTCTTTTTCCAAGGTCGTTTTTATACCTTCGACCTTTTTATTTCAAGAGGAATTAAGTCGTCTTTTCCTCTGCCTGTGTTGTTTTCTCAACTCACTCGTGTGAGTCCCTGCGACGGGATCACGTATCGACAGCTTGGCAACTCCACTAGGGACTTTAGAGAGTTCGGCCTAGAATTAGTCGTGTGTTATCGAAAGTCTCGATTTTGTCGGATTTGGTTGGTGTTTATTTTTAATTCCCATTTTCTAATAAAAGAGATTTGTTTTAAATATGCTCATTCTCATGTGCATGCATATTTTTACTGTTCTTTGGTTATTTAATTTTATATGTCATTATTATTCTTTGTTTAATTAATGCTTTACATTGTTTAATTTTGTCTTTATTAAATTGCTCGGGTTTTAGAATAAAAGTATATAATAGGTGGTGAAAGGTTTGTTTGTTCCTCTTCACACACTATACTTGCATTTGCATAACATGAGCCCTCTACCCGGGTTCCGTCCTCTAGGTGGAAGTAAGTAACTACGCTCTTGTGAGGTGTTAACCTCTGCATGGGCTAGCGAAACACTTTCGGAGTAGTAAACTACCAACGCTTTCGTGAGGTGATAACCTCCGTATAGGCATGGGAAATACACTCTAACAAATTGAACCCGCTTTTATCGAGGTGCCTTACTAGCCTTCACCGGCGATAGTAAGGAGCAATTTGGAGCCTTTTTAGAACCTAATGCAACCTCGTATAGTGAACCTAGGCGAAACCATGCCGAATTTCTGTTAGAGGTACCAAAGCTAGGAACACTCGGAGGAACCTTTCTTACCTTTAGCTATTTATTTCAATATTGCATTGATTTGACTATTATACCCTTGTACTAACTCATTTCCTTTTGTTTTGTTTGTTTTGTTTTCTTTGTTTTGTTTTCATCGCATGCATCATGATCATTTAGGATGTGTGCCTTAAGCCAAATTCCAATCAGAGGGATTTTCATTATGGTCAAGGAACACCGAGATCTTGCACTAGTGTCAGTTACTTCCAAGACATACATATTTCGTTCATATATAGACCACCTGACTAGGCAGATCCGTAAGGCTGTTGTCAAGGCCAGAGATATGTCAGAGAAAGTGAAGACTCTGAGGTGTGATATCAACCCGGAAGGGTAGCATGGGCAGCGCCTGTTGAACTTTTTAGAAGAAGCTTAAGACCAGTATGAGCAGATCTGATCTTTTTATGTAACTCGAGAGTGAGAGAGGATTTGTAAAAGTTTCTATGAATTAATGAAAAACCCTTTGCGCTAGAATTTGATCTCAAGGCAAATACTATCATTTGCATCATCTCATGTCATAATATATAGAAGCATACATTCATTCATTTATTTGTTTGATCAGTCATGCATTGATTTATTCATTCATCCTTGCACACATTTAATAAGCTAATAATAATAATGTGCCATTCTAAGGTTTAAAATTGGGCTCCTACAAAAACTCCTAGAGAGAAGCACTCCGCATCGGTATAATACTCGATCACAAGTCAGGATCATGTAAAATGAGCAGCTTGTACGAATGGAGATAATGGAAAGGGCACAGGATGAGTTAAAGGAACAGTTGGCCAAATCTCAGGCTGAATCGAGATATCAGATGATTAAGCTGATGGAACTGGTGTCCGCCGCAGTTAAAGGAAAGGGACACATGGAAAACTTAGCCCTAGGATTAGAACCAGGAAGTCAGAGGGGCAAAGAGGGTCAGCAAGAAGCCGTACTGACAAACGGCCAACCTGAGAAGAATATAGAAATTCCACCACCAGCAGCTGAAATGCCTTTCGTGTATATTCAACCCAACACAGGGGCGTAGAAACAGATGCCAGTTAGGGTAAATCTTGGGGCAACCCAATAAATCCTATCGTTATTCCAGACCTGGATTAGCTGGCCGAACAAGAAAAGAGGAAAGCGACGGAACTGAAAAGGGTCAAAACAGTTGAATCACAAAAGAAGTATCAGCTATTGAAAGAAAGGCTGAGGGCCGTGGAAGGAGCAGAATTGTTCGAAAGCCTCGATGCCAAAGGGATGAGTTTGGTCTCCGGTTTAGTGATCCCACCCAAGTTCAAGACGCCTGATTTTGAGAAGTATAATGGGACCACCTATCCTTCAGCACATTTGACGATGTATTGCCTAAAAATGACCGAACATGATAGTGATGAGAAGTTGCTCATCCACTGTTTCCAAGATAGCCTTACCGGGTCTACCACTCGATGGTACAATCAACTCACCCGCAGCAAGGTCTGATCATGGACGGATTTGGCTAGGTCCTTCCTGGAACACTACAAGCACTTCTCTGACATGGTACCGGATAGACTATCCCTACAAAACATGGAGAAGCAAGCTACTGAAAGCTTCAAACAGTATGCCCAAAATTGGAGAAACATGACTACCTAGTTGTAGCCACCGTTGACTGATAAATAAACTACGGTTCTCTTCATTAATACTTTGAAGGCACCATACTATGAGAAGTTAATGGGGAATGCCACTAAGAATTTCGCAGATATGGTCATATCTGGAGAGATGATTGAAACTTCCATCAAAAGCGGGAAGATGGATGGTGGAGAACCAGTTGCCCACAAGAAAACAACTCCTGCCAAGAAAAAAGAAGGGGAGGCTCACGCAGTCAGTTTCAATAACCGACCTTTTTCACCTCCAGCACCCTATACACCTTACCCGACCTACAACCCTTTCTATCCTGCTACAAATAGCCTCACTCAGAACCCTTTTCCCTACATAGTCATACCACAACAACCATATCCCACTGCCATATCTCCTCAGATAACCATTCCACCAAACACTACCCCAAACATGCAAAAATTCCCTAAAATGATCAAAGGCATGTGAAGAATACCCAAAAGCCTCAATATGACCCTATCCCCACTACTTACAGCGAGTTACACCCGAAGCTTCTATAGGGTCTGTAGACATCTAATTTTGTCCGGACCACTAAAACAGGTATGTTTTCTTCCTAAATTGATGTTTCAAAATGTAAAAAGACTTTTTTCATCCTGCAGGTGGTACTCCGAGACTTAGTTTAAGAGGGTGAGCATAAAAAGTCAACCCCAAAAAAAGTCAACCCCAAAAAGTCAGCTACTAAAAAAGTCAACCCACTCTCAAAATCAAGATTTGAAGTTTAATTGAAAAACGGCGAAAGAATTTTGATAATCCGAGATCTACATCGAAAGATATGGAGTTCGGAAGTTGGGATTTGGAGATTCAGTAGAAAGAAAATCCTAATTCGAGAAATTTGGGGAAAAGTACTTAAACGATCGAATTGGTCGAAATTGAAGGTTCCAAATGAAAGATAAGCATTGACTACGGGTAATGGAGAAGCCACTTGAAAGAAAAATTGAAAGAAAAGTCAATCCGGGAGAAAACCGAGAATTAGGGTTTTTGGTAAGAATTCGATAAAATTAGGAAAAATTACCGAAATGGCCCGAGTGGGTAAAACAAAAGCCCCCAATGGATGAGGAATGATCAAAAAGGGATAGCCCAAGGCTCAGCTTGAAGAAAATCTAAAAATCGGACTTGTTTTGAGCAAAATCGGGTTTCGAAGGCAAAAGGGCAAGATTGAAAATTTTGGGAAAAATAGCGAAAAGACTCCGAAAATTATGAAATTTTGTAAATCTCATTTTGAAATTATTTGGAAGAGATTGGCAAAAGAAAATCTTGATTCGGAGTTCGTTTGCAAAATGGCTAAATCCCGGGCCTCATATGTAGTAATTCAAGTAGAAAAATCCCGGAAAAATACCAAATGAGTTCCAAAAATTATGAAAACTTCCAAATCACACTTTTAAATTATTTGGAAGATATTGGTGAAGAAAAATCTTGATTTGGAGCTCGTTTAAAAAATAGTAAAATGTAGGGGCATAAAAGGGCATTTTTGAAAAAAAAATCCAAATAAATAGCAAACGGACTCGAATTTTTTGAAAACCTCCATAATTCAATATTTTAATATTTTGAAAGTATTAAAAAAGAAAATTTGAATTTGGAGTCCATTTGCCATTTATTTGCATCTGGGGGGCAAAACGATCATTTCACCCAAGCAACCGAAAAGGGCTTCTTTTGGCCTTTCAAAAAATCAGACTTGGGCTAGAAAAGAGAGTGCTGGCCTACCAAGGCCCAAAGGAAGGAGGAAGCTTCTGATTTTTCAATCAAATGGCCAAGAATTAAAAGTTAGTTAGAGGTTTTTTTTGATCAAGCCATTATGATTAAGCCACTTAGGCCAAGGGAGAGTGTCAACATTATTCTTGAACAACTGTAATTATGGACAGCTGATATGATAATCTAAGGGTTATAATTTCATGATTTTTCACCTTTAATCACTAGCCCTTGGATGGAAATTGAGGGGAACCAAAATGACAACATCCTAGCTCATTTTAGGGGGGGTTCGGCCAGCACTAAAGGGGGATCTAGAATTTTCATTTGAGACTTTATTTTTTTTCAGATTTCTCTTGTTTTTGCTTAGTTTTTCTCTCCTTGGTTGAAAGCAAAAAGAAAAACTTTAGAAAAGAAAGGAAAGTTTGAAGAGATAAAGCTTGAAATATAGCTTCTTGCGGTTGCATTTAGCACCAACTCTTGCACTTTCTTGATTTTCCATTCTTATTTTTTCTATTTTGATTATCATTTGGTGAGTTTTCTTTTAAAATAAGTGTTTTTTTATTTTATTTTTTTTTTACATTCATTTTAAGCTCTTTCTTTATATTTTTCTTAAACAAGTTTTTTTTTTTTACATTTTTTTTACTTCCTCACCATGGCCGAATGGCCTACATTTTTATTATTGATGATGTTTTTTTGTTTTAATTTGTCATGTTATTCATGTTATTTTATTTAATTTTGATGTTAAGTGTTATTCTACTTCATATACTTGAGTCATATTCTAATTTGGTTGCTTTGTTTGTTGCCATTTATGATTTAAATACCATGTTCTTGCATTTTTAATTTTTTGTTTTCATAATGTCTAAATTTATTGATGTTTTATATTTAGTATATCAAGTGTTTGTGAAAATGCTTGTGAGTATTTCTATTTTGTGTTTGCATGATTTGATTGTTATATTTTAGTTGAGCATGTTAGTATATCAAGTGTTTGTGAAAATGCTTGTTTGGTTTTAGTATCTCTACTTTGTGTTTGCATGATTTGAGTGTTATATTTTAGTTGAGCATGTAGCATATCAAGTGTTTGTGAAAATGCCATGCTTGTTAGAGCTTGAGGCTATTCGGCTACTCCATGGGTTTTACATTGTATGTGCATTTTGGCTATGTTAGTTGATAGGTTGGCATTTTCATGACATTTGGTTGAGTTTGTGGTTTAAGCATGCCTTGTGTTTGTGTTATTGCCATGCATATTTTAGTTGTTAGGTTTGATTTATTTTGCCATGCATATCCATGCATTTTTTACCTAGGTTGCACTAAATGCCATGCAAGTTCATTTAGGTCTAGGTCACTATATTGATGCCATGCATTTTTTCATGACATTTTAGGTTTAAACTCATGCGTTTCATGCATCATATTTGCTGTATTTTTTCATGCATTTCATGTTCATGCCACTTGACTAATGACTTAGGCCAATTAATGATTCAAAGTCATGCTCTCTTGAGCACACTTGTGGAAAATTAAGGTTTGTCAAATTGATTATTCTACCTTTGTGATTTTTTCTACTTAGCCAATTTTTGTCTAACTTTTTAAAAGTCCTAGATACTGTTTGTGAGTCTTAAATATTTTTACTTTGATTTTTAAGTGATTTTATCAAAGGCAAAAAAATGTGTTTTGGCATAACAGTTTTTTTTTTTCACCTAGTACTCATACTTTCCCGATTTTTCTAGGCATTAATCTTTAATCAGAAAATTAAGCTGATTTATTTCCCGTGTAGTGTTACATGTCCTGAGTCTCCACTATTATTTTTAGATTTTTGAATTTTTAAAATAGGATGAAAAATCGTGGCTTAAAACTGGACGTTGGAGTCAGAATTGAGTTTGAAGGAAAATCATTTTTCTGTTTTGGTTAAGTTACTTAGAGGGGGCTGATTAGGAAGTTTAGCTACTGACTTTGGGTAGTTTCTAAGCCTTTTTAAACTCTAAAAATGATTTTTTTAAGTCTCGGCTTAAGGGGGGTCAAGTCCGGGATTTTAAACTTAGGAAATTAGAGCCATTTTAAAAAAATTTAGCCCAGTTTTTATTTTTAATCTAAGCTTTTCAAAATTGTTTTAAAAAATCACAAAGTATTTTGGTTTTAGAATATTTAATTTGACATATTTTCCTAAGGTAGCCGGATATCTTTTTAGATATACGGATTTCCTTAATTAAAGGAAAAAAATACATTTTCATGCATTGCATTTTCCATATTCATGCATTTTATATAATATGTGATTTTTGCTATAATAATTTCTATGATATTGTTATGATTTTGAGTTATGTTATATTGTTTATTATATGACTTAGAATATTTCATGATATCCTATGCTTTTTATTTAGTTATGATTATTTTTATATTATTTAGCATATACTATGTTCATGCATTATTATTTTTATTTTATTACCATGCATATTATATGATAGCATTATTTTATATTCCATGTCATTTAAATTATATGCCATATCATTCATATTTGCCATGTCATTTAAATCATTTAATTTCATATAGAATATGTATGTTACTTAGGTCATTTTATTTCATGTAGAATATATTATGTTACTTAGGTTATTTCATTTTATTTAGGATATATTATGTCATTTAGAATATTTTATTTCACTTAAAATATATCATATGATTTAGGATATTACATTTCATATAGAATATATTATGTTTCCTAGGTCATTTCATTTCATTTAGAATATGTCATATAATTTAGGATCTTTCGTTTCATTTAGAATATGCTAAGGTATTTAAATTATATCATGTCATTTAGGTTGCATTATATGATTTAGATTTTACTATGTCATTTCATTTATGTCATGCATATACATATTCATTTCTTTTAAATGTTTTCAAAAAAGATAATGATTTTCAATAAAATAAAGATTTCCCGAGTTAAAATAATTTATGAGTTCTTTGCTGGGTTTGCTGGGGAGGATATCATCAATTATTATTAATAACGGAATATCTTCTTTGAAATGAGAATGATTCGGAAAGTTTTCCAAATTAATAAAACTTTCTATATTTTGCCACGTTTGTTGGGGAATATAGGAAAAGTTTGAATTTATGAATTCCGGATCATTTTCAATTAAAAATGGAATTATTTTTCTTTAAATTGGGAATTAACTTGAAATACTAAATTTAAAATCGATATTTTTTTACCGAGACTTGAGATAACACATGATTAATAAGGTACCATTTTATACGGGCGTTGTGGGGGGTGCTAATCCTTCCCCACACGTAACCGAGTCACTAACCCGTTTCTTTGATTTCTCTGGTTTAAAACGCAGACTTCAAATTGGTTTTAAAAATGTTTTAATTAATTTTAAAATATTTTATAAAACCGGTTTTAATAGGTGGCCGATCACACCTAGCTAAAAAAGATAGGTGGCGACTCCATGTCTTTTTGAAGGTCATTTTCAAAACCTTCATTTTTCTAGAGGAATTAAGTCGACTTTTCCTCGATTTTTTTTAATGTCACGCTTAACGAAGAATAAAGTCTTGCGATGAGACTTGTTATTTTTTAGGTTGCGGCAGCTTGGCGACTCCACTGGGGAATATTAGAGAGTCAGGCCTAGAATTAGTCACGTGTTATCTAAGTCTCGGTTTTGTTGGTTTAATTGGTATTTAATTTTGATTCCCACATATTTTTTGAAGGAGAATTTGAAAATAATAAAATGTTTTTAAATATGTTCATTCTCATGTGCATGCATTTATTATTGTTCTCTAGTTATTTAAGGTTGTATATTATAATTGCTTGTTGGTTAATGCGTTACACTATTCTTGATTGTTTTTTTTTTTTTTTTTATAAATAGTTGGGGCATTTAGAATAAGGGGTGTAGAATAGGTGGTGAAAGGTTTGTTGTTCCTCCACACACACTACACGTGAACTTGCATATCATGAGCCCTATACCCGGGTCTCATCCTTTTAGGTGGGAGCAAAGTAACTAAGCCTTCGTGATTAACAATCCGTATAGGCTAGTGAAACACTTCCGAAGTACTAAATTTCCTAAGCCTTCGTGATTAACAATCCGCATGGGCTAGGGAAATAGACTCTAACGAATTGAACCCGATTTTATCGGGGTGCCTTACTAGCCTTCACCGGCGACAGTGAGGAGTAATTCGGGGCCTTTAGAATTAATTCACCCTCAGATAGTGAACCTAGGCAAAGCCATGCCGGATTTCCGTTAGATATACCAAAAATAGGAACACATTGAGGGACATTTCTAAACCTTTTGTTACCTATTTTACACTCCGAATAAGTGTGGTAGATCGGGCAACGATGTTGTACATCGCCCGTAATAAATGTGATACTCCACCTCGAAGGCATCGTGATGCCTAAATAAGCAGATATTGTTGGGGCAGATGTTCATTAGCTGTTTGAAAAAAAAGAAAATCCTTTTTTCAAGCATTTTAGCATTTTGCACATTTCATGCATGTGTGAATAGAGCATGTACATTTTTGGTTGTATTATTGATCTCATTCTTTGTAATAAACAGTTGGTAATTTCATTTGATGATTTCATAAAACCGGTAGTGTCACATGAGCATTTGCATATGGTACCATAGTAGGATCCATTATTCCTAAATTCTTTTGGAAATAATATGATTGGTTTTTCATAGAAAAAACATGTTTAAAAAAAAAATCATAAATTTGGAGGCAAATCTTGCATAATGAGATTTTTGAATAATCAAGATTTAGGTCCCACCAATTTCGTGTAATCATTGGTTAATTTATTTGTATCATGTTGACATCATGTCATAGTCCTAACATGCATGGCTATTCATTGTAGAATACATTTTTGATATACATGGTCATTCTTTGTACCTATCTTTTTATTAATTCATTTAGTTAGCATGTATCATTTTGACATCATAGCATGCATGGTCATTCATTGTAAAATATGTTTATGACATGCATAGTCATTATTTGTATATACCTATGCATCAATTTATTCATTTTTTTAAAATGCATCATGTTGGCATTAGGTTGCATCCATAGCATTCATAGTCATCATAATTTCTCTGTATATGTTCATGCATTAATCATCAGTATATTCATGCACATAGGAATAGAGCATGTACATTCACAATTGTATTCTTAATCTCATGACATTTTCATTTGCATGAAAGGGGTTCAAGATATGAGGAATGAATCGGAGGAACGATTAGGTGCTTTGGAATGAAATCAAGAGGAATGTGGACATGAAATCCGGGAGGTGAAGGAACAGCTTGCCAAATTGCTAAAAATGGTTGAGGATATGGGTAAGTATAAAGAGAAACTTTCTCAGGGCTCTGCATCGCCTTCGGATCAACCAAAACCATTAAGTCCAGAACATACAATCCTTGCTGGATCTTGCACTTGTCAATGCCACAAAGGTTGCAATCCTGATGAAATTATGGACAAAATCGTGAAAATGATTAAACCTGAGAGCCTGATACCAAAGATAGAAACCTCGGATCTTGTACCATACCTGCAAACTGTTCCAGGTACAAACCAATATCCTCACCCTACTATGGTCCAATCTTCCATTGGGATGACCACTATGGGATTCTTCAATCGCACTCCATCACCACCAACTGCCAGTTCATATTGCTTCCCTCATCAATCACCTTATCTAGCATATGGGATAGGAACCTCGAGCTATGTACAACCTCCAAAGACCCCGTGTCCAAATCCATATCCTTACCATACTGTTCCTCCATCTCTCCATGTAAATACTCTGGTTCGGACTTTAGTGCCACCACCAAGTGCCCCAACTCCTAGGCCATGTGTGACTAAGAAACAACCCCAGGATAAGACCCAAAGGCCTTTTGATCCCTTTCCAATCAACTACCGAAAGCTTCTCCCTATACTGATCGAAAATCACATGGTTACCTATATCCCATTGAAATCCCTGTTACCACCATATCCAAGGTGGTATAATCCAAATGCAAGATGTGATTATCACTGTGGAATTGTTGGCCATAGCATTGAAGACTGTATAGCATTCAAAAAGAAAGTGCAATCTCTTATAAATGCTAAGTGGTTGGATCCAACGACACTGATTGATGGAGGGCTAGGAAAGCGTCATTAGGATTGGGAGATTTACAGCATTGAGGTAGAAAGACTTCGGTCTTATATGATGTAATAGGATTTCACTTATTCAATAGCCGGCTATAGCCTTAGGATGCTAGAAAGAATAAAGTGCTTGTAAAGACAGTTTTAACCACTGTTCAAAATTTGTAAAACATGGTTTATACCATTGTGAACGTTGATGTGGGAATGAATTGATTATGCTTCAAATTTATAAGATATTGATGATTACGTTCCTTTGATTCTTATTTCCTCTGTGATATCTTCCCCTTTGCATTTTGCATCCGATGAATTATTTTTCATACCATACATTCATACATGTATCATGTTAGCATCAGGTTGCATTCATGCATTCATAATCATCATGATTTTTTTTTTTGTATATATCCATGCATTAATTTGCTTATTCTTTACATGCATCATATTGACTTTGGGTTGCATTCATGACAAACATAGTCAGCATGATTTCATTGTATAGGCTCATGCATTAATTTGTCATATTAACATTAGGATGCATTCATGACATACATGGTCAGCATGATTTTCTTTGTATATACTCTGTATCAATCATTCATTGTTTGCATGTATCGTAATTGACATCGTGTTGCATTCATAGGGTATATGATCATTCATTGGGAAATATGCTAAAATGTACATGATTATTCATTGCATATATCTATGCGTTGATTTGTTTATTCTTTGCTTGCAACATGTTGGCATCGTGATTGCATTTATTACATACATGGTCAGCATGTTTCCACTATATATGTCCATAAATCATTTTTTCTTCTTCACATGCATCAAATGAAAATAATGGCTCATTCATCATGACATACATTTGGGGAAAATAAAACAGAAGTTGGCTTGGCTTTAAAAGTCTTTGAAAGAATTTCCATTTCAAATCAGAGGTATCAGAAGTACTGAGTACCCTTTTAATACAGGCTAGTGCTATGGAGGATGAACAAGTTGCCCGAATAGAAAAAATGGAAAGGGAACAGAAAGAGTTACGAGAACAGCTAGCAAAGTCTCAAGCAGAATCTAAGGATCATATGACTAAATTGATGGAGCTGATGTCCGCCGTAATCAAGGGAAAAGGATACACTGAAAACTTTGTCACCAGGAAAGGGTTAGAGGCACAAAAGGGTCAGAATAAGGTCGTAATGATTGATGCCCAGAACACAGTTAACCCCGTCAATGTCCTAAACTCAGATGATCCAGCTGAACAGGCAAAGTTGAAAATGGTTGCAGTAAATGAGGTTGAGTTGGCAAATTCCGAAGGGAAATATCAGTTGTTAGATGAAAGGCCCCAGGTAGTAGAAAGTAAAGATGTATTTGGGAGTTTAGATATGAAAGAACGATGTTTGGTCCTCGATTTAGTCATTCCTCCTAAGTTCAAGATCCTTGACTTTGTGAAATATGACGGGACGACCGATCCGTCAGCCTACATCACTATGTTCTGCCGAAAGATGACAAGTCATATAGATAATGATAAACTTTTGATTCACTGCTTTCAGGATTGCCTCAGCGGGTTCGCAATTAGGTGGTATAGTCAGTTGAGTAAGGATCAGATTCGCTCTTGAAATGACTTGGCTAGGGTTTTTCTAAACCAGTGTAAGCATATGATCGACATGGCGCCTGACCGTCTCACCTTGCAAAATATGAAGAAAAGATCTACTGAGAGCTTCAAAGAATATGCGCAACGGTTGATGAGCTTGGTCGTCCAAGCACAACCGCCCTTAACTCAAAAGGAAACCACTATCATTTTTGTGAATACATTGCAGGCCCCATACTATGAAATACTTGTTGGCAACAACACGAATAATTTTTCGGACATGGTAATTTCAGGGGAGATGATTGAGAATGCTATCAAGGATGGGAAAATTGAAGGAGAAAGAACATCCAATACCAAGAAAAATGGGGCATCTGAAAAGAAAAAGGAAGATACCCAAGTCGTGGAATGCTTTGCCTCACCTCCCTAATTCTCCTCGTATCTGTCATTTTACTCTACCCTAAACAACGTCTCTCAAGGTTTTTTTCCCTACCAACCAATGACTACAACTACACCAGAATTTACATCTGTCCATCAATCAAACACCTTTGGGAATAATCGAAGGGGGCATAAAAAGCGAAAAAAAAATCAGGTTGACCCGATTCCTGTGACATACAGTGAGCTATTACCTCAACTCATCCAGAATCACCTTGTGACACCCATGCAATTAGAGCCTCTAAAGCCCCCTTATCCGAGCTGGTATGATGCTAATGAGTGTTGTGGTTATCATTCTGGCAATCAAGGTCACTCAACAGAGAACTGCCCCGCTTTGAAGTACAAGGTCAGGGATCTCATCAAGGTTGGTTCAATAAGTTTTGAAGATGGGAAAGCCAAGTGTCATAAGAAACATGGTGTATGATCATATTAGGTTTTTGACGCATGTAGTTCTATAACTGTGATGATGAAAGCACTTGTCTCATGTTAACATCTATATGAATTAAATGAATTTTGAATTTTAAATGTTTTATATTTGTTGTGTTTTAACAATAATTTGAATTTGCAAAAACAAGCATTAAGGAATTTTTAATAATGGAAGTGTCGAGAATATTGTTTATCATTGTTAGAAAGGACCCAACACCCTCCCCATCTTTTTTGGGCTTCTCTATGCCTAAACCCTTGAATCAAGAACAGTTGAAAGACCTAATGCTTCAAGGAATATGAATGATTGAACTTCACAAAAAAATATATAAGCATTGTCATTACAGAATAAGCAAAGATGTAAATCCTAGTCTAGGCTATGAACAAAGGAACGAATTTGTTGAAATTTTTCGAATTCCTTGAAATTCAAACAAATGAGACATTCTTCAAGAATCTAGATTTTGATAATTTGATGTGTGTCAAGATTGTGCTAAAACCATTCATGACCTTTTCCAATGACCATAAAACTTCAATTACCCAAACATCACTTCATGATTAATACCTTGGGGCACAATGACTAAACCAGATTATCTCATATCCCAGAGAAAACCCATTTTTAGGTCATATTTTCCTTGTCTCTTCAAAGAACTCAGATTGGAAACTCAGCCTTTTCAGTACAGACATAGACTTGCTATGTTCCTCGTTGATACAAATTCTCATTGGTTAATCAAATTGGGGCATCATATGCGGAAATGATAGATACATGATGAATAAGGATGGACTAAAGCATGAATCATTGGGGCATGCGATGAAAATGAAAAATGAAAAAATTTGTGATATCATGCATATGAGAATTCAGATGATTCCAAAGTGCAAAATGAAATTCTGAATATCTATTTCCCCTGGGGATTGCTTTTCAATGTGAATATTTGTGCTTGACATGAGAAATGGCCATCTTTCATATCCCTTTCGCACAAAAAGAAATTATCCATAGTCACCCCTTTTGAGCCGAAAGAATTCTTTTTTCTTTAAACCCTGATCAAGGATTACCCTTTACACTCGGAGGCAAATGCGAGAAAAGATCTTCTCAAAGATCATAGAAAAATGAGTCCTAGCTCAAAAACAGATACAAAGCAAATGGAGCCCCGAATAAATACGAGCCCACCCTGTCAAAGAAAAAGAAAAAGGAAAAAGGAAAAGATGGCGAAATGAAAGCCAAGAAAAACAAAATCCAAGAACAAAAAAAAATGGCAAATTGAAAGCCAAGAACGAAGAAGAAAATACGCAAAAGTCAAAAGGAACGAAAAGTCCAAAAGGGACAAATGCTTCAAAGAGAATTCTCCTCAAGAAATGATCCTTGATCTGATTACCCTCGAACACATATTTTGGGCCTATTTATCCTTTCTTTCTGAACCCTGAGCCATGGCCTACATTAGGTGCTTTAAAAGTCCATTTTGATCAAGCATGAATATTTAATTTGAAAGGTTTTTCCTCAGATTTTATCCCATCTCATCGAATTATCATTTTACTGAGGAAGAATTTAGAATTCTCAAGTGTATGGTAGAACAAAAAAAAAAGAGAGAAAAATTGGAAAGAATGGGACTCTAGGGCGAAAACCCAAAAAATGGGCGGTCTAGAGTAAAATGGAAATTTTTGATGCCATCTATGAAAGTGCCGATACCACAAAAAGATAAGGTCATCTTAAAAAAGTGGTCATCGAGGAACATCTAGGAATTCATGAACCTCTTAAATTGACAGCTCTTATTCAGAGGATTGTCTTCAAAAAACTGAAACTTTTTTTCTCCAAGATTAAACTTTTCAGTTTAAACATCCCGGCTACTCTTGACGCTTGTCAAAATGCCTTGATATGGAAACTAAAAGAATGTTGAATTTGTTTGTTTCTCAATGAATTCATGATTTATAAAACCTGTTCCATTTATGAGCCTAGAAGGGATATACATTTTTGTCATAAAGTTTTCCTGCAAAAGCCAGAATCTTGTTATACAAAGCCTTGCCAATCCAAGTTGAAAAAACCAGATTGATACTTAGAGAAATTTCTAACAATGATCATCAGTCTTCAAAAGATTTATACATCACATATTGTGGGGTTAATATTTTTTGTTCAGAAGTTTTCAAAATGCGAAAACAAATAAAGATATTTTTTTGAAATACCCATTTTGATGTTGACATGAGACAAGGATTTTTCTAACCCAAAGGTATAGAACTGCCAGGATAGGTCTTGACTTCCAGATATGAGAAGAAATAGAACCCGGTTCAGATCTCTGTTGATGAAAGTTTAAAACCTGTTGGGGCAAAGAGAATAGCCAAAATGAATTGAAGATATACTCTGATTTGAAGAGAAAAAATGAATTCGAAAGGCTAAGCCAAAGTCTAGAAAAACAACCGGGGGCATTTGCATCACTCATGAGCACTCATCTCTTTATCGAGCTTTTGCATTTGCACAGTGTCGGCAAGCATTTGCATCAATTCAAGCCATTTTCATTTGCACCAAGAAACATTTACATCAATCCAAGCTATTTACATTTGCACCATGAAGCATGAGCACCTTGTTAATGACATGTGCATCTACATCATTTCTCAAAGCTTTTGGGTATAATTTTCAACACGACTTTTAAAATGAGCAAGTCTTCGATGGTGATAGCTGAAGTTTCTGGAAGAGATATCCAGAATTTTACAAATTTTAAAAGTGAACAAGTGTTCGGTGGTGATAGCTGAAGCCTCTGGTGAAGAAATCCAGGGTTTTATAATTTTGAACAATGAGAAATCTTCTTCTGGAGGAGTTACCCAGAATTTTACAATAAGCAAACCTTTGGTGGTGATAGCCAAAGCTTCTGGAGGTGATACCCAGAATTTTACAAATTTTAAAAGAGAACAAGTCTTCGGTGGTGATAGCTGAAGCCTCTGGTGGAAATATCCAGGGTTTTATAATTTTGGAAAATGAGAAATCTTCTTCTAGAGGAGTTCCAGAGTTTTACAATTTTAAAAATGAGCAAGTCTTTGGTAGTGATAGTCGAAGCTTCTAGAGGAGATACCCAAAATTCTATTCAACATCTGCATCTACATCAAGAAGCATTTGCATCAATCTAAGTTATTTGAATCTGCATCAAGAACGTTTGAATCAAATCAAGTCATTTACATTTGCATCAAAGACATTTGCACTAGTCTAAGTCATTTGCATCTACATCAAGAAGCGTTTGCATCAACTAAAGACATTTGCATTTGCATCATGAAGCATTAGCATAATCTCTTAAAGTTTTCAAGTATAATCGAACTCGTTTTGCTTCTCAAATGAGTCGAGCCCCGAGACCACCGTCGAGGTACTTTCTTTTATTTTGAACTCGCCGAACCCATAATTTTAACACGTATTTAAAAAAAAATGAACAAGTCTTCAGTGGTGACAGCTGAAGCTTCTGGAGGAGATACCCAGAATTTTACAAATTTTAAACAGTGAGAAAATCTTCGGTAGTGATAGATGAAGCCTCTGTGGAGATATCCAGAGTTTTAAAATCCTTTGAAAAGGTAGAAAGTCTTCGGTGGTGATAGCTGAAGCTTCTGGAGGTGATACCCAGAATTTTTACAAATTTTAAATAGTGAGAATGTCTTCGGTGGTGATAGCTGAAGCTTCTGGAGGAGATACCTCAAATTTTACAAATTTTAAATAGTGAGAAAACTTCGGTTGTGATAGCTGAAGCCCCTGTGTAGATATCCAAAGTTTTTAAAAATCCTTTGAAATGGTAGAAAGTCTTTGGTGGTGATAGCCAAAGCCTCTGGTGCAGATATTCAGAGTTTTACAGTTTTAAAAATGAGCAAGACTTTGGTGGTGATAGCCGAAGCTTCTGGAGGAGATACCTAGAATTTTAAACACAGCTGAGAACAAGACAGGTTAAAACCCCGAGACCATCGTCGAGGTCATTTCTTTTCTTGCAAATCGAATTTGTTTCCTTAAGACGGGTCGAGCCTTGATTAGTCAAGAAATTTAATTTAAGGACAAAATCTTCAGTTTACAGCTTTTTCAAAAAAAAAATGAAAAAAGAAAAAACGAAAAAATGAAAAATGAAAAAATGGAAAAAATAAAGAAATAAAGAAATAAAGAAAAGAAAAAATGAAAAAAATGAAAAAAAAATGAAAAAATGAAAAATGAAAAATGAAAAAAGAAAAAGAAAACCCCTTTCCCTTTCCTTCACATGCGACTTCATTAACCGTAGAAAATTAGTGTTGGTTTATCTTAGCCTGATTCCTGATTATCAGCAATAGCCAAAGAGGGGCAGTTGTAGACACCTAATTTTGTCCGGACCACTAAAACATGTATGTTTTCTTCCTAAATTGATGTTTCAAAATGTAAAAAGACTTTTTTCATCCTGCAGGTGGTACTCCGAGACTTAGTTTAAGAGGGTGAGCATATAAAAAGTCAAAGTCAAAAAAAAATCAACCCCGAAAAAAGTCAACCCCAAAAAGTCAACTATTGAAAAAGTCAACCCACTCTCAAAATCAAGATTTGAAGTTCAATTGAAAAATGGCGAAAGAATTTTGATAATCCGAGATCTACATCGAAAGATATGGAGTTCAGAAGTTAGGATTTGGAGATTCAGTAGAAAGGAAACCCTAATCCAAGAAATTTGGGAAAAAGTGCTTAAACGATCGAATTGGTCAAAATTGAAGGTTCCAAATGAAAGATAAGCACTAACTACGGGTAATGGAGAAGCCACTTGAAAGAAAAGTCAATCCGGGAGAAAACCGAGAATTAGGGTTTTTGGTAGGATTTCGGTGAAATCAGGAAAAATTACCAAAATGGCCCGACTTGGTAAGACCAAAGCCCCCAATGGATTAGGAATGATTAAAAAGGGATAGCCCAAGGCTCAGATTGAAGAAAATCTGAAAATAGGACTTGTTTTGAGCAAAAACCGGGTTTCTGAGGTAAAAGGGCAAAATTGGAAATTTTGGGAAAAATAGCAAATGGACTCCGAAAATTCTGAAATTTTGCAAATCTCATTTTTAAATTATTTTGAAGAGATTGGCAAAAGAAAATCTTGATTCGGAGTTCGTTTGCAAAATGCTAAATCCTAGGCCTCCTATGTAGTAATTCAAGTAAAAAATCCCGAAAAAATACCAAATGAGTTCCAAAAATTATGAAAACTTCCAGATCACACTTCTAAATTATTTGGAAGATATTCGTGAAGAAAAACCTTGATTTGGAGCTCGTTTAAAAAATGGTAAAATGTAGGGGCATAAAAGGGCATTTTTGGAAAAAAAATCCAAATAAATAGCAAACGAACTCGAAAAATTTTGAAAACCTCCAGAATTCAATATTTTGGAAGTATTAAAAAAGAAAATTTGAATTTGGAGTCCATTTGTCATTTATTTGCATCCTGGGGGCAAAACGATCATTTCACCCAAGCAACGGAAAAGAGCTTCTTTTGGCCTTTCAAAAAATCAGACTTGGGCTGGAAAAGAGAGTGCTGGCCTGCCAAGGCCCAAAGAAAGGAGAAAGCTTCTGATTTTTCAATCAAATGGCCAAGAATTAAAAGTTAGTTAGATATTTTTTTTGATCAAGCCATTATGATTAAGGCACATAGGCCAATGGAGAGTGTCAGCATTATTCTTGAACAGTTGTAATTATGGACAGCTGATATGCTAATCTAAGGGTGATAATTTCATGATTTTTCACCTTGAATCACTAGCCCTTGGATGGAAATTAGGGGGAACCAAAATGACAACATCCTAGCTCATTTTGGGGGGTTCAGCCAGCACTAAAGGGGGATCCAGAATTTTCATTTGAGACTTCATTTTTTCAGATTTCTCTTGTTTTTTCTTAGTTTTTCTCTCCTTGGTTGAAAGCAAAAAGAAAAATTTTATAAAAGAAAGGAAAGTTTGAAGAGATAAAGCTTGAAATATAGCTTATTGAGGTTGCATTTAGCACCAACTCTTGCACTTTCTTGATTTTCCATTCTTATTTTTTCTATTTTGATTATTATTTGGTGAGTTTTCTTTTTAAATAAGTGTTTTTTTTTACATTCATTTTAAGCTCTTTCTTCATCTTTTTCTTAAACAAGTTTTTTTACATTTTTTTACTTCCTCACCATGGCCGAATGACCTACATTTTTATTATTGATGTAGTTTTTTTGCTTTAATTTATCATGTTATTCATGTTATTTTATTTAATTTTGATGTTTTAAGTGTTATTCTACTTCATATACCTGAGTCATATTTGAATTTGGTTGCTTTGTTTGTTGCCATTTATGATTTAAATAACATGTTCTTGCATTTTTAATTTTCTGTTTTCATAATGTCTAAATTTATTGATGTTTTATATTTAGTATATCAAGTGTTTGTGAAAACGCGTGTGAGTATTTCTACTTTGTGTTTGCATGATTTGATTGTTATATTTTAGTTGAGCATGTTAGTATATCAAGTCTTTGTGAAAATGCTTGTTTGGTTTTAGTATCTCTACTTTGTGTTTGCATGACTTGAGTGTTATATTTTAGTTGAGCATGTTAGCATATCAAGTGTTTGTGAAAATGCCATGCTTGTTGGAGCTTGAGGCCATTCGGCTACTCCATGGGTTTTACATTGTATGTGTATTTTGGTTATGTTAGTTGATAGGTTGGCATTTTCATGACATTTGGTTGAGTTTGTGGTTTAAGCATGCCTTGTGTTTGTGTTATTGCCATGCATATTTTAGTTGTTAGGTTTGATTTATTTTTCCATACATATCCATGCATTTTAGACCTAGGTTGCATTAAATGCCATGCAAGTTCATTTAGGTCTAGGTCACTATATTGATGCCATGCATTTTTTCATGACCTTTTAGGTTTAAACTCATGCATTTCATGCATCATATTTGCTGTATTTTTTCATGCATTTCCTGTTCATGCCACTTGACTAATGACTTAGGCCAATTAATGGTTCAAAGTCATGCTCTCTTGAGCACACTTGTGGAAAATTAAGGTTTGTCAAATTGATTATTCTACCTTTGTGATTTTTTCTACTTAGCCAATTTTTGTCTAACTTTTTAAAAGTCCTAGCTACTGTTTGTGAGTCTTAAATATTTTTACTTTGATGTTTAAGTGATTTTGTCGAGGGCAAAAAAATGTGTTTTGGCATAACAGTTTTTTTTTTCACCAAGTACTCGTACTTTCCCGATTTTTCTGGGCATTCATCTTTAATCTGAAAATTAAGCTGATTTTTTCTCATGTAGTGTTACAAGTCCTGAGTCTCCAGTATTTTTTTAGATTTTTTGAATTTTTAAAAATAGGATAAAAAATCGTGGCTTAAAACTGGACGTTGGAGTCAGAATTGAGTTTGAAGGAAAATCATTTTTCTGTTTTGGTTAAGTTACTTAGAGGGGGCTGATTAGGAAGTTTAGCTACTGACTTTGGGTAGTTTCTAAGCCTTTTTAAACTCTAAAAATGATTTTTTAAGTCTCGGCTTAAGGGTGGTCAAGTTCGGGATTTTAAACTTAGGAAATTAGAGCCATTTTAAAAAAATTTAGCCCAGTTTTTATTTTTAATCTAAGCTTTTCAAAATTGTTTTCGAACAATCACAAAGTATTTTGGTTTTAGAATATTTAATTTGACATATTTTCCTAAGGTAACCGGATATCTTTTTAGATATACGGATTTCCTTAATTAAAGGAAAAAAATATATATTTGCATGCATTGCATTTTCCATATTCATGCATTTTATATAATATGTGATTTTTGCTATAATAATTTCTATGGTATTGTTATGATTTTGAGTTATGTTATATTGTTTATTATGTGACTTGGAATATTTCATGATCCTATGCTTTTTATTTAGTTATGATTATTTTTATATTATTTAGCATATACTATGTTCATGCATTATTATTTTTATTTTGTTACCATGCATATTATATGATAGCATTATTTTATATTCCATGTCATTTAAATTATATGCCATATCATTCATATTTGCCATGTCATTTAAATCATTTCATTTTGATATAGAATATGTATGTTACTTAGGTCATTTTATTTCATGTAGAATATATTATGTTACTTAGGTTATTTCATTTTATTTAGGATATATTATGTCATTTAGGATATTTTCTTTCATTTAAATTATTTCATATGATTTAGGATAATACATTTCATATAGAATATATTATGTTTCCTAGGTCATTTCATTTCATTTAGAATATGTCATATAATTTAGGATATTTCATTTCATTTAGAATATGCTAAGGTATTTAAACTATATCATGTCATTTAGGTTGCATTATATGATTTAGATTTTGCTATGTCATTTTATTTATGTCATGCATATACATATTCATTTCTTTTAAATGTTTTCAAAAAAGATAATGATTTTCAATAAAATAAAGATTTTCAGAATTAAAATAATTCATGAGTTCTCTGCCGGGTTTGCTGGGGAGGATATCATCAATTATTATTAATAACGGAATATCTTCTTTGAAATGATAATGATTCAGAAAGGTTTCCAAATTAATAAAAATTTCTATATTTTGCCACGTTTGTTGGGGAATATAGGAAAATTTTGAATTTATGAATTCCGGATCATTTTCAATTAAAAATGGAATTATTTTTCTTTAAATTAGGAATTAACTTGAAATACTATATTTAAAACCGATTTTTTTTTTACCGAGACTTGAGATAACACACGATTAATAAGGTACCGTTTTATACGGGCGTTGTGGGGGTGCTAATCCTTCCCCACACGTAACCGAGTCCCGAACCCGTTTCTTTGATTTCTATGGTTTAAAACGCTGACTTGAAATTGGTTTTAAAAATGTTTTAATTAATTTTAAAATATTTTATAAAACCAGTTTTAATAGGTGGTCGATACATCTATCTAAAAAAGATTGGTGGCGACTGCATGTCTTTTTCAAGGTCATTTTCAAAACCTTCATTTTTCTAGAGGAATTAAGTCGACTTTTCCTTATTTTTTTTAATGTCACGCTTAACGAATAATAAAGTCTTGTGATGAGACTTGTTATTTTTTAGGTTGCGACAGGGTCAACTCGTTGCGCCTGTCTATCTTCAACCTTTAAAACCTCCTTATCCCAAGTGGTACAATTCCAATGCTCACTGCACGTACCATGCGGGCATCCAAAGACACTCAACCGAGACTTGCACTGCTTTCAAGTGTAAGGTTAAAAGCCTTATTGATGCACAAATCTTGAAATTCGAGCCAAAAAATGGACCTAATGTTGCAAGAAACCCGTTGTCTAATCATGTGGAGGCCAAGGTCAACGCAATCATGTTAAAGGAGGTTGAAAGGGTAAAAAAGGATGTCAGGAAAGTAAAAACGCCTATGATCAGAGTCTGGTTTGAGATGGTCAAGGTGGGGTTGGTTAAGCCCAAATCAAATGTGGGTAAGATAATCAGCCAGGTAGAGGACTTTTGCCAATATCATGAGTGCAATGGGCATGCCATTCAGTACTGTGAAGATTTTTTAGCAAAGGTTCAAAAGATGATGGATATGGGCGAGGCCCAATTTTTTGAAAAGATAGAGGAGCCTGAAATCAGTATGAATGAGGCAGGTTATGGGATGGATAGACCCCTGGTCATATACTATGATGAGCTCGAGGTAAAGGCTATTCTAGTAGTCGAGGAACCCGCTCCAAAGATGATCATAGAATTGCCATCACCTTTTTCTTACAAAGGAGACAAGACGATTCCATGGAAGTATGAATGCAGTATGGAAATGCCAGGAACTTCAAACCATCAGGCAGCGGCCGTGGATGTAACTGGAGTAGGGCACCTAACCCGAAGCGGTAGATGTTATGCCCCGGGGACAGTTGAACTTGGAAAGGCAAGGGGACCTAACAAAGGAAAAAGGGTAGTGGGACCAGACCCTATGGAGGTAGAACAATCTGTTGAAGTTGAAAAAGATCCAGCTCTAGCTAGTAAAGTAAAGGAACGGTAAATGAGAAGGAAGCCTGTGAGTTCTTAAAATTCATCAAGCACAGCGAGTATAGTGTAGTGGAACAGTTGCACCGCCAACCGACGAGAATTTCAATTCTTTCATTGTTATTAAACTCAGAGCCACACCGAAATGCTTTGCTAAGAATTTTAAACTAGGCTTACGTGGCTAACAACATATCGGTGGAGAAGTTAGACCGATTGGTGGAAAACATCACAGCAGAAGATTATATCTCCTTCAGTTATGATGAGATACTGCCAAATGGAATAGGATCCACTAAGGCTCTTCATATTACCACTACCTGCAAGGGGCACATTCTACCCCGAGTACTCCTTGACAATGGATCTTCTCTGATTGTGATTCCATTGGCTACCTTGTCAAAACTGCCAATGGATATGTCTTACATGCTACCGAGTCATACCGTTGTCAGAACTTTTGATGGAACTCATCGGGAGGCGATGAGAAGCATTGAAATCTCGCTTCAGATAGGTCCCTATACCTATAAGGTCGATTTTCAAGTGATGGACATCACCTTATCTTACAATTGCTTGTTAGAAAGTCTGTGGATTCACTCCGCTAGGGCTGTGCCGTCATCGCTCCATCAAAGCTAAAATTTGTGATGGAGGGTAGCTTTGTCAGTGTGTCAAGAGAAGAGGATATCATCGCTTTCGCATCCACTGATTCCCCTTACATAGAAATGAGCGAGGATATTGTAGAATGCAAATTCAGGTCGATGGAATTTGTCAACGCCGTGTACGTCACTGAAAGATATAAAATTCCAAAGCCAAGGCTGTCCAAAAATACTAGGTTGGGGATGAAAACAACAGTTGGAAAAGGCTACAGAGCAGGAAAGGGACTAGGAAAATATCTACAGGGAATGGCCAGAGCAATCGAAGTGGCCAAGAAAAAGGACCGATTTGTTCTCGGGTATCTCCCAAAAGCTCCCAAGAAAAGGAAAAAAAAATTGAAAGAAGAGGATGGCCCGTCTATCGAGTGTGGATATGGAGTGGGAGCCCATGACTTTCCCGCCAATCCTTCACATCTTCTGCTCGGCAGGTTTTGAGTTTGGGAGTAAGAATTCTGAAGATGTGATGGTCCTACTGGAGCAGGCTTTTGAAAAGTTCTACGGGGTTAAAGATGCACAATCAAATGAAATGATAGTCGGTATGGCCGAAATAGATGAACAAAGAGAGGAGAGCACTAGTCGGATGGTGCGCCCGTGCCCTTCAGGTTATGAGCTAACCAATTGGAGCGTGACTAAACTTTCCATACTTTTTAGGTCTACTCCAGTGTAATGCTCGAATCAACTTTAATTGCCTCTGCCCGAAGGCATTAAGAATCCTCTGTACAGGCTTACGTTTAAAACTTATTATTTAATAAATAACAACCATGATGCATTTTCTTCATATTAACGTGTCCATATTCTTTCATTATTATTGCCTATATGTCTTCCTATATTGTTTTCTTCTCCACCTATTTACAGGTGCCCGGATACGAAATATGAGGATCGTCCTGTCAATAATTTTGAAATTGATTTTGAAAAACCCATCTGTACGGGTGATTTCGATACCAACGAAGATGTCGAGGACTATGATTTGCCTCTGAATTTGTTGAGAATAATAGAACAAGAGGAGAAACAAGTATTGCCTTACAAGGAGCAGCTGGGAGTAATAAAATTTGGGGGATAGGGAAGAAATAAGAGAAGTCAAGATTGGGACTATCATTTCATCATCAATAAAGCTAGATTTGATAAGCCTGCTCCGAGAATACTCAGATGTGTTTGCATGGTCGTACCAAGACATGCCCGGGTTGGACCCTGATATTGTGGTTCACAAACTTCCCTTGAAACCAGATTACAAGCCGATTCAGCAGAAACTGAGAAGAATGAGGCCCGAAATGCTATTAAAAGTGAAAGAGGAAGTGAAAAAGCAATTCGATGCAGGATTCATGGAAGTGGCAAAATACCTGAAGTGGGTATCAAACTTTGTTCCAGTTCCAAAGAAAGATGGCAAAGTTCGGATGTGTGTCGATTGCCGGGATCTGAACAGGGCAAGCCCTAAGGATAACTTCCCGTTGCCTCACATTGATACTCTAGTCGATAATACCGCAAAGAATTCTGTGTTTTCCTTCATGGACGGGTTCTCAATGTATAATCAGATTAAGATGGCACAGCAAGATATGGAGAAAACCACATTCCTGACGATATTGGGAACCTTTTTCTATAAAGTGATGCCATCCGGGTTGAAAAATGTTGGGGCAACATATCAAAGAGCCATGGTAACTTTGTTCAATGACATGATGCATAAAGGAATCGAAGTCTATGTTGATGATATGATCACAAATTCGCAAGGAGATGAAGAAGACATTGCGAATCTCAAAAAGCTCTTTGAAAGGTTGAGAAAATTTCAAATTAAGCTCAACTCGGCAAAGTGTACCTTCGGAGTCACTTCAGGAAAGTTACTGGGCTTCGTTGTTAGCCAGAAAGGTATTGGGATTGATCAGGATATAGTAAAAGCTATTAAGAGCTTGCCTCCACCTCGTACTCAAAAAGAAGTAAGAAGCTTTTTGGGTAGGCTGAATTATATAGCTCAATTCATTTCTCAACTAATCTATAAATATGACCCGATCTTCAAGCTACTCAGAAAGCATGATCGAAGAAAATAGGATGAAGGATGCCAGATAGCCTTTGATAAGGTCAGTATTATCTGTCAAACCCACCAGTACTAATGCGGCCAGTCCCAGGGAAGCCGCTGATATTATATTTGTCAATATTTGAAAGGTCCATCGGATGTGTGCTGGGGCAGCATGATAAAATCAGAAAGAAAGAACATGCCATCTACTATCTCAGCAAAAAGTTCATTGAGTACGAGTTGAAGTATTCATTGGTAGAAAGGCTTTGTTGTGCCCTAGCCTGGACTGCTCGGAGACTCAGGAAATACATGTTGTATCACATGACATGGCTAATGGCAAAGCTAGATCCCCTCAAATACGTATTCAAGGAGCCTTCGTTGTCAGGAAAAACGGCGAGATGGCAAGTGTTGCTCTCTGAATATGATAGTGTATGTGAGCCAAAAGGCTATAAAGGGTAGTGCAGTAGTCAAATTCCTAGCGAGTTGAGCCATGGAGGATTACAAGCCCCTAGACTTTGATTTCCCTGACGAAGACCTAATGTGTATCTCACAAGAAAATAGGACTTCCTCTGAGATGAAAACCTGGAAAATGTATTTTGATGGCACATCTAATGTCATGTGGCACGGAATTGGTGAAGTGCTCATATCCCCTAAGGAAGATTATTATCCTTTCACTTCCATATTGGATTTTGATTGTACCAACAATACCGCAGAGTATTAAGCGTGTACTATGGGTCTTCGTGCCGCCATAGAAAGAAAGATCAAAACACTAGAGTTCTTTGAAGATTCAGCCTGGTGATATACCAACTGCATGGAGAATGGGAAACTCGAGATGCAAAGCTAATTCGATATGAAGAGCTTATATTGAGCTTGATTGAGGAGTTCGAAAAGGTAGTTTTCAATTAATTCTCCAAGAAGAAAACCAAATGGCGGATGCCCTAGCCACTTTATCCTCAATGTTTAAAGTGAATGAAGAAGCCAAAGTTGTTCCAATCAAGATGAGCATATACGAGTCTCCTGTCCACTGCTCGAGTATCGAAGAAGAAACAGATGGTCACCCTTAGTATTACGACATCTTGCAATACATCAAAAGTTAAAAGTACCCTGAACGAGCAACAAAAAATGATAAGAGAACCCTAAGAAGAATAGCGATGGGTTTTTCTTGGAAGGTGAAATCCTTTACAAGAAAGGGAAAAACCAGGTTCTATTGAGGTGTGTTGCTTCTATCGAAGCTCAAAGAATCCTCGAAGAGGTCCACGAAGGGTGGCACCCATGCCAATGGCCATATGTTGGCTAAGCAGATTATGAGAGCTAGATACTATTGGCTAACCATGGAAGGGGATTGCATCAATTATTCCCGAAAATGCCATAAGTGCCAGATATACGCCGACAAGGTTCATGTCATGACAGCTTCATGGGCATTTTCAATGTAGGGAATAGATATGATCGGGCCCATTACCCCGAAAGCTTCGAACGAACACTGTTTTATCCTGGTGGCCATAAACTACTTCACATAGTGGGTAGAAGCAGCCTCTTATGCCAATGTGACAAAGTCAGTAGTGTGCAATTCGTCAAAAAATAGATTATATGCCGATATGGACCCCCGGAGAGAATAATCACAGACAATGCTCTCAATCTGAACAATAAGATGATGATGATGGAAATATGTACCCAGTTCAAGATCAACCATCATAATTCGGCACCCTACCGTTCGAAAATGAATGGGGCAGTAGAAGCAGCCAATAAGAACATCAAGAAGATTGTTGAAAAGATGACTGATGTGTACAAAGATTGGCACGAGCTCTTGCCTTTTTCTCTCCATGCATACCATACTTCGGTTCGCAAATCTACGTGGGCCATGCCATTTTCTCTATTATACGAGATAGAAGCAGTGCTGCCTATTGAGGTTGAAATCCCTTCACTTAGTTTTTTGATGGAGGTCGACTTAGAAGAAGCAGAATGGGTTAGAGCTCACTATGAACAGTGGAATCTCATCGAGGAGAAAAGGATGAAAGCAATTTTTCATGGACAGATGTATCAGAAAGGGATGATTCAAGCCCACAACAAAAAGGTTCGCCCTAGGAAGTTTCGGGAGAGAGAGTTGGTACTGAGGAAGGTTCTTCCCATTGTGAAAGATCCTCACGAAAATGGGCTCCGAATTGGGAAGGACCCTATATGGTGAAAAGAGCTTTTTTGGAGGAGCATTGATCTTAACTCGGATGGATGGTGATGACTTGAGAAATCCCGTGAACGCCGACGAATTGAAGAAATACTAAGCTTGAAGAAGAAAAGAAAACATAAGAAAAAAGAAAAGTGTGATATCGTGCATGAGAAGATTCGAGTGACTCGAAATGTAAAAATGGAAATTCTATATGTCTATTTCCCCCTGAGGATTGCTTTTCAATGAGAATATTCATGCTTGATATGATAAATGACCATTTTTCATATTCCTTTCACTAAGAAGAAATTATCCCTGGTCACCTCTTTGAGCCTTAGGAATTATTTCTTTCTTTGAACCTTGATCAAGGATCACCCTCTACACTGGAGGGCAAATACGAGGAAAATCCTCTTTCAAAAAAAAAATCATGGCGAAAAAGGCCATCAAAAACAAAAATCATCAGGGCAAAAAGAGCCATCGAAAATAGAAAAAAAAGAAGAAAACACAAAAAAGGAAAAACACACAAGAAACGTGTGAAATCAAAGAATGGCAAATGAAAGCCAAGAATAAAACGAAACAAATTCAAAAAGGAGAGAAAAGTCCAAAAATGACAAATGATTCAAAAATGAATCATCCTAATGAAATGATTCTTGATCTGATCACCCTTAAATACATTTTGGGCCTATTTATCCTTTCCTTCTAAACCCAAACTTTGGCCTACATCACATGCTTTTAAAGTCCATTTTGATCAAGCATGGGTATTTAACTTGAAGGGTTTTTCCCAGATTTCATCCTATCTTTTGAATTGCCATTTTTACCTTGGAAGCATTTAGAATTCTCTAATGCATGGCAAAACACCAAAAAAAGAAAAAGAAAAAAAAAGAATGTAAAAGGAGCGGTTTAAGCCTAAAACCCGAAAATGGTGACTTAAAATCGAACGGGGGACACTTGGGCTGAAAACCTGTAAAGGGCAGCCCACGTACTGATCAAAGATTGAATTATTGCTCCATGTAAAAGGGGGAGAAAGTATCAGAAATTCAAAAAAGGGGTAAAGCTCAGTCTGAAGCAACAACGAAAGTTAAGAAGTCACCCAAGCGAATGGCAAGCTCAAAAGATATTTCAGAGAAATTAAAACAGGAAGGGTCTAGGATATTCTGCGTCTGGGCATCTAAACCTTCTCCTTTGCATTTTCCTTTTAACCCTTGATATTCATCTCTTTTATATAAATCTTTTTTCAATGAACTCTTGTTGCCCCTTTCGGGGCATTTGGCTGTTTCATACCATCTTTCATACATGTTTTGATGCATCTTAAGTGTTATCAAATTAAATGATGATTAGTAAACATAAAAATCTTCAAATGAAAGGATTTCTTTGTATTAATATGGAGTAAATTTAAATTTTAGAAGAGGTTTGGAAACCACTAAAATTTGGAGAGGACTCGCGACAATCATAATGCTGAAAAGCTCATCCAGTGGGGCAAGCATCGGACGGGTTAAGCACACTAATCCATGATACCGAAAAGCTCATCTGGGGCAGATCAGAGATAGACTGAAGACACTATACCCCCAAACCTTGCGGATCAAAGTGAAACTTTACAGAAAAGCTTATCAAGTGGGGCAAATCGTGGAAGACACTGTCACAGAATCAGGAATTTGTGAGTCTCTGCGAGTCCATGACGATGAAAATCTCATCAAGTAGAGCACACAATGGTGTTGAAAATATTCGTAAACCTCAATGAAATCATGGATTAAAACTCATAACAATCATGTAATTGCATTCATCCCTAGGGAACGTGCATCTTACAAACAATTGCAAAACCTATCATCACCATCATTGCATTTGACTAACCTTGCATAAATCATGGAAAATTTTCTTTCTTCAGTCCCACACAGCTGGCACAAAAGGAAGTAAGACATCCACAATTTTCCTGGACAAGACAACCAGATTTCTCGGACAAGACATCCAATTTTCCTAGACAAGACAACCAGATTTCACTGGACAAGACAACCAGACTTTTCGAACAGGACATCCAAGTTTTGCAAATTGAACTCATTTCCTTAAGAAGGGTCGAGTCTTGATTAGTCAGGGAACTCAACTTAAGGACAAATCTTTTGTTTTAGTCAAAGCTTCACCAAGATGAGGTAAGGCCCCGGGACTTCGGTCGAGTTATGGCCATCTATTGCAAATCAAACTCGTTTCCTTAAGACGGTTCAATCCTTGATTAGTCAGCACAAAAAGTCAACTCATAAAAAGTCAACCTCGATAAAGTCAACCTCGAAAGTCAACCACTAAAAAAGTCAACTCTTAGTCAAAATCAAGATTCAAAGTTGAATTGAACAATGCCAAAGAATTTTGATAATCCGAGGTCTACAATGAAAGATATAGAGTTCGGAAGATGGGTTATGGAAATTCAGTGCAGAAGAAGACCTAATCCGGCAAATTTGGGGAAAACTAAATCGGAGGGGAATTTGATCTTAAAAATTAGGAAATTTTGAACCAACTCACATTCAATATAGGACCAAGGAAGTGGAAAAAGAAAATTTGAAAATCGGACCCGTTTTGAGTAAAACCGAGGTTTTGGAGGTTGAAGGGCACTAACCCAAAATTTTAGAAGATAATTCTGGGAAAAAAAGCAAACGAGCTCTGAAAATTATGAAAACTTCCAGATCTGAGTTTTATAATTTTTGAAAGAGATTGGTAAAGAAAAATCCAGAATCGAAGCTCATTTGAAAAATGGCAAAGTTCGGGTGCATTGCAAGATAGCATTTTTATTGTCATGAAAATATCATCATCCAATGGCCTAGATTGAAGGAGAAAAGATGAGCATATCTCATCCAAGGGCAAGAAGGCCATTCGGCCAAGAGGAAAGAGAGGAAGGGAGGATATTTTTTTTACAAAATTGGCTAGTCATTTTGAGAGGAGAAGTAAGTAGCTAATTTGGCAAGAAAATAGAAATATGAAAGAAAAGGAAGAGAGAGTTTACTAAGAAAGCTTGGAAGGTAGCCATTCCTTGTTGGTGTAAGCCCTACAAGCCAATCTAGTTAGGCTTGTAAAACACTATTTATATATTCATGTATTGCACATTATTGTTTATTAATTATAATTAAGGTATTTCTTTATCCACAAGTATTGTTATAATTGTTATAAATGACTTGTGAAGATAAAGCCCATGAGACACAATGGCATTGCAAAGGAATTTTAAGGTGTTACAATTGTAAAGATCCTTATACATCAATGCCGTATTTCTAAAACTATTGACAATGCTCAAAGACTGGCATATGTTAAGCCTTCATGCACTTCATGTATGCAACCGGTCTCATAGGTTGAAAGTATAGAGATACTTGGGGATAACATATGGGTGCTTTTTAGTTGAACAAGTTCACTGAACATGACCCGCTATGAGAGTTCCATTTGGTATTTCACTCAAGTGTCTATGGTAAATGTAGACACCTAATTTTGTCCGGGCCACTAAACAGGTATGCTTTCTTCCCATATTGATGTTTCCGAGTATAAAAAGACTGTTTTCATCCTGCAGGTGGTACTCCGAGACTTAGTTTAAGAGGGCGAGCATAAAAAGTCAAGCTTGAAAAAAAAAGTCAACCCCGAAAAAGTCAACCCCGAAAAAGTCAACCCCAGAAAGTCAACTACTAAAAAAGTCAACCCACTTTCAAAATCAAGATTTTAAGTTCAATTGAAAAATGGAGAAAGAATTTTGATAATCCGAGGTCTACATTGAAAGATATGGAGTTCGGAAGTTGGGATTTGGAGATTCAGTAGAAAAGAAACCCTAATCCGAGAAATTTGGGGAAAAGTGCTTAAACGATCAAACTGGTCGAAATTGAAGGTTCCAAATGAAAGATAAGCACTGACTACGGGTAATGGAGAAGTCACTTGCAAGAAAAACCGAAAGAAAAGTCAATCCGGGAGAAAACCGAGAATTAGGGTTTTTAGTGGATTTCGGTGAAATCGGGAAGAATCACAGAAATGGCCCGACTTGGTAAGACCAAAGCCCCCAATGGATGAGGAATGATTAAAAAGGATGGCCCAAGGCTCAGATTGAAGAAAATCTGAAAATCGGATTTGTTTTGAGCAAAACCGGGTTTCGGAAGTAAAAGGGCAAAATTGGAAAAATTTGGGAAAAATAGCAAATGGACTCCGAAAATTATGGAAAATTTGTCAATCTCATTCTTAAATCATTTGAAGGAGATTGGCGAAAGAAAATCTTGATTCCGAGTTCGTTTGCAAAATGGCCAAATCTCGAGCTTCTTATGCAGTAATTCAAAAAGGAAAATCCCGGAAAAATAGCAAATGGACTCCAAAAATTCTGAAATTTGGAAAATCTCATTTTTAAATTATTTGGAAGAGATTGGCGAAAGAAAATCTTGATTCCGAGTTCGTTTGCAAAATGGCCAAATCCCGGGCCTCCTATGCAGTAATTCAAGCCGATAAATCCCGAAAAAATACCAAATGAGCTCCAAAAATTATGAAAACTTCCAGATCACACTTTTTAATTATTTTGAAGAGATTGGTGAAGAAAAATCTTGATTTGGAGCTCGTTTAAAAAATGGTAAAATGTAGGGGCATAAAAGGGCATTTTTGGGAAGAAAAAATCCAAATAAATAGCAAACGGACTCGGATAATTTTGAAAACTTCCAGAACTCAATATTTTATTATTTTGGAAGTATTAAAAAAAGAAAAACTGAATTTGGAGTCCGTTTGATATTTACTTGCATCCGAGGGGCAAAATGGTCATTTCACCCAAACAACCGAAAAGGGCTTTTTTTGGCTCTTCAAAAAATCAGAGTTGGGCTGGAAAAGAGATGTGCTGGCATACCCAAGCCCAAAGAAAGGAGGAAGCTTCTAATTTTTTTTTTTTTAATCAAGTGGTTAAAAATCAAGAGTTAGTTAACCATTCTCTTTGATCAAGCCATGGTGATTAAACCACATAGGTTAAGAAAGATGTCAACATTATTTTTGCATAGCTGTAATTTGAGAGGGCTGAGATGCTAATCTAAAGGTGGTAATTTCATGACTTTTCATCTTGAATTATTGGCCATTTGATGGAAATTAGGTTACACAAAAATGACAACATCTTGGAGGCTATATAACCATGCATTAAGGCTAGCCCTAAGGGGAGGGGAGGCAGATTTTGTTTTTTCTTTTCCATTTTGGTTGATTTCTCTTAGTTTTTCTTAGTTTTTTATCTTTTTGGTTGAGAGCAAAAAAAGAAAAGTTTAGAAAAAAAGGAAAGTTTGAAGAGAAAAGCTTGAAATATTAGCTTCTTGAGGTTGCTCTTGAGCACCAACTCTTGCACTTTCATTTTCTATTCTTATTTTTTGCTCTTTTAATCTCTACTTGGTGAGTTTTCATTTTAAAATAATGTTTCTTGTTCTTCCTTCATTTCCTTTCTTAAGTATATTTTTTTTACATTTTGTTTTTATAATAAACTCACCATGGCCAAATGGCCTACATTATTTATTTTAAGTTGTTGTTTTTGATTCATTTTACCATATTGTTTATGCTATTTTCTTTATTTTTGATGTTTTAAATATTATGTTATTTCATGTTCTTAAGTTATATTTAATTTGGTTGCTTTGTTTATTGCCATTTATGTCTTAGATATCATGTTTTTGCATTTTTAATTTTCTGTTTTTATGTTGTTTAAATTTGAGCATGTTTTAGATTTAGTATATTAGGTGTTTGTGAAAATGCTTGTGTGATTTTTGTGTTATGACTTAGTTTTTCATGCTAGCATACCAAGTGTTTGTGAAAATGCCATGCTTGTTGAAGCTTGGGGCCATTTGGCTACTCCATGTGTTTTGCATTGTGTGTTGTATTTTTGTCATGCTAGTTGTTAGGTTTTTGCATTTGCATGATATTTGGTTGGATTTTTGAATTAAGCATGCCTTGTGTTTGTGAAAATGCCATGCATGTCTTAGGTCTAGGTTACATTAAATGCCATGCAAGTTCATGTTAGGTCTAGGCCATATTATTTGTGTCATGCATTTTCCTTACATTTAGGTTTAGATCCATGCATTTCATGCATTATGTTTGCTGCATTGTTTCATGCATTTCATGTTCATGCCACTTGAATAATGACTTGAGCCAATTAATGGTTCAAGATCATGCTCTCTTGAGCACACTTGTGGAAAATTAAGTTTGTCAAATTGATTACTCTACCTTTGTGATTTTTTTTATTTAGCCAATTTTTATCTAACTTTCAAAGAGTCCTAGCTACTGCTTTCAAGTCATTTTATGAGTTTCAAATATTTTTACTTTGGTTTTTAAATGATTTTATCAAAAGCAAAAATGTGTTGGCAAAGCAGTTTTTTTCTCCTCCAAAAACTCGTACATCTATGATTTTTCTGGGAATTCATCTTTGATCATAAAATTAAGCCGATTTGTTTTCATGTAGTTCTACATGTCCTGAGTCTCCAGTATTTTTTTTAGAATTTTTGGAAGTTTTAAAAATTGGGTAAAAAATCGTGGATTAAAACTGGACAGTGGAGTCAGAATTGAATTTAAAGAAAAACAAAGCAGTTTTTTTTCTCCTCCAAAAACTCGTACATCTATGATTTTTCTGGGAATTCATCTTTGATCAGAAACTTAAGCTGATTTGTTTTCGTGTAGTTTTACATGTCCTGAGTCTCCAGTATTTTTTTTAGAATTTTTGGAATTTTTGAAAATAGGATAAAAAATCGTGGATTAAAACTGGACAGTGGAGTCAGAATTGAATTTAAAGAAAAACAAAGCAGTTTTTTCTCCTCCAAAAACTCGTACATCTCTGGTTTTTCTGGGAATTCATCTTTGATAAAAAAATTAAGCCGATTTTTTCTCGTATAGTTTTATATGTCCTGAGTCTCCAGTATTTTTTTTAGAATTTTTGGAATTTTTAAAAATAGGGTAAAAAATCATGGATTAAAACTGGACAGTGGAGTCAGAATTGAATTTAAAGAAAAACCAATTTTCTGTTTTGGTTAATTTACTTAGAGTGGGCTGATTAGGAGGGTTAGCTACTGACTTAGGATGATTTCTAAGCCCTTTTAAACTCTAAAAATGGTTTTTCAAGTCCCGGGTTAAGGGTAGTCAAGTCCGGATTTTTTAAACTTAGGAAATTAGAGCCATTTAAAAAAAAAATTAGCCCAGTTTTTATTGTTAATTCAAGCTTTTCAAAATTGTTTTCAAACAATCACAAAGTATTTTGGTTTTAGAATGTTTAATTTGACATATTTTCCTAAGGTAGCCGGATATCTTTTTAGATATACGGATTTCCTTAATTAAAGGAAAAAATACATTTCATGCATTGCATTTTTATATTCATGCATTTTATATAATATGTGATTCTTGCCATAATAATTTCTATGTGTCATGACATTTAGGTTGCATTATATTATTTAGATTTTGCTATGTCATTTTATTTATGTCATGCCTATACATATTCATTTATTTTAAATATTTTCAAAAAAGATAATGGTTTTCAATAAAAATAAAGATATTCCCGAGTTAAAATAATTCATGAGTTCTCTACCGGGTTTGCTGGAGGGAATATCATCAATTATTATTAATAAAGGAATATCTTTCTTTCAAAAAAACTAATAAAAATTTCTATATTTTGCCACGTTTGTTGGGGAATATAGGAAAATTTTGAATTTATAAATTCCGGATCATTGTCAATAAAAAAATGAAATTATTTTTCTTTAAATTGGGAATTAATTTGAAATATTAAATTTAAAACCAACTTTTACCGAGATTTGAGATAACACACGATTAATAAGGTACCGATTTATACGGGCGTTGTGGGGGTGCTAATCCTTCCCCACACGTAACCGACTCCCGAACCCGCTTCTTTGATTTCTCTGGTTTAAAACGCAGACTTGAAATTGGTTTTTAAAATGTTTTAATTAATTTTTAAAATATTTTATAAAACCGGTTTTAATAGGTGGCCGATCACACCTAGCTAAAAAAGATTGGTGGCGACTCCATGTTTTTTTAAGGTCATTTTCAAAACCTTCATTTTTTTAGAGGAATTAAGTCGACTTTTCCTCGATTTTTTTTAATGTCACGCCTAACGAATAATAAAGTCTTGCGATGAGACTCGTCGTCGTCATTATTTTTTAGGTTGCGACAGCTTGGCGACTCCACTGGGGACTTATTAGAGAGTCAGGCCTAGAATTGGTCGTGTGTTATCAAAGTCTCGGTTTTGTTGGTTTAATTGGTATTTAATTTTAATTCCCACATTTTTTAAGGAGAATTTTGAAAATAATAAAATGTTTTAAATATGTTCATTCTCATGTGCATGCATTTTATTTTTGTTCTCTAGTTATTTAAGGTTGTATATTATAATTGCTTGTCGATTAATGCGTTACACTATTCTTGAATGTTTTAATTGCTAAGGCATTTAGAATAAGGTTTGTAGAATAGGTAGTGAAAGGTTTGTTATTCCTCCACACACACTACACGTGCATTTGCATAACATGAATCCTCTACCCGGGTTCCGTCCTTTTAAGTGGGAGTAAAGTAACTACGCCTTCGTGATGATCCTCCGTATGGGCTAGTGAAACACTTTCGGAGTATAAAGTACCTATTGCCTTCGTGATAATCCTCCGTACGGGCATAGGAAAATATACTTTAACGAATTGAACCCGCTTTTATCGGGGTGCCTTACTAGCCTTCACCGGCGACAGTAAGGAACAATTCGGGGCCTTAGAACCGATTCACCCTCATATAGTGAACCTAGGCGAAGCCATGCCGGATTTCCGTTAGATGTACCGAAAATAGGAACACATGGAGGGACATTTCTAAACTTTTTGTTACCTATTTTACACTCCGAATAAGTGTGATAGATCGGGCAACGATGTACGTACATCGCCCGTAATAAATGTGATACTCCGCCTCGAAGGCATCGTGATGCCTAAATAAGCAGATATTGCTGGGGCAGATGTTCATTAGCTGTTTTTTTTATAAAAAAAAAAAAAATCTTTTTTAAGCATTTTGCATGTTGCACATTTCATACATGTGTGAATAGAGCATGTACATTTTTGGTTGTGTTGTTGATCTCATTCTTTGCAATAAACAGTTGGTAATTTCATTTGATGATTTCATAAAACAGGTAGTGTCACATGAACATTTGCATATGGTACCATAGTGGGATCCACCCTGAAATTCTTTTGAAAATAATGTGATTGGTTTTTCATAAATAAATAAAAAAACACAAAAAAAAAGCATGTTAAAAAAAAAATCATAAATTAGGAGGCAAATCTTGCATAATGAGATTTTTGAATAATCAAGATTTAGGTCCTACCAATTTCGTGTAATCATTGGTTAATTTATTTGTGTCATTTTGACATCGTGTTACAGTCATAACATGCATGATTATTCATTGTAGAATACATTTGTGATATACATGGTCATTCTTTGTACCTACCTTTGTATTAATTCATTTATTCTTAGCATGTATCATTTTGACATCATAGCATGCATGGTCATTCATTGTAGGACACGTTTATAACATGCATAGTCATTATCTGTATATACCTGGCATTAGATTGCATTCATAGCATACATATCATCATAATTTCTCTGTATATGTTCATGCATTAACCATCAGTTTGTTCATGCACATAGGAATAGAGCATGTACATTCATAATCTTAATCTCATGACATTTTCATTTGCATGAAAGGGGTTCGAGATATGAGGAATGAATCGGAGGAACGATTGGGTGCTTTGGAACGCAATCAAGATGAATATGGACATGAAATACGAGAGGTGAAGGAACAACTTGCCAAATTGCTGAAAATGGTCGAGGATATGGGTAACAGTAAAGGTGAACTTTCTCAGGGCTTCGCATCATCTTCGGATCAACCAAAACCATTAGGTCCAGAACATACAATCCTTGCTGGATCCTGCACTTGTCAATGCCACAAAGGTTGCAATCCTGATGAAATTGTGGACAAAATCATGAAAATAATTAAACCTGAAAGCTTGATACCAAAGACAGAAACCTCGAATCCAATACCATACCTGCAAACTGTTCTAGGTCCAAACCAGTATCCCAACCCTACTATGGTCCAATCGTCCATTGGGATGACCACTACGGGATTCCAGAATCCCACACCATCACCAACAACTGCCAGTTCATACTATTTCCCTCATCAATCACCTTATCCAGTACCTGGGATAGGAACCTCGAGCTATGTACAACCTCCAAAGTCCTCGTGTCCAAATCCATACCCTCACCATGCTGTTCCGCCACATCTCCATGTAAACACTCCGGTTTGGACCTTAGTGCCACCACCAAGTGCCCCAACTCCTAGGCCATGTGTGACTAAGAAACGACCCCAGGATAAGACCCAAATGCCTTTTGATCCCATTCCAATCAGCTACCAAGAGCTCCTCCCTATACTGATCCAAAATCACATGGTTGCCTGTGTCCCATTGAAACCCCTGTTACCACCATATCCAATGTGGTATAATCCAAATGCAAGATATGATTATCATTGTGGAATTGTTGGCCATAACGTTGAAGACTGTATGGCATTCAAAAAGAAAGTGCAAACTCTTATAAATGCCAAGTGGCTGGATCCCACGACACTGATTGATAGAGGACTGGGAAAGCGTCATTAGGATTGGGAGATTTACATCATTGAGGTGGAAAGACTTCGGTCTTATATGATGTAATAGGATTTCACTTTTTCAGTAGCCGGCTCTTATAGTCTTAGGATGTTAGGAAGAATAAAGTGCTTGTAAGGACAGTCTTAACCACTGTTCAAATTTTGTAAAACATGGTTTATACCATTGTGAATGTTGATGTGGGAATGAATTGATTATGTTTCAAATTTATGAGAGGTTGATGATTAAGTTCCTCCGATTCTTATTTCCTCCTTGATATCTCCCCCTTTGCATTTTGCATCCCATCAATTATTTGTCAGGTTGCATTCATGCATTCATAATCAGCATGATTTTTCTGTATATATCTATGCATTAATTTGCTTATTTTTTACATGCATCATGTTGGCATCAGGTTGCATTCATGGCATACACAGTCATCATGATATGCTCATGCATTAATTTTTCATATTGACATCAGGTTGCATTCATGACATACACGGCCAGCATGACTTTCTTTGTATATACTCTGTGTCAGTCATGTATTCTTCACATGCATCATAATTGACATTGTATGGCATTCATAGTGTATATGATCATTCATTGGGAAATAAATTTGGAACATACATGGTCATTCATTGTATATATCCATGCATTAATTTATTATTCTTTAAATGCATCATGTTGGCATCATGTTGCATTTATAACATACATGGTCAACATGTTTCCACTCTATATGACCACACATAACTTTGTTTATCCTTCACATGCATCAAATTGCACTCATGACATTCATAGCTCATTCATCATGAAACACATTAATAAGATGAAATAGAAATTGGCTTAGCTTTGAAGAGTTTTCTTCGTCAGCTAAAAGCTATGACCCCAACAGCAAGTGCAAGTATCACATTGGGGCAATTGGGCATTCGACTAAAAAATGCAGACAACTGAAGGAAAAAAATTGAAGGTCTTGTCCATGATGGCATTTTGATTCCAGAGCTTATCGAACATTGGAAATTTGTTTTACCATAAATTGATTTCCTCTTGAAGAATTTTGAGGATAAGAATTGTTATCTTTGAAAGCATGTCAATAGGAGCATTCTGATGCATATATTTCTACACTTTGATAATGAAAGCTCTTGTCTCATGATGACATCTACATGAAATAAATAAATTTTGAATTTAAATATTTTGTGTTCATTTTATTTTAGCAATAAATTTGAAATTGCAAAAAAAAAAAATGAAACTTTGAGAAAATTTGTGGTACACAATAAATAAGTGGTTTTCACATGAAATAATGAACAATCTTGAGAATATTGATGATCAGTGTTACAAATGACCCAATACCTTCTCCCCTCTCTTTACTTTTTCCTAAGCCCAAATCTCTTAAACCAAGAACACTTGAAAGACCTAATGCTTCAAGGAATATGAATGATTTGACTTCATTAAACCATTGTCGTCATAGAATAAGCAAAGATGTAGATCCTAGTCTAGGCTATGAACAAAGGAATGAACTTTTTGAAATTTTTCGAATTCCTTGAAAATCAAACAAATGAGACATTCTTTCAAGAATCCAGATTTTGATAATTTGGTGTGTGTCAAGATTGTGCTAAAACCATTCATGACCTTTCCCAATGACCACAAAACACTAATTGCCCAGACATCACTTCATGATTGACACCCCGGGGCACAATGATTAAACTAGATTATCCCTTGTCCCAGAGAAAACCTGTTTTTGGGTCATATTTTCCTTGTCTCTTCAAAGAACTCAGATTGGAAACTCAGCCTTTTCAAAACAGACCTAGACTTGCAATGTTCCTCGTTGATACAAATTCGCATGGTTAATCAAATTGGGGCATCATATGTGGAAATGATGGATACATAGTGAAGAAGGATGGGCTAATGCATGAATCATTGGGGGCGTGCGACGAAAAAAAAAAAAAAAATTTGTGATGTCATGCATATGAGAATTCGGATGATTCCAAAGTGCAAAATGAAATTCTGAATATCTATTTCCCCTGGGGATTGCTTTTCAATGTGAATATCTGTGCTTGACATGAGAAATGGCCATCTTTCATATCCCTTTCACACAAAAAGAAATTATCCATAGTCACCCCTTTTGAGCCAAAAGAATTCTTTCTTCTTTGAACCCTGATCAAGGATTACCCTCTACACTGGGGGGCAAATGCGAGGAAAGATCTTTTCAAAGATCATTGAGAAATGAGTGATAGCTCAAGGACCGACACAAAGCAAATAGAGCCCCGAATAAATACGGGCTCACTCTGTCAAAGAAAAAGAAGAGAAAAAGATGGTGAAATGAAAGCCAAGAAAAACAAAAGAAAAACACAATGAAAAAGAAAATGTGTGTGAAAGACATGGCAAATTGAAAGCCAAGAGCAAGGAAGAAAAAGAGCAAAGTCAAAAGGAAAGAAATGTCCGAGAAGGGACAAATGCTTCAAAGAGAATCCTCCTCAAGAAATGATCCTTGATCTGATTACCCTCAAACACATATTTTGGGCCTATTTATTCTTTCTTTCTGAACCCTGAGCCATGGCCTACATTATATGCTTTAAAAGTCCATTTTTATCAAGCATGAATATTTAATTTGAAAGGTTTTTCCTCAAATTTTATCCCATTTCATCGAATTATCATTTCACTAAGGAAGAATTTAGAATTCTCAAGTGCATGGTAAAACAATGAACAAAAAAAAAAATGGAAAGAATGGGACTCTAGGGCGAAAACCCAAAAACGGGCGGTCTAGAGTAAAATGAGAATTTTCGGTGCCATCGATGATAGTGCTGATACCACAAAAGAAAAGATTTTCTTAAAGAGGTGGTCATCGAGGAACATCTAGGAATTCTTGAACCCCCAAATTGCCAACTCTCATTCAGAGGATTGTCTTCAAAAAAATTGAAACTTTTTCTCCAAAATTAAACTTTTCGGTTTGAACATCCCGGCCAATCTTGACGCTTGCCAAAATGCCTTGATATGGAAACTGAAAGAATGTTGAATTTGTTTGGTTCTCAATAAATTCATGATTTATAAAACCAGTTCCATTTGTGAGCCTAGAAGGGATATACATTTTTGTCATGAAGTTTTCCTGGAAACGCCAGAATCTTGTTATACCAAGCCTTGCCAATCCCAGTTGGAAAAACCCTGATTGATACTTAGAGAAATTTCTAACAATGATCATCAGTCTTCAAAAGATTTATATATCACACATTGTGGGGTTAATATTTTTTGTTCAGAAGTTTTCAAAATGCGAAAACAAATAAAAATATTTTTGAAATACTCATTTTTGATGTTGACATGAGACAAGGGTTTTTCTAACCCAAAGGTATAGAACTGCCAGGATAGATCCTGACTTCCAGATATGAGAAGAAGAAATCGAACCCAGTGCAGATCTCTGTTGATGAAAGTTTGAAAACTGTTGGGGCAAAGAGAATAGCCAAAATGAATTGAAGATATACTCTGATTTGAAGAGGAAAAATGAATTTGAAAGGCTAAGCCAAAGTAAAAAAAAAAAAACCGGAGGCATTTGCATCACTCATGAGCATTCATCTCTTTATCGAGCTTTTACATTTGCACAGTGTCGGTAAGCATTTGCATCATTCATGGGTATTTGCATTGGCATTATTCCACAAGCATCTGCATTTTACCTTTACATTTACATTCTTCATAGAATTCGCATTTGCGTCATCTCAAGCAATTGCATCATTTCTAGAATCATTGCATTTTCATTATTGTATGGTAATTGTAGTTACACCATTCATAAACCAATTACATGAACACAATTAGTAGGGGCATCTGCATCATGAAACATGGGCATCAATCCAGGCCATTTGCATTTGCACTAAGAAATATTTTACATTTGCACCATGAAGCATGAGCACCTTGTTAAAAGACATGTGCATCTGCATCATTTCTCAAAGCTTCTGGTGGGGATATCCAGAATTTTACAGTTTTAAAAGAACAAGTCTTCGGTGGTGATAGCTGAAGCCTCTGGTGGAGATATCCAGGGTTTTATAATTTTGAAACATGAGAAATCTTCTTCTGAAGAAGTTACCTAGAATTTTACATTGAGCAAGTCTTTGGTGGTGATAGCCAAAGCTTCTGGTGGGGATATCCAGAATTTTACAGTTTTTAAAAGTGAATAAGTCTTCGGTGGTGATAGCTGAAGCCTCTGGTGGAGATATCCAGGGTTTTATAATTTTGAAACATGAGAAATCTTCTTCTAGATGAGTTATCTAGAATTTTACAATGAGCAAGTCTTTGGTGGTGATAGCCAAAGCTTCTGGTGGGGATATCCAGAATTTTACAGTTTTTAAAAGTGAATAAGTCTTCGGTGGTGATAGCTGAAGCCTCTGGTGGAGATATCCAGGGTTTTATAATTTTGAAACATGAGAAATCTTCTTCTGAAGAAGTTACCTAGAATTTTACATTGAGCAAGTCTTTGGTGGTGATAGCCAAAGCTTCTGGTGGGGATATCCAGAATTTTACAGTTTTTAAAAGTGAATAAGTCTTCGGTGGTGATAGCTGAAGCCTCTGGTGGAGATATCCAGGGTTTTATAATTTTGAAACATGAGAAATCTTCTTCTAGATGAGTTATCTAGAATTTTACAATGAGCAAGTCTTTGGTGGTGATAGCCAAAGCTTCTGGTGGGGATATCCAGAATTTTACAGTTTTTAAAAGTGAATAAGTCTTCGGTGGTGATAGCTGAAGCCTCTGGTGGAGATATCCAGGGTTTTATAATTTTGAAACATGAGAAATCTTCTTCTAGATGAGTTATCTAGAATTTTACAATGAGCAAGTCTTTGGTGGTGATAGCCAAAGCTTCTGGTGGGGATATCCAGAATTTTACAGTTTTTAAAATTGAATAAGTCTTCGGTGGTGATAGCTGAAGCCTCTGGTGGAGATATCCAGGGTTTTATAATTTTGAAACATGAGAAATCTTCTTCTAGATGAGTTATCTAGAATTTTATATTGAGCAAGTTTTTGGTGGTGATAGCCAAAGCTTCTGGTGGGGATATCCAAAATTTTACAGTTTTAAAAGTGAACAAGTCTACGGTGGTGATAGCTGAAGCCTCTGGTGGAGATATCCAGGGTTTTAGAATTTTGAAAAATGAGAAATCTTCTTTTGGAGGAGTTATCCAAAATTTTATTCAACATGTGCATCTACATCAAGAAGCATTTGCATCAATCTAAGTTAGTTGAATCTGCATCAAGAAAGTTTGCATCAAATCAAGTCATTTACATTTGCATCAAAGACATTTGCACCAATCTAAGTCATTTGCATCTACATCAAGAAGCGTTTGCATCAACAAAAGACATTTGCATTTGCATCATGAAGCATTTGCATCATCTCTTAAAGCTTTCAGGTATAATCGATTTCGTTTCCTTAAGGCGAGTCGAGCCCCGAAATCATCGTCGAAGTACTTTTTTTATTTATGAACAAGTCTTCGGTGGTGATAGCTGAAGCCTCTGGTGGAGATATCCAGAGTTTTTTTTAAAAGTCCTTTGAAAAGGTAGAGAGTCTTCGGTGGTGATAGCCAAAGCTTCTGGAGATGCTACCCAGAATTTTACAGTTTTAAAAATGAGCAAGACTTCGGTGGTGATAGCTGAAGCCTCTGGTGGAGATATCCAGAGTTTTAAAATCCTTTGAAAAGGTAAAAAGTCTTCGGTGGTGATAGCTGAAGCTTCTGGAGATGATACCCAGAATTTTACAGTTTTAAAAATGAGCAAGACTTCGGTGGTGATAGCTGAAGCCTCTGGTGGAGATATCCAGAGTTTTAAAATCCTTTGAAAAGATAGAAAGTCTTCGGTGGTGATAGCTGAAGCTTCTGGAGGTGATACCCAGAATTTTTACATTTTAAAAAAATGAGCAAGACTTTGGTGGTGATAGCCGAAGCTTCTGGAGGAGATATCCAGAATTTTAAACACAGCTGAGAACAAGAAAGGTTAAGGCCCCGAGAACATCGTCGAGGTCGTTTCCTTTCTTGCAAATCGAATTCGTTTCCTTAAGACGAATCGAGCCTTGATTAGTCAGGGAATTCAATTTAAGGACAAATCTTCAATTTACTGTTTTCAAAAAAAAAAAAATTGAAAAAAAAAAGAAAAAAAAGAGAAAAAATGAAAAAAAATTGAAAATAAAAAAAGAAAATAAAAAATGGAAAATGCAAAAATGAATGAAGAAATGAAAAAGAAAACCCCTTTCCTTTCCATGTGATTTCACTGACCGTACAAAATTAATGTTGGTTTATCTTTGCCTGATTCCTGATTCTCAGCAATAGCCAAAGAGGGGCAGCTGTAGACACCTAATTTTGTCCGGGCCACTAAACAGGTATGCTTTCTTCCCATATTGATGTTTCCGAGTATAAAAAGACTGTTTTCATCCTGCAGGTGGTACTCCGAGACTTAGTTTAAGAGGGCGAGCATAAAAAGTCAAGCTTGAAAAAAAAAGTCAACCCCGAAAAAGTCAACCCCGAAAAAGTCAACCCCAGAAAGTCAACTACTGAAAAAGTCAACCCACTTTCAAAATCAAGATTTTAAGTTCAATAGAAAAATGGAGAAAGAATTTTGATAATCCGAGGTCTACATTGAAAGATATGGAGTTCGGAAGTTGGGATTTGGAGATTCAGTAGAAAAGAAACCCTAATCCGAGAAATTTGGGGAAAAGTGCTTAAACGATCAAATTGGTCGAAATTGAAGGTTCCAAATGAAAGATAAGAACTGACTACGGGTAATGGAGAAGTCACTTGCAAGAAAAACCGAAAGAAAAGTCAATCCGGGAGAAAACCGAGAATTAGGGTTTTTAGTGGATTTCGGTGAAATCGGGAAGAATCACAGAAATGGCCCGACTTGGTAAGACCAAAGCCCCCAATGGATGAGGAATGATTAAAAAGGATGGCCCAAGGCTCAGATTGAAGAAAATCTGAAAATCGGATTTGTTTTGAGCAAAACCGGGTTTCGGAAGTAAAAGGGCAAAATTGGAAAAATTTGGGAAAAATAGCAAATGGACTCCGAAAATTATGGAAAATTTGTCAATCTCATTCTTAAATCATTTGAAGGAGATTGGCGAAAGAAAATCTTGATTCCGAGTTCGTTTGCAAAATGGCCAAATCCCGAGCTTCTTATGTAGTAATTCAAAAAGGAAAATCCCGGAAAAATAGCAAATGGACTCCAAAAATTCTGAAATTTGGAAAATCTCATTTTTAAATTATTTGGAAGAGATTGGCGAAAGAAAATCTTGATTCCGAGTTCGTTTGCAAAATGGCCAAATCCCGGGCCTCCTATGCAGTAATTCAAGCCGATAAATCCCGAAAAAATACCAAATGAGCTCCAAAAATTATGAAAACTTCCAGATCACACTTTTTAATTATTTTGAAGAGATTGGTGAAGAAAAATCTTGATTTGGAGCTCGTTCAAAAAATGGTAAAATGTAGGGGCATAAAAGGGCATTTTTGGGAAGAAAAAATCCAAATAAATAGCAAACGGACTCGGATAATTTTGAAAACTTCCAGAACACAATATTTTATTATTTTGGAAGTATTAAAAAAAGAAAAACTGAATTTGGAGTCCGTTTGATATTTACTTGCATCCGAGGGGCAAAATGGTCATTTCACCCAAACAACCGAAAAGGGCTTTTTTTGGCTCTTCAAAAAATCAGAGTTGGGCTGGAAAAGAGATGTGCTGGCATACCCAAGCCCAAAGAAAGGAGGAAGCTTCTAATTTTTTTTTTTTTAATCAAGTGGTTAAAAATCAAGAGTTAGTTAACCATTCTCTTTGATCAAGCCATGGTGATTAAACCACATAGGTTAAGAAAGATGTCAACATTATTTTTGCATAGCTGTAATTTGAGAGGGCTGAGATGCTAATCTAAAGGTGGTAATTTCATGACTTTTCATCTTGAATTATTGGCCATTTGATGGAAATTAGGTTACACAAAAATGACAACATCTTGGAGGCTATATAACCATGCATTAAGGCTAGCCCTAAGGGGAGGGGAGGCAGATTTTGTTTTTTCTTTTCCATTTTGGTTGATTTCTCTTAGTTTTTCTTAGTTTTTTATCTTTTTGGTTGAGAGCAAAAAAAGAAAAGTTTAGAAAAAAAGGAAAGTTTGAAGAGAAAAGCTTGAAATATTAGCTTCTTGAGGTTGCTCTTGAGCACCAACTCTTGCACTTTCATTTTCTATTCTTATTTTTTGCTCTTTTAATCTCTACTTGGTGAGTTTTCATTTTAAAATAATGTTTCTTGTTCTTCCTTCATTTCCTTTCTTAAGTATATTTTTTTTACATTTTGTTTTTATAATAAACTCACCATGGCCAAATGGCCTACATTATTTATTTTAAGTTGTTGTTTTTGATTCATTTTACCATATTGTTTATGCTATTTTCTTTATTTTTGATGTTTTAAATATTATGTTATTTCATGTTCTTAAGTTATATTTAATTTGGTTGCTTTGTTTATTGCCATTTATGTCTTAGATATCATGTTTTTGCATTTTTAATTTTCTGTTTTTATGTTGTTTAAATTTGAGCATGTTTTAGATTTAGTATATTAGGTGTTTGTGAAAATGCTTGTGTGATTTTTGTGTTATGACTTAGTTTTTCATGCTAGCATACCAAGTGTTTGTGAAAATGCCATGCTTGTTGAAGCTTGGGGCCATTTGGCTACTCCATGTGTTTTGCATTGTGTGTTGTATTTTTGTCATGCTAGTTGTTAGGTTTTTGCATTTGCATGATATTTGGTTGGATTTTTGAATTAAGCATGCCTTGTGTTTGTGAAAATGCCATGCATGTCTTAGGTCTAGGTTACATTAAATGCCATGCAAGTTCATGTTAGGTCTAGGCCATATTATTTGTGTCATGCATTTTCCTTACATTTAGGTTTAGATCCATGCATTTCATGCATTATGTTTGCTGCATTGTTTCATGCATTTCATGTTCATGCCACTTGAATAATGACTTGAGCCAATTAATGGTTCAAGATCATGCTCTCTTGAGCACACTTGTGGAAAATTAAGTTTGTCAAATTGATTACTCTACCTTTGTGATTTTTTTTATTTAGCCAATTTTTATCTAACTTTCAAAGAGTCCTAGCTACTGCTTTCAAGTCATTTTATGAGTTTCAAATATTTTTACTTTGGTTTTTAAATGATTTTATCAAAAGCAAAAATGTGTTGGCAAAGCAGTTTTTTTCTCCTCCAAAAACTCGTACATCTATGATTTTTCTGGGAATTCATCTTTGATCATAAAATTAAGCCGATTTGTTTTCATGTAGTTTTACATGTTCTGAGTCTCCAGTATTTTTTTTAGAATTTTTGGAAGTTTTAAAAATTGGGTAAAAAATCGTGGATTAAAACTGGACAGTGGAGTCAGAATTGAATTTAAAGAAAAACAAAGCAGTTTTTTTTCTCCTCCAAAAACTCGTACATCTATGATTTTTCTGGGAATTCATCTTTGATCAGAAACTTAAGCTGATTTGTTTTCGTGTAGTTTTACATGTCTTGAGTCTCCAGTATTTTTTTTAGAATTTTTGGAATTTTTGAAAATAGGATAAAAAATCGTGGATTAAAACTGGACAGTGGAGTCAGAATTGAATTTAAAGAAAAACAAAGCAGTTTTTTCTCCTCCAAAAACTCGTACATCTCTGGTTTTTCTGGGAATTCATCTTTGATAAAAAAATTAAGCCGATTTTTTCTCGTATAGTTTTATATGTCCTGAGTCTCCAGTATTTTTTTTAGAATTTTTGGAATTTTTAAAAATAGGGTAAAAAATCATGGATTAAAACTGGACAGTGGAGTCAGAATTGAATTTAAAGAAAAACCAATTTTCTGTTTTGGTTAATTTACTTAGAGTGGGCTGATTAGGAGGGTTAGCTACTGACTTAGGATGATTTCTAAGCCCTTTTAAACTCTAAAAATGGTTTTTCAAGTCCCGGGTTAAGGGTAGTCAAGTCCGGATTTTTTAAACTTAGGAAATTAGAGCCATTTAAAAAAAAAATTAGCCCAGTTTTTATTGTTAATTCAAGCTTTTCAAAATTGTTTTCAAACAATCACAAAGTATTTTGGTTTTAGAATGTTTAATTTGACATATTTTCCTAAGGTAGCCGGATATCTTTTTAGATATACGGATTTCCTTAATTAAAGGAAAAAATACATTTCATGCATTGCATTTTTATATTCATGCATTTTATATAATATGTGATTCTTGCCATAATAATTTCTATGTGTCATGACATTTAGGTTGCATTATATTATTTAGATTTTGCTATGTCATTTTATTTATGTCATGCCTATACATATTCATTTATTTTAAATATTTTCAAAAAAGATAATGGTTTTCAATAAAAATAAAGATATTCCCGAGTTAAAATAATTCATGAGTTCTCTACCGGGTTTGCTGGAGGGAATATCATCAATTATTATTAATAAAGGAATATCTTTCTTTCAAAAAAACTAATAAAAATTTCTATATTTTGCCACGTTTGTTGGGGAATATAGGAAAATTTTGAATTTATAAATTCCGGATCATTGTCAATAAAAAAATGAAATTATTTTTCTTTAAATTGGGAATTAATTTGAAATATTAAATTTAAAACCAACTTTTACCGAGATTTGAGATAACACACGATTAATAAGGTACCGATTTATACGGGCGTTGTGGGGGTGCTAATCCTTCCCCACACGTAACCGACTCCCGAACCCGCTTATTTGATTTCTCTGGTTTAAAACGCAGACTTGAAATTGGTTTTTAAAATGTTTTAATTAATTTTTAAAATATTTTATAAAACCGGTTTTAATAGGTGGCCGATCACACCTAGCTAAAAAAGATTGGTGGCGACTCCATGTTTTTTTAAGGTCATTTTCAAAACCTTCATTTTTTTAGAGGAATTAAGTCGACTTTTCCTCGATTTTTTTTAATGTCACGCCTAACGAATAATAAAGTCTTGCGATGAGACTCGTCGTCGTCATTATTTTTTAGGTTGCGACAGTAAATACTCTCATGTGTCAATAGTGTAAGTAATCCTTTGACTTGTGACACCAGGTCATCTTGTATGTGAACTTTCAAACTTAGATTTCATCACGAACGGGTCCCAATCACGAGGATGCTTATAGTAGTGTTATTGGGTATGAAATGAAGCATACGAAGATGAATGAGTGGTCCAGAGTGGATTCATCACCCCAAGTGATTAAGGGGACATATTTCACATGTATCTGGCTTATCTTGACTTATGGAAGTCATTGGCCAAGGCAATACTTAAGGAGTTAATATAAAGCTACAGATCTAATATGGAATGGGATTAACAGTATACACTGAACCATGCCCTTTCGTATCCCAGGATATTAGATGATGGGATCGAATTACACAGACATATTGTACACGAAAGGTTAGTCAAAGCTTGATGACTCTCTTGGCATTTGGGTGGTCATGATGCATTGCTAGATGCCGCTTATGATCTATAAATATAAATAGGAAATTCTTAATTGAATTAATTATATTTATTGCCAACATGTTAAGGGCCTAATGGGTCACACACAAAAGGTGATTAATGAAATTAAAATGAGAGTGGGCCAGATTAAATATTCACTAAGTGATGTGGGCTTATTGTGAATATTTAATAATATGTATAAGGGCTTTAGTGCAGTTAGTCTAAGAGTTGGCATACACTAAACCTACTTATATATATGCTTATGTTGTTGCCGCCTCCGCCTAAGGATTTTACCTGAATCGGCACCTCTCACTAACACTTGTGAGGTTCGGCCGAATAGCATATGTGAAGGAGGAATACGATTCTTCTTGTTACTTTTGGCTAACCAAGGTAGAGGAGAAAGGTTTCTCACAACCTAGACTACTAGCATCGTCTTGGCAAAACATAATCTAAACCTTGCAAAGGTTTTCAGATCACCAGTATAGATTACTGTTAGAGGTCGGATAATTAGACGACTTTGGTTTTCGACAAGTGAGCTTTGTGTACAAGAACATCAAGAATTTGTCTTGAGGTTTCGGCAATCTCCAATATAGAGGTAAGAGATTTTGATTGTTATCTGTTCTTGACAGCCTGATCATTTTGAATTCATAGGCAGATCCTTGGAGGGATTCGGTGCCTTTTTGTTTGTTTTATTCCGCTGCGTTGAATGTTTAACTTGTTGATTAAATTATACATTATCTCTGTTTGAGCATGAGCCGAATCCCAACAGTGGTATCAGAGCCTCGCTTATGTTATTCCTATACGATCTATGCTTTGATTGTTACCTTTAACAAAATTGTTTTGTTCTTTGAGTTATTTTGATCATGTAGAAACCTAATTTTATCTGGATCCCTAAATCAGGTGTTTTTCTTCCTAAATGATGTTTTAGAATGCAAAAAGGCTCTTCTCATCCTGCAGGTGATACTTCGAGACTTAGTTTAAGGGGGCGAGCATGAAAAGTCAATATGGAAAAAGTCAACCCTAAAAAGTTAAAAAATCAACCCACATTCAAAATCAAAATTCAAAGTTCAATTGAACAATGGTGATAGAATTTTGATAATCTAAGGTTTACAACGAAAGATATGGAGTCCGAAAGATGGGTTACGGAGATTCAGTAGAAAGGAAACCCTAGTTCGGAAAATTTAGGGAAAAGTTCTTAAACGATCAAATTGGTCAAAATTGGAGGTTTTGAATAAAGGATAATAAATGACTACGGGTATTGGAGAGCCCATTTGAAAGCAAAACTAAAGGAAGGGTCAATTTGGAAGAAAACCGAAAATTAGGGCTTTTGGTGGATTTTGGTAAATTGGGGAAAATTGCAAAAATGGCCTGATTCGGTAAAATTAAAGCTCCTAATTGATGAGGAGTGGGTAAACAAAGATAGCCCAAGGATCAGTTTGAAGTAATTCCGAGAAAAGAGCCGGTTGGAGAAGAAACGGAGAAATGAGGAAATTCTCGATATTGGAAAAAGGAAAAATCAAAACGGAGGGGAACTTGATCATAAAAATTTTACATTTTTGGACCAACTCAAATTCAATATAAACAAAGGCCTGAAAAAAGAAAATCTTGAAATCGACTTGTTTTGAGTAACACCGAGGCTTGAGAGGTTAGAGAGCAAGCTTGGAAAATCCGCGTAAAATAGCAAATGAGCTCAGAAAATTACCAAAGCTTCCATATCTCAATCTTAAAGTTTTTGGAAGATATTGGATAAGAAAAATCTCGATACGGAGCTCGTTTGCAAAATGGCAAATTTCGGGCCCACTAAGCTGAAATTCTAGAGGATAAATCCCGAAAAAATAGCAAATGACTTCAAAAATTATGAAAACTTCCAGATCTCAATTATAAAGTATTTGGAAGAGATTGGCGAAAAAAATCCGGAATCGGAGCTCGTTTGCAAAATGGCAAAAGTTTGGGTGCATTAAGGGCAATTTTGGAAGATAAATCCGAGAAAAATAGCAAATAGGCTCGAAAAATTATGAAAACGTCCAGAACTCATTTATATATTATTTAGGAAGTATTGAAAAAAGAAAATTTGGATTTGGAGTCCGTTTGCTATTTAATTAGGTTCGGGGGCTAAAAGGGTAATTTTTATCGAAAAAACCAAAGAGGGCCTTTCTTGCAATTAAAAAAATAGAGAGTGGGCTGGAATATGAAGGGTCAACTGGCCAAGCCGATAAGGAGAGTATTTTTGCTGAGCTTTTGCATCCAAAGGCCAAAAGTGGATAGTAAGGTAGTTATCTTTTTGATCAAGCCTTTGTAATTGTGCCACATGGACCAATGCATGGAGAGGGAGGGAGAATGTCAACATAATGGCTTCATATTTTTTAAAGCTATATTAGTTAGGGGCTGATTACTTAATATAAGGGAGTTAATTTCATATTGGAAGCATCATGGATTAGTGGCCTTTGGATCAAATTGGCTAGAAAAAAATGACAACATCCTACACCCATTGGGAACCATTCGGCTACCACACATTAGAGAGGGGGGTTTTCATTTTTGCTAGGGGTTGGCTGATCAAAGAAGGGCAGTAGCTCAGTTGAGAGAAAAAAAGAAAGGGAAAAAAGAAAAGAGGAAGAAAAAAGAAGGGATTTTCTTACTACTCCTTGATTTGGAAAGCTAAAGCAAGGTAGCTATTTTCTTTCATGCTCTTCTCCATACTTTGTTCATGATTTTGTTGTTTTCATTGTTATTTTATCTTCTTTCATGAAATAAAATTGTTTTTCAAAACAAGTTCTTAAAGCTCCTATCTTATGTTTCTTGAAAAACATCAAAGAGAAAAAAAAGTTCTCCCCCATTTTTGGAGTTGGCCGAATGGCCCTATATTTGTGCTTGTGATGTGTTTGATCTATTTTCCATGTTGGTTGTGATATTCTAGCTTGTTGTGATGTTCTAAATTTTAAAAATAATCAAGATATGGAGCTAGTTTTCAACCTTCTTTATTTATTTACTATTATTTTTGCTGATTTTATCATTTTATTTCCATGTCTACTTACTTTGCTTGCCATTTTAAATCTTCTGTTTTCACCATGTTAAGTTGTCCATGCTTTTGTTAATACCATACCATGTGTTTGTTTTTTTTGTCTAGCTATGTTCATGCATTTGCACTATGTTTGTTTGGTCTAACATGTTTCCTTTTAAGTCTTGTATATACTATGCCATGTGTTTGTGTTATTGCCATGCTAGGATTTTCCCATTTTGATTAATGTCCATTCGGCTACCCCTCTACTTTTTGCCTTGTGTGTGCATTTTCATCTTGCTTTGTTGACATGCTTGCATTTCTATGCCAGGATATTGCGTATTTGAGTTACTATGCAATGTGTTTGTCTTAATGCCTTGCTACATTTCTTCACATAGGATTAGTGACCATTCGGCCTCTACATATGTTCCTTGCTTTGTGTGTGCATTTTCATCTTGCTTAGTTGACATGCTTGCATTTCTATGCCATGATATTGAGTATTTGATTTAATATTCCATGTGTTTGTTTAATGCCTTGCTACATTTCTTCATATAAGATTAATGACCATTCGACCCCTAAATATGTTCCTTGCCTTGTGTGTGCATTTTCATTTTGTTTAGGTGCCATGCTTTGCATTACTATGCCATGAGATTGTGTATTGGTTGTGTCATGTTCATGCATTAGTATTAGGTTTATTTGGTCATTATATGTTCATGTTACTTCCATGCATTTTCATGACATTTTAGGTCCAGGTCATCTTTGTGTTTCCATGCATATTCCCATGCATATTAGGTCTTAGATCATATTGGTATTCCCATGCATTTTCATATCCATTAGGTCTTTAGATCATATTGGTATTGCCATGCATTTTTATATCCATTAGGTCTTAGATAATATTAGTATTGCCATACATTCTCATTCTCATTAGGTTTAAGTCACATTTGCATTGCCATGCATTTCATGCATATTATGTTTGGAATGCAGTACCTCGAGCTCATGCATAAACATGATAATCAAAATGCAGCGGAAAAAAACAAAGAAGCACCCGAAGTACAACAGGATCTTAGGCTTGCGTTTGCATAGGTTTATAACATTCAAAAACAATTAAATCACCCATATGATTTAGAAGTTACCCACTTAAGATATTGTAACCTTAAGTTGCGGATCCTAATCTCGAATCAAAGATCTACAAAGCTTCCAACTCATCCAATACTACAAGAAGCACAATTGTCCTTCCTCTAGAGCTAGTCCACACGAACAGCTGATGGATCCTTCTCTAAGGTATGGCGATTCACTTGTGCTAGCAAGTTGATCCTAAGATCACCATCAAAAGGTCTATATTCTTGTATCTTTCTCCCTTAATCAATCTCACACAACTAGGTGAAGAAGCGACAAGAAGAAAGCCAAGATAGAAGGAATTGAGGTAAGCCTTGGGGAGCTTAGGGAGGCTACGATTTCACCTTTTTGCCAAATTAGAGTTCTCTTCTTGAAACCTACCTTTTTCTTAAGCAAAATCAGAATATCACAAGTAGAATAGAGCTTGCTTGGGCGGCTAAAACCTCTAAATATAATTATATAGTGGCACACACCCTAATCCCTATCGCCCTATGCTTGGCCGACCACCTATTACTAGTTGCACAAGATTTTCATTAATCCACTTGGACTTAAACTATTTAATTCTAAGATGGATCAATAGGCCCATTATATCTAATAATAATAATGGTCCAACAATCTTAATGCCTTAAGTTGGGCCAACCATCCTTAGTGGACAGTCCTAAATTAGAACAGTCGCTTTGGACCCATTCTAATTTTATCATGCTTATTTATTGGATAGATTAATTTCTAAACAAAAGTATTTTAATTCTCAATTAAATTTTCTTTCTCCTCATGAAACAATTAATGTCATTAATCTATTAATATCATCTCATGATATTATTCCAATATAGTATAGTCAATCGCAATTCACTTTGCACATCTATATGTCAAAGTCGACTACTACACTAGATAAGACTTCTTGATTCCTCTTATCTCATTAAGACATTGTCCTTGGATTTCTCAATCTCAATTATGATTAATTCATCTCAATTGAACTTCTTCAGTTGAGTCCTTAATATAGATCTTTTATTCCATTAAGTTCTATCTGAATAGAATACCATGTTTAATCCATAGATATCCGTTCTTATGTGTGTGACCCTCTAGGTTCCCAATATGTTGGCAATGATTATATGTTAATCTCATTAACTTGTTATCATAGATCAAGAGCGGGATCTAGCAACCCATCATGACCACCCAAATATTGTGAATTCAGCATGGCTTTTTAGAACCTTTCAGCAACCAGCCTGTCTGTGTAATACGGTTCTTTCACCATATATCTCGGATAGCGCATGAGCATGGTGCAGTGTCTACACATGATCAATCCATATTAGTTCTTCGTAACTTTATGATTAACCTTATGAATTTAGAGAAACAACTGCCTCCTAAATCCATTATGCTTTAGCCAAAGACTTAATCAAGTTAATTATAGTCAAGAACAAACGAGATATGTCTCCAATATGGAGTGCTGAATCCTCTCTGGATCACTCATTCATCTTCGTATTTTTCATGTCATACCCAATAACACCTTACCATAAGCATCCTCGTGTTTGGTACCCGTTCGTGATAAAATCTAAGTATGACACTCTCCATACAAGATGACCTGGTATCACAAGTTTGAGGACTAATTTACACGACTGGTACTAGGAGATCATTATCATAGACACTAGAGTGATATATTACCAAATGAAGTTCTCTTGGCGAGCCATGTTCAGTGAACTTGTCAACAAACAAGCACTTATATGTTATCCCAAGTATCACATACTTCAACCTATATGAGATCGGTTGCTTACTTCATAAGTAAGAAGGCTTAACATATGCCAGTCTTTGAGCATTGCCAATGCCCCGTCTTGACAATACAATGACCAGGAACAGTTTGAGGAACAAGGCTTTGATGCATAAGGATCTCATAATTATAACTCTTTATAATTCCTTTGCAAGGCCATTATGTTCCTTGGGCTTCATCCGATTAGTACTTAATAACTCCTTATTATTGTACTAATATGAAGGAAAACCTTGTATCACTATAATCATAGTGAATGGTATGCTTTATTGACTGTGTATCCCAAGCTCAATCTGATTGGCTCTAGGGCATACACCAACAATCTCCCGCTTGCACTAAGCCAATCACTAACGCATCCAATGTCGAACTCTTTCGATTAGCAATTGTGTCTCTACAAGGACATTGCTTAAGTGCATCGAGAACATGCTTTGTCATATACATGATAATATTATTATCAAGGTTAATAATTCGGATCACAACGAGACCTAGATTCCATTCAAATGGTTCACTTGTATCTAAAACAACTAATTGGAGTCTACTTGTTAGCTAGTAGCTAATGATCCAAATATAACTCCTTTTGCAAGCCAAAACAAAAGAGTTAGTCTTAAAAACCTTTAATATAAACGTGCAATCTTTTCAAGTATGGAATGTTTCCTACTAATTGCATTTTTTAAAAATGGCAATTTATCATAACATTTAATCATTCAAAAAAGTTATTAATAGCTCCCACTCTACATATGTAGATGTTAAGGGATTAATTCAATAACAATTCGAATTCCATATCACTAAGCCAAATGATATTCAAAATACTTTGGAAGTTGTATAATATATAAGACTATGTTATAGAACTATTCTATAACTGATTTATTTAAGAGGAAACTAAATAAGCAAGGAATCTCATGCCAACAAAACAATATGTTTCGAAAACATAAATAGAATATCCTCAACATTGATCTATAATGCCAATGAAAACATCAAATGTTTCTAAATAAACCCTAACTAAATACTCTTATTAAAGACCCATAAGATCGACAAGCTCTGATGCAGTATCAAACTCAGTTGACATCTTCATGGTCCAACTTCACTACTCTTTCCTTTGTTCCTTACAATATGTCAAACATATTTAGTACCGAATTATAGGTATCATATACCAATAGGAGTGAATCAAATTATACCTGAAGATGAAACTTCTATCAGCTTCTTTCCCTTGTTAGACTCAAGGTACTCCTTGTAATTGCGCCTCCAATGACTAGTTTTCCCACAATGAAAGCAAGCTTTGTTAGCATTATCCTTATCCTTTGCTTCCTTTGCAACACCATTATCTGGCTTCAAACTCTTTGAAGCAGGAGGTACATTCCATCTAGTCTTTCTTTTCTTCTTACCTTTTGGTTTAGAGGAAGAGACTAAATGGACAGAGGACTTGTCCTTAACAATGGTTTGCTCGGCCTGTGTGAGCATATTCAATAACCCAGAAAGGGTTGCCTCTAAATGGTTCATGTTGAAGTTTAACACAAACTGCGAATAGCTCTCAGGCAATGAAGAAAGAATTAGATCAATGCTTAGATCATCATCTATAACCCATCCTATCTGCTCTAATCGGGTAATATACCCTATCATCTTAAGCACGTGAGGCCTCACTGGCTTCCCTCAAACATCTTTGTTTGGAATAATTCCTTTGAGATGTCAAATATCTTAGTGCGATTCTCCTTAGTGAACAATTCTCTAAGGTTAAAGATGATATCCTGAGCATTCATAGCCTCACGCTGCTTTTGGAGATCAGGTGCCATACTAGCCAACATCACACATGTTGCATCAACTCTATAAGCCACCCTCTCCTCCTCAGTTGCATCAACAGCAGGCTCATCTGGAATGGGCTCATCAAGAACATAAGCTTTCTTTTCTTGTGTCAAGACAATCTTAACATTGCAAAACCAGTCAATGAAGTTCAATCCAGTTAACTTATTAGCATCAAGTATGCTTCTCAGTGATAATGCATTTGCCATTTTAGCATTTATATCCTATATGAATCAAAACATTTAACAGCCAATAAATAGCAAGTAGTAATCATTTAGGTCAGGTTTTAATACTTAAATGATTATTCTCATTATTTTAACAAAATAATAGCCCTCTACTACTATTTTGAGAAATTTAACTCTTAAAATTCTTAATGAGCTAGGATCCCTTTCATCTTATCATAACCTTGAGTGCCTCAATAAGCTATGTTGAAACTAATTGAGTAGGTAACTTAGTTTACCAAATACATCTCTATGCAACTCTTGGATCCAGTTAGGTGACAACTCTTCGCCTAAAGACATCATATGCATTTCTCCTAATTATGCCTCTAAATGTCATGTGATCAAGTTCTACGCATCCGGATAACATAACACCGAGTTGAGTAAGACCCATCTTCAATAACTCAAACATGTTCATACATAAGTTTGACTTTGAGTGACTCAATAAGCCTCCGAATGGAAGAACTCTGGTTATCTTGTTATGATGGTGGAAGGCAACTTATCATGCATAACATGGACTCAATATAATTTAATGAGGGATTTCATTTAACTTTTATATAGGTCTCATTGATTTCATACTTGATTCACATGCATAGTATTCATTCAATTACATACATCACATATACATAATTCAAAATAAATATATCACATGCAATCTACTAGGATGATTATGGACTTTATACTAATCCAGTTACCTTGAGCCATTAGGAAACTAGTTGGTCAAATTCCTAGGGGATACCATACATAGTCTTCGAAAGCTTTGTTGGTAATCTCCTTGGTTGCTTCTTCATGGCGCCTTATCTCCTTACAAACTTGGAAATTACATAAATTCTACTTCCTATCTTAAATCTAAATCTATAAAGAATATAACAAGTTACATTGCTTTATCAGAAACCTCGAGTTACATTCGAGGGGAGTTAGATGAGAAGAGAATTTACAACTCCGGAATGAAAAAGAGAAGGTAGGGTGCGCAGACTCTATTTATAAAATACCAATAAGAAAATTCAACCTACATTCCCTAGTCATACTAAGGTCTAATCCATAACCATCCTTCATGCATACATAATCATATTATAAGCATGAAATATAAACATGCATAGTCAATATCACCTGGTGATCTTGTGTACTATTTGCATAAGATGTCACCAAATAAATATGAGACAATTTATCAAATCATTCTAGCAATTTTGGTTCCATCTATTAAAACACTTTTAATAATATATTAACAATTAAGAAGGCTATCTTGAAATCGGACTTTACCTAACTTTTAGGTTGCTTGTCTTAATTAGGACATAACATTCTAGCATGCTTAAAATCCTAAACCTTTTAGGACTTCTATGTTTGTCTTATATCAAGTCTTTAAGTTTGCAATCGATCCTAACTATTTAGGAACTTAAAGTCTTATTAGGTAACTCTTACCTAATCATACTACATGTCTCTCCTAACTTTTAGGATTCATATTTCCACTAGGAAATGGATTCCTTGTTAGAGCAGGACTCTAACTCTTTAGTGTCCTAGGTGTAGGCAATCTCTTTGGCCATCGAATGGTTGATGCTAGCTTGTGATCAGACTACTATATGCCATCTAAATGTGGCCACTGGATGCTCGAAAGAGCCTAATGACCGCCCCTTATAACTGTACTCAATTCGGCAACAATTGCCTCCTTGGTGCAGTGGTTCGGCCCTACTAGCATGTAGCAACAATTGCGACCTTCTCCACTCATGTTCCATGCCTAAACCAGCCATCATTGATGTATCATATTCACCTTAGACGCTGTCCAAAATTCTTAGCAAACATGTGGAACATTTCCAAGCTCATGCTCGAATTTTATGGCATGCAAACACTTAAAAAACAGTTCAGAAAATTTTAGTATTGTAGTAACAACGTTTCATGTCCAAAAACAACTTCGCTTATACGTTTTAAGCTGATTTGGAGATAATATAAAATTTTGTAACTTCAATGGTAGTATATAATATAAAATTTCCAGATCTAAAACATCTATAAAATCAATTTTATATTATCTCCAAATCAGCTTACAAAACTTGACTCAAAACTATGTTTTTGACTTCAAAACTTGTCGGGTTACTAAGACATCTCATGGCTTTAATCCTTGTTGATTAAAACAATTTTAATCTATCTTTTAAACAATTTTAAACATGATTAAAGTTATTATATAGCTGTTATTCAAATTTAACAAAATAAAGAAAACAATATTTCTTTTCAAACATAGGAACCGAAATCATGCCAAAATCAATACAAAACACATTAACTTGTATATCACCAAGAATTGACATGCATAAACATCATGTAAACAACATAACCTTGGCTCTGATACAACTGTTGGGAATACACTACCTCTGGCTCATGCATAAACATGATAATCAAAGTGCAGCGAAAATAAACAAAGAAGCAACCGAAGTACAACAGGATCTGTGGCTTGTGCTTACATAGGTTTATAACATTCAAAAAGAATTAAATCACCCATATGATTTAGAAGTTACCTACTTAAGATATCGTAACCTTAAGTTGCAGATACCACTTGATTCTTGACTTAAGCCAATCAATGGCTCAAAGCCAAGCTCACTTGAGCATGCTTGTGGAAAATTAAGAAGTTGTCAAGTTAAAATTTCTACCTTTTGTGATTTTTTTTATTAAATAATCCTTGTCCAAATTTTTATAAATTTTAGATACTGTTTGTAGATCCTTAGAAGAGTCTCCAATATTTTTATTTTGATTTTTGAATGATTTTATCAAAGGCTTAAAAATGTTTTCGCAAAACAGTTTTTAACCCAGTGTTCTGACTTTCGTGATTTTTCTGGTAGGTCATATTTTCCCATATAGTTAGACATGTTCTGAGTCTCCCATAATTATTTCAGATTTTTTTGAAAATTTTAAAGTATGTTAAAAAATCACGTTCAAAACTTGTCAGTAAAGTCAGATTTGAATTCAAGGGAAAATTAATTTTCTGTTTTGGCTAAGGCATTAAGAGAGGGCTGATTAGGAACCTTAACTACTGTCCTAGGTTGATTTCTAAGCCATTTTAATCCTAAAAATGATTTTCTAAAGCTCGGGTCAAGGGTGGTCAAGTCTGGGTTTTCAAAGTTAGGAAAATAGAGCTATTTTTAAAAAGGGGTTCGGCCATGTGTCATTTTTCATCCAAGAATTTTCAAAATTGTTTAAACCAATCACAAAGTATTTTTTATTTTAAAAAATTAAATTTGATGTCTTTTCCTAAGGTAGTTGGATATCTTTTTAGATATATGGATATCCTTATTCAAAGGAAAAAATACACTTTCATGCATTGCATTTTCCATGTTTCTGCATATTATAATATATGATTTTTGTTTTGAAAATTTCTATGACTATGCTTTTGTTTTGATGTATGTTCATGGTGTTATATTGTTTGTTATATGGTTATGAATATTCTATGCTATCCTATGCTTTTTTGCCATGTCATTTAGATTATATTATGTCCTTTAGAATATACCATATCATCTAGATTTTTGGCTATGTCATCTTTACTATGTCGTACATTTTCATATTCATTTCTTTTTAAAATGTTTTAAAAAAGATAATGATTTTCAATAAAAATAAAGATATTCCTGAGTTGAAATATTCATGAGTTCTCTGTCGGGTTTACTAGGGAGGATATCATCAATTATCATTAATAAAGGAATATCTTTCTTTCAAAAAACGAGAATGATTTGGAAAATTTTCCAAATAAATAAAAATTTCTATGTTTTGCCGCGTTTGTCAGGGAATATAGGAAATTTTTGAATTAATAAATTTTGGATCATTTTCAATTAAAAATGGAATTAATTTTCTTTAAATTGGGAATTATTTTTAAATGCCAAATCTAAAATCGACTTTTCACCGAGACTTGAACTAAAACACGATTAATAAGGTACCATTTTATACGGGCGTTATGGGGGTGCTAATCCTTCCCCGCACGTAACCGACTCTCGAACTTGCTTATTTGATTTCTCTGGTTTAAAAACGCAAACTTGAAATTGGTTTTAAAAATGTTTTTTTTAATTTTAAAATGTTTTACAAAACCGGTTTTGATAGATGTTCGATCACACCTAGCCAAAAAAGATTGGTGGCGAGTTCAAGTTTTTTTCGAGGTTATTTTGAAACCCTCATTTTATTTCAAGAGGAATTAAGTCATCCTTTCCTCTGTTTTCCCCCAATATCATGCTTAACGAGTAAAAGTCTCGCGATTAGACTTGTTATTTTTTAGGTTGCGACAGCTTGGCAACTCCGCTGTGGATATTTAGAGAGTTAGGCCTAGAATTAGTTGTGTGTTATCAAAGTCTCGGTTTTGTTTGTTTTTATTTGGTATTTAATTTTAATTCCCACATTTTTTTCAATAATAAGGAGAATTTTGAAAATAATAAAATGTTTTAAATATGTCTATATTCATGTGCATACATATTATTATTGTTCTTTGGTTATTTTGTTGCATATATTTATTTTTTGCTTAATTGATGCTTTACATTGTTTAATCTTGTTGGGGCATTCAGGATAAGGGGTTAGAATAGGTGGTGAAAGGTTTGTCTTTCCTCCTCACACACCACACGTGCATTTGCAAATCATGAGTCATATACCCGGATTCTGTCCTTTTAGGTGGGAGCAAAGTAACTAAGCCTTCGTGATTAACAATCCGCATTGGCTAGTGAAACACTTCCGGAGTACTAAATTACCTAAGCCTTCGTGATTAACAATCCGCATGGGCTAGGGAAATAGACTCTAACGAATTGAACCTGCTTTTATCAGGGTGCCTTACTAGCCTTCACCGGCGACAGTGAGGAACAATTCGGGGCTTTTAGAACTGATTGACCTTCATATAGTGAACCTAGGCGAAGCCATGCCGAAGTTATATTAGATATCCTGAAGCTAAAAACACCTGGAGGAATATTTCCAATCCTTTTACTTTCTATTCTACATTCCGAATAAGTTTACCTGTGCAAATCGGGCAATGATGAACGTACATCACATTGCCCATAATAAGTTTTGAAAATAACAAAATGTTTTTTGCATGCATAGTATTATTGCTATCTGGTTTGTTAATGCATTACACTATTCTTGATCTTTGTTTTAATAAATTGTTGGGGTATTTAGAATAAGGGTTGTAGAATAGGTGGTGAAAGGTTTGTTTTGTTCCTCCACACATATTTCACTTGTATTTGCATAACATGAACTCTGTACTCGGGTTTCGTCCTTTTAAGTAGGACTAAAGTAAGTAAGCCTTCATGATTGACCCTCCGTATGGGCTAGTGAAACACTTCCGGAGTATAAATATCTAAAGCCATTGACCCTCCATATGGGCTTAGGAAAATATGCTCTAATGAATTGAACCCGTTTTTATCGGGATACCTTACTAGCCTTCATAGGTGACAGTGAGGAATAATTCGGGGCCTTTTAGAACTTCGTTCACCCACATATAGTGAACCATAGAGCCAACATAGGTGAAGCCCTACCAAATTTTTGGTAGATATACCAAAGTTAGGAACATATAGAGGGACGTTTCTAACCCTTTATCCCCTAATTCTACATTCTGAATAAATTTCATAAATTGGGCAACGAAGTACGTGCATCACCCGTAATAAGTATGGAATCAGGCCCGAAGGCATCATGATGCCAAAGTGAGTCGATATGGTTGGGGCAAGTGTTCATTAACTTTTTTGAAATTGAAAATAAAAATTCTTTTTTTTCAAACATTTTGCATTTTGCACATTTCATGCATATGTGAATAGAGCATGTACATTCATGGTTGTATTTTTATCTCATTCTTTGAAATAAACGGATGGTAACAATAATCTCATTTGATGATTTCATCAACATTCATTGGTTGAATAGGAATTGTAAATCGGTAGTATTGAATAAACATTTGAACATTGTACCATAATAGGATCCACTACCCCAAAATTCTTTTGAAGAATAATATTTTTTTAATTGAGGAAACATGTTTCAAAAAAATCATAGATTAAATTTGGAGGCAAATCTTGCATAATAAGATTTTTGAATAATCAAGATATTGGTCTCACCAATTTCTTGCAATCATTGATTAACTTCTTTGTATATACTTTTGTGTTAATTCATTTATTCTCTACATGTATCATTTTGACATCATGTTACAGTCCTAACATGCATGGTTATTCGTTGTAGAATACATTTGTGATATACATGGTCATTCTTTGTATATACTCTTGTGTTAATTTATCAATTCTTTACATGCATTATATGGACATCATGTTACAGTTATAGCATGCATGGTCATTCATTGTAGAATACATTTATGACATGCATGGTCATTATCTGTATATACCCATGTATCAATTTATTCATTCTTTACATATATCATTTGGCAGCAGGTTGCATTCATGACAAACATAGTCAGCATGATTTTTTTTTGTATATGCCCAGGCATCGATTTGTTATTCTTCACATGCATCATGTTAATATCAGGTTGCATTCATAGTCACCATGATTTCTTTGTACATGTTCATGCATTAAATTGTTCATTATTTACATGCATCATATTGGCATCAGGTTGTATTTATGACAAGCATAGCCAGTATGATTTCTTTGTATATGTTCATGCATTGATTTATTTATTATTTACATGCATCATGTTAGCATCAGGTTGCATTCATAGTCAGCATGATTTCTCTGTATATCCATGCATTGATTTATTCATTCTTTACATACATCACGTTAACATCAGGTTGCATTCATAACAAACATAGTCAGCATGATTTTTCTGTATATGTTCATGAATTAATTTGTTTTTTCTTTACATAGCATCATGTTGATGTCAGGTTGCATTCATGGCATACATAGCATTGTAATTTCTCTGTATATGCTTGCATTAATTTGTCATATTGGCATCAGGTTGTATTCATGACATATATTAATAGTCAGCAAGATTTCTTTGTATATACCCATGCATTAATTCATTTATTCTTTACATACATCATGTTGTATTTATGACAAGCATAGTCAGTATGATTTCTTTGTATATCCATGCATTGATTTGTTTATTCTTCATATGCATCATGTTAACATCAGATTTCATTCATAGCATACATAGTCATCATAATTTCTTTGTACATTCACCATATTGGCATCAGGTTGCATTCTTGACATGCATAGCTAGTTAGCATGACCTCTTTGTATATACCAGTGTGTTAATGCATTTATTCTTTACATACATCATATTGATATCGTGTTGCATTCATAGTGTATATGATCATTCAATGGAAAATACATATAAAATATACATGGTCATTCATAGCATATATCCATGCGTTGATTTGTTTATTCTTTGCCTGCATCATGTTGGCATCGTGAGTGCATTTATTACATACATGGTCAACATGTTTCCACTGTATATATCCGTATATCACATTGTTTATACTTCACGGGCATCAAGTTGCATTCATGGCTTATTCATCATGAAACACATTTGAAGGGATAAAACAAAAGTTGGCTTGGCTTTAGGAGTCTTTGAAAGAATTTCCATTTCAAATCAGGGGTATAAGAAGTACTGAGTATCTTTTCGATACAGGCTAGAGCTATGAAAAATGAACAAGCTGCCCGAATGGAAAGAATAGAAAGGGTACAGGAAGAATTGCAAGAAAAGTTGGCAAAATCTAAAGAAAAATCTAAAGATCAGATGACTAAATTGATGGAGCTGATATCCGCCGTAATCAAGGAAAAAGGATATACTGAAAATTTGACCGCCAAAAGAAGGGCCAGGGGCACAAAAGGGTCAGATTGAGGTCATGATGTTGGATGGCCAGAACACAGTTAATCCCAGCAACATCCTAAAATTAGATGATCCAGTTGAACAGGAAAAGTTGAAAATGGTTGAGTCGAATAGGACTGAGTTGACAGATTCCCAAAGGTAGTATCAACTATTAGATGAAAGGCTCCGGGCAGTAGAACGTACAGATGTATTTGGGAGTGTAGATGCAAATGAACGCTGCTTGGTCCCCGATTTAGTCATTCCTCCTAAATTCAAGGTTCCCAACTATGAGAAATATGATGGGACAATCGATCCGTCAGCCCACATCACTATATTCTGCCGAAAGATGACGGGTTATACAGATAATGATAAGCTAATGATCCACTTTTTTCAGGATAGCCTCAGTGGGTCTACAATTAGGTGGTATAGTCAGTTGAGCAAGCATCAGATTCGCTCTTGGAATGATCTGGCTAAGGCTTTTCTAAGCCAGTACAAGTATATGACCGGTATGGCGCCTGACCATCCCACCTTGAAAAATATGGAGAAAAAGCTATTGAGAGCTTCAAAGAATATGCTCAGCGGTGGATGGACATGGCTGCCCAAGTACGACCACCTTTAACACAGAAGGAAATCACCATCCTTTTTTGTGAATACACTATAGGCCCCGTACTATGATAAGCTCGTTGGCAATGCCTCGAAGAATTTTGCGGATATGGTAATCTCAGGGGAGATGATTGAGAATGCTATCAAAGATGGGAAACTTGAAGGAGAAGGAACATGTAATGTCGAGAGAAATAGGGCACCAAGAAAGAAAGAGGAAGATATCCAAGCTATGAGAGATTTCTTCCCATATTCCCAATTCCCCTCATACCAATCATGTTACCCTACTAAGGTCTCTCCAAGCCTTTATCCTTACCTACCGGTCCAAGCACCTAACCCTATACCAATCCTTGCAACAAGGTCTGCTTCCAGAAAATGACCGCGGGATAACCAAGAAAGAATTCGAATCCTAATCCCTAACCTGCTGCCATTACTAATAAAGAATCAGTACCTTACCTCGGTGCCTTCGAAAATAGCTCTGAATCCATCAGCAAAGAGTTACGACCCTGACAATAAGTATGATTATTACCTAGGGATAGTTAGGCATTCAACTGCAAAATACAGAAAACTGAAGGAAATGATTGGAGGTCTTATCCACGATGGCATTTTGACACCGGAGCTTATCAATCAGTGGAAGTCCGCTTTATCGTAATTCAGTTTCTTTTGAGGTTTTAGGAGGAGAATTACTACCTTTGAAGGATGTCAATAGGAGCATTTTGATGCATGTAGTTTCAGACCTCATGATGAAAACACTTGTCTCATGTCGACATTCATATGAATTAAATGAATTTTGAATTTTAAATGTTTTGTGTTTGTTGTGTTTTAACAATAATTTGAATATACAAAAACAAGCATTAAGGAAGTTCTAATAATGGACAGTCTGGAGAATATTGATGATCATTGTTAGAAATGACCCAATACACTCTCTCCTCTCCTTTGGGCTTTCCTATGCCTAAATCCCTTGAATCGAAACAACTTGGAAGACCTAATGCTTCAAGGAATATGAATGTTCGAACTTTATAAACCATTGTCACTGCAGAATAAGAAAATATGTAGATTTTAGTCTAGGTTATGAACAAAGGAACGAACTTTTTGAAAATTTCTCGAACTCCTTGAAATTCAAACAAATGAGACATTCTTTCAAGAATTCGATGTGTGTCAAGGTTGTGCTAAAACCATTCACATCCTTTTCCAATGACCATAAAACACCAATTGCCCAAACATCACTTCATGATTAACACCTTGGGGAACAATGACCAAACTATATTATTCCATGTCCCAGAGAAAACCCATTTTGGGGTCATATTTTCCTTGTCTTTTCAAAGAACTCGGAATTGAAACTTAGCCTTTTAAGTGTAAACCTAGACTTGCGATGTTCCTCGTAATGATACAAATTCTCATGGTTAATCAAATTGGGGCATCATATGTGGAAATGATGGATACATGGTGAAAAAAGATGGAACTAACGCATGAATCAATGGGGCATGCGACAAAAAAATAAAAAAATAAAAATTGTGATATCATGCATATGGGAATTCGGATAATTCCTAAGTGCAAAATGAAATTCTAATTATCTATTCGCCTTAGGGATTGCTTTTCAATTAGAATATTTGTGCTTGATATGAGAAATAGCCATCTTTCATATCCCTTTTGCAAAAAAAAATTTATCCATAGTCATCCTTTTTTAGCCGAAAGAATTCATTCTTCTTTGAACACTGATCAAGGATCACCCTCTACACTGGGGGGCAAATGCGAGGAAAGATCTTTTCAAAGATTATTAAAAAATGAGTCCTAGCTCAAAGACAGATACAAAGCAAATTGAGCTCCTAATTGAGCACGAGCTCACTCTATCAAAAGGAAAAAGAGAAAAAGATGGCGAAATGAAAGCCAAGAACAAAACAAAACAAAAAGAAGAAAAAAACACACAAAATGTATGTGAAAAAGGATGGTGAAACGGAAGCCAAAAACAAAGAAGAAAAGAAGCAAAAGTAAAAAAGAAAGAAAAGTCCAAAAGGGATAAATGCCTCAAAAAGGGAATTCTCCTCAAGAAATGATCCTTGATCTGATTACTTCAAACACATATTTTGGGCCTATTTATCCTTTCTTTCTGAATCCCGAACCATGGCCTACAATACGTGCTTTAAAAGTCCATTTTGATCAAGCATAAATATTTAAATTGAGGGGTTTTTTCTTCAGATTTTATCCCATCTCATTGAATTATCATTTCACTATGGAAGAATTTAGAATTCTCAAGTGCATGGTAAAACACCAAAAAAAAAGAAGAAAGAAAAATGGAAAGAATGGGACTCTAGGGCAAAAACCCAAAATGGGCGGTCTAAAGTAAAATGAAATTTTTTGATGCCATCTATGATAATACCGATGCCATAACAAAATAAATGGTCACCGAGGAACATCTAGGAATTCCTGAACCTCATAAACTTTCAACTCTCATTTGGAGGATTGATTTCAAAAACTGAAACGTTTTTCCCTCCAAGATTAAACTTTCCAATTTAAACATCTCGGCCAATCTTGGTGCTTGTCAAAATGCCTTGATATGGAAACTAAAAGAATGTTGAATTTGTTTGGTCCTCAATGAATTCATGATTTATAAAACCTGTTCCATTTGTGAGCCTAGAAGGGACATACATTTTTGTTGTGAAGTTTTCTTCGATCAACCAAAATATTGTTATACCAAGCCTTGCCAATTCAAATTGAAAAATTCAGATTGACACTTAGGGAAATTTCTAACAGCGATCATCAGTCTTCAAAAGATTCGTACATCACATAATGTGGGGTTAATATTTTTGGCTCAGAAGTTTTCATTTAATAAGCAAGAATGTTTTTGAAATACCCATTTTTGATGTTGACATGAGATAAAGGTTTTTCTAACCCAAAGGTGTGGAACTACTAGGTTTAACCTTGACTTCCAAATATGATAAGAAGAAATAGAACTCAGCAAGCAGACTTCTATCAATAAAAGTTTGAAAATTATGGGGGCAAAGAGAATACCCAAAGATTGAAAAATGAATTGAAGATATACTCTGATTTGAAGAGGAAAACTGAATTGGAAAGGCTAAGCCAAAGTCTAGAAAAGCGATCAGGGGCATTTGCATCTTTCATGAAGCAGTTGCATCATTATTGATCGTTGTATTTTCATCATGTAGAAGCCTTTTGCACATTGTAAATCCTTGCATTTGCATCATTTAGAAGCATTTACATAATGTCGATTTTTGCATCTACATATTCCATGAAGTAGTTGCGTTAACACCAATTTTCGCATTTGCATCATTTAGAAGCATTTGGACATTGTTGATCTCTGTATTTGTATCATTCCGTGAAGTAATTGCGTTATTTGAGGATCATTTGTATTTGCATCATTTAGAAGCATTTGCATCAATCTAAGCCATTTGCATGTACACCATGAAGCATCTGCATCTTATTAAACATCTGCATCAATAAGCATTTGCATCAATCTAAGCCATTTGCATGTACAACATGAAACATCTACATCTTATCCAACATCTACATCTGCATCATGAAACATTTGCATCAATTCAAGACATTTACATTTGCAATATGAAGTATGTGCATCTTGTTAATCATTGGCACCGGCACAAGAAGCATTTGTATCTTCTCAAAACCTTCAGGTTAATTTTCAACAAATCTTCAAAACCATTTTTAAAAAAGTCGCATTCGGGCACAATTTTCCAGATCATAGATAAGACCTCTAGGCATCGTTTTTTAAGACCTTCACCAGTTTTCAAAATCCTAGATAAGACCTCCGGGCATCATTTTTAAAATAGCCTTCGGGCACAATTCTTCAAAATCATTTTTAAATTCGCATACGGGCATAATTTTCCAAGATCATAGATAAGACCTCCGGGCACCATTTTTCAAAAATCATAGATAAGACCTCCGGGCATTATTTAAAAGTCGCATCCAAGCACAATTTTCCAAGATCATAAATAAGACCTTCGGGCACCATTTTTTAAGACCTCCGAGCACCAATTTTCGAAATCCTAGATTAGACCACCGGGCATCATTTTTAAAGTCGCATTCGGGCATAATTTTCCAGATCATAGATAAGACCTCAGGGCACCATTTTTAGGACCTCCGGGCACCAGTTTTCAAAATCCTAGGTAAGACCTCCGGGCATCATTTTTAAGGTCGCATTAGGGCACATTTTCCAAATCATAGATAAGACCTTCGGGCACCATTTTTAAGACCTCCGAGCACTATTTTTAAGACCTCCGAGCACTATTTTTAAGACCTTCGAGCACCATTTTTAAAATCTCCAGGCATAATTTTATTCTTTTGCAAATCAAACTCATTTCCTTAAGACGGGACGAGCCTTGATTAGTCAGGAAACTCAATTTAAGGACAAAATCTTCTATTTACAGCTTTTTTTTAAAAAAATGAAAAAAATTTTGAAAAATGAAATAAAATGAAAAAATAAAAAGTCTCTTCCCTTTCCTTCACATGTGATTTCCCTAACCGAACAAAATTAGTGTTTGTTTATCTTTGCTTGATTCCTGATTCTCAACAATAGCCAAAGAGAGGCAGCTGTAGACACCTAATTTTGTTAGGACCCCTAAATCAGGTATTTTTCTTCCTAAATGATGTTTTAGAATGCACAAAGCTCTTCTCATCCTGTAGGTGATACTCCGAGACTTAGTTTAAGGGGGCGAGCATGAAAAGTCAATCTGGAAAAAGTCAACCTTGAAAAAGTCAACCCCAAAAAGTCAATTTTCAAAAAAGTCAACCCACATTCAAAATCAAGATTCAAAGTTCAATTGAAAAATGGTGAAAGAATTTTGATAATCCAAGGTCTACAACGAAAGATATGGAGTCCGGAAGATGGGTTACGGAGATTCAATAAAAAGGAAACTCTAGTTCGAGAAATTTAGGGAAAAGTGCTTAAACGATCAAATTGGTCAAAATTGGAGGTTCCGAATGAAGGATAATCAATGACTACGAGTATTGGAAAGCCATTTGAAAGCAAAACTAATGGAATGGTCAATTTGGAAGAAAATCAAAAATTAGGGTTTTTGGTGGATTTTGGCAAAATTAGGGAAAATTGCAAAAAATGGCCCGATTCGATAAAATTAAAGCTCCTAATTGATGAAGCGTGGGTAACCAAAGATGGGCCAAGGCTCAGTTTGAAGTAATTTCGAGGAAATAACTGATTGAAGGAAAAATGGAGAAACAAGGAAATTCCCGATATTGGAAAAAAGAAAAATCAAAACGTAGGGGAATTTGATTGTAAAAATTGGGTGTTTTTGGACCAACTCAAATTCAATATATAACAAAGGCCTGGGGAAAAAAATCTGAAAGTCGAACTTGTTTTGAGTAAAACCGAGGCTTCAGAGGTTAGAGGGCAAGCTTGAAAAGTCCGAGAAAAGAGCAAATGAGCTCAGAAAATTACCAAAACTTCCAGATCTCAATATTAAATTATTTGGAAGAGATTTGCAAAGAAAAATTCAGATTCGGAGCTCGTTTGCAAAATGGCAAATTTTGGGCCCACTAAGCTAAAATCCCAGAGGATAAATCCCGAAAAAATAGCAAATGAGTTCAAAAATTATGAAAACTTCCAGATATCAATTATAAATTATTTGGAAGATATTGGTGAAGAAAAATCCAGAATCGAAGCTCGTTTGCAAAATGGCAAAAGTTCGGGTGCATTAAGGGCAATTTTGGAAGATAAATCCGAAAAAAATAGCAAATGGGCTCAAAAAATTATGAAAACTTCCAGAACTCATTTTTATATTATTTAGGAAGTATTGAAAAAAATAAAATTTGAATTTGGAGTCCGTTTTCTATTTAATTAAGTTCAGGGGCTAAAAGGATAATTTTTACTGAAGATGGCCTTTCTTGCAATTAAAAAATGGAGAGTGGGCTAAAATATGAAGGGTCAGCCGGCCAAGCCCATGAGGAGAGTATTTTTGCTGAGCTCTTGCATCCAAAGGCCAAAAGTGGATAGTAAGGTAGTTATTTTTTTTATCAAGCCTTTGTAATTGTGCCACATGGACCAATTCTTGGAGAGGGAGGATATCAACATAATGGCTTCATATTTTTGAACAGTTGTATTAGTTAGGGGCTGATTACATAATCTAAGGGTGGTAATTTCACATTGGAAACATCTTGGATTAGGGGCCTTTGGATCAAATTGGCTAGAAAAAAATGACAACATCCTACACCCATTGAGGACCATTCGGCTACCACACATTAGAGAGGGGGGTTTTCATTTTTGCAGGGGGTTGGCTGATCAAAGGAGGGCAGTAGCTATAGTTGAGAGAAAAAAGAAAAGAGGAAGAAAAAAGAAGGGATTTTCTTACTACTCTTTGATTTGGAAAGCTAAAGCAAGGTAGCTATTTTCTTTCATGCTCTTCTTCATACTTTGTTCATATGATTTTCTTGTTTTCATTGTTATTTTATCTTCTTTCATGCAATAAAAATTGTTTTTCAAATCAAAGAAAAAAACAAAGCTCCTATCATATGTTTCTTGAAAAAAATCAAAGAAAAAAACAAGTTCTCCCCCATTTTTGGTGTTGGCTGTATGGCCCTATATTTGTGCTTGTGATGTGTTTGATCTATTTTCCATGTTGTTTGTGATATTCTAGCTTGTTGTGATGTTCTAACTTTTAAAAACAATCAAGATATGGAGCTAGTTTTCAACCTTCTTTATTTATTTACTATTATTTTTGCTGATTTTATCATTTTATTTCCATGTCTACTTACTTTGCTTGTCATTTTAAATTTTCTGTTTTCACCATGTTAAGTTGTTCATGCTTTTGTTAATACCATACCATGTGTTTGTGTTTTTGTCTAGCTATGTTCATGCATTTGCACTATGTTTGTTTGGTCTAACGTGTTTCCTTTTAAGTCTTGTATATACTATGCCATGTGTTTGTGTGATTGCCATGCTAGGAATTTTTCATTTTGATTAATATCTATTCGGCTACCCCTCTACTTTTTGCCTTGTGTGTGTATTTTCATCTTTGCTTAGTTGACATGCTTGCATTTCTATGCCATGATATTGAGTATTTTATTTACTATGCCATGTGTCTGTGTTAATGCCTTGCTACATTTCTTCACATAGGATTAGTGACCATTCGGCCTCTAAATATGTTCCTTGCTTTGTGTGTGCGTTTTCATTTTGCTTAGTTGACATGCTTGCATTTCTATGCCATGATATTGAGTATTTGATTTACTATGCCATGTGTTTGTGTTAATGCCTTGCTATATTTCTTCACATAGGATTAGTGACCATTCGGCCTCTACATATGTTCCTTGCCTTGTGTGTGTGCATTTTCATTTTGTTTAGATACCATGCTTTGCCTTACTATGCCATGAGATTGTGTATTGGTTGTGCCATGTTCATGCATTAGTATTAGGTTTATTTGGTCATTATATGTTCATGTTACTTTCATGCATTTTCATGCCATTTTAGGTCTAGGTCATCTTTGTGTTGCCATGCATATTCCCATGCATATTATGTCTTAGATCTTATTGGTATTGACATGCATTTTCATATCCATTAGGTCTTAGATCATATTGGTATTGCCATGCATTTTCATATCCATTAGGTCTTTAGATCATATTAGTATTGCCATACATTTTCATACTCATTAGGTTTAAGTCACATTTGCATTGCCATGCATTTCACGCATATTAGGTCTAGGTTACATTAATTGTCATGCACAAGTTCACATTGGGTCTTAGGTCATTTTGTAATGCCATGCATTTTCTATGTTATTTAGGCCTTAAATCATGCATTTCATGCATTTAACTAGTTGTTTGTTCATGCATTTCATATCATACCACTTGATTCTTGACTTAAGCCAATCAATGGCTCAAAGCCAAGCTCACATGAACATGCTTGTGGAAAATTAAGAAGTTGTCAAGTTGAAATTTCTACATTTGTGATTTTTTTTATTAGGCAATCCTTGTCCAAACTTTAAGAAATTTTAGCTACTATTTTTAGGTCCTTAGAAGAGTCTCCAATATTTTTATTTTGATTTTTGAATGATTTTATCAAAGGCTTAAAAATGTATTTTTGGCAAAACAATTTTTCACCCAGTGTTTTGACTTTCGTGATTTTTCTGGTAGATCATCCTTAGTCTGAAAATTAAGCCAATTTTCTTCCCATATATTTAGACATGTTCTGAGTCTCCCATAATTTTTTCATATTTTTTTGAAAACTTTAAAATATGTTAAAAAATCACGTTTTAAAACTGGCAGTAATGTCAGATTTGAATTCAAGGGAAAAATAATTTTCTGTTTTGGCTAAGGCGTTAAGAGAGGGCTGATTAGGAATCTTAGCTACTGTCCTAGGTTGATTTCTAAGCCATTTTAATCCTAATAAATTATTTTATAAAGCTCGGGTCAATGGTGGTCAAGTCCGGGTTTTCAAAGTTAGGAAAATAGAGCTATTTTTAAAAAAGGGTTCAGTTTTGTGTCATTTTTCATACAAGAATTTTCAAAATTGTTTTTAAACCAATCACAAAGTATTTTTTATTTTAAAAAATTAAATTTGATGTCTTTTCCTAAGGTAGTTAGATATCTTTTTAGATATACGGATATCCTAATTCAAAGGAAAAAATACACTTTCATGCATTGCATTTTCCATGTTCGTGCATATTATAATATATGATTTTTGTTATGAATATTTCTATGACTATGCTTTTGTTTTGATTTATGTTCATGGTTTTATATTGTTTGTTATATGGTTGTGAATATTCTATGCTACCTTATGTTTTTTTTGCCATGTCATTTAGATTATATTATGTCATTTAGAATATACCATATCATCTAGATTTTCGGCTATGTCATCTTTACTATGTCATACATTTTCATATTCATTTCTTTTTAAAATGTTTTAAAATAAGATAATGATTTTCAATAAAAATAAAGATATTTCTGAGTTGAAATATTCATGAGTTCTTTGCCGGGTTTGCTGGTGCTGATATCATCAATTATCATCAATAAAGGAATATCTTTCTTTCAAAAAACGAGAATGATTCAAAAAAATTTCCAAATAAATAAAAATTTCTATATTTTGCCGTATTTGTCGAGGAATATAGGAAAATTTTGAATTAATAAATTTCGGATCATTTTCAATTAAAAATGGAATTATTTTTCTTTAAATTGGGAATTAACTTGAAATACTAAATTAAAAACTGACTTTTTACCGAGACTTGAGATAACACATGATTAATAAGGTACCGTTTTATACGGGCGTTGTGGGGCTGCTAATCCTTCCCCGTACGTAACCGACTCCCAAACCCGCTTCTTTGATTTCTCTGGTTTAAAAACGTAGACTTGAAATTGGTTTTAAAAATGTTTTAATTAATTTTAAAATGTTTTACAAAATCGGTTTTGATAGGCGGCCGATCACACCTAGCCAAAAAAGATTGGTGGCGACTCCATGTCTTTTTCGAGGTTGTTTTCAAACCCTCATTTCATTTCAAGAGGAATTAAGTCATCTTTTCCTCTGTTTTCCCCCAATGTCACACATAACGAGTAAAAGTCTCACGATAAGACTTGTTATTTTTTAGGTTGCAACAAAATCGATTGTCACTAACCGAAATTGTGAGAATTTGCACTTGTAGTGTTTCGGTGAAGGCAGCAGCTAATCATGGTGAATTCTTGTTGATTAATTGGTTTAAAATTGTTTTAAATTGATTAATGCAACTGGCGAAAGTTTGGCAGCAAATGAGAACTGTTTTGCCTGCTTTGCGCAGATTTGGTGATTTTAGTGAGAAAAACTGGTAGATTTTTCTTGGCTGATTTTTAATTCATGGTTTAATGATTTTTAGGATTTAAAATTGCTTAGAATTGTTCTTGGAAAGCCTGAAAAATCATAAAACTGATTTAGCATTGAAAAGTTGGAAATTGTGAAAAACAGATAGACAGCCTATAGGGAGATGAAGGGGGCGACGACGACATCTGATAGCCACAGCCTGCACCTTCCCTTGCTAGGGTTTTCACTTCTATCAGATTCTCACAGCTTACGGATTTTAGCAATATTGAGTTACTAATGTTGTAGAGTCCTAGTTGAGATACAACACTAAAATTAGTAACCATGGTAATATTGTTATATTAATTAAATCACCAAAATAAGAATTTACATAAATATTCAATTAAATTGTTTAATTGGATGATAATTTAATCAAAGAAAATAATCCTAATTGGATTAGGATTTATTCTAATAAGATTAGAATAAATGTTTATTATTTTGTTTGAATTAAATTATGGATCAAATATAATCATTGAATGGTAACCAGAGATTAAAGCATGATTTATATGTTCATAAATTGTTTGTGAATTTATAGGTTGATTATGTACTTAGACCCAATATGATTGTGGATGGTTGAATTTATTTTTATGGTTTTTATTAAGTAAATAGGGACTGCGTGCCATGCCTTATCTCTCATTTTCTAGAGTTGTAAAAATTCTTTCCTCACCTAATTCCCCTCAAATGTAACTTAAGGTTTCTTTATTACAAATGTAATTAGTTACATGAAAGTGTAAAATTAGCATTAGCTATGAATAATTTTTGAAACTTGAAGATGAAGATAGGAGCCATGAAGATAAGGAGATTACAAGCAAGCTTTTAAGACTATGTATGTAATCACCTAGGAATTTGACCAACTAGTTTTCTTTGATGGCTCAGGGAAATTAGAGTAGAAAAATCCATAATCATCCAAGTAGAAAGCATGTTATAGATTTATTTTATGCGATATTATAAATGCTATGAATGTTTGATATGAAGAGACTTAAAAAGAAAAGGAAATCCCTTTTTACAATATTGAATCACATGTTTCACACGATAAAGTTGCCTTCCATTATCATAACAAGATATTTCACACAATTTCTTACTCATCATGCCTTCTCTAATCACTTCTAAACCATATTGAACAATAAGATTCAATATATAAGTACAACAACGAATGTGAAAAAACTGCCCATGACATAGCAAATCATCTTGTTGATCAAGTTGACTACACAAATTTGTTGCATGCTACACATGTTACTTGCATTGTTCAAGGTAATACTAAAAACTTTTCTTTGAATCTTTTAGTAAATCATAGATAATGTTATATGATAACTCGTATAATTATATAGTTTTTAGTTATGTTTTATTATTGTTTTGTGTCAAATACGAGTTATTATTGCTTAGTCTAATTGTGTTTATGATATTTTATATTTTTATGTAATTTGGTGTTTTTCACGAGTTTCTTTGAGTGATTTCAGATTACTAGGTTAAATCAAGAATTAAGGGCAAATCCAATTCAGTTCCAGTTCCGACACCTTTTGCCATATCAGCTATATCTGGAGTTTCACCGAAGCATTAAGGCTGAAATTTTGACAGTGCAAAGTTAAGAGGCATATCTATCTTTTTCATGTTTTACACTTCTTGAAACGGAGTCGTTTTCCCTACCGAAATCAACCATCAAGTTGGCTGATGTGCAATGACGTCTGTTCTGCACCGTTTTGGTATTTTGACCATATCTTCCGATCCACACGAGAACATGATCTGATTCCAACGGCTATGGATCAGTAACTGATAGGGGCATATTTTTCTAGAAGACCATTTGATCAGATCGAGCCTCCAACATTGACAAAATCGACCATCAAGCTGGCTGATCAGAATTGTCATACAACATGACGAAAATTGTTAGAAAAATGCACCCACCTATTATACCTACCTTTGAAATTTATAAAGTTTGTCTCTTGTCATTTAGCTCTCCAAAATGTGTATAAATAGAGGGCCTTGGATGAGTATTAGGATACATTATACATTGGTAGGATATTAGCCATTGTAATAAAATTCTCTAAGTTTTCTTCTTCTTTCCTTTCTCTAGTTTCCTTTTTTTTTTTTTTATTTGCTTATGCTTCTTACATTTCTTTTCATTTTATTCATATCTAGTATGTGTTGCTAATCATATTGTTGAGGTGATGAGGTGAAGCTTTTGGTAAATGCTAAGGTTAGTCTCTTAAACATGAGCTAAAATGAATCATCATTTATAAACACTAGTATAGATAATATTTTCTTTTGGTTTAAAATCATACTTGCAAAGTAGGGATCTTGATTCATTATTGACAAGGAAAATGGCACAGTAAATGCTTGGTTTCATAACCTTGATTTGTTGTAGACATATACCTTGGCATAAGGAATGCTTGGACTCTTTTTATGAGTTTTGAGGATACCAAATGAATATAATATCATATGCTATGGACGTTGGACAATTTGGACTGAATTGCTAAACCTTCCGATTGGAACCTCCTTTATGTGTGGATTTCAATTGTGTAATAAAACAAGATTAATCTTAGCATAACACCAAGAGTGGATTCTCTAACCTCAACATCTTTTCTTATTGTTTTTTATATTTTGTTTAATTTCTTTTATGTTATTTTATTTATTTTGTTCTCTAATATCTTGTTTATTTTGTTTTGTTGTTGATTCCCTAATATCTTGTTTACTTTCTTTTTCTTATATATTTATAAACTTATACTTACTAATACGCTTCCCTGTGGTTCGACCTCGGACACCCGAGAATTTATTACTTGAACATAACCTGCACTTGGGTTTATAACTCTTAATTGAGTCTCCATCATTATACAAAATATTTGTAGAATGTAGGGGTGCAACATGACAAAAACTCAAAATTTTGGTACACAACTTTCGATTGGCATCAATATAATGACCATCCAATGTGCATGATGTCCATATATCAGACGCTAAATAAATCCTACTTGAAACTTTTTCCAAAATAGATTTAAGCATTTTTTTCATTTACTTGTTTAGTTTTAAGCAATTAGCCTTACAAATATTCCTAGAAATGGGTTTCAAATCTTTATTTAAACAGTAACATAAGACCCTGGTTTTTCTATGTTCAACCTATTCAAATGGATAAGCATGCTCAATTACACATTGAACCATCATTTCTTGATAAACATCTTATTCTATTTTGCTTGATGCCCCTACCCTACTTCACATTCATGCATATGACGTTTAGGATATTTATTCAAATAACGTTTCAAAGAACTAGTACGTGAATGAGACTTACAAATTAAAACATTCCCACAGTGTATACATCTAATTCTATCTTTTGAATCACCACAAAGTTGTTGATATATAATTTTTTCATCGGGTTCAAGCATAACAAACTCCTCGCAAACTTCAGACCATTTTCTTGAAGAAGTAGGAGTAATGGAAGATGCTGCATGTCATTTACAAACTCTTGATGGCTACTAAGATCCATTGTCTGTGATTCCATTTTTAAATCTACAAAAAATAAATAACCAAATTAAAACAAGTGAAAGAGATAGGGGATGGAAAAAAGGGATTATCTAACTATTTATAAGAATAAATTTCAAGAATTTTTAATGCTTTTAATCTTGCTTTGCTTGCGAAACAAGGCTAGAATTTTCTTACATAATTCTATAATACCTAATTTTAGTTTTAACTTTTTGGTTTACTTAAAATCTTTTGTAATTCTTAATTTTAGTTTTAACTTTCTAGTTTACTTTATGAACATAAATCGCTTTATGAACCTTAAAGTTAGGGGAGAGAAGGTAAAAGTATTAATTAGCCCCTCTTATAGAATTGCTAAAGAAAAAGATGGAGTACAAATGGAGAGAGGTCTATTGACAAGCCTTTGCAAAAACGAACGCTCCAGTGATGATGGCTCCAATAACATGTAAGCAACATAAGTTATATCTTGCTTTCAATGATAATGCTATCGAAATAGTGCTAGCACATGACGATCAAAATGGTCAAGAAAAGACAATCTATTATGCTAGTCGAATTCTAAAAGAAGCTAAAACTAGATATACTAACTTTTCAAAAAAAGCTAGATATACTAAAGTAGAGAAAATTTGTTTAGAGCTTATATATTATTTATATGCAGCCCAAAAGTTAAGACATTATAAAGTTGGTTGTGGGAGCTAAGTATATAAGCTAATTTTCTTTGATTATTAGGCTAAAAGTAGGAACGTAGAGATTCTTCCCAACCAGCGAGGGAAGTGCAAAAGCATTTCTTTGCCCTAATTTTCAGACCAAAGGAAAGATTCAAGATTCAAGAGGGAGGTTGAAAAATTAAAAGCAACAAAAATAAAAGAGAAGAGAGTTGAAGAACGTTACCTAGAATTTGAGCCGATTCAAGAGGGAGACTGGAAAATCCATGATTCAAAAGGCTTTTTTTGGTGTGGAGAAGAAGGAAATAGAAAGGAGCGGTGATCTGGTGTTTCGGTTGTTGCTGATTGGAGGAGCGGTGATCTAGTGTAGAGAAGAAGAGGTTGCTGGTTTTGGCTTAAAGGAGAAGAAGGAAAGGAGATGTCGTCGCTGGTGAAAGGAGAAGGAGAATAGGAGAATGAAGAAAAATAATTAGGCTTGTTCACTTGTTGTTTTAGGTGTTGTTTAATAAATTGAAAAATTAAGTACTAAAGCTGAATTTGTATTATAAAAACTGTGTGGTATGTTACTAAAACTTAAGTACTGAATATAATTATATTGCTTGATAACTGTAATTTTGAAAATTATTAATTTCACAATTTTAAGCTTTATCAACATAACATTTTTATTATTCTAGATAGGTCTCGATAAAAATTAAAAGTGTAATTCAAATTTTTAACTCTTGTAAAAAAGGAAGATAAGTTAGTTTAAATATAGATTTTTTAAAATAAAATTGACTTAACATATTCTATATTAACGCTATGTTTGGATTGAGGGGAGGGAAGAGAAATTAAAGGAAAGTAGGGGAAAATATGGAAATCCTTCTCTTTTTTGGATAACATTTTAATTATATTAAAGGAAATGATACTGAACACCCCTCACTTTTCCTTAAAATGCCCATTTTTTCAGAATCCCAAATTGGTGAAAAATGGGGAAAGAAAAGCCAAAAAAAAGTTTAAATATGAAATGCCTATATTACCCATTTTACATTCATCAAATTACAAGTAATATTACAAAGAATAATTATTTCATTTGTAAACTTTTATATTTCACGTAATAGACATTGAAAATTGTTGCAAATTTTTTTTATTCTTATGTTTTTTGTTCTTTTTTATATTACAATCATATTTTTTAATATAATGTTTATTTTATTTTTATAATTTGATGTGTAATATTTATATTATTATTTTATTTTTTTTAAAAAAAGCATAATTGAAAATATATATTATAATGTAATCTTTTCCTTTCTTTTCCATCCTTTAACTAAAGGATGGATGCTAACATTCCTTTTTTTTTTCCTAACACATTTTAATTATCCAAACAAAAAAAAAGATGCATCATTTCCTTTCCTTTAAAAATCCTTCGTTTCGTTTCGCTTCCTTTCTTTTATTTTCTTTTCTTTTTCTTTTCTTTTCTTTCCTTTCCTTTACTAACATCAATCCAAACATAGCATAAGTGATAAGTAGCTCTCTACCTACTTATCTCATTCAACACTTTTTTCTTGAAAATTTTCTATTAAGTAACATTTAATATGAATTATCAAGAAAATTGAAAAAATTAAACTGTTAAAATTTTTCTTTTTCAATGGATTAAAAATTTTCAATACATTATCAAGCAAACCTTTAGTGAGTACTGAGTAAAAAAGGGAAAAGAAGGTTGAAAAAAATCAAAAGAAAAAAGAGAGATTTTTTTTTTGTAATTTTTTACTATATTCTTTTCTATTTATTTTTGGTACATGTCAAATTAATTAAACACGTCTTAAGATAATAATATAAACAAATAGTTTATGTGATAATTGGATTGTGAACAAAAGATAAATGTTTTCTTCTAGAACTATAAAGAATAAATTTATGATTATTTTTGGAAAATTATCTAAAAGATGTTTTTTTTTTAGGATAAAGTTGAAAGTATTTAAAAGGTGATTATTTTATATATATATATATTTCACTATTTTTAAATTTTAATGTAACAGTTTATTTATTTATTTTCTCTCATATATTTGCATATGTGATATGTCAAATTTTTTTTTTAAATAATATATTAAAAGTCATACTATTAACTAATGAGTTACAAGCCTACAATCATACTAACAATCATACTACTAATTTTATATAAGACAATAAAAGAAATAAAAAATTCAATCAGTATGAGATCAAAAAAAATGATACTTATATTACTACTAATTGTTTGCTTTTCTTTCATGCCTAGACTTAATTAGTTTATTCACATTCCCTATTCTTTTAGAATTCTAATTTTTTTCTTAAGTAGTTATATTTTCTTTAATCACAACCTAATAAATTAATAAAATCATGATATTATCTTATATATTCCACGTTTGCATCTCATGTAACCGTATCTTGTCTAAAATTATCATATCCACAAATCATTAAATCATCTCATTTTCATTGGTCATTACTATTTAATATTTACTATTCAAATGGTAAATTATTAAAATATTTAGATATATACTATATATCAAGTAATTTCTAATCATGATTTTTAAAAAAAAAATAATTTTATGTTAAGATTAGATCATTAGGACAAATAATTAGGCAATTAAATAATAGTAAACTTCATTTTGGCATTGTCTTACTAGCTCTTAAATGTTAGTCTTATTTCTTCTTCAAATATAACCATTTGCCCATTTTGATTTAATTATTAGTGTGCACAATTATATTTATATGTATGCATAAAAAATAATGTATTTACATGTTGAATATTAGAGTTAATCGAATTAATGGTTTTAAACATCAAAATGATAATATATCATAATTTCTATAATCAATTATTTAACAAATTGATTTTATATAACAAACTAATTTTTATATCCTTTTTTTGCTAACAAATAATTATATTAATATATGAATATAATTAAAAAAATTCATATTATACAAAAGTTTATTTAATAAAATAATAATAATTTATTTTTGGATTTGAACATTTAAATTATGTAAAAATAATTACATTTATCATAAAAAAAATAACGTAAAACATACCCGAAATCGAACCCGAGGTAGTCCGAACCCAAAATAACCCGAATCCAAAAGAATCTGAACAAAAAATATATTTGTATTTTTAAATAATAATATCCAATTTCTTTTTTTAATAAATAATAATATTCAAATTTCACATAATATATTCCTGATTGATAAGATTCAAATACAAAAATAATAAAGCACAAACTGTGAACAAAGTCCAACTCCTTATTAAAAGCCTTAACTAACCTAAACCCAAAATATTTTTTAATTACCGTCTAGTCTCCAACATAAACCCAACTCTTTATTAAAAGCCTTAACTAAGCAAAACCCAAACCCAAGCGCTAACGAAGCTAAACATACATTTCGTCTTCTTCTTCCCTCTTTTCTTTTTCGTTTAGTAAAGAGGCTTTGAGGCAATGCACTCTTTACCTTCTTCTTTCTTTCTAACTATTCCTTTTTCTTTATTTTCTAGTTCCAATCGATTATTTCAGTTTTTCTTCCCATTTTTTTCCTTGTTGATTCTTGAATTTCTCTTCTTTCTCTTTTCAATTTTATTTTTTCTCAACTTTTTAGTTCTGATATGCAATTATTCTTCTTGGGTCTTGGGTGGAGCATCAAACTTGGCTCAATTGGCGGTGCTGAATAATGCAGGCACATTCAGAGGGTTTAATGAAATGATGTGTTTCAATAACTATTAGTAAAGTGATGCATTTTGGGATAGTTGAGTTGTTATTGCTTTTAGTCTGTTAATGGCATTATTGTAATTCTTGGTATTTCTTTTACTGGTTGTTATTTTGGGAACTGAGATTCTTTGTTGTTATATACTGCAATGATCACTACAATAGAGGGCAATATATGAATATACAAGAATTCTTACCTCTTATATTCTCTGAATTTTCTCTCTCCCTTTTTTCTTCTCTTTCTCTCAACTGACTCCTTATTTATTCTTCTGCTTTGTTCTTCTTCTTCTTCTCACCAACTACTATAATTTGCAGTTGAGACCACATTAATTGGTATCAAAGCTGACGATCTAGCATCAATGGCAGAATGGATCACCACTCATTTACAGAAGGACTTGAATCAAATACAACAGGAGATTTCCAAGCTCCAATTGAATATGCAGCAAATTGATAGGAAGCTGGAAGCTAAGTTTGAGAACTTCCGAGTTGAAATGAAAATGGAGCTCAAAAATCTTTTCGAGCTCTTCGTGAGCAAAGGTGGAGCCTCGACTGGAAAGGGAATCATGGGACAAACACCATTGAATAGTGGGTTCACGGATGAGGAGGCAACGAGGGCTATGAGTGAGGGGCTGGGTCTTATGGCCTCTACTAAGAAGCCATTTACAGACTGTTACTACCATCGGCCTTACAAGTTAGATTGCCCCAAGTTTACTAGAGACGACTTCAAGGGTTGGATGTTGAAGCTCGAGTAGTTCTTTGAAGCTGAAAGGGTGCCTGAGACTACTAAAATCAGAGGTGTGATGCTTAGTTTGGAAGGGAGAGCATTACAATGGCATCAATATTTCACAAGAAATCTGGGAGGAGTGGAGAAGATCAACTAGGTGGAGTACTACAAAGAAATGAAGGAACAATTTGACCCAGAGGAGTACGAAGATCCAATGGCAGAGTTGGTCTCCTTGAAACAAACTGGTTCTATGGATCAATTTCATAAAGGTTTTCTAGGTATCCTCAATCTGTTTCAACTCTTTGGTTCTTATGCATTAAGTATTTTTGTTAGTAACATGAAATTAGACATCTCACAATCCACCAAATTGTTTAGACCTAAGAGCCTAAATGAAGCCTTGCACATTGCCAAATAGGTTGAATCCATCCTCTACCCAAACATCAAGAAGCCTAATACAACCAATAATACCAAACCAATCTATTCTAGTAACCCCGGGGGAATACAACCCTCTTACCTTAAACCTAGCCATCTTCCCCCTTTACTGCCAACTCCTAGGACACCACCAAATACAACCCTGCCAAACACCATTACTCCGAAACCATACACTACCAAAACCATGACCAGCAATATTTCAGGAACCAATACCAAATGACCAACCCCTACTGAGATTGAGGAATGAAAGAGGAAAGGTCTCTGCTACTAGTGTGGGGTTAAGTATATAGTAGGCCATAAATGTGTAAGGTCTCAATTATACCAGATTCTGAATGAAGGGTGTGGGGAGGAGGGTGAGCAGGAAGAGTTCTCACATTGTGTTGACAATTCTGAATTGTTGGTGACTGAGAGTGACAATGTGGAGCAACCAGTACTCTCTCGGTATGCCCTGATTGGTACAGCAGGGTTTCAAACTATGATAGTACGAGGGGAGATCAATGGTAAGAGCTTTATTATCCTGGTAGACTCTGGCAGTACCCATAACTTTGTGGATGCTATGGTTGTGAAAAAGTTGGGGTTACTTGTATGGAGAAATTGTAATTTGAGTGTCACCATAGCTGATGGTGGTAACATTCAAACCTTAGGGATCTGTAAGGAAGTACACTAGACCATTCAGGGAGTCTTTTTTTCATCAGACTTCATGGTTCTTCCCTTGAAGGGCTGTGATTTCGTTGTAAGGGTACAGTGGTTAGTGACCTTGGGACCCATTCTCTGAGATTTTGCTGCATTGACAATGCAGTTCCAGCTTTGCTCAAGTTGGAAATGTTGAGAGGATTACAGCCTGGGCTAATCCAAGTTGTGAATGAGAAACTTGCTTCTAAACTGCTGTTTCCACTTATTACAGGAACTGGACATCATCCTTGTGCCTACCTGTTGACTATCACCCCTCAAACTCAGCTATGTACTATTATTGCTAAATGAACAACTGATCACCATGAGATGTTAGCCCTGAAACAGTTGTTAGAAGAGTATCAAGAGGCATTTGCAATGCCAAAAGATTTGCCCCCTTACAGAGCTAAAGATCACCAGATACCTCTAAAAGATGAAAACTAGGCTGTAAGAATAAGACCCTATAGGTATCCTGCTATCCAAAAGACTAAAATTGAAAGGCTAATCAGGGAGATGTTGGAAGCTAGACTTATTAGAGACAACAATAGCTCTTTTGCTTCACCTATAATCATGGTCAATAAGGAAGATGGATCTTGGAGGCTCTGTGTTGATTACAGGCAACTGAATCAACTTACAATCAAAGACAAGTTCCCAATACACCTAGTGGATGAACTGGCAGGTGCACCTTATTTTTATAAGCTGGACTTAAGATCTGGCTATCACCAGATTAGGATGCATGAAGATGACATTCATAAGACAACTTTTCAAACACATGAGGGCCATTATGAGTTCATGGTGATGCCTTTTGGGCTTACAAATGCCCCTTCAACATTTCAAAGTCTAATGAGCTTGATCTTTAAACCTTACCTGAGGAGATTTGTAATGTTGTTTTCTGATGACATATTGGTTTATTCAGCAGACTGGAACATACAGTTGGACCACCTGAGACTAGTTTTTGAGCTACTCAAGGACAACCAGCTCTTTGTCAAGAAGAGTAAATTTGAGTATGGTGCCAGGAAAATAGATGGGTCGTATGATCTCTGGTAAAGAAAAAGAGATGGATAAAAGAAAGATTCAGTGCATCCTAGTTGGCCAATCCCAAAATGGTTAAGGAGTTAAGAGGATTTTTGGGGCTAGCTGGATACTACAGGAGATTCATAAAAGGATTTGGAATCATTTCCAAGCCCTTGACTGACCTACTGAAGAAGAAAGCATGGGGATGGAATGAGGTTGCCACTCAAGCCTTAACGCTCCTGTATTGGCTTTACCAGATTTCTCTACAGAGTTTGTTGTTGAAACTGATGCATCAAGATTGGGAGTTGGTGCTGTGTTTTCCCAAGGAGGAAAGCCTTTAGCTTACTTCAGCAAAACACTATCATGTAGACACCAAGTGCTCTCAATCTATGAGAAGGAAATGCTAGCTGTCCTTATGGCTGTTAAGAAATAGAATGCCTAGTTGGTAGACAGACACTTTAGAATTAAGATTGATCACCACAGTTTGAAGTTTCTTCTAAATCAACAAGCTACCACCCCTGCTCAACAGCAATGGGTTACCAAAATGATGGGATATGACTATGAGGTTTGCTATAGGAGGGGAGCGAGTAATACTGTTGCTGATAGCTTATCTAGGAAGCCTAATGTTCAAGGTTCTCAATTAACGGCCCTATCAGTAATGACCACTAGTCTGATGCAGAGAGTTCAAAATTCTTGGAGGAGTGATCCTAAGCTACTAAAGATTTTCACTGATCTTGAGAGCTACCCTGATCAGAACTCCAAGTATACTTGGACCGGTAACCAGTTGAGAAGGAAGGGTAAATTACTGGTAGGCAATCAACATGATCTGTAGCAAGAGTTGATGGTATAATTTCATGGAAGTCCTACTGGTGGTCACTCAGGAGCTCAAGCAACTATCAACAGAATCTCCAATGTCTTTTTTTTGGGAAAGGGTTGAGAAAAGAAGTTAGAAGAATGGTGAGGAATACCATACTTGTCAACAATGCAAATACGATTCATCAGCTAGTCCAGAATTGTTGCAACCCCTCCCTATACCTTAAAGAATTTGGTATAATATAAGCATGGACTTCATCGAAGGGTTACCAATGTCTGGAGAGAAGAGTGTAATTCTTGTGGTGGTGACTGGTTAACTAAGTATGCTTATTTTGTGACTTTGGCGCACCTATTTACTGCACTATCAATAGCCTAGGAGTTCCTCAACAACATTTTAAACTCCATGGTAACCTTCCAGTATTGTTTCAGATCGACATAAGATTTTTATGAGCCAATTCTAGCAAGAATTGTTCAGGCGATTTGGAACTTCACTGAAGCTGTCAATAGCCTATCACTCTCAGACTGATGGTCAAACTAAAGTGGTGAATCAACACTTGGAATCTTATCTTAGATGTATGACAGGGGAGAGGCCAAGAGAATGGATCCAATGGTTGGCACTAGCATAATGGTGGTACAACACCTCACATCATTTTGCCATAAACACCACTCCATACGAGGCTGTGTATGGCCAAACACCTCTTGTACATCTTCCTAAATTTAGCAGGAGAGTCATTGATAGCTACTGTGGACAGGAGCTTACAACAAAGAGAAGCAGCTATCAAAATGCTTAAGTTCTATCTTAAGAGGGCACAAGACCGAATGAAAAGCCGCGATGATAGAAAAAGGAGTGACAGGGAGTTTCAAGTGAGTGATCTGGTGTACTTGAAATTGCAGCCTTACAGGAAACAAATTGTAAGTCAAAGAAGCTGCCTGAAACTAGCTCCTAAGTATTTTGGGCCATTCCAAATACTGGAGAAGGTTTGTAAAGTGGCATATAAGTTACAACTACCCCTGGGTCCAAGGTCCATCCTACATTCCATGTGTTGTAACTTAAGAAGTATATTGGTAACAATCCTTATCAGTCTCAGTTACTAATTGTGGAAGTGATGGTACTATGATTAAAGAGCCTGCATAGATTTTAGAAAGGAGAATGTTGAAACGGGGGAATCGTGTAGTTACGAATGTGTTAGTGCAGTGGACAAATACATTTCCTGAGGATGCTTCCTGGGAAGTTCTCTACGAGTTATAGTAGAGGTTTCCAAACATCAATTCTTGATGAAAAGGATTGTCTGTACAGGGAGGTATTGATGCAGGCACATTCACGATGGTTTAATGAAATAATGCGTTTCAATAACTATTAGTAAAGTGATGCATTTTGGGTAGCTGAGTTGTTATTGCTTTTAGTCTGTTAATGGTGTCGATACGTAATCCTCCGATGAAGGAGAACCCACTCGAGTGAGGGGGAAAACAACAAGCAGAGGAAAAGATGACTTAATTCTTCTTAAGATTAAAGGTTGAGGGTATGAAAACGACCTCAAAAAAGAAATGGAGTCACCACCAATATTTTTTGGCTAGGTGTGATCGGCCACTTATTAAAACCGATTTTTATAAAACATTTTAAAATTAATTAAAACATTTTTAGAACCAATTTTGTAGTCTGCGTTTTGAACCAGAGAAAAACAAGTGCAGGTTTGTGAGTTGGTTACGTGCGGGGAAGGAATAGCACCCTTGCAACGCCCGTATAAAATGGTACCTTATTAGTCATGTGTTATCTTGAGTCTCGGTGAAAATTCGGTTTTGAAATTGGTGTTTGTAAGTAATTCCTTTAAAAATTCGTATTTGAAAATAATATGGAATTTATTAGCAAAAAAGTTCCCATATTTTCCCACAGACTCGGCAAAATATGGAATTTTTCCTTGATTTTAAAATTCTCCGAATCATCCTCATTTTGAAAAGAATATTCCGTTATTAATGATAATTGATTATATCCTCCCGGACAGACCCAGCAGAGAATTCATGAATTATATTAACTCGGGAATAGTCTTGATTTATAAAAAAAATCACTTTGTTTTTCAATGTGTTCGAAAAAATCGTAGAATATGACCATGAACATGCAAGAATGCTACTGAGATAAAAATTAAATAAGCATGCATATTTATCATGGTTTGACAAACATTTTATTATGATATGGAAAGGGAAATTATGACACGCATGTTTGACATGGCAAGGTCTATTATGACATGGCAAAAGAATCAACGTCATGTGAATGTAATCAACATGGTAAACAAGATGACATGGCATAAGAATGAAATGTCATATGAATGAAACCGACATGACATGCAAAATGATATGGCGTATGAATGAATCTCATGTGAATGAAATCGACATGGCATGCAAAATGATATGGCATAAGAATGAATGTTATGTGAATGAAATCGACATGACATGCAAAATGATATGGCATATAAATGAATGTCATGTGAATGAAATCGACACGGCATGCAAAATGATATGGCATATGACATGGCATAAGAATGAATGTTATGTGAATGAAATCGACATGGCATATAAATGACATGTGAATGAAATCGACATGGCAACCAAAATGACAGGGCATGAAAGTGGATGACATAACATATACATGACCTAATTTATGTAGGACATGGCGCCTACAGAGCGTAAATGGCATGGCATGAACAAAAAGTTACATGGCATGAATGACATGGCATACTAAAAGAATGATATGGCATGTGAATGGATTATATGACATATGAATGACATGTTATGAGAATGACATGTCATAATCTAAGTGATATGACATATGAATGAATGGATTACATGACATATGAATGACATAGCATGAAAATGACATAACATAGTCTAAATGACATGGCACGTGAATGAATGACATGACATATAAATGACATAGCATGAAAATGACATAACATATTCTAAGTGACATGCTATAAAATGATTAGATGGCATGAAAGGGACCTAAACTTTAAATGAAATTGAAAATGGAATGGCATGACAATGACATAACCTTAAATGATATGGCACATGACATGTTATAATGGATGACATGGCATATGTGACATGGCATAAAATAATGACATGGCACGAAATGAACCTAGAACTTAAATGACATGGAAAGTGACATATTATATAAGTATGACATGGCATAAAATGATGACATGGTATGAAATGAACCTAGACCTTAAATGACATGGAAAATGACTTAAGATGCATGGCATAAACTGATGACATAACCTTAAATGACATAGTATGACATGTTATAATGGATGACATGGCATAGGTGACATGGCATGAAATGAAATGAAATGAACCTAGACCTTAAATGACATGGAAAATGACTTAAGATGCATGACATAGCTACATGACTTAAGATGCATGACATAATCAAATATGATGCAAGACATGACATGAACCAAAATATACAAGGGCTGGCCGAATGGTGTAGGAAACGTCATAAACTCAAAATGCAAAATGACATAGTATAAGACCTAAGATGTATAACATAACTAAATATGATGCAATACATGGCATGAACAAAAAATACAAGGGGCTGGCCGCGTGGTGTAGGAAGTTAGTATGATATGAAACTGATGCTAAATCTATTAAGGCATGAAGATAATGCAAAGAACATGACCAAAGATACATAGAAAAGCATGGAAGTAATAAAAATAAGCAAACAATGAACAAGGAAAGTGAGCTCTATGGTTCGTACAATGGGCATAGCCCTCCCCTCCCCTAACCATGATCACTTGATTTTTATCAAGATCATAAAGCCTTTCCATCTCAAAAATCAGAAAATAAATCAAGCAAACTAAAAAAAATGGAGGTGAGCTCCATGGTTGGTACAATGGGCATAGCAAGGTTCGGCCATGATGAAAAAATTAGTAAACATTGTTTTCTTCTTTTTTTGAATTAAAAGGAAAAGACGAAAGCTTCAAAATACATTTCAAAACTTTTACTTTCACAAGAAAAGAGGTAGAAATCACATGGAAAACAAAGAAGAACACATGAGAATGAAAAAGAAATGATGCAACAGCAAGGGAGGAATGGCTATCTTCCTAGCTTTCTTAGGTAACTCTCTCTTCTTTTTTCTTTCAAATTTCTTTTTTCTTCCCAAATTAGCAACTGCCTTCCCCTTCAAAATGGCCAGCCAACTTAAGAAAAAAATATCCCCCCTTCTCATTCCTCTCCTTTGCTGAATGGCCTCTCTACCATTGGATAAGATGTGCTCATCTTTTCTCCAATAATCCTAGCCATTGGATGAGGATATTTTCCTGACAATACAACATCTTGCAATTTAATCTTGGCCATTGAAGGATGTACTCATCTTTCTACAAAAGAACCTAGGCCATTGGATGAGCAAGGACATTTGCAAGCATTAAAAATGACATCTTGCTACTTGATAGTGACCATTGGATGAAATGAATTAAATCTCCACCCTTCTACTATGCTGGCCAGCCAAGGGTCTGGAATACCCCTGAAATTCCTTCATCTTTCATATTTTTTTAGTTGCAAATTGGCCCTTTTCGATTTCTTTGGTAAAATTACCTTTTTAGCCTCCGAACTTAATTTAATTGCAAATGGACCCCAATTTTGAATTTGTCTTTTCCATCTTATCCCATCCGATATAAAACTTGGTTCTGGAGGTTTTCACATTTTTTCGAGCTCATTCTCTATTTTTCTCGGATTTTTATCTAAAGTTTCGGTTTAGTGCCTCCCAAATTTAGCCTTTTTCATTTGAGCTCCAATTCCAAATTTTTCTTCACCAATACCTTTCAAAAATTATGAAACTCAGATCTGGAAGTTTTCATAATTTTTTGAGCTCGTTTGCTATTTTTCTCGGAATTATCTTTTGGAATTTTAGGTTAGTGTACCCTAATTTTGCCCTTTTTGAAATGAGCTCTGATTCTGGATTTTTCTTCACCAATGCCTTCCAAAAATTACAAAACTCATATCTGGAAGTTTTCATAAATTTTCGAGCTCGTTTACTATTTTGTCCCGGAATTATCTTTTAGAATTTTGGGTTTGTTTACCCGAACTTTGCCCTTTTTCAAATGAGCTCCAATTCTCGATTTTTCTTCACCAATTCTCGATTTTTCTTCACCAATGCCTTCCAAAAATTACAAAACTCAGATCTGAAAGTTTTCATAATTTTTCGAGATTATTTGTTATTTTTCCGGAATTATCTTTTCGGATTTTTTGGGTTAGTGTACCCGAACTTCGCCTTTTTTATTCGAGCTCCAATTTTGGATTTTCTTTCTCCAAATCCTTCCAAAAATTACAAAACTCAGATCTGGGAGTTTTCATAATTTTCCGAGCTCATTTGCTAATTTTCCCGAAATTATCTTTTGGAATTTCGGGTTAATGCACCCGAACTTTGCCCTTTTTCAAATGAGCTCCGATTTTGGATTTTTCTTCACCAATACTTTCCAAAAATTATAAATCTTAGATCTGAAAGTTTTCATAATTTTCTGAGCATATTTGCTATTTTTCCCAGAATTTTCTTTGAGATTTTCTAGGTTAGTGTACCTGAACTCCGCATTTTTTATTCGAGCTCCGATTCCGGATTTTCTTTCTCCAATCTCTTCCAAATTTATAAAAATCAGATCTGGAAGTTTTTATAACTTTCTGAGATCATTTGCTATTTTTTCCGAAATTTTCTTTGGGATTTTTTGAGATTGCCCTTTAACCTCCAAAACCTCGGTTTTGCTCAAAAAGGGTCCAATTTTTGGATTTTCTTTTTCTACTTCCTTTTTCATATATTGAATTTGAGTTGGTCCGAAAACGCCCAATTTTTACAATCAAATTCCCCTCTGATTTAGTTTTCCCCTTTTCAACCACGAGAATTTTCTCGTTTTTCCGTTTTTGCTATAACCGGCTCTTTCTTGGGATCCACTTCAAACTGGGCCTTGGGCTATTTTTGTTTATTCATCCTTTCTCAACTAGGGGTTTCAATTTCACCAAATCGGGTCCTCTTTGTAGTTTTCCCCAAATTTGCCATATTAGGTCTTTCCCTACAATGATTTTTCGCAACTCATCTTTCGAATTCTGTATCTTCCGTTGTAGACCTCGGATTATCAAAATTCTTTTGCCATTATTCAATTCAACTTTGAAACTTGATTTTGACTGGGAGTTGACTTTTTTAGTGTTTGACTTTTTGAGGTTGACTTTTTCAAGTTGACTTTTTGTACTGACCCCCGAAACAAAGTCTTGGGGACCCATCTATGGACTGGTGGAAGTCTCTTTGCGTTTCGGGAAGTTGAAAAGGAGAATCTGCACGATTTAGGGGGCCCAGACAAAATTAGGTGTCTACAAATGGCATTATTGTAATTCTTGGTAATTCCTTTACTGGTTGTTATTTTGGGAACCGAGATTCCTGGTTGTTATATACTGCAATGATCACTACAGTAGAGGGAAATATATAAATATACACGAAATCTTGCCTCTCATATTCTCTGAATTTTCTCTCTCCTTTTTTTCTTCTCTTTCTCTCAACTGACTTCTTATTTCTTCTTCTCCTCTGTTCTTCTTTTTCTCACCAATTACTGTAATTTGCAGTTGAGACCACATCAGTGAATTTTTCAACCATATCCGATGAATCTAACACAGATCTCATACCCTTGTCAATGACAAGTCGTGTCTACATGGTGCGATGCCCAAAATTACGAGTCCGAGCAACAGACCCGATACGTATCCTCCTCTCATGCACATATTAAACACTGGTACCTACGATGCTAGGCGTGTCCGTGTTTAAGACCAAGTAGACTATACAAAAGCCTAAGAAAGAGAAAGTTGTTGGTGTGAATAAATTGGGAGAGGGTAAAGGAGAAAAGGAAAATTCTTAAAAGGTCATGTGTATCTTGAAAAGAACATATTTGGCATCAACGATTCATAATAACTACATAGGACAAGCTGATAACTCTATGAAATAGAGTTACTTTATCCTACTTTGTGCTTTTAAATTAGTTAGGTCCTTGTAGTTTAAACTATTAATTAATTATTTTTAGTTATTTTTATTTTATTTTTAATTTAGTTTTATTTATTTATTTTATGTTTAATTATTTATTAATTTAATATCTTTTTTGTAGAGTCCTAAAGCAAGAAGGAGAGACTCAGCTTATATATGGAAAGTCCAAGCTGGAAGCAGTTACTTGGCCATAAAGTTTTCTTTCTTCAGGCTTTTAAGAGCTCAATAAATAGGAACCCTTAGGACTTAGTATTTTTTTTTTTAGACCTTCTTAGTTCTTAGCTTTAATTTTCTGAAGAAGAGAGCAGCCACCATAATTTTGCAAAATGCTAAGAGTGGTTTTGGAGACTAGAAGACTGAAGATCTGACAACCCTTGGTTTTCTTTTTTTCCTTAATCTTCTTTTATCCTTTTGTAAATTTATGATGGTGAAACTCCTTTGTTTATTGTTTTCAATGTTGAGCATGAACTAATATTCCTCTTTCTAGGATTACAATGGAACTCAACATGTAGTTTGAATTATTTTACTCTCTAGTTTGATTTAATGATATTTGAGTTGTTTATTCAATCTTGTGCTTGATGTTTTTAATTGCTTGATCACCAATTAAATTGATTTGTTAACCTAAATACAACTTGGAAAATGGAGTTTAGTGTTAAACATGGATTACATAACACATGTTTCATATTCATTTATTAGGATGAATGATCTGCATGTAGGGTAGGAATGCATTTATGTGTCATGTGTAATCAATTTTAGAGTCTAAGCTTAATGGGTTCTTCCTTAATTCAATTATCATAGGAATATAGTTAATTGGTTAAGAGGGATATTTTTATAAGACCATCGGAAGATCTTTATAAATAGATTAGAACTCAAGGCTAACAACTCAAGGTCATTAATCAAGTTAAGAGGATAGGAAAAGTTCATACGAAGTGTTGAGGGAAATTGTAATCCTAGGTTTTTCTCTATTGATTTAAATCCCAATTTTATTTTTCTTTCTTTTATTATTAGTTTCTTTTATTAGATTTTAATAAACAACTTTTAATTTATTGTTTGGATAAGATTAAACTGTTTTCTTTTAGTATTTAACGAATTTAATAACAATTGCTCATAGGTTCGACACTCTACTTTCACTTTATTACTTGTTTTGGATAACGTGCCCAATGCCCTTGCGTAGTTCTTATTAATACGAAGCATTCTTAGTCTTAATTCAAACTTTATTTTTATTACTTTTAGGTACTCTTGATTGTGGTATGCAAAGAGTTAGAAGTTTGGAATTTGTCCCTTTTGATCTAGAACCGGAAAGAACTTTTCATCGACATCGAAGGGAGAATTTACAAGTTTCAACTAACAACCATACAATGGCTGAATTACCAGATAGAAAAACCTTGCGCGATTTTTCTATCCCTTTTGTGTAAGGACAGAATACAAGCATTCAAAGACCTGCTATTCAAGTCAACACTTTTGAGATCAAGCCAGCCATCATACAGATGATTCAACATTCAGTACAGTTTGGGGGGTTTCCTAATGATGATCCAAACACTGACATCGGGAATTTCCTGGAAATTTGCAATACTTTCAAGTATAATGGAGTTTCGGATGATGCGATCAGATTGAGACTCTTCCCTTTCTCACTTCGAGATAAGGCCAAGAGTTGGTTAAATTCACTCCCAGCTGGCTCTATTACTACATGGGATGACTTGACTCAAAAGTTTCTAGCTAAATACTTTCCTTCTGCCAAGACTGCAAAGATGTGTAATAATATCACAACATTTATGCAATTTGATTCTAAATCGCTATATGAAGCTTGGAGAGATTCAAGGATTTACTTTGAAGATGTCCTCACCATGGGTTACCTAAATGGCTTCAGGTGCAAACATTTTATAATGGGTTGTTGGGACAAATTAGAACCACTGCAGGTGGAGCATTAATGGGAAAATTGCCTGATGAGGCCTATGATTTGCTTGAAGAGATGGCATCTAATTATTATCAATGGCCATCAGGAAGACTTCTACCAAGGAAAGCTGTAGGGATTCATGACTTGGATGTAATCAGTATCATAAGTGCCCAGATAGCTGTATTAGCTAAGAAATTCGATACTGTAAGTGTTCATGCCGTCCAGAGCCTATTTGTAACTTGTGAATTATGTGGAGAAGGATATACTAGTGATAGATGCCCAACCAACTCCAAAGCAGTTCAATATGTTGGAAACTATAATAGATAGCAAAACAATCCTTATTCCAACAACTACAATCCAAGTTGGAGAAATCACCCAAACTTTTCTTGGAATAATAATCAAGAGCCTACTTGTATCGTAAAGCAAGCATTCCCTCTTGGATTTCAAGCACCAGCTCGAGCTCCTGTCCAAGAAAAGAAGACATCATTGGAAGAGATGTTTACACAGTTCATGGATAGTCAAGCAATGACAAATCATAATCATGCAGCTACACTTAGAAATCTTGAGACACAAATGGGCAAGCTTGCTAATGCAATTAACAATCGTCCTAGGGGATCTTTTCCAAGTGAAACTGAAACCAATCCTTGGGGAGATGGAAAAGAACATTGCTAAGCCATCACACTTAGGAATGGAAGGGAGATAGAAGAGGAAAGCAATATGCCAGTATTTCCACCCAAGCCTCGTGAAGAAAAAAATGGGGGAAAAAGAAATTGAAAAGGCTGAGGAAGAAAAGAAGCAATGTTATCCTCCACCACCCTTTCCTCAGCGTCTTCAAAAGCACAAGCTTGACAAGCAGTTCCAGAAATTTCTTGAGGTATTTAAAAAGCTCCATATTAATATACCTTTTGCTGAAACGTTGGAATGTGCACTTGTGTAGTTAAATCTGACAACACAAGCATGTCGGGGCATGGAAAAAATGAAGTGGCAGAGGTGTTCTTACAAATGTCTCATATAAGGAAATGCTATGTTTTTCCTAATTTTTCAGGCTGCAAGCTCCCCGACTCTGATTACTCACATAAAAAAAATGCCCTTGAGTTTAATTTTATTTAATTACAGCCCACGCCATTGCAGGCGATCAAACTGTTTTCATATTACAAATTTCGGCCTGAATAGCATCATTCCTCATATAATTCTTTGGCACTTTCATCATCATAAACACTGGTTTTAAGAAATAAATGGTTCAAGTAAGTAAAAGCAGGGATTTAAATTGCAGTGACGGATCTCGTCGCGTTTATTGCAGTTGCAGATATAATGATTGCTATTGCGATCAATTGTGGTGGATATCAACGATGAAAACAACCGAAATCGCAAAATAGCGACTGTAATCATATGGTTTCTATATCTCCAAGTTTCTTCTGTGTAATGGCACTGAGGTGAATCCATTAGTAGGATCAGCACCACAAAGCTGATAGAAACTTTCCAGCAAGCTCAACTGGAAAAGAAAGAGAAGAAAAAAAAAATGGTTGGGACTGAGTGATGGTGGAAGAGTATCAAGATTTTTAAGAAGTGATAGTGAAGTATTTATGTCATAATGATCTCACGACCGCTAATGTTAAAAGAGGTTTAAAATTTTGAAAACCACGAAAGAAATCTTCACCAATTTTTTTGGTTAGATGTGATTGGCCACATATAAAAATCTTTTGTAAACATTTTCAAAATTAATTAAAATCTTTTAAAAAGATTATTTTTAAGATCTGCGATAATACCAGAGAAAATCAACACGGGCTCGAGAATCGATTACGCGTGGGGAAGGTCTTAGCACCCCCATACCGTCCTTTAAAACGATACCAATTAATCATTTATTATCTTTTATCTTAATAAAAAAATTACTCTAATTATATTTAAAAACAATTCTCTTAGTTAAATTACACCATTAATTTGAAAATTATTTGAGAGCGAAATAGATTTTATTTTCCAAAATTTTCCTATATTCTCAAGTAGCTGGGACAATATAGAAAATTTTTATTTAAAATTTTATTCCACTCTTTTTTTAAAGGGTCAAAAATAATTATTGGTACTTCCTCTAAAAAATCCCAGCGAAAATCAATAATTATCTCTACTCGGGGACAATACCTTAGTTTTCGTGAAAAAACAAAAATGATCCCAAGCTAATTACAATTACTATGATGCATTATTAAACGGAAATGAGAGACATGGAAAGCATAAATAATATTAATCACGAATTTCATTATTCTTAGTATTTTTAAAAGGACATTGTTTCCTTATGACGGGATATCACGGCATTAAAGAATTTTGGCATAAATACAAATTTGACTTTCGAAATATGCAACTTAAATCATTTTGGTCTTTATTTTTTATTTTTTTAGTCATTTTGGCCCTCAATCTATTATTTTTGTTTATATCATATAAATTTAATGAAAATTGATAACGTGCGAGTATGAGACTAACAATTTTGGTAAATTTAAACTATTTTTATAAGAAATTGATAAAAAAAAACCATAAATAAACAAAAAATTTAACGTTTTCATTAATTTTAGGCTAAATTGACTGAAAATAATAGCATGAGGGCTAAAGTGATCCAAATAAAAGAATAAGAACCAAAATGATTTAAGTTGCATATTTCGGAAGCCAAATTTGTATTTATGCCAAGAATTTTCTAGTCCCTTAGAAAATTATTATTTTTCTCCGATATCCCATATTGCCCCCAAAATACGAGAATGATGTTCCTTTGTGAGGAAACCATGACAACACTCCTCTAGATACCCTAGCGGAGAGGTCGGGTTCCATCTCAATAAACCCCACCATTCTTGTTTATTAAACAGACAATCTTCGATATTTATTTATGTAATATCAAATTAATATCTAAAATATATTAGCAAGCGAATAAATAAATTTGGTAGAATAAATAGACCAATAATGCAAAACGTACGGAACGAATGCATGAAAGTAAATTTGGAATGGTAAACCCAAAGAAATAACTTGTTTCGATTTTATTGTCATTAATAATATATTGAATACGATTATGACACAAAAAAAATATGAATTCAGAGTTAAAATTGAATTACTATGATAAACGATACAATATATCTCAATTTGAGGACAACATTTAAAGTAATATATAGATATAAAATAATACAAATACAATACGAATATACGAATCTAATTCATTATATGTAAAAAATTAAGATGGATATCAAAATTTAATTTATTTAGATTATATTGATATCCATCATTTCTATTTATATTAAGAAAAAAATAAAAATAAAATATAAACCTAACAACTATCATACAGACTCATAACTCATAATATCATTTAACATAATATTTTTTACTATTTAATCATCATAATATTTTTTTTCTTTTGATTCAATCCCAAAAATTTTAAAAAAGAAGATTTACTTACATCAACCCATCTCATATTATTATTCAGTATTTTAATTTTTACCTATAATTTATCGATAAAATATTTTTTATTCAATAATATAAAAATAAAAAAATTAATATTACCTTATTTTTTCAAAAAAAAAATAAAAATAAAGAACCAATCATTATATAACGCGTGACACAAAATTATGAGTTATTTGAATAGTATCGCATACGAACATGACATGAAAAAATAACTAAAATATGACACGAAACAAAAAAAATAACATAACCACGACATGAATATACGAACGTGTCGAAATTTATATAAAACAAACTTGACACAAAATTGAAAGTTATTGAATAATGCTAATTAGACCTGACAATTTCGGGCATTGATACAAACACGGCAGAAAAAATAACAAAAACAAATATAACATGAAAAAGTAACACTAACATGACACGAATGCATGAATGTATCAAAATCTTTCAATACAGTAATTTTTTAATTCAATAATATAAAAACCAAACAATTAATATATCTTATTTAAAACAAAATTAAAGAACCAATTATTATATGACACGTGACACAAAATTGAGTTACTTAAATAGTGTCAATTAGATAAGATAATTTCAAGCACAACATGATTATACGACAGGTACACAACATGAAAAAAAAATAACTAAAATACGATACGACACAAATACATGAACGTGTCAAAATTTATATAAATATATAGTAATTTGAATACAATTATGACACAAAAAATAATAAAAACATGACATGAATTAATTTTTTTTTTTCATCCTTCCTTCTTTCTTTCTTTATTTTTCCTTTCTTCCTTTCTTCTATCACAATCTCAAAAAAAAATATATATATATATATATATATATATCAACAATACTTACAAAACTACCCTCAATTAATTATCTAATTGAGGAATTACCCCTCAATTGGATAATCAATTGAGGAGATTACTTTACTTTAATTTTTTTATATAGATATAGATGTAAGAAAAGAGAAATAAATATAAGAATATCCAAACAATACATGGACAATAATTAAAAAAAACAAAATGGAATGAAAAAAAAAAAAAACTAAAAAAAGTATAAAAAATAAAAAAGAAAGCGGTTCTCACACAAGCGCCACACGTCGTAATTTCACCCCATTTCAATTTTAGTGACCCAAGTCTAACGGCATCAATGTCCGTTGACAGCAAAGATATTTTTTTTTTTTTAGGATTATAAAAGCCTTTAGGTAATCTAGGTGATTGAAAGCTAGTTCCTTGTTTTTAAAAAAAATGTGAGATATGTGTTTGATTTTTTTTTAATTTTTATTCTCTTTTTACTTTTCACCACAAAAGGCCAATAAACTTAATTGAGTGAAGCTCTGTCAGAGGTTCTTTTAAAAATATTTTCTATGTTGGCTTGATTTTATAGTCCGTTTTGTCGCATAAACCAATAAACCAAAGGAAACATAGCCTACTTGATGTGTAAAAAAAATGTAACAAGGGCTGGATTTGGATTTTGTTCATGGTTTGCACTGTGTTTAAAAACAACAAGAACCAATGAACTCATCAACCCTCATTTTCGGCGCATGAACAACAAACAAAAGTTAACCGACATATAAAACATTTAAATGAACAGCTCGAGATTCAGGCCTCTTTCATAGGGTGCTTTGAATCTAGAACAACGTACACAAAGAACTCATCAGCCTTCACTTCCCGAGTATAAACAGAAATAACGAACTAAAGATAAGAAAAATAAATTAAAAAACAAGTAAATATTCAAGACCTTGGCTTCATTGTTAGGGTGCCATGCATAGATACCAGCAAAACCCTTTTGAACTCATCAGCCTTGGTTCTTAGAGCTCCAACAAAACACTAAAGAAAAAATTTCACGGTATAATACCCTTAGCTGAAGATAAATGAGTAAGAATAAAGGAAACACTACCATATTTTCAAGAAGCCAAAGAGAAAGGAAGAAAGAGTAGAATGTTTTTCTTTTCAAAAGTCCACACAAGTCTCTCTTTTTTTGTTTTTGTTTTCGTCCCCCTCCAAAAAAATTCACCATCTCAACTCTCGTTCCTGTTCTTCCTTATATTTCCCCCATCTCTTCCCCTCTCACTCCATTCCTCTCTTTTCAGATCTTTTTCTTGTCCCTTTTCTAAAAATTCTCAAGCAAGTACTCCCTTTTTCTACATTGAGATTCTTCCTTTTCTAGCTTTCTTTTGACAATTGTGCCTATAAAGTAGTCTACCGGTTGACGTATCCTTTTTATTCTAGTACTATACGTACTTATATCGGTGTCTTTCGGCGTACCGTTTCGGGTTTACCAATATTTTTCAAATATTTTCTCATATATCTATATGTATAACCTATTTTCAAGTTTTCTAATAAAATATATATTATATACACATGCAAATATACATCTATTACATGTATAAATATGCTTTTATGCAAATATAATTTTTAAATATTTAATATCGAAATTTTTTAAAAATCAAATAGGTAAAATAAATATTAAAATGTTAAAAAATATAGTAAATTATTATTAATTATTTTCAATAGCCTAATTTAATAAACATATTTTATTTTTGAATGTAATTATAAAAAAGGAAAAATGATCATGATACAAAAAATATTGAAATTGGTTTAAAAAATTAAATAAGTGAATTTAAAAAAAAAATGAAAAAATAAAAATCTTGTACCAACCGGTACGTACCAATATTGATCGGTATAGACCGGTATAGGCCGATACAACCGGTACGAACCGGTACCAAAATTGAAACGAAACTAAAAGCTGCCTGCATCAATTTAGTTAAAAATTAAGGTGTACCAACCGATACCAACGATACCAACGATACCGACCACCATAGTGCCTACTCATCCCCTAGCTGCCTCACGCCTCCCATTGCTTAACTTTTCTTTTCTTTTTTTACCTTCTGGCCATCTAAAAGATGGCCATTGTTTTGTTTTGGCCACGCGCTCCTCTAATTAACTTTTAATTTTTTTAAATATTCTTTTAATAACTTTTTTTCTTTTTCTTTTTTACCTTCTGGCCATCTAAAAGATTGAAGCACCAACTTCTTCTGTCCTTTGACGTGAACAAGGAGCACGTAACCCATGCATTAATGAAACAAGATACTAATCCAAGGTTTGATAGGGTGGCCAACGACTCAAGGGCATTGGTCCCAAGTGTCGCAATCTAAAAAAAAATAATAAAGTCTCATCGCAAGACTTTTATTATTCGTTAGCGTGACATTAAAAAAACGAAGAAAAATTGACTTAATTCCTCTATAAAAATGAAGTTGTCGATACGTGATCCCGATCGCGGGGACCCGTTCGAGTGAGGGAGGGGAAAACAGAAGTAGAGAAAAAGACGACTTAATTCCTCTAGATTAAAATAAAAGGTCGAGGGTATGAAAACGGCCTCGTAAAAAGACATGAAGTCACCACCAATCTTTTTTAGCTAGGTGTGATCGGTCACCTATTAAAATCGGTTTTATAAAACATTTTAAAATTAATTAAAACATTTTTAAAACCAATTTCAAGTCTGCGTTATAAACCAGAGAAATCAAAGAAGCGGGTTCGGGAGTCGGTTACGTGCGGGGATGGATTAGCAACCCCACAACGCCCGTATAAATCGGTACCTTATTAATCGTGTGTTATCTCAAGTCTCGGTAAAAAGTTGGTTTTTAATTTAGTATTTCAAGTTAATTCCCAATTTAAAGAAAAATAATTACATTTTTAATTGAAAATGATCCAGAATTTATTAATTCAAAATTTTTCCTACATTTCCCGACAAAATCGGCAAAATATAAAAAAATCTATTCATTTGGAAAACTTTCCGAATCATTCTCGTTTTTTGAAAGAAAGATATTCCTTTATTAATGATAATTGATGATATTCCCTCCAACAAACCCAGTAGAGAACTCATGAATTATTTTAACTCTGGAATATCTTTATTTTTATTGAAAATCATTATCTTTTTCAAAACATTTAAAAAATATGAACATGAATATGTATGACATAAAGAAAATGACATGGCAAAGTCTAGATAATATAATGCAACCTAAATGATATGACATAATT